>OU461582.1:13174855-15574855 GCA_911812115.1 Pristionchus exspectatus
ATGAATATGACATTAGACATTATAATTTATGAAAAGTGGCGAACTACAATAGTAAAAATGACGATCATGTCGACGATGCAGTAGTTGAGATAAACGTAATGCAAGCATCT
The DNA here is from genome assembly GCA_911812115.1 of Pristionchus exspectatus. Classification (NCBI taxonomy): domain Eukaryota; kingdom Metazoa; phylum Nematoda; class Chromadorea; order Rhabditida; family Neodiplogasteridae; genus Pristionchus; species Pristionchus exspectatus. The sequence goes on from OU461582.1 coordinate 13,174,966, forward strand.
CCTTTATAATGACCACTGAAAAAAATTGAAGTAAAGCCAAAGCCAGCCAAAAAATATTTCACGAGACAACGGCTCATGAAGATTGAAAGAAGTCGTTGCAAGTGAATTGTAATGAAAGTGAGATGACAAAAGTCAAGAGAAATACTCTCGGAGATTGAGACAGTTCGTAAGAACTGATAATCTGAAGCAAAGCGTTTGCGATCACACAGCGGGCAACTTATGTTATGAGATACAATTAAGCGAGAACAGCCAATTTCCTCGTCGGAAATGCTGACAGCGGTCGGTTTCTGTTATCACCTCGTTAATTTTCAATCTCTAGATGAAACCGTGAAGATAAGAAAAAAAGAGATCCTGTTCAGAATTCTGTTTGTGATGGCTCTTGCTTCATCTTTCCAGTTTCAAATCTATGTTTCTAGTTTTATTCTACATCTGCTCACAACAGTTCGTAGTGTGCAAGATGTCCGATCTCAAGAAGCCTTTCAATGAAACTAAAAGGAAAGAGTATGTGAGGCCAACAGAAATGATGAAAATCATAGACGGATATATTAGAACACCGAATCACACGAAAAGTGATTATCATTATGGAGAAGCATAAAACGGGACAACGAACACGTTGTTGGAATACAATACTGAGTTCAAATTTTGGCCCGACTCTCTTCCATCATGCTCTTTAGATGGCTGAAAGCAGGAAGCACCTGAAATTCTTCAAAGTCAACCAAAACAAATATCTCGGAATGCTCACGTCAGTGTAGTTCAGCTCGCTTGCTTTCGCCCATTGGAAGAGTGCTTCGTACACATTTCCGTCTCTTCTTCCGATCACAGAATTCAACATACGATCAGAGATGTCGAAAGCATCCACGAGTGACACGGCATTCGGACGAATCTGCAGTTATTCCTCTCTCTGGTTTGGAGGACCCATCACTGTTGATTCACCTTCACCAAATCTTCGTACATCCTCTTCTTGAGATAGTTGATTTGTTTTCCCGAGCAATGACCGTCCTAGAATTAAGGGCATCCCACATGCAGCTTCAAACATCCTCTTCTCAATGAGTGCATCGAATTATGAATGCTCTCACATGCAACAGATGTGAAGCCATGTCGACGCATTCATAATGTAGGTAGAGTGAGAGAAGATCAGTGAGGACAGGACGAATAGAAGAAGGAGATGATGATACTCGACGATGGAATGAACGAGCGATGAAGAGACGGGTATAGATTCGGGCAGCCTGAAAGTGCAATATTTAAGATGAGTATTAACGGTTGAAGTCAAATTTATTGTGTCTTATAGATCGCTCTTGAAGTGAGTAATATAAATGATATAAAAAGGGTTTAAACAAAGAAAGACCTCCTCTTCGATCATACCCTGTTCATCTCCACCGTCACTCCATTCCACGCTCTTTCCTTCGACTCGCCGAACTCAATGCGTTTCTCCCACTCTAAGGATGCTTCTTGAGCCAATCTTCGAGCTACGTACTCCAACGAGGACAGCATGGCCTTTAACACATTATACTTCCACTGTGGATTCCTTTTCATGGACATTTCGCACTCAACAAATAAAAAGAAGATATGTCTTGTCAATGCATTACTAATTTCGACGAATTGAACTAAAGAGAGGCCAACCTGAGTCTCCATTTCTGTCTGTCCATCATACATTCCGATAGAGGATCTCGTAGCTCCCTTCTTTCCTAGATACTCAACAGAGTATGAGAGCTTCTCGCCGCGGGCTGCTCTCTTCACACACTTCATCAGATACCTTGAAAGCAGCAATATGCTGTCAGATAGTGTCAGACAGATGGATTGGTGGTTCGTTGGAAAATACTGAACAAAGAGTCATAGAAAGACGGATATGTCTCTTCATCTCTAGCGTTTTCTCATATTCAGAGAGGCGAAAGTGTGTGAAGTACTCGTGATTAGATCTTTACAGTTCTCCTACCTCGCAGCCTGCTGCAGCATCACCATGTTCTCGCCTTCGTACGTGCAGCCGGCGATCACAATCCCGTACATCTTCGGTAGACCCGAAGCGAGCGAGTACCCTGAAATGAGTACCTAGGGGCCTTGCAGTATCCTCTCGCGAGCCCAGCCTTGTAGATGTATACTTTTACTTTTACTTCAAATTAATCCAACATACCATGCCCACCGCAAGCCATGCGACACTGTTCAACACCTAGGGCCGCCTGAAATGAGGAGATCACATATTTATCGAGTTCTCTAGCTCACATGGAACGATACTTCCGATTTGAGTCCTGAAGTGAGGGCGTGTAGGTCGGGCAAGAGATCGGTCTGAGTCGGAAAGATTGAAGATCAAGAGACAGAATCTTCAAACCTCTCCCTTATCCAGACCCTTCATCGTCTGTTTGTAAAGCTCCAGTACTTCTGTTCCGACGAGACGATACGCGTACGCTCGAGCGATCTGAGTTTGAGATAATTATAGAAGGAGCGAACTAATCCAATCATCATCCCGATTGCGGTACAGGTCAATTATACTCGATGCATATTTGGTAGAAATACCTGAGGTAAGAGCCGGTACTGCTGTGTCTGATAGTCGAGCACCTGCACTTCGGGTTGACTGAAAAATTGATAGATTGAAATTATTTCTTGAGAAATTATGGCTCTGGTCCGTTTTGGGTGTCCGATCAAAGTTTCCTGGTCCCAAAATAGTTTCCTGGTCCTTAAAAAGTTCCAATTGAAATATGGGCCAAATGCAATAGCTCTCGCTGATTTCGCTGAAACTTTTCATCTTTTTAAGGACCAGGAAACTATTTTGGGACCAGGAACTTCGATGGGACACCCAAATCGGACCAGAGCAGAAATAATTTACGTGCTGTCGATGCGTCCCTGTCGTCTGATCGCCGAGTATCGCGTGGCAACGGTGACAGCCTAAATACGATGGCCACTCATTCATATCGAATCATCTACTCACCAGACTCAGACCCTTCGCTTGAGTCTCGATCATGTGAGCACGCACGAACACCTCAAATCTTTTTCTCTTGTATCGTTACTATTTTGATACAATAAAAGAACTAACCATTCCACCATAACTCAGTTTCGAATGGATCGGAGGAGTGTATGTGCCATCTGGACCGACCTGAACACCGAACAATCGTCGTGATTCTAATACCTCCAACAAACTTTCGCATGCTTCATCAGCATTCTCGTCCTCGGAATTCGCACTCGATCGAGCCCGAGAAACCCGTTATCGGACCCATTGAAAGCCATCTTCGAGCCAATATCACCGACAGTTATTCCTGATATCCGATTGATAAGAACTTTGCCAAATCTTTGAAATTTTGGGTTCAACATTTCAAGGATCATTTAAAAATCAGTCAAGATTCGTCTACATACTATTTTTCTGGCGCATTCACGAAAATTCTTCTGAATGCGAAGGAAACGATAGCCCACCTGGAAGAGGTCGATGGTCCTTCTCGCTTCTAAGCTGCACGAGGAAATTGTGGGGCCCGTGATTCTTTCCGTCTATGATCAACTGCGCAGTGACAATCGAGTAGTTGGACATTTTCCCGAGATTCCCGGGCCACCTGATATTCCATAGGCTTGCACCTGATAGACTTGCATTCCATACTCGAAGATGTTCTTCTCACTGATCATACGCGTCAAGACATATTGACATCGGTTTATCATGCACGCTCACCACTTCATTGAGCTCCTCGTTGGAGTGTGCAGTACAAACTCATCAGTCGTCTTATCGTAAGTGGCAGTGGTCTCGAGTTCTCGCAGGTTCGATCCTGCAATTTTTCTTGTTCATATGGTTTCTGTCTGGATTAATCACCGTGGCCCATCTCCGTCTGTGCATACGTTCCAATTATTTCGAGGGCGAGAGCTCGCGGAAGAAAGTCTGACACAAGACCATCATCTGCCTGTGATTGTTTGAATTCCATGTTGACGATGAGGTCATTCATTACCTGTCCTTGCAGGACCGGAAGAAACATCGCAAAATGGAGAAAGATTGGAAAACCTTCGATGCCGAATGCTTCACTGTAATTCGAATATGAAATGGATTGAAATTGCGTCCAATTTATACCTGTTTAGATGATTTATCTCATCCTCATCAGTCACATCAACAAAATCTGCCACTTTTCGCGTTAACATACTTGCCTGAAATATTTCAGAGTTTCATTTTAGAACTTCTCACACCTTTCTAGATTGCGCTTCAATCACTTCCTCTCGACTCAGAAAATCGAGGGGGACTGCATTTGCCAGATCGGAATCAGCAGCAATCTAAAAGATCCGTAATCTAGAAATGTTCAACGAACCAAATGCTTACCTTTCTCGAAATCTCTCTTATTCGTTCCACTTTTTCCTTGGATCCGAACAGGAATGCAGTAAGCGCTTCGGGATCAAAATTGGCCAAACGCCTCTCCTGAAATACGAAATATTAGATAAACTTCGTGCGACAAAAAGAAATTCAACAAGCCTTTGTCAAATCCGGATTGTCTCCAGCCTTGATGTGAGGATTCGGCATTGAAATCTGCAAGAAAAGTGTTCAATATAACAAAGGGAGTGTCTATTTCCTCGTAGAAGAAGAGAACAAAGAAAAAGGATGAATAACATCGAATAACTCGTGCGACATAATAGAAACACCAATACCGCGGGCACGCTCTTTTAAAAGTTCCATCCGCTGCATGTCACTCAAAAAAGAGTGTTCCTTCTCTACCCTACACTGCAATCTGCTCGAGAGTACGAGTGATACTTTGTTGTTTAGTAGGGAAATGAGAGGAACTTTCAAAACACTCTTATCAACTACATCGCCCCGAACTTAGTTGTCTACAATGATCACTACACTATTTTAAAGGTTTCAAATTTTGAGTTTGTGTCCTAATTGACCCTTTTACCACGCCAGCGTTAATTCTATTCCTAGGTGACACGTGGGATATAAGTTATGCCTGACCATGTTCAAATGATGTGATCGAGATTGTTGGATTGAAGCTCACAAACATACGATGGAACCTGAACATTGATGCTGATTTATGCAGAATATTTATCAAGAGAGGTATGTCGAGCATCTGTTCAAACAATAGATGGTGAGTAGCTATCGGGATGGCTTATTTTGCTGGCAGCGGGTATGATTTTTCTTCTCGTGTCAACTATTTTTTCCCTCGTCTCGTCACAGGCGAACTACATTTGTGGAGTGGAAGGAAATCAGTACTTCTCTCAAGTTCGTGAGTAATTTGTTATCCGTTTTCATCAAATTAGTTGAATTTAAAGAATGTTTCAGCGTGCACAAACTACCCACAGACGTGTGCTAATGGAGGCTTCAAACTTTTCATAGGATGCCAGAATGGTATATTTTGTTACTATATTCGTGCTATCGGATTTTTCGCTATATGCATTCTATCCTTTTTCTGATCATTAATAGAGTTTGGCAGGAAGAAGGAATTATGGAAGGGTGCACACTCGTATCGTTGTTCTGTATGCTAACTCTTCATCTTCAATCAGATTATTCGTGTGCACTCTACTCTCCGGCCGCAGTGTGTATTGCCCAGTGTTGCTGCTTTCCTCCGATCGGTGCCTCTCCTCCCTATCCATATGATACCCTCTTCCAAGACGCGGCCATCACCCTGTCCCTGATCCCATCACTGCTATTCGTGAGCTTTACAGCTCTTCTAGGACTGAACTAGAAATCATTCATCATGACAATGGCATATGTTGATATTGATGTTCTTCCTATTGAAACCATAAGAGGGTTAACTGCAATGCTTTATCGTTGATGAACTGTATGTTGCGAATGTTATAATATTTGCTTTGAGAAATACACACTTATTATGATGGAACTTCTGCATGAATATGTAGACCAGAGAATATCGTTAATGAATACTACGACGACCATAACTCAATGTACAATTTACGATGTTATTGGGGCTTTTGTAGTGGAAACATAACACCGGGGCTACATGAATTATGGAATTCGAGTATACTGTTTATTGAAGCTTGAAGACTAGTTTTTGAAACCATGTGTGGAGGTTTACGAGAAGAAGCCCTCTTTGTATCCTCCGTACATCTTAGTCGAGCTAAGGACCGTCACCGGGGTCAGATTCTGTACCACTTCCGTGCGCACAGGAAGGGAGTTATAGTTGGGCAGAGCGGACGGATGGGGGGCAGGATCAACGAATGCTTCCATCGGGGGAGGTGGGGCAGAGGGCATCGCGATCGTCGACACCACAGTCTCGAATAAAGACGATTGCTTACGAAAGATAGACTGACAAACCTTTTGCGTGACAGGCTGAGCAGTAATCATTTGGGTGTGGAAGCCAGGAGGGTAGCCGATCGGAACTCGCTTATTCACCTTAAATATCAAACCGATAACGCATGTTCCCTTTGAGAAATAACCTCGTCGAAGGTCCTTCTGTCTCCGAGCGCATTTCCGCACGAGAAGAATGAGATCATCTGGGAATCGATCATTCGAATTACTTGAATACTCGGAAGCATGATGTAATGGATATTCACCTGCTGGAGGTAGCTGATCAGAAAGACCATTGCACACACAGCTCCAGCAGAGGAATGCCCGCCTCGGTCCACGTAATGGCGTCCAGAAACAGCGTCATGATCTTGCCGATGATGGTGAAGTCTGAATCAAATGATTATCGCTACGATATTATCGTCCGATGTTTAGTCATGGGTAACTAGAGCATAGAATGCAAATTACTATATTACCAGGTGCAGTGGCAACAACTCACAGTCAACGGGCGGGACTGTCGGTCCCGGAGTCGCCGTTGGATCAGGTGTCCCAGTGGGATCGGGAGTAGAGGGCTTCGGCGTGAACATCCCAATAATCGTCTGAATACGGCAATTCGGCAAATATGACTTGATCAAAATCCAGGTTTGTTTGCCGAAAGTCATGGGCAACTAGAGCATAGAGTTGGACGAAACAAGTAAGAATCTTTATTTTTCATGGTCAGGGCTTTGGTGCTATATTTAAATGCATGATATATTTTCTTCATCTGAGGAGAGGGTATTACCGCCTGCGCCCACGCGTAGAACTCAGGCATCTTCAATCCGACGAATTGTGTGAGCATGAAACCGGTCGTGAGACAGAAGAAGGGCTGAGAACAGTACACATATTGATTGTCTGTTCACATTTCATTAGTACTCCATGCTTTCTATATCTGGAATTGACCACTCACGAAGGGAATGAGTCCATAGAGTAGTGTGCCCCACAGATCCCAGTACTGGTGCCAGCGATGTCTGTTTCTGATAAAGAACTGGTGTGATTCACAGACGAAGTGATGGAAAAAACAGAAAACATGACAACGTTTACTGTAATATCCTCCTATTCAGTTCAATGCTGCAACATTATGGAGTAGAAGAAAACAAATCTTTTTCGGAAAATGGTAACGATGTCTGTTTCTGAGAAGCGGCGAGAGTGAATCACTAATTGGCGGGAGCAGTGGAACTACCGTAGTTAAGGGGAACAGGAGCGAATCGATAGACGTTTTCTAACCTGAATCGAATGACGCAGGAGATAACGGTAGCGACGATAGCAGCGATGAGATAAACGATTATCATAATCAGGAAGAGGCACACGATGACGACCTGGAAAGAAAATTTGCATCGGAAGTGACGTCATCGTCCAAACCTGATAGAATGCGATCGGATCGTACCAGAACATTGCCGTCTCCGAGTTATCCATAGATTCATCGCCCCAGATTATCTGCAAAAAGTATACTGATTTGGTAAGATGACGACCGCTTCAAATGGAAGAATAGCGCAAGGGTAGAACCCCAGCGAGGCAGATTTGGATGAATAACTGGCCCTTGCAAGGAAGCAGAAGAGCAGAAGAACATTGGCGACACCGCAGATGAGAACGGCCCATATGAGGGAGAAGAGGATCGAATTGCCGAGGGAAGGAATGAAGAAGACGATAATGGTCTCGATAAAGACGAAGATCATTCCTGAATTGCTGCCATTTCTCGAATCCTTGTAAAATTGCAATATTTTATGTCTGCGAGTTCCAAATATGGGATATCGTCTCTTAATAGCACACAATTTCTTGGTTTTGTGCCCGGTGAGTTTGTGCGTGGAATGAAGTAAAGGTTTTTCTTGCGAACTCTATCCTTTACCATTATGGAACGAGGTGAAGACGAACTGTTTGATGTACACGAAGAACTCCTCGATCTGTGTAATTATTGATTTGTTTTCGTAATGAAAGTCGGTTTCTCACGACAGGATCCTGCAAGTAATCTCTCCAGGGCGTGCGATCACCGTACGACGCGTATAAGACCTGAAGGTGATGTCAGCATCAATCAGCCAATGGACCGATTGCGTAAAATTTAGATGGATTCGGATCATCTCCATTTACGATCAATTTTCACATGATATCATTTGAGATGACATCGACGACGACATACCGAAGCGACGATGTTCCACACAGAAACGTTGATGACGTGCCAACGGGACGCGCGCCACACCATTCTCTTTCCTGCGATGATGTCATCATGACAAGACGAAAGACGACAATGCGCTCACCAAAGAGGGAGAAGTACAGCAACAGCACATTGGTGGAGCAGGCCAAAATATAGACGACGGCCTGGCCCGTGAGGATGTCCTGCTCAACATCCATGGGGAGGAAGCTGAACGGCTACCGTAGTCAGTCAACCCGGTCTTCTCACTGAACGAGAAAAGAGCTCTTAGAAATTGTGTTGAAATATTGAAATCGGCCTACTCAGATTACGAAACATCTGCTCGATAAAGCAGCTGCTCAGTTGCTCAAATGCCGAATAAGTAAATTTAAAAATTAGAAGCCCTTGTGTTTACTATAAGAAGTAAACGAAGTATAAGAAGTAAACACATAATTCTATCCAAGTTTTGTTGTCATTCATTTCATTTGAAAATACACGATAGGAAAGGGCTCTAGTGCAAGCTAGTTGTGAAAGATCGATTACAGAAAGGGGTACTGGCGCTACTCAGTTTCACTTACAAACATTCAAACCTTTCTTCAAATTGCCATGTTGTCTGAGATTACGGGCCAATTTTCGCAGAAAACAAGTGACGGCCAACGGTGGGCTGATTGCGGGGTTTGGGGATAGTTGAAAGCAGCTGCATTCATGAACGTCCCAGATCAATAATGTCGAACATAATTGGGAAGCAGCGAGACATCGACGAAAGATTTTGTGAACTTCGATGGGTGCACGTATCTTGGAACAGTAAGCTTGCGTCAGGGCATCCAGTATGAGTGATGAAGTTCGCCCACTGAATATCAGTCAGATTTATGTAGGCTGAAACAGCTTGAACAAAGACTGGTGTGGGTGATTATAAATAATTTATGAAAGTGGTTGGTCAAAAACAAATTGAGTTTTCGGTTGTTTGTTTGTTAGATGACGTGATGAAGTTAATCACGTTTTGCACCGCTCTATAATATGCTGATGTATACGATTAGTGTTTTCATGTCTGTATTTCAAATCAAGAATTTCACGAGCAGACGAACAAAGAAAGAAACATTACTAAAAAAGTATCCAATACAGCGCGTTTATCTATGTGCCCAATTTGAACGCGGCGCGTTCTCGCGTCGCGGCTATATTTGTCAGCAACATTCTCCCTTCAACGGACATTTCACGCAGTATTTCGAAGCATTGGTGACTGCAACTGATCGAAACGACGGCATAGACCAAGTTGGACCATTTAATCGTGCCAGTGTTCCGCCGAAGAAAGAGACGCATCCAGGAGATGAATAAATCCTTTCGATAGTGCTTGTTTTGTGTCAGTTGTGCGTGACTGCTTGCTAATATTGACTGAAGTATTTCAATCTCACTTTCTCTCTCCTTTTCAGTATGCGCGCTCTCCTCAATCGCTTTCATAAATCTGACAAATGACTGCAGTCCCCATTAATGTTCACTGTTCTCATAATAACCATTTGTTTCATGATTGATGACCTGATGCAACATTTAGACATGGATGCTAATGATCAAGAAAAGAAACGAAAGCTGATTTCAAAAGAGGAACTGGGTGAAATGATGGACGATATTGAGAGGCACTCATTAGAAGTTGGTGAGAAGTGGTAAGCCGGTGAATGTACGGCAATTCTCTTCAGCTGTCGATTACAGGTACCTCATCAGTCTGAAATGGTGGAAGCATGTGGAGACTGCAATGAGAGGCGGCATGATCGAAGATATTACGCCTATCGATAACTCCACTATTGTTAATCAACGTAGAATAATGTTTTGAAGGAAATGCATGTAATTCTTCAGGTGCCAACGAGCCTTATGTTCTTGCGCCCGATCTCTTAGAGAAAATGGACTTTATCACTGTACCCGCGAATTCGTTTAAGGTTAGATATTGATTGAACGCGTTGAGAAACAAACTTATCTGCAGGCCCTTGTCGATAGTTTCGGAATTGATATTGAGCCGAGAGACGTAATTGAACGAACCGTTGTTTACGACAAGCGGAGTGGGAATATCATCGAAGTCTATCCTAAAGCCTTTACAGTGAGTTCGATTTTGCTTATCTTCAGAGAACCTTCGATTTCAGGTCGTACTTGCGAGTGACCAAACTATACGAGTCAAGCTTCTTTCCAGGAACGATACCGTTGGTGAGTGGAGTGCATAACCCATTCAATGAACCTATAATTCAGGGACACTTCGTGAGAAGTCCCTAGTAGCACTCGGAGTAGCTGCGCCTCCAGATCAAATACGACTGTTCGTGGAGCACCGAGATGCGTGAGTGATCAATTATCATTACTTGATCAGATCATCTTTCACAGGTTAGAGTTGATGACTGATCTGAAGGATGAAGACGATTGTTCCACTCTCTTCTGCACTGAGCATCAAATCATCGTGGATGTACTAGATGAGAATGGTCAAGGGGCCATTCACACCTGGCACAGCATGAGGTGGGTCGTCTACCAATGTATTATGATTGGGAACCGATTGATGGTTGCAGTCTAGGAAAGAATGATCAAGGCACTGCTCCACAATTCACGAAGGGAGTTTGCGGGTTGGTTAACTTGGTGAGCACATTACGAAGATATTCCAAGATCGTCGTTTTTCAAGGGCCACACGTGCTACATGTCCTCTGCACTGCAGTGCATCTCAAACATTCCTGAGATAACAGAATACTTCTTGTCGGATCGGCACCTGTCGGATATCAATGAGACGAATCCTCTGGGAACAAAGGTATAGTTTGTGCTTGTTCTGATACTTGACTGTTCTGGATACAGGGAAAACTTGCCCGGGCTTACGCAGATTTGATAAAGTCGTTGTGGAGTGGACGACACGAGTCGGTAATGCCGAGGAACTTCAAGGTACGTCGTATTTTTCCTCCCTGGTTTATCAGATCTCCTTTCAGAAGGTAATAGGTGAATTCGCTCGTCGCTTCTCGGGATTTGCAAGGGAAGACGCCCAGGTTTGAAGAATATCAATGTACTTTTTTACCGTAAGAATGTTATAGTTTCTAGGAGCTGCTCGCTTGCCTTCTAGACGGTCTTCACGAGGATCTGAACAGAGTAAAGGTGAAACCGTATGTGGAAGAACAAAATGCTCTTGAGGGAATGAGCGAGAAGCAGGTACAATTTTCACATATCTCTTCATTCTCAGATATGTGGTTGTAGATCGCCGTGGAGGCTTGGGCCAACTACAGGAAGAGAAATAACTCGATCATCATCGATAATGCGCATGGTCAGCTGAGAAACACACTCGTCTGTCCACAGTGTAACAAGGTATGGTACTGCTGCGGAAGGGAGAATAGCTGCCACTCTCAGGTCTCCATCAAGTTCGATCCATTCTGCTTCCTGTCCGTTCCTGTTCCTGCGACAGATCAAATCGTATCGCTCGTCGATTGCATCAAACTGTTCGCTGAGGAGGAGGAACTCTCCGAGATTGTACGTTCTCTTCTTCATTGATGATACTCTAAGCATTGATCCTTCAGGACTCGTGGTACTGCCCGCACTGCAAAGATCACGTGCGTGCGAGGAAGAAACTTGATCTCTGGAAGCTACCTCGCATTTTGATCGTTCATCTCAAACGATTCCAGAGCACGAGATGGAAAAGGGAGAAAATAAAAACTCGTGTGGACATACCCGGAAAGTGAGTCGCTACAATGCGAAGAGAACTTATTCTGTATTTTCAATTTATGAGGATGCACGATTGCTGATGTTGATTGACGGATGATGCTTTTCTGTTTACTGTATATCCTTCACAGGGACTTCAACCTTAGCGACATCATTGCTGGTAAAAATGGCGAAGATGCGACATACGACCTGATAGCAGTCTCGCTTCACTCCAAGGGAGGACTGGCGGATGGACACTACAATGCGAGCGCTTTGAATGGAGACAACTGGTACTACTAATGAATTTCCGTAGATCTTCGGTTGACTTGAACATGCGTGCATCTTCGCAGGTACTACTTCAACGATGCACGAGTCTCAATAACGACTCCTCCGTACGAAACTCCGTCCGATTCGCCGTATCTTCTAGTGTATAGACGACAATAACGAGTTCAGGGAGACTGCATCAAATTGTTTGTATATTCGTTACGAGTACTTCCTCGAAGAAATTAATAATTTTCTCATTTTCGGCTTTTGTCACATGAAAAACCCCCAACACTAAAATAAAAAAATCCTAAATTATCTTCGTTCATTCACCTTCGTTCACTAGAAAATATGGTTATCAATTGTTCTATTCTCATAATTGTTTCTGATGTGCATCTGCTGAGTGGAAAATTGAAGCCGATAAATTATTTCATTGCTCGGAATACCGAGAGAATTTCTCGAGCTCCCGAAGTTCTCGATCGCACCGATTGTTTTTACGCTGACCGCTCAGTCGTCATTTGCAATCTCGACCTCATCTGTATCGGTTATTTCTTTGCTTTCGATGTTCTTGCTTGAAAAACAAGACATTTATGTGAGGCGAATCACGAGAGAATCGACCACCCTGTGGCGGAATACATAACATTTGTCCGATCCTGCCCAAAAGTATGGCAAGTACTTTTTACAATGCTCTCTCAAACTGCGCTTCGGAAATTTGAATATCGATTTTTATTCTCGAGTTTCGGTAGATCAAAGATCAACCACTTACTCAGTTTCTAAATTGTGTTAGATAGAGGGTATATGCATTTTTTTGTAGCAGAATCACGCAACGACGAATGACAAGATGCAGAAATGTCATCGAATGATGACATTAAAGTGATGGTGCTACGGGTTTGAGTACAATTAGGGAAGGCTTGGAACTAGAGATGGGAAAGGAAGAGGGAAGAGTCGCGAATGTATGCAAAGTGAGCGCCGCTCTTCCACAAGAGCGAGAGGGAATGGCCTCTCTTCCACAAGAGTGAGATCTTTTCTATAAGACTGAGAGCGAAAAAGCTTTGAAAATGGAGCAATTTTGTTGGTTTTTTCTCAAAGTAACCTACCTTAATGATTTTCAACATATTTATCACTTGGGTTCAAAAATCCGCCTAAATTCCTTTATTTTTAAAGCTTTTTCGCTCTCAGTCTTGTGGAAGAGATTTCACTCTTGTGGAAGAGAGGCCATTCCCTCTTGCTCTTGTGGAAGAGCGCGGCTCACTTTGCATACATTCGCGACTCGGCTCTGTAGTAGAAGAAGGGTCCGAAAAAATAGAAAGGTCCCAATAATGAAAGAAAGGTCCCAATAATGAAAGAAAGGTCCCAATAATGAAAGAAAGGTCCCAATAATGAAAGAAAGGTCCCAATAATGAAAAAGAGGTCCCAAAAAAATCTGGAAAAAATAGAAAGGTCCCAAAAAAAGAAAGGTCTCAAAAATGACAGAAAGGTCCCAAAAATGAAAGAAAGGTCCCAAAATTAAAAGAAGGGTCCCCAAAAAAATCATCTGAGAAGATGTTGAAAATAGAAAGGTCCCAAAAATTGCATTTGAAAATAGAAAGGTCCCAAAAATTGCATTTGAAAATAGAAAGGTCCCAAAAATTGCATTTGAAAATAGAAAGGTCCCGAAAACTGGAACACCTAGAAACACCCTATTCCCATCTTTCAAGTCCAATTTTGATCTACTTATCGTGAGAATATTTTCCATTCCACACGTAGTTGACCTTTGACGAACTGAGTGGAGGGAGGAGGGAGGAAGAGGCCGGGAGGAGGCTAGTGATCTACCTGCTCTCCTCCCCCCTACCTCTTCCCTTCCTCTCTCTCTTTCAGACAATCAATACGCTAAACAGCACATTGAGTTTGCTGAGCATTAGAAACGCACGATAGTGATATTATGCAAATTTTGAATAGTGAGCAATCAATAGAGGACACTAGTAGCTATCCATAGCAATTGAGAACGAGCGATTTGGTTGAGAAAGAGCCTTGTGCCCTCCCCGTCTCGCTTTTGGGCGAGATCGTGTCCGCGCAAAGTGGGCGGAGCTTGTGGCCCCTATCTATAGAAAATAAAATGCTTAGGCTTAGGCTTAGGCAATACGCATGCTTAGGCCGGCGTAACGGACATACCCCGTTCAACACGCAGCTCAGGGAGGCGTCCCTCGCAGCTTAAGCCGGCGTTTCGCACATTTCCGCAAATAGACCTATTAGCGTGTAATCTTTCATTGCATTATTAACGAGGAAACCCTGAATCTGCGTGTTGTACGGGGCATGTGCGTTACGCCGGCCTAAGGATGCGTATTGCCTAAGCATGTTATTTTCTATAGACACATATGAGGCCGTTTGCGAGAGAATCAAACAAACCCGAATGACTCTGGCACAGCCAAAAAAAAGTCGACTCTCTGAAACATTGCTTTTTGGGGTTCACGAGGGTGTTCCCCTTTGCAAAATAATTAAAATAATTAATGAAAAATAAAGTTTTTAAAAAATTCTGCCCAGTGGGCCAAACTCTCGAAAAATTTGAATCTACCGGGATCGAAATAAAGGACAAAAATCGATTTCGACGTGACGCCTTCTGGAGCCGACGAGGTATCGGTGGCCAAAATGAGTATGCCCATCGTCATTAGCATCCTCAAGAACCCCAAAACGCAAATTTTCAGAGAGTTTACATTTTTGGCCTGTGCCAACTCTTGTCTGATTACTCAGAAGCAATGTTCCTTTTTCTCGCAAACGGCCTCATATAGTGGCGCCCAACGCCTCCCGCCCCTTCTATTTTTTTTGTTGGTTCGGGACCTTTCAATTTTCAAGTGTAATTTTGGGACCTTTCTATTTTCAAACACAATTTTTGGGACCTTTCTATTTTCACATGATGTTTTTGGGACCTTTCTATTTTGGGACTTTTCTATCATCATGGGACCTTTCTATTTTTCACTGTCTTGTCATACCATTTTTGAAACCAAGGGCCCTTTCTTTCGCGGATGGGACCTTTCTATTTTTTTACCCTTTTTGGGACCTTCCTTTCATTTTTGGGACCTTTCTATCCTAAAGGACCTTTCTATTTCATAAAAAGATGGGACCTTTCTATTTTGGGACCTTTCTTTCATTTTTGGGACCTTTCTCTCATTTTTGGGACCTTTCTTTCATTATTGGGACCTCTCTTTCATTTTTGGGACCTCTCTTTCATTTTTGGGACCTTTCTATTTTTTTCGGACCCTTCTTCTACTACAGAGCCCGCGACTCTTCCCTTTTCCTTTCCCATCTCTACTTGGAACGAACCGTCTTATTGTTTGACTGTTTTGCAGTTGGAAGTTCCAGTTCTCTTCGCTTAACAACTACTGTAGCTCATGATCTTCGCATGCTTCTCAACAAGGATGTGCACCGTCAGTCTGTATTCCATTCCAAAATATTGGTTGAACTCAGTCATCTTTCCAATCTGCATCCAGCCACCAGTCCTTCATACGTTCAGTCGCAATGTTGGTAACGACGCATGTGTACAGGAAATACTGCTTTACAATGGTGGGAAGGAATGTGAGTTGAGATAGTGATTCGAATAACAGTCATTTGCAAAACACAGAAGACAACAATATAGCCGACGTCGCAGTTTTCAACCAAGACAAAGCGTTTAAGAATGTTTCATCGATATATCTGCTTACTTATGGTTTGTACGAGTTATTTTGTTATTGTAAACCTTCATTCTAACAACCAGCTATAATCATTGTAATCGATAATCACGATTGTTTTGATAATTGATCGGCAATAATTGTAATTTTCCGTTGAACTTCACATTTGTTTAACTATCATAGATCCTGAACTATGCACCTGTGCTGCGACATATAAATTCCGAGTATGATTCTAATGACTAATCTGAATAATATCATAGATACATGTCGAAAATAACAATTTTCAATAGTCACATGTTATATTTTCTGTTCTGTCAGATGATATGCTTGAACTACTCATTCACAAAGGTCGGTACGTCCTTTATCCTTGTCATCATATATTTTCTCATATTCACGTTATTCGCCATGGCAGACATATCGGGGCTCCCATATTGCTTTTAAGGGTCGCAAAATATCTTCGCGCTATCGTTCCTTCCCCACGGGATCGCATGCTCATTATCTTCCGCGAAAATTCTCTTTTTTGTTTGTGCAAAATTTTCCGTTTTATTTTTTTGATGAGCAATTATACATACTGTCTAAAAACCGTTTCGTCCTGGGTGGCGGATCGCGGGTATTCGTTGCTCAATTTCGTGTGGCATTAAGAGATCCGCGTTGTGCAATCCAATGTGTTTGTTCCAGGATGGGTCAGACCATCTGTACACCACGAAATCGAGTGTACGGCGGAGTGATCAATCGTGAGTTCTCTTATCCACTCGTACACCTCACATTCGTGCATCTCTGCCATTTTAGATAAGAGTTTTCACGACAACTCATAGGGCGAATAATAATTGATAATTTACTCCTATATTATTCAATTTATCAGTACATTGTAGACAGCGAGGTTGATAACACCACCGATATGTCGGGAACTATATCATCTATTATGTGAGATTTTTTATGATGAATCAGCAACTGATTTTATGATCTGTATTACAGAGATTTATTTTAGCACTACTGCAAGAGAGCAGGTCGCGATATCGAAGAGCATCGACAATATATTAAAATTAGAGAAGTCAGCGGATAAGAGCAGAGTGAAGATCCTGCTCCTGGGTAATGTCTTCATTTTCTTCCTGCAAAAAATACTTTTGATAGGTGGTGCTGATGTTGGAAAATCAACAATTGTGAAGCAGATGAGGTTAATGAAGTATTTTCTTTTGTTTTCTAAACATTTATTCAGAATTCTGCACATGGATGGTTTCAGTGAAGATGAAATGCGCAGTTTCTACAAGCATCTGAGGTACAACGTCTTTCAGGTAAATTTGCAACTTCTGAACATGTTATAAATCTTTATTTTTCAAGATTTTTCATGAAATATCTTTGGGAATTCAAGAACAGAATTGTAAAGTTGACGATTATGAGAAGGTTTCTTTGTAGCACCATCGAAAGTGAGATATATTTTTTATAGAACGTCATCAATCGATTTGCCGAGGGCGGCGCATATTTTATGAATATTAAAGAGGAGAAAGAAGTTGATGAACTTCTCAACTTCATCGGGTTGAACGTAAATTACAACTACATTATTGAAAAAAAAAATGTATTTTTTCAGGTCGTTCAAACGTTCGTGCAGCTCTACCCCAACTATTCCTCACTGCCAGACAATGCTCATTAGTAAGTTCGCTGACTCAGAAATAGAGTGGCTGAAGGAAGAGGTGAGGGAAGAGTTTGCCGCTCTCTTGCAGCGAGGAATGAGAATGAAGGAAGAGGAGGGATAAAAGGCCGACCTCTTGCGCAAGAGTTTGGAGAATGAGAAAACTCTTGCGCAAGAGTTTGGAGAATGAGAAAACTCTTGCGCAAGAGGTGAGGTAGGAATGAGCTGTTTTAGGCCGTTTATGGTCGATCTTTCTAAAGTTTTGTAGGATGATTAAGTAATTTGGATATCAGAGCATATTTACAATGATTTCTTGATGTTTGGACAAGAGGTTGTTGATGTTGGACGGGATTCTTGTTTCTTTGAAGATAGCGCGCCGTTAAAGGTATTTTGTCACACAAAGAAGTCAGAAATACATTAAAACAGTCTCTAGTGGAGCCATAGTGATCACACTCTTCGAAGTTTGTCGATATGTCACCTCTGAGCCGCGATAGAGCTCGAGAAGTACGCGAGCAACGCACAGTGGGAGAGGAGGGAAAGACGAAAAGGGAGTCTATAGAGCGTCACCTCTCTTGAGACTCTATGTAAATCTTGCAAATGTGTTCTGATATCCTCCTATGCACGTACTAAGCTATCAGAACACATAACAATTGAAAGAACGAGCATAAACGATCTAAAACGGCCCATTCCTGCCTCACCTCTTGCGCAAGAGTTTTCTCATTTTCCAAACTCTTGCGCAAGAGTTTTCTCATTCTCCAAACTCTTGCGCAAGAGGTCGGCCTTTTATCCCTCCTCTTCCTCTCCCTCTCATTCCTCGCCTCACCTCTTCCCTCTTCCTTCAGCTTCTCTACTCAGAAACCGTTATAGTGCATTTTATATTATACAAGGAAGAATAAGTCGACCTTGTTAAGTTCAATTACAATATTTACTATGATATTTTTTCAGTTATATTCCCAAGCTGACCGAACTTCTCCGTCCAAATCACACTCCTAGTGCCGAGGATGTTTTACACTTGCGCATTCCTACAACAAGCGTCAGCGAGATTAACTTCACCTTCGAAAGGAGTAGCATTCGGTTGGTGGTCGAATACTCGGTCGATCGAGGAACTTGGTGTATTTAGATACTCTGACTGTATAGACGATCCCAGAAGGGATTAGATTAGCTGGAATCCCTGAGGATCTCACTAGCGAGGGTGTTGATAAAACATATCGTCCGCTTCACTTCTTACTGAGACGAAACAAGTCTTTCGTAATAATGCAAAATACCACAGATTAATCGACGTTGGAGGGCAGCGGACGTATCGGAAGAAATGGATTCACTGCTTCGATGGCGTGGCCGCTGTCATGTTCGTTGCGTCTATGGCAGCCTATGATCAAGTACATTTTTTCGGGAATATTTACGGGTTTGGTCATTGGTGCACTAGGCACGATGTATGATACGGCCGACCATAACGTCAGGTGCTCTTTCCGTGTGCTGACCTATAAGACCTAATAGTTCGTTTGCTGATAAATGTGAAGAGACCATTAGGCATCCCATTAGATCACCATAGAAAACAATGTAATAGGAGTGCGAAAAGGGCAAATAAACGGATTTTGTGTGGTACAGAAGCTCGATGAGGCGGAGGTTACAATCGAGCCAGTGTTTCACGAAGATGCGATAGATGCAGCTGTTGCAGGCACGAAAGCAGTGGTGAGTAGGGATGGGATGACTCGACTAGGGAAGGTGGCTCGTTAGAAATGAATATTTATGCCGTGTCATATCTCGGCTTTCTGGCCGGAGTGTGCTGAATGAAACATCTGTCTTTACCTTTCCAACTGATGAAAGTATAAATGGGATATCGAGTAGTTCTCACACAACTCAGAACATCGGACGAAAAACGGTGCACATTCAGCACTTGGCAAATCGTCTGCGCGATTCTGCCCATCTTTTTGGCGAAATGTTGAGAAGCAAGTATCTCCTCACATCCGCGTTCATTCTCTTCCTCAATAAGGTCACTCACTCATGAATAACTCAACAGAAAAAAACATGATAGCTTTCAGAAAGACCTGTTTTTGAAGAAGTTGATCAGTCAACCGCTCGGGAAATACTTAAACGGATACAGTGAGTATTGTTTGTAACGATAACCCAATTTCCGTGTCTGCACGTCTTCATTCAATCGCACTCTCTATCGTTCTTTCGAACGGCGCGCTGTGTTGCGAGAGACCGGGAGAATATCGTAGATAATGTAATCATGAACACATTTCCAGATGGTAAAAGTACTGAAGATGCCTCTGACTTCATCCGGCAATATTTTCTCAAGGTTGCATCCGAAAATTCTGAGACGAATAATTTTGTTCAGCGAAAAGCGAAGAAGGACAAGGATCGCACGATCTACGTGCACTACACGTGTGCAACGGATACGAAAAACGTCGAATTCGTGTTCAAAGCCGCTTGCGATATCGTGTTCAAAAAGAACATTACCAAGACCGGAATGCAATAAAAAATAGGGATTTCGACAACTGATCCTTTTTTTGCCACGGATGATTGTTGACAATGAAATGAATCCAAATTAATCTCCACCAATCGTAAACGAACATTTTTTGAGCTAATTCGTTTCGATAAATGAAACATTGAATTTCAGAAATGATGTTAACATAGACATTCACGGCTACGTAGACGAACACACAAACCGTACTGAAACCTTATTAGACTTTTAATTTTATCAAAGAACTGCAATTTGACTGGGTCCTAAAAATAAATCTTTGTAATCCCATCAGAGTTTGTCGCACTCGTTTTCCACGTTATACAAAATTCTTTAAGAAATCATAGTGTAATTTCTGAGTCTTTTGTGGATTTTTCTTGGAGACGCGAATATATTCTTCACTTTTCAATCAGAATACATCTGTTGACCACTTCACTATGGCAGTCCGAGAGAGGCCAAATCTTAGCCTCGAACCTGCGGGAAAGATCAGGAAGAAACTGCCTGTGATCACAACTGGAATTACGTCGAGAATGATGAGTACTTGAACGATGGTCTGCAAGTTATCAAAATGAAATTTATGTCATCTCACATTTTTTATATTTTATTTTTCAATATATTTTCACCGCATCTCTGACCGCCTCTGACCAAGCTTGATATACTTGTGGGTGGGAAAAGCGGTCTACAGAATAGATGAATGCGAATCACACTCTTTATTTCGAATCATGGCATTAAAAGACAAAAATCACACGAAGAAGGGCGGGAATTTACCCCTCGGGATCATGCCTTGACGTAGTATACAGATGGGCCCACATTCTGTGCTATCTCACGGTCCTTGATGAACTTAGCCATCTTCCAGTACACCTGCAAGCAATATGAGGCTGTTTGCGAGAGAGTCGAGCAGATCAGACTGGGTCTGGCACAGCTCAAAAATGTCGATTCTATGAAACTCACGGATTTGGAGCGGAGAAATCTAGCAAAAACCATTTTCGACGTGACGTCGTCTGGAGCCAACGGAGGCTCAATATGAAAAATGACTATGATCATCGTCATCAGCACCCTTGAGAACCCCGAATCCGTGAGTTTCATAGAATTGACATTTTTGAGCTGTGCCAGCACTTGCTCGACTCTCTCGCAAACGGCCTCATATGAAGACGGTTGCAAAAGAATCAGCAAAAGGATGGCACAGCAAAAAAAACGATGAAATTGTGAAAATTTGGGAAAAGAGGTTTTTGAGGATGGGAATGGATAAAAAATTGTATTCAACGAGTGGTAACTCGAAGTAGAATGGATGACAATGCTTGAAAATCGAAATATTTACATCATGCTCTTTCGAATGTAATCTGAAATTTAATTTTTCAGAAATCAAAGATCAAAGATCCAAATTTTGGGACCAATTTTGGGACCAGGGTATACCGACCCTAGGGTTATATTGATGAAGTTTGAGCCCAGTCCGAAAATTTTTCCAAAGTTGTACACTTTGAGGCCCCATTTCCCGCGTTCTTACGGAGAACGCGTTTTAAAACGTAAACCGTGGACGTATCAGGAGAACAAGGCATCTCATTCCTCACTCGACACGCGAAACGCGCGGTGAGCAATGCGAGAAAAAGAGTGAATGATAAGATAAAACGAATTTTTAAAATATGAATTTGAGTATTTTTTCCACACTATGCATATGAAAAATGATCCCCAGAACGGGGTGCACCTAACTAAGCGAATACCTAGTTGTGCCTGTCCTTAGTATTCGAGAAAAAATTTTCATCGGAAAACCACACATTTTTAATGAATATGAATTGACAGGGATGATCCCCATCCTCAAAAAGCTCTTTTCCCAAATTTTCACAATTTCATCTTATTTTCTGTGCCAGCCACTGGAGGCAATTGCCTGATTCTTTCGCAACCTCTCATATATATTTTAGAGCGAACTCACTTGAAAAAAAATATGTTAAAAATTAACCGTTTGATGGGATGATTTTTTCAAACATTTAAGAAATAAATCTCAAACTCACATAGGTGAAATAAATCTTGATGGCGATACCAATAATGCAGAGAACACCCGCGAAGTAGAGAACTTCTTTCGGGGCTTCTGCAATACCGACGTCTGTTTGTCAACTCTAGCGATCGATTTGTAATATTTAATGCATTCTGCAGTCTATCAAATATGAAATAGGAGAATACCGCGACGAATTTTGCTTCCGTCGGGGTCCGTTACGATCACTGAAATATTGAAATAGTCAGTAGCAGCAAGAGCCTGAAAATAAGCAGGGAAATTAGTAATAATAAAAGCCCTCACCACTGCAATCAGAATGGAGAGAATGCTGAAGATAACCTGAAGTTGGAATTTGATATTCGTAGTTAGTTTGTATCCACTTCGAATTGAAAAAAATCGATTTCTATAACTGACTCCCAGTATGACGTAGATGAGAAGAGGTGTGCGGGACTGTTTGAAGACTCCATACAAGCCGAGTCCAACGATCAGTGCGGGAATAATGAAGATGAAGCTGCCGGTGACCACGACACTAATGAGATCGATAATGATGAGCACACGTGCCAGCTTCTGAAATCCATAATATGTTGCTTAATTCCTGAAAATCCCTAATGCTTTTCTTAAAAATTTGTAATATTTCAAATTGTAATGCTTACTGTGATATGCACTCCGCAGCAACATGTGTGGTACTTCGGATCATTCCCGTTGAAATCTCTCATCCAACTGAAGGGAAATAATGAAATGTAACTATTGGCCCTTGCGCTGGCACGGATTGACAAAAGCGTTATAAATGAGAAATAACTAAAAAAAGGAAATGCAACAAAAATAGATTGCATGCGGTCGAAACGGCAAACACCTATAGGTAGAATGATAGAATGAACGAGGAACTGATCTAGAATTTGATAAAACTGACGCAGGAAATAACAATTAACGTTTCCAAATTAAATGTGTGCGAAACACACCAAGATAGTATGAGGAACAGCCGAAAACCTGGACAATGAATTAAAACACTCGCGAGCGAACAGTCGATTTGCTAATTGGGATGAGTGACTCACGTGCGCTCCACTCAGTTCTCTGTCAAGGACGTTCAGAGTGAGAGGGGGGGGGGGGGTAAAACGGAAGGGAGCAGTCGGGTACATGAGTACCTTCACTGAACTTTTCTTAGAGACCTTCCGGTGTCTGAAACTAGTTATTGCACTTCATAGGTTGGACACACCTTACGTGTGAACTGAGAAGATGTCCAGTTTATTTTTTCACAGATTGCAGGTAAGAAATGCGAACACAATTTATATTCAACGAACTTAATGTTAGTGAAAACGCATAATATCAATAATCGTTTGTCTATTTTACCAGGTACATGCCAGATACCTGCATCATCGAACGATTCATACATGCGAAACGTCGGCTGTGCTCACAGAAACCCTTCAGATCTCACTTAGTCAATAAACAATCAGTCACTAAAGTTGATCCTTGGTTGACAATTACTGAACGTTCAGTAGTACAGGAACGATCATGCAAACAGAAGCAAACGATTCTCATCGAAGTTGCAATACCGTGAGATTTTTTCGTGTTTCTTTAGATTGTCTATGTTATATTGCTTCATTTTGACAAAATTATCAGATGTTGAACGTAACTGAGTGTAAATGTGTAACACATATTTATTGTACATTTTTTATCAAAAGCTCCGAAAGAGCTGGAAGGGATGGAAGGGATGGAAGGAAGAGTGTTCTTGTGAGTTATTCAGATTACTTCGTTGTCGTCGTCGTGGATGCAGTAGAAGTCGTCGTCGAGCTTCCTGTTCCAGTAGTTGCAGTTCTAAAAAAATATATCATTTACTGTATTGACATTAATTGCGGCTCACTTGCAGGTGGCGCAGCAGTAGAATGTCTTCACAGCGGAAACACTGCACTTTCCTGCTGCAGCCCATTTGGCACAGCTCAAATTTTTACACATTCGTTTTACAATAAAAGAATCTATTCTCACTTGGCGTTAGCATCCACAACGCAGGAAGTTGTCGCGGAGCAGAGGTTGCAAGAGTTTCCGCAGTATTGCCGCCTGAGACGAGAGTATAAATTATGATCAATCAGAGATCCAGAGCTTACTTCTGAGCGTTTGTGTAGAAGGAACTCTGGCAGAATCCGTTCCTCACCCAATTAACGCACCTGAATTCTACCTTGTTTTTTATTCGTAGTGTGCGCCTTTGCTCTACCAGGACTGTTCAAAAATGTAACACGCTCCTCACGTTGAAATACTCTCTCATTTTTTTCTGACAGGCGAAAGAGCATTAGAAATGAAGAGTGTAATAAATATCTTATGAATTGTCCTCGAATAACTATTAAATTATTAAGCATACCGTGCATTGTCACTTGCTGTGCATTGTGAGGTAACTTGAGAGACGAAGAATCCGAAAAATACGGCTATCAGAAAGAACTGCATGACTGTGCACACTTCTATCTTGCATAACGCCGTTATATAATGCCCTTCTCTGTTTCAGCGAACTCTGTTTTGTAGCTGCCAAAGCAACTGTTCAAATAGGTATGCTACCGATCATGTTGACCTTGTTGGTGAGCAACGTGATTTGTTTGAGAATTGGCTTGAAAATATTATTGAACAAAATATTATTATTTTTAAATGTTAATAATAAACAAAATTTTTTTTATGTAATTATGATATATTGGAAAAGAGCGATTTCTAAAGGACAGCGTCCCGATGCTACGAATAAATTATGTGGTTTAGCAGATATTGGATTCATTTGCTCGTACGGTAATTTTTTTTCTTCTAAATACATTTTTTGATTCAAAAATTTATCAAGTTTGGTGAAATCCGAGTGTGATTCTGAAGGTGATCGTTCAAGGCTTCAAAGATCTGATTGTATAATAGATAAGCACATTTTAATCGCTTACGTCTGTGATTATGCGACACGGTTTTTCTGATTGACGAGTTCTCAATAGCATCTGATTATGTTTTCTCAAGCTTTCGTGTTATTACTCTGTCTGATTCAATCTAGAGAGCTTCTTCGAATTTATCCATCATTCTCTTCTCACGGGGGCATTCTCCCTCAGAGTGCACTGGGAAAATATCGAAAAGTATTATTTCAATATTATTTCATTCTTTGAATATAAACCGACTATGATTCTGGAAATTATGAGAACCATTTGTATTGCAGAAGGCTCAGTCGGTTTGTTTTTAAAATTAATATTTTTTATTGATTTATCTATGTAGGATTCCTTCTGAACGCATCACTGTTCTATTATCTTTTTCGACGATCGCATGGGAAGACTGGGCGGATATTCCAAGTATATTTTTAGTATCTAATTAACGTAATCTTTCTCATTAAGAATATATTCTTCAGGTTCCAATATTTATCTCCGGATGCGCCGGACTCTACTTGTGTTTCTCTATTGCGACTTTAAATTTCGTAAATACTTCCAAAGATTTAAAAGTATACTCTATGTAATCTCTTCCAGACTCACATTTTCCGAGATGGAACTTTGAACGTTGTTTTGTTGAGTCCGCTCGCCAAATATTTCTCTGGTGAAGTTAGGGATTTGATGTTTGAGGTGAATTTCTATCTATGCAAGATTTAATTTATTCAAACACGGAGTTCTCCGAATCTATGCGATAACTTTTTAAATCCTATTAAGGCTGCATTCGTTCTCATGTCACTCATGTGGTCATTCACTCCAGCCACTTGCTTATTGCAATTATCCGTTCTGGCCAGGTTCACGAGTCTTTCCAAAAAGGTCTATACTAAAAAATTGTCAGACCTCACTGGAGTTCAGTTAGAAAGCTAGTATCTTCATTCGCATTTACTGTGGTCTGTCTGATTTTCGTTGCTGTAAGTGTGGAATAAAGAATTCTTACGAACGAAAACTAAATATATTTATATTGCAGTACACAGTTCCCATGATAATGCCCTCACGAGAACTTGCACTAATCATGGAGAAATCGATGAAGGAACTTTTCAATATATCGGATAGCAATTTCGTACAAACTTATGGCATTAGCATCACCTACGAAAATATCAATGTAAACAGGTTTACCCCAATATTCAAGCTTTAAAAAAATCACAGTATTGATACTCATTGTCAGAGCACAAGTAATTTAAGATTTAATGGAGATTTCAGGACGGAAAAAGTATGCTTCTGTTCATAATGATGTTCGTTGTCATTCCTTACATCTGTTCTTACACAATTATTATTGTTACCATCCGCATGGTACGTGGTATTCCACGAGTTACCTGTGATCATGCTAACAACAGATTCGAAAGCGCCTCTCTTCTAATGGAATGGCGTTAAGTAAGCGTACTATTAAAATGCAGCGACAGTTCTTTGTAATGCAACTGCTTCAGGTTTCAGAATTAGTTCCATTTTTGTTCAAGAGTAGCTTATTCAGAGTATTCTTCCTCTCGTCATTCTTAGCATTCCCGTCAGTATCGTCACTTACGGGACGATAGTCAATGCGGATCTTGGCCTGGCAACTCTTCCTCTAACTGCCTTCGTCTGGCTTTGTCCTGTAGCTCAAGTACGGTGATGTTCACTCTCATGTCAATGACTAAAGTTGTAGGCTGCAGTGCAGCTTCGCTATGTGCGCCAATCATCTTCTTCTACTCCAGAATCGTCGAAAACTATAATGATTTCGAAATTTAGCGGTCACACAACAGCCATTAGAACGCTTTCTCTGTAAGAATAAGAAAGGGTTTGCACAATACTGATTGAGATGAATTTATTGTAGGCCTGGAAGCTAAGAACTGCTTGCTCCTGAACATTTCAATGTGACGATTCCGAATGACCGATTATCATTAATTTGTCGGATATTTATACGATGTAGTTTTATATCGCATTCATTTATCTCAATATTATTTACAATAAATGATGAATGGCAGGCTACGGATATGTGAAGTTGAAGAGGAGCATGAGCAATATTGACAATCGGGTCTTTAGTCATCTATTTAATTCACAAGATTTGGTCAGCATAAGCACTATGATAATTAGTGGAACTCAGTGCACAGAACCATTGAGTCTAAAAATGCTCGAGCGTTGTTGTTCCTCTGTCCACTCTCACTCTCCCTCACTCCTTCTCTCGCATGTAAACATCGCCTGCATGCTCGCTTTGCAGAGAAATAGGTAGAGAGAGGAAAAGAGAGAGGGAGTGAGAGTGTGTGAGAGAGGGAGAGGGAGAGAAGGGAGCCTGTCGGTACCAACAACAACCGCAGCGTCGTCCCACTGCGGAACGGATCTATTCGAAGGAAGACCCCATCTCTCTCCCTGCTGAATTCAGCAGCTTTCCGTCATGGGCAGTGTAGTGCGGCCGCTAGAGGTGTTCACCAAAGCAGGTATGATTTTACAGGCTTCCAGCCCTGTGTTCACGTGTTCACGTGTTCGCTCATTCACATGTGTGAAATAATGCGAAAATTGTATCAGTAATACCATCTTTATTTTTTTTGCATTTGTTTCAGCCACAAATTACTCGTGTGTATGGTTGGGTTCGTGCTCTGTGCAAAGCGGCGAGCGACCGTGCTGGCGGTGGCTGTGGGATAGAGGCGAGTTACGGCTAATTTCACAAACATTTTCCTTGCGTGTAAAACAAAAGACAATTTCAATTTCAAAACTTCGAGTTTTGTTTCAGCTCAAGAGCGTATCACAAACGACATGGGTGCGATAGATATGGAGACACGCGCGAGGTGAACCGAATTTATCGCCATTGTTCAGAGTAAACAACACTCGGGCATTCTCATGAGCTGGACACGAGTGAAAACAAATGAGAATCGATTAGTCTCTCACAGGTGTCCGTCTCTTCAAACTGTGATCAAAAGTCTTTGCAGAGCCTGGAAACTCAAGTGCCCGACTGTGATCAGTGGAAACATAAATAGTCTCGGCAAGCCTACGAAGAAGTTCTACGAGTACGCGCCTTTTGCGCAGATCTTTAATCAAGAATGTAGTCATATATTCTTGATTAAAGATCATATATGTTGCAGGGAAAAGCGTTGCGCGCTATCACACGATTCCGATGATAACCGAACCGACCTCAGCGCGTGTTTTGAAATACTCCGTTCCGCACAGGCGGTAAGCCCTTCTTTCCTTCAATTTTTAAAACGGGTACCCCTAATCAGTGATTGATGATCTACAATGAACGAAGTAGACAATCGCAATCACTTTCCGGGTGAATAAACAGTAGTTTTCAGCCATCGCCGATCGTCATTCTGGGCGGTCTTTCCGGTCGTGCCGATCGAACACTGGGCACTATTCACTCGCTTGTGACCGTGCAATCCGACTCATCCTCCTCCACTCCTCCGCCCTACGTGATCATTCTCGATGGAGAGAATCTCGTGTGCGTATTACGAAAGGTATCTTTCAGATCTTTAATTCCTTTCTGTAAATTTTCATGCTGTGCTTCCTGCAATTTGCAGATGATAAAGAATCGGTTATATTTTCAGGGTTCGCATCGCTTTGAGTTCGACCGCTCACATCTCACGGGCACCTGCGGCATCGCGCCCATTTGTCAGGTATCTTTTATCGAAAATGCATCGATGGTATAAAATGTCTTGCAGAGAGAGACGCTAGTGACCACCAACGGCTATCGATGGAATATGCGTGAGTTATCTTTGTTTTGCGCATACCTTGCGCATATTTTTTACCTCTGCAGCAAGCTCCCTGAATTTTATCAGTGCTTTAAAAGGATTAAATGATAATTTTTCAGAGCGGATGCCGCTGTCTTTCGGTGGGACCGTCTCGACCTCTAATGATCTGGCCAGTGACGAGGTCACAGTCAACACATCGGCCCCTTTGATACTCACCTTTGAACTGCTTAGCGGTTCAACCAATAAGACGGAACCACCGCAGTGATTAATGTTCCTTACTCTTCTTCTTTTTATTCCGACTCTCATCTCTGTCCGGTTCAATTTTATTTTTTTGTTAAAACAAGCTGAAGTCATCAAACCATTTGGAATTTATATTTCATCGAATCAAATCATACAAGCGAAAGGATGCGCAAACAGATCATCAATGTAAAGCAGAGTACCAGCAATACGATAGAGAGTGAGACTTACGAAGGGAGTAACAGTTACTGAGGGATGGGATAAAGCACGGTAGTTATGGAAACTTGAGCTCACTGAGTAGATGAAACTCGCATGGTCCCATTCAGGAATAATCTCAATAGAGGTAGAAGCTAAGTAACAAGTAGTGGATTGAAATGAGATGAAGACGTAGACTATGATGACCGGGATTTAAAAGCCGGTGAATCATTGAATCTGCGCAACCGGCATGACGTCGTCATCATCTTCCACCAATTTTCCGCCCACTCCGAGGAAATCATCGAGACTCAACTCCTTTCCACTCGTGATTACGGGCATCGCGACATCTGCACATTCAGATTACAATGGATGAGAAAGATATTGAGACGTTATTGTCCCGTCTGGTGTCCTTCAGAGAATCAACCTTAGGCTGAACGCTGTCATAATTGTTTCGTTCATGTTCCGGATAACGTCGATGCTCAACTTTTGATAACATTTACACTTTTGATTTGACAACATAGCATATCGCACCTGTATTCAATACGTTAAGTGTTTCCTCTCCCTCGGGCGGCATCGCCATCGCCATGGCTAGTAGATCGTTCATGAGTGTGCCATTGGTCAGCTGCTTCAGTCCTCCGTTGGCGAGCGAGCCAGGCGGAAGGCCCAGGGCGATCTCGCTTTCACGCTCCGTGATCCGAGAGACAAGCTGGAACGAAAGGATGTTTTCCAAAATATGCGAGGTCTGGGCTCACTTTTTAGATCTTTCCTTTCGCTGCACGCGCATTTATTTTTTTTCCCTATAGGTTCGTATCAACATCGTTTCCCATTCGGGCTTCTTTTGGAAACAGGGAAGGTCCCTAATCACGGAATCACGTGGTTAAGCGGCAAAAGTGAATTGAGTCACTCGTGACAAGACCATGTGCTAAAATACATTTCTGACTACTTGGCAGTTTGCCAGACATGAAAAAATTACCTCATTTTGGATATTTTCTTCTCGTTAACCCCGCATAGCATGAGAATCAATAGATAGGGTCGTACATGCTGACCTTAACCGCCCATGACAACTTCAGTTCGATGTGTCCGCCGTTCTCCTTCAGTTTTGTGGGCGAGTGATTGGCGATGTAAGCACGCGCCATCTCGAGCGCCACTTCGGGACGGAGATTTTGCAGTTGAGGATTATCCGCCTTCGCCTGAATTCATGCATATTGTAAGGATGTTTGTTTGCGTTCATGTAAATTTCCAATAATTGCTAATGATGTGATGTTTGACGAAAGCTTTTCTCGTTTGACAAATATAGACTGATGCGATGTTTATCATGTCTACGTCATGGCCAATCACGGTAATGAGGTAGGCAAACTCGAGACTTCTGTTATCAACATTTGTTCAGCCATCGAGTGCTCTGTTTTCCGAAGAAACACTCCAAAGCCACTAGCAGTCATTTGTTTTGAGATTTTTTGGTTTCATAAGCCCTTAAAAATGTGTGTGAAACGGAGAAGCATAGTATATGTGACCTTTAGCATGAACTCCATCAGGTCGGCATCCAGCTTGTCTCCGATCATTTTCGGTCGTCCTCTCTGACGAATATCCGACGACGGAGCGAGTAGACTCAAGTCAACCATCGGAGACTGCTCAACGAGATATTATGGAACATGTTATGCCAATATGCTGCTAAGGGGAATTGACCGTGTCTGGATACTTCGAAGGTCTTTGATCAATTCGGATATATTTTCTCCTTCACTACAATGACAATGATGTCATTGATATGTAAATAGTACTTACTCCATCGGCGGCGTCCGTCTTCTGCAGCACAGTCGCTCCCAACACGGCTGCTGTCGCATCGAATTGCTTCGCCTTCGCGAGCTTCCGATGATAGTACGCAGCGACGGACGGAGGAATTTTGAACTTACGCGCTGCAATGCATCCTTCTCTTCTTGTACATGAGAACATCTTCTGAGACAAAAAAAACTGTAGATTTGCAATTCACCATAGCACTGGATACAAAAATATTACCGTTTTCAAGATGCTACCACTCGAAATTTAGGAGAAATGAACGAATTTCTATACCAGCATGGGCTGCACCATGGACGGCAGCGTATTCGGCCACCAGGATCTTCATCTCTGGAGTGCAGTGTTTAGACTTGCGGCCGCCATGCGGATTGTCTACAACGAGAACATTGCTTGCAATCATTGAATAATCTACTCCGAATTCGATCATTTATGTTTCCACCGATCATTCGACAGCCACGACCATTTTTTTAGAAAATAGCAATCACAATAGTTTTAGGGCAAATTTCACCAGTATCAAAAACCAAAGATCTGCGTAAATCAGTTTCACCAACTTTCGGTGCCCCAACCTGCGTAGAGGTTGGCCGTGTTCGGCGTCGTCGATTGTAGAACAGCAGAGAGGATGGGAGTGAGAGGACTTCCGTTGGGCAGGTGATGACCGTTGATTGTGGGAGTACCGTTGGGATGAGGGATCTCCTTGATCTGAAATGGATGAACGTGTGAGCCCCACCACTCAATGCTCTACACACTGTAATCTCACATCATCCCCGGAGGTCGATCCATTCTCGCTGTGCACAGACTGCGCCTTCGTCTCGTGCTTGATCCTTGCTGCAGCTGCAGCGCCATTCATAAGGCATGCACCCCTGGCGTGCTGCAGCTGCTGCAGGCCCACGACTTGCGGGGCAATGGCGGCGCACGTCGCACAGGGACACGGCGGGGCGGCGAGCTTCGAAGCGATTGCGCTCATCTGAAAGGATGAGGTACTTTGATGGTGCTACGCGAGATAGCGATCCTGGCCACCAACTCCGACCACTAGCAGAACGCTATTAAATATGTTATGTATGGTGAGGGAACCTTTGCTGTTTGGATATGAACATAAAAGTGCCGAAGAGGACGGTATATTCTTGGTTTCTATGTGTTTGTCAAGAGAGATCTCACCAGTGAGCCCTCATTAGCGGCATAGTGTTTGCCCGAGTCTCGTTAAGACGGATTGACCAAATTTCTCTCGTTTTCCATCGACATTTATTTGTCGATGAAACACACTTTCATGTGAAAATGGCTCGTGTTATCAGTATTGAAAGGGAGAATGAATTTGTAGTCTGCCGAAAAGATAGATTGAAAGAGGGAAACACACAATTTCTTTGCTATCGCAAACATTGATTTATTGATTGGAGCTGAATGGATTTTTGGATTTATTATGCACGATTTGGAAAGCTGTAGAAGCCGCGTAACTAATCCGAATGCGACATCCGATGACACCACTATGACATCCATAGGAAGCCCTTTGAGTACCTGATGGGAGAGGAAAGTGAAGTGCTTCTTGAGTGCTTCCACCTGTACGACCAATGACGGATCTGCTGCTTCGTCCTCCATCGCCCGTCTGAATGACATGACAATGACAGGGACATTTCCATGAATGTCCAATGGGACAGAAAAACAACTCTAGAGACCCTGCCAAAAGCTAGTGAAGTTTCCAAGAGGAATACAAATTATTAGTTTTAGGAAGGTCCTACGAATTGCTACAAAGTGAGCCGAGTAAAGCAAGAAATTTTTTTACAGCAAGAAATTAATAGACAGGCAAGTAACGAAATAGTCAAGATCTCCATCTTTCTCTAACGTCAAGTAACACAAATGGAGAGATTGAGGGCAGGGAGAGAGTTGGGAGAATGTTTGCTCCTATGCCGTGTCATTTGCCTTTCACCTCTCTCTCTATCTCAGTCTCGGTCAGGTCACTTCTGCTGACCCGAGCGGAGGGGGGGGGGGTACTGGCAGAGGAAAGAGAGGCAACTGCCGTGACCCCGCACTTGGCGCGCGAAGTGAGAGCTGTGAATTAATCAGTCCGTTAACACCCCAGATCCAAGAGATAATTGGGCTAGTCCTACGTGCATCCATTTGCATTCTGTTCCGAGTAGGAATGACTTGGTGAGAACATGAGAGAAGGTGATACAAAGGGGCCGCGAGAATGCTTCTGAGGGGGGGGAGCAGTCCAATAACACGAGAGAAGAAGGGTCAGAGGATCGAGTGAAAGCGATTAGAGCTAATATAAGAAGGAGGGAGTTGTGAGTGACTAATATTTCCACGAAAGTGGATGAATGGATCGATTTGAAGGGATACAATATCACAGGTCGTGCCTCATGTATATAATCAGATTGCGCTCCATTCGAGTGATAAGATACGGAAAAATGAAAGTGCCGAGATTGATATTTGAGCGATACGAATGAACGAAGACATGCTAATATCACATGATACTGCAAGGGAAATGAAGGATTTCGATTTGTTTACTCCCCAGGAAGGGAAAGGCTATTCCAATAGAGTGTATGCGTGCGAAACTGCAAATTAACGAAAATATGGAGATGTATTCAATTTGTCTGCTGTGTGAAACACGTGGGATATTGTTCATTGATATTGAGTAAGTAAATGATATTTCAAGGAATGAAAGTAATGATGAAAGCGGAGGGGAGGGGGAATTTCGTCGGAGAGTGAGTGTAATCATGTATTTGTCGAGAGAAAGCGATTATGTGTTTGAATTTCCCTTCCAGTTCCGTGAGTCAGATCTTTGACGGTAGAGCACACTTAGATTTATATTTTTTATTAAACATTTTCTTTTTTATTCATAATAAATTTAAGTAATTGTTCGAGTTGGCCGTGCAATCGAACAACATATTGCGGGCCTAGGCCGACTAGGAACGACTGACTAGGAAAAGTAGCGTCTTTCCCATCTTTGTTCTCATCACTTTAACGGGCAAGTGCAATGAAATGAAAGGGCACGCTCGTACACCCCTATACAATATTAAATACACTAAACAGACGTTAAAGGGTGGCATATATTCAGAAATATATTCAGCCAAAAAAAAGTAGTGAGAAAGCACCCGCATTATGCAAGTGTGCCAATTGAAAAAGCGTGTTTGGAACTCAATTCCGTCTTCATGCACCTGCTCTTCTTCAGTTCATCCCATTCATCAATTTATTCCACTTGCACCTTCCTTTTGTTAAAGTCGGCTCTTCCGTCCGATACAATGGGGAAGATCATCAAACCCAGACGCGAGGACCCATTAAAGAAGGCGTAAACTCCAAATTCGGGGAAGCACGTCCCTGTGCAATCAGGGGGAAGTACTGTAAGAGGGTGAGAGTGACAGACGCGAGAGTTTTTCGCTCCTCTCTCGTCTCTTCCCATCTTTCTGCGTCTTGACCTAGACCCCTTCCCTTTGCACCGCGCATCTTGATTTTGCCTGTGCCCTGTAGAAACTTTGCGCGCGTGTAACTCAGTACAAAGTTGAGCTAGAGAGTTCTAATTTTCAAATTCGGAGTTTGGTTTACGGAAACTATCGACCTATGACGTCAGATACCCCCCGAAAATATTGAGTTTACTCCTTCTTTAAAACATTGAAAATGGGAAAACTTCAGAAAACGACACTGCTGAAGTATTGAATCACTTCTAATCAGATTTTCAAACCCATAGATTGACCGTCAAGCGAACTCTGTCAGTGGATTCGTGATCTCAATAACAGTGATTTCACACACAAAAACATTCTTCTATCCATTGACTGTTCTCGTTCACTCTAGTTACCCGCGTGATAATCCGATCGCTCATCAGTATTCAAATTCTGCATAATATTCCGACTCTCCCACATCACAATGCTCTCTCTCGGTCTCTCGGTCAGGCGAGAGAGTACGAGAAACGAAGAGAGTTTGATGATGGCTCGGCTAACCAGTGTATCACTTCATCGATTTTGTCGCTTTGTCCACTAACATGCGCCCCTGGAGCTACCCGCTCGCCACTGATGAGGTTTCCTATTTATCTATTTGTTTGGTATTTTTTAGCTCCCCTGAAATTGAGCATCTATTCTCTCCTTACGCTATTGAGTTTCTCAAACTGTTAGAGATTTGTTGAAGAATGAACGATCGACCGATTACAACTAATTATTGCTTATTTCAGCAGCCAAATCGGGTCGAGGCTCTTCGAGAGCACTTTCACATATCGAACGAGTTGTATCGGGCAACAATCTGCGAGTTCTTCTGCACTGCAATACTCGTTGTGCGTCTGATTCTTGAGCAAATCTAAGGGTTATACATAATTTTGTTTAATCTCACGTGTCAAAAAGACGAGAGAGCACGCGAATTAAGGAGAGGCAAAACTATCGTAATTTCAAAAATCACTCCGTTTAGTGCGTCGGCTGCTGCGCCAGTGCGGTGTACGTCACTTCAAGAGGAGAGTGAGTATTTTGACTTCTTTACTTCTCCTTTTACCAATCATAGATGGTGGTACCGAGGAGCGCGATTTGATTCAAATTTAAAAAAATGAATCAAATATGTTACATCCAAGGCTCATCGACTATTTCGGCATGACTATATCATGGATGGGAGCACTTTTTCTTGCTATCACGATTGGATATCGTTCGTCAGGCGAGAACATTTTTTTGCAGCAATTTGCATGCTCGATGCATTTCAGGGTCGCACCTCAACCCGGCTGTTTCATTCTTCCAGCTCACTATCGTGTGTCCGTTCTCCGGTTCTGGTCCTTCCATTCCATTGTAGGGAAATATGTCGCCGCTTCGCTTCTTTCTTTTTGTCATCGCGCAGAACCTGGGCGCATTCGTCGGATCCTCGATCACTTTCGTAGTGTACTACGGTAATTCGTCGCCTGTCGTAACTTCTGTTGTGTGTACAGACTGGTAAATCGCAGACGCCATCAACGCCTTCGACGGCGGAGTTCGTGCGACGTCGGGCGAGTTCGCTACAGCCGGCATATTCGCCACCTACCCCTCGGCACATCTGAGTACGATCGGCGCGTGCGTCGACCAGGTGGGAAATGTCGTCCTGTCGAAATTTGTATTGTGTGTGTGTGATTAGTAATCGTCGCCCTGTGCAGACTATCGCTACGGCCGTGCTGTGCATGGGAATTGGATCGATCACGGACAAGCGAAATCACATCCCGACGTTCATACAGCCGTTCTTCATCGCTTGTGAGTGCTCATCACAAAGATATTTAGTCTAGTGGATGCGGATTGTTGTACCGAGGGATACGACTAGTTGAGAGTAAGTATGAAAAGTATGTCTTCGCAAAAACCTTTTTTGATTGTTCAGCTCTACGACTGGGGCATATTTCAAGATTTCGGAGAGCTTACCAGCCGAATGGTCCAATGTTTTTCCCTGACAGAAAAGACCACAGGTCACGTGATGCTGATCGGGATGGGATTGGCGTGGAATGCGGGATATGCCATCAATCCGGCACGAGACTTCGGACCCCGAGTGTTCACTGCATTGGCCGGATGGGGATGGGCCGTGTTCGAGTGAGTTGCACTTAGTATTATAGTGCGCTTATTGCAATCGTTAT
The DNA here is from genome assembly GCA_911812115.1 of Pristionchus exspectatus. Lineage (NCBI taxonomy): Eukaryota > Metazoa > Nematoda > Chromadorea > Rhabditida > Neodiplogasteridae > Pristionchus > Pristionchus exspectatus. Next base: position 13,211,284 of record OU461582.1, read on the forward strand.
TTCAACCAAAAGTCGTGTTTCAGGTTCAACAACTATCACTGGTTCTGGGTGCCAATACTTTGTCCGATGCTGGGGGCATTGATTGGTGAATGCATTTTTTTTCTTTTTTTCGCGACCGCCAACCAAATGTATCAAAATTCGGGCAATATATTTTTTCACATTTTTCTCTAGCCATCAACCCTCTGAATTCAACCTTCAAAAAGTCGATTAATTTGGATTTATTTTCTGACGCTAATTTTCTTTTCAAATAAATCCCTGAAAGAGTGCAGGAGCGCTATTATATTAAAATACACTATTTCTAGGAGCGTGGCTCTACCAAGTCTTCATCGGTTTCCACATGCCCGAGACAGTTGATGATACGCTCAATTATGATTGTCGGCCGGTGAAAACGATTAATGAGATCCGAGCAGAGCACCAAAGAAATTATTTGAATCAATACTGACATTGTGAATACAGCTGATAAATTTATTAGTACTCGGACGGAATGAACACACATTTACTCAGAACATGTTCAAGAAATCGCGAAAAAAAGTTAATTAGGCGCATTGCTTGAAAATTTGATGAATGGAGATATCACATATTGGATTACTAATCATAAGTCAACTCTGTTCCGTACCGCTGCTCTTGCATAGAGATGGGCAGTAGATCAGTAACAAACAAATGCTTCGAAAAACAAATACTATGAATTCTACATATATGTATCTACATATATGTGCTCATTGCATTCATCCTGTTGAGGAGCTAATAACATAAATAAATGGAAGATTGTGAGAGGTATCTAGAACTTTTCGCTGGACGCTTTTTCAGGGAAGCTGGATCAATTTCTTTCATCGATATTATCATCGCCGGTGTACAAAATGTAGCATTCATTCGACATAAATGACTTTCAATAAAGTTCACGCGAGAAGTTATTACTAAAAACATAAAAAACTAAACAAAACAACTCTTGAGCGCACACGCGTATAGATCATCCACACTGAGATCTCTCTCGTATTTCTTCGTCAGTGTTAGTGTAAGCTCTCTCGTCCTGCTAGTCATCGTGAAGGCGTTATCATCGAAATATGCGAGTAGATTGTCTACTTGGACTTCGACCCAAACGAGCGGAGCTGAATGGGAAGGAAGACATTATAAGATCCAATCTCTTCTCGAAGTGACTCACCAACCGCAGTGGCCTCTATGACGACCTTGTATTCTTGATCGTGGACCTTCTTGAAGCTCTTGATGGTGACATCACCTGTCGATTTTAAATTCATCTGAAATACTTCCCAATTTTTCAAAATTGTTTTCAGCAGACACCTTCCACAATCTATCAGGGACGACAGTTGATTGGTATCCGACGCGCTGCTGGGTCAGATTGAGCAATTCGGCAGTGAAGACGAGACCCTCCAACGAAAGATCGTTCTTGCTGGACTTCCTGAAGAGCTTTCAATGTGAATGCGTCCCCCACTAAACAGACACATTGTGACAAATTCAATTTGGTACCATGCATTCAACGACGCCACATCCACAGGTGTAGAGGAGTACGGCGGTAGGTCAATCTTCTTCTCGATTTTGTAGATAGGCTCAAAGGCGTTGTTGAAAGCGAAGACTTGAGCCTGGAATTAGGAATTTTTGTATAATAAAAACAATAACTACCATTCTCTGTATACCAAGTGCTATTCCACTGGATTGCGACATACCAGGACAGTCATGGAAGCAGTCTCTGGTCGATCATTGATGGCGAATGCCTCGAGAGTTGCATTGTCGTTGAGATAGGCGACGACCATTTGAGGTGTGAAGAAGCGACGAGCCTCGTAGTGAGCGGGTTTCCATCTGGAAGGATCAGAGTCGCATAATTCTTCCTTGCTTGATTTTCCCCGCTAAAATAAGATAAATCATGGACATTTGTACTTGCGAGGTTGTTCTAAGGGGAGAAAAATTGAGAACACGATGCATATTTCTACTTTTATTATTGTAACGCTTCGACCATTTCGAAACGATTTGATGTAAAGGTGAAACCTGAGATCCCAGTCTATGCTGCTCCAAGTGGGCGCCGCCCACACGTCGTTCAGCTGCCAGTAGAGAGCACACATCGTATGACCAAGGCCGTCCTCGGTAAGACGACCACGGAATCTATTTTATTAAAAAAAAAATCAGAGAAACAAATATTGACATTTGGAGAGATCCAATTTGATAAGGAAGCCGAAGAAACTAACCTCAAGTAGTGTTCCGTCTCCGTCTTGTACGTGAGTGCTTGATGGAACTGAGTGAAATAGGCGAATCGATCGAGGAAGCCTCCCTTGGTCTGGAGTCGGAATTTATTTCACAAGTAGCTCAATATTTACTATTATTGCATTTTCAAAAGTGCTTTAGCAGTTCTATCTCTATTAAATTCCTCAATACCACTTCCTTGTGATCTTTTTTCTACATTTGAAGACAGTGCAAACCTTGGCAAAGCACTGCTTGGCCTCGTGAGCAGCGACCGAGAAAGTGTTGTTCCTGCGGAGACCATCGCAGAGAGGGGGCAGCTGAACATATTATCCATTAATTAAGGAAGAAAATTGAGGTTTTTTGAATGCTGCTTGTGTTCGAATTGCAACCGAGAATAACTGAGAGTAATCTGTTTTGAGGGCACTGATGATGAGATAGGATGGAAACGTACCGGGAAATGCGAGAATATCATGGTGATTAGAGTCTCGACGCCTCCCGGGTGATGCTGGCGATGGGTGAAGTTACCGGAGAGATAGTAGTACTCGGATTGAGGCAGGTATTTGGACATGGTCATTCTCAAAATCTATTTTTTTAAATTTATTTCTTCCTCGACTTTCTGAAAGACGTCAAAGAGCTCACCCGGATGGAATGCTCTGCAGTCCATACTCAGTGGCGCATCGAGGGGTCTGATAGGAACTGTCCTTCCACAGGTTCTTCACCTCATTGTAGAAGTGAATGTCCCCGTATCGTTCAGAGGACGGATTGTCGGATACTCCGCCGACTCTGCAATACAATATTTTCCCCGGTTCATATATTCCATGATGCCGGATGAATTTACAAAGTTAATTGAGGAAGAGAACGTCTCACTTGTCCGTCTCCACTCCATTCGACGGACTCGACAGCAGAAAGGGACGAGTGGGATCGATGTCAGTGACGATCTTCCCGATCACGTCCTTGTACAGGATTCTGTAGTCGGCAATGCGCTTCTCCTCTGAAATCCCTCTCGATGGCTCCCTTGTCAATGACTTCATCTCCTCACCACTATAATCCGTGGCGCCCCACCATCCTCCTGATATGCCCAACTCATTCTCGTTGTTGCCCGCCCACACGAGCACTGACGGATGATTCTTCAACCGTTTCACCTGAAGGGGTCGAGAATTGTTCACCCAACCACATATTTCAGAGCACCCGTAGTCTCCATCGCTTCAACGGGGGGAGCTGCCCGTCACAGCTTTCTTATCACTTCATAGTGAACTCACATTCTGCTCTATCTCCGTGCTGACTGACTCAAGGAACGACGGATCCGTAGGGTAGAGTGAACATGCGAACATCATATCGTGCCACAGCAGGATTCCCTGTGATTTTAAGGATTCTTTGGTTGACTAAGATAAATGTTATGGCTTTTCAAGTTTAACAAGGTATGCAGCGACCTTTTGTTGAGACGATTCATTAAAAAAACTTACTTTGCGATCGGCCATCTCGTAGAACTCATCGTTTTCGTACCGTCCGCCGCCCCACACACGCATCGCGTTCATTCCTCAGCAGATTTAGACTAATTCGTGCAACTGATTTGCATAATACCGGCGATTCTCGACGATTCCAACAGGAATTCCATACGCTCAGAGTTGTTGCGAGCAGGAAAGGGCGAGACAGGAATCCAGTTGGAACCTGGAAGAGATCTGCTTCTCACTCTGTCTGTACCTGTCTGTGGTTCTCGTTATATGTATGCAACCATGAACGAGAAACAAGTGATTAATTTTAATATTTTGAGTTGTAGGAGTCGATTGCACTAAACCTTTGAGGAACACTGGCTGTCCATTGATCTTGAAGTAGAACTCTCTGCCCTTTGTCTTGTTCTTCTCGTCTATGTAATCCTGTATTAATTCGACCTTTCGAAGGCCAAAGGTGACGGTTTTCTCGACGAAGGCTGCAATAAGAGCGTCTTCGTTCAGGTTCAAGACAAGTTAGATCCTGCAAGATTGGTTCCCTGTCTGCCTGATCCTGCTTGATAGAAGTAATAACGTCTTTGTACTCACCCTTCTTATCCTCTCTCGTCAGTCTCACATGCATTTCATACACTCGCTGTGCGCCCATCCCGTTTGGCCACCACATCTCGTACTGTAAGAGATTTGTGAATTAATTCTTACCACACTTTCGTCCATACATTGCAATCCCTCTCAAAGGCTAAACTTTTTCAACAATATTCGGTGTTAAAAGGCGTCCGCAGTACCTGTTTCTTATTCAGCGTGAACTGCGCACTCATCGTCTGCAATCCTCTGCCGCTGTTCAGCATTGTAAGGGAATTGTGCAGCTTGTTCATCTCCGAAATCGACACGTCCCAATGCACATTTCCTACAACGATTTCTTTCTTGCGAAATCGGAGAGGTGTGTGAATCCAAATAGGGTATTTTCACAAAGGGAATGACCGTTTCTTTATGTCCATCTACTTACCGGGCATGGTCGATCGTACGTCGGCGTGAACTCGTACGGCGACGGTGTCGTCATCGTTGAATATCGTGTCGACGTGAACTCGATCCAGATGAAGACCGTCGTTGCCGTGCATCGTAATTCCCTGTGCGTATTATTTCCAAATCCCCTTTATTTACAATTCTCATTGTGAGTTCCAACCTTATTCTACTGATCAATTTGAACCACTCTATGGCAAGTAGTGCAACTCACATCGAAGATGCCGACTGTTGGAAAGGCCGGTCCCCAGTCCCACGAGAACTGCGCCTGGATCTTTCTGGAAAAACATTCTTCTAACTACAGAAGAATGATCAGGAAAAGTCCAGACTGCGATTGAAAGGGCTCTCACCTCACGTAATTTGCGTGACATTCTCCATGGAACATCTCAATCGTGCAATCGGGAGGGATCGAATACCCGTACTCCTCCTAGTTTACGAATAATTTAATCTTTTCTCTTCTTTTCTAGATTCATTTTAAATTAAAAAAATGTCTTCAATGTACAGATCGATACCTTATACTCCCTGGCAGCACGATCGCCGTAGGAAATTGGCGATTCGAAGTGGATCTGAATTTACCAGGCTCGATAATTATGCAGGGTAGAGGGCAAACCTCGAGTTGATTTCCGGACTTTTTGAGCTTTCCCGTTACATCGGCCTGCAAATTCAATTACTCAATGTTTCGTCTATTCATTTATTTTCTATGGGTCTTCTATTGCGGAAATATGTACAATTTCTCACTGTATACTGTACGAATTGGTTGTTTGTTGAGAGTATTTCTTGTCCGTTGAGAACCACTTGAGCGATCGTGTCCAGTCCCTTGAAGACAATGAGATGGCTGGGCTTCTGAAATCTAAGATTACGGTAGTCAATCGACAACTGATTCTCGCCTTTAGAATCGCATCGTCGACGACGAACTTCGTAGAGTACGTCCAGTTCTCTCGCGCCACCCAACGCAATCGAACATCGTTGTCCGCGTACAATGGCTCGTCTATCACATTCAGCGCTCTGCAAACAAACTATTTCGCTTTCATGTGAGTTCTCGATCGAGCACATATGCGCCAGAGTAAGCCATTGCTCAGCAAGGTTCAGTAATAGAACGAGCGAGAAACAGGGAAAACTCACTGCAAGTCGGCATAGATGTCGCCAGGGACGACGGCTTTTCCGGTGATTGGCTTCAACTCCTCGTTGTCAGACCGATTCCGGAACGACCAGGAGGTGTCCAGCAGATTTTGTGTGACTGTCTCCGTTACCGCTGTAGGCAATTGTCGGGCGAATAACAGGAGCAGAAAGACGCTTATTGAGGCCATTCTGGAAAGGAGTGGGTATGTCAAGGGCGGTTGCTGATTCATGTTTGCAAACATTTCTCGGTTCAGGTTCGCACGCTCACACTTTCCGGAAAAGAGAAACAGGCAAATGAATGAAAGGGGGAAAGGTCTCGCTCACTTGATTCCAGCACCTGTAAACCCGAATGGCAAAATATGCAATAAATCGAACTGGGAGGAAGATATCAACGTACATGATTAGTGCAATGCGAAGTACTGCGGTCGACTTTCTCCTCGTCACTCGTAAACTGCCGATCAGCCGCGTGCCCTTTCGATAGTAAGCAGTGCCGGCCAGCGAAGTGCCCATCCTCCCAGCCGAGTGTTTATTGTTTACGCGAGAATTGACTAGAACGAGCTACCCTCAGGCATCGATTGACAATCGAACAATTGAAAGGAGACAATAAGCGGTGTTCTCCATCGACAGGAGAGAAGAACACGCGAAATTCACTGAATAATAAGTGTGGGGATGGAAAAGGGCAAACACAAACATACTGAGTTCGATGTGCATGGAAACGATAAAAAAGAGGCTATTGCGAAGAGAAAGCAATGGGCTGGTGGCATGTGGCTTAGATAAAGGACACTTATACGAAGAGCTGTAACGAAAGGAAAAACTTGCCTGACATAATTGAAACAGAACTGGAATTTTTTGAACATCTGCAAAGAGGAGAAATTGCGATTAATTGTCTATTTGAACTCACTGCCATTTGACAAAAACGTTTCAGTGTTCGAAAGATTCAGTATTCATAAGTGTAAGTAGGATTAATTTAAGGACATATTCTGAATTTCCATGATCAACGATGAAATTGTTTTATTCAAATAATTTTGGTAAAGCAATTAATCGATTCCACGTTCCCTCGAGAATCATTACAGGTGAAAATAACATTGCCTGTGTGATCTTGTATGTAGGCGAACCTTGGATTGTGCATATCATGAAGTGTTTTAATCAATATCAGTCTTTAGAGCTCCAGCAACCATGTTCTTCATACAATCGTTTCACTCGATAACCCATAATCCTCGATATAATCCTCGATAACCCTCGATAAACCATCACAATAACCATACCGAGAATATGTCATTGATATTATTCTGTTTTGTTTCTTCGAGAAACTTTCTGTAAAGACGTTCTTCACAGAAATATGAAAATTTCAAAAATTCATGAAAGACGTGTCGGACAGAAAAACACATCAACCAACGTATTCACGCGGCAGCGGAAAATGGATTTCGGAAGATGTTATTTTCATGGACAATGTAGGTGTGTTAATCTATGCATCGGTGTGATCAGTTGGTGGTATAGCAACGGCCCTTGCGACTCAAATACTTCCATTGATGGAGAGATTGAAGACGTGAAAGTATATGTCGGCTTCGTTACGCGCTGGTTCTCTGGAAAGATACTTCTTATGACAGTTAGCGTCGCGAATTTCTATCACGAATTCCTTGAAAATAGCTCACATTGATATCTCGCGACGAAGCGGCAGTCTCCATCGATAAAGAGGCTCCAATGCATCGAACACCTCTTTGCCTCCCCTCAATCTCTTCAGTGACCGCTCGAAAACCGCGTCCGCAAAGGGGATGTAGCTCACGAGAACCAGAGGGTAACTGAATGGGTAATAGAACGTAAACTTTGATATGCTAGAAGTAGTAATATTAAGATCTCCAGTCTTTCAAATGTCGAAATCGGCAGACTCACATGGATATGAAGACGTCCATGCAGGCATAGACGAACTTGCCAGAAGTCGCGTGGTCTGCACTAGAAAAGTAACGGAAGGCGAGCTCCAAGATGAAGATTGGCATGTTTAGAGTAACCAGAAGTAGAGCCAGGCGGAGAATTGCCTGTGACTTACGAACGTAGTGGAATTCACAACAAATTTTCTCTTCGGATATTTCTTCGGATATTTTCACAATACTCTTTCGGAAAAAAACATTCCATGCACTTAGTCGTTTGACATGTTCTAAGCAGAAACTACATATTTCAAACGTGTTTCTATCAGTCAACGACCGACGCGCGACAGTTTAAGCGGTATTGTTTATTGGCAAAACAGACGTCGCAAAAGTATAATAGTTGCCCCTGTTCACAATGTTGCTAATTATGTGTGTGACACGATTCTGATTGAAACATATCGCGTTTATGTGAAAAGCAATAGAAATGGCTAGACTCTCAATCGTTTTACCTGTTCGAATTGCTATTTTGACGTATGCGAATTATAAAAAAAGCGCGCATTCGAAAACTGACTTTGATGACATTGATGTTCTCCTTGATCTGATAGGAGCGAGAGATGGAATATCTCGTTGTGAGTACACCCTTTCCAAGTAGATTTGCGACGCGCTGATTCATAACAAGGACTGCGATCAGAAACTGTCAAAGGGAATTTTTGTTTCCTTATTTTTTTTTATTTTTAAATGTTATAATCATATTGAAAGCACGTAGATTGCTTTCATCGTGCTTGAATAACTAGAATCATGTCTCAAGCAAATAATAGAAAACTCACGATAAGTCCAAATGTGGCCATGATTAAAAGAGACACCAGCAGTTGTTCCACGGAGATGAAATCTAATTTTGTAAAATTTTTATGACATTATTATTGTGATTATATTCTGCGCAATATACTCAAAAAAAACTTACTAAAGACCAGTGAAGAAGCTAATCCAGTAGCCAATGAGAAGCTGCAGCACTCGAGAACGATGGACACTGGCACTGTAGAAACAGTGTGCTTCTCGTACCTGCATAGTACATTACCGTACCCGTTTAAGGTCTGATTCCAGCTAATAAGAACTAGAACAATGATTTATTTGTAAAAATGAGCACCATTCGCCCGATAACCGAGCACTTCAGTGAACAGATTTATGGACAGTAGAACTGAGAAAAATAAGATTCATGGAATGAGGAAACGAGGAAAATAAGAATTATGAAAAGTAAAGAAACGAGAAAAATAAATACCACGACCACGCGACCGTTGCGATCAACCGATCTATCGCGATGAAAAGAAATCTGCAATATATTTGCGTTTTTTTTGTTAAATCAAAAACTTTTCAGATGTTCGAAATTGAACATTGAGCGATAAAAGGTAAATTACACGTTCATGAAGACCGACAACATTGCCACTCGAGCGATAGAAGCGATTATGAGAGAGAAGCTTTGCTCTGCAAGAATAAAATTCGCTGGAATCACGTCTATTCCGCACATATAGATACGATGCTGTTAGCTTTCTATCGTACCTTTTTATTTCAACGGTTCAATGATCGAGTTGATACTTTCTGAAACTTTCAAAAGTATCGAGCTCCGTTTGCGCTTCCCAGCCACTTTGGCGGGTTTTCCTTTTGGCTCTGTGTTTACCATGCTCGATTTCCTAAATAAACCAGAAAAGTACCCAAAATATGCGGTATTAAGGCCGCGGTATTAAGGGTATGAAAATTTTTGTATGATCTCTTATTCAGGATATGCGTCCTTGCTCACCGTATCCTCCATCCACGAAGTACTGATGGTAGATCACGACCAGCCGTGCACTCGTCCCGATAACTCCCGCCACGCAAAGATTGCACATGAGCACGCGCAACTAAAATATCTTCTTAGTGAAGCAAGGAGAGGACAAGAGGGGAAGAAGGGTAGATGACTAAAATATCATTTATAATTGAAAAAAATCGCTAAATTCTGAAATATACATGTTTATATTGGGAAAAAGCAACTCACATTTCGATGGAACGGTCTCGCATTCCACAATACGAGCAGTGCATATGGAAAGACGCCGCAAATGTAGAAGAAGGTGTTAAATATCTGGACAAAATTTGCAGTTTAAAAATTTATTATTAGTGAATGAAATACCTCGAATGCGTAGACACCCTCGAACAGGGGGAAGCAGGTGTCGGTGAGGGTGCGATTCAGATGGAGAACGACGTAGACCATCGATGATGCCTGTCTGCATTGATAAATGGTGCTACCATATTGGTTCACAACGAAAACGGAATCGAGGGGGAAATGAATGAACTCTGAGTGAATAAACGCTTTGAAGAACGCGAAGAAAACAGAACATCTGTCTACTATTTTGCTTCCCAGAATCCTTTAGTGGTCAGAAACCGTGCACAGAATAAGACGAACAAAATTCCAAGCATGTTTTTGTATTGCCGTTGTTCTAGAATTGTAGTAATAAAAAGTCTTGAAGGCATATTTTCAAGAAGAAAAAATGATAAAGCACAGAACTGGCATTATTTATCAACCAAATTTTTTTAACATTGATCCCAAGGGAGTATCTATGACACTCCCTTCTAAATTTGAACTCTCCAATTTTCAACATCCAAATTTATCCAAAATAGAATAGCGTTGATAATTACCACTTTATGATGTTGTCCATATTATCGCATTATCATATAATCGCTATGGGATAATTCTATGAAAGCTACGAAGAAATATGTCTATATAGGGGAAGCATAGTCTCAGACGTCGAACACATTGAATTCGAAGTGTGACAGAGATCTTTCACTTGAGGCTTACTACAACTCATAATTATTATGTATTTGGCCTTTTCCATAGAAAGATTAGCGCAAGTCTGTCTGGTCAGTCTGGTAAGTATTAAAGTATAATGGAGTAATAGAAAAAAACTTTTTAGGGTTGTACGTATAAAGTTGATGCGACAGTCCCTGCTGGTTTTTATTTTCCAATTCTCAGCTTCTTAATTTTGCGTATCATAACATCTACCATTTATGAAACTATGAACTAGGTAGATGTCAATACCACACAAAAGTCCTCGATCTAGTTGCCGTAAAGACATTAATTTTCATGACAGTGAAATGACGAGTTAGGACAAAAATTTCGGCTCTGTACGGAAACGGGGGTCCCATCAGAAAACGGGGGTCCCATCGGGTCCCATCAGAAAACGGGGGTCCCAAAAAAAATACGGGGGTCCCATCAGAAAACGGGGGTCCCACCGGGTCCCAACAAATTTTTTTTAAAGTCGACTGGCAAGTCGGTATCCACCCCTCCCAATCCCACAGTCGCGCCTACTACTACCTCTCCGCGCGCGACCAATAAAACCGTCAAGCCGGATTCTGCTTCAACTGCGGTAACCAGATCCGGCTTATTATTAATCACTCAATCCAATAATCACTTGATCTTTCTATTTTCTGTATTCTCTCTTCTTCTTTTGCTCCTCTACAATTCAGTAACAATTATTTAAATTCGCCATTATTATATATTTTGATATTTCTCTGCGTATGTACACTTTAATTGATTTGCATCTTCATATAAATATATTATTCAATGAAATGGACATATTACATTTGTAAATAATCTTTACGAAAGTGAGGCGAAAAATACGTCTAAAAACGCTTTAGTGATGTGATTAGAGTGTCGAAGATAAACGACTATTCACTACATTTCTAAACGACTATTCATTTATACCGGGCGATGACAATCCGACTAGTCAGAATGATCTTTAAACGAATAGTCGTTTAGCCATCGACTATTCTCTCATTCTCATTCGTCTCGATTCTGTTGAGCTGAGAGTTTAAAGAGGAGAATTTAATTGAGTTTCAATGGAAATGTCGCCCTCATTCTCACTCATTCGCTCTTCTCCCCAGTTATTCGACTATTCGCCCGCTAGATGAATAGTCGACTAGTCAGAATGAGAGGGATACGATAGTCACTGGCTGAGCGAATTGTCATTTACGAATCATTCTGACTATTCGATAGTCGACAAACTTTTGTCTTCGACATTCTAGATGTGATAACTGAAATTAGCAAGGAAAAATAAAAATAAAATTAAGGGACCCCCGTTTTCTGATGGGACCCGATGGGACCCCCGTTTTCTGATGGGACCCGATCACAGCGTTCTGACCCCCATTGTTCTCTCCAGATAAGGGTGAACAATAGATGCAAATTTCGCGCCAAAATCCCAACACGAAACAACTGCAATTTCCCGCTCGATTCAAATAGCATAGCGGGGAGAGCAGTCGCTCCTCCCGCCCAGGCCTTACAGTTCGATTCATGCAAAGTGAGCGAGTAGATATGCAAAGATCTCCCCCTTCTCTGTTGGAGGAGAACGCTGTGCGATGGGACCCCCGTTTTCTGATGGGACCCCCTTTTTATGATGGGACCCCCGTTTTCCGATGGGACCCCCGTTTTCTGATGGGACCCGATGGGACCCCCGTTTTCTGATGGGACCCGATGGGACCCCCGTTTTCTGATGGGAGCCCCGTTTTCTGATGGGACCCCCGTTTCCGTACAGAGCCAAAATTTCGATTACTCGTGAAACTGATATAAGAAATCTACGAAACGGAAATGAATGTAATTGGAATCCATTGTGTTCGAGGTTGAATTTATATCTCGAGTTACGGTTTTGCTGCTGACATAATGCAGAAAACGAAACAAGTTTTTAATAATTGTGCGTTGTAGTGGTGAGCGAGTTATAACCAGTCTGGAAAATAAGTGCTTATTTTCGTACTTCTTTAGGTTTGGCATTACACTGCGCCTTGCTTATGATTATATCACAAAACCGTTCTCCAATGCGCGCTGTATAGAAAATTCCTGCAACCTAATTATTTACGACTCAATGTTCAAACTTTTTAAATATCATAAATATCAAGATAGATTGAACGTAAAATGCCATAATGTAAAAATTCCCACAGGAACTTTCGCATCAGCATGATATTTTGAGGCAAATTGAAATCGAGAGCAACCTGATATATTTTCAATTCTTCAGGAATCCTTGAGGAAACCGCTAAGAACATAAACCTTCGAGTTAAACATATTTTCGATTAATTACGTTATGCGATCGAGAACATTTGATAACTTTCCACTTCAACTTCGTGCGTAAACGTATTTTGGTTACTCAACTTCCACCTCATGAGCTAGTGAAGTGAACTCTCATTTGGCTTGGAAATATCGGAATTCAGAAAATTGCAGATAACATCAGTAAGTACGTATATTCGTTGTTTTCATATTCATCGTATATTCCTTCCTAGCACAATTATGTTCCGGTTTGGTGCAGGAGTAGGAGTATTGTAATACAAATACAAATGCATTCAGCACGACAGCGATGACGTTGTTCAGATTCCGCGAAATACCCATGCATTGACACTATGCATTCTCCGAAGAGAGAAGCGAGCGAAACGAAAGCGAAATTCCAGTTATCAAGAATTCAATTTTGATAAACAATTTATTTTGTCGATGTCGAGGTGTCTGGAAGCCGCAACATATTTCAGAAGAGAAGTAACGAATAACGACGTTTTCGAGTAGATTGCTAAAGCCCATTTTCGATTTATCTCAAATTATATATATATTTTTGGAATAAGTTTTTTTTGTTGAAAAATGGTAAGCTAAAAGGTAGGCTCACGACCAACATCACGAGCAGTAGAAGTAGAGATGCACGCAACTTCGAATTCCCAGTAATCGGCAAAGTCATACACTTTTATACTCATACTGCTGTTTTGACGAACAATCATGGCATTCAATGTTTTTGCACTCGTACAATTTTCAGTTAGTCTTTTTCAGTTAGTGGCGCTTATGGGAGGGAGATAAACAAGTGATCGTCCCTTTCGTCGATGTTAATGTCGTCTAGGACGAAGCAAACATTTGGATTCATAATGTTTGTGATGGTTGTTACTCATCAATTTCTCAAATCCGTGAGATTTGCGTGGTAACGTTGCTCGAGAAGCTCCTTGCAGACAAATATACAGTGAAATTGCAGTAAGAGCACAATAGAGTGCGCTAAATTTAGCCTCCAAAAACTATCGGAATTCAGCCATTTAGAGGAATAACACGACCACATTCTAAAATGAATCGCGGTACTCACAGAAAAGAACATATAATTGAGAAATTGAATCCAGATATTTTCTGCTTTCGAGCAAAAGAGGAAGCTAAAATTCGTATGTATATATGCGCATACCACTCTTGTATAACATCTACAGACAGAGGAGTACGTTGACTGAGGCACTTGCAAAAACTTGTTCATTCCAATTAGTTAGCGGTTTTGCACTTACCACTCGCCATACCCTCAGTACTCGCTGCAAATGTATTCACATCCAATTATCTTATCTCTTATATTTTCCTTTCCTTATTTTGCATATCTTCCGACGCCACTTTACAACTGAATTGAGCTCGCTTTCGTGAAGTGCTCATGCGTCCAGACCGTCCCCTCTCCGATTATGCAATCCGGCTAATCTGCTCGACTATCGGAATAACCTCCTTCATACTCAACGTGTTTGTGCTGGTTTCGCTGTTGAAACTTCGGCTCATCTACGCTCGGAATATCTTCGTGATTTTAACACTGCTGCAGGTACAAATTGTTCACCAGAGCATGTCAACTTCGTTCATCCAAGATGAGATTTTAAAGAGTTTGATGATGGAAATGCACTCCCCCAGTGAAGAAGAGACCACTATTGATTCTATTGCGATTGGGTTCAAAATACGTTTTGATGTTTGAGGTCTTCTACCTTCTCCAGAACCTGCACTTCACCATATTCTACATACCCTTCATGTATATGCCAGTTAGCGGTGAGCGGTTCCAAATTTTAATTAATAAATATTATGATTTCAGGAGGTTACTGCATCGGAATGCTGTGTGAAAAGTATTGGATTCCATTTCTCGCACATCACGTGAGCACCTTTGCACAAATATTGTTGAGATAATTTAATCGACGAAAGAAGTGAATGTTCAGAGTCTCTGCATATTTCTCATCGTCAATCTTTGCGCACTATTCGCGCTTCTGCTGTTCTACAGGTGAGCATGTATTATCCATTTTACTGGATGTAATCACAAGTAAATATTCAGGCATCAAAACCTTATGGGTGCTCTGTCCCGGTTCAAGCTTGGACAGCGTAGTGCGATAGGTACGTTATGCTCTATATTTTCGTCCGTTGTTGTTGATCAATTGGAGCTGGAAAATTAAATCCTGCCACAAAAGCGAAAATGAAATAAACAGCAAGCACAATTTTGTAGTTTGTAATTTTGATTGTCACAAAAACAACACATGGAAAATGCCAAATTCCGTGCTAGGTCGGATGCCAACTTTTTTCGCCATATCTTCTCTGAGATACTTATCTCTTGCTTCCACAAGTGCTTAGTCGACCCTGAGAATAATGCACTTTATTTCCGTTTCAGTTGCTCCGGTAATTCTTGTACTGGGCCTTAACGCCTTAGCCATTCGTTTTTCGATCAGAAGTGTGCTTCTCGACCCGGCAGACCAAGAGCGCCTCTTGCGAAAGGCACGCTATTTCCTCCCGTTCATGTTTTTTTTAACTGATAGGCTAGTTTGCAGCTGTGTCCCGATTGTGATTGGATCGAACGGCATCGAAACTACGGCGTGCAGGACAGCGAGGATGTCATTGTACGATTTATCCCTCAATATAAATCTTATTTTCGAAAAAAAACTAAATTCATACAGCGCGCGTTAGCTAATTTTTGAAAAAATATTGCAGTCGATTTTTGAGTCGGGAAATAAGTTCCTTTCGTAGATCAACGGCTGCATCATCCTTTTCACCGTGGTTGTCTATGCAATCTACGGCTTCGCATGCTCCGGTTACATCTGGCGGGTCATTGCGAAGCATAAGAGGGAGATGTGAGTGTGATCTTCCCTCGGTTCACGGAAGTTCACAACAACAAAACCAATCGAAGTCGGTCTGAAGGAACGAATTAAAAATTTGTTGTAGAATGTCGTATGGTAGTCGCATAAAGATCAGTCAGACACTTCAATCGCTCGTCCAAGTTCGTTTACTTATTATTATTCTTCATAATACATCTCAATTGGTTATTTGAGACGGGCCTCTTCGGACTCTTCCTCGCCGTGCCCATTTTGCTCTTCATGACCGTCCAATTTCACCATTTTGAAGATGGTCAGCATTTCATCCTCCTAAAATCGCCAATGCCCATGAATACGAATTAGAAAGAATCATAGTTTATTATTGAAGAGGAATAGAAAAACTGCTAACTGACACACAGAAAAGAGAAAGACTTCCTAGAAAATATCGACACCCACATTTATCCCTATCCTTTTCTCTAATATACTTCCGGCTCGTGAGAGATTAGGCCCCCCCCCCGACATAAATGGGATTCTTGATAAATATTGATTTGATTTGTCATTTTGCAGATTCGGTAGTGCTCCTGCCATCCATCTTTCTCTTCTCACTCAATTCTATCGCGCACTGCTCTACGATGATAGTGACGACACGGTCGATTAGGGAAAACGCGATCAAGTATGAGAGAAAATTACTAAATATTTTCCGTGTATTCGCATTAGAATCGTTTAATATTTAGATACAAATAGCCATAGTTCAGAACAAAATTGAAATAGTTTGAAATTCAGACTGGTCCGTCATGGACTTCTCCTGGATCCGACTACTTCGGAACTTACACAAATCTCATCAACATCTTTCTATCCTCGTCGGCATGTAAACGATGACCGAATTCCCCAAATATCTCTATGATTATTCGGCCGGGCAAATCGCATTTCCCGACAACTTACTGTGCGGAATACCATGACGAGTGAAGCCGTGCATTCTAATCACATTCGAGCCACCTGCTCATCTTTTTGTTCAATCTTTCTTGGAAATTTTTTGATTCTTTTGGCGCTGATGCGGTTTTTTATATTAAGCTCCAGTAACACTTAGCATGCGTACATAACAGCGGACGCCAAGACAATATTTATTTGCTTAAGACTGTGACAGAAACCAATTTTGAGGTGACAATGGTTTCCGACGATGAATAAACTTTTAGTGTAGAAGAAGGACTATTCGAGCATTTGAGTAGTGCTGTGACGAGTCTGCACATTCTTCTTGTTAAGTTCCCATTTCAATGGAAAATATTTTTCACCTTTTTCGATATTCTCGAGTGAGAAGGATAACAATTCCTGGTGTAAAAAACGTCGCGAAAGCCATTAGCGAGGAAATTACTGTGAATCGGAATTTTTAAATATTGATCGATTATCACAAACCTTCAGAATAGTTTGATCCGTCGAATTCGATTAATTCAAAGACAGCAGTAATTAAACCTGGTGTATAAACAAAAAGCGCAGACATTGTGGCCTGTAGATGATACATTTTTGCCGATATATTAAAAAATACTACCTGTGTTGCGAGAATAATTAGGACCCGGTAATTAATCAATCGTAATTTGTTAGATGAGCTATGATGTTTGATATACACAAACATTCCAGTTCCACAGAGCTCAAACGGTAGGGAATGTAGAGTTGAAAACTATTTTTTTTAATTGAGCGAAAATTTACATATGTGACGGATATATTAAGCATCCCATATATAATGAAAATTAAAAATGATCCATATCTCAGAAATTCCGAATAATATCCGAACAAAGAGACCTAAAAAGGGACAAAAAATACAATGAAACTATGGTAATAATTATTTAAATTGATACCGTTCCGTGAGCGCTTCCTAAGATAAAATCATTTTCGAAGTTCACATCCAATCTGCAAATATATTCGTTTTCTGATTTCCCGCGAAAAATAAAACCTAGCGGCATATTTGTTATTCATTTCTATTTGAAAATCCGACGGAACATGAAAAACAATGAAGATCGCTACAAGAGAAACAACGATCTCGCCAATATTCAACAAATATAAAGTTTGCCTTGCACGCTTTCCATTCAAAAGTTTTGCAACTGTGTTACTGAAATTTATATAAATGGATACAATGTTGCACAGTTTATTCTCTTGACTCACTTGCAAACCATCACATATCGGCAGCAAAAATTGAATGAGATGGCGCTAAAACTGGTATTATGTACAGCCATGAAGAATATTATAAGAAAAGATCCCTGCAGATATCAATTTTCATTGTATTAATTTTCAATGTGCAAACCCCAGGGCGACTTGAAAAGATAAAATAGGCACTTCCATCCGAGTAGAAACACTGAAATAATAAATAAAGGCTACTCTGCACAACTTTTTTACCGGAGCCGCCAAGAACTGAGCTAGCGCAAAAAGTGTATCAACAATGGCCATTCCGAAAAAATTTTTCTTGAATGCGCCCAAATGTGAAGGAGTATTGAACGATATGAGGACAAGAATGCATAGATTGAGCAGCAACGAGATTCCCCCAATGACGTTCGTAATAGTGATGATAAGCGTATTCATCGAGAACAGGAACTGAAACTGGGAAAACCGTTACGAGAGTATAGGCACGGATAAGTGCTATCCATAAAACGCGTGACACCAGCAATACGGAAAACAGTACATGACAATTCTTGTTTTGGCCTGAGTCTGGGAAGAAATGACTCTGATAAACAACATTTCGTAGAATATAAGGTCCAAGAATAGTAAGGCAATTAAATTAAATTACTGGACTTTTCGATTTCACGGATATGTATCACACTTGTTTTAAATGTTTACAAATGTGTATAAATAAATGTTTCACCACATTTACCATTTCCGAAGGGGTACATCGGATTTCGTGAAGAATGTTTACATTTACAAACAGCGTCTTCAAATTAGCCGGAATATCAGCAGATGGAACGATCTTGCAGAAAATATCATAAATGTTCATGCTATCATTTTCTACTGTTTTTTTCGTTCGCGGCTGCAATATCCTACTCCCCACGGACACCTGAAAATCACAGATTGAATAATGAGCTACAATTCTTCTCCATAAGATTACTATTGATGTTAATTTTGGCTCTAACATTTTTATTATCATCGTAGAAGGTTGCAGCATGCGGTATGGTTGAGCATCATTTATGGGAGCAATACTGATCACGGATATGGACGGCATACACAAGGTGGTTCCCCCTTCGACACTACGTAGAAAGGATACCCATATTTTTCTAAACGATTTATTACTTTTCGCATTTTTAGAAATAAAAGATTTCTCATCTGTAATCACATCGCACGATCTGTAGTTGAAATGATTCCACTTCTAGTTCACCAGGTATGCGCTTGGAAAGCGTGAATGGTTGAAATTTGGAAATTTGTTAGTTGTTCACCTATGGTATTTTTGCATTGTCGCTTCTGACGAATGGAACCTTCATCTTCATATCGACTACAACTCGGTTTGATCACATTGGTATACTGTCGCTCCTCATCCCAATTAATAAAATTAATTTCAGGACACTACCGCTATTTGATGATCTTATTTGCAGTGACTGATGTGTTGGTATCGATTACCCATCTTATTCTCATGCCGGTTTACTTTACAAGTTCATTCCAATTATAGTACTTATGTTATTAAGGAAGTTCAAATTGCCTTGGACGGCCATATCTTATTTGGACTGCATTTAATCAATAAGCCAGCATATATGGGCGTTTGGGCGGGTATGCATTATTTGGTCTTATTCATAAAGAAATTTGCTATTCGCAGGAATTTTATTCGTATTGTTATTCAGCCAGACGTTTACAGTTCTCGCTTTCCATTACGTGTATCGCTACGCTGTAGTGTGCGAGTAATATTTTGATATTTCCACAATAATGCAATTATTATGTTTTACGCAGCCCGAAATGGCGTCGAATTTTCAAGAATAACGCAACGTTCTGGTGGAGTTTTCTCGCGTTACTGGCGCAAGTTCTTTATACTTTCGGATACTACGAAGTTATTCAAGTTTGATTGTTCATATATTTACATATATGATTCTTTTTTGCATCAGGCTGGGTTCATGCCTTCCGATTACAAGTCTTCTTACTACTGTCCCATCCTACTGAAATATGCTGGTATCAACGTCTCAAACGTCGAGTTTGGATACCTAGCAATGATACTACGAGTATGCTCGTATTGGTTGACGTTGTGCTGTTAAGGAGAGCAGATGTAATTAAAAATATTAAATTGAGAAGCCATCGGTCGACCCATCCCAATCAGATGTATGGCAAAAAGATGCCATTGTTTCCGTAATCGGAGCAGTGCTTTTTGCTTTCACAGCAGTAATCATATTCATCTGCTGTTTTCTAATTCTTCATCAACTTAGAATCGCGAAGTATTTGATCTAAATTTATAAAATAAATAATTAAATGTTGGTTTGAGATCTCTTTCAGCCCAGATGAGAGCGACTCAGCATCAGCTACTGAAAGCACTTATTGTACAGGTATAATGAATAGCATTGCCGAGAAAGAAATAAGAAATTCAGACGATAATCCCATCTATATTCTCCTATATTCCAATCGCGATCATTTTCCTCGTGCCGTGCATGGGCCTCGATCTACGAGGAATCTACGGCGATATACTCATCATTCTCGCCGCAGTTTTCCCCGCACTCGACCCTATTATTATGCTGTACTTTGTGCGAAGGTGAGCGATTGTCATTTCACTCGACTTACGAATGATTTCATGCAGTTACCGCATTCGAATCACGAATATTTGGAAGCAATTGGCCCACAGGTGGACATTGACAGCTCAAGTTGTCAGCCAGACGTCCTATTTCACTAGCGGACCTCGACATTCAGTGCCATAACCATGAAACTTTGTTGTCTCCACCATTTATTAACAAGTAACTAAGAAGTGCACTCTTATTGTTTACAAAACTAAAAAAAGTAAAAGTTGGTTGATGGAAAAAAAAAGATTGCCGAGAAATAACGAGAAAAATGCAAAGTGGAAAGCTTTGTTAAAAGTGGAATAATTGAAACAAACACTCGTTACTACCGTAATCTTCACTTGCTCAACCCGTGTTCGATATCGGACAGCACTCTCAACACTGCCTCCTCCATATAGGGAGGAGCGGCGACTTGAACACCGAGCGGGAGCCCGACCGAGTCCTGAAGTAAGCTATGCTTCAGCTACGGTAACATGATAACAGCGAGTATGTCATGTGTCGTATGACATACTTGCTGAAAATTATGCTAGATGAAAATGTAGTGCTATTCGTTTATCGTTTATGCTATGCGACCACAATAGTATCTAAGGATCCGTGCGACGTTTTTCAGAGGGCATCTTTCTCAACATTGAACCAGCAATCCATACCTTGCTGTATCCTTTGGCCATCGTGTACCACATGTCCGTTTCTGGATAATCTCTCAGCTTTTGCTCATCCTCTTCCGTCCAGTTACCCGCCTGTAAACACAGAATGACAGCTATCAAAATATCCTGGAATTCGCTTTCTCACAAGCCAAAGAATCCCAAGCTTGCCAGAAAGGAAGGATTCACTCATTCCTCTAACTCGAAGCAGATATTTCTCGGTAAGTAGGCCCTACCCTGCACACTCCTGCGCCGAAATCGAGGAGATTGAAGATGGAGCAGTAAGAGACACCGCACGACAACTGCAGAGGACCCTCGTGAGGAGGCGCCGGCATCACCTGAAAACGACCATGTGAAGCAAAACATATCGCTCTTTCTCCGAATCGAATCAAATCCGAATCCAAATCCGAATTGAACTTAACCGCAGGACACACGTTCCTGAACTAAAGGGAATGCTTTACTTTTTGAGTTTACTGTGCGGGTATTGATAACTGTTGCTCGTCAGTGACAGTACAACTATACGACGATGATTGTAACTCACACTCGCTGGGCACAATAGCATGTCCACTCCGACTTTCTTCATCTCATTGAGGAATGTATGACGATAGGCTTCGATGGCCGCGTAGTTCTGACGGAGCTCTCAAATGGAATATTGACCTGGTCTGCCACTTTCAATCTTTGTTTGATGCTTGTGAATACTGATAACGGAAGGAGTTGTTCGTACCACTGGTGGACATGGGCATACTCTGTGCGAGCTTCTTCAGTCGTGGATATCCGAGCCAGCCAGCCACGTGCGCCGCAGCTCTCTGCAATGTCAAATTGATGTTATCCTATTTTCACTGCACAATCTTCTCCCATTCACAGTATGAACGTTAATATGTTTCCTCAGCTCAGCATTCAGCTGAGTGGGTCATCAATATTGTAGTACCTGAAGGAAGATGGGGAAGCGCATCGGGAACACTGCTTCGAGGAACATGTCAGGTACGATATCCTACAAGAAGGTTGCATATGAGATCGTTCGCGTAAGGTTCAACAAAGATATATCATCAAGTCATGCAATATTTACATCAAATGATGTTTCCTTGTGTGTTTCTGAAATGTAGTTGAATGGGTAGAAAGCGTGGTGGAATCGCTCGATGAAAATGAGTCGGAAACGTTCAATGCAAGCTCACATTGTCCATCAGATTCATCAGATACGCTCCTCCATCCACACACACGGCACACACGAAGAGACGATAGATCTCGGGAACATCCGGAGGGGAGAACGGAACGAGAGTGTGACCTGAATACATCGTCATACACATTCTGTATTTTTAGCTCTCTTGACGATCACGGGCGTTGTCCATGATGTATGGATACGATGAAGCTCGACTATCCTAATTGGAGAATGCGGCTTGTTGGCGATGATTGCTGGCCTTTCCGGAATTTGGATTTTGAAGATCAAAGATCAGGTCACCCTTGGCTTTGAGTGCCCTCTTCGCTTCGTCGACCATTCGTGCGCAGCCGGGCGTCGGTGTGAACCATCCATCGTCCTTATAGTAACCTGCACAGGGCTCAATCAACACAATGCCTAATCTCCTCGTTTCCCCCATCGCATTCAGCATTCAGAAGTTCTTGGATCGTTTCTTCTTTTTTCTTGATATGACCCATTTTTTATGGCGGGTTCTGTATCGTAAACACGGAACATCGTGATTACGATCCCTTTTCTCCCGCAATATCTCTCAAGTCTGCCGACCATCTCGAGAAATGGCGTTAATACCAAATCAAACGTGCAACCTGCGACTGACCAATCTTGAACTTTCTGCCGTCTTCATACAGCTCGTGCCTCCATGGTACGGGCGGCACGTAAGGGTCGAAGGAAGATTGGAAGTCGGATGACCACATCGCCCTAGAATACTGCTAGAAAACGATACCTCACGGCGCTATTTTTTTGATTTAAAAATTAAGTACGGAAATAATGGCAAACAAATATTGGACATGCCCATGAAGCTGAGGGAACATGATATGGATTGAGATCTACAATATTCTCACTTGCAAATCTCTGCACACGTGTCGATCGATCTAGCCATCGGCCCATCGGACGAATTGATCAACGGTCGACCGGGAACGGATCCCTTCGAATGCATCTCAGAGAAGCGAAGGTGCGAAGGCTGGAAAGATCAAAGTCAAAGATTAAATAATCGGCCGTACCTTGATAGCGGCGATGCCAGTGTAGTGAGCGGGCGTGCGAAGCGAGCCACCGACGTCCCCACCAATTCCTGCAAATATGGTTTATATTGCAGGGACTCACGATTACCGACCTCACTCACTCCGGAAAGACAAAACAAATATCGCGCGTGAGAGACAGAGCGAAGAAGATACGGTAGTTACGACATTTGTCGAAGATATTGCGGGAATACCGAGCCCTATACCCTACTATTTATACACCGAATATGTCTCTCAATACGTCTGCTGCATTCCAAAGATTCTTTTTTAACTGGAAATATCATACCCAACACTGATCCTCCGGCTGCGATGAGAGCCGATTCGCCACCCGAAGATCCGCCCGGTGTGCGGCCTTTCTTATGCGGGTTCTCCGTCCAGCCTGGAGAACATTTTCAAATGCAATATTCTAGCCTTTTCGTCAGGGTATCTCAGTAAGATTTTGGCTGCCTCACCGTAGATCGAGTTACCGCAATTGTATGACAGCAACGAGGTGGGCACGTTCGTCTGCACAAACGGAATCGCACCTGATACATAATATTTCTTACAGATTGGCTTGTCAATAATCTGTTTCCTGCCGTCTAGTCAGGCTTACTTGTGCTCACCCAATTCCTTCAGTTGTGCCACGATAGGCGAATCGTGCTCGGCTGGTTGATGGATAGAAGCGGCGTAGCCTCGAGTCTGGTCGTATCCCTTCATCTGCAATCCTTTATCTGATTTTTGAGATAGTAACGATTTCGATGCATGTGTATGCAGTTGCTTATCGTTCAGAGTGTCTTGAGAGGACTGACATCAGTGCACTCCTTGATGGACACGGGCATTCCAAATAGCACTGGTTTCTTCTCTCCTCTCTTCGCTCGCTCGTCCCATTCGGCCGCCCACTCACGCGATTCCTATGAGAAAAAACTATTCGCCCTGACAGTAAAAAGTGAAATTAAACGAATAAGATTCTTTCATAGTTTCATAGATCAGTTGTATTGATAACCTTGATGAAGAGAACGATAGCGTTGATGTTCTCATTGGCCTTGAGAGCAAATGAGTAGTAGGCAGAAACGACCTCAGAGCACGTGAATTCACCACTCTGGAGCGCCACTGAAAAAGGAAGTCACATTTTTAAATGGATTTCGAAATAATTTATTTTCTCAACTGCAATCGGTTTACAACTAGAGATGGGAAAGGAAGAGGGAAGAGTTTCGAATTGATGCAAATCACACAGAGCGCTTATGGCAGAGTGAGACGGAATGACCACTCTGCCATAACTCTGCCATAAGAATGAGAGCTCTGCCATAAGAGTGAGAGCGGAATGAAGTGAGAAATGACTCTGTTGAAATGAAGGGATTTCGACAGGAGGTTTTGCTCTCATGTGACAAATAGGCAGAATGGTGTTAATGAGTGATTTGTTTGAGCACACAGTGGCAATTAGAGACTAATTTGTTGTATTTTAAAGTATGACCTTTTTTTGCGGAAACTGAAGAAAGAGTGGTATAATGAGCCGCCGATCCTTCGATAGGTTCCAAGTTCAACCCTTACTGAATGTGAGGCCAACCAAGCCCTCGGGGGACCTGCACCTGGGGTCAGTGAGTTAGTAGTTACCGATACTATCCTAGAACATTATTGGACAAAGGGTACTGTGAACCGCAGATTACTGTAGTAACAGGGTACTGTGGAGTATTGTATTCCATATAATTCCAGCTTTACAGGTAGATCTCACTTGGTGTTGATGTTGTCAGATCTGGCTTTTTTGGCTGGAGACTTTTATTTTGGGAGTTCAATTAGAGGCTAGACTATCCCCATTGATGTGGCAGTGCAGATGTTATGGAGAAATTGCGAAAACCCGCCTTTGACAACACTCAACATCCGAGATTTACTCTTCCACAACTCCCCTTCACTCTTCCACAACCCCTCTCACTCTGCCATAACTCTGCCATAAGAATCACTCTGCCATAAGAGTTCATCTCTCCCCTTCCTCTTCCTTTCCCTCTCATTCCTCGCCGCGCCGCCCGGTTTCTCTTCCTTTTGCTCTTCCTTTCTCATCTCTATTTACAACATTTTGTTCAACTTCGGGCAGCCCTTGAACCGTGCAAGACAATTGTCACATTTTTTGATGAAAAGGAAACTGCTCTTGATTTCTCGATTTTGGTGATAATTAGGAGGGGATCCATCTATCTCTAACCTCTGAGTTGCTCAAAGTCCAGCTTCCCAATCCTCTCCTTCAATTCTTCGCTGATCTTCTTTCCCTCTTCCTCAGCCCATTTCAGATCGGATTCCCGCTCTTTTCTCCTCAGTCTGATCTTTTCTTCAAGAAGGACGATTTGCTGAAGTATACATTTTATTTCCAGAAAGAGCAGGTAAAATGTAGTAAATCTCAAGTAGTAGCTTACCGCCTTTCGCCTATCCCTTCGGATAAGGAAGTACGAGAGAATCGCAATCAATGCCGTCACGATAATAAGAAAAGACATGGTTATTTTGCCGGTGTTTAGGAAGCGTCTGAAACAATAATTGTGCCATGAGCATCATTTTTTTTAAAATGAAGGCAAATAAAATAATAAATTGTGCCATGAGAAAAAAGTTTTTTAAAAAATGAAGGCAAATAGCAGAAACGGCAAAATGCGAGAGGTATGAGTAATCGCCGCATGGATAGGCAACACCGCAAATAGTGCAAAGAGATTTGCGAAGTCGGGTTCAAAGTCGAGATTGACAGTGAATAATAAAATCAATCGCTCATGGGCTCGTCACTATTGAAATGATCGCTTGTGTTTCAGAGCACTGCCTTTCTTTTTCGTCTCTCCCATTGCACACTCTCTCGATATTCAGAGTGGTGAGAGATTATTTGAAAAAACGAGAGTCATTTCTTGACAATCCGTCCCTGGTTGACATCGTAAAGATAAGAAAGACGAGGAGCTTATTCAGCGCACTTTTTCTATTACATTGTGTGTGATTTAGAGATGGGAAAGGAAGAGGGAAGAGTAGCGAATGTATGCAAAGTGAGCCGCGCTCTTCCACAAGAGCGAGAGGGAATGGCCTCTCTTCCACAAGAGTGAGATCTCTTCCATAAGATTGAGAGCGAAAAAGCTTTAAAAATAAAGGAATTTAAGCGGATTTTCGCACCCAAGTGATAAATATGTTGAAAATCATTAAGGTAGGTTAGTTTGAGAAAAAAACCAACAAAATTGCTCCATTTTCAAAGCTTTTTCGCTCTCAGTCTTATGGAAGAGATCTCACTCTTGTGGAAGAGAGGCCATTCCCTCTCGCTCTTGTGGAAGAGCGCGGCTCACTTTGCATACATTCGCTACTCTTCCCTCTTCCTTTCCCATCTCTAGTGTGATTGTTAGCCGTTGTGGATTGGAAAAAGATACACACGGAAAAGGAGAAAAGGATACAAAAAACTCAATTTGAAAATAATTGTTTATCGTTTGAGAGGAGAGCGTTTGAGACTCGCATCTGCGCTCTATCGCGATCTGTTCGAATCCAAACCACAAGAATCTCGACTCCTATGACTAATTGCGCTGATCGCTCATAGTTTTTGACATAGAGGTATCCTTGCCTTTTTGAATACCTGTGATCATAGTTTTCGCAACAGTGTAGTTCGAAAATCAAAGGGACTAACCAGTACTACAAATTCCTCTAAAATA
This sequence comes from Pristionchus exspectatus, assembly GCA_911812115.1. Classification (NCBI taxonomy): domain Eukaryota; kingdom Metazoa; phylum Nematoda; class Chromadorea; order Rhabditida; family Neodiplogasteridae; genus Pristionchus; species Pristionchus exspectatus. Next base: position 13,237,970 of record OU461582.1, read on the forward strand.
TCAAAAAAGTGTTCCATACGGCATAACCAGATAGTTGAACGTTGTGCCGCCGCCATTCCCGACCATTTTGTGCCGCCATTCCCGACCAATTTTGGAGCAAGTTTTAACTCCTTTGTCAATTACCGTGCTTGCATCAACTGTTTCTTCCTGCGGGGCAAACAACGAATTCAGATTGAGGGGTTATCGGGTTGGTGGACCGTGGAGCGATGCAGCGAGCATGCTGAAGTAATGGTCCGTCTCGCTCATTTGAACTCTGCAATATTCATTTATTGTTTATTTCGAACAGTTTTTGGCTCACACTTCCAGCGATTTTGTGCGTCCTTTCCAATGAAGGAGAGAGACGAATCGAAATATTCGCTCTCCGTGAGACATTCGCTTCAACGACTTCTCGAAGATTTCATCCGACAACGGTATGTACGTCATCATTACAGCCGGGTATCTGCAACCGGAATTTAGCGAGATTCGATTGAACGAAAGAACAGCATTCGGATATCATTTGTCCGTCCTCCAAAGTATCTGTCAAACAAACAGTGAAATAACGAGGTCGAATAGAGCTTGCAAGAAGATTCGTTTCTGGTCACGGAAGATGAATAGATGGCAGATCCCGAGAGTGAAGAGCGGAATATTGAGCAGGAACATGCGAGCGGTGATCTTTGACAAGGCCTAAAACATATTGTATTATCTCTGCCTTTTTGTTCATTAACAGCTGGCCTTACCAGTGGGTCCCACCTAGCGTCGTCTTACGACTGTAAAATCGCTTGACGTGGATACACCTTTTTTTACCTTTACCTTTTGTTCATTTCATTTCTGTATTGTTCGCAATCAATTTCACAAATAAAAAACAAATACTACATTTCCAGCACCTCTACCGAATCACGAGCATAGTTGTCCCAGTCTCGAATCACCTTGATTATGACGATATTCTCGCGAATTTGGTATGTTCTGGCGATTGAATATCGATCGACTTTCGCTCCCGCCTTCAGTTTGTGAAAGACTACGCTGTTTATGGCGATCACTAGCAGGCAGACCTTTGGAAATAAGATACCCGAACGATTGTTAACAAAAACATACTCCTCCGCCGAAAATGCCAACGCATGCGATACTGAGTGCAATTTGTTTGATTCCGACATAATCTAAATTGTGGTGTTTTTCACACATGATTGATTATAAATCGCCTACCGAAAACGAGCGCGCAGGCCCACCCCCAAGACCATATCAAACCAAAGAACTGCATGATGATGAAAACGAATAGAGTCTGGATTTTGGCCGTTTCGTACCTGAAGATAAGTGTAGGTAAAGGTAAAGGTGTATCCACATCTTTTTGACAGTTGTGAGATAACGCTAGGTGGGATCCACTGGTAAGGCCAGCTGTTATCCGGACTACAATACCCTGCGTTCCAATGCTTTCTAGGGTAGGTCACCTTTCGCGACCGAATATTGGTTGGCCTCGGCAGGGTATTGAACTTTGTGGGAAGATAAGTATGTTATTTCCAAAAAAAAACAATCTCACCACGACCACGCGAAGGTTGCAATGATACGCTCTATTGCGAATAGAAGAAACCTCCAAATTGTTCGATTGAATTAATTTCGAGAGATGAACGAACATCACGGCAAACGTTTCGACCATCGATGTTCTTAGCAACGATGCAATCACTAGAGAAGGTCGTGATTCTGAATTTGAAAATTATTTTTGAAAAACTTTTGTTTTGTTATTACCCAGCGGACCGTTGTCTACATAGTGGTTGTACACCACAATCAGACGAGCTGAAATGCCAACCAGTCCTTGTATGATGAGAGTGCACATGGCTAGACGCACCTGAAAAAAGCATATCGTTTGAAAACTAATATTTAAAAACAAACATTCCGGTGGAATGGTTGGGCGTTCCAAAGAATCAGTGGGCCAATTGGCGAGGTTGCGTAGAAGAAAAGAATAAAAAAGATCTATAAGCGAATTTATAACGATATTTGAGTTGGCTAATTTACACCTCGATGATAAAGCAAATCTCAAAGAACGGAGAGAACTGGTCAGTGAAAGTGTAGTTGCTATGGAGAATTAGGTAGACCATGTCGATTGAGAGAACAGAGGAAAAAAGGAATGAATGAAACTGCCAGCTCCGTATCATCAAACGAGTAGATTTTAAACTACGGACATTCGTCTCTTAATTGTATGTGTTTTCGAAAGCGCTCTATCCTCGAAACGTACTATATGTTTCAGTTTTCTGTGAAACTATAAGATTGTCACGTTATACCGTCAAGCGGGAGGAAAATGAAACATGTACTGTATTTTACTGTATTTTACAGTAAAAAATATTGCAGGCTGCCGTCAAAGTTGACGAATATGCGCCAAATTTGGATTTTGACCTTTTCAAGTGATTTCCTAACATGTGGATTTTTAATTTGGTTGCTCCTAAATATGTGTGGAAAATGAAACATGTACTGTAAAATACAGTACATTTTCCATTTTCCTCCCGCTTGACGGTACTTCAGAAACATCTGGATTCTAATACGAAATGTATACGTTATCTGAAGGTTCGAGAACACGAATTTAAATGTATTGTCCAATGATATTATTATTCCAGCATAAAGGAAAAAACGAGAAATATTGATAAGTGTGCATTATAATGCCTAAATTCTGGTAGATACTAGGGTCCAAGGAAATGTATCATCAAATTTGATAAAGTTTGGATGCGACCCTCAGAGACGCAAAATTCTCATGAAAATTTTTTTCTCAAAATTCTCATCTTCGCGCTATAATATTCGGAGAATCACTCGAAAAAACATTAAAATTGATACGATTATTGTGCATAATTTATGCTTTCAAATTTGTGAATGCTAAAACAGAAATTTACTAGAATTCTTAGATACTTTTGTTTGCCACAACATTGATCAACGGTTTTAGCAGTACATAGTACGCACGTAGCAACTTATTGAATTGCCTAGGCTACACTGAAAGCTCACGGCACCACACAGTAATCAACCAAGAAAACGGTCAGTGTTCGGATCTTTCGCGTTTTTACAGCACTATCGGCTCCCTGTGATATTACAGCTCTTTATCGCACTGGCGGTCCATTAAGTGAAGCGGCAAGCATGTTGAAGTAATAGTCGGATTCACTGACAATCACCCTAAAAACACTTGTAGAATGAAAAAAATATTGTGAATTATACTTCGGCTTTTCAGTCTGACGAATCTCCCAGTGAATTTTAGAAAACATTCGAAAAATTTGAGATCCAATGTGCGACTTTCTCAACGATTTCTCGAAAATTGCATCCGAGAACGGCAGATACGTTATTATGAAGAAGGGATACCTGAATGTTTTTAAAGCAGTTCTTGTTGTTGTTCTCTACGCTTGAAATTAAACAAATAAACAGTAACAGCTGATTTGAACTTTACACGAAAATATGAAAGTTTCAAAACTTAAAAAAAAATACTTGCATTGATATTCCAAGATCGAACATTGCGTGAAAAATAGTGCGCAATTTCAAATTATCTTCCAATAGGAAAAAGTGGAATATGGAAAGAACGCATAAGGGAATGTTCAGTCCCACAATTCTTATAGCTATTTTGAGCAGCGCCTGTAATATTAGGATTGTTTTGGAATAACAATGCAGATGATAAACAAAATCAAAACTTACCTTGAGAATGATAATATTTTCGCGAATCTGAAAAGTTCGCGCGACGGAGTATCGATTGATTCGGGCGCCATCTTTTAATTTCATGTATGCATTATAATTCATAGCGATCACGATGGAGCCGACCTATCAGGAAGTGATATTTTTCAGTGCATAGAAGGATTACCGTGTTTAACCAGTGACAATTGCGCTATTAAACGCAGAGTTACAGGTTCGGTATCGGTTCTGCCGAAATTCGGTATAACCGACCCTATTTCCCCGCAGTCTATTTCGCTTTCTCTAACCATCTGCGGTGGTAATACCGAATACTTAGAGGCCACAAGCTCCGCCCACTTAGTGCGGACACGATTTCGCCAAAAAGCGAGAAAACAAAAACACAAGCTTCATTCTAAACCAAATCACTCGCTCTAGAGTGCTATGGATAGCTGTTACCATTACCTATCGATCGAGCACTGTCCGAGAAATACAATACATCGCTAAGACGATGAAATTTGCATATAAACGAAGGGAATGGGTCGTTCTGACATGTTTCAGTTTGAAAGTTCTGCTCGGACAGTAATTTTCTGACTAATTCGATTTTTTTAGGATTTTTAGAGAAAAAATTAGATTTCTAGCAGTGCTCCCTGGCTTGTGTTTTTTGGGCGGGGAGAGGCATGCGAGAGGGCGGGGGGAGGGAGAGAGACACACGCTAATTAGGCTCCGCCCCTTTCCCTCTCGTCTCGCCTTTCCCTTCTCTCTCCCAGTGCATTGCGCACCCACTTCTCGGGCCCTAGCGCCGCTCCCAGACAAGATATTCACAAACGGCAAAAAGTATGATGTTATTAAGCACTTGGGGGATAGTTTGAGCCAACTTTTGACTCATTTGTTTAAAAACGCCTATCTGCGTTGTGACCCCTACGAATACTTGCAATCCTACCCTCCAATTCACAAACTGACCGCGACGCCGATCGTTGCTGTAAACACGAGCCCGATCATAATTTGCGTGATGGTGATGAATTCTAAATTAAGATTTCTCAGCTGTGAACAATCTGGGAGCATACCAAAAATAAGTGCCACAGACCACGCCCACGCATAGAGCATGGCGCAACTTTCCAGAACAGCGAACACGATTAGAGTGTTTTTTGACTCCTTTTCGTACCTTAATTCGATCTCGAGATAAACAAATGATCAACCTGATTATAATACCAAGACCAAGCAACCGTCGCGATCAGCCTTTCCAGTGCGAGAAAGAAGAACCTGAAACTCTGGCTTGAAATGATGTACGTGTTCGATTCGAACATTCCAACGAAAGACTCGAACATTGCCGTTCGAATGAGCGAAGCCATGATAACCGACGCTCGATGATCGGAAAATTAATTAAACATTTTGATGGAGTTTTTTTTCGTAAAACTCAAAGTATGTTTCATACCTAGTGGGCCGTTGTCGGCGTAGTGATTGTACAAGATTATCACTCGTGAAATGAAGCCCAGTAGGCCTTGCACAACCAGATTGCACAGCGATAGACGGAGCTGGAACAAATAATGTGTGATGATTGCACGGATCAAACTCACATTCCTATGAAATGGCCGCGCATTCCATAGCATATGTAAAGCGATCGGGGCAAGTGCGAAGAATATAATGATGAAAAAAATCTGCGAAAATTACAACTCTACCAAATAACTTAATCAAACCTCGATTGCATGAACTATCTCTAAGAAAGGGAAGAACTGTTGATTGAGGGAGCTATTCGTGCTCAGAATGACGTACACCATGTTTTTGTTAAACTGAAGAGTGTCAGAAGTAACGAAATCAACCATAAATAGATTTTTATTTATGATTATTTTCCGATCTCAATAATGGTTGTTGCATGTCACAGTTTGAAACGAGAAGACGGAATATCGAGAAAAAAACTGTTGAGTGGCACGGTCTTCTGATCAGATTCGTATTATCGCAAGCACAACCGTTGTTGATAGGGAACGGGCAATCAAATATATGTTGTGTATGCCCGAAGTGTTTTGATAAGATACGATTTATGCGAACATGTGAACAGGTGATATGGACAGATAATTAAGACAAAAATAGTCTTGTTGTAATACCATTCGTGCCACATCGTTCGGGTAACGTAAACATGATTTTATTTTTACTTTCCAAAGCGTCTTATCAAACGTATACTAGTGATAGAAGCTTCCGGCTCTAATGATGGGTACAACTCTTGCCGTATCCCTTCATCTACGACCTGTTGCACCTGCTCACACAAGGTCACTAAGGTGTAGAGGAACGTCGACTGAAGTGTATGCTGCCGTTGTGCGATTAGACTGGAACGAGGAAGTTCGCCCCGGAAGTTCCAGCAGAGCAGTTTCGAAAATTAGCTTACCCGTTTATTCTGTCGCATGCCCACTCTTTTATCGATGCCTCGCTCACTTTTAGGTTTCGACTCTGAGCGATGATTTATGGAAATTTGCATAGATTTACATAGAAACTCAAGAGAGGCGCATTTCCCTTGCTTCAATTTTCGCTTTACCCTTCTCCTCCACATTGCTTACTTCACGAGCTGAATTCTAGGAATATTGGCTCCAATCACTCGCTAATCACTTTGAACATAGACGACATAGAACACGTCAAGCTTTGTTCAGACACATAACTAGAGATGAGAGAGGAAGAGGGAAGAGTGCCCGGTGTGACGCGGAATGAAATGAACTCTTCCGGAAGAGAGGGAGGGGGATTAACTCTTCCGGAAGAGTGGGAAGAGTAGGAAGAGCGGAAGAGTGGGGATGTGGAATTCGATAGTTTGACGTCTAGATACTGGCTCTATGGGCTTGTCATTTGCATTTTTGTCACTAATTAGCTTGTGATTAGAGACGAGAAAGGAAGAGCAAAAGGAAGAGAAACCGCGCGGCGCGGCGAGGAATGAGAGGGAAAGGAAGAGGAAGGGGAGAGATGAACTCTTATGGCAGAGTGATTCTTATGGCAGAGTTATGGCAGAGTGAGAGGGGTTGTGGAAGAGTGAAGGGGAGTTGTGGAAGAGTAAATCTCGGATGTTGAGTGTTGTCAAAGGCGGGTTTTCGCAATTTCTCCATAACATCTGCACTGCCACATCAATGGGATAGTCTAGCCTCTAAATGAACTCCCAAAATAAAAGTCTCCAGCCAAAAAAGCCAGATCTGACAACATCAACACCAAGTGAGATCTACCTGTAAAGCTGGAATTATATGGAATACAATACTCCACAGTACCCTGTTACTACAGTAATCTGCGGTTCACAGTACCCTGTTACTACAGTAATCTGCGGTTCACAGTACCCTTTGTCCAATAATGTTCTAGGATAATATCGGTAACTACTAACTCACTGACCCCAGGTGCAGGCCCCCGAGGGCTTGGTTGGCCTCACATTCAGTAAGGGTTGAACTTGGAACATGTCGAAGGATCGGCGGCGCATTATACCACTCTTTCCGCAGTTTCCGCAAAAAAGGGTCACACTTTAAAATACAACAAATTAGTCTCTAATTGCCACTGTGTGCTCAAACAAATCACTCATTAACACCATTCTGCCTGTTTGTCACATGAGAGCAAAAACTCTTGTCGAAATCCCTTCATTTCAACAGAGTCATTTCTCACTTAATTCCGCTCTCACTCTTATGGCAGAGCTCTCATTCTTATGGCAGAGTTATGGCAGAGTGGTCATTCCGTCTCACTCTGCCATAAGCGCTCGGTGTGATTTGCATCAATTCGAAACTCTTCCCTCTTCCTTTCCCATCTCTACTTGTGATACTAGTTGCGCAGTGTTTCGACCCAAAATCATTAGTATTTGAAGATGTTGCGTGGTCAATTCATACTACTATATGTGTTTGAACTTACTCTAGGACATTTTCAAGGTTTGGGATGAGTGCTAAGTCCCAAGTCTTCACTTCCATCTCGATTAACACATGCTAAGTTGCGCTGATCATCGTTCTTTTCACAATGCTCGCTGTCAGATCTAAGCTATGGATAACGGTCTTAAACCACTTCTAGAAAATGTTTATGCAAAAACAACGTCAATTGACCAAAAAAATTCCGACGTCAATCGATCGAAAACACCACATTCCCACTCTTCCGCTCTTCCTACTCTTCCCACTCTTCCAGAAGAGTTAATCCCCCCTCTCACTCTTCCTTTCCATCTCATTCCTCGCCACACCGAGCGGCAGAGTCTTCCTCTTCCTCTTCCTCTCTCAGCTCTACACATAACATATACCAGGCACATGAAATCCATAGTATCACAAAAAAGGTGGCAAAAAAGAGCCAAATTTAAAACAAAAAAACAAAAGGTAACAAAAGGTATCTCTCATGAGTTCATTCCTAGAAAAAAATACTTTATTCAATCAGCGAATACAAATCAGCGAAGCGAACAGAGATTATTTTCATTCTATAAATGTGATGGAATATCTCATAACGGGGTGAAAAACGCACCGATCTTTCGTCTAAACTCACAGAAATGATTTCGGGAATTTTTTTAGAATAAAAACAATAGCGTTTTCTCTATTCTTGCTTCAGCGTTGCATACTTTACACGTATTTTGCTACAGCAGCATCGGAAAGTAGCCACACAGCACAGGCCGATCAATCCTAGTGCAAGAATAATGACAAAACTGAGAAACAGGAACACATCGAGTAGGTAATATTGAATGAAGTTCAGGTTCCTTCCTTCATGATCGAGCATCCGAAGTGGTCCAAACTTGGCAAGAAATTCCATGTTTCGAACGAGTTTCTGCAATTGAAAATTAGTGTACAACAGCACTCGAGCTTTTCTTCGAGGAAATAAATTGCGATTTCGAGAATATGCAAGTTAAACTCGTACCTCCTTCGCACTAAATGGTCGATTTTTAAGCATTGCGGCCATTTTCTTTGCGTTGACGGCGTACCTGAATGAATCATTAGCAATCAGCGGTTCATCAAAGATGAATCTCACTCCGGATTATCGAGTAAATCTCGTATGGCCTCCTCGAGACGATCTCCACCCAACAGGTCGTCCAGTCGCACGATGTCACCTGAAATCACAATTTTTCGTCACACCTCTCCGAATTACAAATGGCAAATGGAGTCGTTTTGATTCCATATATGGTTCCATATACACACGGAAATAAATGAGAGGTGAATGCTGATTTGTCAACACAACTCACCCAATCCCGCTCGCTTGATCATGGCGGCGTTTCTGTACTGGTCGCCCTGCGTCGGCACCATGAGCATCGGAATGCCTGAAAACCCCGACAAACCGATTCTACCGACGTTTTCGATGTGCTGGTGATAAATTAAAATGTCAAACAATAATCACCTGCATAAGCGGCTTCCAGAGTGCTTCCCTGTCCTCCGTGGGTAATGAAAGCCGTGAATCGAGGATCGTCTGGAAAGCGGTACTTTCGAAATACTGACTCTTTCTTTCCCAGCCTTTTTGGAACTAACTAAATGTTGAGAAACAAACTGAGAATAGCGACTTGGGGCAGCCACTGCGTTTCGACGATATTGCCGATACCGCGCGATACGTTGTGCTCGGGATTCTGAAGACATAGCTCAGGTATGCCGAAACATTCAGAACTACTATAGAAGAGTTGGCACACACATTTTATTAGCACACTATGATGACCGGACTGTTGCCAGATGCAATGATAATGGAACGTACCTCATACTTCCAGATGAAAGTGACATCATGGAAGGAAGCCATTGCAGCCCGCAACGTCTCCTTGTATGCCTCGGGCATCGTACTCGTTTTGATGTACGTTCCGAACGAAACAATGACCGTTCGATTACGAAGGGCGAGAATAGACGACCAGTACTCAAACAGTCAATGTTACGATAAATATTTGTGCGCTACCAGTTAGAAATTATTAAATAGGAACCCAGTTTGGTCAATTTGGACCCAGACAACAGCAATGTCGAGAAAGTTGCAGAATTGAGAGTGTTACGGACAGAATAGTCTGTCGCGTACCTAGACGCGTACCTCATCGAGTGGTTCTCCCTGTGTTGCCATCACTATTCCGCCGATTTCGATCACTCGATGCGCGGTCGGTCGGGGGAAATCGAGAAGCGGCTCCGAATTGAGGAACACGAGCGAATTGTTCGCCGTTGTCTTCTGGAATGAACATCATGGAAGGTCGTTGTCATCTAGCCATTATGCATGCACTCAGAGTGGGCGAAAGTGCAGAAAAGTCCTTCGTAAGTCCTTTTACTCACCCACAGGTCCTCCTCGAAGATGGGAAGCAACCAATCGATGCGCTTGCTCATGAGAATGCCGAAAGCGAGAGAGGCAAAGACGTTGCCGACGCGTTCGAAGAAAGACATTCGATCTCCCCATGGAGCGAGAGTGGCTGGAATATCCATTTCACTATATGAGACAACAATTGTTATTTTTGTAATCGGCTAGACAACATTGATAAAGAAATCTCGTGTCTCAAGCCACTTGTACCCTGCGGGAGAACACTGCAAAACCAATGACTATTCCAGGCCATCTTTTGTATGGGCCTATTTTCCGCGTGATCTAGTGCCAAATTTTTCAAAGGCGCCTAGGTCAAAAGGAAAGGCGGGAAACTTCAGGATGTATTGAAACTCATTTAATATTCATGTAAAGTGCATAACAGGGAAGTAAACTCCAGCTAGTGACACTCACAAGGAACGTATGAAGGAGCAGATGCCATCTGAGTGACGTCGTATACGAACTCAAAGTTGGTCAACGACATGGCCAGGGCCGTCTTCTCGACTCCAAGCAGATGAAATATGCCTGAAACAAATGAGCCTCGAGTCGAAGCCACTCCAATTCACGCCTTAAAAGATTGTATTCTTTTGAGTCTTACCGAATCCGGAAGGATCCTCCGTGAAGGCAGCGTCAAAGTTCTCAGCTCTCAGTTGGTCCATCAAACCCGGATGGTGGACCGTCTCTACAATCGATCCTTTATTCTCCGAAGTGCACGACTGCCTACCATTCACTGTGAGCGTGATCATCTCGAACAGCTCCGATCCCTCCTCAATAAAAAAACGATTATTCGGGATTAGTTAATTATTCACATTACATTATTTATCAGTGTCGCTTTCAGGGCGCTTACCAATAATATTACTTGTTAGAAGTAACAAAATACCGCAGCGAGAGCGAGCATACTCGTGTTCCAGTACAAGTCCATCGCTCGAGTTTTGGCAGCATCCCATCGCTTGGAGAACTCATTCTCAGGGATCTGAAAATTCACGGAAATCCGAGTGAACCATTAGTGGTTTTAGTGGTGATGGGTTGAGGTGCTTGGTAATGAAGTGCTTACCTCGATGACTCGCGCTTTCTTCGATTTCGCTCCTCGGATGAAAGGGTCGACGCACGGAGCGAGAATTACCTTGTAATCACTAATTTGGAAACGGACGGTTAAGAACTTTGCTGAATTTCCACAAATCGTCTCTATTAGCAAAGTGAAAAAATTGCCAAGGGTCTGTAAAAGTGAAAACGCGAGTTACAAAACTCACTCGAGCTATCATATATTTAGTTTGTGAATAAGTTGAGTTTTTTAGCAAGCCACTCCCTCCGCCACTTGAATGTACTCAAAGATTCTGCATTTGAGTATCCTTACATCACACTTGTTACGAGAAACATGTCTCTCAACATTTTTAAATGGGAATTTGTAAATAAACTGGTAGCAAGACTTGACTGACCACTTCGTGTCCCGCGTCCACAAGCGTGTCGGCTATTTTCCCCAGGAAATTGACATGAGAGACGGCGAATTGCGGAGAAAATGCCAGGAACTTGAAGCTAGTTGAAATTTGGACTAGAAACAGCAACAACAGCGCATAATAGCAGATCATGAGGGACGAAGACGTTGTTTCGTCCTCTGGATCCTTCCCGGCCTTCTCTGTTTCTCTGACGGCTCAAAACTTCTCTCGCTTCCGCTTCGCCGTCTGATATCTCTCACTTTGTCCTTGTCTCTCGCCCTGTTTATCCGCAGTCGTCTCTCATCCTTCTCTAGTCTGCTCGTAGGGGCGAAATGTGAGCGGCTTTCTCCTTATTTCTTGCTCTCTCTCTCGGTCTCACGAGACGCTTGATAGTGAGCGGAATGAAGAGAGAAAAAGCCAAAATTCGTTCTGTGATTGAAAAAGCGAAAGAGAGAAAGATGAGCGAGTTCACTACACGCAACGCACGTGCTTCACTTGAGATCGCACAGATCAAACACATTTCGAGACACAACTCATCGAGTCCATGAACTGTACTACAGTCAATATGACACAATATGAACCGTTTGCCGCAACTTGCCGGAAGTTGCTGCAAGATCATGCAAAACTGTGATTACGGAGCGGAGACTACTTCAATCACTTTGAAATTTTGGGTGGAATTATATTTCGTGACCCCCGTTAAAATGACATTCTGGAAAAATCGATATCTCGCACGCGTCGCGGTCACGCGTTGCGGTCGCGCGCGCGTCGAGTGGGCGGAGCTTACGTCAATTTGTTTATTTTCGCGTATTATTAGCAAAAAAATATTTTTTATCGATATTTAAATATTCTGAGCTCTCGCGATGCACAATTCCCAATTTTACTACTAAGCTCCGCCCACTCGACGCGTGCGCGACCGCAACGCGTGACCGCGACGCGTGCGAGATATCGATTTTTCCAGAATGTCATTTTAACGGGGGTCACGAAATATAATTCCACCCAAAATTTCAAAGTGATTGAAGTAGTCTCCGCTCCGTAATCACAGTTTTGCCTGATCTTGCAGCAACTTCCGGCAAGTTGCGGCAAACGGTTCATATTGTGTCATATTGACTGTAGAAATTGTACTTTCAAAAAGTTTATTAGAATTTTGTAGCTTGTTAACATTCTTATTTTATATTCGCATTGTGTCACAAAGTAGATGATTTGTTCGCAATCTGACGTAATGGAGGTCCATTTAATGAGGCTGCAAGCATGTTGAAGTAATGGTCCGTATTGTTCACTTCTACTCTGAAAAATATAGTTTCCTGTAGTTCAAAATATCATAATCAAAAAATAAAAGCACTTGGTTAACGACTTCTCCCTCTTTCGGTGATTGTAAAAGTGAATAATGGAGAAAGCGTTAAACAATCGTTCGCCGTAAGGCATTCTCTTCAAAGACCGTTCAAATATGGTGTCCGAGAAAGGAATGTAAGAAATTATAGTAACAGGATAGCTAAAAAATACTTTCAAAAATTTCCAGCAATCAAAATAAATTACCAAGATATAGCGAGATTGAAAAATGCTCTTGAAATTGTCCGTTTCGCAAACGCATTTTCGCCGGACAGATAATACTGACAAAAACCAAGAACAATTACGAATATGTTCAAGAGCACAACTCGGATCGCAATCTTGACAAGTGCCTGCAATCGTTTTAGTCAGTCAACGCTATTGATGTTGAAACCAACCTTGATAATAACGAAATTTTCGCGAATTTGGAACTTTCGCGCAACAGAATACCGATCGAGTTGCCCGCCGGTTTTTAATTGGGTTGAAATGCGCCAGTTTGCAACAATAACGAATATTGCGATCTGAAATAAGATAAAAACAACCAACGGATCGAAATCAAACCGATGCGCCGACAACTATAGATACCACGATTCCCACAAAGAAATCCATTGTATTGAAATATTCTGAAAAAGAGGTGTCTCTTAAGAAGGAATAAATAGAATGAACGCACCGAATACGTATAAAATTCCCCAAGTCCAAGCCCAAAGCATGGAGCCTCCCTCGAGAATTACAAATACCACTAGAGTTCGGAGAGTTCCCTTCTCGTACCTTTAAAAAATATCAACTTACAATCTAATGCTGTGTTCAAAGTCAAAAGAGGAAAACTCATGTTTAAAAATTCCTCCTTCTGCCATTTCGTTTGCAGTTGAGGTTGAACCTTGATTTTTAAACGCAGGGGTATGATACTATTGTAGAACAAGCCCTATTCGGTTGAACTCGATTGGTCAACTTTGAAACGAGTTATTCAATTTTTTCCTAGATAATCGCAGGAGGAAAATGGTGGAAATTCAATAACTCGGCTCAATGTTGACCAATCGAGTTCAATCGAATCGGTTCTATAATAAAATCACACCCCTGAGTCCAGAAATCAAGGTTCCTCAACTACAAAGGAAATTGCAGCAGGAGGAATTTTTGAATGATGATTTTTTCATCCTTTGACTTTGTTAACAGCATAAAAAAATAACCAAGACCACGCAAATGTTGCTACAATACGCTCCATGGCAAAGAAAAAGACCCTAAAATAAATATTTCTTATCATAATTCTATATTTGAATGCGTACACTCCGACAAATGTTTGGAGCAGTGCACATCGTGATATCGAAGCGATGATTGCAAGAGGTCGCTCATCTAATATTTCAAATTTTCAATTATGTTTCTATGAAAATGTGTTACCCAATGGCCCACTCCCATAATAGATATTGGCAATGAGCACCAAGCGAGAAGTCGTTCCGATAAGTCCTTGGATTACAAGATTGCAAAGGGATAGCCGAAGCTGGAAAAAACATGCACGATTTATTTTTAAGGTGTATTACATTTCTGTGTAGCGGCTGAGCATTCCAGAACATTGATAGACTGATTGGAGCAAGGAGATAAAATAGGAAAGTCAGAAAGGTCTGCGAAATTCGAAATGTATGTACATAGTTGCGAATAAGCTGCCTTCATAGCTCGAACCTCGATCGAGAAGATAATCTCAAATAGTGGGAAGAATTCATCGGTGAGTGTTCGGTTCACGAGAAGCATGATGGAGACCATGATTCGAAGGCCGAGTTTGCCAAATATACAAATATACTGTCTGATATACCCTTTTATACCCGTTCGAGAATCGGGTGCAATGAAAGTTTTATTAGATATGGAGTGCGCTATGTGACAGCTGTGCCTCAAAACATCCTCAACCCAACTCGGAACAAAAACAATTCGCAGAAAATGTTGTAGAAATGTTCAATCGGAAGTTCCGCGTTGCAATCTAATGTGAAACTGTAAGATTATCTTTAGATGCGCTGTTATCAAGAAACTATCTAGCCCAAAAGCCATGAATAACAACTGATAGGTATGTTGATGCGACGCTTTGGTTCCATCGTAGTCGATTTTACTTGACATCACCTGGCTTTCTTTGAATATCTGTTGCAGGTGCGAAGACGGTGTCACAGAAAAAACCACATAAATCAAAGAATTAAATGTAAATTCGATATAGAATACATTTATCTCATCCGATCCAACACAAGAACCAGCAGAGAAATTAGGGAAAGTTTAATGAGATCACAACTATATACTATTCTAGCGACATGAAGTGATGATAGTCAGTGCTCACGAAGTGGAGTGTTTGATTTCTGAGATGGCCGTTTTCCTTTCGTCGTTGCTCTAGAAACGCCTCATTCTTCCCGCTCCTCATCTCGCTCATTAAAATATTTGACAATTGAGAACACAGAGCCGATGACAAATGAAATAAAAGTGAAAATCGAATTTCGACCAGCCCAGGGCCAGGGAATAAAGTTAAAATGGTTAAAAACATTAATTTTTGCTATTTTTGATCAATTTTTGCGCATATAAGAAGTTTGAATAACAGAATCCTATTTTTCCTGATATCGATATCTCACTTTTTTTTTTACAAAACCAGCGCTATTTTTTAAAGTTTCCTGAAAAATTCAAATTTTTCGAGACATGATTCTATACTGTAAGATCTACAACTTAAGCATGAAAACCCAATTAATTTATCCTATTTCCAAAGATATGCCATTTTATCGCCCAAACGACGGCACCTCACCAGAATGACGACCAGGAATGATGACATCAATTACAAAGTTGTAGAAGGATATCGTGCGGTCATTTTTTCTTTTTTGGAAATGTTTCTAGCTTTATTTTAAAGAACGTTATGAACATTTTTAGTAAAACCGATTTTCGCGTTTTCACCGTAGTCCGTCCACTTCAACACGTCCGTACTCGAAAAATAAATTTTCTAAAAAAATCGACCGACGCAATTTGAAAGAGCATCATTCGAAGTACTTTTGGTAATTTTTTCTGAATTTTTAAAAGTAATTATTTTTTTCATCTCTTGAATCGGCTGAATTAAGAATATCAGATTTCTGAGTGCAATTCTTCCACCAGTGTGAAAAGTGTGCTGACATCAGAAGAACGATATCAAAACACGAGTAGGAGAAATCAGGTACAATCGTGTATGGTGGAAGCAGAACATCGCATAATTGCATTTGTTTTTTTCTTGATAGCGGTGTAAAGATCATCTGGCTGTTTTCCATTGGATTGTTATGCGGAACTTGCATGTTGACTCCGCTCGATTGTGCAACTGCAGTTTTTTCTTTGAATTCTTTTTATTGCGAGAAGTTGTGGATGTTTTGAGGCACTCCATACACGATATCTGAGAGGATTCACGGACAAGGAAAAGTTCATTTTTTAGATGATGCACTATACAAACAAATTTCTCTTGGCGAACGCAGGACCCGAGGAATCGAAGAAGATGAACAAAAATTGTTTTCGATGTGACGTTATCTGGAGGCAACGATGACTCGGCATGAATAATTAAATCACAAAGTTTCAGGTGATTTATTTTGATGTACCAGAATCCACGGAATCTAATCAATTTTTCTTGCTAACCGCCTCATATGTATGCCTATGGCCTCATTATTCCGCTATTCGGCGTCAGCTCATTATTTCGCATTGATAATCATCATTGCGTCGAGAATTTTCTTAGTAATGTAATTTCCCTACCATGCCGCATGAACGGATAGGTATTTTTTCTGTATTTTGTTTCTATGTCCGAATTCTGATCTTACTTTTTTTCGTGCTCGCTTCTATCTCTAGAATGATCCTCATTAAACGGAAATCGTGGGCTGATTAAGGTAATATCTCGTATCGGTGCTCTTAAAAGATTTTCGCATGATATGATTTTCCCGTGGGATTACGAGCTTTGAAAATATAGAAACGGATGGTAATCATTTTACGAGATGGACATCGTTCTTATCCATCGGGTTTGTTTTTTTTTGAAAACTTTATGATTTTCGTAATTGAAATCGATAGAAATATGATCTCAAATGATCTCAAAAAATACGTTTCGTTTTTCTTAAGCAGTTTGAATAAAATGAAATGTTGATGAAGAGCATCACTAATTTAGATTATTCTGTGCGTATTGACAGTCATCTCGTTTGCGCTGAACATCTTGCTAATAACTGTTATTCTGAACAAACAATGCCGATTGGTCGGAAATTATCGATATTTGTTGATTTCATTCGCTATTCTGGATCTTTCGACATCTTTCTTGGGCATTATCACTCATCCGGTGAGCTGAAATGCTGAAAATATGAATAAACCGTATTTACAGGTGGTCATTGTGAGCGAATATGGACTGCTGTCTGTATCGATGCATCTTTTGAATCAATCGGGCTTCCTCGAAAATCTGGGCACTCGTATTTTTAACCTCACATTCTACGAACCATTCCTGTTCCTAACCTTCCACTTCATATACAGATATCGGGCTCACATTACGTATACTATGTAAAAAAAGCACATTCAAAGAATGATACTTTCAGACCCGAGAATACTGGATCGCAGTTTCGAAGGAGTGTTGCACTAGCGATTTTTGTATTTCTAGTGTACACTTGTTTCGCCGCGATTCCGGCACATCTTGCTTCGTAATTTTTTCTTTCCATTTCATTACTACGAAAAAACGCCGCATAGGATGGATCCGACCAAAAATCGGCATTTCTTCATCAACGCTTCAGAGTTCGCCTCTGCCTATCTTCAAAGGCAGGATGCGATTCCCCTGGCGATGCTGTACTTTGTCAGTGATTCTTCGAAATGTTTTGCCGGAGATATCTAGTATTCACCAACTTCAGCACGATCCAGTGAATCGTGCGCACTTTGATTCAACAACTCTCGTTTTACTCATCGTTTCTGGCACTGTAGTGTCGATTCCACTTTTTGTCAACGTTTTCCTGGTGTATAAGATTACGTGCGCAGTAGGGAACAAGTGAGGCATATAATACCGAATCGTGTCGAACATTCTCCCTTTTCGATGGGCCGTCGATCCCCGCATGCAAACACTACAGATGCAGCTTAATAGAGCTCTCATTCTCCAGGTTACTTGCAATGTTAGGCATCGATAAGCGGGACGATTTCAGTTCTTCATTCCGGCCCTTTTCTACCTGATCCCGTTCATTATTGTGCTCGGAATGCCGTTGACCGGCATGAAAATCGGCTACTCGGTCAATTTCATCTTCCTTGCGCCTTCGTTGTACACTATCATTGATCCGATCATGCTCATTGCCACCGTGTCGAGGTATCCATTTCATATCGTCTCTACTTTTCAACAATTTGATGATTGATTACTTATCTCTTTGTTCAAGGTTTCGAGATGTGATTACGCACTGGATTTCGTATCAAGATCGACGGGCGGCTCGCAATGAGCGAAATGAACGGGAACGATCGACAGCCTATCGGTCAAAGATTCAGAGTCATATGACAAGTACGACTGTGGAGATGAATAGGGTGGCCACTTGAGAATCGAACCAGTACAACTTTCTTTGTCTATTTACTCACTCGTTATACGTCTAGTCATCATGTTCTTTTGATCGTTTCTCAGTAAATACTTTTCGTGAATGCCTTTCTAGATAGATGCCCAATTTGAAATTAGTACCCACGTGAACAATGAGAAATTTATTCGAATGCACTATTTCGGTTTCGTATATTTACAACAGTGAGATTGTATTCCAGAAGCTTTCCCCCAAAAATAATGGCTTTATTCACGCACAATTGTCTTCTGAGATCGCTTGCTTTCTCTGAAAATAATAAAAGCGCGTTGATTGAAAAAAAACAATTCTATACCTCTTCATCTCTCGAAGAATGCCTTGTAGCGAAATAGTAAGCGAAAACTGAAAATTATTTCCTTCAACGATGCATCAGCTCGATTTTGTTCACAGCTTACGTGCAACTACTCCAAATGCGAGATTGATCATGAAATGCAAAGGCATCGATATAAATGAGGAGAGAAAAAGTGGAGAACTCATGGCGAGTGACTGCAATTCATCTCTCGATCACGATGATTTTGGCACATTTATTTATGAGCATGAGCCTTTACCTGATACACTTTTGATATTGAGAATACATGTGAGATCTTTTTCGGAATGAGCAGAGAACAGAGGACGGTTCGGGAGGTGACGAAGGCGCTATCGGACATTCCGAGCAGGAGAGCTATCAGCAGGGAGAGGTACATACTCAAATTTCATCGTAAGAAGATCGAAACGAATGCAATTCTCATAAAAATGCTCTCGGACCAACCTTGGTTGAAACAACAATGTAGGCTCATCAGTTGGAGTATGTGAAGCGGCGAATGGCGTTGACAATAGTGCAATTGTCATCGCTGTGAAATATAGAATGAATCCTGAAGGGGTAACAATTATCTCGGCATTGATTGCGAACAAACCACTAATCATCGCTGGAATTTTCGCAAAATTCCTTATGTACTTGGACAGAATGGATATTATCGCGCCCACTGAAACTTTAGAAGTCATTCTGAAATTATCGTAAGTTCACTAACTCGAAATCTCTCCGATCCCAAGCGCAATAATGTAGTACGCTTGCAGATTATCGTAGTCTGCAAGTTTTTTCGAGTAAATTAGCGTCGCTGGGTAAATAGAGATCCAGAAGGCTGCAATAGTATACTTTTTTTTCTAAACAGTTCGTTTCTAAACAGATCAATACCTGAAACTAACCAGTTGAAACTCCAAGGAAGAGGTAGACAGGAGCGGCTAATATCATCCGTTTCTCGGCCATAGTTGAGAAAACGGCTTCTGTAGTGTTAAATACCTCATATTTATTCAACTACTCTTATTTATGAAGAAATTGACATTTTTACTCACTCAGTTGTTCGATTAGTCCTATTCTACATTTACGATTGTTCACAGTAGCCAGTGCGTTTTCGACGGCTCTCGTAGGGAGAAAGGCGAAGATGATGTTCGATACTACGGCCATCGCAGTGAATGCACCGTACATGAGCCTGAAAGAAAATTAAAAGTCTCAATTTCATTCCAACGTCGCAAAAAGTGCGCGACACACCTAATCTCGCCGTCTGAGTACTGCCGGTAGCTCTGCTCTTCACTAGCTACTGTGGAATTCTCGAGGTCTAACGGAATTCCTTCAGATGGTCGGGAAGTTAGGAGAATTACTGCGCCACCGGCAATCAAACTGAAGTCATTCTGTTATTGTTTTAATGACTGTCAAAATTTCCTTTCGAACCTGTTGTTGAAAATTTCTGTACCGTACCGTACCGTTGAAGAAGAGTAAGAGCAGTAACCTGCTAGTCGCGAGGGCGTAGGACATTGCCGAGTTCCTCTCGATCGTTTGTTTAGTCGAATGCTCCGTAACATAAGCGCCATGACCGGAGTAGAACACTGAACGGGCTTAGAATTGTTTCTTTATTTGCTGTGAGAAAGTACAATGAGTGGTGTTTTTCGATGGGTTTCTCTCCATAGATATTCGCGGTATCTCGAGTGCTCTTCACGTGATTTTCAGGTATCACTCGCTTTTTTGTAACGCGTTGGGAACGTAAAGGCTCACGAGAATATCCAACTCCAATCGCTGCCGAAGTCACGTAGAATGGGATAGAGTGAATGTAGAAGAATGTACTCAGATGGATCGTGAACATCAACGAACCAAGTAGGATTGACCCCTATATTCTATTTTACTTGTGCATCTCTGGTCAATATTTCACCTTCGAACCAAGTAGCCCCAATGTCCACGGAGCGGTGACTGAGAGCACCATGAAGAGGATTAGACACACAGCGGTGCTGAATCATCTTATCAGCCTGATTTTATGCGTTTGATTTCAAGTATAGTGGGAAATGTCAATCATGCATTTTAAACAGAGATGCAGCTCACCCATTATATCCTGCATGCATGTCAATCGTCTCCGGTAATCTATCGTGCACGGAGTGAAGGACCGGCTCAACGATGGTTGTAGATGTGTCGTAACCTGATTCAAAATGGTTTTCAAAACTCGAAAAAATAATATAGAATTACCGAGAAACATGCACATATTCCCGATACCGAGCATGGCCGCACATAGGAAGTCGTACAGCGATTCATTCATATTCCTTGGGGAAATTTGAACTCTTGAACCTGACTTATCTGCATAATTCACGTCCATTTATACCCGTCCACCGATCGCCGCACCTTCTCATGATGACTTGCATACATAATGACCCGGCACAAAGTAGACGGAATATTCCGATTTCGTCGCTGTCTTTTGCATCTATCACTTTTCATAGAACGAGTGTCAAAGATCTGGCCCTTTATTTGTTGGTTTGGTACTCGTAGAAGACATTTTCAAATACTTTGAAGGGAGTTGTGATACATTCGACAGCACTCAAACGCTCAATAAACTCTGCAAAGATCGCTTCTACCTTGCTCAGCGATCACGCGTAAATTGTGCTGCAATCTTCCTTTACTGAAAGTTATTACAGTGAGACATGCAGCGTAAATCTTCCTCGAAAGATAACTACTCGTTAAACATTTAAAAGAGTGAAAGTACGCTGACGTTTTCTTCCTGGGGCTGGAAGATGATGAAAACATCTTCCCCTTCTGCTTTTTGTTAGTCCAGCTGACCTATGAAAGTGAAGGCGAAAAGAATAGTTTTTCAACTATTCTTACCCTATTCCTCAGTGTCATCTCCCTCTACGCCTACGTTTGCTACTCGAACTCGTGAAATCTCTCATCCATCTTGTGGTTGCCATGCAAGCTATTAGAAGATAACGAGATAATACCCGCACATCTCATACAATCTCTGAGTATACTCATCATCCTCATCGATTTGAGAGTGTGCGGGTGCTTCTCTTCCTCCTTCGTATCCAATTTTCGAGTTACCAAAAGTGAAATTCACCGAAATGTGTGGACGATGCTACATTTTCCTACGGATATTCGCGTTAGTTTTCCTGTCACTTCCGAGTTTTTTCAAGGATATTCCTGCAGTATTCTCGCTGTTCTTGTCGTGCTCGTGGAGCACTATGAGCGCTACTACCGCATCTGTCGATCGCCTTTCTCCGCTCTCACGGATACCACGGAACCGACGTTCCCCTGTTCTCCTCCTCATTCCATATCGACAACGATCGTCCGAATCATGGACTATTCCCTGTACAGGGCAGTTGTTGCGTATGTGTGCGTCGTGTTCATACGATCGCTCATATTCTAATGCGAGCAATAGAACAATGATAAGGGACAATTCAGGAAAGTGAGAAATGGCAAAGCGAGAATGGCTGGAAACGATCCTTTTATTTAGCTCGGCAAAGATTTTTCAGGATGAGTTTTATTTATCTGAATTGATATGCTATGTGTGAGAATAATGTGTATGTCACAATAATATGTTCATGTTTTTCAAATATATAGCAATAAAGATAATCTAACCACATTAAGAATTAAATGTCGAATAATTATCGCCCAGATCAATTTGGCTTTTCCACAAATATTACAGACATATCTCACGGTAATCAGATTATCTGAAGACAGACCAATCCTTAGCCAACAATATTCAAATATCTCGTGTCAATCCAAATAATATGACAGGGGGGGGGGATAGAATCGGAATATTCTTTTTAGTCAATTTTGAACCAGCATTCAAAGATCAATAGTCATCTCTGATATTTGATATTTTAAATTTACCAAAAACAGATGATAAACAACGAAGAAATGCATTTATCACGCCTCTCACCTAAGAATCGACTCAAATGCGTTGAACTTTGTCAGCGAGTCAAATTTCGAAGTTGAGATTTCGTCTGATTTGGGGTCTACCAGACCCATCTAGACAACCTGTAACGGAATAGTCTCAAAGATCATTCCCGACCGAGCTGCAGCATCGGTCGGGTGCAGCCTGCCATCTTTGACGCCTCTTTTCTACCGTTCAACCCAGTTCCCGAGAAAACTTTTCTGAAAGAGCTAGGGCTATTTTTCGATGCTCTATCGACCTACACCGGTCGCATAGCGATAACTTCACGTTTAACACTGCTAGACGCGACGAGCTTTATTGAGAAAACCGCTCGAAAAACCTAGATTTTTTTCGCTCACGATTCTAGAGCTCGTCACGACGATTCGAATGATAGGTCTGTGCTCCCATATCGAGGGGATAGAGTATGATTCCATGCCCAAAAACTGTTCCGCCAACTTTTGAACTTTATTTTCAACAGTGATTTTCTGTATCATTTCACACTTTTGACCGCAATGCCCGGCGTCAACTGTCAATTTAGAATACGTTTCATTGACACTCTATACTCGATCAGGGACGTGAAAGGAGTTTTTGAAAACCAAGTGAAACATAGCAAGAAATATATAGCTGACGCCGGGTCATTGCGGTCAAAAGTGTGAAATGATAAAGAAAATCACTGTTGAAAATAAAGTTCAAAAGTTGGCGGAACAGTTTTTGGGCATGGAATCATACTCGATCCCCTCGATATGGGAGCACAGACCTATCATTCGAATCGTCGTGACGAGCTCTACAATCATGAGCGAAAAGAATCTAGGTTTTTTCGAGCGGTTTTCTCAATAAAGCTCGTCGCGTCTAGCAGTGTTAAACGTGAAGTTATCGCTATGCGACCGGTGTAGGTCGATAGAGCATCGAAAAATAGCCCTAGCTCTTTCAGAAAAGTCATCTCGAGATCTACGTTGAACGGTAGAAAAGAGGCGTCAAAGATGGCAGGCTGCACCCGACCGATGCTGCAGCTCGGTCGGGAATGATCTTTGAGACTATTCCGTTTACAGGTTGTCTAGAGGGGTCTGGTAGACCCCAAATCAGTCGAAATCTCAACTTCGAAATTTGACTCGCTGACAGATTTAGGTCGAATCTTAGGTGAGAGGCGTGTTATCTTTCATAGAAGAGCATATTTAAGAATGAGCGTTTGATCTGGCTTAACATTTGAACGGACTTTGACCGAAATGGTAAATATACTGAAAGTTACGAAATAAGTAAAGGTTGCTCAATGGGACCATCGATACTGAACTCTTGTCTCGTGTCTTTTGTCGGCATTTTCCAAGATAGTTTTTTTCGCTCTGTAGTAGTCACTATGAAATTCCCGACGTCAATTGATCAAAAAACACTCCATTCCCACATCTACTCTTCCGGAAGAGTAAATCCCCTCTCACTCTTCCTTTCCATCTCATTCCTCGCCAAACCGAGCGGCAGAGTCTTCCTCTTCCTCTTCCTCTCTCATCTCTACTCTTGCGTAAGACTTCGAACTCTTGCGCAAGAATCAACCCAACTCCCTCTCCCTTTTCCTCTCATTCCTCACCACTTTATCCACTTATTTCACGATGTTCCCGTACCCTATTACTTCTCATGATATTTCCCCTCTGGTTGTTCTCACACTTATCGAAAGCATCGGTATAGCGGTGAATACAGAGAGACTTCCATTTCAAGACTCCTTAATCTCTCAGGTGATCCATCGTTTTATTAAAAATATTTTAAATTCTCTAGTTCCTTTTCAATATCAATTCTAGCACACGCTGTTTGGAAGTATATTTGACATAACATTTAAACGGACTTTGGCGGAAATGGTGAATGTACTAGTACGAAATATACAAAGGTTGTTGTAAATGGACAGTCTACAGCACTAATATCTTGTCATCATTTTCCAAGAGAGTCATCTTAGCTCAGTAGTAATCACGATGTTCCCTCATCCTATTCCTTCTCATGATATTTTTACTCTGGTTTTTCACATATTTCTCGACGGAATAGGTATCGTGGCGAATTTAGCGCTGGCATATTGTGTCTTTTTCAAGACTCCCAAATCTCTCAGGTCAACATTCGCTTTATTTTTATTTCCTCAATTTTCCTTATTATTTTTTTCTAGATCTTTCTCAGTTATAATTCTGGCACAGGCTCTTGCTGATTTGGCTGGTTGCACTACTTCAATGTTTATTTGCGTGCGGTAAAAATAATTCAATATACAAATTTGAATACCGATTTCTCAGGTTGATCCCCATATATCTTACGCTTGGCATGATCTATATCGGACCTTGTGCTCTCGTATCCAGTATTTCAAAGAATATTTCTAAAATTATGATAATCTTGTCAGGCAAGGCATGTCATTTCACTTTCGCCCTTATGCTCTGCTTCTTTACATTCTCATTGTATTTGATTGTTTTCGCTTTTGCGTACCGACTTTATGTTACCTTCAGGTATTTAGATGAATTCAGTATTTAGTCGAAATATTCATTCAGAAAGCCTCCATCGGTATTACCTCTCACAATGTGCATTTTTCTTGTATATTTGCCTTCTTTTCTCATGCTGGTATGTTTGAAAGTTGTTGTTTGTTACAAATATGTTTGTTACAACAAATATTCAGATGGTGTACATGAATTCGACCAATGACGACGACGACGTCAGAAATGCGATACGTCGATGGAGACCGAATTACGAACTCGACGATTACATCGTTAACGGTAGTTATTGCACGTCACAAGATCCGATAAGAACATTAGGATAAATTCTCCAAATACCAGAAAAGCGGATAAAAATCTGTCTCATCCGGCAATATTCCGAGATAACTAATCCAATCCGCTAATAATCACTGAATATTCATAACCACGTATCAAATCCAGGACATCTCTCAGTGTTGAGCCCACGCGTATCTATTACTCTTGCTATGTGTACGATGCCATGGGTTCCGCTTTCACTCATCATTATTGTCATCAGACGTAAGGTACGTCATCCGGAAAGAAGGTCGAGAATAGAGATTCGCAAGAATTGTTTTTCACTGGCCATACAAATAAGAATGTTCTCTGAATTACCTTTTTTTGTTTTCTTAGGTTAAGAGAAAAATAACTGAACTTCGGCGATTCACCAGCGTTAGAAGTTTCGAAATGCACAAAACCCTTATCCAGGTGAAACGTTCCGCGTTGATCAAGATGTGGATAAATGTGTGTTACAGTGCCTCACTATACAAGCAACACTTCCAATAACTTTTCTCGCTGGCTCTCTCTTTTTCTACCTAAGCCTCTTCAATATTCTCTACTCGCCGATGCAAGAACATCTCACCATGATGGTTCCAACTTATTTGCAATAATATGAGTATATTTTTCCAATTGTAGACAGTAGCAATAATGCCAACATTATCTCCAATGATCTCCATACGATTTATCAAGCCATATCGAGAGTTTGTACCTCTTTTTTTCGCATCAGCCACACAGATTTTCAGTGCTTTCAACCGGCAAAAAACGGCAATAATATTAATACGACAAACTACGTCAAAGACAGTCGCATCGTGAATACTTTTCTAAGAAATAAATGAGTAACAATTATTTGCTTTTTTCTTCTTCTTTGCATTGAAAAATAATTATTGAAAAAACAACGCCCATTTTAAATTGATTGCGTCATTCCCCCCCCCCTGCCCATCAAAGGACAACATTTACTTTAGCACTACATATTTAGCGGAGTTTGCCAGCAAAGGAATGATATTGTTAGCCTCTATGAGAGGAATTATGATAAGGGTGTAAGTGCCGGAGTTCTCGTACCATTTCCAATTGCGAGTGGCGATAAAGCGTTCAAACGCAAAGGATCCCGGCCTAAAATTAATGAAAAAAAGTGTATCGGAAATGTGACATAACCAAAAAAATATTTTTCCGTATTTATCCTACTCTAGTCTAACGCCGATACATCTAGATCCGGTCTCAGAGTATTCGCGAAATCTAATCTGTAATATACCCGGAAAAACGTAAATCTGACATCGCGCAAAAGTAGCCGAATACTGTGTCCCTGGCTGCGTGAGCGAGCACGAGCACCACGTCATCATCTAAAGTACCACAAATTCGCTAAGAGATGGGCGTACGAGACAGCTTACAATCGTTGATTTGGTAGTAGAAAAGAACGCAGCGAGCGATGGACCATGTCGTGTAGTGAAGGCGCATGGAAAAGGGGCACACACGAAAGTTGCGCTGCAGACCTTCTGAGTCGAATTTCTCACGCATTGATTGC
The DNA here is from genome assembly GCA_911812115.1 of Pristionchus exspectatus. Taxonomy (NCBI): domain Eukaryota; kingdom Metazoa; phylum Nematoda; class Chromadorea; order Rhabditida; family Neodiplogasteridae; genus Pristionchus; species Pristionchus exspectatus. Next base: position 13,264,517 of record OU461582.1, read on the forward strand.
CGCAGTTGATAAAAACAATGGAGGGTTGTCTACTCGTTATCCGCAGGGCCAGCAGGAAGAATGGGGTTGCACATCACAAATAGACACATGAAGATAAACTAAAACATCTAGTAATTGTAGATCCAAAATCGATGGCTAAGGTAGAAATACTTTAAAATCTTGTGGAAATTACATGCATTTACGAAATTTCGAAATCAAACTTCAATGGCGAATATGAACTTAAAAGTTTTCGGGGCCATTTCGATGATGGTCGAATTCAGCTGGACTAGGAATGGATTGTACATACTGGTGATCACTGATGTACATAAGTAAGCGCTTGTATAAAGAGAGCACCAAGTTACATCTGCCTATCGACTCGAAGTTTCTCCCTCTTCATCCATCTTCTCCTAGCATCTCGGAGTGTTTCGTGACTCTTGTAACCAGCTATTAGATTTCGAACGTGTATACGAATCGATACACCACGCTAATGTCTTCAGAAAGGATGTTTTCGCAACGGTGAGCCAATATGACATTTACATTCCCAGCATCTGGGCAATTAGAGTTGAATGTCATTGGACACCTCATAATGAATTAGCCTTTATTAAGATGCATTTCGCGAATGTAAATCAAGGAATAACAAACTATTAGATGAGCAAAGAAACAGAAAGTAGAAAAAACGAGATGGGATACGGCTTTGAAATCATCGATTTGCGTTCTTCTTCAGCACTGGACACGGCGTCATCCCATTGACTGCGGTGATCGACCCTTTCAAATGCTGCATCCTCGTACCGACAGGAGCCAAAGAAATTCTGAAAGAAATATCATCGAAAGTTTAAAAAAAGGGGATTTGTACCTGGTCGTGCCCACATTCGTCGTCATCGAGGGCGGTGGAAGACCGAAGACAACATTTCTTCTCCTTTTGATCCACACATGATACGGTCGAATGAAATACATTGATACGACGGGCGAAACGACTGGCATAATGGAGAAGATGGAGTACACGAGATATCTGCCAATTAACGGATAGAGGACGAAGGCTTTCTTGTTTAAGTTCATTCCAATAAAAAGACCCCCCCAGGAATAGGGACTATGTAAGCGCATCCCTCGATCTAAATAGTCATCGTCGCCATCTTCAGGCACTTTTCATACGAATGTCATTGAGCTTGGAAGGAGCATAGTTTGGGCGTTCAAGGCATGCCGAAAATAATAAAGGATTCTGCGTCATCCCGATCACTCACTCGGCAATGGTGGCTTGGATTAGCTCTAGATGATATGCGCCGTACAACATGATTGGAGGGAAGACGAAAAAGATCGGAAGAGAGGCTTGGATGGCCAGGGCCTGAAATTAGACGTTATTCTCCGTTATCTGTCGAATCCACCTTTATGAGCCGTTTGTGGCCGCGTTTGGTCGCTGCTTGAAGATCCTGGAAGAGGGTTTTAGTTCTCTTAGAGTTTATGCACCGCTCACAATGCCCGAGTCCCGTCGATCCAGATAGTTGTGCACTCTGCGGAAGAAGACGATAATCACTCCATAGATGGGGAACATGGGAAGGACGATGGAGGCAAGAGTGCATGCAGTCAGCGGCTGCCACAGGAGATGGTTACCTGCACATCTGAGTTGATATTTGGCCTACCACACCTCATGTTCCGTTTTTCATCTTATTTTATCAGTAAAAAAACCAAGTATCCATACTCTATCCACCTATTTCCTGAATATTGGTATGTAAGTGTCTCTCCCTTTTCGAACAGCTGCTTCTCTCTAATCATCAATATGAAAGTGAATTATTAGAACGGCATTCATCTGTCGTGCACTACGGTCATCAAGTTAGTACTTCTGTCACATGGGAGAACGGAAGCGAACGGCCATAGATAGAAAACGGCTACCTGTTAGCACGTATCCGCTCATATTGTACTCTGGTCGATTCTCTCTCAAGTAGGCCCTTATTGCGACTGAATCTGACTGCGAGTTGACGAAAGCGATCTGAGAAAGGATATCATGATCAAATCAGTGCTCATTTACGTCTAGTCTGATTTCGTCACAAAATGTGTAATGGAATACACAAAATGCACAAAATGTGTAATGGCGAAAAGGCTCACGGATTGTGCTACGGGCAGTAGCCAGATGCAGAGTATGAGTATTGTGAGCTGTTTCATTGTCGGAATTGGACGAATGAGAATGTGGTAGCGAAAGCCGAATGACAGCTGGAAAGGTCTGCTCACAAAACACTTTTACTAGTCGAAAAGAATCAAAAGCCAAAAATCTGCGAACATTCGCGCGGAAATGCATAAATTCACCCACCGGAAAGCAGAGGAACATGTAGAAGAGTGAGTGCAGTTGGAGCACGTATGTGTAGTATGCGACCTGAATCGTAAATATCATTTTTGTATGTTTGAATATTTTAAGAGGTCAAACCTGCTCTCCAAAGTACTTTGCCGGCCCGAGAGCGACGTAAGCAAAGGCCCATTTATTGGGAATTATCCTGAACAAAGGGATTTGGAATTGACGTTACGGATCAGACAAACCGGCATTGAAGAAAAGTGGTCGACGCTGAGAATACCAGATCAGTAATGGCGGAATTGGCGATGAGCACTCGGAAAAGGGTTTGATTTTTCAAGATACTTCGGGAAAGCTCACTTGTAGGGCGTCAAAGATGGTGGCGACTTGAAGATGATGAGGAATAGGAAGAAACAGTTTATGGACAAGGACAAACCTCCTGTGCAGTTCCTGTAAATGATCGTAATTCGAAAAGGAAAACACGATTCAAATAGCCCACCAGAAAATGCCGAACGCTTCGTCGTATTGGTCCATTCTCGTAGAAATTCAATTATTGCTGAATTTTGAACTATTTGCGGCAGCACCGGAGCATAGAAACAGACAATATGGAAATACAACTACGAAAATTCAGAATATCTCGTACTCGCGTACTCATGTGCGCGTCCTACCGTACCCCGTTCAGTCCTACCGTACCCCGTTCTAGCGCATTTGCTTTCTCTTTATGAACAGTCTTCTCGCCATTCAATCGAGAAAGGCTGAGCGCATCACAAATTACGCCACAATGTCGTGTTTATAGCTCGTTTCCAAGAATAGAAGATGTGTGATTGCAACGGTTGCAACCGTACCGTAATAAAGATATTATGGAAAGCTATGAAGCAGAGCGTGGGGGAACTAAGTAAATCGAAAAATAACCTTCAGGTGTTCTGTATAATTCGATAGAACTATTCATTATTTCTTCTTGTGGTATCTTGATCATGATTATTTTGAGTAACTCTGTACGCAAGAGATAAGTGGAAGAAAAGATTTATTCTCGAATACTCCCCAAATAGCCAGTGTCTCATTCTCTGAGCATTTCATGGGCTGAATTGACATTATTGAGCGCGGTCGACGTTGACGTAGGATGTATGATTGTCTTGAACTTCCTGTTATGATCAAAATTAAGTGTTTACTGTGGCAAACATACGAACCTGCAGAACACTAAATCAACGACGGTCTCTCGATAATCACGCATGAGCAGAATGGTGGCAACCGCGTCAAATGGAGGAAAACAAGAACAGCTTACGGATATCCAGTCGCTGCAAGCAATTTTCATAGACTTGTAATGTGCTCCTTTTCTTCGAAACGCTAGCGTCGTATCTTGCCCTATGCCCTATGAATTGTCCTATGTCGCATGCCCTTATTATGCTGTGCTCTGCATTGACTCACCAATACCAGCTCAAATCTAGTCCGAATAGCGGCAGAAACAGTACAGAACCTCCGTTTATGTGCAGAAAAATTAGCGGAATTATCGTCTTAACACATATTGTACTTTAGATGAGAATAAAAAGCACTTGAACGGCGAGACTCCGGAAAAGAGCGTATTGCAACTTTTTTGTCTTCTCTGAAATCGCCTTGGCTTGAGATAGGCGGCGGAGTATTGCAGTCGTGCACAACACCTGAAATGAGCAAAAATAAACGTTCTGAAACAAAAAGGAAAATGAGCAGATTGTTTGGCCAACTCACCATAAACACCACACATGCGCAGATGATTCCGAAGAATATTGCAAGGCCCGCAATCGGCTGCAAATTGTATCGTCCGTCCCGCTAGATATTGATTCAAGAGGGTCATATTATTAGGCAAATATGTTGCATACAAAGTAGTTGCCGAGTACAATAGCGTGAGTCATCGCGTCCAGTCCATATTTGGTTGCGAATTCCGGAATGAGATCAGCCCGAGCCCCTTCTGTCGGCTTGAAGAGAAAGTAACAAGCGGCGTACCTGATAAGTTCAAATTTCATTTGCAAGGTGAGTTCAACCTACCACACCGCAAACTCCAACGATGCAACTAGAATAAGAATACAGAGAAACCATGACTTGGAGAAGAGATCGATTAGGGAGGGACTGAAGAAGTTTATGAGAAGCAAATAAAATGGGCTCACTTCACGACAGCCCAGTAACGATAGAGGAAGTTGAATGCGACAATGACTAGGACGAGTGAATACAATGACCCATATGTGCATACAAGGTGCTGAAACGTATTTCCATAAAACAGCGGATGAAAACTATTTCGTCGCGCAGACTCCCGCTGTTCATTCGAACTCATCACATCGAACGCAATCAACTAACAAGATTGTTGCCGATCGATCTTGTGAGAAACATCGCAAACGAGTAATCCTTGGTAATCATTTTCTAAAAAAAAAATCGTCCTTAAAATTTTTTTAAAGATCTCACATCCTTCATTATGTTGCAGTATGTGGCAAAGGTAATGTCGTTAACAACGAAAGTGAGCTATAATTCGATCAAATTACAAGTGCAAATTAAATAGATAAACCTGTAAATATTTATACGCTCCGAGATCAGTTTTGCGCGAGCGCATTATTAGGTATGCAAGTAACAAATTCATGAAAAAACCGATCCCTGAAATCCCGATTAGCAGATTTTTGCTTAGAACTCCGGCGCTATTTCATTTTTTGCTGCAATTTTTCTGTTTTTTGTATATTTTTTTAGTAAGAATGGGTGACTAAGTGTGCAAGAGAGTCTATATAATATAATTTAGACTATATTTCAATAATAGTGTGAACTCACAAAAATTAGCCTGCTCGATATTGTCAGCCACGTGGATGTGATCCATAGCAGAGACAAAGAATACAACAAACTCGTGGTTTTATCAGCGCTCGATTCATCTGTTCGCTTTTTCCTGATGTGAATAGAGCTAATCAAAATGAAAGAGATTTCTATTTGAATGATTCACCGTTGTCGATACATCGTAGTTCGTGCAAGATATCTAATCATATTTAAAAATTAAACCTAATTGTAAGTGATGCTGTTACTGAGAAAAGATAACCGACTGTAAATTGTGTTTCGATGAATCATGCGATAAACGACATCAGTCGCTCGGAAATATATTAGACGGACGGGAAATTGCAGATTGGGCAAGAAATATGTCTATTGTAGAATTCGGTATGAGTAATGTACGCCTCGAATCCAAGTGTATTCAAATTCAATCAAAGCGCGTAATATTCGTCCTTTTTCGAATAGACAATCCATTTTGTCACAAAGAGGAAGAAGGGTCTGAATCAAATATATTTTGTCAAACTTAATATCAAAATGATAAAAATAACAATCAATTATCAAAATGACCCCTCAAAATGTGTTTGACGCTGAATGATTTCTGACACTTACTCACACTGATTAGGGTAGGTAGCTTTTTTAATTATTGAAAAAATATCGATCTTAATACGATTAAACATAAACAGCGACAGTGCACTCGTTCGTAATCAGTCCCTATGGAAATTAAATTCACTCTAATTTTGGTTCATCATGCCTTCTCTTGATTTATTCATATTATACGACACAAACCATTATCTTGTTTGCGGCTATGCGCGAACTTTCCACCCCACTTCCCGTGGCCTTTACGATTCAATCAGCACATTTGTCGTCTCATTATATTCGTCTCCTCTGATACCCAGAATGACTGCGGTTCCGCTTTGGATACATCAGGTATTATTATGGTGTTTTGCTCGCAATGCGATATTTGAAATTCTTCAACACACTGTAGAAAAGAAACAACCTTTGCGCTCTTTTAGAGCTTAAGATATCCGGTTAACGGTTAAGAATTTGATTTTATTAAAGTAATTTCTAAATTGATGACGAATGCTTCTTGGCAAAAAGGAAGTGAATAAAGGTGCTGCTCAACACATTTGCCGTCCTCTCCATCTCATCCAATTCCCTTCTCATCTTTCTCGTCACTCATCCTACCAGTCGCAATCTCGGCCATTATCGAGTATTACTGTGCACGTTCGCAACTGTCGACATGACTATCTCGTTGTTCCATGCGAGTATCATTCCGGTCAGTTCATTCCGCTTCCTCGCATGGCAAGCTCTCCCATTCTATCGCCAATTAGCAAAAACAAACGTAAGCCTATCGTACTATCCTAAGTCGACCGTTAGATTTCACGCGTATGCTCGCGGTTGCTTGATATCTTTTCAAGAAGTTTTTAGTGAAGATGAAGCTTTCTCTCTCTGTAGGACTGCACAATTTCCAGGTGTTCGTACAGGCCGAATTTGGCTTTGTCATCTTCGCATTCAACACTCTCAATCTTCCCGAGAGACTCGGATACGCGGCGAATGAATTCTATTGTATTCTCTTCTACGAGCCATTCATTCTGCTCATGTTCCACTTCTTCTATCGGTTGATGTCCGTTGTGAGGTCAGGTTTCGAAATGTCGCCTTTGAGGTTTGCCTAAATAATTTCATGCAAATGTTTTGGCAAAACTGAGTTTCTGTGGCTCCTAGATTCACATAGAAAACTAAATTTAAGCCCCGAATCGCTCCGTGTTCACTTCAAGAAGGGCGTCGCCGTGTCAATCATTATCAATGCAGCAATCGCGTTGATGATTACTGCGGATGTCTGGCTGATATAGTGAGTAGAGAGCAATACGAGCACTGTCTTGTCATTTCACACCCACTCCCCTCGTTCTAACCTGTGAGAAAACAAGAATATGACGAGACAATTACAGGGATTTGAAAGAATAATGCAATATTTATCCTTTTCACAGTCCCGAAATCGACGAGAATTTCTTCGCTGAGGTGTTGATGGCCGAATACGAAATCAATCTACACAGGATACCCAAGCCAAATACAATTCCTGTTCACTATGTTGTAAGTATTGAATTCCTGTTCACTATGTTGTAAGTATTCAATTGCTCAAACTGACCATATTTTCATCGTGGTGTACGCTCAAGCAGAATCATTTTCGATTGCACTTTTTCAAACCGGATATTGGAAAATTACGTTCCAATAAAATTCACTCGCTAGTACCTTTCTTCGTAGCCCTTCGAAATTACCAAAAAAGACATCTTGAAAAACTACTCGAACTTTTATACTCTTTTCAGCACGCTCCCGGCTTTGGGTCAGGTCCAAACTGGGACTCCATTCTGTCCATGCTGAATTGTGGTGCGCTCGGATTTGCAACGATCGTATTCAATGTCGTCTGCGGCTCAATAATCATAAAGGCCGTCAAGAATCGGTCAGTGTATATTCTGCTGATAAATTCTGATATCTCTTTCCTCATCTAAAAATGGTGCCAAAAAAACCTATGAGCAGCATGGAATTCAAGAACTTTCAGAACAATGTCCACGACTTTTCGACAAATGCAAGTACAGCTGTTTCGCGCCTTGGTTATTCAAGTATGGTTGCATAATACATGATTGTAGTTCGTGAGAGTAGCCGGTCAGAAAACCCGAGAGAACGTTTCGAATGTTGAATGAATGAGATATTGATTTCAGTTCACAATCCCTGTCTTATTCTGCGTGCTTCCCTTCTTTCTTATAGTCGGTTTACCTGCAACAGGAATCAATTTTGGACAAGCTGGAAACATGCTGGGCTTTGTGGTCTCGGCATTCCCCGTAATAGATCCTATCTGTATGATACTCGCATACTCGAGGCGAGTGATTTTTATCTTTTTTTACAATCTCTTCGATAAGGTGTTAGAAATATAATTTCCTTTTTTCAAAAGAATTTGTTGGCATTAAAGGCATCAAGATTTTCGTGCATAACCTAGCAACGTGGTATGATAGAGAATGGCTACCCGATCAAAGATCACAATATCCGAAGTTCTAGAAATTCCTCTAAACCTCACTTCAAAATTTCAAAGTTTCATTGATCGTGCAGGCATTGAATGATACTGTATCAGATAATTGATTGTATTGGACTGACAGTTATTTACACTCGGCGGGAGTCGAATCAGCAGGTGTTGGATAGCTAGGCAAAAGTATAACCCACTAGGCTACGCGCCATGGTGATCGTCATGCCCAGAGCCACGATGATAAATGCGCAAAGCTTGGGCTGATTACGGTAGGATTGCTACGATGCAGGCTCTTCGTGGTGGGATCCCCCAACTTTGATTGATGCCTATCCCTCTTTAACGATAGGCGCTAGATACATTGACATAGAGATAAGAAGTTATCACAATATTATTGACAATCTTATCAGTCTCATTTTCATGGCAGGTTCCGATCGGTCGTCGCGCACTTCTTCCGGGAAGTTTTCATTCATGCGGAACCCACAATTGTACACTCAAAACCGCCGTCGTCGTTTGCACTGAGTAGATGAAATATGTTAGAAATCGCGAAAAACTTGGTCCGAATGCCTCTGAATCTATGATACTCTGATAAATTGAGGCTATGAGGATGAGATTCATTGCAGCGATGCAAAGTCAGCAAGCGGTTGGACGATAGCATCTCAACTCGCGCAAACGCAGGAAATTATATGAAATCATGCAATGATTTGCTGACGTAAATCATCTCATATGAATGTAGATTTAACGAAAACATGAAGGAAAAACAGTTTATTGCTTTATACGTTAATCCGAATAGAAAATCCTATTTGTGAAAACTAAATTTACGAAACTTTAAAATGAGCCCCTCTTTCGGAAATACAATAAATACAGACCGAAGTTCCAAATTTATTTAGGTTTATTTTTTCAGTCAAAGTTTGCGTTAGAAAAAAGTTTGTTTTTTTCACATTTCCGATAATCACCGTTCCTTGCTGACTTTGAAAAAAGAATGTACATGTTTTCTAAACACCTTTTGTGTGAGAATACAAATGGTCATGCTGTACTGTTATCTACCAACCTTCGTTCGGTGTATGTATGACGCAGATTTGTGAAGTTTGGTGCGTACGTGAATTTTTTTTTAAAGAAAATTGTAAACAATGTCAATTTTGAAGTCAATGAGCTTTATGGCAGATGTATCAAGCAAGTCAACACCTTTTATTCAAATCAACATCAGACCATATAAAATCATCTGTCGCTTACAGTTATCTCATGCAGACAAAACCTTTATCGTACCTTTATTTTTTTGCTGCCTTTCACCGCTTTTGCGACATAAATTTTGTTCTATTATTTAAGCATGTGTTTTCCCCGTTCCTCTCCCAGTTCTGGGAAATAGATCCGATAACGACTTTCTCGGCTCAAATCACATGTTATTCATTGCATTTTATCAGCTGCATTATAACTAGAGATGGGAATCCAAGAGGCAAGAGGGGCGTATGTATGCAAAGTGAGCCGCGCTCTTGTACAAGAGTGAGAGGGAATGGCCACTTTTCTACAAGAGTGAGCGCTCTTGCACAAGAGTAAAAGCAGAAATGAGGGAATTTCGGCAAATTTTTCGCACAGAGGAGATAACAAGGCTGTTTATGGTAATAATAAGCCTTTTTCACAAAAAGCCGCTGAAATTCATTCATTTTTACTCTTACTCTTGTACAAGAGCGCTCACTCTTGTACAAGAGTGACCATTCCCTCTCACTCTTGTACAAGAGCGCGGCTCACTTTGCATACATTCGCCCCTCTTGCCTCTTGGATTCCCATCTCTAATTATAACTGAAGAATCGCATCACGATTTTTCAACCTGTGTCTGTAGAGGCTAATTACTGCTCATGACGATTTTTTGTATATATCTAGAGACCTTTGCAGAGTGCGTTTCTAATATATCTTACTTTTTTTCATCAGCGTCTCAAATGGAGAAGCATATAATTTTCCTAGACAAGAGCGACACTTTGAAATACTCACCCTTATTTGAGGTGATCCATGCCGTTGAAGTGAGCCCATTTTCATAAGTTTATGTCAAAGTTACATCAAATATCTGTCAAAACTGTGTGATTCAGATTGTGCTGATTTTAACTGGAATTATACTATCTTTCCCTCTAATCTGGATCATACTGAATGCCAAACCGCTACATCGAAACGTGACGTTTTAATCATCTTTCTCATGGCATTTAAAGACAATATTTCAGCTTCGAATCATCCTTGTCGTTTGCGTGCTAGAAGTTTTAGTCATTTTCGTGACACGACCAGCGCTAATTTATCAGCAGTTCTGCGATTTGAAAAGTATGCACAAAGATACAGATAAAAGGACAGAAGTTTAGACACGCAGTTCTTTCTTCCACTCATAATCGCTCGAATTCAATCGCTTATCTTCTGGGCATTCATGTGCGTTTTACTATTTCCGATTTGTGTGAAACCTAAAGCTTTAGAATGACCGGAATTACCATAGAGCGTCTAATCGCGACTCTCTACTGGGAATGGTAGGAAGTCGTGTATCTCTTTGATAAATTATGTTGTTGTTCAGGTATGAAAGGCAGTTCCGTAGCACACTAATCGTCGCTTTCGGCGTTCTCTTTTCGACAGCAATTTGCGTAGGCTGGAACACTCTGCAGATTATCGGTGTTTGTCGATCAGGAAGTAGTGAGAAGGAAGAATTGTTGTTTATCTAACTCAATCCTAGTAGTATTTGCGATACGAGAGGTCGGGTCGCCGCTTGCCGCCACGATCACTCTACTGAGTTGCATAGTAAGTTGTCACAATGTGCCACCTTTTTCAGCCGAGCGGTTAGTTTTGCTCATTCCAGTTATACATGTGTTTGCTGATCTTTAACAAGTACCTCCTTCGTAAACAACACCGTGGATTGACCACTAATTACTCACTGGCACACACCTACCAACTCAAGGAAAATGTCGTTATGATGGAGGTATGCTGCTCAGTTTGGAAATTTGCACACGCTAACCATACACTCGCGGGCGCGATTCACAAGAACATATTTCCAATTTTGCAATTTTGTCTTTTTCAAAAATCGTTTTTGAAAAAAGTCATATCTTCAGAGTAAGCACCATTATGATCTTCATCTTTCCTCTATTCAATTTCCGCTTTCGCAAACCAGCTGCTACAGTAGTCTGCTATCGCCGGATGCTGCGATTCGTCAATAGGCAGAATCGCGAAAGGTGAAATCTATTCTCGACATATACCGATCCCGGAATAGATCTACTGTGGATGGAATGGCGGATTATAATGGAGATACATTTGAAATCCATTTTAAATTCGGCCAGTAAAATACAAAGTAATACGTCGAGGGGGAGTCGGCGTTTACTGATTTATTTTTTGAAACAATTTGAAATATTTGCAGCCGAGTTGGCGTAGAGCGCGAGATGATTGACATTTACTTCGAGTCGCTCAATAACGCGCTGAGGAAGCCGAACGCTCCTACAAACACAAACTTCAACAAATATATCAAATACTAAAACTAGGAAATATTGAATAAAAATGTTTTCATGAAATTGCTTTCTGAGAAAGTACCACCAACAAATTGTGTTGTATCATAGCCCACAATATGTGTTGTTCATTGGGAGAACAATTGATTAGACGGTAGTATCTAGATGATATTAAGGTCTTTGCCTCTCCTTCTCACCCCTCATTTTGAGAGAGACTTGTCTATCGACAAATGAAATCGCGAAAAATATAGAGTTTAATTACAGGCACTGAACGCTTATTTGTTATCCATTTAGGCGGCAGGGTAGTTCCAGACGACGTTGACTTTGGATTTCTTGTTCTTCTCGTGGTATGTAACGATGTCCTCGAGCACACCGCGAGCCTGCAATACAATAGTAGCCCAAGAGAAGAAGGCGTCATCTTAGAGTGTCGATTAGCAGCATAGAATATTTTATAAATATGCGCCAAAAACCAAGACACTTTCTAATGGACGCCCTCGTACAAAAGAAATCGCGGAGAAAGCCAATATGCGTGAATATGTGGGTCTGATGGGGAATAGTAATATCCTGTTTCGGAAAGAGAGGAAGTGTATGGAAATCACTCACTTTATCCACGACGACCTCGTATCTCTTCTGTTTCTCCTCCTCCGATACTCCGGGCTGTGCCCTTGCAGCCTGTAAACATGATGATTCTAATCATTTTAAATATATTTTTTAAATATACCGCGAAAAATAATCTGATTTTTGAAGAATTTTCGGCTCTGTTCGGATAAGGGGGGCCCATGGCAATAAGGGGGACCCATGGCAATAAGGGGGACCCAACGCAATAAGGGGGACTCATGGCAATAAGGGGGACCGTGGCAATAAGGGGGACCCATGGCAATAAGTGGGACCCATGAAATAAGGGGGACCCATGGCAATAAGGGGGGCCCAACGTAATATTGGGAATCCATTTCCGATTGTTTTATTGAACACTATTTTTTTCATTTTTCTGTTCTCATCAGTTGTAATTGTTGCCTTTCTGATGATTGAGTTGCCCATCTTCCATTAAATCGTTTATTCAATTGTTTTGTTGTACGAAAGTCAGATGCAATTGGTGGAAGTGTACAAATAGATCCGCTACTAGGCGATAAAAGAAATATACAATGCAGTATGTTTAGGACTATACAATTATATGAGCTTAAAAAACGAGGACGTCCTCATGGTTTTGGGGGTATTCTGCGTCCAGTTCTAAGGGTGGTTTTTACAGTTGATGGTTTCGGAGTGGTAATACGGGAATGAAGAGTTGGTCTAACACGCCTAGGTTTCGGAGTGGTGGTGCTAGGAGGGACAGTGGTTCTTCTAGGTCTCTGAGTCGTGGGTTTCGGAGTGGAACTCAAAATTACAACTCAAGATGACATAAACAGCGAAGAAAAAAGTTTCATTAAATTGTTTGATTTGGGTCCCCCTTATTCTCTTGGGTCCCCTTTATTGCATGGGTCCCCCTTATTGCCATGGGAATCTTGGGTCCCCCTTATTATCTTGGGTCCCCCTTATTGCCATGGGTCCCCCTTATTGCGTTGGGTCCCCCTTATTGCCATGGGTCCCCCTTATTGCCATGGGTCCCCCTTATCCGAACAGAGCCGAATTTTCTTATATTATTATTTTGAAATATTCATAATTCCCTAATATTACCGGCATAAGTATAGACAGTCCGGTCGCAAAGAAGAGCGCGCAGTGCGGGAAGAGAAGCTCGTAGACTTCTTTCAGCTGGAATTTTTTTGGTCAAGGCAAACAAATGTGCTTCGTTTTTCGTTCATTAGTGGCTGGGAATGCTATTTTCCACTTCGGAAACGGACAAACTTGACTTGGCAGCTACTACAAGACATGAGGAGCAGAAGGGAAACACGGTTCTTTGTCCAACTCACCTGATCGAATGTGAAGGGAGCGGGCGCCGTGTTGAGATTCTCGACGAAGCTCGCGTACATTTCCTCGATGAGCTCATTTGCGGAGGCACGTCTGCAATTATTCTGGCTCAGATTTGCAATTTATGCATGTCTCAATAAATGCATATTTTCGACTTGAAATGTACAATATTTATACTTTGATTATTCTTAACTTTCTTTACCTATCCTCGGTGGTCTGGGCGAAAAAGCTGATTCTGAGGAGGTCCTCAACACCGACACCGAGATGAGAACACTGCAATATATTTTCATGATTTCGCTTCGCTCTTCTTGCGAAAAATGTCTTGATAATCATTTCGCTCATACTACTCACATGCGATGGAAAACTATGGCGCTACATTCGTGCGAACGGCGCCGAGTTCAATATTCTACCGAGGCAGACCACAGCCACTACTATCCCACAGGGGGGTCGGCAAATAGAGTGTCACTTCGGTCCCGAAAAGATAGCAACCCTAGAAACAGTAGGCAGGTCTAGCTGCCGGACTTACGGGGGAACACTACGATTGTTCAATCGCTTGACATGCTGACGTTTCAGAACCTGAGATTCGCAGTTTCGTGTGCCAAAGCTCGCTCCAAACATCCAGATAATCTCTCTGCGAAACAAACAAAAATGAAGCGATGTGTCTACATCATTCCTTCTCGCTATAACTGATAAGAAGCGACAAGAAGAGAGAGGGCGAGTGCAAATGGTTTTCGAGCATTCTTCCTCTACTCATATCGCGTGTTCTCTCGCTGAGCTCATCTACGGGGAAGTGCGCGAGGTCCCGCTTATCAAATAACGCACGACAGCACACATCTGAGCTCGGATTTACGAGTCGTCTTAGCACCTCGTGAAAAAAGCTTTGGCAAAAAAAATGGTGATTATAGCCGACTTTACGTACTTAATGACTTGAGAAAAGGCTTGACAGAACAAATTACCTGCCAGTCGATAAGAGCACGGAGTTCGCCCGACTTGCTATCGACAAGAATGTTCTCTGTGCGCATGTCTGAAACGACGACATGATCATTGCGCCCAACGCACTTTTGTGCGAATCTCTTGGTCATACATTATCACAGTCCACTACAGAGTCCGATCGACACCGTTTGTCATGAGATTAGGACAGAGATCGCCCTTCTCGCAATTTTGATCCAAATGTTTGATAAATCTGCCTATTTGCATGTTTATTGCACGGAAAGCTAACCTCCGTTGACCAGGACTGGTTGTAGTCCGAGTTGCTTGTGGATGGACGAGGGGAGGGTTGCACCGTAATATTCATCGAGAAGAGCCTCCACGTGTTCGACGTTCTGACCAATTGTAAAGTTGTAAAATAAATATTATTGTAATGTATTAACCTCAGTGATTGAGGCCTCGATCTGCTTCAGCGGGCCCAGCATAAACAGATATTTCTGCAAAGAGACTAGTTTTTTTAATAGAAAAAATTTGAGAAAAAATATCAAGAAATAATTTGTGACCTCTTTGGGCGTGCTCCGAGTGAACTCTCCGAAGACGTCCTTTGTCTTCAGTGCTTCGCTCACCACTTCGTGTCGGGTCGAATGCGCTTGGATCTTCCCGAGGGCTCGGGCGATCTGAGTGCAAACTTCGTCTCATAAAAGTTCCTTGAGATCATGGTGAACTATTCCTCCCACCTGTTTCATCTGCTCAACGGACGCTTTCTCGTAGAAGTTCATCATACTCGATTCCTCCATGAACTCCATGCAGATTTGACCGGCGTTCTCATTCTAAAAACGAGTAGGCTTTGAGAGGGGGTAGGATGCTTTAACCTCCTCAGTGAATGCCTTGGCGTAGTATCTCTTGGGGAATTTGTGCCCGTCTCCGAACTGCTCCATAAAGTCGTACGTATCACATTCGATATTATGCATCTGAATGTGTTCAAGTGTAAAGGGAACGTTTGCAATCTAGTACTAGCCAATTCTGGCCTCTGAACTTTTCCTTTCGTTTTAAGAGACCTTCCACGAGAAAGTGTAGTAACGGTGTGTACGACGTTTTCGCAACCGGTCCCAATATTCCGTGGGTGATGTTCCCATACCAAGGGCTGATACCTGGCCCAATATGAGCGCTTCTGGTGCACTCCCCGAAAAATGCCAGCTCCGACCCAAAAAAATCGATATTTTTCATCGTCTAAAAATTTGCGCTCTGAAAACTTTTTCGGAAGTATTTTTGCAGGTAGATTACGAAAAATTTACTTAGAAAACGATGCGATGCGTTTGAAAAGTCGAAAAGAGAGATTTTCGTCGTTTTTTGTCCCTCCTGAAAAAAAGTTCTCTCCGTAACAAAATTTAACTATGATTTTCGAAATCTACGTGAAAAACTATATAGGGTCTGAAATTTTCAAGAAATTTCGTAAGTGCGCTCGGGAGTTATTCCTCTCTGACCGAGGCGCACTCGACGTTTTTTCACAAAATGGCCCATACCGAGAGGGCTCAGAATGTTTGGCCAACACTTGTTCATGCCTCTAATGATGTTTTTCCGTCATTATGAACCTTTTGACGATTTTTGGTCAACATTTTGACCTTATTTGAGAACATGACTCGCCTCGATTTTTTTCACATAATGGTCCCCCCTTATGTGAAAAATCAGGTTAGGGGTCATGTCGAAATAGGACTTCGAACCCATGATAAAACATTTTAAGATGCTTAAAAATTAGTTTTAAGTTACTTTTAGTGAAATCATACATGTTATTGTGGCCTATTTCGACATGACCCCTAACCTGATTTTTCACATAAGGGGGGACCATTATGTGAAAAAAATCGAGGCGAGTCATGTTCTCAAATAAGGTCAAAATGTTGACCAAAAATCGTCAAAAGGTTCATAATGACGGAAAAACATCATTAGAGGCATGAACAAGTGTTGGCCAAACATTCTGAGCCCTCTCGGTATGGGCCATTTTGTGAAAAAACGTCGAGTGCGCCTCGGTCAGAGAGGAATAACTCCCGAGCGCACTTATGAAATTTCTTGAAAATTTCAGACCCTATGTAGTTTTTCACGTAGATTTCGAAAATCATAGTTAAATTTTGTTACGGAGAGAAATTTTTTTCAGGAGGGACAAAAAACGACGAAAATCTCTTTTTTCGACTTTTCAAACGCATCGCATCGTTTTCTAAGTAAATTTTTCGTAATCTACGTGCAAAAATACTTCGGAATAAGTTATCAGAGCGCAAATTTTTTGACGATGAAAAATATCGATTTTTTTGGGTCGGGGCTGGCATTTTTCGGGGAGTGCACCAGAAGCGCTCATATTGGGCCAGGTATCAGCCCTTGGTATGGGAACATCACCCACGGAATATTGGGACCGGTTGCGAAAACGTCGTACACAGCCCTATCACAGAAGCTACGTTTTCTCGTGGAAGGTCTCTTAACATATCCCCTAAGGTACCATGATTTTGGGGGTTACATAGACTGTGCTCACACTCTTCATGCCATTCATGACCATGTCCCACAGTTCAGGGGTGGCGTCCTTGAACATATTCTGATCGGGCGGAAGCATCTCACTCATCGCAACGAGCGCCAAGCACGAGCCCATCTGAATGTATGCTATTGTTGGATGAAGCGTTTGGATGAAAAATATTCAGCAATTCGCATTTAATTTTTTTACCTCATTACTTGCATTCTAAAATTTACAGAATGGAACCGTTCTGTTCTCTTTCTGTTTTGAAAATAATCGCCCCGATAATTGTGTGTTTTGCCCGGCAAGTACGTAAAAATCTGTCGATCGCGATCGATAGAAAGAAATACATGTACCTTGAGCACTACTCTCTTGGGAAGTTTGTGTGCGCCCTCTCCCTGCCAATCGCACGCAATCAGTCCACAGCGAGAGGCGAATCCCTTCAACATTACATTCTCCTATCTATTTCACCTACATTTAGTCCAACTAACAAATGGACAAAATTAACTCACGTTCCCCTCTCCAATATCGGTAGCTGTCTTAGCAGGGCCAAACTTGGCCGTAGTGTTGAGTGCTTTGGTGAGATTCGCCTCGAACTCTTCCCATGTGACGTGTGTGCCGAGAATGCCTGTCGATACTTCACGGATACTCATCGTCAATGAGAGTCTGGAAAACGTGTGAGTTCAGGCGAGAATAAAAATAAAATAGCGCCTCGACCTCGATTGACCGATTCAAGCGTAACACAGTAAAATAACACAGTAAAGAATCGAGCAACGATTAACATTGAGCATCGAGAAAAACATGGAGAAAGGGACGATCTTTGCAGGGAGTGAGGAGAGTTGCGCACGGTGCGTTTTTGCCGATAAGCCGGCGCCTATAAACACACCAGCGAGCTTATCTCGATGTGCCTATCGCTATCTCTTGTTCGATTCTATGTTGAATACTACAGAAAACGTAGTTTTCACGTAGTCGTAGCGGTGAGATTAGTGCAGACTCGTGACCCGGGAAGAATTTCAGCATAACTTCATAAGAGTGTACCGATAACGCTCTTAATCATGGACTGTAACCGATTTCCTTAGCAGAATTTTCATACAGCAAACTTAAGAATAAATGCATTTGTTGGAGAAGATTAGTGTGGAATCTAGGTTTAGTTTTAACTCAATTATCTCTGTCAAAGAGAGACAAATGTGTTTTCGGATAGTTGTCATTCTCGAGCGTTATGGTTGAGGGGACAGGTCGGCATTGATAGACGCATTGAGAAGGTTTATGCTTTACCAGTGAGGCAAAAATATAACTTCATGCAAAAGATTGCCCCATGCTGGAATCGAACCAGCGACCTTCTGTTTACAAGACAGACGCTCTGCCACTAAGCCAATGGGGCGGTGCTCCTTGTGCTACTGTGCGTGCACATAGCGTGTAAATATTGCTCGTATCATCGCGGAAACACATATCGCGGGTGTGCACATATTTGGAAAACATCTATTCATATGCTGCGCTCTCAATGAATCCAGCTATTCCAATTAAAAATTATTTGTTCAGCTGTTGGATGTTTTGATGGGGTTGGCAGTCCATTTGCATCACACATCTGAGTCGGGCCACGATATCAGCACACCGCAAAGTGTTACAGCGCGTGTGAGACTATATAAAGAATTGATTTGATAAGGGATTTGCCATTCGAATAGTTCCTACTTGTAGCCGCCATAATCGCTCCCAGCTTTGGCCTTTAAAGGGGGATAGGCATCAATATTTTCGTACATAAACTGGCAACGTGGAATGATAGAGAATGGCTACCCAATCGGAGATCAGGTTATCCGAAGTTCTAGAAATGCCTCTGAAGCTCATTACAGAATTTTAAAGTTCATTGACGTTTCAGGCAAGATTTGGGGTACTGTATTCTCGTATTGATTTTATTAGATTGGCAGTCGAAAAGAGCGGCAATAGTGAGGATTGCGCTCGGCGGGAGTCGAACCAACGGGTGTTGGATAGCTAGGCAAAAGCACAACCACTAGGCTACGAGCCATGGTGATCTCTTTGCCCAGAGTCACAATGATACGTGCGCATAGCTTGGGCAGTTTACAGTAGGATTGCAACGTTTCAGGCTCTTCGTGGTGGGACCCACCAACTTTGATTGATGCCTATCCCCCTTTAAGATATATTTGCATTGAAGTGAAGAAGACTCGTATACCAATCTCAATTCTCCATCACTCACTCACAGAATTAATGGACCGACAAACAATACGACTCGGGAACCTGGAAATTGTTTTATTTTCAATTTTCATGACAATGCATATCCGTGAAAACTATGCAAACGCATTCAAATTTATTTTCATGTAAGTGTTGTACTTGAGCAGAGCTAATCGAATAAAGCCTAGATGGCCGACCACGTAGAAGCCGATTGAGAGCGAAGAAGTTGACCGAGGATTCATTGGACGAAACATATAATTGACTGTGGTACACATAGAGATTGGATAAATCAACTACAGATGTCATGAACCTCCGGATGTCTAGAACAAATGTGGAAGACTATTCCCTTGATTCTTTCTTCCCTCTTGACCGCAGAGTAGTGCAAATGAGAGGAATACATATGAAAAAGCTCTGTAGTTGAGCTCAGCAATAGAAGAAAGGAAGCATCTAGCAATGAACGAATGTAATGATACAATGCAACGTAACGCTGATTCACTTGAGAAAGATATGCAAATTCTAGGGAGGGGATAAAAGAATAGATGTAGAAACCTCTTATTTTTTTCACTTTGTTATTTTGCCATTAAAATTGCAAGCTGAGAAATTCTTGTGCCGAACGCTTTCCATGGAAGCGTTTCCTGAAGAAGTCACCACATGTATCGCAAGGTACTACTTTGTGTCGGTTCGCTCACAGATAGTGTTGAAAGTATTTTCCCCCTGTACTTCAAATTCATGCTACTCATTTCATATAGTGATACTGATCAGAAGGTTGGATGTTTTGATTTTTATTACACTAGTGTGTTCATTCACCATAGTTTTTTGAGTTTGAGTTTTTAAAAACTAATTTTTAAAAATGCTTCAGCGTTGTTTTATTACCTTCTATTAAAGTTGCCTTGGGCTGCTAGATTAGCTGTGACATTTTATCACAGAATAACCATCGATGGGATACTCGAGATAACAGTGGTCAAATCACGCTACAGACTGGTTATAGAGATTCTTATGAAATATCATTATCATGAGGGTGTGCTTTCGCAGTGTATCCGAATATCCGAAGCTCATTCAGATAGTATATTTGCTACTGACAGTTTGTTTCGTGATTTTCATTTTGCGATAAATGTAGGGACGGCGACGATGTTTACAGATGATCAAAACAATTCACAAGTTTATGCGTAAACGGAAGCTTACCCTACCCCATTTCATGTTTTCAATTTAGTTTTTCAAAAATAATATCAAAATAAAGAGAAAAACAGCAAAATAAGGAGGCACGAAACCCGACGATTTGAGTTCAAGCGGAACGCATCGCCTGACAACCTTTTTATCAAACTATCGCAAACTGAAGATGCTCAAAAATTCATAACCATTATTAATCATCATATTTATGAGCTGTCATTATTATTCGCCGTCTGCCCGATATCAAAAGTGTCTCCAGGAATGGAGATTAGTGGAGAAAAAGAGGCTTGGATTACATAAAAGTGCGGAGCTTCACTGGATTACGGTAGCTCGACATTTTAACAGAGACTATCTGAGAGAATTTAGTAAGGGCTAGGGATGCGACTTCGGTATGCGGATTACGGCGCTTTGTCCCGCCCCCTCCCTCTCGCCCCGCGGATTCGCTAGGGAAGAGAGAGGGGGCGGGGCAAGGGCAGCGGATTCGCTAAGAAGAGGGGGGAATCGCGCAATCCGCTCTTTCGGGCGGATCTCTCCCTCGCTAGGCGAGAGGAGGGAGATGGGAAGAGGGGGGAGAGCAGCTCTCTCCCCCTCTCTTCCCATCTCTCCCTCGATTCGCGGATTCGCACTAAAAGAGCGAATCCGCTGCCCTTGCCCCGCCCCCTCCCTCTTCCCTAGCGAATCCGCGGGGCGAGAGGGAGGGGGCGGGACAAAGAGCCGTAATACCCAATCCGCTCCGCTATCCACATCCCTAGTAAGGGCCGTACAAAGTTTTTGGACCCTATGCTGAAAAATTGGCCCTACGGGTACTTTTTTACGTAGAGTTCGAAAATCGACCTTAGAAAGCCGTATCTCCGACCCCCGGTACCCTATGGGTCCTGGTACCGTGCCAGGCTGTAGGAGCAACTTTGCGACTGGGGCTTCAAACCTATCCATGTGATAGCGCATTTTGTAGATCTCGTCGAAACAAACATTTTTTGTGAAGAAAGTGAAAAAAAATATTTTCATTGAAGAGAGTTATGGCCTCTGAAAGTTTTGAAACGTCTGCCCTGAAAATTTTTTGCCCGTGCCGTGCAAATTAAACTTTTTCATTCGATTCCCCTTGCATTTTTACCCCGGCGTACGTTTTTTCACGGAAAAATATTGGGACCGTAGTTGTTTCGCAAAGCGCCGAAACGGCGCAACCTCAATTTTTCAAAATTTCGGTATTGCGAAATCGGCCCCTTTTATTCAATTTTTCATATCGTATATGTTTTGTTTGTTTTCGCCACGTACATGCATGTCGAAATAGAGTATTTAGAGAACAATTCAGTATGAAATATGCACTGTTATTAGTTACAGGTCTTGATTACAAGGTTTGGTCAATCAAAGTGTAATCAATATTGTTCGAGTTTTGCCCACCCCGTAGTTTTGCCCCCACCCCGTTTTCTAATCAATCCAGCATTTTATCAATATGAAATTGAAAAATAGTGAAAAAACTTTAGGGAAATCGTAGGGCACGAAACCCAATTCATTTCGCGCCAATAGGCAACATCCCCCAAACAATTACTTTTTAGGTTATTTACGATATTGTGGAATCAAACATTTTGCTTTTTTTCATGTCGCTCTGTTGTAATTTGCTTTTCCCACGCTCATTAGAATCAATATTGATTGTGTTCCCTACTAAAGGAAGCTCTATGCGCATTATTACAGTGCCGCCGATACTCGAGTGCCAGATGGTCAGATGACCCTCTCTCTAATAGGAATGACCTCATGCCGCCCAGTGGGGGGGGGGGGGGGGGGGAGTGTAATCCTCAGATAGGTTCTTCAGATTCCTCATATTCTTCCTCAGATTCTTCAATGATTCTGCTCCTTCTCTTTGTGCTATTCAAATCCGTCTCTTCATATCCTGCTCTTCCGGAGCAAAATATTACAACTGACATAGAGGAATGTTTTTGCATTGGTTTCTTAGTTAATCAGAGCGTTCTTGTTTGTTTTCTCTTTATATATGAAAGCGTTCCTGATAATTGATAAATGAAAATGTACTTTAGGAATAGTCATTCTGCAACTGCACTTTCGATGAATTCATTTCGGAAAAAAATTATCTGGGAACCGCAATCTTTTAAAAATCGCCGTGAAATGATTTTCCTTCTACAAGAGAGAACGATAGGAAAGAATGAAAAATGACTCCTTTCCATTTAAATATTTTGATCATTCTATAATTCTCGTTTCTCACTCATTCCACACCAAGCTCTTCGAGATTTTCAAAATTTCCGAAATGACGTTTTCCAAGAGAAAAAGCTTGAGATCGAAGATTGATCGAATTACTGATTATAGTCATTTCGAATATGAAGAGGATGGTGTGAGAGCCTGGAAGTATAGAGGGATCGGAGAAGGAATACTCTTCAAAGATGACCTTCATTCCAATGCTCTCCCATACAAGATCGTTCGATCAGGAGGCTTTCTCCCTAATGAAGATTCAGCGGCGTGGGATCCATGGAAGATTCGTCGCGGAGAGAGAGCCACATTTTGGCATTACGATCCGAAGAATATTGCTCCAAGATAGCACGTCGATGTGGATGAGTCGGCAGTGGATTCTGATGCAGCCACCCCCACTGAAGGAAGAGATGGTCTCCTCTTTACTTGCTGGTGTGGGGCATCCTATGTTCGCTATGGAGATTTGCTGAATCATCTTGACTTTGGAAAGCACCAGAGTCACCCATGGAAAATGACCTCGATCGATTTATCTCTGAACTATTACAAGAAATGTCTCGAGAATACTGTACAAGTGAAATCCCTCATCCCTCTTAGAGATGGGAAAGGAAGAGGGAAGAATCGCGAATGTATGCAAAGTGAGCCGCGCTCTTCCACAAGAGCGAGAGGGAATGGCCTCTCTTCCACAAGAGTGAGATCTCTTCCATAAGACTGAGAGCGAACAAGCTTTGAAAATGGAGCAATTTTGTTGGGATTTTTTCTCAAACTAACCTACCTTAATGATTTTCAACATATTTATCACTTGGGTGCAAAAATCCGCTTAAATTCCTTTATTTTTAAAGCTTTTTCGCTCTCAGTCTTATGGAAGAGATCTCACTCTTGTGGAAGAGAGGCCATTCCCTCTCGCTCTTGTGGAAGAGCGCGGCTCACTTTGCATACATTCGCGACTCTTCCCTCTTCCTTTCCCATCTCTAATCCCTCTGCAAGATTTCATTGAGAAGATATTCGACCATTCTATTCCCCCACTTCCAATGGGTTGGGCGCTTCGAGGAACAAAGAAGAACTCGCCCTTGCCCGAGAAAACAAAACAGTTCATACAAGAATTTTTCCTGGAGAAGACTAAAATTGGAAAAAGAGCGGAAGCAGAAGAGGCATATCTAAAAATGGTTTCGGATCCTGCCATCCCACTTGAGGAGCGACTGACGAAAGAACAGATCAAGCGATACATCAATAGACTCGTCGCTACTCCGGTCAAGAAGAAGGTTGTCGTTCGCGGAAAGAGATCGGCCGATATCGAAATGGATGAAGATGGAGATAGAGTGGAAGATCGAAGAGAGAGATGATGTGGGGGAGTGGGAGATGGAACCAGGATGTGAGGATGAAGAAGAGGGACAGATGACTCTCGCTGATGAGTATTCGGAGTTCATAAGAAAAAACAAAAAAAAAACTATTCTGCCTGGTTCATTTTAATTGAATTCCATTGTAATTTCATGTATTCATCCTGTTTCGATGTATTTTCTCCAAGATTCGCAGATATAAATCAATCAATAAAGTTTATGTTTTTTTTAAATTTATTTACACAGTTTTAAGCTAATATGCATTTTTATGGGCCAAATACATGATAATTCATGATAATCACCCGAGAAAACAGTGATGAGATTCGATTTCGCAATACCGAAATTTTGAAAAATCGAGGTTGCGCCGTTTCGGCGCCTTGCGAAACAACTACGGTCCCAATATTTTTCCGTGAAAAAACGTACGCCGGGGTAAAAATGCAAGGGGAATCGAATGAAAAAGTTTAATTTGCACGGCACGGGCAAAAATTTTTCAGGGCAGACGTTTCAAAACTTTCAGAGGCCATAACTCTCTTCAATGAAAATATTTTTTTTCACTTTCTTCACAAAAAATGTTTGTTTCGACGAGATCTACAAAATGCGCTATCACATGGATAGGTTTGAAGCCCCAGTCGCAAAGTTGCTCCTACAGCCTGGCACGGTACCAGGACCCATAGGGTACCGGGGGTCGGAGATACGGCTTTCTAAGGTCGATTTTCGAACTCTACGTAAAAAAGTACCTTTAGGGCCAATTTTTCAGCATAGGGTCCAAAATCATTGTACGGCCCCTGTGGAGCCTAACTCAATTCTCTCAGATAGTCTCTGTTAAGCTCAATTACTAAAAATCCGCGAATCGTATATTTTTTGTTTTTACATATGTGAAACGACATTTTAAATAATATATGAAAAAATCACGAATATACGATTCGCGGATTTCGAGAAAATCGCTGAAACGTATTTTTATAACTGAAAAAAATGCCAACTTTGACTGCATCAAAAGCGCTTATTTTTTGCATTGAACTATTTTTTACTGGGATATCCATTTTCTGTGTCTCATAATCTATAGTTTCTGAGAAAATCAAGTCGCAATTCGAATTTTTGAAAACACAGTGTTATTTAATGGCTCCGTGTCGGCTTCCGCATGCATTACAATCTATATTATCTTGCTTCATGTTTGCTCAGTATGCTTACTTATTAATCTAAGGAAAGAAAAAAATTGAATTTTGCATAGAAATATATTAAAAATAATAATTTAGAAAGCGAAACATTTTGAATGAAAGATTACGGTAGATTGATAAGAAAAACGTCGGAGGGTGTAGTCCAATAATCCGTACTCAAATATTCACGCCGCCGTCCCTAGATAAATGATATTTCATTCAATTTCATCTCCCGTTCGTATTGATGACCACGTCTGTCACGGTCGATCGAAGATCGAAAGGGTTACATGCACGAAGAACCCCTATTAAAATGGATAAAATGTCCAGAAAAAACGATCGCCTTGGAAAGAAAAGCATGATCAGAGAGGGAAGAGATATAACCTTGCCAAAAAGATAATATCAAGCGGGAACAATAATTACCGATAACTATTTTTTATAAAAGAATCGTCACTATATCATATTTCCCGGAATGCATCGAAACAACTTGTTGAGTAGGTCCCTCAGTAGTCTTTCGTGCCTCCCTAATTGCGCAAAATAAATTACTGGTTTTCTCTCGAAAGAGCGCGTTGTGCAACACTGAGCGTCGATGTTATTCGGTCACTACTAAGCTAAAGATTAGCATAGAAATGAACGAGCATCGAACGTGCAGTTCCCTTTTCTTCCCATCAACCAACGACGAATACACTATAGACGACGTTCTGAGGCGAGTAACTCTTGCAAAATAGTTTAGTCTCATTGTAATCTATTACAGAGATCTGTCGCTTGTTTATGATGAGGTTCTACTTCATCTTCTCATGTACGGTGGGCCGTTTTTTGTGGTTGCAAACGCATTCGCGATGTTCATATTGACCAGGTTAGTTCCGTATATATACTTAAAACAGATACAATTCAAGAAAGGAACTTCGTTCTTCTTATAATATTGTCTTTCTCGTGATGACTTGCGATCAGGGGATAATCATCCTTCTCAGAGATATTCTTGTTTGGACGCCGCATTACAGTGACGGTTGCGGGTTTGATTTTCAGAGCCTTGAGAAAAATGGAATGTATGTACCAGGATAACTTTTACTCTTGGCTGGCGGCTGTTCCAAATTATTGTCATAAATTTCGTCACAATATTCAGCGCACATGTATCATGGCTGGCAGGTATGGTCAATTTGCAACTATCCTAGTAGTTCGGCTATTTGCAGTTATCATAACATTTGTGCGTTTAAGGCACCTCCGATCCAGCACACGTGAGGTAAACCAACTGAATTTCTAATAAGACTTTGAAATGAATTAACAAACGTTATGTCTCGGGTCAAGTCACAATCTCGTACATTATGTCTCGGGTAGAGTGGATAAAGGAAGAGCAATTTTACGATTTTTCGAATTCTTTGAGCGGTCGTACCGGTCGAGTGAGTATGGAAACATAGGGAAGAGTTGATTCCTATCGATTCCAAACATATTGAGGAACTCATTCCATTTTAGAATGGGCTAAAATATTTACATTCTTCCGATTTATTCAAAAACTCTTCCTCAAGAGTGCGTGTTTTTATGCGAATTTCAGAATATCGAGTCTACTATGCAAATGAGGCAAAATATTGTGGTTGCAATAAGTTGAAAAGAGGCACTCATAAGTCTTGAACACTTTCTTCCTCAATACACTCTAAATTGTACTGCCCCTGCAGAACTGCATAGAGTTTTATGCGTTCAGCAGCTCTTCCTTTATCCACTCTAGTCTCGGGTCAAGTCACAATCTCGTACAGCCATCGTCAAAATCAATAATACTTCTATGCTGTATTTCCTTCGTTTTGTTAGTTATCGCGAGCACTCCGCTATTTGTCTACTTGGAAATCGTCTGGATTGATATGTCAGTGGATTGCGAAGGGCAAGGGTGTTGTTTAGTCATCTTTTGTTTGAAAATATACTCGAATGTTCAGAATGGCATGATTCGAAATACGCCATTCGTGATCGAATCCGATCAGCTATACGCAAATGATTGCTTGGTGCAGATTGGCTTCTGAAGAAAACAATCAAGGATTTTCAGTTCCTGAGAATTCTGTTTTTCTGGAGCGGGATGGTGTACAATGCTGTGCCATGCGCACTGCTCTTTGTTCTTTCATTCACACTTTTACTGCATATTAGGAGGGTCAACTTTTTGTTATTATTTATTCTCCGATGGTAAAAATTTCAGATTCACAAGGCTCATGCTGAGCTGAGTAGAAGTGAAGCTGCGAAGTGCGCACCCTATTTTTTCTATATTTTCAAATTTATTCAGTACTCACACAACTCGATCTTCATGGATGATCGCGATGATTGTCTTCACTACACTTGTAACAGATGTTCCGCAAGGTTTTATTTGACGTTCAATTGCATTTTCTATATTTCCTTCTCAAATTACAACAAGTTTCTTTCGTGCTAATTGTGAGTGAAAAATTGGTTTCAGCTCTAATCAACATTCTGCTTGGATTTATGTCCGACCGCTTTCGAAATAATTTCGTTGTTAAGATAAGTAAGTAATGGTGAGCTTGATAAAATCCCGAATTATGCCAGGTTCCTTCATTGTAATTCTTGTGATGATTGCCTCGGCATGTAATCTAACTACACATTTGTGCATGTCCAAACGCTTCAGAGAGGTTTCAAGATATCAACAAAAGTTTACAGCAATCAAAATCTTCACATTTAGATAGCAAAAGAGTACTTATCCTGTGTCTGTACTAAGATCAAACGACGGAAATTGTTGCCGAATGTAAAGATCATTGAGTATTAAAACATGAGTCATCGCGTTGCATGTTTGGTATCAACGATTTTTCTTACGTGGAAAATTAAATTACACGTTGCCGAATAAATCACGTGAGTTGAAATGTTGAGAAAACAAGGTCTTTTCTGTGAGATTGCATGAGCTTCAGACCATTTGTCGAAGTAAAGCAGCAGTTGTTCTCACTCCACTCGTAATCAAGTGTTTAAGAGCGTGTAACACGGAACTGTATGAGCGCTATCAAAATTCGTAGAAAGTATCAATTTCCTCTTCGAAAAATTTATTTTCCTTTTTGCATAGTTTTCCTCGCTGTTTTGTCTCGGAACATTAATTATCTACTATTATTAATTGTGAGTTGACAAAAATTCATCCTCTCTCCTAGTAGCAAAAACGAACAGTAAATCGTTAAATTTCGGTTACAAATCTATACAAAATGGTAATGGCACACGGACTTCTCTCGATTCTTATCGGCTATTCACTGTAAGACACGAGAAAGGCATTGATTGCTGAAAGTTGTATGCCTATCAACTGAAACGTGAACAAGGTTAAGCAACGTAGCATGTTCCACTGCTCAATTGGAATGAATCGATCTGTCCCGTCGTGCCTCGGCCCGAAACCGTCATGTTATAGATCCACATCTTATTACTGAAAAAATGTGTTTCAAAAATTGCAATCAATTTGGTTATTTATCATATAATTTGGAAAAACATGAAATATTATAAAAAGATACATGCAAACAAGTGCGGAGTCTCGACAGGGTCCGCATGTGTACATCGTATTACTCTTCGCTTCAATGAATCTGAATAATTAACGCGATTTGACACTGATCTGGGGGAGAATATGTATAGCCAATAGGAGAAATGGTCTCACTTCCCCGAGTAGTCCTGTTCGCATGCACCATTCGGAGATTGGACCACCGCTGTTGCTCCCTGTTCCATGCTGGTTGATGTCTCCAGTGGGAGGGCAGTGTTACAAGGACAGTCGTTCGGGACTGAATGAACACTTTTCTCTCCCGCGTTGTCGATGATAGTGACATATCTCAACTCTAGCAATAAGGAAATTGATTCTGAGTAATTCAGAGACCACTTCGCTATATGAAATATGGTGCTCACATGCATCTTCTGTAGCGCGTAAAATATATCAAAAATTGAATCATGTGCCAACTTGCCTCCAGCTGGGTAGTAGACGCACGTCGCTGCATAGATTGGCTCGTTCACGTAAACGTCGCGTCCGATCTGGAACCTGTACACCCAGCTGGCATTCGTTGCGTTTGTACCGTCCCTGCAAGCGAGTGCGTGTAAAGGTGAAAGTGTTCTCATAACCAAAGGAGCACGAAAGGATTAGTGAAGATTAATAACTTATTATTTATGTTTTTAAACTTATTCCATACCAGACGATTTGAGCTTGTGAGTTGTTGTCGAACACGGCATATTTTCCCTTGGGGAGAATAACACTGAAAAATATTATCTATTAATCTCCTTCAGACGTCGCTTGAATGGGCTCATTTTTTTTAAATTTAATGAGGTGATTTTAGTCAACGTATTTTAGAAATACTCACGCTACAACATAAGTCCGAGCGATGGGTTCTCCATCTAGTGGTGTATTCGGGCAAATCGACGTCGATTCGGGCGTAAGAAGCTCGGGGTTCTTTTTCTAAAATTTAGTAAACAAAAGCAAACAAAATTCTTGCGACATACTGCGTTAGCGAAGCACGGATCGGCGTCATAGCCAGTTGTGATGTCGTATTCTGCAAATCATTCTGCTACTCATATCCTTCATTTTGCAGTTACTCACTCGAACACCCTGTGAGCATCTTCACGTGACTAACGTATCCGGGAGCACAGCCAATGCCGTCTGGAGCCTTCTTCCCTAGGAGAACGCACATACCCGTAATGGGATTGAACACCACGCTCTCGCTCTGCAATAATGACGGGTCACGATTGAAGGTCATATGTACACTCACATTTGTAATTAGGAGACCCTGCACCTTGCATGCTTGCAAATTAGCTGTAGGGAACTGAGTAACGATCGATCTCGCAGTCGGCTCAGTTGTCTCCACGAAGCAGGCTCCCTCGATCTAAAGCTCCATTAGATATTGATAATATGAGATATCTGAGAAAAAACTTAAAATCTCATTTGAACCTGCATTTGCTTGCAAATACTCACCAATGGTATGATAACTCCAAGCAAAAGCGGAAGTAGCATTTCCACTGAATGAGAGAGTGCGCGGTCACTCCAAACTTCGTTTGAACCTTTCCGTGCATGCACACTTACGCGCCTGGCAGCCAAGCAACCGAACTGGTTCAGAGAGACGAGAGGAGCGGAGTGGGCCGATGACCTACAATGAGGAAAATCGTCTTGAGCAATGGTTGAACGAGACTAGAGATGGGAATCCAAGAGGCAAGAGGGGCGAATGTATGCAAAGTGAGCCGCGCTCTTGTACAAGAGTGAGAGGGAATGGTCACTCTTGTACAAGAGTGAGCGCTCTTGTACAAGAGTAAGAGTAAAAATGAATGAATTTCAGCGGCTTTTTGTGAAAAAGGCTTATTATTACCATAAACAGCCTTGTTATCTCCTCTGTGCGAAAAATTTGCCGAAATTCCCTCATTTCTGCTTTTACTCTTGTGCAAGAGCGCTCACTCTTGTAGAAAAGTGGCCATTCCCTCTCACTCTTGTACAAGAGCGCGGCTCACTTTGCATACATACGCCCCTCTTGCCTCTTGGATTCCCATCTCTAAACGAGACACACGAACGCATGGCATGAAAAAAGAGCGTACGAATTCAATGAGATCGTGGGCTTCAAGATGCAACTTCTTACATCTACTCAAGTGATTCCAAAGTGAATATTTGTGTTGTAATATAGATTGTCAAAATTACAATATTTTTGGCATTCTTTGTCTCGATAAAAATCTAAAGTTTGAGAGAGATGCGATACGAATTCAAAGGATTGCACATGTGAGAAATATTAGCGAGTCGATAAATTTCCTATTTGGCGAATCAAAGATGATCATGACAGAAGCTGCGACCAATTTTTTTCGTCTAATTCAGAAGAGAACAAAATTCGTATGGAATAGTTGAGGTCTCTAGAAACATTTTGTATCTTTCCGTACTAAGTGAGTCGATCTCGTAGCAACGATGTCAGTTCAAGAGGCCAGTAGAAGGAAAGGGACCGAATAGCTAGAAAAACAACCTAAACACCAATAATCGTGTGTACGGACACGTGACTGCATAAAACGGCGCTCTCTCAGGATACACCGAAGAACAGGATTTGTGGTGAGCAATAGCGAGGAGGAAGACGAAGAAGAGAAAAGTTTGGAGAAGGGTATTGAGCAATCAATAGGGTTGCAAGTTCGGTATCGGGATTCCCGAAAATCACTCGCGTCAGACGATTAGAAAAAGAGAAAAATGGGCTCTGGTCCGTTTTGGGTGTCCCATCAAAGTTTCCTGGTCCCAAAATAGTTTCCTGGTCCTTAAAAAGTTTCCTGGACCCCAAATAGTTTCCTGGTCCCTGAAATAGTTCCCTGGTCCCAGAATTATTTTCCTGGTCCCAGAAATAGTTTCCTGGTCCCATAATCGGCCGATCAGAGCCTGAAAAAGTTTCCTGGTCCCAGAAATAGTTTCCTGGTCCCAGAAATAGTTTCCTGGACCCATCCTTATACATTGATACCACTTTTTTCTAAAGCACTAAGCACCAAGCATTAAGCCTAAGGCTAAGAAATGACTTACCATGGTTAAAGATGACTTTTCTAGCACTTATCCAACAGCACTTGACACTTGCAATAACACTTGGGAATTGATGGGACCAGTAAACTATTTTCGGGTCCAGGAAACTTTTGCTGGGACCAGGAAACTTTTTCAGGCTCTGATCGGCCGATTATGGGACCAGGAAACTTTTTCTGGGACCAGGAAACTATTTCTGGGACCAGGAAACTATTCGGGGTCCAGGAAACTTTTTAAGGACCAGGAAACTATTTTGGGACCAGGAAACTTTGATGGGACACCCAAAACGGACCAGAGCCGAAAAATGACATTGATACAGACAGTGGGGAAAGAATATCGGAAATCCCTACTCTTTTTTTTCTAAGGTCGGGCACAAACTAAGATTTCTTACGATTACTCCATTTGTGAATATTCGTGATTTGCATATTTTTGTCAGTGGTCTGTCCGCTTTACGATGGATCTTTAGTATTCAATATGCCGAAATACAATTGAGCTCTTCTTATCGCTCCGCATGGACATGGAGAAGTGAGCAGGGAAAAAGTCAAAAGTCAAACCCATCAAAATGAACCCACAAAATGACCAATGTTCGACACTGAACACAGAATTAATAATTCGTCATCAATTGGTAAAGGCAAATGTCCAGGAAAATGCTGTTACGGAGCATCGATGGAGCTGGAGCTTCGCGGAGGGATTATAACACAGAGATCAGGAGAAAATGAAGCAATGCAAGAACAATTTGCAAAAAGTTGAACCGAAATCAATCATACTATCATGTGAGAATATACTAGGAACAATGTTTCGAAAAATTTAGGTCATTTGTCCCAGAGCCGGCTTTTAGAAATTTCCCGGTTTTGACTCCGGCTATACCATATCTCAGCTCCCCGATGTGGCAGAAGGCTGGTATTGGCCTTAAAATGTTCGGACCGAACTGTGGAGCAATTCTCACAAAAATAATCTGATTTCGATTTGAAACTGGAAAGTTATATTCCGAAATGTGAAAGTGAACTCACTAAATCAGCCCATGCATACTTTCAGAATCACATTGCAGTGATTTTTATTTCAGTATTTGAAAGTTCATTAGTTTGTGAATGAACCGTAAAATTGAACACCATCGATGAAGGAGGGTTTTTCGGTCGAAAAAGTCACTTGAGTGGTGAAAACAGCCGATTCTTCAAAAAAATTGTTACCGTTAACTTTGAAGAATCTTGCTTAACAGTCTTTAAACAACGCCAATTTTGCTTAGAAATTATTCACTGGTTGAAATCTTCGAAATCATCAAGACTCTTCAAGATTCTTCAAATATTTCAAAACTATGATTTCTCTTCAATAATGAAATTTTTTCTATGAAAACAATTGTTTGCAGATTATCTTTTAAACTTAATAAACGATACCATCTGACATCTAAATCAGTTTTTATGCGAAAATTGCATCGGCTTAAGCCGGCTAAGAAAACTTATTCAACGTTGAAAATGAAGAAAATCAGAAAATTGGCTGTTTTCACCATTCAAGTGACTTTTTCGACCGAAAAACCCCCCTTTATCGATGGTGTTCAATTTTACGGTTCATTCACAAACTGATGAACTTTCAAATACTGAAATAAAAATCACTGCAATGTGATTCTGAAAGTATGCATGGGCTGATTTAGTGAGTTCACTTTCACATTTCGGAATATAACTTTCCAGTTTCAAATCGAAATCAGATTATTTTTGTGAGAATTGCTCCACAGTTCGGTCCGAACATTTTAAGGCCAATACCAGCCTTCTGCCACATCGGGGAGCTGAGATATGGTATAGCCGGAGTCAAAACCGGGAAATTTCTAAAAGCCGGCTCTGGGACAAATGACCTAAATTTTTCGAAACATTGTTCCTAGTATATTCTTCCATGATAGTATGATTGATTTCGGTTCAACTTTTTGCAAATTGTTCCCGAAGTAGCTGATTTTGCTACATTCTCTCCTGATACCTGTGATAAAATAAAGAAGACAAATATTTTATAAATATTTCAGCTCGATCCGAGCATTCGTTCTTACAGAGAACTCGTTTTTTTCGATCGTACATATCCGCGGTGAATAACAAAGCGACCGAAAGGTGCTAGTTTTATTTATGTATTTTTTTACTTTGACACTTGATTTTTTTTAAATTGATTGCAGTCGAATTGTGAAAAAAACTGTGATTTCCTCCCTTCATAAATGAAAATTTAAATAAATTTATTGTCTTGGCAACGTGGTAGGCACACAAGTTCCATTCAACATTTGCACTTGATCGCTATTGTCCAAGTATGAGAGCAACCAGATGCCCGCACGACAGCTTATCGACATCTCAAATTAAATATTAAAAATTTACCATTTAATTAACTATTATTAATAAATGAAACATTGAAAGTAAACAAACATTTCTCGTCTGTTCAACCGTGAAAGCTGTCGGTTCTAGCACAGAATTGAACTTGGCGCCGTAGTATCTGAAAAATTGGAAAGCTAAGGTAAAAAATGGAGAATTATGGAGGACAATGAAAAGAAGGAGCTCACTGAAGAGAGTAGTTCAGACTGGCGTCGTCCTGTAGATTGCAGGCACCAATGGCATCGATGGCAGTTGCGGCTCCGTTCGGAATATCGGGGTAGAGCAACGGCAGTTTGTCGCACTTACAAACCTCATCTGCACATTAATGCTTTATTCAAACTACATTTGAATAGATGCAAGTCCCCAAAGTTCAAAAGCATATCGAAAAAAACATGAAAAAACATCGTTTTTGGTAAAAAATAGCTTGCTAGTAGGTTTGCAGGTTCGGTTTCGAAAAAACCGCAACTTACCAATCCCTCTTCCCTCTCTTTCGATCAAAATCGCGCGAGACAGACGAAGAAGGTGCGGAGACTCCGCACCGTCGTGGTATTTGAGAGAAAATGAAGGGACGAAAAGGTGCGGAGTCTCCGCACCCTCTTTGCATATCGTCTCTCTCGAGCGGTTTTAATGATCGAAAGAGAGGGAAGGGAGGGGGGAAATATGTGATAAATCAAAATCGACTTCGTTCAGGCAACCTTACTTACTAGGCACGGCGCAGCCAACCGCAATAAGTGGTATCGATATGTTTGTGGGAGCGAAGGTGTAGTTCCACATGTTCCGAGATTGGTTGAAAAATAGAACCTGTAATTTTGGGAGATTGACCAACCAATGCGTACATTTTGTTTTTTTTCACAATTATCATTATTGTCAATTACAAAAAATATCCTAAATGACATAAAACTTACATTCATCGTATTATCGTCCAATGTGATCCGATTTCCAAACTCGTCTACGCCTCTGATAAGAATCCGCAAGATATTAACTAAAACAGAAGACTGCGCACCTCACAACATACGGCTGATTATCTTTCGCGCAGATGCCGGGAATGCCTACTCTCAGTGCGGATGAATTCCACGATTGCACACACGGATCAGTACCGATCTCGGCCGACGGCGCCGTTCGTGCTGAATTGTGAAGAAAATGATGTCACGTCTAATTATTCTACAGTGGTATTGTTACAACTACGCTATATACTATGATATAATATAAAGTATAGATTAGAAAAACATATTGTGGAGGCAATTGTATCGATCGAATGCATGGACTAGCGTTGATCAGTAATAAGAATTTTGAGAAAAAAATTGATTAGGTAATGCGAATAGCATGCCGGGACAGCCGCCGACGTTTTTGGCTTGATTGCTAATCGGGAGGGAACATTGTGTCTCAGTGCTCAACGCTCCAAGTAGATTGCAAGTTGGTGGGGAGTAGAAGATTGCCGCGCACTGCAATGCAAACATTACAGCTTGAAGCCTTCTTTTTCTTTTTTCTCTCTTTAATTTACAATTCGAGATGAATATACAGCTATTTTGAGTTCCAGTGATCAGATTGATGCACTGCATGGAATTTACAATCTACCGATCTATCTAAATATAAAAAAGGCGTATGAAAGATAGGGATGGCCCATTAATCCATTTGCTTGGATTGCGTTGAATTTTATTCATGATTTTCTTACTTTATCATCGTCCCCACACAATACTTGGCATCCTCGCACTGTCTCGGTCTGGTTCTTGAGTAAAAATTCACGAGCGAAAGCACTTCCCGATGCAAGAAAACACATATCGTCGGGCATGCATTCGATCTGCACCTTTAATTTATCCATTTCATGACTTTGCTATCGGCGTAATGGCCAGAGAATGCTCAGGCAACGAAAGTCACTAAGGTGAAATTATTAGTGTAAAATACGATTCATTACCAATGTAGCCGTCATCGGAATCAGGAGGTGCGCCCACATTGGTGCGTTGAGCAGACTCGCATAGTTGAAGGCGGTGTGTGGTGATGAGCTCACAATCGTCGATCACGCCTCGCTGGTCAGCTAACTCGACAGTGAGCAGTCATACACCGAATTTTCCGCGCCAAACACGCTAGAAAGGAGCCAGGAAGGAATGGGAGTGGATTTCTGCGTGTAGACTAACAAGAAGGAAGAGTGGCTCAGAGATGGTTCTCTAACGTGATGAAACGAGTATGCAATCCGGCAAAGGACTTTATCAATCATAAGGATACTTGGTATACAATTGTGAACTACTCGCCTTTATACAAGTATACTCGAAAAGTACAAAGCGATGTGAAGGTGAAAATATTCGGGCGCAACTTATTAATCAAAGCAAATCTCAGTTCTTCAATTATTTCTTCATCTTGAGAGGCTCTCCCATCGCATCCTCTATTCTCTTTTTGTAGTCGTGAATGGATGAAACACCTGAATTTATTTGTTGAGTTTCAAGGGTGTGCAATTCAGAGGGTAAATGTTTTGTGATTCACGTACCGCAAGGTTGGTATGTGAAAACGGTGCAGTAGCAGTGCATGATCACTGTGAGAGGCAGGAAGATGTGCCAAGCGGTTGCCGATCTGAGGAAACGCAACCGGTCAATCCCTCGCATATTATCTATTATAATACTATACTATTCCTCTTAATTTTGTCTGTTACAGCAAATTTGTTGTCCTTGTTTTTTTTACCCAGTAAGCAGAACAGTGCACAGGAAGCAAAGTACGAACGTCACCAGTAGGTCCTTCAGTTGAATCCTAAAAGAAACGTGGTTTTGATCGTCCATGTCATCAACAGTCCAATAGGAACTTGCGAATCACCGTTTCTGATCACATTATTTCAGAAATTGACTCACAAACGCACGTTCCTCCTTGCTTCTCTAACCTTCTCGTGATCAACGATATTGTCTTTCATCAGGAAGACCTGCGAGAAATCTATTATAGAACCATCCCCTGTTTGACATTCTAGGGCTGATGCTGTTGCGCAAATATTCGAATTTTGATATAATGTTGTCAAAATGATCAG
This sequence comes from Pristionchus exspectatus, assembly GCA_911812115.1. Lineage (NCBI taxonomy): Eukaryota > Metazoa > Nematoda > Chromadorea > Rhabditida > Neodiplogasteridae > Pristionchus > Pristionchus exspectatus. The sequence continues at coordinate 13,301,166 of OU461582.1, forward strand.
CATGCTTCCTTTGTGTATGACGTTGATGAATATTTAAATTCATATTTTTCAAGAACTTCAAGCCGTATGCCAACCTTCATTCCGAGCCATACGTCAAACGCGTAGTCCTTCCAATTGATTTGGCGCACGTCGAAGTTGAAAGTCTATAACTACTTTTCGACTTTTCTTTTCCTGTCTTTTCTTTTTTTCATTAACGGGTTTATTACTAGCACAGATAATGTGAAACTCTCCCACCACGATTGTCCTTCTTTCCCGTTCATCCATCATCCAATACAATATAAACCATAACAATAGGTGAAAGCTTGCCTCTTTGTCCTCGGTCGTCAACGATTCCCTCAGTAGCATAAGACTGTCGCTGGTGAAAGTGTAGCCAGCGATGAATTTGGACAGAAGCGAGTACATTTCAGTGATTCGTCCGTACGCTTTTCCCCAGCTGAAGCGGAAAAAAAGAATAACCCCTTCATGGTGATCAAAAAAATGTTACTGTGAAAGCATAACACAACCATGTGCTAGCTCTTGTCCGGGACGAGGTAGCGAACTTGACCCAACCCTCCCCAACTCACAATGGTTTCTTGCCAAGGAGAGCGCCGATCCGATCCAACGCCGGTCCGAGATATCGTTCCCGCATCTCATGCATTCGTCGCTCCAACGGGTCCGACCCTGCAAATAGGATAAATATGAGAAATTCGGAATCTCGCTCTTAGTTCAATAATTATCATAAAGTATTGTATACGATAGCAACTCTTTTTCGAGTTTCCGAAGAGAAATGAAAACGTTCCGACTCTATCCGAATCTATGTGTTTGCAGAAGTTTCAAGCAACATGTTATTTTGCGAGACTGCACATTCTAAGTGCTCTTACCTTGCATGGAGAAAACGGGCGTGGCCATCATGTTGTTCAAAGGGTACTTGAACGCCGTCTGAACACAACTTCGATATGAGTGAAGAAAAGAGTGCTCACCTCCATCACAGCCATGCGATAATCCATGTAGAAGAGCGGATTCAGTGTGCTCGTATTGCAGTGCACGATTGGAATACCGGACGCACTGGAAAAAACCTCTAGAATGATGGATGAAGAATTGTTATTAATCCGCTGATTAGGGTGACTATTGATAAGGATAGAATTCAGATGCATACCTTGAGCACTGGCCTAGCAGTGAACTTCCGCAGGACGCAAGTGCCAAGAATAATGAGATGACCTTTACCTCGAGTAGACGCGATGTGCTGCAGCAGCAATCATGGCACTTGACACGACGTCTACGGGAACGCAGTCGACACATGCACGATCACCCATTGGCATACGTGTTATCGCTCCCGATCCACACTGCAATTGTTTCTTCTAAGAGACCATTATTATATCTTCGATTCTTCTAATTGCACTGAGTTCCTTTGATGCTAACGTGACTATCGTGATAGGAACACTGTCAATGTCACCCGGAAACACTGTGACTCTGTCAACTACTGACACTGTCACATCACGGGATGCGCATGGATGGCATGGTAATGGTGTTCCTGCGAAATAAGGCACTAGGTCGGAATATCAACGAAAACGAAGTACACGAACCGCAGCCAGCAGTGCAGCAATTCCCTGGAATGCGTCTGCCCATCCGGGAATTCCATCCCGCCAAACGTTTCCAATGATTGACGGACGGAAGATGAGGGCGGGCAGCGATGCAGCGTCCGCCATTACAACGTGCTAAACGATTCTCCTGTTGTAAAAAACGGGTTGTAATCTCCTATTGACTCCGAGCAAACGCTAAAAGTCGGTTCGGTCTTCGATAAAGTACTTCCTCTTCACACCAGGCAAGGGACAAGTTGAGTAGCGACTCACTTGGTTTTCAGGTGGAAGAGAAAGAGTAACGGAATCAGGAGAGCAATGAATAAGTTCTACCTCGGCGAGGGCTTTCGTGAAGCAGTATGTGTTCCCGTAGCTCTTACTGGCGCCCTTTCCGATCGATTCAAACGTCTCGTCGTTCATCCAATCAACTGCCTGCAATTTCACCATTTCCAAAAAGCACTCATCCGCATTTCTCAGTATCCCCTTTCAGGAAAGCCTGAACCGCATCTCATCTGCACAAAGTTGTCTGCGAAAAAAAGCAGCAACCCCCCTATTTCCTTTTCCTCGATTTTACAAACCAACAAAATATGAACGCAGCACCTCAATCAACTTGTGCGGGTCGCACATTTGCTCGTACACTCGCTCCTCCACAATCGTTCCTCGTCTGTCGGCGTTGACGTAACACGTGGAACAGTGCAGATAACACTGCAAAGGGAAACGTATGGTTGCGATATTGCTCAAATATTGTATGATACATGCAGTATTAAGGGACTGAATCACGAACATGAGAATCGAAATCGAACATCTGGTAACTTACCTCGTAAGTTATCATTCATAATAGTCAGAATGAAATCAGACGTTCGTAATGTGAAATTGAGGATCGAGACTATTATCATTTCAAATTTTCCCACTTTGATGTTGGGCATACGATGGCAGAGCGAGATGACTCTTGTGACACCCTTCATGTTCAGATTGACGGCCTCTTTAAGGGGAGCGTTGAAACGAACGGTCGCCGCACAATGAATTACGATCGACGTCTGAAACAACTCTTTCTTACAAAACCGAACGTAGAGAAAATCTAGGAATATTTCGAATAAACCTCCGCAAGGACACGTTTGAGATCTGATTGGGAGATTCCCAGCTCGGGCAAGGAAATATCTCCCTCGATGGCGATCACTTTCGAGAGTGCGATTGGACAATCCCGACGAACGCGATTGAATAGCTCCGACTGAAAAGTAAAACGACGATATTACAGAAAAGAAGCTATTTTCGTGTTATAAAAATATTAGACGGATGTGAAAAGTGGATTAGTCGGCAATTTTTGCAACACTGCGACAAAACTATTCCAGGATGAGTTTCATCTTTTGTTTGCTAATAAAGTTTTGGGAAGTCCGAAAGAATGCTCGAGTTGAATAGTACTCACTTCCTCCAATTCATTCCATCGTTCGGCGCCTGATTTTCCTTTGGATGATCGAATGAGAACGAATATGCGATTGATTCCCGGAAGCGAGTAAAGCATCTTCTCGATCAATACCTGTATAAATTACACAAATAAACATGAATTTAAAGTAGTAATTGCGATACCTTTCCGACAAAGCCGCTCCCTCCAGTGATAAAGACGGTCCGATCCTTGTAGACATTGTTCAAACACGGTAGCTTCAATTGCTCCATCACAATACGAAATAAGAGAAAGAGAAAATTGTAGCTTTTATAGCCCCGATAATATCTAGCGATGCTATCGCACACTTCGTATTGCAACAAACATGATAACGTCTTACTTATGTGCTCACCTTGGTGGGAAAAACGTGAACTAGTAAATATGAAAAGAAGATAGTCAAAAACAAACAAATAGTCGAATTATTTCCATTCGGCCAGTCGAGTCAGCACAGTCGAATATAATTTCGACCAGTTGAAAACGACCTGGTTTTACTGTTAAAATGAATATCGACAAAACATCCAGTAAAATTAAAAATCGCAATTGCATGAAGTTGATTTTCACTCATGCGCGAAAAAAAGTAGGGGGAGAAATGAGAAGAGGAAAAAATCGAGTGGAAAAAGTCAAGGGAGGAAATCAAAAATTTGTATTCCCGCATTTTTCGTTATTTCAAAATATCTCGGTTCCCATTGATGCTAGCCACCTGAAACTTGGTTTATACGTTTTAAAGGTGCCGGGAAAGCCCCAATTAAATTTTTGAGTCGCTAGCTTTACGGGGGCAGCGACATACAGAAAAGCGCGCGAATTCAAAATTTTGAATTTCTCCTTTTCCTCTTCTTTGACTTTTTCCACCCGAGGAGGAAATCATCCCTGACTTTTTCCGCAGCATCAATCGTTTTCGTGACATAAAGGTGAACTTAATATCGATTTCATACAGAGGACGTTTCAAACAGTACTGAAATTAACTGCGTTTTTGTAATACTCAATGTAGTTAGTAACATATCTTGGATATTGGACGATCTTTATTAGTGTTCATGAAATATATCTAATACGAGAATAGAAAATACAGTATTATGTCGAAAAAGTGCAATCGTGAAGCACCTTCTTTTATTCAAACAAACACACGTTTTATTGTAAATTCTAACTTGGAAGAACATGATAATGAGCAAAGAAAAACGTGAATAATTGCGATATCAGCGATGAAGAATAGAATCTAATCAATCTTCTTGACTTTCTTCTCTTGTGTTGCCTTTGATCCCTTGTACTTATTCACGTAAAAGTCAATAAAAAGGTACAGGTAGGAAATATCCATGAACCATGTCCATGCGAGTCCCGTCGGGTCTTGCAGGCAATTGTCCTGCAATTACTTTGGGTAATTCAATTCACAATAGTGGAATAAATTAATGTCTTTTTTTCAAAATTCTCAATTCTTCATTAATATCGTCGATTTTCGACATGCGCATACATAAAAGTATATCAAACTGACTCCGGTGTAGAAAAGTACGGTGAGATGGGCAAGTGCATAGAAGATGTACACAAATTGGACTATTTGAAAGAGTGTGATACATCGCGCTACGAACGAAGGCGGTCGAATCTTGAGTGTTGTTGCCAAGTAGTAACTGCAAACGAGCAATTTGAAAAAAAGACTTACGAGAGACTTTCCATTTTTTTTTAAATTAATTGACCCAGCAGTGTTCGTGCAGGACACAAGGGCCTAGACTAACGGCCAAGCATCCTGCACCTATATATTATCATAACGAAATAGACGCTAACAGACTGATACCTGTACATGACTGTGTGGACGAGTGAGTTCACGTACGCCGGATGTCTCATCCCCGGTGCAAAGTACGAGTACGTTGACCTGAACAATCAAGCTTTTCTTCACTTTGTTATTTTCATAGTATTTTTTGAATGCCAGCAATATTTTCTTGTGTAAGCAAAAAATAGCGGTGCTTTTGCATTCATCCAATTAAAACACAACCATTTACTAAATCACAGCACCGAAAACATAGTATTTTAAAATTTAAAAAAATATATATTACCAAGTGAAGCAAAGCGTGAAGGCGTGGTGGTAATAGTGAATGAAGAGAAGCGGCTGCTTACGAAGTACCTGTTATTATTGTTGTTAAATTAGGAATATGATCAACTGATTTTAATAATCAAGCTCACAATGAATAATGTATCGATGAACTCGGGCAGCCTCGCGAAGAGGAGTATGAAGATCGCGAGACCTGGAGCGCCATTGTACACTTCCTCACGAGTAGAGCACAGTGTTGCTGAACGAAAGTATGGCCAATGTGAGATCCAGAACAAGAGCAGTTTCATTTGTTACACGCATACGAATGGATCGGGTGAGTTCGAGCGCAGCGAACCACCTACCGCTGTATCCCTGCTCCTTGATATTGCGGAAGAACTCCGGTGTAATCGTGGCGGCACACACGCCCGAGAGCAAGGCAATCGAGAAGTTCCACACCTGCAACATTAAGTGATGTGTTCGACACTCCAGCACATTCACGGATATCGCCAAATTTGCTTGTTCTGATGCACACATAACCATTTGCCGAAAAGCTCATCGTAGCGTAACGTAGCAGTGTTTTGCGCGAGAATTTTTTTGCAACGATCTCATAGGAACAATAACTGACCGCCACGGGGAATTGGAGCTTGAACGGCTCTCGATTCTGCATCCATTTCTGGATTGTGAAGATGGTGACGAGGTAGATGAAGCCCGCCTGAATGACAAATGCCTTTTCCAAATTTATTTATTTTTATAACAATTAAATTATTTGAAATGAACCTGGAAGGTGAATACAATGTGTTCGTCCATCCATCTTCCTGCGCGATGGCGATCGAATTCCTAACATATAAAAGTTAAATGTTAGAAATTAGAAAATTTTTGGATCATGATTCAAATGCAATGATTTCCAGCAGGAAACAGAATCGTAACATACGTTTGCGGTAACAATATCGTAGAGCTCTGTTGCGTTGAACTTGACTACCCATAATCGCTCGGTAGAAATCATTTCGAATTTTTTGCCTGCATTTATATTTTAGACAAAAAAAAGAATATGTAGAAATCAGAGACAATGAACGGTACACTTGAAAAAATCTCAAAGAATATTACAGTACACATCTAGAACGGAGTACAAGTTGAATAACTTAGGGCACCGCAACTTTTCCTTTTTATGGAGCAGCTGGAGCAATCAAGATTGTCTATCTAGCGCAACATCTCACAACTAAGATGCACTTCCTCCTCACTTGACATGACGAGTACTAGTTTTACGTAGTAGAAAAACTGTTGACTTTTTTTGCTATATATGTGGCCGATATCACACGTCGTCATGACTCAGAGAAATCTATCGCAAAATACAAATATTTTCAATTGGCGCATCTTCTTAGTGAGTTTGTGAGAGCCCGGTGAGGAAAATACTGATTTTGAATGAAACAGATTAACAATACGATTTGAAAATAAAGAAGCCATTGTTACCGTCCGTTGCCCGATTCCAAAAACATACATATTTTCTCACTGATAGAGCAAATAATCATGGTTCGCTACGTGCATTGAGGAAAGGTTTCCATTTCGAGTTGACTGCAGAGTTCTCAAGTTGTGTGTTGTTTACATCGGCTATATTCTCTATCGTTGTATTTATTCAAGAATCGCACTACAAGTTCACAGACAGAAGAACAATCGAATCACTCGCTCTTCTTCTCCTCCTTCACTTGTTTCTCTACTTTCTCGCTCTTCCTATTGTACTTGCTGCGATAGAATTCGATGAAGAGATAGAGATAGCAAAGATCCATGAACAGCGCCAGCAGCCACGAGTTCGTGTCCAGCTCGCAAGGCATCTGTAATCGAATTCTTTCCCACCTTATGGCTATACTACTTTTGTTTTGAAATACTTTCTCAACGTTTCACAAACTCCCCGGCCTGCTGCCTACTCCATATCCGATGTCCGAACTTGCATAAAAGTATTCATGAACTATCGTTTAAATATAATACAAAAATATTGGGGGGGGGGCGGGATGAAACATACCCCATAGCCGAACTTGATCACGGCAGGTGCGATCACTGACCAGAAGACGATGATGAACTGTGCGATCTGCGCCACCGTGATTATCTTGGCAACGAACATGGGGACGTGCACCTTGGAAGCGCGCAGGAAGTAGTACCTGTATATTGGGAAACCATTCTGATCATTCTGCTCGTAGAGTCCTTCGATATAAGGCTTGTCAATGACGACTCGAAGTTGTTTATCGAAATGTAAAACTGGCACTCACGTGTACATGACTGTGTGGATGATCGCGTTAACGTAGATGCCGTAACGCGAGAAGGGACTGGGATGGGCGAATGTGTACCTGCATTTATTATCTTAGTTAGCACTCGACTACCGTCGTCCACATAATGATCGCTGTGAAGTTGTATAATAATGTCTAAAGTGAAATGTGTGAAATTGGATGACCATGAGATGTATAGTGTGAGCGCGTGGTGGTACCAGTGGATAAACAGAAGTGGCTGCTTGCGGAGAATCTGGAGATTACATTGAGTTTAGGACAGATTTTGGAAATTTTAATAGAGAGTTCGAAATATAAATATTATAAAAAAGGAAAAGAAATAAAATCATTCTACATGAAGCGAACGGGCTGCAGATCGTGCAATATGATACTCACAATGAACAATGTGTCCGTGAATTCGAACAGTCGAATGATGTGGTATCCCCAGAGGAAGTATCCATTGGAACCGTGGAAGAAGGTGTCACTTGAGGAGCAGAGCGAGGCTGAATAAAAATGTTTTTTTTTGTGCAATTCGAGCAACGCTGCGTGAATGACAAGTTGGGCCGACAACCAAAGAAATTTGGAACCCGTCAAGCTGTGATTATGATGACGACCCGTAATATTGCTAATCGAAACACACCGTTGATTCCTCTGCCGAACAGCGTTGAAAAGAATTCAGCGGTCATTCCAATTGCACAGACGCCGGATAGGAAGGCGATCGAGATATTCCAGGCCTGCGAATGGAGAATTCGTCTCTTCACTCCTCGCACTCTTTCACTTCTCTGACCGTTGAGAGAGCACGAGAAACAGAGAGATGAGCAATTCATTCTGGCCGCGTTTCTCGATTGCCATACAATCAATTGGTGCAATAACTTACTCGAATAGGCCAGTCAAGCTTGAATGGCTGTCTGTTGTGCATGAATTGCTTCATTACGAAGATTGTCATCAAGTAGATGACGACGATCTGAATAAGTTGGAACGTTCGCGGAATTCTAATCGACAAGTACAAACTAATTACCTGAATCGAGAACATTTCATGGTCAAGCATCCATTTCTGCGCTCGCTCGTACGAAAACTCCTGTTATTCCGTTATATCGTATAAGAATTCTTTAGAAAAAAAAGAAAAACATAAAATTAGAAAAAAGGTTATTTCTTCTTACCTTCGCCGTGCTAATTAAAATGAGCTCCTGAGCGTCGAATCGAACGGTCTTGAATTGATCCCAGTCAAGCATTCTCACGGTGACCCGAGTATATCACGATGATCTCGAAAATGGATTTCAGTTTGGAGATGAAAATTCTAAATCCAGTGTTTGAAAATGCATATATTTAAAAATAGTATTGACAAAAATATATTCTTCGATTGCGTGTGCACGGCTGACTCTTGAGGAGAGAGCAGAAAAGTAAATAGCTACAGTCAAAATAAAACGATATCTAGAAAATATTTGCTTTCATTTTTGTACGTGACTCGGTTATTGAGAACTGGAACGGTAGCTTGTAAACATGTAGGAACAAACAGAGAATTCTGTCGAGTTAAGAGAAGGAACGCCTCTAGATGAGATGCTATCGCATTGAAGTTGTTATGGGTATTCTATCGAGGAGATGAATATCATTTCCCGATAGAGAGATGGACGAGTCGACTTGAATTGAGCCCTTTAATTTTATAGAAGCTATGAGCTTGCATGAGTGCTACTCATGTATAGATCATAATAGAATATATTTATCCAACGTACTTCACAAGTTGCGAAGATTCTATTGTGTCACCTTCTGCAAATACAGCGAATAATATTAGCAAAAATTCACTATCGGCATCAATTGCAGGAAATTGGTGTGACCTCGAATTTCCAATAATCAAATTACTTGATCTATGCAGAGAGGATCTGGCAGAGATTTGGTTTTTAGATTTCTCTTACGCTTGGGGTCAGAGACACCATAGCTCAACACCATTCGTTCACGTGTTATTCACATGCATAACTCTCGTTCGCATGTGCTTCTCCTTCCTTGTTTTGCTCCATACAAAACATTCTCTTCCTGCAAGACGTATTTCTCTGCGAACTCGAAGTGAACACGCTCTACAAGAAACAACAACAAGGAACAATCGCAAGATCAGGGGACTAAGAAGTTGCAAACATTGTCATACTTTTCGAAATTAACAACGAATATTTGTTCGAGGGTTATGTTGTCTAAGTGAGGGATAATTTTCACACATGACCCCAATTATGCTCTGAAAAATCAATCGTGAATCTCCTTCGCGACGATCATCGGGAAAAAATCAAAAGCTTTCCCTATTCTTGGGTAATTCCAACACTTCGCTTTGCGTAATAGCTTTGCGTGAAACGTTCAATCTTGTCCAAGTTACGATAATCAAGTCACACATATTTATTCATCATCATTGGACACAATGACGACGGTTTACTATTGGATGACTGTAGTGTCTTCTTAGTAGAGCATGTGCAAGTGCGAGAGAAGGGCATGGGTAGTATTAGATGATGATTCTCGAGCACATCGGCGCCAGCTGTCGAATGCCGGCATTGACGAAGCAGGTGCATACTTGACGGGCGACCTGCGTATTGAATCCGGCTCTCGCTGCGCAGCTCTTCACGTTAGAGATGATCACGTTGTCCGAGGGTAGATCCAGGCCGCAGTTGAGTCTTCTGACACAGCTGTTCTGCGACCCACAACGCATCATACATCCGAGTGCCCGACGACCGTGCTGAAATGAGAAGAACTTGGCCAACACTGTCTTACTTTTCATTCACTGCAATGAAAGGTATGTTGATATTTCGTTCACATATTTAACCTGGCGAATGCTATTCTGTGTAAAGTGGAGACGAGTAAGACATGAGTAATGGGGACAAGGATGGGTAAATACAATACCTGTATGAAGGGGGCCGCCTGCGCGAGTAGTCCGGATCGCGTGAGCATGCCGTTCAACTCGCGGAACGCGGCCAATTGCATCGTCTCGGGGAAGCGACGCGGCACGGAGTGACCGGGGCCAGCGGCGCATCTGAGGAGGATAATGTCAGGGTACTCTTTCATAGCGGCTTTTCACTGGGAGAATTGTTGCAGGTTCGGTGTCGGTGCAATCGAGCCTCTCGCCAGACAGATTGAGACAAGAACTAGCGCGCTAAAGTGTGAGAGAGAGAGACAACGGAGCAAGAATTTATGTAGTATTGACACCGAACGAGCAAGCCAACGGGAGGATGAACGTATAGGAACATACACATTTCCGAGACTGCCTCTGACGCATGCGACGGCCTGTCTGATTTGTGCCTCGTGAGCGAGTACGCACTGACGGGCAGCGGCCACCGATGCGCCCAACTCCGTCACGTGGTTCTGACACCTGAATAGAAGTAAAGTTCTTCAGAAATCAAAACGATATCACAGTCGTTAAGTGTTTTGCACAACATCACAACTCATTTTTCTCGACAATTTCTTTGACATCTGAAGAGCGGAATTTGGGATTTCATCAGCATCGGACGAAACGTTAACAAATCTAGAGGGATGGCAACAAAATGTCGGCAGCGGTAGAATTAGAAAGTAAAAGGGGCATTGATGCTTTTCTAACCAAACTCGACCGGTAGTGCGTGAAAGGAAGAAACAGCGCAATATTCTCATCATTTCACCCACACAATCTTCGAGATGGAAGAAGAAACCGTGAAACAAGGTCAGTTATTGCATGTGTTTCTTACTGATCAGCACAGTGTTGCAGTGCTGTCTCGGCCGTTGCGATGCACGGGTTGAATACGGAACAGAGACACTGAGGCTGCATCTGACCACTCACTGTCGCTGCGAGCAGAGAAATGGCAAAGAGTCGGAGCATCTGAATAGTATATTACGCTTCTCTCTTTCAAATGCATTCTGGACTTTCTAGAACGCGAACGATGAAATTGTGAGAAAAATCTCAAAAAGAGAATCCTACATCTAAAAAATCTTATTTCGTGAATCCTGACGCAAAGATTAGCAAAGACACTGCCGCAAATGATGCAGCGAAAGATCGATGAACGAATACTTGCTTCTGACAAATATACAGCGAGGGGAGGGATAACTCTGCAAAAGTATACTCATCTATCCTCCCAGACTGATGAGAGAGCGATTGAAATTAAGAGCTTAATTCTAGCGAAGCCTACCCGAGTGGGAAGAATTAAAAGCGGGAGACAATTAAGTGCGATGCCGGAGCGGCGCTTGCTCGGCTTTTATAACAGATTCGTCCTTCTCGTTCCACTGCATAAAACAATCCAAGTGACCACTGTAGTACATAGTGTGAAGGTGAGAAACAGATTGAGACGACGTAATCTCGTACTGTAGTCACTTAAACATGCATTATCGCACTTTACCATTCTCACTTTCGCCCGCGCTTTAATGACTCTCTTCTTGCCTTATTTTTGGATTGTTTGGCTTCCGTTAAGCTCTTTTGAACCTGTCGGTTATGATGCTCTTGTATTTCTAAAATGAACTTTTCCAAACATTGCTTGTGAAATCTTTTCTGAAAATTTGTTTTTCGTAATTAGGTTCTCACTTCAGCATGATTTCATTGTTCTCGAATACTTCACCATTATTTCACGATTCGGTAAACGCGTTCTATCTTCTCAAGCAATCAGAAGATTGCACCTTTTTCAGTAGGCAGCAAACATTGCTTCGAAATTGTTTTCCACAGTGGACACGGAGAAAGTTGTATAAGTCACCGAGTAGTAGCCATCGAATTCACTTTCTATTTGGACACTTGCGTGGCTTTCACTTCCTTCGTTCCGATCTTGGTATTTCCTTGATGCTAACTGTTATTGTTCAGTCTTCTCGACCGCACCTTTAAGACATGCATTCGCTCTCGCATCTTCTGATGCTCTCTATCGTAAGTCGCACTTTTCGGGTTTGCATGACTACGTTTGCAGCTCATTTTTTGGTCATGAAAATGCCACTTCAAATAAATAAGCCAGCTTGAGGGCACAATCGTATCCTCGAAACCACAACTAAAACTGTACTACTATAATTACATCATTTGCTTGATTCAAATGATTCATTTATTCGTTCTATAGGTTGCGTCGAAGCCGATAACAACGATTTCGCTATTCGGAGTACGCGACGCTGCTTCGATGACAAAGTTCCAAACTCACTATTTCCAGAGAGAATAAATGTTTAATGCAAGAACCTGTGACCTTTATCCATTTGAAGACGAAAATTCACAAATACACGATTACTTTGCTCAAAATTCCACTAAGAATGCCCATTTTACAGGAGCGCATTTGCTTTGTAGAGCTGGTCCATTTCATATTTGTACTTCATGCGGAGAGCAGGACGTTTGGACTGAAATTTAATTATTTTTAAATTATTTTTTAATTAAATTTTTTTTATGTTTAAATTTCGTTGATAAACCAACAAACCTTCAGCGTCGGGGTAAGGAGTCCGTTTTCGATAGCAAATGGCACCGGCTCGAGGATCACTTTCTTCACCTGAATATTCTTTTCATACACCAATATTGAGAAGATATTGCGCGACGTTTACGCTGGTAGAAATTTCGCGAGAGAACACACATATATTTGGAAAAATTTTGAAAAAAAGAACCTGCTCAAGTGAGTTTAATCCGTTTGCCTCGCCGCATGCAATCAACTGGGACAGCACGTATTCAGCCGCCTGAAAATGCAAGCCAATCAGGTTTTGTTCCAAACTCGAGAATGATAATGAAGGATGTTCGCAATTCAGCTGTGTAACATCACTTGAATCTGTTCATAACGTTTTACATTTAGAAATAAAAATGTTATAAGAATTACATCGGCGTCGGCGCAGAGTTCCTCCATGGTTCGCTTGCTTTCGTTGTTGTTATTCGCATCCCATCGCCCGAGTGTCTCAGGATCAGGAACAACCACAGCAATCAGGTATCTGAACTACATTTCCATTGCACTTCGAAAAATGAACGAAAAATGGCCGTCACTTCATCCTTCAAACCCTCCGGATAAAGAAATGACGCACAGCATTCTGATCCCCGTTGTTCTCTCCAGATAAGGGTGAACAATGGATGCAAATTTCGCGCCAAAATCCCGACACGAAAGAACTACAATTTCCCGCTCAATTCAAACAACAGATCGGGGAGAGCGGTCGCTCCTCCCGCCTAGGCCTTGCAGTTCGATTCATGCAAAGTGAGTGAGTGGGTATGTAAATGCATCCCCCTTATCTGTCGAAGGAGAATGCTGTGGACGGGAGGCCATCTACGGCTAAAATAGATGTCTAAAATTGCAAATGAAGGATAAGGTAAAAGTTCCATAACCGCAAATATTTGGATGCCAATTCAAGCAACGACAAAAAAGAACTAGCCTCTGCAGACTGTCCCCGTCCACGAAGACTTGCTGCACCACGTCCACACGCGAGTAAACCGCCTCAATCTTCTCGGGCGCTACGTATTCGCCCTGAAAGCAGAGAGATCTTACGAGCTCTCTGCCAAAGTGCCCGATTTCATAAATGGGTAATCCACTGATTATGTATCAATTAGCGAAACTATTTTTAAAGACCATGTGTAAGATTCTCGAACAAAATTAGTTTTGCGATTCGGCAGCCATGGTTTCGCTAACCTGTGCTAGCTTGAAGATGTGCTTCTTTCTATCGATCAGTTTCATCGTTCCATCCGGTTGCAGCCATCCAACGTCACCGGTGTGCATGAATCCGTCCTGAAAAGATCAAAGATCAAAGTTCGAAGACCAAGCTCCTAAGAACCTCATCAAACAACTCAGCAGTCTTTGCCGGATCCTTGTAATAGCCCTTGGTCACGGCAGGACCCTTGATGAGCACCTGCAAAATATATAGAACAACAACTTGTATGCATAATAACCCGAGCAAAGGCCAGTGAGTTCCCCGGGGACAAATATAAATAACCTCTCCCTTGCCGTCGTCAGCGTAATAACCCATCTCGGGCACATCCTTCAACTTGAGTGTAGTGCACGCGGCCGGGCCGCCGCAGTGACCTGAAAGCAGAGATCAAAGATCAAAGACCGAACATTAATGGTCTTTGTTTTGTAACGAACCAGCTCGCGCATCTACTCCTGGCCAGGTGACGAAAGCGATCGCCGCTGATTCGGTGAGGCCGTATACTGAAAGGATTGGATCTTTTATTGCTTTGCCGCTACATTAGAGAAAACACGCTCGTTATTAGCGCATTTGCTATTACATTTTGGATGGCCAATGCATATATTTGCTGATTTCAAAATGAATATTTTTCTGGAAAGGAAATGCGGAAATGCGCGCGTACCTTCAGCCACCACGCAACCGAAGGAAGCGCGCATCGTCTCCATTACCTGTAAATATATTTATTGTGTTGCTTTTTTCATACAAAATTACCTCATCAGCGATAGGCGCTGAGCCGGTGATGATGAATTTGACTCGGCCGCCCACAGCTGCCTACAAGGAACTTTCTTTTTTTCAATTTAATAAAAAAAATGGATCGTTTCATGTTGAATTGTATCTAAATTTTCGGGAAATTTTTATGAGGATTCTTTGATGAATAATAGACCTTTATCTTCCGGAATACGATGCGGTCCCACAGCGAATCGTGCTGCACGTAGCCATCGCGCGAGTCTGCGATCTTAGCCTGAAGACAGCTTACCTTACTTATTTCGCATTATTATTAGAAATATTGCATGCTTTGCGCTCACCCAACGCGCAATGTTGAACAGTGTTCTGACCAAGAAGTTGGCGGAGTTCACTTTGGCCTACAAATAAACAGCATTATTTTCCTTTTGCCCATTCTGATCAGACACATTTTCAGTGGGTCGTTTCCTATGAATCAATCTAATTTCTACCGACCATAATTCCATCGTACATTCGGTTGAGCAGCCTCGGAACTACTGGGAAGAAGGTGGGCTGGAGCGCCTGCATGTCCTCGCCAAGTGCTGCACAAGTTGTTCATTTTTTCCTATTTTCCAGTTTCACTTCTGGAAAAAAGAGCAAGGCAATGTGAAAACATAATAATAGAATGTCTATCAATTGATCATCTCACTGTGCACATTCCCTCGATAGTATCCGATGGCCCCTCCGTAGTACATGAATAGCCAGTGTGCGCCCTGCTCCATCACATGCGATAGTGGAAGAAACGACAGAAGCACCTGCCATTTGATTATTTTTATTTATTTATTATTTATTTAAAGTTGTTGTTTTCATGTTTTTTATCGCTCGCGATCTGTGGGTGGTTCTCCGATGTGTCGGCTAGATAATGATGGGGGAGCACATTTGAAAGCGAGATCGCGATCTAAGATTAAAGATGGGACGGGTTCAAGGTAAATATGTTCTTTTTTTACGAAACATGTGGCATGTTTCGAAAGCTCTTCAGTGGATATCAAGTGATGCACGGCAATATGAAAACGATGGTTGTGTTGATGACATTCGCAAAATTGGGGGAGGCGCCGAAATTCCAAACCAAACTGCACCTCATCCTTGCCGAAGTATCCGGGCACGAATGTGGAGCAGGTCTGTTCGAAAGTGACGATGCATGCCATCATATTTCTATGCGTGAGCAGCACGCCCTTTGGTTGACCCGTCGTGCCGGACGTGTAACTGGAAAGTTGGCGTTCGTGGTGATCTCTGTGCGACACATTTATCGAAAAAGAACATGCAACCATAAATGCAGATTGCAACCTGATCAGGTAAACATCCTCTTCAGTCGGTAACGTCTCCGGTTGGGGATGCAGATGACCATCGGCGATGACTTCGGACAGACGATGCACGGAAATGCCCGCCTGTCGTTCTTATTCTTTCTGTTTTTTTAACTGTTCTTGTTTTCATGAAATAAATTCGAAAGTAGAATCGGAATTATCGGAAGCCAATCTGTCTGATCTATCAAAACTACTTGACCTTATTTAATCTGCCTGACGGTACAAGACTAAAGATCATTCACCTTCCTCGCTCGGTCGATCAACTCTTCGGTTGCTTCATCCTCGTTGATCATGATAATGTGCTTGAGAGTGAGTACTTTCCGAGCGATGGACACCATCTTCTCCACCTTCTGTGCATTGTCGACGACTAGGACTCTGCAATATCCGGATCGTCAGAGTCAGATTAAATAACAAACGGAATACTCAATTTTATCGCGTATTTTGGACAGTCATACATCGATGACGCATTAAAAATTGTACACCATGTATTGCTGAATTGTACCCTACGCATAGCACTATGTATTCAAGTGAATTTTGACCGAAAGAAAAGAGATTACCGACCGTATCTCACACTGATTCACAATGAACTCTGCAGTGTCTGGTCCGAGAGTATCGTAGAGAGGAACGGTAGCGAGAGATTGAGATAGAGCGCCGAGAGCGGTGATGAACCATCTGAAGAAGATGATGAGTCAATACAATTTTCTTTTTGCTAAGAAATCAAAAAGACGGAGAAGCACGAACCCTGCACAGTTCTTGGCATAGATCCCGAGATTGGAGCTGTTGCCTGGAATAATATTTTTTGCCAATACAGAAAAAATTGAATTGTTGAAGAGTAATCAAAGATCTGTGAGTATTGATCATAGTATTCCGAGTAACATCTGTTCTGTGACTATGAGTGAACACCACAACAACTCTGTGAACAAGTGATCGGAACAGCAGATTGCTGTTAGAAAATTATGTTCTATGGATCCGAAATTATTAGATGAAGATAACCTATCTATTGAAATACAGAAGAGTTGGAAAAATGCTAACCCGGCTTGACACCGAGCTTATGAACCAGCGCAGATCCGAAGGCCCGTGCTTTCTGGTGAATCTGAGAACAAAAGTAATTTGGATTCATAATAATGTAGTTCTTACTGGGCGGAATAATGAGTATCGGCAATACCGAAATCACTCATGCCCGAACGTTAAAGTTATGGAATAGCGCGCAAAAAAGAAAGGTAACATAGAATGATAACATAGGAAGAGGGTCGATCGATGGTCGATGATACTTGCACTAATTTCGATATTGTACTGGCAACTTAGTTTCGACCTCATCAAACGTAAACGAAAACGAAACGAAATCAAACGAGATAAAATAAAATAAATTGCGACAAACCGTTGTGTAATTATCGAACTCATAGGGACCGTCATTCTTTCGTTCACCGAGACAATTTTTCGTGTCATGTTTCTGCAAAATTATCAAAAAATGCTCCTGAATAATCAATGCCATTTTCATATCAAATAAATATATTCTAAATTTTTCGTACCCGAGCTGAACGAGCGAAGATGTCATAAAGTGACTTGCACTCTTTGTCAATGTATTTCTGTAATATTGATTGGAATACAAATGTAATAATTTACAAGATTACATCAAAGTTCAGTCCCTCGCCCTCCTCTAAGAATCCACAGCGGAACACGTTATTTACTCCCTGAAATGGATACGGGATATCAAAAGTTTACATTGGCAAAATCACCTTAACTCGCTTCGCTTGATCGTTGAGGGACGCACTTTCGGGTACCTGAAAAGAAATACAAAAATTATTTTAAAAATTCCGTTGCAGAATCCAAGAACTGAATGAGCGTGAGAGTAGCAAGAAAATCTCTGAGAAAGTCTTTCGAAAAGAGTAAATTTCGCTGACATCTCCAAACATTCTAACCGTTGCTCGGTAGGCTGTCTTGCCGCGGCATAGCCATCGAACGCCGTTGACAATCCAGTAGATCCAATCAAACGGAAACCACGAGTTCATCTGAGTAGATTCTCCTCAATAAAACAGATTACCATACAAAACGAGATCTTCGCTACTCATATCATTCTCACGCAACGGCAAATGGGCAATGATTGAAATAACAAAATTAAAAGGTAATATAGTTTTAAAAAAATTGAGATACTGCTCGGAAGAGACTAGACATGAAACTAGACATCCTAAAGAAACGCGGTTGGGTGGAAAGTGTCAAAATCAATCTATATGACAAACAAAAAAAAGCGTTATCGAGATGGTCGTCTAGATAAGGAACATTCGCGCGTCAAAATTCGTTTCTTTTTTGTTATGCTCGATACGGTAGAGGCACCGTTATCAAATTCCATTTACAGAAGATACCAAGCCTAGAGAATAATATTTTCACATGAAGTTGTATCACTACTAGCTCAAGCAACATTCCAACTATAAGGATGGCTGAAACTTCGCTTTAGCACAAAATAAATGGAAGCGGGCGTTCTAATCTGTGTGTGCTAATTTCTCGCAAACGTAATCGTGGTCTCCGATCTCAGCCATCGGCTTGTTTTGCATGTTCACCCTTCGGAGATCTGTTTCACAGATGGGAAAACGATGGGTAGTTCCTGACCTTCAGAAGCAGATCATATCTACTACGGTGACCTGTTTTTTTTTCGATTTGGCCTAAAACCAAATTCGTAAAAAACTAAATGGTGTGCTAAATGATTTACCTGCAACAGTTATCCGAAATCCACAATTAACAAAGTACAAAACTTGCAGCACACCACAAACACACAGCATCACGAAAAAGCACAAAGTATATCACGAAAAGTCCAAGCAACTGATCTTGTTGATCTATCCGAAAGTCTGATTCAACCTTTGTTGTTCTTGAAGAAGGGAATCCAACGTAACCTTTTCTCCTATTCATCATTCTGTTGTTGATATCTGACATATACGATAGATCTCGCACGATATGATGCTCCCAATCTCTTGTAGCATTCTCCATTATCATCAGTATCTGTAATAGCTGACTCTTCTGGGTGTTACCCCTTGCATAACCACACGGGCTCACAAATTTTTTTAATCTCATCTGAAAAAATATCAAAATTTGGTTTAGCTGACCCGCGATATTGCGCAAAAACGAGAAACGCGATAATTCAAATGCTGTGTTTTTCCGGAAAAAAACAGCGGAAATAACTCTCTCTTTCTTCCGGGATCTTTTTTCAGAGAAAACTAACACAATATTAGAGATTCCAGATGTTTAGTGGCGAGTCGAGAGATGAGAGATTATCTCAGTTTACTGCAACCTAGACTCCTAGTTTTCTTATTATCATTTTTTTCAAAGTTTAGTGTTAACGTTGCGATAAAGCTGCATAGAGAGAAAAATCATAAATTATTTATAAAAAATAATACATAAAAAATGCATTTTTAATTAAAAATTTTTGAGTTACATAAGAATCAGCTCAAATCAGTGGTCTTCGGTACATAGTTTTTTTTGTTCATTTTCAAGACCTAAACGTCGCTCATTTTTTGTCTCTCTCAAATTTGTTCTCGCCGAGATCTACTTTCTCAAACTTTCAAAACCTTTGTCTTCAACTTGTAGTAAGAATGATTCGACATATTCGATTTACGCAAATGTAGATAGGAATATTCATTCGTTCAAGCGTTTTTAAGAAATTTTGAAGCATCTTTAAAAAATTTAAAAAAAAATTTAATAAAAAAACGATTTGCCTATGAACACAAACTAAAACGGAATAAAATTCGCAACTGATTTGTGAATCCATTCAAATAATTGATTCAACCTTTATTGTGATCAAGTTCGAGGAAAAGTCTATCGTGACCTTCTCCTCTATTCGTCACGAGGTTTGTTGTTGATACCTGGCAGATCGATATCGCGGGATATTTCGCCCCATAGCTTTTTTCGATATCACTATTAGATGCAGCAGTAATCGCTCATTCTTCCGGGTATCTCTATTTCTGCTTTTTAAACTCAGTTGCGTACTTTGACGCTTTTTTCTCTTAGGATTAACTATCAGAACGCTTATTGAGTTTTCTTATTCGTATCCTTATTCGCCTTTTCCGTATTTATCGAACATCAGTAACTCAATAATGGGCGATTTCGACACGAGTCGGGACCACCAGCTCGCTGGAGCCATGCTTTTCCCGGTAAGTTCGATATATCATTATTATGGAAACTTTCTCTAGAATACGAAAATAATTGTGTTTTCAGTTGGCGTTAATTGGTCTGTCTTGCAACTTGAGCGTAATCATGTTTCTCAAGTCAATGCCCTCACTACAGAATTGTTTCGGAACACTCACTCTTGCACAGGTCTAGTGCATTTTTTGTGCTTTTCTACTTTTTTATTATACATGTTTGTACAGGCTGTTGTCGACGGAATCCATCAGTTTTTGTTCGCTTTCTACCTCGCTCCGACGATTTTCTTGTATGATTTTCAAAATTAAAAAAGGCGATATGTTTACTCATTAAATTATTCAGCCAAAACACAATAATGTACGCTGTCTCGGACCAGTTTGGCTTCGCTATTTTGTTGGCCTATCAGGTGAGAATAGAAAATGCAATCTACCTCAATGTCCAATTTAAGATCTGCTGCTACTCACACGTGTGCATTGCGGGCAATCGATATATTGCTGTTTGGACTCCTTACGTCTACGCAAAGATTGCAAAGTAATTATCGCTAAATATCTAATGCTCAAAATAGTAGCAATTTATGCATCGGCAATAACCAAGCAATGAGAATGACCTTTGCTAGGAAATCATTCACGTACAAATTAATCGCTGCTTACTGGACGCTGGGAATCGCTCACATTACAGTAATGCTCAAGTTCGGTTAGCTTTTAGTAATCTCAGATATTTATAAAACTACATTAGCACATCGTTCGGTAAACTTTGAATCGTTCTTCTTATCATAAGGTCGCTACAATATAGCTCATGCTCAGTTATTTTTATCTGACAAATTTAAAAAAAGAAACGACGATTTCATGATTTTTCAGTCGACTGCGCATTCTTTCTTCCTAGCAGCGCCTGGGCGTTCGTATTCAAGAGCACTGCCCCTTGTTACAACGTGAAATGGTACGAAGCATGAATTACTGAACCGACCTAAAATCATGATCAATCTAGAATTATCTTCAGGTATGGCGATTTTCTGCTCAATTCAATATCGGTGCTGATCGTAGCTACTCTGGACATTGCCTCGATCACTCGACTACATTGCATGACTGTCACACAGGTAGCACAGTTTCCGAATTACGGATGCAATCTAATAAACAAATAAATATCTAAAACAATCAGACCGATGCAATCTCTGCGCATCATCGGCGAGTGCAGAGGAATTTGGTGTATCAGGTTTGTCTTTCACCTCATTAAGCCATTGAGGGAAAGGTTCTCCTTGTTAGCTTTAGTTAATGTTCGGGATACGCTCATCGGGTGTGAAAAAAAGAAAAGGTAATAGTGAGAAAACCCGGCGATTCCAATCTCTAGTTACGACGATTTTAGGCCGCTCTACAAGGAATCTGCTTCATATCCGAGTTGCTCACGTACTTTCTCGTATCGACGTACGCGAGGAACAAATGGGAACTGTTCGCCCTCACCTCCGTCTCGTGGTGTCTCGTCAACGGAATGGATGGGTACTTGTTGCAATTGTACTCTCAACGATCGAGTTTTCAATGACCTTATTGCAGTTTCATCGTGCTTGCATGCAATCGCGACTTCCGGGGCCAAATCAAGAAGCTCGTTAATTGTGGGTTTCTTCTCCGCTCTGCTAACTGCTGGTGACTTGAGCACTTGAGGCAAATAAACGACTAGTCCTATTCTGACAAGTGAAAATGGTTCCCATTTCGACTCGTTTCCTGAGCGACTACTGTTGAGTCTATCTCACTATCGCACGCAAAGAGACTCATACCATTTTGAATGACACGATTCCGAATGAAATTTGAAAAAAATTCCCTTTTTTCAATTTCTTTGGGGGAATTTAATTGATACCGTATTTATAATTTCAGTCCGTCAAAGGCTCTACAAAGTGAGTAGTCTGACGATCGGCAGAGAATCGAGCTATCGAACGTCGACGACCGTATCAGCAGTAATGCATCATCAGTATCAGCAGTATCAGTAATGCAGCAGCAACACAGCACCTACTTCTAACCGATTTCAAAATGCTACCCTCTGCCGCCCAAAAACATTTTTCCAATTTGAAAATAAGTAGATATAGAGTTGCAGATCAGGCGTTTCTTGCAGATCAGGCGATCAGGTATTCCATTCCAGTGCCATTCCCACACTTTTCATAAGTACAATAGCCGAAGGAGATTTTTAATAAATGGAAACTCTTTCTTCGGCCACGCTTCTCAACAAGAAATCAAACAACTTTTTATGCTGCTATTCTATGAGTTATTTGTGCCCTCGTGATAAATGGACTTTCCAGCTTGAAACTGTGCCTGTCTAGAGATCTGCAACGATCACTCATCCATGAGAATGTTTGAGATTTCTTTGAAATCTCACGCGGCTATTGTTCAAACATTCAAAGCTTTCGGCACGAAAATTTGTGTCATACGAGACTGATGATGCTCTTCTGAAAATACAGAAAGTAGGAAGTTGAAATTTTTTTCCCATTCAATGCAAAACTCTATCCAAATGAGCTCCGACTGTGCATATGCAGAGGAAGTGTACGATATTGTGCCACTTCAAGTCGTTCAGTGGATTTATGTTCGTATATTTATCTATTCTAGTTTATTTTAATAAACAACACATTTCGAGTTACTCCTGTCAGTCTCCGCGGTAATTCTCGTTTTTTACACAGCTCTCCGTTACCTCAAAAAGACAATTTTAGAAACTATCACAAAGGTTTGCAAAGAAAAGATACCAAAACAATGCGAGTATTAAGGAACTAATCATTGTATTGTATGCTTACATCGTCTTATACTCCGTTTTTGTCGTCATCACACAGGTGATTTTTATTTTATTTATTTTAAAATTTTGAACATTCTTCAGGTGACGCAATTGGTCCACCACTACATAGCCAATGAGAAATGCGATGCGCAAGTGCCCAAGGTTGTTAATTATAAGTGAATTTTTATGAAAAATAAGTCTAAGATTTTCTGCGTTTTCCGCTACGTTCTGACCGTAATCGTCTGCTCTTTTCTCGTTCTTCACATTGGTATCACCACCCAGCATGCGCTCTCAACCTTCGGCTTCTCCACTATAACCCAGAAAATCGTCGCTAGAGTTTCAATTTTCGTCTCAGTGAGAATTTCAACCATTCAACTTTTCAATAATGATAATGTTTCACTAATATTCTACACAATTCAAAGCATCGCTTTTCCAAACTTTTCAAAAGTCATTCGTGTTGGATTGATGAAAAATAATAAAAAATAGCATTCAACAGATTCAATTCAGTTTGTGTATCCCACCATTCTCGGAACATTCGCATATTGGAACGAATCATTGGAAGGTCGAATCGCTTACTGCTCTGGAATCACACCTAAGAGTGCGCCGGTGAGTTGTGGAATGTGAATCAGCCTTTCAGTAGAGGCTGTTTCAGGTATTCAACGTAAACCTCTATCTATTTCTCGTTTTGGACGTATTCAACACTATCTTTTCATTGCTACTCTGGAGATACAACCATCGCAGAATTGCGAACAAGTCACAGAATTTTCACGTGATTTTTCTTTAATTAATATTGATTACCTCAGACATTCCTTCGTATTATCTCTGTCGTTTCATCGTCGTCAAAACCTCTACGCAATGCAACAATTCCTGCCCGTTGCCACCGTCCACGCCGTCATCTATGCCATATTTATCCGTATTTGTATTGAACTATTTTATTAGTTTTACAAAAAACATTTCAAGTCTCCAACTACATCTGCAGGACATTCCTCGCATTGAGTCTCAGCCGTGGCCAGTACACTCTGTGGATGGCTATCGCGAATGTGGGAGAAAGGGCACTACATCGCTCAAATGAGAACTTGTTTTCAAAAATTTTTGACTACTTTTTTCAACTGCCGAAGCCACAATAACTTGGGATGGGATTTTTCCGACAATGGTAAGCATTTCAGGTGATCCCTTTCTACTGCTTTCTCTGTCCTCTGATCTTCCTTTTGCTCATTAGAAAGGGCCGATTTGAGCGAGCCTCGCACGTTCAAAATATGATTCAATCCGACCAAAACCCGAATCAAGTATGTGTTTTGATAACATGCCAGCTTTCGATTCAATAGATGCTATTTTTATAAGTTTCAGTAAATGTGTTTCAGGTATATTTCGCTGCTTTGAGGGACCAATGGAAATAATGTTATATGAATTATCGTTTGTTGCAATCAATGTTTGTACAATGCTAACATTTGAATGTCATTTTCGCTGTCTTTCAATTCGACATTATTCTTGGCTGTTTCACCATTTCCTTCAATCTCGTTTTTCTTCATCGCGAAAAAAATGTTTTTCTTCCTCAGACCATAGACATGTTGCATCACGGAGTCACACTTATTCTTTTTCTGTAACTTCTGCATACCAGAAAGTGATGATGCGTTCGTAAACAGAACTTGATCTATAATAGCTGTCAACAAAACATGCTACTGGTGTTTCAACTTAGCATGAACTCTTCAATGTGTGATGCACTTACATCGCATGACAAGTCCTCACTACTAGCTAGAGATTATTCACAATCTTCTTTCTCGTCATGACTAGACTAGTATGAGGGCCGTCTCATCATTCACCGACTCTCTCCTTGCTCTGACCTGCTAAAGATAGTGCATGAATCAGAGACGTTTTCTTGATTCTCTCAACCCTATTCACAGAATTCTTAGTATCCATGTCGCCGCAACATAGTGGGGAAGTCACTTCAATACCTACTCAATTCATGACTGACATGAATATCCAACTGCCATCTGATTGTCCGTCCGCCGAGGAATTATATGACCTCATTCCACTGCAAGCTGCGCAGTGGACTTACGTGTGTTTAAAAAATTATTGTTTGATCAGTGTAAAAATCGAAAAAAGTTTACATCGTCGTTGACCTCAAAAATGAATGAATAATTATCAGATACTTCTCTCCGTGTCGTCTGTTGTCCTCGTCGTTTATACTGCCCGTAACTATCTGAATCGAACAATATTCGAGAATGTTACAAAGGTGATTCTTTGACAGTAGACAATTGAATTATGAAGAATATGCTCATTTTATTCAGGAACTCATAATTTTCCTATACTTCTTCATTGCAATGTACTCTATTTCTCTAATTTTCACTCAAGTTAGATATTTTACTCTATGGTCTCTTTGGAGTTTTAATGATTTGAACTAGTGATCATGCTTGATCAATGGGGATACAATATTTATTTTAATTGACATTGCGAGCATTTGTCCAATTTCTGATTGCAGGGTTCACAATTAGCGTATCGATACACTGCCCAGACGAAGTGCGACGCACAAGTTCCCCGGGTATTCATTGCAATATTTTTCACGAATATCAATTTCACTTTAGATATGGTGTCTTCCCCGATACATCAACACAGTTATCGTTTGTCCCTTGCTCGTTCTTCATATCGGAATCACTGTCCAACACGCGCTGTCTACGTTCCGATTCAGCCAGAGAGCCCAGAAAATCGCCGTTCGAACTACAATTCTAATATCCGTAAGAGGCATACTTTTTGGGCTAATCTGGGGATGAGTCGGCAATAATATCATTCATTTTTAGTTCGCGTGGCCCATTCTGCTCGGAGTCTGCGCTTACTGGAAGGAATCATTACTAGGTCGTGTTCCATATTGCTCCTCAATCACTGCAAACAATCTAGTCGTAAGTTCGAATAGGTTTTGATCAACGATGTTTGTATCGGATAACTAACATTATCCAGCTGTTCAATGTGACGCTGTACTTCCTGCTTGGCCTTGACATTGTCAATGTTTTCGTTTCACTCGCTCTCTGGAGATACAACCATCACAGACTTGCTAATGAGTAAGACATTGTTTTCCATACTTGCTTAGAATTATTCGTGTTTAATTTGGAAAGTGCAGTCACACCTTCGATCTCAAGCAGTCCTTCCATCGAAGACAGAATCTGTACGCAATGCAGCAATTCCTTCCAATCGCCACTGCTCACGGGCTCAT
This sequence comes from Pristionchus exspectatus, assembly GCA_911812115.1. Taxonomy (NCBI): domain Eukaryota; kingdom Metazoa; phylum Nematoda; class Chromadorea; order Rhabditida; family Neodiplogasteridae; genus Pristionchus; species Pristionchus exspectatus. The sequence continues at coordinate 13,327,134 of OU461582.1, forward strand.
TTACGGCATATTTATCGGTAACTAACTGTGTCATTCCACTTGTTTTCAGGTACACTTGATAGTAAAAGTGCAGAAAAAAGCGCCGAAAATATACTTCATTAGTGACAACTTCAGTTGCCACCTACACGAGCAGACTTTTCAAAGCTCTTCTAACTCCCGGAGAAGCTATAATGACCACTCTCATAGCCAATGTGAGAACAATGTATAAAATGGAGTGCTCAATCGCGCGGTCGCGTATCTTCATTTCGTTCAGTCCGTTGAAGATACGATTACTCTTGTTGCGCACTCTCGTAAAGACAAAGCATAATAGAAATAACGGTGAATCTCAGGTCATGCCGGTCTACTGCTTTCTCTGTCCCCTCATGCTTCTCGTGCTCATAAGAAGAGGAAGATTCGAACGAATCGCTCGCGTCAAAAACTTGCTCGATATCGAGCAGAAGCAGAATAATGTACGTCGCACAAAATAGTAATTGGGCCTAAACAAAAACAGGGTCTATTCACAAAATCATTGTTGATCATGGCAGGTCTACTTCAATGCACTCAAAGACCAATGGAAGTGAACACCCGTTCATTATCGAACATTGCTTCCTTCATATAAATTGTAACAAGAGCACGTCAGACGATTATCTATCGTTTCCTCATAAAGTCGTCGATCATATTTGATCAAACTTCCACCCATTCGTCGTCATAGTAGAAAAAATGGAGATTTTGATCATTTCTCGCGACCATGAATGAATTCTTTTCAATATCTTTTCATTCTTGTTTTTACTCAATCTTTTCAGTATTTGGCACGCAAGTAATGTGTTTCACTGCTCAAATTCATGATTCACCTGAAAGATCTCGAACGGAAATTTCTGGTATTGTTCAGAGAATGGGACGATCTTGTATGTGATCTTATCCAAAGTCAATATTGCTAATATAATATAGAATCTAAATCTGATGAAGAGAAATCCATGATGGCATGACACACTATCAATATTAGTGATGCGAAAGTACGACTGATTTCAGTGCAGCGCAAAAGGATAATGCGAATTTTTCATTGTGCGGGGTTCTCCTAAATTAAGCGGTACTAATGCGATTTCATTGCAACTGAGATCAAGATAGAGACAAGACAAGAGAAAAGAAAGTACGCAAAGTGTGTCTTTCATGAACAAAGTTCAAAAAAATTAATTAACTATAATTGTAAGAGTTGTCGCCCTAAGATGGAAAATAGAATGCTATGGGCGATATGGGGTCACTTACCACTTGTTTCTTCTCTCTCATCATCGTTAATTGGTAAAATAGTCTGAGATTGCTATTCCGAATTATAATAGTAAGAAGCAAACGATTCATGAATAAAACAAGGATTTAATCACACTTTCCCACTGGCTACGTGACATCGAACGATGAAAAGATCAGTGAAAGTGTTTTAATGATCTGATTGTGAGTGAGTTAAATGAAAGGGAGTTCGAAAAAAATCATAAGTGCTCATAAAGGATAGTTAATCACTTCCCCTCTGTTAATACATGCGAACGCTTCAAATATTTCCACATGTCTTCCTTATAGCTTCCCGTATCAAGTGCAACATAGTGATCCCCGTCCTGTATTCCGGAAAGGATCAACTAATCGCCCGGTTAATTGGCTCGGGGCGTCTTTTGTCCCTCCTCCTCATTCTCTTCTTCGCAAAGTGATGACCATTGATTGGAAAGGGAAAAGTCGCAACATGCGAGCTCATCTCGCTACTTCTACATTGTTACTTCTGCTCTTCACAGCAAGTGAAGCCTGCATGAGAGTAAACCCTCCAATGCCTGGAATGCCCGCTACGCGTTAGTTTCATTTTTGTATTGTTCTAAGTTTTTTCGACTGTTTTCATCGCCAGCTTGACACTGTTTACTGTTTGACACTGAAACTGTTTGACTATCCGACCGCAAGCGGTCGAACATATGCAAGATAATTTTCTTTTTTGTTTTGTTTTTTTTTTTAAATCGTTCAAAAACGAATCGAATAAAAGACAACAATCCAGTAACGAACTACATCCAGTAACGATGTGATAAATTCTGAATAGCTGAATTCTGATCGGATTTTATAAAAATAATCTTTCGCAACAGTTTCGTCAAAGAGCGCACTCTTCCTGTCATTAACCCACATTGAACGCCCACGCACCTAAGAAAAAATGTATTAACCATGGCCGTTCTTTATCTTAGTTCGTCATCCAATGAAAGTGGGACTCTTTTTGCTCTATAGATACGATCCTTCCCCTGTTGCACTACACCCACTCAAATCAATTCCAGCAAAAAGCGTGAATGAAAGGGAAATCATCCTTCTCTTTAGCTAACATCATCACCAAAATGAGAGTTTGAGACGCGCGATATCGCGGCTCATTAGCCGATCGACAATCGCCTCCAGTTGTTTCCAATTCAGCATCCAAACAGTTACTATGAGAAAAAACAAACAGTTACTCAGTGAGAAAGTTTACGCTGAACAGAACTACAACAATTGGTCATAACTAGAGAAGCTGAAGGGGGAAGGGTGCGCGGCGTGGCGCGGAATGAGAGGAAGGGGAGAGGGAGAAAGGCAAACCCTTGCGCAAGGGTTTCGAACGCAAGGGTTGTCGTTTGACTTCGGGTTTTGACCTATTTTGCATAAATTTCATATATTAGTATTCCTAATCAGATTCACAAGCTTTTGTGTCGATAAAAGATCTCTTAGAGTGAGTTACCGTACACCTACGGCAGAGTTTTCCATCAAAACCCTTATTTAAGGACATCACGAACGCCTGAGACTTCTACCGACTTCGTAAAACCAATATTTAGGGCTCTGCGCTTTTTTCTAGATCAAATTTTCCTTGACATTCGTTTCATCTGGATTTTCCTTGACATTCGTTTCATCTGGTTGGTAATGAAGCTCTGGAGTGGTTATGTAAATTTCATGCTTGATGTTCTGAAAATCTGACGTCAAACGACCGAAAACGGCCCATTGCAGACTCACCCCTTGCGCAAGGGTTCGAAACCCTTGCGCAAGGGTTTGCCTTTTATCCCCTCCCCTTCCCTCATTCTCATTCCTCACTGCGAGAGAGCGGCAGTCCCTTCCCTCACCCCTTCCTTCAGCTTCTCTAGTCATAACTAACGTGTATTTGTCCCTGAAAGGAGATTTGCGATCATTTCAGCCTGCAAGACCTGCGCCGCCAACCTGATAATGGTCACTACGAATGGTGCAGGTGCAAAGGTAGGGTGATCTTATATGAGCTAGGGTCCATTACTTGATGTCTGATCACAAAATATAAGATCAGGACCTTAGAATTGTAATTTATTCGGTATATTTGAAGCCGATGGACGGCGACACGACAAGTACGACGGGCGCGTGTGCAATGCGCACTTTCACCTGCAAGGGCACCCAAGCGAGTATCGAGATATTCACGGTCAGATACTCATTTTAATTTTAAATCTTGAGGCAATTTTATGTTAGAAATTCTGGTTAAATTTATTAATGTTGTCCCCTCCAGCCTTTGTTCTAAGTTCTCACCCTTTCTTCACTTTCACTTCGCTTCTTTGATCGCCACGAGAAGGATAAAGAACAAAAAGAGTGTCTGCACAGGAAAGGAGAGAAGATACGTGGGCTGAGTCGAATGATTTATGTTTGCGACAGCGATTGCGGTTATCCTTTCACTTGCATGCAAAAAAAGAGATGATGAAGGAAAAAGGCCAACTCGTTCTCAGCGTCACTCCAGACTTTTCCTAATTGTGCTCATATGTGCCCTGTATGAGATGCTTTCAATCGGATAAACAGAATACTTGTTTACATTTTGGCTAAATAGACCACACATAATATTCCAGCTTGTAGGCTGGCAAGGCGCAATCCTGTAATTTTCTGAGTTGGCAATACACGGGAACAGTCGTTATTATTAGACGATAAATTGTGGGCCTTTTACATCGTCGTTAGTTGGAGCCCGAAACGACGCAATGCACATCTCCTTTTCAGTTCGAAATTTTATTCAAGATTATTTGAGGAATACCGTCGCAAATAGTCACGGTTCTTCGCAGGCCGCCGGTTCTCAAGGGGCGATCGACGATGGAGGTACGGGCACCGCCACATTCACAGTCACGTGCAATGCTGCGGGCACCGCCTGGGAAGCGAACGGACTGATGGTAACTGCAGTCGAATGCTCTGCGGTACCGGGTAGGTATTCATTTCACGCTTGCTTCTTTGATTCCAAAGACCTGAAAACGAGAAATGAAAAAAAGGCTTCTGAAAATGTTGATGCAGCAATTTTTTTTTCATTTCAGTATGACATTTTCATTTCAGCGTGTCGAACGTGCGATCAAACACTCGTGATGAAGACGAAGAATGCTGCGAATGCCATCGATTTCGCTGATGATCAAACAGCGTACGATACGGGATGTGCAGTACGCACATTCACGTGCACTGGAACGATGGCCAACATCGCCGTGACGTCGGTGAGCTGATATCACAAACTCCGTCTATACGGCTCACTACCGAATTTCGCCTTTGATCCATAAATCAAAACAGTAGCAGGATTGATCCTACAATGCCATGTAAGCTGGCTTCGTTGTCAGCATTTTCATTGCGTCTAATGCAATGATTTTCCTAAGTAGAAGGTCAAAGGGGACAAATCATCGCATATTCGCAATGGGAAGGGCGCCTTAGATCGGCAGTGATGCTGATCTGCTTTCACTTTCGCGCCGACCACACAAGGATAAAGCCAAAATGTACCTGATGTCTATGTTGTGTTGTGTATGTCTGATGTTGTGCAAAATTTACCAATTTCCTAGAAGTTTAGCCTCCTAGGGAGTTATTTGACAGGTTATCATGAAATATTGACGACCTGCTAATTATGTTTCCTTTGGGCTGTTTTTCAAAGCTTGTATAGCAGCTGGTACTTATTACAGGGCGCCGGTATGAGTAATGTGGGTGACGGAGGAACGGGCACCGCCACGTATATGGTGACTTGTAACGCGGAAGGAACGGGATGGACGAATGGAGGACAGACTGTGACTGCAGTCGAATGTCAGGAGACAGCGGCTGTGGGTGAGTACCCTACCTCGAGAATATATGACAACAAGGGCAATGCAAGATTGAAAAAAGGTTCTTCAACAATACACATTCGAAAATAATTGTAGCCTGTACCATGTGCGCCGACAATCTCATTACTGTGGATCCGGCAGACCCGAACGATCCCGGATCGAAGGTATGACTGTTGATAGTATTTGTTGGCCATTCGGTGCGTCAAATGCGAGGTCGTTGATGGGGCACATCTTGAGGAGATTGGAATATAATTGACAGAGATGACTTACAGGCGATGGATTCGGACACTCCGGGCATGGCAGGCGGATGTAAAACGAGAACTTTCACGTGCAGTGGAAGCAATCCCGTCATTGAGGTGACCATTCTACGAATACAAATAGCGTTATAATTCTATAAGCATTCTATCCGAATGAAATTTAATGTAGCGTTTCTTTCCCTGTTATTGCAATAGCAAACACGAGAAACAAGCAGACTTCAATACAACGATACGGCAATTGCAGATCAACGGCGGCGCTTCGATGGTCACTGATGCTGCGACGGCAACAGTCGTCGCCACTTGCAACGCCGCTGGAACGGGCTGGGAAATCAACGGAGCCGCAGCGACCGAAGTATCCTGCAACATCCGTGAGTCCCATCTGCTTGGACAGTTCAAGATCAAAATACTTGCACTCACCGAAATCATTGCTTCTGCTCTATCGCACGATAAATGTTTATCAATTGCAGTAATCCGTTTAATCTGCTAAATCTCAATTTCAGCTTGCAAGCGATGTGCGGCTGCAGATGTCACGATCACGCAATCATTCTTTGGAATGACGCCAACGACTGGTGCAATGATCGATCGGTCAGGCGCTTGCGCTACCTGGAACCTCGTGTGCAACGGACCGTCTCAACAATCCTGGGAGGTAAGAATTTTAATATAACCTCTACCAAAAGGAGTACCAAACATGAAATAAAGATTAGCCTCAAAAAGAAGACACGCGAGAAGAGCATCTATAAGTTAGTCATTGGCAAAACATAAACTCTGACGGAAGGCATCATTTCACTGTGCGATGCCGACGGCAAAGTTATCCCGTTAATCTTTCTTTTTCTTTTTTCTTTTAGTATCCCTCACCTCTTGGGTCCTGCGAGAGATCACTGCTAGGCCAGTGACAGTGGGAATATCGAACATTTTTTCTTCTTTTTTCATAAATAATTGTTGAGTTAAACGGTGGAGAGGGAATATTCGGGGACGCAGCCGACGGTGCGATGGACGGAGTTGTGAATCTTCTTACGACGTGCGATGCAACGGGAATGTTTTTCGTATACATGGGAATAAATATCATGACCGCGGATTGCTCGGCGGCCAATTAAGTGTGTTCACAGTGTCATATTTAGATTTCATGTAATTATTCTCCTCTTTGATATTCACTTTCTACAATATGTGCCGTGTCATACCCATATCGTTCTTGCAATGATAAATATTTATTTATGCTATCGAATGTGTAGTAATGAATGGTACGCGGCCTTTGCAGATCGTACAAATTTCGATTGCGGACTCTTTCTGACTTTTTCATCTCAATTTTCTTTTAGTTTGTATATTATATATAATTAAGAATGGTATGTTGAAAAACATTCATGCAAAATCTCGATTGGCAATCGACAATCACTCACGCGGGTTTTATTCAAATCTACATGTCTAGATAGCTCAAGGGAAGACCAGGCTCATCCCATAATCATGATTAGAAAGTGCAGAGTACCTGAATGGTCGGTCTCCTGAGACATGGCCATTACACGCGAAAACAAAATTATTTATCAAACGATTGGTCTGGCGATTGGTTGCGAAGAGAACATTAGCACCTCCGCTTGAACAATTTGGTTATTCGGCAAGACCATGGACTTGATAAATCTGCGAATAATATCAATAAAAACAACTACATCAATTGATTATTAATACCTTCGATAGGGCGGAATGAAGTACATATTGATCAGTGGGGAAATGAGTGAGAATAGGCTGCTCGACTGAAATATTGCATAGTAACTCCTTGCGAAAATTAGGAATTTTGTAACTAAAATAACAGTCCTTAAACTCACGACTATTATGGATCGACGGAGTGTGGGAGATTGTACTAATCCGAGGGCATCAATCATCCAGAACGAGACACCAAATACGTTGGAAAGAGGAAGAACCATCTGCATAAGAAGAGACCGATAGATCTGCTGGTGGCTGTTGCTGTCACTGCCTCTCTGAAATCTCACTTATAGACTAATGATATCAAATCGGTACCTTCAATTGACATGCTCACGAGAGGGAACTGTCTGATGTAGTGCGATTCCCATCCTAGTCGTCACTCACCACGGCGCTAATGCATGCATACAACCTCCGCCGTATGGAGACTATCGAGAAAAATCCGACTACGTAAATCACGAAAAGCACGAGAAAAGATGTGCGGGCTAGCAGATGTTTGTCTATTCCTCCAGTCAGATCAATTACACTGAATACAGTCCGATCCTGATCAAATCCGGGCTCATCGAATGTTCCTCCAAGATAAAAGAAAATCTTGAAATCGCGTTCATTATGGTATGTATTAACATCTAACCAGATTGAGTAGTGCGATAATCGTGATTGCAAATTGCGAGATTGCCCGTCTCAAATTGTGTCGTCGGATGTTCTCAATCTGCGGTGCTCGGACAACCCAAAGACGATAGGCAAAGGAAAGGAGAATGAGCAAGACGGATGCAGCTACTGAGTTGGCGTGACCGGCTGAACATTCGTGATGACAAACCCCGTCTCTTCTCAATTTTACAAGCTATCACGCCAGACTAATCGGCTAGTGAGTAACGATAACAATGTCTTATAGAGAAATAGGTGATGTAATAATTTACATATCAAAAAGTGGCACGATCGTTCGCTGAGAAGAGTACACGGGCCCATATAGACGAGTACGACACGGAAATCCGAGTTTTGAAGACTGGAAATTCAGTTTGTGGGTCACATTCATCCTTGAGAAAGATGAACCTCGAGCAGCACATGAGACTAGTAGCGGACGACAGAAGGTCAACACATGCAATGTGGAATAGAAGCACCGAATAATTCGAGAGTGCTGGAGGAGTTCTCAAATGATAGTTATTATGACAATTTTCTTGTAATTTCATTTACAATACCGTGAAAATGATTATAAACAAATTTAAAATCTTCGTAACTTTTTTAAAATTCCTAAACAATATCAAGCGGGATTTCGATAACAATCGAACAAGACAATATCCATACAAGCATTGTATCTAATCTTGTGCACCAACCTGATCAAAATCATACCTTTTCAAAATAATGAAAATGTAGAGGATGTTGATTGCAATTGCGGATATGTCGAGTACGGATAGGGACACGATATGGGTCAAGTCTCCAGAGGAGAGCATTATAATGATCGCTTTGAGCTAGGGATCGGCTTATGAGTTCCGGCGGTCCGTCGGGAATAGGAGCATTCGCAGTAAGCAAATTTTTTTGTACAAATTTTTCCGTGTCAATTCAGTGGAGTACGATAAATAATTCCCTTCAAAATAGAATAGGAAATTGTACAATGCAACATATTCAAAGGCTTCTGATGGAATCGATTGCTCGGACTATTATGAATACTGACGTTTTGGAGATGACGAAATGCACGTAATGAGTAGGAATTGTTATTTAAAAATGAATCGGTTCGGAACAAATCAATATACGAATGATTACGAGATTATGGTGATTTATTTGTCGGATAGGAAAGCGTAGTCTTGGAACGGCGGGATTAAAGGAGTAAGATGGGACATAGGGAATTCAAGATAGGCCAAGGTTAATCCCGTTCCCAAGTGATCATTGTTTTTCGTAATTTTCATAGAAAGGCCTTTTTATCTACATAATCATCGGAAAGAATCGTGAACTCAACTGCAGCCCCCATTTCCAGCATGGGTTTTCACGAAATGCAATAGGTTTCCTCGTTTTCAATGGAATGTGATTTTCCTCACAGCCCACATCATCTAAAATTTGCTGCCCCCGTGTTCCCTTCACCTTACAACCGTATTTTCCAGTCCGCGTGTGGTTTCACGGCGCTCATTACTTTGTCGATCCTCACCACAGGGTGGATGGTGACGATCCACACGGCGCGAGAAAGCATTACTGTTCGTAAACCAATTAGGCAAAACTAGAGTTCGAAAAAAGAGGGGTTTCGACATTCAACTCGATAGACAGGTCCAAATCTGAGGGCGCCAAAACATGAAGATCCGATTTCCTTTGTGTGTTCTAATGCAAACTGTTGCAGCTGAAGAGCAACAGTGGTGAGGCCCAGGCGAATTACGACGTGATAACGAATGTCATTCATTGATGTATTCGCAAAAACTATGAGGATTGCCAGTTCGGTTGACATTCGAATAAATCACTGATATACTGATGAATTTATTAAAATTGCTAGCCTTTGTGTATTGGAGACCACTGATCTTTGAGCTGGAGGAAGTACATCTAAATCAGCCGGTTTTTATGTCTCCTATGGTTTTAAAACGTACATCCTTGTTCATTTCTCTCCTCTCGGGAGCAGTGAATCCTCTCAACATCGTGGACCGCTCGAATCGACCTCGTCGGATGAGAATGAGAAGAGTGAGGGGAGCGAGCAAGCAATAGTATGGCATTACCTTGAAATTAGAACATTATTTCCGATTTTACCCAAAATGATGTGCTGATTGTGAAGCGCTGATTCACATTGATAGCTGAGTTGAAGAAGACATTATCAGCCGGTGATAATATCTTGCTAATGTAGGTCGAGTATGAATAGACGACTGGAAACGGTTAGGCAAGTAATCGAAAAAGGGTTCTTACAAAAAGTAATAATGTAAGTGATCGTATGAATAATAGTAACAGGAAGAAACTGCTTGATGGCGAAAATATTCTGTTTTCGATGAAAGGTCTTGTCTAGTTTGTATTGAAGTCGTCTGAATAAGAAGTTGTGTAAGATGAATGGCAACAAAGACCAACTCTTTCTTGAGCATTGCAGTATTGAACGACCAAAGCACGAGTGTCGTGGTAGCACTCAGTACGTCTGTGCCAACCATTCCGTACAGATTCAACATCATCAACTAAAACAGGTTTTAAATTCGAATTGAAAGGTTACCAGTTGTGTCGATTTGTTGAATGAGAGGCAGTATGGGCTAAGTCCTTCCATGGGTTCATTGTGAAAAGTGAAGTAGCCAAAAATGCAGGGGAATGCAACCTAAATTTGAAACATTCACATTAGTAAAAATTCACTACCCAACCGATGTTAACATCATCGAGCGAGCGGTAATTTTCTGAATGCTCTGACTGAACAAGAAAGTAGATTGAAGCCTCTGGGAGGCAATGCCAAAATGAAGTATACAAAAGCCAGGAACAGATGATGAAATCATCATCCGAATTATGCACAATTTCTAGCGATACAACTCGTAAATTAGGATTCTGAAGGTTTCCAAACCTTAGGAATCTGTGCTTCACATGGCACAGATGCAGAGTAGCGGAAAATGAGAAGCACAATCTTAATCGACTCTATGTGATAGAAAATGTCTGAATTATGGAATAATCTACCTGAAGAATGGCAAACGCACCGCCGTGGAAAATACAAAAGATGTACACAGCAATTATCAATTCCTTAATTCATGATGTGTACAGAAATGTAAACGAATACCTTTGTCACCGAATCGAACAATGACTTGTGCACGTATTTCTTTGCAGTGTAGATGCAAAGAATAACAGAGGCAAATGAACAAATAAACTGAATTTTACCTTTTTTTTTCTTTTTTTACGTTTTTCAGAGAATGTTCGAAAAAAGACTGTTACAGATGTTACGGATATCCTTACATGGACCCATTGCAGCGCATGCAAATTTGTGGAGTTGTACAATTGCTCGGCAAGTTCGCAATCCATGGAGAAGATGAAAAACGGGGAAAAGAATATAAGATTAAATAGTGAAGTCTCGTGACTGAAGTACGCGTCCTACTCTCTGTTGTTAGGGATAATGTCGAGGAGATACATCTCACAGACATAACAATAATCGGACTATCGTTACTTGATATTCGCACGTAGTCGAGAGACAATTTAAACTATTTATCCGCGAGTAAAGTGCGGAGAGGAAGAGCGAGAAGGAAAGAACAGGACAAGGAAAAAGTATTGCCAGGTTTGCACATGATTATCAGTGTGACTAACACATGGCATGCATAAAATAAGATTTGCATTAATTTTATTTGTTGTCATACTTTTCTAGCAAGCATTTTTACCTCTTTACATTTGTAACAATACAGAATAAATGCCAGCATGTATTGTTTCCAAGTTGGTGTTTTTCTGCTGAAGTTAATAATTATTTATTAAACATTAATAATAATGTCATCGTCATCAGCGCCTTCGAAAACGCCGCGGCCGCGGCAAGATATTGCCACTGTGTGTTAAACACTGCAAATGCGATATTTCCGATTTCCAACTGCAACTTCGTTAGATAAATTCGATTTATTGATATGGCACTACACAATGATCGCATATCTATCAATTCTGTATCTCTCATGCTTAGATGCACTCGGTGTCCTCTCCGGGCATCTTCGCTTCCATGTTCATCACACCCATCTCGAACCTGGAATCAACAATTCTAATCGGACGCATGCAATATGAAGTTAGTGGAATGTTTCAATAGCATCACAAACCCGTTTAAAATGTAAGGTTCAGATATGCCGAATATGGCTAGAGTAGACACTAAAGGAATGTGAAATGAAGGCGTCTTGATCTTTGTTCTAGTCACTCACCATTTGCCGACCATTTTTCCGCTGTTGATGTAGCTCTTGGGAATCTCGTATGTGATCTTGCGTCTGCACAGCTGAAATCTCTATCAATTTATCATACTACTCAACGTTCACCAAAATATTGTTCCCTTGCCATATATTGCCTCTCCTTTTATCTTCCATAGCCAAGGATTTTGCTTCATTTTCGGCTTTCCTATCATTCTTCACGAGTTTGCCAAAGAAGTAAGCCGGAAGAAAGTGGTCACAATCTCTGTCAGTTCTCCCGTGCGTGAGTAAAGAATAGAGCAAAACAAGCCGCGACTTCTCACGTTAGGAATGTTGAAAATGCCCTTGTTGTTGCATCGGTGGTAGAATTTGATCACGGGCTTGATCGAACCGAATTCGCTCTCAGACCCGAATAGCTGTAATCAAATTGATAATTCAATTGATTATATATCCTATCGTACCTCGAAATGGCCACGACTGTCCGTGTTCACCGTGGCAAGGACATCGTCCGGATTGGGCCCTTGAAACGGTTGTTATTCTATCTACTATTCACCTTGAAATGAATAGCGGGAAATGATGGCCTTGATGAAGGCGGGTGCACAAGTACCTAGTAGCATTTGAACTCTTTTTGGCATACATTCTCATGAATCGAGTAACTAACACATAGCAAGTTCACGCAATTTAACTTTGGCAGTGAGATTGGGCAATCGATTAGGAGGGTTCGATAGTAAGCACTCACACGTATCGAGCTCCCACAGTTTCACTTCGGCATTTGCGAGGGGCGCGCTGCCACACATGAGAATGCCTCTGACGCCCACGGTTTGATCACGAGCGAAGACGACGAAGGAGAGAGAGGAGAAGAGAAGGACGTAGAGAGAACGCATCTGATGGGAATGTATTTGAGATTGCTTCGCATCAAATGATCTCTTCGTTAGAAACAGCGGCGAGAGAGCAACATAGGTGCGAGAAAGATATGAAGAGGGTCACTTCCGGCCAATTCCTAGAATTGCATGTGAAAAAAAAAGAAAAAAAAGGCACAATGCTCAAAAATAAAGAAGAAAATGAAAATCGAGTAGAAGAGAGGGCGAAATATAATTTCATTTCGCGAGAGCGAACTGTGCCTTGAATAACCTTTACCGACCTTTACCTCTCACCTTTCTAGCGAGAGTGGTGAGAGCGGAGCGGAAATTGACTGGTCTTTTAGATGAAACCGATTAGCTGAAAGCGAGAGGCAGAAGGGAGAGCAACAAAAGCGAAAAGTTAACGAGTTGAGCGAAAGTGATGGGATTTTGAGAGGAGAGAGATGTTATTGCCGAGAAAAACGTGTTCGAGAACTCGTTTATCTCAGTGTTAGCGAAAGTAAAGCAATCCGAATCAATCACTATGGAATTTTTAAGTTTCATCGATTGTGCAGGGACGATATGGGTACTGAACTCTCATATTGATTCAATAGGATTTACAGTCAAAAATAAGTCGAACTGAAAAGGTGAGAATGCACTGGGCGCGAGTCGAACCAGCGGGTGCTGGATAGCTGGGCCCAGCACAACTAGGCTTGGTATGTTTTACATGAGAATTCAGCCAAAAAAGTTTAGCACCTCGAACTTCTCATCTAAGATCAAAAACCTCTTTCCCTTTTCTCACACTCGTTGATTATGTGAAGTTTAAGTTTGGAGAAGTTTTGTGGGATTAGATGAAATCGGTTTGTTGTGCGACATTTTCAGATCTAATTTTTGCATTTCCTTCTCGGATTGAGAAAATATGATAGTAGATAGAAGGAATCTACTATTCTACCTCACATTCAGCGCTTGACGCTTTACGTTATTCCTTAAATCTTAAAAGTCAATCAAATATTTACAAAAATCTAACCATCTTTGGATCAATCAAATTCTTATTTTCTTCGAAAACCCGTTAACTCCTGGGCACAAACTGCTTTTTACCAGTAATCCTTGAAAAAATCGCACCATTCCTCATCAATCGAAACGAGTAATCGTTGAAACGACGACACGTAATCACCGCGAAAAACACCCGCGTCTTGTGAAAGATCTGAGACCCCCAAAAAATTAAAAGACGGAACAGTAGTAAAAGGTGGTTTGGCATTATCCTCGCTAAGGGCGGGCTAGCCACCCCATCGCCGATTAACAACTTGAGCCTATCCTGGGACGACCAGTGGCTGGTTGCGAGGCTTTACCGCCCGTGTTGTGTGCACGTGGTAGGGGATTTCTTTACTGTGGTTTTCACCACTTCCAACATTTCTTAACCTCCTTGCTTTGGGTGGATCTGAGGGTGGGCGGGGTCGAACTCGTGACCTTTCGAATCGCATTCCTGGCACACAACCACTGCGCCACGGCGCCCTACGACTCAAAAATTTCTCCAAAAAAATCCAGCAGTATTTTCTCAAAGAGACTAATTGGCATTTCTACTTCATGGCGTCTCATAATCTTTCGTTCTTCGTACATCCGGCATGAAGCTAGCGATTAGAGTTGTTGAGTTTGTTGTAATACGTAGCTTATTAGGCGGTGTAGGAAAGCATGGAACACCGTTCTACTAATAAGATATCATTAGTAACTGCATCTCTACGATATGACAGTGATGTTTCAGTTGTGGATGAAAAAGGATTCGACAACAACCATGTTTCCTCCGTTTACGTTGCCATCATGATTAGAGAAGCTGAAGGAAGAGGGAAGAGGTGAGGCGAGGAATGAGAGGGAGAGGAAGAGGAGGGATAAAAGGCCGACCTCTTGCGCAAGAGTTTGGAGAATGAGAAAACTCTTGCGCAAGAGTTTGGAAAATGAGAAAACTCTTGCGCAAGAGGTGAGGCAGGAATGGCCGTTTTAGATCGTTTATGCTCGTTCTTTCAATTGTTATGTGTTCTGATAGCTTAGTACGTGCATAGGAGGATATCAGAACACATTTGCAAGATTTACATAGAGTCTCAAGAGAGGTGACGCTCTATAGACTCCCTTTTCGTCTTTCCCTCCTCTCCCACTGTGCGTTGCTCGCGTACTTCTCGAGCTCTATCGCGGCTCAGAGGTGACATATCGACAAACTTCGAAGAGTATGATCACTATGGCTCCACTAGAGACTGTTTTAATATACTTCTGACTTCTTTGTGTGACAAATTACCTTTAACGGCGCGCTATCTTCTAAGAAACAAAAATCCCGTCCTACATCAACAACCTCTTGTACAAACTTCAAGAAATCATTGTAAATATGCTCTGATATCCAAATTACTTAATCATCCTACAAAACTTTAGAAAGATCGACCATAAACGGCCTAAAACAGCTCATTCCTACCTCACCTCTTGCGCAAGAGTTTTCTCATTCTCCAAACTCTTGCGCAAGAGTTTTCTCATTCTCCAAACTCTTGCGCAAGAGGTCGGCCTTTTATCCCTCCTCTTCCTTCATTCTCATTCCTCGCTGCAAGAGAGCGGCAAACTCTTCCCTCACCTCTTCCTTCAGCCACTCTAATCATGATTAGAGTGGACAAATGAAGAGGGCAGAGTGCGCGGCGTGGCGACGAATGAAGGGAAGAGGAGAGGGAGAGGGATTAACTCTTGCGCAAGAGTTCGAACTCTTGCGCAAGAGTAGAATTGAGAATGAACTCTTGCGCAAGAGTAGAATTTAAATTGGAAATTTCGATCGATTGACGTCGAGATACCAGGTCTATAGACATGATGGTTGCATAATAATCACTTAATAGTGTTATATACCAGTTGTGAATAGTTTTGACGAAAAATCGATCTCAGTTGGAGATATTTCACGGTGATTCTTTCACAAAACATGGGTCTATGAACATTTTCGATGTTTTCGAGGTTTGTTGTGACAGCTTAGTCCAATTCCATCACTTTTATCGTGATTTATTCTTTCCATATTGATATGAATCTTCATTCTTGTCAAATGATCAATGATAGGTCTATCCTATGCAAAACAGTTTTAAAAAGATTAATTAGTAGTACTTATGCAAATGTCATCCCGACTTGACAATAACTGCCGAAGTTAAACGATCGAAAACACCCGGATCTCACATCTACTCTTGCGCAAGAGTTCATTCTGAATTCAACTCTTGCGCAAGAGTTCGAACTCTTGCGCAAGAGTTAATCCCTTTCACTCTCCTCTTCCTCTCATTCTCATTCCTCGTTGCGCCGAGCGGCAGACTCTGCCTTTAGCTCTTCATCTGTCTACTCTAATCATGATTCATGTTGTGTATCGTGGAATAGTGATGTGTGTGTGTTTTGGAGGACTATACTCGATGATTCAGAGATAACATTAGTAAAAAATGGTGCGCTCACGATGTTGTTACAACCAATCTGTCTACTAAACCGCACGTATTATGTCATGTGTTTTCAAAACAACTTTTTAGGGGAATATTTTCAAGTTGTAGGTTCAGGTTAGCCTGGATGAAAAGTTTTTTATCATAGAAGAGATCGAAGATAGAGAGAGAAGCTAGCGGAAAGAATCGAGTATATAGAGTAGTACGAAATTTCGGTACGTTGTCCAAATTCCTTCACGTCCTTCCGTCTGAAAACATTCGCGTTTCGAACAATAATTGGTGTGCTTTTGGTTAAAGAATGGATGAAATTTGGCAGTTCTTTCACAATGCATGGAATGAAATGGATCATGTATTGGAGTGGTGTGAGACTACACGTTCAGTTGAAACGCCTGTGATTCTCGTGGCTATCGAACGAGAATCCGTTGGTCTCTCAACTGAGGATCCAGTGAGGATTGGCATTGAGGGAAGGAATAGCCGAATGACAGCCATTCGGAATCGAGCAATAAAGAATAAGACGAAAAATGCATCGATTGAGGGGAAGATTGAAGTGGTTGAGAAGAGAACGTTGCCGAATGCTCCGAGGGAGATTCCTGCAAGTTCATCGTCTTAAATTTGACATCTCCGTAAGATAGCGAATGCCACAAATTTAGAGAAGGAAGTTGGATATCATGACTTACCCGTTATCGCGGGAAAAACGAGGACAGTAGCCAGTGGCGCGTATGAAAAGAGCACGGGAATGGCCGTCTCAAAATAATTACGATTTATGTGCGGAAAAGTGTCGATCGTGGCAAAAGATAGATGACGTTAAATCGTTCGGTTAAGATGGAGCTAATCTGCTGAGATCCCCATCGATCCTAAGAATCTTCTGAAATGAGCTCATATCGAACCTGTATGAGCAGAGCCTTGAACAGATCCATCTGCATCTTTCTTGTCTTCACTGTTAAGAGATTGTCCGAAGATCTTACAAAACTTATATTACCCAAACGTATGAGAGTTTAGAGCTACCGAATAATGCCGATTGTTCTCCAGATGCAGTACATGATCACAGTGGCCGTTCCACCGAACATTCCGAGAAGCAAGAGAAGACCGACGATGGAGGGAATGTGCCATACCATCTCTCCTGTCACTGGATCTGGTCTCTGATAGACATGGTTGGATTGGATGAATTGCACGGAAGGGTCTCTCACCCTCACAGCTATCACTGTGAAACCTCTATTCGGATCCCGCAAGTCGATGCCGTAGATGTCTTGAATCTCTTGAGGCACGAGCGCACTGGATAACATTGTTGTATCTCAGAATAAACCACGATATCCATACCGCGTCTCATTGGCGGGTGTGAAAGCAATCCCGCATGTGCCAACAAATCCAGCGATGTAGAGGACGTAGATGAGGATGGCGAGAACCGTCCATTGTCTCTTATTCCAGTAATCAGTGAAGGAACGAATGATTCCGCTGTAAAAATGATTGGATTTCCAAGTTATTGTATTTTTTAGATGTCTTCGACCGCTCCGTAGAATTCCAACAGACCTCGACACTGTTTTGTATCTGTATACGTAGTGATAGGCGAGAACGAGAAACGTCTGATAGTACGTAGCGATGAATACAAGAGCGAACATCGTATCGTACGATCCTCAAATATAATTTTGAAATTAAAACACGGACAAAATGACGTACGTTCTCCTATAATCATCTTTCCATGTCGCGGGAAGAAGTAAAACCCGCTCGTTGTCATGTGCATACTCTGTACAAGATTGATCAGATTTCAAGATTTTTTTTCTAAACTTGCCGGTTGAAAGGCAGCATGCCCGGCGCTCGTCATGATATCACAGACGGCGAAGACAGCCAACAACCATCGATATGCTCCGATTCCAGCCGACGATGAGGTTGCGATGATGTAGAGAAGAAGACTGTTCGATGCCACGGACAACGATGTCGTCGAGGCAAGAAAAGCAGAGTGGAAGGGATCCTCGTAGAACCATGAATACAAAGGGCTAGTCATCGAGTCTGCAATTGGACCAGTGGAGAACTGAGCAAATTATAAAGGGCACATGAAAATGAAAGCCGACGAAACAGTTGCCAAATGATTGTCAACGGGAGAAAGACTGGCGAAAGGATAGGGGATGTCTGCTGTAGTCGCTCTAACATCAACCAATGAACGAAAGTGTACCGAGATGTCCTCCCGGATTGTTGAATACTCAATTTGAAGAAGGACGTCACAACAACGACGACGAGTCATGTTTTCGGCCCCGTGTCAACTGACATAGCGAAAGATCGGAGAAGAAGGAAGCAACCACTGAATATCAGGTGACAACGGCAGTAATTAGACCATTACTGTATTACGATAATAAGAGTGACTTTCGCAAGGTATCTCTCATGTCTTCAATAAGCCAGAAGATGTGATTGTGATCTTGGAGATAGAAAACTGAGAGGTTCACTCGGAGCAGCGCCAGTAATAACCAATCACGACTGAAGAATGGCGTTGAATCACAGTCTCACGAACTCAATCCCAGGCACATGATATTAACTACGAGATGGTACAAGAAAATCGTGACTGAACTATTCGATCGGAATGACCTCATCTTCATAGATGAAAGATCATTCATTTCTGACAAAGCAAGCATGCATTCCCTATGGAGACATCCTTATAGAAAATATCATATATAATATTAAGACAGACTCTCCGACAATTGGAAAAAGACCTTTTGCTCTTTTGATCTTTTAGATCTTTTGCCACTGTTGTGGTGTAATGATATAGACATCCCTGTCATTAGTCATGGTCAGACGCATCTCATGCTTCGATTAATGGATAAATCAGCAGTAAAGATCGAATCAGCAGATATATTTATACAGGGAATAGGTCTACGAGGTGAAATAGATCTCGATATTCTTCATACTGTAATATTTTCTTTTGCAGAGCATTTTTCTCAGCGCAAATTAAAACGCAGTCTCCGTAAGAACGCAGGAAAAGGGGGTGATAGTGGTACAACTCCGCCATAATGATCGCCCAGCGCTCAAACTTCACCAGCATGACCCCTAGGGCTGATACAGACGATTTTTGAACTTTGGTCCCGAAATATTGATCTTTGATCTTTGATCTCGCAAAATTTCAAATTCAGATTTCGATATCGTGTGATAGCTCATTCGAAAGAGCATAAAAAGTTATGTTATTTCCCGAAATTTCATGCATTTTCGATTATCCATATTCGAGAAACATAATGAAACGTCAAATTTTCAGGGGTTTTTGATAAACTTTGGGGTAGCAGCCCTACTCAAAGTCATTTGTACCCTCTGGATTTAACATATTTCTTGTATCTCTGTATGTGTAACAACTTTTTGTGGCCGACAAGAGGATCATTCAGTGCCGAAGAATCGAAAACTTGGTTTGAATGTGGCATACTTGCTCAAATTTCATGATTCTGCCTGTCATGATTCTAGTCGGTAACGTTGGTAGGCAGTTGTTTAAACCTCAAATAATGTTTTTTCGTCATTTTCAACCATTTGAAGACTTTTTGTCACCATTTGGACCATATCTGCGGACTTGACTTACCTCGACTTTTTTCACATAAGGGTCCCCCCTTATGTGAAAAATCGGTTTTGCGGCCATGTCAAAATGGGACCTCGAACACTATAAAAAATTCTTTTGGGTGATCAAAAATTAAATTTATGTTAGTTTAAGTGCAATCCTACAGGTTATTGTGGTCGATTCTGATAAGCGACCAAACCGATTTTTCACATAAGGGGGGACCCTTATGTGAAAAAAGTAGAGGTGAGTCAAGTCCGCTGATATGGTCCAAATGGTGACGAAAAATCTTCAAACGGTTGAAAATGACGGAAAAACATTATTTGAGGCTTAAACAACTGCCTACCAACGTTACCGACTAGAATCATGACAGGCAGAATCATGAAATTTGAGCAAGTATGCCACATTCAAACCAAGTTTTCGATTCTTCGGCACTGAATGATCCTCTTGTCGGCCACAAAAAGTTGTTACACATACAGAGATACAAGAAATATGTTGAATCCAGAGGGTACAAATGACTTTGAGTAGGGCTGCTACCCCAAAGTATATCGAAAACCCCTGAAAATTTTACGTTTCATAATGTTTCTCGAATATGGATCATCGAAAATGCATGAAATTTCGGGAAATAACATAACTTTTTAATCTCTTTCGAATGAGCTATCACACGATATCGAAATCTGAATTTGAAATTTTGCGAGATCAAAGATCAAAGATCAATATTTCGGGACCAAAGTTCAAAAATCGTCTATATCAGCCCTAGGGGTCACGTTGGTGAAGTTTGAGAGCGGGGCGATCATTTTTACGGAGTTGTACCATCCCACCTGCGTTCTTACGGAGACTGCGTTTTAAGACTGAAAAACACGATAATTTCGACTCTCTCATCCGCATGCTCGATTATCAGTTAATTTTTGAAATTACTGAAAAATTTAATATTTCGAAGTTGAGATTTGTAAATTGAAATCAGTGTATTCAAGTAGAGAAAATGTAGGGAGAAAATGTGGTCAAACGCCTTACGATATACATGCGATCGCACAAATGTCTTTATCGTACAAATTTCTCGACAGAATAATGAAATCAAGTATAGCGTCATGTCAACTACAAACAAAAAAGTAATTGAAACCAAGGGTATACGGTATCGAGCATATCAACGTCCCCTGCCGATCCCGACATAGTATGGAAGCCAGACACGTTCACCTTTCTCGACATCTGTCGATCTTTCAATCTTGGCCAGGAGAGGATGATGCAACCAGCGACTTCTTATGATTTGCGCCCTTGCAGCAGCAAGGCTTTTTCTGAAAGTTGGAAAATATTGGGATGATGAAGCAAGGGTAAAATTTAATTTTAAAAAAAAATATTTTTACTTGGTTAACTTACGAAGGTATGAAAGGATAGTTCGGAGTGCGTGCAAGAACTGCTGGTAGAAGAACCAACAGAATTGTCCACCAGAGAACGTTCATTGTTATAGGTTATCCTGATATTTTAGCAGTATTAAAAAAATAATACTGACAAAGCGGACAAAACGTATGTCTATATTTATAGAAAGTTAATAATGGGGAAGTCAAAGAAAGCCCTATGAGTGACTTCTTACATTGTTTTTCAATTTGCGATAATTTGTTTGTGTGAAGATATTATCGGAATTGAAGCCCCGTTTGGTTCCTTGATGTTTGATACGCAAATAACTTCAACTCACATAACGATAGAAAAAATTCGAACTCAGTTGGAGTGAGGAAAGACAAGACACAAGATTATTCTTGCTATACCGCAGATAAATTGGGATTGCGCGCGAATGGAGTTCTTTCTGCATGAAGAGAATAGCGATGTGGTCTACTCTTCATGAAACATGAGAGGCGAAAATAAGGAGTTTCTCGATTGTCAGTTTGCTCTTCAAGAAAAACGATCGCAGCCGTTTCACTGTTATAGAAGGGAATGGAGGGGGGCTCTTCGGCTTAGTCTTATATAGCCACTTCATTTGTCGCAAATCCTTTCACTTGCAGCCCTAATGTGTGGATTGTGAAATCTTACTAGCTAGAAGGAACTGGAATAAATAGAAACGATGATTGCATCAACATGTAATCAGTGGGCATTCCACAGAGGAGCAAAGATTGCGTTGTAGGAGGATGCGAAAATTGTGCAAAAGCATCAAATTCACAAGTAATTTTGCAAATTTCGTTTTCACTCCGGCAAGTTGGGAAAATTTTGCAGTTCGCGAGAATCAAAATCTCCTGATCAAATCAAAACGATTGGGATTGGGCATTCTATTTGCATTTATCCGCTATTTTTGAATGACTGAAAGAAATATGTGCAGATATTAGATTAGCGGGAAAAACTGAAAGATCGTACTGCAATACCAGCTTGAAGCGGATAATCGCACATCATCGCTTGTTAAAATGATATTATGTCAGGTGCATTCTGGCTGATTGCCATACGAGTATCCAGGTGATCCTATTGTAAGTCACACTCATGGCCGGATCTTTGTATATTGTAAGCCCAAAGGTATAAACGAATTTAAACGGGATTGATGGCTGATTGACCTGGAGGTAACTTGCAAGAATCGAACCAGACGTGTAACGGACAAAATTTCGCTTTCTCCACTACATTGCATTTCTCTCGCCCACGCCATTTCTGAATACTGTTTACTTGGATTTACAGTTCTCACAAATGTTGTTCATGATTAAAAATGTGCAAAGCTCCATCAGTGAGATCCATATCATTTTGCGAAAAACAGGAAGGATGCAAGAAAAAGACAAGTAGTAGATAGCGGTTGTGACGTAGATGGATGTGAACGCGCAACACAAGGAGCAATTCGATGCTGCCATCCAACTTGTTAACACTCAATGGTGGAAACGCTAGCAAAAAAAGTTCATTTGGGAAATGATTTCAATATTGAATGAATGTAATTATTGAAGGATGCAGGCACAGGGAATCCATTGCTTTGACTTTTCTCCATCATGACGTTCCACTGATTCACCCATTTATGAATCCATTTATTCCTCGGGTTCGACAAATTGTTGAAGTAATGAACGTGATAACAAAATGGACGAAAGTGACACATATGTATGGAATTATTATAATTACATAAATAAATTTATTTTCCTTTTTTCGTGAAAAACAGTGTG
Source organism: Pristionchus exspectatus (assembly GCA_911812115.1). Lineage (NCBI taxonomy): Eukaryota > Metazoa > Nematoda > Chromadorea > Rhabditida > Neodiplogasteridae > Pristionchus > Pristionchus exspectatus. The sequence continues at coordinate 13,349,806 of OU461582.1, forward strand.
ACATTCTTTGAAGAGTAATTAGGACGTGAATGATGGTACTCTGACGCTACTCGCTAAAGGCAAGCGTATACTTCTGCTAAGCGTTTGAAAGAGAAATTGACGAATTGGACCAGGTAAGAGAATAGTATACCTAAAAGAAAATATTGCAAACTTTGGATACATGGGAATAGCGTATACACTACTGGTCCAAGCGAAAATAGATCTGAAGTATAGTAGACAATCTCGAAGACAATTCGCATATAATCATCCATAACATCCGATGAGGAATGGAAAACCGCAATGAGTGACTGATAAAAATATACTTATGATTTTTAGTCAAGAATGATCTACCGCTATTATAATGTTAAAAACCTGCGTAAGAAAAATGCAAAAGCTGATGAGGAAGAAAGATTTCTCCTGAAAAAAAAATATTATCTCTCCTTCTCGTTTGTTTCGCTTACAATTGAAGATATTTTTCTCATTCGCACTTGGCGCATAAACCACAGAGACAAAATCTGAAAAAAAGGAAATAGGCTCTGAAGATAAAGAATTCTAACATTAAGCATTGAGCAAGAAAGAAGAATAATAGCTCCAAATCCTAGCTGGAAAACAGCTGCGATTGGTTTCTTCTGAATTGACATCTATCGATGAATCAACGTCTTAATTCACTTGCAGATGCGGCAGACTCATTCTCGAAAAATTCATAAGTTCCTGTCGAATGGTCAAAGAATACCATGACGTCTATTGGCAATCTGAAAACATTTGGAATTACTTGAATCGAATAAATGAGGCTCACGCAGTAACCAAATGAACAGCAAGTAGAACAACATGAATACTTACAGCGACGAAGATATAGGATCTTTTCCACACCTATCTTTTCACTTGTTTATCGAGTTACGGAATCGCAAAACTTTTTTCATTTAACTATTATCATCATTAATGCTAATATACCGTCGTGTTTCTCATGATGGAACAAACGGCCACGAATCGGTCAATAGTTAGCAGAAGTAGGTCAATATTTTGCACGTAATATAAATGGAAGGTTAGAAACATCTGCATATTTCTGTAGGAATTTAGTTATCTTGGAATAATGTGGTTTTATGTTTTTCTTACGCCACTATAGGTCGTTCCTTGAGCCATTCATAATAGAAAAAGAAGAAATGCTCATTCGTCAGCTTCAGATATATCCAGGCGTTCAACCACGTCACAATATTCTAAACTTGACCTATAAGTGAACAACACGCGTACAACTCACCGAAACAGCCATTATCACGTAAATTAAAACAAAGCTTCGGCTGAGAATCTTCCGTATGTGAAACATGGCATAGAAGACGAGAAAGTACAGGAGAATTCCAGGAATTCCATAGGCCAGTTGAATAGAAGTTCGTACTAACATCTCAACCTGGTGGATGGAAATTTCGGGCCTATTCCTGAACTGGAATCCAGGGACTTTCGATCTGATTGGCCGATTGATGAAAATTCGCACTTTGTGACGACTTTTAAGTCTACACTAGCTTCGCAATTTGTCCTTATTCAGTCGCAAATTTTCAAAGACGAGGAAAGGACTCAAGGAGATAGGAAGATCAAATCGGTCATTATGAAAAATAGGTCTTCTTCAATTTACAAGACGAGAGAAAAAAGGTAACCATCCTACACGCATTCAGTTTGCACTCGCATTCACTGCATCTTCAATCAAATAATCTGTAACTTTATTTATCTTGTTATGCGGTTTGTACAATTTTGTGCGATGTTATCTGATTATAAATATACATATTGGCTTGCGAATTATCAACGACAAATAAGCATTTTAAAATCGATTAGAGTAACTGTAATTTCACTGATCACTAACTGAAATAATTGATTGTACAATAACAATGAATGAATATGACACATTACAGCGGATAAATTGGCTGTGCAAAATCTTCATGACTGTGAAAATTTATGGGTGCATTTTGATTGTTGAAAATGTACATTTAATAGTGCACATCATTGAATTTTTTAGAGAATTCTCGTTGGCTAAATTGATGGATTGAATAAAGTTAGTGTTAAGCTACAACTGCTTGGGATTCGTGTCCAGGAAGTTGTTGCAGTTGGCAAAGTTGTGCTTCGGCGGGGCTTCCCATGTGAAGGCCAGAGCGGAAGTCGCGGCAGGCGGATAGGATGGTGTGGACACTATTGAGGTGGAGTTATTGGAGGAGGAAGAGGAAGGAAGCGCCGCCGTCAGTTGCTGCACGTAAAGCGCCTCGAGGTGCCCGATTTGCTGTAATTATCGAGTATAGTACTGTTACACAATAATAATCGTCAAATACCATGAGCGAGGGGAAGAGAAGAGTCAACTGCATGCTGCGACGACTTCGCTGATTGGGCGTCATTAGTGGATATCTGGAAGACCATCGTCTATGGTTAAGCTACGATATGTTAGCTGGTAAGTTCGCTACTTACCGTCTTTCGATATGGGTGAAAAGAGCTTCCATGAGGTGATCAACGAAGGCTGCGGCAGCCTTCCGGCCTTCTGTGGACAACTGGTTGTCTGAATATTAATTGTCGGAGAATGTTAAAATCATGACTATTTGGACAGATAATTGCGATGATGTTACTCACCAGTCTGGAATAGACTCATGGCCTTGAGTATGCAGTACTCCTCATAGTCCACATCCAATTCCCTCAGTGGAATTCCCACCATCTCCACCAGTTTCTTTGCGAGAACCCCATAGGTGTTGAGCCATCTGCAGATTGAACTCATTGATTCATTCTGTAGCCACCAACTGCATTGCTTCAGTCAAGTATTTGTCCTTCGTCCCTTTTTTACTGTGTAAACTCATTTCTCCTTGTGCACTACTCACTTCGGTTCCATCGTCCGTGCTTCATATTCTTTGTATGGAATGTAGCTTCCGTTGCCCAGTGGAACTCCAATCCGTTCTTGATGTCTACCAATCGATTGATAGACGTAATGCAGCCATCCGAATACCATGAAGTTCTGTCGGAAGAGCAACAACTGCGAAAGGATAAGTTACATCTGTGTTATCCGTCATACTATCGTATACATCTACTACACCAAACGGTCGATACATCTTCACCCTGATATTCTTTCTTTTGTCAATGATATTTCATCTACTAATCAACTAGATTCATCTTTTCCATAAATTGAAGACACCACAGTATTCACATCTCGGCAATTTGAAGAGACATACCTGGTCAGCCATGGAAAGCGCTCGAAATTCGGGAATCTCTTCGGCCCACTCGGATAAGAGAAGAAAGCCTCTGTAAGTACCCCAGAATCACTATAGAGATATCAATCCTTAGAAGCTATGCAGTATTAGTACGAGGCTCAATAGCCTGAGGACTAGTGTTGAGAAGCTCTACGACCTTTCAATTTTCTGTTTATAGACCTCGACAAATTTGCCAGTATAAATAAAATGCAAAATATTGGTAAAACCTACAGGTAGAAAGAGTTGAGGACGTCAGCTTCGGTCATGATGCGCTCGCAGTTGAAGTTCTGCTTAAATATTAAATGTATATTTAAGTGTCGACTTCAAGGACGTCTCCAACAGGTGAATATCAAATATTTGGTAAAAATTTGAAATAGTCCTAAATCAGTCCCGTTTTTCTTAAAATTACAGAAAGTATGTTTCACGAGAGCCCTTTGATCTCCATGGTCCCACTCTCCACTCGAGTTGGTCTACGAGATAGGGAAAGAGGAGAACAATGGAGAAAGGAGAGCAAACAAACCGGACTACATGCACTCTCTCAGATGTGTGACCTCCACTCTCTCCTGTCATGTACAGAAGAGACCTTCTTAGGGGTAATTCGTGTGCAAGTGAGAGTGTAGTCTTTCTATTGGGCCAATACAGTGTAGGGGGGGGAGGTGATTTCTCATCCGGAACACAGCCAACTATTGCCGAACAGCAATTGTAGACTAGTGAAATTTTCTGAAAGAGAGAGCGTCTGTTCACAGCCCGTAACCGGTCTTGAGGCAATCGTTTTTCCGAAAGGGGGATATGCAAATGTAATTCGATATGCCTCACCGCTGTCAGATCAATGTCGGGAATGGAGAACTTCTCCTTTACTTCTCTAGACAATTCCGCCCGTTCATTCCCTTGTCCACTTCCAATCGTTCTTTCTAGTGCGCACAGCATCTCAGTTATAGGATGCTCCTCTAACGGGGCTGAAAACGAATGCTTAATCGTGATCTGATCTTTAAAGGAGGCGTATCATGAACTTTTGAAATTCAAACATAGCGACTCTTACAACGATATGCCGAGTTTTGCAAGATTCTGGAAAATTGCCAAGAAACTTTTGGAAAATCGCCAAGGAGTAGATCAGTTTTTGTCGATGGGAAGAGCCTGCGGGAACAAAGAAAAATCCCTCCGTAGCCAATCAATAGTGTGCGAGACAACGATGACCTTTCCATCTATCTTCTTGATCTACCTTCCCTTCCTCCCCATTAGCGCTCCATAAAATATTTGAATTCTTCGCGGGCTTTTCCCTGGTTTTTCCTGATACTTTGAACGCGGATATCTCGGTCCAGAGTGGATGCACTACTTTCAAACTTCGGCTTTCTAACATCGTTATGGATTGCAATCGGATCATGACCTCAACAACATGAACTAATTTTTCATGATACGCCTCCTTTAAATCACTGATCTTTCTCGGCCAATACATTTAATTTTATTACTCAAGGAGTTTCAGCTGCAATCGTTTGTCACGCACGTCTATGTTTTATTTTGAACGAAATAAGTGATCGAACCGCTTTTCGGTGATCCATCGTACATTAGCTGCGAGCCAGTCAGACACCTCTTGATGCGTTCTTCCCTGTAATCATCTTTGATGTACTGCTTGTTTTCACAAAACTTGACTAATAAATTGTTTATGGGCAAATCGATGATACGTTTTCAGTTCGAAAGATTATATTTCTCCCAAACGTACGTAGTACATGGACTAGCAGATCACCGAAACACCTGGTACTTTTTTGATCTGGCGCCCACGCTCCGATCATAATAAAGTGCAATATGCTAGAATAATAGCTGATTACCGTACCTGACGTGTTTCGGGTTCATTCCGCCCCTGACGCACTTCTGGAAACGACAAGCGCGACATTGGTTCCGGTTCTCTACAATGAGCGGCATCTCGGCAACAATATTCACCATCAACTTTGTTTGTTTTGCCTATGCCATCACATTGCTTGATGCAGTCTTCGATGGAAAGGCAAAGGGTGCATACCATCAGTGATCTCGCATCTGCCCGCCACAGCACAGCAGTACTCTCGTCGCTCAAAGATCGTTCTTCTGAATGACATTCGCTTGAGGTGACAACAATCGTCTCGACATTCCGTAAATTTCCTCACCAATTGACCAGCTAAAGTATATGTGAATGTATAACGCAGATTGCGATTGGAGCACATTTCTAGAGAAGAAATCTATGAATTTCAAGGGATGAATGAGGTTTGTGTACGGGATAAGTCCGATAGTGCTTCTGATCCCTCAAAATTAATCCAGGAGAGTGATTCGTAAAAGCTGTGTCTGATCGTGTGAGCCGCTATTATTACTATGCCCAAGATAGAATTTCACCACCACAAGGGAATATTAGTGAATACGAAGCGCGAGACTAATAAACATGGGGAGGTGGGTGAAAATAGACATAAAAGGGAGAATAGAGCGAGGATTGAGGAGTGTAAGTACGAAACCAATAATCACATCAGAAAGTATCAAATAAGATGCAACCAGAAACAAGTTCGCTTACACTTTCGAGTGGTAGTGATTTGTAAATAACGAATTGAATATGTCACCTGAAAAATGCCTTGCACCCATGGCAACTCATGGCATTGTAGTGAATGCTCACTCGCTCTGTGGAATTGCACGCGACGCAGTGACCTACAATAGGAAAGGTGAGGAAGAATACGGCATTCCAATTGTATCCCAATTAGAGGAGAATGAGCTGAATCATTCAACTTGATAATGTCAACGACCCCATGTAGAAGGGGTGACCAACAAAACACGTCCATCCTCAATCCCTTCGCAATCAATACATCTCCTGTATGATGAAAGTCCGGGCCTTGTCCATCGAAATTGGATCCCGTGTGTATGATTTTCAAAGTTTGGGCCAGTAATTAAGCCGCATACCCGGTTCCTCAACGGCCATCGACGACGACGCCATCTTTTCGAGAAGAGAGTGCGGAATGCGCATCTGATTTTGGAAAATATGAAAATATTTCATGGAAAATAGAGCAGCATAAATTAATATCTGAGAGACAAGAGAAAGGACAAACAATAGTTTACGCAAAACGCTACGCACAAAAGATTGGTCGAACATAGCGAAAAAATGACTCGAAAAATGAAACGAAAGCTGAGGAAGTGGAGCAAGGAAAAAGGAAGACATTTTTGGAAGATTGAATTTGGACGGAATGCCTTGCAAAAAGCACGTGAAGAGTGTGGGAGGAAAATGGAGAAATCGAGACTGCGTTGATGGGAGATAGAATGAGAAAGTGAGGATTGAGATAGGAAAGAGAAACTAGACGAGTTCCGTAAGTCATCTATGGAGAAGAAATAAGAGGCGAGAGAAAGAATAAAACTGCTCGTAGAAGTTGAGCAGAATTCAGTGCAAGCTGTAGGTGTATACAGCTGTAAAGTGTGTAGAGATACGGCAGAGACAAAGAGAGAAGAATGTTGTTAGAGAGGGGGAGGGAGGACACTCGTGAGAAACCGCGAAATTAGAGAAGCTATTCAAACTTTCTGTTGCATGGGGACGCACGCGTAAACACATGATCGACATCACTCATAGGAAAACTCGGAAAACGTGGAAAATCTGGGAAAATAGGCGCCGACTATCGAGATAGTTGAGTGGATATGCAGTTTGAGATAATATTCTTTTATATGAAGTACAAAAACCGGTGAGAGCGTAGAATGGAAAGTAGATGAGCGAGAAAGGGCAGTGAAAGGGGACAGATGAAGATCAGCGAAACAGTAGAATGGTAAATGATGCTTTGAAATGAAACGCATCTCGTGATTTGAATAGTCATCTCTTGAGAAGGAAAAGAATACAAAAGATCAATCAGAAATAGGTAAGGAAGTAGCTCTCTGTAAACGGTGAACAAACAAAAAAAATGGAAAATGAAGGACCGCAAAGTAGTGGAATTGGGAATAGTAGCAGGGAGGAAGTGAGGAAAGGGTGGGGTAGAAGAGAGACGAGAGCAAAGGAGTGAGAGAGAGAGTGGAGAGAGTGGAGACGAGAGTTTTGGGGATAGATAGTGAAAGGAATGACAACGAGTCGACAGACGATGCGTCACACACAAACTTCGACTACTTTAGTCAACTATATTGCTTGACGTAAACGAAGCAACTGTGTGAGCATTGTGACAGGTGCCAACACAATTAGATAGATAGACTAAAGGAAGAGAAAGGAAGAGTGGCGAACTCATACAAATTGAGCCGCGCTCTTCCCAGGAGTGGAGGGGGTGCATTTCGAATGATCATTCGCTGATTAGACAGATGGGAGAGAGAAGAATCAAAAAGATGAGAGGTCAATGTCATCACCACTAGGAATATCGTGTGACAATAATGCCCTCAATACAGGTATGTAAGTCTGGGCATAAAGGGGCCAAGATATTTCGTGGAGCGCATGGAGATAAGGGGTTTCAGAGAGAGAGGAAGACAACCACGTGCTCTCCACTTTCCATTTCCTCGCAATAGTAAGGAATTCGTATTCGCTCATACATTCTTCAGTGAGAGGGATGAAGAGACAGATACACAAACCGTGGCATCATTCGGCGTAAAAAAAACGTTGATCAATGGTTCACTGAAAAGACACTCCGAATTGTTAAAAGAGCTGAATGGGTAGAGCGGGAGATCTAATTAGTGCCGGGTGTCTCTCATGCAAACCGCCTTGCGAAGTGCATGGGAAGTCGACGAGAATGCGTGGGAAAAGAAGAGAAGCGAAGTGGAAGAGACGGAGGAAGAAGGAAATCTCCAATACAGCTGACAATAGAGCGACAATAGAGCCTTTAAACTTTCCCCGGAGATAAAGTTTTTCTATATCGAATCCATGGTTGATTGGCTCTTAGGTTGACGCAAAGAAGCCTCGAATAAATAATTAGAAACCACATGAAAGCGCGTTGTAGACACGAATGACGAGAGAGTTTAAGAGAGCAAAGAGACAGCGATGCACAAAATGTTTTAGTGGTCACGTGACGAGGAGAGAGTGCTCATGTGCGGAATACATTGAGAGGGAGAGGGGAAAGGGGGGGGTGGGAAACGAGGAAATATCTATGAAACAAGAGATCGACGAAAGACTGACACCAATGGTCCCCTCCACTCAATACCCCTCCATTCGTATGCATTCCGCGGAGCTCATGTGTATCCAGTTTATGAAGAGAGTGTGTTTCTTTCGTTTTTTATTCCTTTCGCCCTTCAGTTGGTAAGGGAGAGATCAAACAGTTCAAGGAAAGTATGCAAACGAGGATTCAGGTATGCAACACAATGGAGTGGGGCACTTTTCGCTTTAATCTTGGGATAGACATCGAAGTTGGTATATCAATCTGCCCATTGAATCTAAGGAATAAAATAAGCAGAAACGTTATTTTTTCCTAAAATTTTACTAGCATTTCATAGCACAGTCTCGATATGCCCTTTGTGGACTTCCACTCTAACCGTGGCATTAGTGAACAGTAAACTTCGCATGGTAAATGTTGTCTGAATATGAACTAAGATGGGGATGCGTATCGTAATATATTAGTCAGTGCTCACTCAGTCGGATCGAATCCATCACACAATTTTTTGTTGTGCGTTACCTACTGGGCTATCGATCAGAGCCTTCATCTCTATTCGAACTGCCTCAACGAATGATGATAATGGTGAAAACAAATGTTCCAAATACCATAATTCCTGTGACCACATTTTGTATCTTCCGTCGTACAGAAGAATATTTAGCAGATCGACTAGCAGATTTCGATAACTAATTCCTTGCGATAAATGTTTTTCCACTTTTGTTTTTTTTCTTTTCTCACCGTTGGTAATATCTTCAAAACGAAATCCATTGTAATTTCTTTAGGCGGCTTTCTCAAATGTCATATCAGACCGGACAGTTCGATGGAGCAATAAAATCAGTCATTAGAGTCGGACCGAGTGATCAGATAAGGCCAAAGGGGTACACCACTCATGCTTCCTCGCTTGATCTTCTACGCTTTTCGTTTTTTTTTGTCATTCAATGTCATGCAAGGCCAGATATATTTGAAATGTTCAAAATATGAATTCAAAACAGTGGATGACGGCGAACACATTACTCGTGTCTCTTCTGCCTACAATCGTCACGTTTCTCGTCACTTCGGGAGTTTGGATCGGCGTGAGTCTCTTTTCTCTCTCTTTCTTAATACTTGAAAAATAAGATTTTCGAATATTTTTTTTGCTGTGAAATTGGGGCCGTTAAATTATCTTAGCGATTCAAGAGATCGCTAGATTTTATTAACGATTCTGCGCTCTTTCGTCCATTTCCTTCGATTTGCATCATAAAAGAGAAGGCATTGATTTCACGACGCAGACTGTTACGCGGCGCCAATCCTTTGCACTTTCCGTAACAAATTGACACTTGGATAATAAGTAGGAATAAAAAGGGGAAATCACTTCACTGTCACAGGTGTTCTTCGCGGTCGGCCTCAATCAGCCCAGCTCCACCAACAATTACTACTATGGTGAGCAATTCTAGCTTGAAAAGTTTCGACCTTTTCATGCGTTCTGATTTGTTTCAAGGGGGATTCTAATGACTCTTCCTGCACCTCAGGCGATGACACATCTCAACCCGCCCTTCCTCCGCCTGTTCCCACCTATCCGCCGCTTGAATCATGTCCTGCCACAGGCACGTACACTCAGTGCAATGTTGATTGCGAGTAAGTGAACATTTGAGGACGATTGAGTGGTAGATATGACAGAGAAGCGATTTGTTGTGTTGTTGCTGACCTAGTCCATGTGGACGATATCACGTGTTGTTGGTTGTCGCAAATAACCAATGCAGATTTCAAATCTGCGAGTCGGTGCCGGACGATTTGTATGACACGGAACGAGGCACATGGTCAACTACGAAGTGCTGGCTGCGACTCATCCGTGAGCAAAACATCATTTTTTCCAGAAAGAATTGCGATTTACACAGTTACTCTCTCGCACACAAAATTTGCCTCCTCCCTGCTCACGATTTGGCTAATTATAAAAGATATATTTTTAAAAACTAAATTTAAAAAAACATTTCGCCGAGTTTGCGCGTAGATGGCCCTAGAACACGATAAAAAAGTGGTTGACGGGCATGTGAAGGAGTATCGCCGGGAGTATTGCAGAGCTCGCCGAACACGAGATCGTCATGGGCACGTACTACTGGACATTGCTTGAGGAGGAAACGGACAAAGACTGCAAGGACAAAGAGAAGTGCCAGAAGTGGTCTGGTGATGTGCGTAAGATGGCTTCACCTAGCAAATCGTGATGCAGCCCATCGAAAAGTGCGGTTTGTTGCAGGGTAAGCAGGTGTACGATGCACTGGTGGCTGCCGCCCAGCGAGGAATCTCCATTCGAATCGCTGTGAATACACCCGATCCGAACGGCAACGGATTCGCCCGAGAACATAGTAGGCACTTATTTATTTGTATGCCGAAATAAGCATTCTCCTTGCAGCGCTAATTGAGCCGTTGGCCATTCGCGATGTCAACCCAGACAAGGTTGGCGATTTTTTGAATGAGATACGGTATAAGAAGTTGTGACAGGTCCGCGTGCGATCCGTAAACTTCACCCGCATCATCGGAGCTGGTATTCTGCATACGAAGGTGAACAATGACAAAATGACGTGTTATTGTTATTATCGTTATTGTTATGCTATTGCCATGTTATTGGTCTGTTAGATGCCAAAACGATATTGCGAACGTACTATTGATCACATGCGGTCAATACAAAGTGAGCACATCCACCAAGAAATCACACGACGATGCATCTTTACCTTTTTGCTAACCGTTGCTGGCATGTTTCATTTCAGTCATTCACTGTGGACGGCAAACACGGCTACACGGGATCGGCCAATTTCGACTGGCGATCGCTCACGCAGGTTCACACTGAGAAATTTGCATCATAATCGGAATACATGCAGACGAAAGAAATTGGAGTAGCCACGTTCAATTGCGCGTGCATAACTGAAGATCTTCAACGGATATTGGAATCGTACTGGTACATGGGTGAGCATACATCATGCAATGACAATTTTCGTAATTCACATCCGAAAAGAATCTAGAAAAACCGTCATACGCAGGCGCTGAGGACGCCGTCCTTCCTTCATCGTGGTCATCCGAATACACTACGAACGCCGGCCACGACGCCCCCTACAATGTGCCTAGAAGAGAAGGACCGGCGACAGCGATCCACTTCTCTGTGAGAGTTGACAACCCGGCAACGATCACATGGAAAGGCAGCAGTGTCGAGTATTGCCTTACCCTGATCGTGCACGTGATGTATTGCAGAAAATGCTTCTATTACACTGATAACTATACACTGATTACACCAAAATATTTAAAATTTGCAGACGGCGCCGCTGCAGTTCAACGCGTGCGGTCGAGACAACGACATTGACAACATGGTAGTTATGTCAACCAGCAGTGCAGAAAGAAATAGTGTCCAGTTTATCATGATCAAAATGATTTCAAATCAAAATGATCGACTTATAAAAATGGACAAATCAATTCGAGGCAAATTGTAGATCAAGATGATCGACGAGGCAGAAGAGTACTTGTACATGGCCGTGATGGACTACGCACCCACGTCGCTATTCGAGGGAACGACCACGCCCAATATGTGCGTATTCTAAAGTAAAATATAAATGCAAGACATTAGTTTCAAGATCAATCACTTCATGTATTTCACCACCCTTAAGAATAAGAATGAGGAAACTAAAGAAATGAAAGTTGCAGTTACTACGAGAGACTGGACGCCGCGATCAAGAGAGCCGCATTCGAGCGTTTCGTTGATGTAAAATCATTTAGGTGTGCAAATGAAATATACGTTTTCAGGTGAAATTCATGATGTCCAAGTGGATTAATGAGAACCCGAAATTGTACACGTACATCCATGAATTCGACGATTTCAACTATAATTTGCCTTGCAAGCCGGGAGTCACGCGTGCGTTGCTTCTTGTCACTATTTCTGCCTCTCAATTTTTTAATGTAACTAATTTCAGCGTGCAAATCTGGCAGTATTGAAGCTCGGCTGTACCATGTTGGTGAAACTTCATAACATATAGAAAAAATTTCAAATAATCAAATCTCATCAAAAACAGATGCCCGAGGAAGGTTGGGAGGGCGTCCCATTTGTCAGATATCAGCATACAAAATACTTCATATCGGAGCAGGCTGCATACATCGGTCAGCCTTACTTTTCCTTGTTCGACGTTCGGGAGAAAATTGATGAGTATTTGAGTGTTACCCAAAAACAAGTTTTGAATTTAAATGAAATCATTGCAGGCACGTCTAATTGGGCTGCCGACTATTGGGTGAACACTGCTGGCATCGGTATCGCAATTCGATCGGCCGACCACGGAGGAAAGGAGCAATTGGTGGAGCAAGTGAAGCAGGTGTACCTACAGTGAGTTTAATTTGCGAAACACATCTTCCACATTAAAAAGAAGGTGTACTATGAAGTTTAAAAAACGGGTTTAGGGACTGGAACTCACAGTATGCCATTCCCATCAGCAAATTTTCGCTGAATGGGACGCGGATTGAGGATTAAGGTACTGAATAATATGAACGTAATTTAGAGCAGATGAAGACATTAAATTGTTCATTCAATTTTGTTTGATGTTGTTTCTAGTTCTTTATTGCTTAAAGTGAAATATTGTTTCCACATGATGCTATGAATTGATGTTTTTTCGTGGTTTTCATGAAAATGCTAGTGATAAATATAATCATAGCTGTACCGAATCGAGCCCCCGTATCTTCGGGTACACTTGATGCGATTCTGTATTAGATCGGATGAGAACTTTTGGATGCATGAAATCCTACCTAGCACAAAAAAAGGCGCTAAAATAAATAAAAAGCTGAAAATTTCCACAAAAAATACTTGAACAATTATGATGGATTTTTATTTAATAGCAGCTGAATTCAATTACATCTGTGAGAGATTGGTGATAATAAGATAAGCGGTTAGGATGCCGGCAATTAGAAGGAATTTAAATTTGCACACTGAAAATATTGGTCTTCTTGGACCCCCAAAGCACTCAGATGATCACTCTACTGTATTCCGCTGCTTTTGAGATTCTTCTGCAGGACGATATCACAAGCTGCTTTGAACACAAATTCAACATTCTTCGTATCAGTCGCACACGTGAAGTGAGTATAAATCTTGCGTTCCTTGTCTCTCTTCGATTTTCTCTGCAAGTATTCGAATATAAAACCAATGAAATAAGAATTGATTCTTTTATTTTTATGCAGTTATTCTTTGCTAACCTTGAGAAAGTATTGTTTAAGAAACTCGGAAGCGTCATCGGTGTTCTTACCCCCTGAAAAAGTTATGTCATTTATTATCATGCAGAACTTACTATAGCCACTGATATAATTACTGATTGGATGACTCGGAAGCTTTTTAGCGAATAGGTCTTTCTGGAACGATATATTTATATTAATGATTCGTGGCCTATCAATTGTCTATACCTTATTGAGGAAGAGAATGAAGGCGGAATATGCTAGGAATTCGCTCCTTAGCATTTCTCCAAAGAGATGAGCAGAATCTCGCAGTCGATTAGGCATTTTCTCAGAACAAGGCATTATGCGTTTAATACAGTATTACGGCTCACCTCCGGTTTGACTTCAGCCGATGGGATCACATCTTTGTGCAGCACAGGCTTGATCATTACATCCACTTCGTCAAGTGCCTGGAAAGATCAAAGATCAAGTGATCAGGAAATCTACTTTTTGTTTCGGAGCGTACCTGATCATACGCTGCCATGGAGGCAACGAAGAGAACTGCACCGACTCTGTCGAAACAGTGAATCCATTTCTTCCGATAAGTTCGCTGACCGCCAACATCGATCAGTCTAGATTGTGTCCATTCAATATGAGCCCGTCCACACAAGAATCACATAAGAATAAAAGAACAAGAACAGTAGAAGAACAAGAATCAAGGGACGTCATCACAAAAAGTTCTTGAGGATACGGATGACGGTGAGCGTAGTCATTTTTCACTCTATGGGCCATAGTAGCCTAATTTTAGCGATTTCGGGTGCCGATAAATTCCACAAATCCGTACGACGACGTATACGACGCGCAGTCGCCTAGCGTCAGCGGGGGACCAAAACGAAAAAAATTACCATGCCCCTCATCCTTAACTTTGAGAGATTTTTCCCCAATTTTGAGAGAATCGACATATTTTCTGCTTTACGATTATTATGTGACGATCAAATAGTATCTAGTTTATGGACACTATGTCGGATGAGAGCTTTACAGCCCGAGAGACAACTGTTATGTCAGAGAACATATTGCGGAACAGTTCTCGTTCGATCTAGAGCCTGTTTAAGACACGTCTTCGGTATTAAAAATTGTTTGTTCTATCGAAGTGAACATGTCATGAAGATACCGTATGCTGCTGTTCGAAAATGAGAAATTAATCTCATTGACGCTGGTTGTCGGTATGCGCAAGTGCAAAATATCTTCAGCAGTTGGTACGTGATCAGGAGAAAGCAGCGATGGAAGATGGGGAATATAGCTGAAACATTTTATTGTTCGAAAATTCACGGCAGACGTCTGATACTGATCTCTCAAAGTCATTTATGTATGATATTAATATCGTATATTCTCTGAACGAATACAATCTCCCTTTGGCCTTACCATAGAGATATTCCCTTGCTCGTTTTTTCACTTACTAATGAGCGTTGTCAGGCAGAGACGAATAGTTAGGATACGTGTCCAGAAAAGATTGAACACACTGAATGTTTGAAATATTACTTTTGCATAATAAATTCTGATGAAGACAACAGACTTTCAACGCGAGGAAGTTTACGAGAAATTCGACCTCATTCGACTCATTAATACCAATGAACCATGAAAGACCCTCGGAAAAACGATAGATCATGTCCTTAATTAGGTAATTTGTAATACTATTTGTCTTTCGAACCTTCTCAGTATCCTCGATTGTCAAAATGCATTCCTGCACACCTAACGCAATTTGATGAAAAATCTTAAAATACTTTTATTAATTTTCAATGAGATTATTCTTACCTGAAATACATTATATCTCAGGTACTTATGAAAACTATGCATTTCGTCGTCACTGAACCCGCTCATGTGAAGAATTCTGTAAAATATTATCGTATTATTCTGTTATCATTGTTAACCTCATTTGCTTGAGAATGGTGGATTTTCCAGCATCAGCCCCACCTGAAAAAAATAGATTTGGAGAACAGTTTAAAGCAAATTAAACAATACCCAGCAGTAGTATCTTCACTCTGACCATATCCTCGGTTTTCTCCTGTTCAAGTGATTTGTCAATGATGTTGGAAATGGTAATTTGCGCTTTGACATCTCGAACAGCTCTGGAATACGATTTAGGGTTTGCGAATCGGAAAAAAAATATAATATCAAATCTGAATTAATGTTGAAAAAATATGATTTGGTGAAAAAAATCCGGAAAAAGTATATCCACCGCCGGTTTCGAACCCATCATGATTTACTGTATGTCTATAGAAACTCCATCCTCCACTTACATTGCGATTTTGGAAGCATCAAACATTTTCTGAGCTCCGGAGCTATCAAATGCTGAAAACAGAATAATTTTAAAAAGACTAACCAATAGACCAAAATTAAAAAGATCAACTTATGCTCAGTAAGAGCTGCAGACGCAAATAACATACCATTGGTTTCCTGTCTGGCATAATCACCAGCAGGCTTGCGAGGCTTGGCGACCGTGACTCCCATGCTCAACCTTAAGGATTCTATACACACAGAATTTTTAAAGAGAAGGTGAGGCGCAAATAATATTTCAGTACTTCTATATTCTTTGACGAATTATTAGGATGAGAGCCGAGGTGATAAATGAATAGAGACTAAAAGATGACGATGCCGTAACAGCCAAATCGATTTTGTACTTTTTGTTTGGTAATTAGCGGTAATTAGAGAGCGACGTAGTGCAGTGGTCTATGGTGTCCTCCCATTCTATTTCACGCTGTCTTCGACTGTCGACCGTGATACTGCTCGACCCCTCCATGGCACCCCAAAGGGAAATAAGGGTAATGGGGCAAGGTATGAAAAAACATAACATTTACTTTAATTTCCAACCACAATATCTACTGATTAACGAGATCGAAAGCAAGAAATGATAAAGACCAAAACATATTACGAAAAGATCAACTGGAAAGGTCTCGAATTATCATGAGTCAGTCATGTGCTTTCAGTGACGCATTAGAATAATTAACAACTTGGAAACCGGCCAGAACAGTATATGGGAGATATTAGAGAATTTATCTCAAATAACGACTGGTGGAGGAATGGTGGAGTGCATACTTCCCCTTTCTCTGCCCTCATTACAAATAGCTGCCTATGTGATCTGTTCGCTCATTATTTTATGTCATTCTCTAAAAAATGAGCATCAACACGGGATTATACGGAAAATGTTTTTCGAGATAAGACCAAAATGATGACTTTGCATTTGCTCAAAATTATCGGTAGAACGTGCTCTATACTATTTAACGAATAATAAGCATATGCAACAGTATCTGTAGATAGTGCTCGAATTTCTGCTGGATCACGCGTGATGTTGACTAATTTTGATCTTTTTTTTTGGAAAAAAATCTAAAACTATTGAGTAGTACACGGAATGAAAAACGTAAAAACGATTGTCCCATAGAAGCTCAATAAGTACAAATAGGCTGGTCTTGTCATCAACAACATCGTCGTCGTCAACACCAACACCCTGTGCCCAACTGACTGGTCCATTTTTCGCAGGATGTACTTTTCCTCTATGCATTTTTCCTCGCTATGATCTTGTAGGTTCAGCCACTTGGCAACGATTAGTCTAATTTGGCGACGCTCTTCTTCCACAGGGGGGGATAGGGAATGGTCAGCATTGTTGCACTCTTTTTTTACCCACACATCGTATATCCCCTTTTGAAAAAAAAAACATGAAGGGAGTTCAACGGATGGTTTGAGCGCGCATGCGATGATGGGCAGATAATGATGAAGATAAACGGTTTTGAAAAAAACACGGAAATCTTAGCTGTCACTCTTGTGGAAGAGAACGGCTCAACTTGCATCACTTCACCACTCATTACTATTCCTCGAAAAGTCGCGAGCCGTGTTCATAAAGCAAGAAAATTAATCAATTCGTTTATTCATTGAAATACACGTTAACCCTTCCCGAGTCCTGCGTAGTATGGCATACGAATTCGTTCTCGTTTCTCAATGGTACTTCGTGAGTTGAAATTCTCCGATCGGATTTCGTATAGGAAGTGGAACCATCGGCAAGGGTACGGTAGTAGACGTCTTCTCAAAAATCTGCTGAAATGCATTCGCCTGAAAGATGCTCACCGTGAATATTTTTTTTTTAATGAAAAATGAGAAACACTTACTCTGCCAGTTCATAATTCTGTATGTAAGCCGAGATGTCTCTCAGAATTGTAAGAATTCCGATGAAGATTAGTGCTCGCATCTTCATAATCTGCAAAAAAATGACTTTTTTTCAAAAAAAAAGAGGAGAAAAATTAATAACGACCTGTTTAACGCTCTGTCTGAAAAAAAGTTTTAAAAAATAAAGCTATGCAATTGATATTCCTCGCTTTGACACAGGCGTCTGAAGAGAATGTACCCTAA
The DNA here is from genome assembly GCA_911812115.1 of Pristionchus exspectatus. Classification (NCBI taxonomy): domain Eukaryota; kingdom Metazoa; phylum Nematoda; class Chromadorea; order Rhabditida; family Neodiplogasteridae; genus Pristionchus; species Pristionchus exspectatus. Next base: position 13,367,594 of record OU461582.1, read on the forward strand.
AATCGGGAACTAGCTTAAACACAATTTGAATCAACCATATTATTACGGAGATATTTGCGTGGGTTACTTTGCTCCAAAACGGGCATTTAGACCGGTATTCGACGTGAGTAGGTTGTAGCTATGCTTTCAGCTATGCTGGAAAGATGATACTAACCATTAAAAAAGTGAGAAACTTTAGCAAATATCCTTTCTGTTGAAAACTAGTACTTGCAAAGTGTTATTTTGACGAAAAAATCAGGTTCAATTAACGCCCTTTGCTCTTAGCCGGTAAAATTACTGAACATTTGATTTTTGAAACTAAAAATTCACTTTAGAAAAAAAGTTGTGCGAACTCCTTTGATGATCAATGGCGAAAATATAAAAATTAAAATCTTGATGAGGCTTTTTTTTTTATCTTATCACACTCACTTGGGAGTAACTAGGAGAGAGATCTCAAGTACTGTTGTTTTATCTCATAACAGGCGCCAAACATTCTTCCACGATAGCAGCCATAGAAATCCGAAGAAGGAAAGTCAACGTGCAAAACTGCTAATCATTGGCAATAATAAGTGCATCAATAAGACATTGTGATGATAATCGTGAGAGCAGCTGCCGAAATGGTGCAATAATCGTCTCAAGCCACTTTCATTATCCAGCCACCTCAGAATCCGAGACTTCGGCTGTTTAGTCTGACTGCCTGTGAGAGTCCTTTATAGGGGGAATTTTTTTTAATCAAAAGTGCTTATTTATTATTTGAGAGTTTATATTATTTGAGTGAAAGTGTGTTTCGTGGTGTAATTTTGTGTCCGGGAGTGCAATCAGATCGGTACTACATCCTTATTTTGACCATATATCGAACAAATGATGTGATTATTCCTATGACACTCACAATTTCGTGTGATTTTCATGAGAAATCCTTGTCTACGTGAGATCTATGATTCCTCTCTCCCGTTCGACGAATCGTATGACTATATGTGTCGTTCAAGTGGAGAGAATGCAATCTGTAGCTGATCAACAGGGGAATATCAGCTAGTGCGATCTAGTGATGACGAATCTCTCTCATTCACGAATTTCAATGTGCTCGCGCAGGTCATAAGAGAGGCATGGACGGCAAACTTCCGTGCGGACTTGAAGACTTGTGATAACGGACGAATCGAATGGATATCGATCGTTCACAGCTCTACTTCTTCCTTCTGCCATTTACCGTCGTCAGCCTGCTTATCTATGCCATAATCATTATTGAAATATATCAAAAAAGGGGATTAAGATTGTACGATTGCTTGTTCTTTCGCTTGTTATGCAGTCAGGTAGAGATTAGGGTTGACAATTCAATGATTCAAGGGGAGAGGAAGGATGGGAGATGCAAATCGATCAATTATTCCTGGAAGAAGGATGGGAGAGCGCGGTCATCCTTGAAGAAGGATGAGAGAGAGCGGCCATCCTTGAAGAAGGATGAGAATCCTTCCTCAAGGATTGAGGGGGAGTAAGGACTTTATGAACTCTAAGACTTAGGGAATCTTAAGGTAGGGCTTGGTGAGTCTACATGGAGTATCTTTGGCGTGATTTGCATACTTTCTGCTGTGAATGGAGCGATTCAGGGAAATTTGGAGAGATAACATGGGTAAAATGGTCCCGGGCCCTAGTTTCTTCTAAGCAAACCAAAGTCTTGTTAAAAATTAAGAAGATAGCCTTTATCAGGCCTTTTGTTTGCTTACTAACTCAGTCCCTTATTTCCCTAACCCTTAAACGGCCGACAACACCGCTTCTCTCCCTCAATCCTTGAAGAAGGATTCTCATCCTTCTTCAAGGATGGCAGCTCTCTCTCATCCTTCTTCAAGGAATGGGGCGATTTGCATACTGTTGAAAAATGAAAGGAAGGCCTTCCTCTCATCCTTGAATTGTCAACCCTAGTAGAGATGCGACTTGTCGTATCTTGTCCGCAATTATCCACGTTTACAGTCAATCTACGACATTTCCTTTGTAATCATGTATTTTGTGATGGAACTTCCGCAGGTTTCATTTTTATAAGATCATTTCACTCAACATACTTCAGGATTGGCCAACGCTGCATTCTTATTTTCTCGCAATGAACTATGCGCACATGTTTTTGTGCTTGATTGCTCAAGTGAGGACAATATTTACTTCTAAATCCTTTCTTCTTTCTGCCGCACAACACAGGGAGAAAATGAAGAATCTAGACGAACGATTTCGAATCACGGAAGAAGTACGTTCGGTTCATTCAGAGATAGAACAAGAGAGATTAGGTAAAAAATGTACAGAGGCTCCTCCCGATGACCGACTGCGTTAATTCTTTCTCTGTAAGTACGTCGGAATCACTTCTTCGAAGATATAGATTTGCTGACGACGCTAGCTTTGAACTGCAAATTAGGGCATATTTATTAATATAATTTATATTTTTATAGTGTACCTTCGATTTCGCAGTCTTTCGGACGAAACCCAACAGTAGCATTGCCTTCAAAATGTTTTACTTTGGTTTGCAAATGCTATTTCCACTTAATAAATACACTGAACGGACTTTTAACGTTAAATGGGAAACTTTACCGTAAATGCCGGAATCGGCCACATGACCAAAGCGAAGAGCAGAGCTATAGCTGCCATTTCTTCTGCTCCAATAATGATGCCCAGAATGACAGCGCCTATCGGAATCGAGGGAAGAAGAAGAGGTAGCATGACCTGTTATCGAAGCAGTTTCGAAAATTGCGAAGCAAATACATGAATGAATAAAAACCGCACATGCTTTCGAATAGTCCGACACTTTTTACCTCAGGAAGCAATACCGAAGTCCACTGCAAACGGTGACAATAACAAAAAGAAACCTGGGCTATTTGTGCTCTGAAGAAACGACGCTGCATCTGCGCAGTTTTCGCGCTGATTTCTCCGCCAATTGAACGTAATTTCGAACGAATCTGTTATGATTGTATCATTATGGGGCACGTTTTATTGCAAAGCATACCTTATAGGTGCTAACTGCAAACAGTGCGTAGCTAGCAGTAAACGATGGAATGAAATCAAAAATGGCAATGTCGAGCACCGAGAGGCGATTCTGATTTTTTTGAAAACTTTTATTCAACTCGGAAACACATCGAAAATATTACCTCGTCGAAAATTCGCGCTCCGAAAACGTGAAATTCGCTGCGGTTTGTGTGGTGTAATCTGCTCGCACTTATCGACATTTCATCTCTAAGATCCTCTGATGGCATGCAAATTACCATCGTTACCTGAGATTTAGTCCGTTCAATCAATTTTCCCATTATCAGCAACAACATTTGTAAAGATAGATATTTTTATTCTATCACACAACTACAATACAAAGCTTCTCCCAGTCGTCGTAAATATTGTCTTTGGTTAAAAATATCGGATCTGGTCCGTTTTTGGTGTTCCATCAAAGTTTACTGGACCCGGAAAAGTTGTCCGGTCTCATGAAAGTTGTCCGGTCTCAGTGATATTTTCTTGGACCCGGAAATAGTTTCCTGGATCCGAAAAGAGTTTCCTGGACCCGATAATAATTTCCTGGACTCAAAAAATAGTTCCCTGGACCCATCACTTTCCAAGAGCTATCGAATAAGTGCCAGGGAAGTCTACAAAGTCTCTTAAGCTACAGTAGACCATTGCTTTGGCTAAGGCTTAAAGCTTGAAGCTCAGTGCTTCTAAGCACTAAAGTGCAGACAAAGCCTTTTTCAGAAATGCGTTGGGATAAATGTACAATGATGGGTCCCATCAAATATTTCCGGGTCCAGGAAGCTATTCGGGGCCAGAAAACGTTTTAAGGAACGGAAAACTATTATGGGACCGGAAAACTTTGATGGGACACCCATAACGGAGCAGAGCCAAATATCTCGTGAGAAAGTATCATACGTATAAACATACCCATCCAATTACATGAAACGTGACCGGTACTGAGTAGGCTAACACCATTCGTGGTAGACTGCCCATATGGTTCCTTAATTGTTATCATTTAAAAATGAGCTAATTGTACCTTAAACATTTTGTATACTTATAATTTGGAAAATATTTTACATCCGTTCCGCCCCTCTATCACTCCTTTTCAATTATTTTCTTGACTCCTCCAATTGCAAGAGACGGATCGGTGAGCTTAGCCGTGTTCTTTAGGCTTATTCTTATTTATCTCAGCCTTTTGTATCTCTTAACTCCGCCCACTCTGTAAGAAGAGTCAAGAGGGCGGGACCGGGCATGGAAGTAAGAAAATTCCGATAAATTGTTTGAGGAAGCTTTTTTGGATGAAATGAAAGTGAAACGTACTTTGACAGCGAGAGCCACTGGAGGATAGAGGGGGCCGGCACCATCTAACATTCAACTAATTTGTTAATTCTGTAAACATAGTAATCAACCTGCCAAAGAGTGTGTATTTGTGCCTCGAAAGCGGTACTGAATAGATCAGGTGAGATCCAGGAAGGAAGATAGAACAGTAAAGGGCCATACATCACGCCGAAGAATATACCATCGACGAATGCACCAACCTGTGAAGGTTATTTTCATGAATATAATATCTTCATCCCCTATCCCATAATAACATAACTATTTCATCACAACTACGTTTTATGAGTCTGATTATTCTGTTTTGAAGGTTCATTGGATCAACCACTAGAGTTCGAGAAACAGCACGACCCCGATACCACGGGGCCCCGTGAATGAAGAATGAGAGGGAGAGAAATCCGATACCGGCTCGTCTAAATCGACAATGACCCGATACCTGAGAGTCAAAAATATGCGCGAAATCGAGCGTTCTTAATTCATAATCGCGCGATTTGCATCGTGAGATGAATCATTCTCATCATTTCGACCCCGCGCCTCTCTATCGACTGGTCGCTCGCGCTTTTCGACACGTTTGTCTCACAGTCAAAGGTTTACTCAGAGGTTTAGAACCATTTTTTTGAAATATTGATTACAATTTTTCCTGTTTATCGTTTTATGTTCAGTTACACTGAAAATGCTCTAACTGAAAAATGAATCGCCCGGCAATTGCCGCATATGAGAAAACAAAACCAGAGAAAAGATGAGTTGCCGTTTTGCTTTCACAATCTAGTTTTTCAACGAGTCGTATTCTTGGGTTAATCTGATATTCTCGGAAATGTTTTAAAAGTCTAGCCATCTCGGTCTAGCCAATACATAAATTAGGCTATCCACATTTCGTGTTTGATTAGTAACGAACCAATTTCAGATTGGAACTAGAGCATTGAGGCATCGAAGAACACGCCAAACATAGCCAGAACGAGCTTCATTGACCTCCTATCATGTGAAAATTATATAAGGACGGTTCATATACATGGAAGGCCTTCTTTCGACCTTCTTCTGAACACTTAGCTCTTCAGATATCAAAAATTTAACATTCGCTTTCTGGGATCATTTTGAATTCAATCGAAAGATCTTCGAGAAATACGTCTCTAGTCAAAATTTCATTCGATTTGATTCTGTATTTTTTTGAGTTATCAGTATGAAAAGATCTCCGGTATCGGATTTCTATCCGATACATAGCCGAGGTATCGAGTCTTTTCATTCTTCACTTTTCGAGCGCGAGACCGGTGCGATACCGAATGACCCGCCCCGAATTACGAACTTTATCAACCACTGAGAAAATGTGAGGCAAAGAAATCCGAAGGAGCGCTTTCGAAAGACACACGAGGACCCTTTTAATCTTACTTTATTCTGAAAAATGATACACCGCCCGTAGTATTAGCGAACGTATCTATTTTCGTAGTGTCGGACAAGAGTTGGCACAGCTCAAAAATATCGATTCTCTGAAAGAGTGCGTTTTGGGGTTCTTGGGGGTACTGATGACAATGGACAAGTTCATTTTGCATGTCGACGTCCCTTTGGCTCCAGACGACGTCACGTCGAAAACAGTTTTTCGAGTATTACTCACTTGCCAGAAGTGCTAAAATTAAGCGAGTTTGGCTCCCGGGGTAGAATTCGATGCCAATAACGGCTGACCACTTCATTTTTTATGAATTACAAAAATAATTTGTAATAAGAAACTTCTCGCAGAGTTAAGTATATACAGGGAGAGTGCCTTGACCCCGGGAGCCAAACTCTTCTACCCCGGGAGCCAAACTCGCTTAATTTTAGCACTTCTGGCAAGTGAGTAATAATCGAAAAACTGTTTTCGACGTGACGTCGTCTGGAGCCAAAGGAACGTCGACATGCAAAATGAATGTGCGCATGATCATCAGCACCCTCGAGAACCCCAATAACCACTGTTATAGAGAATCGTGATTTTTGGGCTGTGCCAAATCCCCTCGGATTTGTTCGATTCTTACGTGAACGCCCTCCTATGAAACTTCCCCAAGATCGGCCTAACATCAGAAGAAAACATAATGAATAACTTACATCCACCATGATGGTCACCAGAAACGCCATATAAAAAGAGTTGACGGCCGATATTACGCAGGCAAAGTGGTAGAGTTTTGCGTCCAATCGATTGCGAAAGAGATAGTATAGCAACTCCACATTCAGCACCATTCCGGCTATTCCTGTTAAGAACTTATGACTTATGAGTTTCGAGAGAAATCACCGTTTTTGTGTCGCAGTATGTTGAAAAATATTTTGCAATATTGTGAGGTAACGAAAAAACTCACCAATTACTGGCGTTATTATACATGCAACGGTGACCCAGAGTAGCATTTTTTAGAGAGAATAATACTGTACGAGCATAAATTGGGCCAACTTCGTCAGAGAAAATACGTATCGTAAGATTATTTTCCATTCCACTCGTTTCTGACCTATGACGAACTGAGTGGAGGGAGGAGGGAGGAAGAGGCCGGGAGGAGGCTAGTGATCTACCTGCTCTCCTCTCCCCTATCTCTTCCCTTCCTCTCTCTCTCCCAGACAATCAATACGCTAACCAGCACATTGAGTTTGCTGAGCATTTGAAACGCACGATAAGTGAGAGTGAAATTCTCTTCTTTGTTATAATCTCTGAAAAATCACACGCCCAAGCAAAAAAATAATTGTTTTGATTAATTTTCACAGAATTTCAATATTTTGTGCTCAAGTTTTTCACATGATAGCTTAGATGAGTTTAGAGATCAGCCACAAACCGACAAATATCAGTGGAGAGGTGTGATGCTTGCCTTTATAATGCGATATAATTATCTAGTATCACTCAATGTCAATGCAGTAAATGTATTGGCATCAACTGAAGCATGCAGAGTTTGTATCCTGAGCGAATGTAGGTATGTATAACGAGAAGTGTTGATTCTTATCAATTCGGAATAATCTAGAGAAGAGATCCCTCTTTAGAACTGTTCATTATATTCTCAAAATTTCTGAAACGTTTTTCTCAGAAATTTAGATTTTTGGGTTTGTTGTACAAAAGAGAAAATTCAGTAGATATGTGGTAGCACTAGTTCGGATGAGAACATTCGGATGAATACCTACTGGATGAGAACCAAAAATACAAATTTTCTTTCGCTTGTGAAATTGAGAACCTGCTGCAAAAAAAGCATTTTATTTATTTATTTATTTATATTTATATTTACGCCTGAAGCTCGTTTGAGGCGTGAAGTAGATGATACAGCCACCGAAGCCCTGGCAAACGTGGTTTAGAGTAAACTCACAAAGCAGTCTTCTTGAACGGAGCCTTTCTTGACGGTAGCTGTGGATCCGTCCTGGGGATTTTTTTTTTTAATTAAAAAAACTCTCAAAAAAAATTTCATCCAGTATGTTATCATCCGATCATCCGGTCCATGTGGACCAAAAGGTTCGACCATACTTCTAGCAAATTCTTCATTCGAATGCTCCAATGTCTCATGCCTTTTGATTTACATAAATTAAATTTCATTTGCATATGTATTCTTTCGCAGCCTATTCCTCTCCGCACTCTATTCTAGAGTACATCTAGCGCAGTGTTTAATCAAAAACTGTAATAAAATACAAATCAGAGCGCACTTGCTCATACATCGAAACTTTAATATCGTGCAAAAGAGCCACAAGAAAAAACAACATCATATGAACTAAACGAAAAAAACAGTGCTGCAAAAACGCCAAGAATCGGGAGGAAACGCTTGTAAAACGAGTCCCTACAATTATTTATGTATTTAGTCTCTGTTAGACTCTCTAATAAACTATTTACTTTACCAATTTGCCGATGCAAATCGGCAAACTTTCGTTTTCTCGCTAAAATGGATAAACTATGCCTGTTTTAAAAGGACTCTAAGGCTTAACACTCAAAGGCTTGCTTCGAGAGAACGAAGCAATGCTGGAACAACTTGCAAAAAATTTGAGCGATTCCGACCATACTATAGTTGTATAATGTCCTAAGGAACATATTTCTAAAAATATAGCTCATTGGTCCCAGGGCCGGATTTAGAAATTTTCCGGTCTCTGCTCCGGCTAAACTGTATCTCAGCTTCCATCTGAGCTAGAGGCCTCCGGTTTAGCCCAAAAAACGCGGGAAAAAAATCTGAACAACTTTTATATCGTACACCGAGTCCATTCTCCACGATGATGGTCCATCATTGTCCATGATGGACCATCATTGTCCATCATTTTTCCATCATCGAAGTTCTTCGCTCAAAATGCGATAATCAGGGCTCTTTTTGTGCCTGTTGCACTCTTTTTGGGTTCCTTTTCACATTTGAGTGAAAAAATAAAATAAAAATAATCATTTTCATTGTGAAATTCGCATTCCATTCGATTCCATCAAATTTCCATCATTTGCCAATCGCAAACTGACGAGAAGCTCGGTGGGTAGCTGGAGCCGGGAAACTACGGTACCCTAAACTACGGACACGTTTCATTTTCGGAACCTTCGTTTTTTAAATCGATTTTCATAATTGTTTACCGCGATTATTCTTATGTTTCTCTTGTTCAATCGTGCGTTTGACAGAGGGCAACCTTTCCTTGTAGTCTGATTGAGGTTTTCCTTGTCGCAATGACTTGATTTCACCCTTTTCTCCTGTGACTGCGTTGTCCCTCTCTTTGAAAGTGAAATAAATCTTGTTTCTCCTGTGATTCGAGTTCTAGGCATTGCTCTTGTTCTGTTTCATGTATATTTTGTGACGCCATTGACCACTACCCTTTCCTAATCGCCGATTCTCCAGGCCAAGAAGTGGCGCGATGACGATTTCGTGTTTCGAGCCGGAAGGATGTCATTCGTCTCTCGAGTCTTGTTCCTGCTCCTCCTCACATCTATGGTTTCGACGGATACCGTAAGTCTTCTAACGTGCATCCAAGCTCAAATGTGCAGTTTGAGTTGACACCCCCCACCATAGCTGTCCAGCACTGGCGGCTGACCCCATGACCCCGGGTACATGGCTGCGCAACGTTGTCGTAGGGGTCATTGGTAAAAACTGTTTGGTGATCGATCGATTATTGGTACCATACCCAATCACATCTACAGTAACCACAATTACCGTACATGGCTACCGTATCCCAGTAGCATCGCGAACTGACTTTTTATAAATACCCTGTCCGACAACGTTGCGCAACCACGTACCCGGGGTCATGGTCCAAAATGGGTTGGTATGTCATGATGAAAGTTGTCCCTGAAACATATCCCAATGTGTTGTACAGTACACCATTATCGATTTTTGGCTACCGTAACCCTACCGTAACCCTGTTCGGCGTGTCAACCATTTTAGCCTTGGGTCAAACTTTTGCCAAAGTGTCTCAAATCGTTCGGAAAATTATTCTACCGTAATATACAGTAATCTACCGTATCCTACGGTAGCACGGTTGGGCATCACGAACTGACTTTTTTTTTGTTTTTCGTTCTAAAAATCCGTTCTTTATGCCTACGTGTACAGTTCGTCGGGGAATTTTTTTTTGTGGGTACTGTACAGTAATCCCACCGTACCTCGGTTCGGTGGGTCAACCATTTTAGCCTTGGGTCAAACTTTTGCCAAAGTGCCTGAAATCGATTGGGAATTCATTCTACCGTAATCTACCGTATTCCTGGGTATGTTAATCGCGGTTGGGTATCGCGAACTGACTTAGTGTGTTTATGAAATTTTTTTGCTGACATAAGGTACTCTGTGAGCACAATTCTCATTTTTTTCTTCAAAATAATGAATAATGGGTGCATTGCTTTTAAAAGACTATTGGTTCGTCGCCTCACAGTTTCTACGGTCCGGAGACCATCGCTACGGCCCAGAGATGACTCTACCATGGCTCTACGGCCCTGAATAAAATTATGCGGCTCTGACACTATTGCTACGGCCCAGACATGAGTCCCTCATGACTCTACGGTCAGAAAAGACTACGGTAAGGGCCGTAGACTACGATTGAGGGCTATATAATTTTTGTGAGGGCTGTAGCGATGCATTCAGGGAATTTTTTAACAGGCCGTGGAGACATGATCTACTTGTTTCTGGGCCGTACGGAAGCATTGCGGCCGTATATTTTTCCAGACAGTAGAGTCATGAGGGACTCATGTCAGGGCTGTATAATTTAGTCAAGGTCGTAGAGCCATGGTAGAGTCATGCCTGGGCCGCAGCGATGATCTCCGGGCCGTAGCATTCTTTTCCTGGTCGTAGAGCCTCTACAACCTCTAAGTCATCTATCATCGGCCGAGCCGCGGGCCGGCTTGCAATACAGTCCCCGAAGTCGGGAAAGGAGTTTGCCAGTGTGAGGCTACGAACAAATAGTTAATGAGAATTGTGCTCACAGAGTACCTTATGTCAGCAAAAAAAATTTCATAAACACACTAAGTCAGTTCGCGATACCCAACCGCGATTAACATACCCAGGAATACGGTAGATTACGGTAGAATGAATTCCCAATCGATTTCAGGCACTTTGGCAAAAGTTTGACCCAAGGCTAAAATGGTTGACCCACCGAACCGAGGTACGGTGGGATTACTGTACAGTACCCACAAAAAAAAATTCCCCGACGAACTGTACACGTAGGCATAAAGAACGGATTTTTAGAACGAAAAACAAAAAAAAAAGTCAGTTCGTGATGCCCAATCGTGCTACCGTAGTCAAGGATACGGTAGATTACTGTATATTACGGTAGAATAATTTTCCGAACGATTTGAGACACTTTGGCAAAAGTTTGACCCAAGGCTAAAATGGTTGACACGCCGAACAGGGTTACGGTAGGGTTACGGTAGCCAAAAATCGATAATGGTGTACTGTACAACACATTGGGATATGTTTCAGGGACAACTTTCATCATGACCTACCAACCCATTTTGGACCATGACCCCGGGTACGTGGTTGCGCAACGTTGTCGGACAGGGTATTTATAAAAAGTCAGTTCGCGATGCTACTGGGATACGGTAGCCATGTACGGTAATTGTGGTTACTGTAGATGTGATTGGGTATGGTACCAATAATCGATCGATCACCAAACAGTTTTTACCAATGACCCCTACGACAACGTTGCGCAGCCATGTACCCGGGGTCATGGGGTCAGCCGGCGGCTAGGACACCTATGCCCCCCACACACCAGCTACCCACCGAGCTTCTCGTCAGTTTGCGATTGGCAAATGATGGAAATTTGATGGAATCGAATGGAATGCGAATTTCACAATGAAAATGATTATTTTTATTTTATTTTTTCACTCAAATGTGAAAAGGAACCCAAAAAGAGTGCAACAGGCACAAAAAGAGCCCTGATTATCGCATTTTGAGCGAAGAACTTCGATGATGGAAAAATGATGGACAATGATGGTCCATCATGGACAATGATGGACCATCATCGTGGAGAATGGACTCGGTGTACGATATTAACTGTTCGAAAACAAATTGACAGTATTAAAATGCCATATTACGAAAAATTTATCACCATTGGAATCAAATCCGAAACCATCATTTTTCGCCATTGACCATGAACTCAGGGTCATGGTCCAAAATGGACATGAAAAGTCATGTTCGAGAAACTTCAATTGCTATACACCGATGTGTTAGATAGTCCCCATGAAAATTTCCTTCACCGGAAATACCGTAATCAGAAGCTGCGAAATCGAGAAATGTTTTTGATAGAAAAATTTGTTTTAATTAATCAATTCGCGATGACCGAGTTACGATATTTCCGGGGTTGAAAATTTTCTTGGGGACTATCTAACATTACGGTAGTGAATGCGAAAACAGCAAACAACACAGTGTGAAAGGTATTGATATTGCGCATTTGACAGAACTTCATTTAAAAAACCCCCTCGTCCATTGCCGAATCCCTACCGACTTTCAAGTTGATTGACGCGTATTTGAAAAAAAATGTTTTTTTATATTGCACGCCCCCCCCTCACGCCACTCCCCGCGGAATGCTCTGAAAGAAAATTAGCCGCGTAAATAACATCGGCCGTGAGGCTCGCACGTCTAAGATATCATGAGATCACGATCTTAGCTATTCTATCGATGTCATCAATCACCTCTCCCGATCCTCTCTACGACTGGTACAAGGCTCCACTGTCCCTCGATGATTGGTTGGCCGGTGGTTCGCTTCTCGTTCTCAGCCTCATTTTCATCCCTCTAACCGGCATCGTCACTTTCAGAATGTACAAGGCAGACAAGGTAAAAAAATCCATGGAACAAAAAGTTAAGAAACTGCCTAAATTTATGAAAATATCAAAACTTGTTAGAGGCCATAATGTTTAATTATCTTGCACTGAGGAGATTATCGGCTATCGCTATCTGGTCTCATCGGCTTTCATTGACATTCTCTGTATGGTGCAGTACGGAGGCCTCAATGGCATTACTATTCTCACGAAGAAGCCATTGGCCATTAGCAAAGACAGTCGATCGGCCCTGCAGGTGCTCTTTCTTTGAAATATTCCGGTCATTCAGCATTTTTCGCCAAAGAGTAATCGATTTCAGTTCTACATAGACTGGGTGTGGTTTGTCTTCTGCTTGAACTATCCACTAGTTGCGTGGAGCCGATTGGCAGCAATAAAGTTAGTGAAATATAACTTTCTAAATTTACTAAACAGTCTTTCTGAGAACAACTGACAATGAAAGGAGATGACCTAGGAAATCATAACAATAATTAACCCTTCAGAATCCCGATGTGGTTCTGTCGTCAGAAGCGCTGGCAATCTTACCTGATCTGTTTCATTCCCTATCTCATTGCGCTGGTTCTGGTCAGTCGATTTTTCTGTCGTGTGAATGAAAATTGAAAGTTTGCACACTCAATTTCAGTGCTGCTCAACCCATTGGTCGCCATTCTTCGTCCGATTCTACTTTGAACCTGCGGCTTACGGAATGCTGGCTGACGATTTCGCGAAGTAAACCATTGTTTTCATCGCGTTCCGATCGAATCTTGACACCTCAGATACCTCATTGGTGGTCACTCTACAATGTTTCTCTGTTTGCACATATTCTGTGTTGCAGTTCCCTTGATGCTTTACTTGTGAGGGCAAGCACATAATTGATTTCAGTGTCAGTTGGACGATATCAGATTCTTTTCGTTTCAGATGGACGATCGCCATAATTCTTCGAGACAAAGAGGCCAACGGAGTGCAAGGAGACGGGCAGTTAAATGTGGAGAAACGGTGAAAACACAAGGAATTTCGGAATACCATTTCCAAATTCAGGCTGATGGTACCCTGCATCATTGGCAACTTCATCTTCGTTCTTGGTCAGGTCAGCATTTTATTGCTCGCCAAACTCTCTTGCATTACGGTATAATTTAGGTTGCAATTACAATCGGAACAGGCACAGGAAAATGGGCAACTTGGCTGATCTGTCTTCTATTTTTCGTAAATTCTGCCGTCAATTCCGTCCTCCTTCTTCTCTTCTCTCCTAATCTCAGGTGATAATCACATTGCGACGGCAGACTCGAGCCTGGCGCTACCATAGACCACGTGAATGTTTTCAATCTGAGTACGCCGTATAATCTGAGTACGGGGGCGTTTTTCAAATACGTGGCAATAATAGAAGAGCAGCTCGTGAACTATGGTCACCATACTATCATGAGAATATTTTCCATTTCACTCGTAGCTGACCTTTGACGAACGTTCGAGGGGCGGAGAAAGGAAGAGACCGGGAGGAGGCGGTAGATCAAGTGTCCTCCTCCCCCCTTCCTTCCCCCTGCCACTCTCCCAGACAATCGATAGCTCGCTAACCAGCACATCTCATTTGCTGAGCATTTCAAAAGCACGATAAGCTGACGGATAGAATGTGCTAGCAAAATAATATAAAGATGATTAATTTTCTTCATTCGTACAAATTTCAGAGCGAGCATCCTTCCGACTTTAAAATCAGTTACTGCATACGACCGAACCACAATATCGGTCGTGGAATTGAGGCCATAATTTTTAGATTTTGGCGAACCAATTAATCTGCAGGCCCGAGACCCCTCGAAATAATTATCTTGATAGTAGAAAAAGAACAGCCATCTGAATCCCCAGACTTGTCAATACCAGAAGTCCTACCTTGTATACTCATTATTCTCCAGTTGTCAACCTCTTCTATGGGCTCTCAATCAACAACAAAAAATTTCGACGATTCTGCTTACTCATTCTTTTCAACACTGTAATCGAATCAAGCGTGTAATACCTTTATATTTCGATGAAAATAACTACCACATACCAGATTCATTACGCGTATACGATCAACCTAGGTTGTACCCCACCGGGTTTGTTCGTTACGTTGTAAGGAATGTTGGTTAAGATTGTATTTCTCCATACCCCGAACATGTTTGTTTTATTTGTTCGCGAGTTTATATTGGTATTACTTTTTTGTCAAGAGACCAGCTTGACTCAACCGAATATTGAAGAGGGAAAACACTGAATTATTGACATTAATCAACTTGTAATAGAAACAACAGGTGAAATCGCCTTCTTGCGCCAACTGAAAGGAAAATAATTGGGATATACAAAATTTAATACTCGCAATGTGCACGCTACGCGATAACTCGGCGTCGTTCCTATCAATATAATCGTGTGGAAGATCGTGTGTGTCAGTTGAAAGCACAGCAGCGCGTTATTTATGTCTGCGTTAATTTATCGGTAGTGAAGTATGACTACTGATGACTACTTTATTTTCTTACTTGGATCCAGCGAATTGGTAGCGATAGAATACCCATTCACATATAATGGTGCCAGTTCAATAGTCATAGGAGGTATTGTCTAAACAATGCTTCATTCAATCAAAAAATAGGACCGTAACCTGAATGATTAGCGCCGTCATCGCTTTCCGTTGCAATTGTCTCGTTTTCTCGCTCATTGTGTTCTGAAAGGCTATTATCGCATTAGTAAATCGGACAAACCTGCTTGGCCAAGTAGGAAAATGTGACTGTACCAAAATACAAGCCTAGTAATAAAGTAATGATCATTATCTGAAAGAATTATCGAATATTGAACATGAATTGCCTGGATCTGGGAATTCTCCAATAAAAAAACTTACCAATGCGGAGACAAAGTTGACAAAAGTGAAATATTCATGTGTGACTGTCGGATCGTACGC
Organism: Pristionchus exspectatus; assembly: GCA_911812115.1. Classification (NCBI taxonomy): domain Eukaryota; kingdom Metazoa; phylum Nematoda; class Chromadorea; order Rhabditida; family Neodiplogasteridae; genus Pristionchus; species Pristionchus exspectatus. Next base: position 13,382,959 of record OU461582.1, read on the forward strand.
TATCGCATCGTATTCCGGATTTTCAAACAAATAATAGAGGGACGGATAATTCTATAAAACGTTGCAACATTTTACAAATACCATGGAAACTTCACACGCACATTCCTAACATAAAGTTTGCCACTTTTCAGACTCTCGAGTCGTCCCATTCTTAGAAATCCGGGAATGAGGATAACAATGAACAACACGATTCGAAAAATAATGTTTTGCGATTCCTAGAACATATTTGATTGCTGCAAGCATAAATGAGTGAGATATCTAGCAGGACTGGTAAGTGAAAGTAATCGAGGCGCTTCTCCCTATTATATTCAATAAGAGTAACGAGGTCGTCTCTCTCTCTCTTTCTTCATTTCGAGCGAGACGATAATGGAGAAACCCGTCATTTTTTCTTTTTTTTTATCAAGATGATACTGGTGCGTTATTCTCTTCATAATGACGTTAATTCACGCGCTTTGCAAGGGCAAACGAAGAACGCATTTCGATTCTTTACTCGCCAGCCTATTTTCCACAGAATAGCTCTTGAAAATAAGGAGCAGAAATCAGCGGTTTTGCGATCAATAGCTTTAAACTGATCCTCATGTGCCAGCCACGATACCGAGACGGTGTTTCTTCCAGCCATGGTCGAAATCGTGACATATTTGTAGTGAAAACAGTAGAGCACACACACGCTCATTATCATAACTGCCAAGGTTATCGAAGACTGAAAAACAATTTGATCTTGCTTGTTACAGGACTGTATTACATTGGCCACATGTCCACTGACGCCGATCCACGTTACAAGAACACCGGTAATGACACTTCCGGATAAGGGATACAGATAGATGGGGCAAACGAGAAAGCCACGGTTTATATCGACAAGGGTGAGGGACGCCTATAACATATTTGAAGAGTTGGGAGGGAAACTCTGACCTGAAGTAGCATCAGATACTTGGCGAAGGGTTTCGTTGATTCGGGTGTATTTGTGATCATCAGATAAAAAGCGAACGCTGAGAGAGCCAGAGAACCAAGAGCGAAAGCGTGCTCGCAGGCAGGAAGAGCTGTCAGCCAGAGTGGATTCAAGCTCAAGTTTCGCATCGTGTGAAGCTCGTCTAGATAGAAGAATGATTATGGCCATCTTTATGTTTTTTTGCATGACATTGACAGATGCATTTTCAATGATCGTTCCACAGTAATTGCATTTCCCTTGGGCAGCAATGATCATTCTGCTTTCGCTAATGCTAACAAAAAAATAATTATTCGTTTATCTGTGAACAGCAAAGTCAAAGTCGTATTTGGTTGTGTGAAATCGTTGAGAAATATGCAGACAGACGTCGGTGTTGTGGAGAAACTGACGCCGTCGACACCTTTTTCTCTTTCTTCTTCCAACTGTGAATCGAATTGTCTCGATGAAATGAATGTTCGGAACTTACAATGCGCAAGTGTCTCGATAGCTGGGTGTAGTCAGGACAAGAATCGCCGTATGAAAGAAAGTATGCGTTAATTGAACGCACGTAAATGAGTTATTGATGTCTGAATACTAAGAAATAATTGGATAGATATGGGAACGAATTACTTGGGTCGAAAGACATCGTTTCGAGTGAGTACATGTTCAGCAGATATGGTATCAATTGAATAGTTAGTGGAGTTAGCGTCTGCAAATATTGCATTATTGGTTTTCAGATTTTTTCTGAACACCTGAATAATCAGAGTGAGCATTGTTTTAAATTGCAGATCCCTCGTTTTATCGCTGAGCGAACTCTGGAATTTATTCATCAGAAGTAATACAATTATTTCATGGCAAACCTGTTGGGAAAGAGACCAAAACGTGCTCGCAACGAAGAATGCACCTAACAGGGCGGAAAACAACATTATCTGAAACTCGATAATGGCCTTTTTCGGATCGATTCGAAAAAGGCTTACGAAAAGTGTGACGAGGCCAAAGACGGAGATGTATTCCGGATACAGGGCCGGATCGTATGCAACTGCGTGAATCTCCGATATCTCGAACAAATAATACAGGGAAGGAAAATTCTGAAGAAAACAACAGTGTACTTCAAACCACATTGCCTGTCACGAACATTCTTTACATATTCTGGACCAGTCTCCACATTTCGATACCGGCCCATCTGCAGAATTCCGGGAATGAGGAATATGGCAAATAATATTGCTCGAAATACGACCCGCTTTGTCTTCTCAAAGAGTAAAAAAATCAGCAAGTGTTGCGTGAACAAAAAATACAGCAATTAAACAAGTAAGGTACCGAAATGGTGTGTCCGTCAACCATCCGTCCGATAGTCAAGTATTTGTAGTGAAAGCAGAAAATGACCGACACCGACATGAACATGACAGCGAAGAACATGGAAGACTGAAGAATTTAATCTTACGTTTCACATAAAAAGACCACCAGTTCGGACTGTCACAATCACAATCACACCTTTACGCACTACACAATTAAAGAAAAAAATTAACATTTCCGGCATGTCCGCTGAATCCGAATGACGTGCAAAGAAGGCCATTGCAAATCAATCCATTCAGAGGGAACAAGACGATAGGACAGACGAGGAAGCAGTAGTTGAGATCAACAAGAACGAGTGAAGCCTGAATGCAGACATCATCGTCTTTTTTCACAAGAAACGTTCATGCCTGAAGTAGGATGAGGTATTTGACGAAGGGCATTACGCTTCGCGGCGTTTTAGTAAGCATCAGATAGAAGGCTAGGGCAGATAAGCACAGTGTTATTGCCCCTATGACATTCTCATAGACAGGCATCCCATGCAGCCATTGCGATTGCAGCGTTAAGTTGTGCATTCGACCAATGTGACGACCTGATAATGGGCTAGCATGATAATCCTCCGTATATTAAGGTAATGGAGAAAACAATAGCCACGATTATGTCAGGGGAAACAGGTGGTTAGTTAGAAATCGAAGGCGGTTAATCAGTTTGAGAATCGGTAAGAAGGATGTCAACAGTGACCACTCGGGCAGAATCGAATGCGCACAATTCATCATGGATTGGCTTGATTTCGTTACAGTGTCGCATGGAAAATTTCCTTTCTAGTGAAAATTATATGATTAACGCAGAAAGAACCGCACCACGAAAGAGAATATCATTCAGGAAATAATCAGAATTCTGTAGTGGATAAACCGTGGGCAGCGCACTTTGATTAATCTGATTAAACGCATTTTTGATTGAATGTCAGGAAAATTCCGGACCTAGACACATAAAGTTCCAGAACTAGATTAGCTCAGCTATATTCCATGTCATTAATCAAGTTTCCCCAATAAAGTTCATTGCGAGAACTCTCATGCACAATCTTTGTTGCAAATCAGTACACTCGCCATTTTCGAGATCCCTGGAAAATTTGAGTCGTCAATATCAGATCCGATCTATGAAACCATGTATTTGTAGAAAGAAGATTAATTTTTAATGACTAGATTCTTGAAAAAAAATTGTTGTCATGATAAGCGAATATTGGAATTGAGTTCCGCGGTTAGTGGTCAGCGAACTTTGAATAATCAGTGTGTTTATTACATACAGACACCGTCTATCGAACGAACGTATACGTTAAAAATGTACATGAAAGGCAGAAAGACAACCGATAATTTAGTAGCTACAAAGATGTTCCTCGCTTCTGGTGTTGCCTCAAGATCTGTATGTATCGAAAGCAAACAGGGCTGAACAAAATTATTTAATTTTTGTCAGAAAGTAATATTGAGAGTCGATGATGATGAGATGAAGGCGATACAGTAGACGATTTTGGCGTCTTCTTCTCCTTCCAGCTGTAATATGCTCATTTTCGACATTTCCGGTATTAAAAGACACATAAAACTCACAATAAAATAGTTTCTCGATAGCTGGGAGTAGTCAATATCAGGGTGAACGTATGGAAGAATGCATGCAAGAGTTGAAAGCAAGTAAGTGCGTTGTTTATGTCTGGTTTAGATTATTTCGAATAGTCGTGTGAATTAAAATATGCTCAACCTGGCGTTAGTGATACGGTCACCAATGACCATGTATGGATTAGGACGGGTGTCGTTTGTATTGCAAGTGGTGGCAGCATCTCAATATCGTTCAGTATAATTTAGTTTACGCTATACTGTGCCTGTATAATTAATATCCACATTGTGTGTTTTTGCATTTCCTTAGTCTTCTCGCTGAGTGTCTTCTGGAAATAATCGGTTATAAAAAAAAACCAAAGTAAAGCATACTTGCTTGGCGAGGCAAGTAAATGTGTTGAATACGAAATATGTTGTTATAGCCCCAGCGAGACACGTATTCTGTGCAAAATTGTTTTCCAAATATTCGCTTGAATTTTACTCACAAACACAGTGAGCGAACGAAAGATGAATCCTAACACCGGGAAGTCGGTAGGATCATAGGCGTACGCTAGATATTTTGGATTTTCGAACAAGTAGTACAATGACGGATAGGCCTGAAATATAACCTGCATTAGATTAACTTCAATTCTTGCTTCACTTCTTTCACGTAGCGAGGACCATCTAAGGAATTTCGATATCGTCCCAATTCGAAAAGACATGGCATCAAATATACTATCGCAGTTGTGACTCTGAATGCGATGTCGCGAGTCGCCTGATCTTTCAAATTTGAATGCATAAAAACAGAGACGCAATACCGAATGGAAGTCGCCTCCGACCATGCGCACTATCGAAACGTGTTTGTAGTGGAAAGAATAGAGTATCGAAATAGCAACAGAAGACATTGAGAAGAACATCAGGGACTGAACCATTTAGTCAGTTTGGTATTTTTTAAATTTAAATTATCACTTTATCAGGACGACTTACGTGTCCGACATGACCTCTTAGACCGAACCATGTGCACAAAATGCCATAGCAGAGTCCGCCAGGCACCGGGAAAAGAGATATCGGACAGAATAACAGTCCGTAATTGATGTCGACAAGTGCGATCGATATCTAGAAGATTAACATTTTTATGAAGACATAAGTAGCATAGTACGAAATCATTGATCCTACCTGAAGGAGCATAAGATACTTGGCAAAGGGTTTCGCAGCTTTCGGCGTTTTTGTTACCATCAGATAGAAAGCGAGAATTGAGATTCCGATAGTGCCCAAACAAATCGATCGCTCGAAATCAGGCATGAAAATTAGCCAAGCTGGATGCAGCGTGAAGTTCCGCATTGGAGCTGAAGAGGGTATAGGTTGCTAGTCACAAAATATCGTATAAAGGGGAAATACGGATAGTAACTCTATTACGAGACAGGTGAGAGTCTAATTGCCAATCGCTGCAGATATTTTCATTTAAAAAGGTGACTAATGATATGTGATCACTTCTGGAAATTCACTTTTGTTCAGGTAGCATCCCAGTATTATTGGAATAGGACGATTACCCATGTGCAAAACACCTTCATCGTATCCTAACATTTGTTTAATTTTTGGCATCTGTGCACGCTCAAACAGAATCTTTAAAGGAGGATTCCCACGAACCACGGGGGCGACTACTTATGCAAAGTGAGAAATGAGAGGGTGCACTCTCCTCATTTTGCACACTTTCTAGCTCGTTGCCTGTTTTTCAGGGTCACATAGCACTCATCCAATTGATTACATCTCAGTTCAAACGAAAAATGATAACGGAGAGTTTCGAAACTGTGATCGGGAGACAGCGACCCACCATCTCACATCGAGAACTCTATGGCAAGAATAGCTGTTTTTTTTGGTTTGCGTACCTTCTGCCGTTATGAATATTGATAGAATAATCAACGGAGATTGAACGTTAACGAGCGTATTCAAGATTATAAAGTTGAATACGCTCGTAACCGCCCTATCTCCGTTGATGATTCTTATTACTAGACTCACTTCAGTTATCGATATAAATAATTTGCTTCAGAAACTGTAACGTCTATACAACTTGTGAGAAAAAACCCTAAAAGTAAACAAACCAACGAAGAAAAAAATAGAAACGCAAAATCAAATGCGCTCAAAGACGTGAAGATCCTACTTTCCAAAATAGTTTTTTTTTGCCCATCCAAACTAATATTTTACAGGAATTCGTGGGCGTAAAATGGAAATATGCATGGGCGTCAGCGATGAGAATACAACGACGATACCGAAGTCTTCTGTGATTGCCAAATGAAATATCTATAGAAACACTAATTTATTGTTTCCGAATTTCATAGTATGATATCAAAGTTCAATTGGATACCGGTAAACTGGTTGTGTCACAATAAATGTCAGACTCACAATATGCAAGCCGATGTAGCTGGACGTCGACAGTATCAAAATGGGCGGAACAGTTAGAGAAATTCCATCCGTCATCAGTCCGATAGTCGAGTACATATTTATAATGGAAGCAAATAATCGCAATGATGCAACATACGATTGAGAGCAAACGGCCGGGCTATATTTGGCGTCTTTGTTATCATGAGATAGAATGCCAGTAAAGAGAAGAGTACAATGCTCACCCCCAACAGTGTGATCGTAAGTAGAGATGGGAAAGGAAGAGGGAAGAGTCGCGAATGTATGCAAAGTGAGCCGCGCTCTTCCACAAGAGCGAGAGGGAATGGTCTCTCTTCCACAAGAGTGAGATCTCTTCCATAAGACTGAGAAAGAAAAAGCTTTGAAAATGGGGAAATTTTGTTGGGTTTTTTCTCAAACTAACCTACCTTAATGATTTTCAACATATTTATCACTTGGGTGCAAAAATCCGCCTGAATTCCTATATTTTTAAAGCTTTTTCGCTCTCAGTCTTATGGAAGAGATCTCACTCTTGTGGAAGAGAGGCAATTCCCTCTCGCTCTTGTGGAAGAGCGCGGCTAACTTTGCATACATTCGCGACTCTTCCCTCTTCCTTTCCCATCTCTAATCGTAAGCTGGAATTGCAGTGAACCAGAGTGGATGCAGAGAGATATTCGATCACGGAGTGAATGAACAATTTCGCCTGCAATGAAAGACTTAGGTATTACAATTTGCTTCTCAATAATACTTCTCAGTAGGCTCGCAACGTTTCAAAATAAATGAAAGTCAGCGTTTGGAATTATTTCCCGTCGATTGTCAATATTCGATTACGAGCAGATGAAAAGCAGTTGTCTCATGCTGCATTATCTCGATTTTCTGAATCTGATTATATTGAAAGACTAGAGCTGACTGAGCAACAATCCAGAACGCCGATTATATGTTTCGCAACTTAAATATCTAAGCAAAACAAAGCCGCACTTCCATGGTGATAGGCATCAGAGCCAAAGCGCTCCGTCGATTGAAATATTCTTATAATAGTTCTCATCCTCAATATCGCTGCAGTGCCTCTTATTTCTTTTTTTCTGCGCTTTGTGGGAAGGATAAAATATAGGCGGTTCAGCAGTAAGGTAGGTTGCCCACAGGATGAGGAGGGACAGTAGTAGGTCAAGGTAAGGTATCTAAGGATTTATCCAATCATTGGAGAGGCAATGGGAGCAGGTGATCAGTGTGATTGTATCAGAGCGAAGTGAGAGGAAGAGAGGTGGGAAGGATCAGAGCTAAGATATCTCTGGGCTATGAGAGCCATGGACGTGTCTAACCGACACATTCCCAAAGGGGGGGAACTCATCAAACTTCGACGAACGACTTCGAAAGACTCGCTGTTTGAACTGCCCGCTTGTCCTTTCTCTTACTTTGTTCATCAAACGGTGGCGATCCAACTCGACAGCAGAGCGTCTACCGCCTTCGATTGCAATTCAGGAGAGAGGTTGGAGCAGTGATCACAAATGTGTTTGGGTTCGCGTTCAAAAGTTCGAAACTTGTTTGCCCAGTGAAATGGCCTTCCGTCCCGTTGGTATTCTTCTCAACTAATCTTCGCTCATCTTTTTTCCTGTTTGTGATTCTTTTATTCTCGTTTTGTTAGTATACTCAAGGATAAATATAAAGGGCTCTCGGTGTGAGTTAGCAGTACAATGGACTCGTTCGCTACGCTCGTTTCTCTATTGATCGTCTCGTTGCTATCGATCCCCATCTTCGCCGCTCCCTCAAAAAATCGTACGTACAATGTCACAACTAATGCGTTTCATAATTCATGAAATAGCAAGCCAAACGTGAAGCGTCTTTGTATTTACTATCGAGATATGAAAGCGATCATGAGCATTGAAGGGCAATAGTCAGATTGAATGACTAGGTTGAATGAGAGCAAATTCGCAAAACAAAGTTCATTACAACAATCTCCCATTTAAAATAATTCGGTGGAGTGATTCCAGCGTGTGGATAGTGTGCGAAGAGTCTAACATCGACGACGTCGTCTCGTAGATTCGCCAGTGATATCCTTGATTATTCCTCATCCGGAGGATGCGCGACACGCACACTCAACTGTGCGGGCAAAAACGCGAGCATCAAGGCATGAGACATTTTTTCTTACCATTTATCTAGTAGCTGCACCTGTACTCAATAGATGATTCTCGACAACGAGCGGGGCTGAAAGGACCGGTTCTTCTAATTGCTCTTGCCCGCGCTTAGACACCAAAAATGTGGTAATTTGGTTTAAAAAACGAACATTGATTGCAAAATAAAGGGAAATATTCATTATCAGCTGAACCAAGGCGCTCGCACCATTGGATGGCGATGACGGCACGATAGACGGAAGGGCGACGATCGTTCTCACGTGCAATACAAACGGCAGCTCATGGATGGCAGCTGCAGAACTGGTTGTAGAGCAGGCCGAGTGCGAATCAAGACGATCATGATAGATTTGATTATGTCTTCCGCTTGTCTTGACGTTTATGAAAATTTTATAAACCTTTATCGGTACCCATCGTGATCGTGAGTTTTTCAATACCATTTGTGATCTTGTGTTTGTTTGTTTTCTGGGCGATGAAAGGCGTGACGGGTGTGGCTCACAATCTGATAAGAATCCCTGTTGGTTTCCGCCACGTGGAATATGCCATGCGCTGTTGCCAGACCCAATTGAATAGAACCCGTCGCATATTCCCGACTCGACCTGCCCGCCATGTCATGGATTTATACATGGATTTACGACGCATTGCGGTACCTTGGTAAACAATTTCCAGGCTTTCATGACAAATTATAACGTGTTCAGGTCTTATAAGTCACCCGAGAATCGTCTTACTCCTTGGTTTGGACAATGCTGGCAAGACTACGTTACTGCATTTCGTGGAAGACCGTTATTTGCCGGAGCCCAGGTCCATACTTAGTAAGGTTTTATTATGAATTTTCTCGTTCATCAAGAGTCTTTCCAGAAGAACTGAGACTGGAAGGTGTGCAGTTTCTCAAATTCGACCTCGGAGGAATGCCTTACCGTAAATTATTCTTTTACTTTGAAGTCTCTTTTTTCTTCACAACTTGTCACCAAATTCTCGCCGACATATATAATTTCGTTTCGAATTTCCGTTTGTCGTTACTTCAGTTCTCTCACCGGTCTGTCATCTGTGCAGAAGGGTCAAATGAACAGGCTAAATGAACAGCTCGCTTGCAATTTTTACTTTGTCACTATTATTCTTCAGCCGGTCATAGATGGCATGAGCATACTCAAGACATACACGGCATCATCTTCATGGTGGATGACGCTGATCATTCACGAATGGAAGAGGCGAGATCGTCGTTGAAGGAGATTCTCACGAACGAAAGGGTTCGATTAGCGTAAATGCGAAAATTGATAAAATCCTAGATTTTTTTGTTTTGACTCCTTTTCTTTTCGTATTAAAAGCGCGTAAAATAAAATCTCCGTGAATTGAGGTGGCTGCTGTTCCCATCGTGGTGCTTGCCAACAAAATCGACCGACCGGAAGCATTATTGGAAGCGGACCTCGAGCGAGCTATCAATGTGAAGCAGTTCCGCACTGGGAAAGGTAAAGATGATGGAAATTTTGTGATTTTCGATCTCGACAAAATGCTCGATATTTCCTTGACACTCTAATAAAACCCTTTCATTATGTTGTAAAGGCCAAGTGAACAGCCATTTGAAGGAACTGGGCTTCCGAAGCACCGGCCGTTCGAAGTATTCATGTGTTCTGTGATGAAACGTCAAGGATATATTCAAGGCTTGAAATGGATCGCTCAGTATATTTGAACGACTAAAAAATATGAGTAAAATACTAATAATCTTTTTCAAGATGAAATTGTCAAACTAACTCTATGATTTTATTCTGCCCATGTTTTTTCAAATCATCGCTGGAGAGAACTGTTGTTTCTTTTTATTAGTTCTTTGTAGCAGGGCTGTGCAAAAATTTACCGGATCTCGTTTGACGAAAGCATTGATCGTAGAAAAGATTGACGTCATTTTTAAAGCTGAAGGAGATTCTGACGAACGAAAAGATTCGATTAGGGAAAATAAATTCCTAGTTCGTTAGCTCTCCATATTGCTTTTTTTTCGCGTGCGAAGCGCACCAAAAATATCAAGCCTCCGTGAATTCAGGTGGCTGTTGTCCCCAACGTGGTGGGCAGAAAAACAGAACGACGCCCCACTCTGTTATTTGCTCATTTATCTCGTAATTTTCCCCCTTTCCCTTCTGATCCATTTGTGTTTTTTTTTCTCCTAAGGAAGCTGCGCCATCACCAGACTTTATAATTTTGCCCCCTTGAATCATTTGGAATTACAATCATTTCGAAAGGGAGATAACTGTGAAATAAAACACGGTGACGCTTCAGTCAGCGAGGACAGTCAGAGTGACGATAAGCGATCAACGACAGAAAACGTGCTGATAAGACTACACGGCTCGTAAATCATCACTCGCGCATATAATGCATTGTTTATTCATTGAATACACACTAACACCTACATAACAACAAAAACCAGAAGACATGACCAGAATACAAAGTAAACCCTGGGTGTAAATACCAACTAGAACCAAGCAATCGTTTGCGGAACTGGAGAAGGGATGTCGTCTCAATCCATAGCTCCTCTGACGACGTCATCGATGGCACTGGCAACGTACTCGACGTTCCTCGTGTTCAATCCACAGAGAGCCGCACGGCTGTCGCGAAGCAGATAAACCTGTGATTTTGTCAATGAATTGCGTTTTGAATAGCAACATCGAAATCCATGTTACAATATTTAGATAGGAAGAAAACTCAAATAACCTTGTGCTTCTCGATCATCATCTCGCACTGGTCGACTGTAATTGAGATATCGTTAATTTGTATCAATACTTTTGAATTAGGAAAACACATTTCCCCGACAAAAACAAGTATGTAATAAACAAGAACTGACGAGTCAATCCAAGATAGCAATACATGCCGGTCTGCTGGATGACGTTTGACCAGCTTCCCGGAGTGCCGAGCAATTCTAGGTGCTCAATCAGTGCGCATCGCATCTCCTTGTGCCGAGAAACCATCAGCTGCAATATTTATCTTGAAAATTCTGAAAGGTTTTTTATTTGTTTTTTTTTTCGAAAATTAAATATACAATGCGCACACCTTCAGACTCTCTAGCCATTCTTCGCGGAGCTCGGGAGTCGTCAGAATCTGAAAAGGCAGCAATGAGTTTGTTTCTTCCATGAAACACCCTCTATCAATCAACGGTAATGGACACCTTGTAAACGATGAGTGCGCCGTGTGCAGGCGGGTTACTGTAGTTGCCGACCGAGCACAGCGTCGCCTGAGTACCACATTTTTTTTGTTGTAGAACTTGTTTTAAAAATCACTGTAAAAATGAGACATCGCTTTTCAAGTATCATTGCGAAGGATGCACACCTGTGATTTGATGCCCGCGATGGCCGTACTGTCGTTGACCACGATAGTCAGGTTGCCAACGCGATCATCTGAAGTGTCGATCAACAATTGTCCATCAATCATTAATTGCTTACTGTAGAGTCCAAAGTTCTTGGCAAACGATTGTGCGACTACCATTTCGACGCCTTGCGATACGAAATATCTAATAGCCCACGCGTCATTCTCCGGGTCACCCGAAGCAAGACCCTGCAATCGATTGAGTTAGTCTCTTAGTCTCAGTTGTTTCAGTCTCTCACCTGATTAGCGATGTCGAAGAAGGGAAATAGCCTTCTCCTCTTGACTACTTGACAGATCCTTCTCCATTGCTCCCTCGTCGGGTCCATCCCAGTGGGATTGTGCGCGCACCCTTGCAACACAATCACCGATCTGGAATATGACACATGATTTGTAGAAGTGAAGTTAGTGAGTCATAACTGATCGATAAATTGCATTTGTGTAAAGTGCGCACTTCTCAGGAGCTTCTTCAAGATCGCTGATCATTCCATCGATGTCAATTCCATTATTATTCTCGTCCCAATAAGAGTACTCTGTGAACTCTGTGAAGCCGGCAGTTGTGAAGACCAGGATGTGGTTGCCCCTGCAAATTAATAACTAATTTCAAGATTCAATTGATATTACTAGTCTAACTATCACGGTGGTCAAACTAGTTTCAATAGTACTGATCACAATGGATGCAACTAAAGTGAGATACTCGCCATGTCGGTCGGCTCAAGTACACTGTATCCATTTTGCACTGCGCATGCAGGAACTCTGCGCCCAACCGAAGAGAGCCCGTGCCCGAAAGACATTGGACACCGATTGCCTGTGAATATTGGATGGTGAGAACATTCTAAATCGTTGTCTACGAATCGCTTACCCTTCCCTCTGCAATCGCTGACGAGTTCTCTCCCAGCACCAATTCGGTAGCCGCACGACAGAACTCTTCGTGTCCAAGCAGTGGAAGATACTCGTGGTCAAGGGAGAGATCGTTCGCGAGTGCGACCTAAATTACATTCTAGTGATGCTATTTTAGAATCCAGACCAATCGAGAGTCAAATACATATTTTTCCTATCTTTTGCCAATTTTGCCTTCCTACTTTCCCTAGCTTAACAAACATTGAAGGTTTGTGAAATCCGCAAATCTAAAGAACCTTGCGACCTGCTGTATCGTTGTTTCTGAGATAAGAACTTACAGATAAGAACCACATCAATCACCTAAAATGACGGAGTATACGCGATAGATGTAGGGGGGCATGGAGATAAGAATAATGACTTGCGTATCACTGCAGGTGCACGGATCATCACATAAAGTGGCACATCAATCTCTTTTGTTGTCAGAATTCGGTCATAGATACAATACAATACAATTTATCAGTGTCGCTTTCTGGGCGCTGATCAAGATGGGGTATCAGAAGGCCGTTCTTCTTTCAAGATTTCATTTAGAGGGGTCTCGGGCCAGTGGATTGGTCTTCTTTCCTTGTCACAGTCGCCATGGCTGGAGAAAGAATCCTGCTCCCTTGGTTCCCGATAGGACTGTTGACGGAGTTGCACGCAGATTGAGTCCCACTGTAGGTCAAATACGAAGCCTGGCGTGTGCTGGAGTCTTGTGTGTGCTCGAGTCCTCCAAACTCGAAAATCCATCTTTGAGCGAGAGATACGAGCCTGGATTCTGAGGGACCAAACATCTTAGGCGGTCATACCCATCACACGGCGACCAGTCCGGCTTGGATGGGGATTTCATAGAATATCTCAACAATTGCCTAGCTGATGCGCCTTCGTAATCACCATATTTTTCTTGTATTATCGAATTGTGTACTCAAACATTGTTCGAAACCACCCAACATCTTCGTATTCTCCGATAATCATCGATTGAAGTGGTTTCAACATCGTTTCTGCATTCACTTTTTCAATAACTGTGAAAGAACATTTTTCAGAAACAAAAATTTCAACGTCCGTTACCTCCGCATTTCGAACGACGGGCAGCACCCACGGTCGACCCTCTTCGGTGCGATAGGCTGCAATCAGTACTGAAGCTACTGTACACTACCGTATGTAGTAGATATCAATGGGGCAACGAATCAACGCTGTCAGTGCGAATCACATCGTTATCGCGAGGTTTCGAAATGCGCTTGCGCTCAGAAAGAGCGGCGATTAGTTCTGTGTAGAGAAGCTGAAGGAAGGGGGAAGGGTGCGCGGCGTGGCGCGGAATGAGAGGAAGGGGAGAGTGAGAAAGGCAAACCCTTGCGCAAGGGTTTCGAACCCTTGCGCAAGGGATGACCCGGGAATGGCTGTTTTTGATCGTCTGACTTCGGGTTTTGACCGATTTTGTATAAATAGCATATATTAGTTTTCCTAATCAGATTCACAAGCTTTTGTGACGTTAAAAGATCTCTTAGAGTGAGCTACCGTACACCTTCGGCAGATTTTTCAACCAAAAACCTATTTTTAAGGACACCAAAAGCCCCTGGAACTTCTACCAACTTCACAAAATCGATATTTAGGCCTCTGCGCTTTTTATAGGTCAAATTTTCCTTGACATTCGTTTCATCTGGATTTTTTTCCTTTAGCTTGAACGAACAGATAAAATCATTGTTAAAAGTGTTGGTATTGCAGCTCTGGATCGGTTATGTAAATATCATGCTTGAGGCTCAGAAAATCCGACGTCAAACGACCGAAAACGGCCCATTGCAGACTCACCCCTTGCGCAAGGGTTTCGAAACCCTTGCGCAAGGGTTTGCCTTTTATCCCCTCCCCTTCCCTCATTCTCATTCCTCACTGCGAGAGAGCGGCAGTCCCTTCCCTCACCCCTTCCTTCAGCTTCTCTAGTTCTGTGTTTCACCACACAACTCAAACCTCAAAACTTGAGGGTGACCGTTTGGAGTAAATCTACTTATGCACATGCACGCTGGAAATATTTCAACTTTCGATTTTTCAACGTTCGATAGGAAAACGAGTGGTTCAATGAAAATGCAAACCTCCAATGGAGAGGTTGACCTTGTTGGGAGAGGGGTCTTGCGAGAATAATTCGTCCATGTGAAATACCTGAATGCAAGAAGTCAAACAGACATTTTATTCAAAATTCATTCAACAAGCGCGCCCTCACATTTGCAAAATATTGTAAACGTTTCTTGTCATATCAAGATTTAAAAAATATTCCGAATAGATAAAATAGAACCTCAATCGGAGCGGCTTCGACAACTTCGGCGAAGAACGACATTTTGATAGAGATGTCCTAAAAACATTTATGAAATAGATTTATTCGTGAGCAAAATATGAAAATACAATCTCCTAATAGTCTCCTGAACATACCTTGCCAAACGAGACAATGATTTTGAGATTTTGAGAATTCGTATAAATACAAAACGGGTGTGTCATCCTATGCAGATAACGAGACCGTAAATCATAGTGACACATAATTCTCAGAGTCAGATCAATCATTGTGACGATAGGCGTTGGAAAACGTGGTGATAACAGGAAATGCTCCGAAAATAAGACAATGGTGACGAAGACATTCTGATTTGAATAGCTGAAAGATCGTCGATTTGAACTGAATTGGTTCAAGTGATCTTCATGCTCTTCTTCTTCTGATCATCTACTTTTTTCAAAAAGCGATAATTCGCAGAAATCAAGATCAACTTATTGAATGCTTTTTTTTTAATTGCGAATTCTACACCCGTTCTCTTTGAATACAGATCATTAGACGAGTGCGTACTGTGATTGGAGCCCACTCCTGGGAATATTCATATCTTCGCATGCTTATTCTTTACTCGCTTATACTCGTTCCCACTGTACAGTCAGGAGACTGCAGTTCAGTATGTTTGTGAGGCAGGCAATCGAGGATGCTCATTGCGGTTTGTTTCTTTTTCTTATTTAAGTTAAATATTTGATAAAATTCACGCATACAATCAGTCGCCGGAGTCTTCACAAATTGCCTTCTTATCTACTGCATTCGGCGGCATACGAAACTACCGCTCGGAGCTTACAAGCAACTGCTCACTATTTTTGCCTCGTTTGATTTATTCTTGACCACTCTTCAGGGACTTATTGACCCGGTATCAGCTCTTCACATCCCCTAGAAATGCGCTGGAATTTAGAAAATATTTATTGTCTGCTCTACTTTTGGAATTATATCAAATTCGGCTTTCTTTCCTGTGGATCGGGTGAGTGCTTTTCCTCCTCGTGAAATGTTCTATTTTCCCTCTCCGAAACTATTATTATATCATATACCTTGGTGGATAAATATTATTATCATTATTAATTTGAATATTTCATTCAGGCACTACCGAGTTTCTACTGTTCCTGCTTCTCAGTTCCATTTGCATTGATGAACATTCACTTCCTCTATCGTTACTGGACAGTATCGAGACCTCATCTGATTCCACTTTTCTCTTCGACGCTTTTCATATCTGGCCTCATTACAGTTACGTCGGGGGAATTCATTGCTTGGTTGGTGATAAATCGCAGTCATTGATCTTCTGTATCGTAGGATAATGAATCTATACGATCACTTGTAGGTTTCTGCTCTGTCAATTTGGGTTGTCCGGTGAAGTGTACAATAGTGCCGTGGAACGTCTTCGGTTCGAATTCGAGCAATTCTGTGGAAAGAATCAGACCGAAGGATGGATTGTAATGGATTGGGTGAGTGCAAGGCATAGGCACAATCACTACTTTTTGCACAGATGCCGGTATTTAAATTAAAGGTGGTGGCCCACGAATATCTGGATAACTAAGTTCTCGATGGGAGACGGTGGGTCGTGGCTACACGATAACACTTTCGAAACTCCCATGTTTTCAATTTTCGTTTAAACTGAGATATGAGCATTTGGCTGCGCGCCAAATGACCCTGAAAAGCAGGCAACGAGCGAGAGAGTATGCAAAATGAGGAGAGCGCGCCCTCTCATTCCTCACTTTGCATAGTCGCTCGCGCGGTTCATGGGACGCCTTCTTTAGCATTTGTTGTACGATTTCCGGGGCAAAATCCATTTGTCGGAACGAGAATCGATGTGAATATTTTAGAATGATCCTTCTGAACTACCACGACTGCTTCCTTCATTCATCGCTTTCGACACGATTATGATCATCTCGCTTTCACTGGCGCTCACTCTTGGGATACTGACCTACACGGGCATTCAACGAGTGTCGAACATTTCCAGAAGCAGTGCAAATCTGCAGCTGAGATTGCTCATTGCGGTAATTGCGCAGGTTAATTTGCTTTGAAAATGCTTGCATAGCGAGAATCGGCCAAAAATACCTAATGGCATTCCAGACGCTCGTCCCTTTCGTCTGTGTCTACTTTCCCTATTTTTGCTGTCTCACTCTGACCTATCTTCATCTGCCGGTGTCTCTCATGGCCGATCTCTGCTTCTTCCTTACTTCTTGCTTTCCTGCATGGGACGCCGTCATCATCGTTCTTCTCATGTCAGATTACAGTCATGCCGTGATCGCAAGACTGAAACCGTCAGTGCTGACGGGAATGTCGCAAACGTCGATGGTCACGACGATCGTACCCGATCGGAATCGATATTAATCCAATGGAACAGAATACGCTTCTTTGTTATCTTTAAAACTACCAGTGTGGCTCCGCATGACTTCATCAGAGCTTATCGTATGGATTAGAGTGACCAGATGGCGATAAAGGATACTGATGCAATTAAACCTCTATTTCCTGATACCATGATACTTGTTTTGCAATAATCTATTTTGATGGCATGATGAAAGTTTATTGGTAAACGGTTGTGAACAAGATGTGAGGGCGGAATAAGTCAAAGTATACATGCGAGTTCACAAAAGAAAGTCCGACAGTGCGAAATGATTATTTACTGATCTTTGCCTCCGACGACAGTTTCCTTTGCCTTCTCGTAGGTGGAACTTGCCTGAAATTAACATTCTAGATTATTTGAATTTTAAAACATATAGTTGACAACCAATACTCTTATTATTAAAACCATTCATCCTTGTCAGAACCTCACGATAACACTCCCAAATTTCAAATAGATACTATTCGAACTGCTCCAAATATCAGAATCATCAAGCAAGCTTTGACATGAAAACCACCGCGCCATCGAATAATCTGGACAGACTCACTCTATTCAGGACAGTCCCCCCTTTAGAAATAAATTATATAAGAAAGAATATATGAAATTACCAAAACGTACAGTGTCCGACACAGAGTGACCAACTCGACAGGCGCCATCCTTCACTGATTTTCCCTGAGAGTGCATTGTGTAGAGTAGAATTCAAAATATTCTCATACAAAAAAGCGAAAGACACTTACAGCGTCCGAGACGGTATTGCCGACCTTTTTCGCAGCGTCCTTCGTCCCGTCGACGAAGTTGTGCGCCTGTACACATAATTGGTAGTCTCATTGACTTTCATCTCATCAGTTTGCTAATAGCCAAGGGTGAATTGAATAGGCTGAGTCGCCTACCTTATCAGAAACGGTCTCTCCCGCGTTGTGCATTGCTTCCTTCGCATTACCCAATACGGTGTGGTCCTGAGAGAAAAGATACAAACGAAATCGAAATCCTAAATCTCACCTTACCAGACGACATCTTATTTGTTCTATTGATTGATTTCTGAAAATAATCAAATTAGGAAAATACATCGGAGAAGCAATCAATCAAGGCGGGAGGCGAATGACGATAATAGCTAGAAAATCGAATGTGGAACGAAGTTGTGATCTTGAAAGTAGTCATTTTATAGGATTGCTGATGGGGGACGGGGAATCAAAATGACGTTATAGTCTGAATGTTTTCTTGCCATGAGAGATCATACAAGAATGCAAAGGGTGAGATGAGTGGAGGGAATACCATAAACAAGAGAGAGGTCAAATGGTTGCAAATAACACAGTGGGAAATGAAGTTATTTATGATGAACCCACTGGCCGGTGAGAAAGCGTGCGAAATCAAGAGACATCAAGAGAGCCCTCATCGGCCGGTAATAACTCACAGCGAGCAGGGAGAGATGTTTGTATGACGTCACTGGGAACAAAGTACGGTCGGCCTGTTTATAGCGAGAGTTTAACTGATTTGATCATGTTGAGAAAAAATAGATGTGATGTGAGTAGCGACCTACAATTATTTTCAAACAAAGAATAACTGCAAAACAAGACACGCTCCTGTGAGCCGGAAACAACGACTTGTGATTTCATTCAAACTTTTTAACCGAAGAAACAATCACATTCCAAGTGTCGCTCTGACTCACCGGTCAGATCCAGGGAAAAAAGATGGTGTTTTTTCTTAGATAACAGCCCTAAAATCAATCAATGACTCCGTGTCTGCCAACGCTTCCCACCTGTTCGGGCTCGAATTTGACAGAGTTTGCTTGCACAACACGCGGTGAAGTTGGTTCGTAGAAGAGATTAGCCCTTCCTGATTTAATTTGAATTGAGGACGCAAGCGTCTTGATTAAACGGATAACATTTCCTTTTTTACCTCCTTTTTACTCTAAAAATGTCGAGATATGGATTCAGACAGCAGTGGAAAGTAGAGCCAATCTGTTTGCCTCAGTTCACTTCCTACTTGATCAATCGCCTCCGATTTGCCTTTTTCTTGAGAGAAATCAGAGTCTCCTTGTCGTTTTGACGACGATTTACGGAATGAAGACATGGAACTTCTGCACTTTTTGTCCCAAGTCGTTAAATGATTCATTCCACACATTGCACTCTTGGACACGTTCTGTTGTGATTCAACGGGGCGGACCCAACGAGTGCAAGTGAGAAGGGGCAGAATATCGAACTGGGTTCACAGTAGCTACTTTCGAGACCATAGCAACGAGTAAGAGGAGAATCGATCACGGGCTCAGTAGTAGAGCAGCCGTGAGATGCCAGGGAAGGTCGTTTGATCGTGTCCTCTATCCTCCATCTCTCCCTTGCGCTCCCCAAACATCTCACACGAAGAACATAATACCCGTAATGTGCAATCTATGTAGTCCTCCTGAATCATGATGAAGAAAGAAGAACATGACTATTTTTATTTTTGTAGCGCATTGATTCTTAAAATTCTTTATTCTGGTGACCTCTGAACGGGGAAGTGCACAGGATTCGCAAAAGTTCACCTTCGCAATCTGGATGATTTATTCAAATCCCTTGCTGATTGAATAGTCATCATTACGATTCATCACTATGAACTACAATTAGCATGCTCAATCGGTTCTGATCCCCCTCCCCTGAGGGAGTTCACCATTTCCACGATCGCGCTAAGCCGGCAACTCTTCCTAAACAATGTTGGTGAGCGAGGCTATCGAGAAGACTCATTGTGGTCAGTTCAGATATTATTTTTCTCAATATATTTTACAAATTGATCTAATATCCTAATACCCGCTATAGTATCCGACCGGCGAGTCCGGGTCTCCTCACAACGACTGTAAAAACACTTGACCTGGAGCAAACATTAGACTTTACAGTCGCCGGAGTCATAACGAATCTGGTTCTATTGTACTGTATTCGGCGTCATACGAAACTATCGCTGGGAGCATACAAACAACTACTCACAATATTTGCCTCGTTCGATCTCTTTTTGACGGTTTTGCATGGTGTCATCGATCCGGTAGTGTAACTGACCTAAATTACTTTATCCTATAATCATCTTAGAAAATGATAATAATCGACTCAGTGTTCGGCATAATTTCGAACAACGGCTTTGTAGATCGAGTTTGTCATTCTTCGCCAGTATACAACAGGAAAAGTGTATAATTCAGAGGTTTCCATGCTTCTACTGTTCCTGCTTCTCCGTACCATTTGCTCTCATGAATATTCATTTCCTGTATCGATACTGGACCGTATCACAGCCTCATCTGATCAGACTCTTCTCCTCTAAGCCGTTCATCCTTTTCCTCGTGGCTATTCCTTGCAGCGAATTTATTATCTGGTAAGTTTGAATTTCATATATAATAATATAACAGATGCTTTTTGATTCCAAAGATAATAAAAACAGCTGATTCATTCATTGATCATGACTTTCACAAATGAGTGTGGGGAGTCTGATCAGTTCCTTGCTTGTTATTTTTCTCTCATTAGATGGAAAGTCAGATGGTTATTCTAAAACAAGCTTCGTTTATTTCCCAGTTCTCATCAATGAGCTTTTTTTACTGCGAAGACTCACACATAAATTAAATAGTGATTCCCAATGGATCATAGCTTTTACCAGAATCCCAGATTTACTATGTTTGATGATCATAAATTTAGTTTGCTAAATTGGGAAACTTTATCTTCATCAGAGTCCCAGGCTCATTACCAGCATTCATACCCATTGAACATTCGCAAACGATGTGTAGGAAATCTCATTTGACCTAGCTTTGATCAGCCAATCGTTGGTCAACCGTTTTTACGAGATAATTTTAATTAAAAAGATCAAACAGCAGACCGGTAAAATCACCTGGAATAATATTGAGGTATCTGCTGTGTGTGTACGGATTATCGGGACAAGTGTACGATAGTGCAGTCGAGATTCTACGAGCTGAATTCGAACTACGACATGGGAGAAATGTGACTGACGGATGGATAATCATGAATTGGGTGATTCAAACCTTCAAACATGCGTAGTGTGAAGATATTATTAATCTTTTTTAAAGTTATCATTATTATCATTTGAGCAAAACAGTGCGGAGACTGCTCGACTCTTGCCCACACTGATGACGTACGATGTCATTATGGTCACTTCCCTCACATTGGCTGTTACGTTGGGCATACTGACGTTCAATGGCATCAAACGGGCTTGGAACGTCTCGAGAAGCAAGGCGAATTTGCAGCTCAGACTCTTCATCGCAGTAATTGCGCAGGTTAGCTTCTTCTTCTACCGACCCCTCGAGCGCTTCAAATAAAGCAAGATTTTTTTAAATTAAATTATAAATTGGAATTGAACACATTGTGGTGTGCCCCGAAGCAGAGAAGAGTATCGACATTTTCATTATTTTCATCGTTGCAGACACTCGTCCCTTTCATCTGTGTCTACTTTCCCTACTTTTGCTGTCTCACCTTCGCCTATCTTCGTCTTCCAATCAGTACAATGGCCGATCTTTGCTTCTTCCTCACTGCTTGTTTTCCCGCTTGGGACGCCGTTATCATCATATCGTTGATGTCTGACTACCGTCATGCAGTTGTATCCACATTGTCTAGATTTGCGAGACCACCTACCCTCCTTCCTGGTATTTCTCAAATGACTACAATGGCAATGACCGTAGTGCCCAAGTAGCATGCTCGAGCTACTCGCGGGCAAAAGTCATGGAAAAGTTTTTCGATGCTCTGTAACTTTTGAACCGAGAAAGCAATTCAAATGAAATTTGGAGAGTACATAGAAACTGGTCAGGACCAAATTTTGCGCAACATATGGTATTGTGAAAAATCGATATTGTTGCATAGTGATCACGCAATCGAAGTGCACTATTTCAAAAAATCATTATTCCTGGGAGACTGTTTTCTAACTCCCGAAACTTTTTATGCATGGACATATGATCGAGGGCTACCTAGGAAAAAAGTTTCAAGTTGCAGCCGCTTGCTGCAGCGGCTGCAGGATTTTTGCAAAATCTGGGTCGGATTTTCATAACTCCGCACCCAGGCGTGCTAGAGACTCGTTCTAAGGATCATTCTGCTTCTTATGACGAGTAACTAAGATCCTGAGAGTTTGGTGAAGATCGGTCATCATTTACATCTTTGGCGCCTAAAAGTCACTTTTTCAGATGACCTGAGTTTGATCATTTACCACTCCAGGGGTGAGTATTGTAAAATCATGGTTACCGTGCAGGAACATTGCAAAACCATCCAAGAGTAACATCCCAAATATTCAGAGCGTTTGCTTTACTCTCCGGTCTGTGATGATCGATCTACGGAGGTATACTCAATTTGAAGAGTGCGATAAATTGAAGAGAAATTCTCTTCAATTTTTTTAAAAGCGGTTGAATGGAGCCCATACTTAGGTAATAAATCAGTCACCCTCACGTTATTATCGTCGCACAGTTTCAGGGTTCTAGCTCGGATAGAACGCAAAATAAAAAAGCGCAAACTTCTAGAAGCTAAATTTGTCGAACTGAATATGCCTCCGTAGATCGATCACCACAGACCGGAGAGTATAGCAAACGCTCTGAAAATTTGGGATGTTACTCTTGGATGGTTTTGGAATGTTCCTGCACCGTAACCATGATTTTACAATACTCACCCTTGGAGTGGTAAATGGTCAAACTCAGGTCATCTGAAAAAGTGACTTTTGGGCGCCAAAGATGTAAATGATGACCGATCTTCACCAAACTCTCAGGATCTTAGTTACTCGTCATAAGAAGCAGAATGATCCTTAGAACGAGTCTCTAGCACGTCTGGGTGCGGAGTTATGAAAATCCGACCCTGATTTTGCAAAAATCCTGCAGCCGCTGCAGCAAGCGGCTGCAACTTGAAACTTTTTTCCTAGGTAGCCCTCGATCATATGTCCATGCATAAAAAGATTCGGGAGTTAGAAAACAGTCTCCCAGGAATAATGATTTTTTGAAATAGTGCACTTCGATTGCGTGATCACTATGCAACAATATCGATTTTTCACAATACCATATGTTGCGCAAAATTTGGTCCTGACCAGTTTCTATGTACTCTCCAAATTTCATTTGAATTGCTTTCTCGGTTCAAAAGTTACAGAGCATCGAAAAAGTGGTCCATGACTTTTGCCCGCGAGTACTTGGTCTCTACTCTTGATACAAAATCTAACTCATTTGGAAGAGAGAAACATCAACGATTATCATATTTTTCATTGTGTCTAGCTGAATTTCGAATATTTATAATAATAATTCAAGAGAGATTGAATATTTATAAAAATTCAAGACAACGCCCCGTCAATACCCAGTCTTTTCTTCTCTCTTTTTTTTAAATTCGAGAACTGAGAAAAGCGAATTAATCTGAACTTCGTTGATCACACGTTCGTTCGCGAATTCTTTTTCATTGACATTTGCTAAGTGGAAATTTAGTATTTACTAACACAATTTTCACCTCCGAGAATATGCATCTGGAATAAACTCACTTGACATTTTGATGGTTACCTCATTCAATTCGTATTTCTCGAAGCAGACTCTCAAGAGGGATTCCGACGAAATCGCCTTTCCTGTCAATGCGAATGCACTCAAGTAATACATTCGTACATATTCTTCAGTAAGAGTTAGGGTAATAAGAAAGCAGATGTTAGGATGAGAAATGAATTCCAGTTCAAATGACCTAATCAAATACTGCATATTTTAGAATCAAGACCAATTCAGTTGACGCACTGATAAGCTGCCTCTTCAGTTCTCAAGGGCACTGATTTTCCACGCATTATTGATTCCCTTCATACCGATTATCATGTCATTCTTCGCTGATAAATTTCTCGAACAGCTTGCTTTTTTTTAATTTCTATCTGAGCTTTTTAATTGAATTTGCTTCCAACAAAAGCTATGCTGTACACATTGTCCTTGAAAGTGACTTTACAACGATTGGCTCAGATTATGCATCAATTGAATTTCAAGGCGGGGAATATCAGTAGACTCATTTGCGGTGTCTACGAACTGCGATATTTATCTCTCCTCTGATTGCTTATCTTTTAAGACTAGTTTTCCTCGCCCATGCATGCATTGAGCTGTACAATCTGGGATCAAATGATTGTTTGTGCGATTTCGTTGTCTTAAGAAGGGCTTGATGTTGAAAAATTAGTATCTAGCACAGGTATCGCGAGAGAATGTAGCAAAAGTGGGCCCTTTGAGAACAATTTTTTTCAAACTCAATTTAAAAATACCAAATTTTTATGGGAACATACCCTAACGAATAGAAATCGGCATGTCCGGTCAAATTGTCCCAAAGCCGGCTTTTAGGAAATTTCCGGATCTGAACCCGGCTACAGCGTATCTCAGCTCCCAGATGAGCTAGAGACCTCTGGTTTGGCCCAAAAAATCCGTAAAATTATTCTGAACAACTTTTATATTTTGACAAAAAGTGTACGACAAAAAATAAAAATACTGTTCTCAAAAATATGAAAAAAATAGGAAAAATATTTTTGTAACTTTTTCCAATGGGTGCAATTACCAATATTTTATTGCATTTTCTGATAGATCTAGGTCGATAGTATATAGGAAAAATAAAAAGATGAAAATCGATTAACCACCTTTTTGGTTTTTCCGTGTCCGAACGTCGAAAATCGTCGTATTTTTCGTACTTTGCCCCACGAAATTAATCATAACTCGCTTCAAAATAAAAATTGTCTCGCGTTATAAGTTGCGATGGATAGAGGGAAGCTTTATGGACAGTTCCTAACTGAAAAACTCATTCCTGGTCATTGCGCTCATGCGGAGCGGTCGGGCGACCGAAAAAATAGTGTAACTATGGGGATACCGATTGCCCCAAAAAGTTAGTATCATTTTTTATAAAGTCTCAATATATGCCTCGGAAATCACCAAAATAAAGAAATAGAAAACCATTTTCTGTGAAGAAATTGAAGAGAAAGTGATAGATAAAGTGAAGAGCTTTCTCTTCATTGAAGAATGTTATGAGAAAAGTGAAGAAAAAGCTCTTCACTTTCTCTATCACGCTCTCTTAACTTTCTTCCCAAAAATTTGTATTTTGTTTCTGTCTTCTGGTGATTTCCGAGGCATACATTGACACTTTATAAAAAAAATGGTACTAACTTTTTGGGGCAATCGGTATCCCCATAGTTACACTATTTTTTCGGTCGCCCGACCGCTCCGCATGAGCGCAATGACCAGGAATGAGTTTTTCAGTTAGGAACTGTCCATAAAGCTTCCCTCTATCCATCGCAACTTAGAACGCGAGAAAATTTTTATTTTGAAGCGAGTTATGATTAATTTCGTGGGGCAAAGTACGAAAAATACGACGATTTTCGACGTTCGGACACGGAAAAACCAAAAAGGTGGTTAATCGATTTTCATCTTTTTATTTTTCCTATATACTATCGACCTAGATCTATCAGAAAATGCAATAAAAAATTGGTAATTGCACCCATTTGAAAAAGTTACAAAAATATTTTTCCTATTTTTTTCATATTTTTGAGAACAGTATTTTTATTTTTTGTCGTACACTTTTTGTCAAAATATAAAAGTTGTTCAGAATAATTTTTCGGATTTTTTGGGCCAAACCAGAGGTCTCTATCTCATCTGGGAGCTGAGATACGCTATAGCCGGGTTCAGATCCGGAAATTTCCTAAAAGCCGGCTTTGGGACAATTTGATTGGACATGCCGATTTCTATTCGTTAGGGTATGTTCCCATAAAAATTTGGTATTTTTAAATTGAGTTTGAAAAAAATTGTTCCGGGGTTGCTTCATTCTCTCGTGATATCCGTGCTAGATAATGTGGAACCGGTATACATATTTCTAATTTTTATTCTCATCTTTTCATCTGATTCTTATCCGATCTTTCTCCGCTGTTGCAATGTATCATAGTAATTGAATCCTAGCTTACTCTTTGATATCTACCCCTCTCTCCCCATCCAACCCTTTCCTCTGCCAGAGTCGATTCGTGCCAGTACTTGGTCTGACAAGTTTGCTTGTAAATTTATCGGAAAATACATTGAATGAATAAAATACGATTCTGTGCAGATTACTAGCCGCAAATACATTATTTACGTTTAAAGATTTGTTAATAAGTACATTTTTCAGTTTCGCCATTTCCTCTGATATTTGGCTAAGGAATCAATAGAATTCAGTCGATGATCGACTCCTTCCCTAATTGGTTGCCCTGGGCCGAAGTCGTCTTTGCCGGACCAGCCTGCATTATTTGCGCCTTTCTCTTCATAATACTAATATTTGTCCCACTCCCGAGTGCGTGCAAGTAAGCAATACATTCTTCTCTCCTTTCTCTCTCTCTCTCTCTCTGAGATACGTCATTCCTGTTCGAATAATGTTCAAATCTTCACAGATGCTTTCTCTATCTCAACACGGTGGCGCTCTTTAGCCTTGCAGTCTGTCAGATGTTCATTGCAGAATGGACAGAGCAAAACAATAGGCAGATTGTGTCCGAAGAGTGTATGCATAATGGTCTTTCTCGAGCATCATCGTCTCTTTTGCAATAAATTGTGAAAGAGTCCTTGTTCGCTTTAGAATCATAATTTCGAATAGGACTTATTGATCGTACTATAATTTCAGTATTCTACTTCCCCCTCATCTTCGCGCACCAATTCGCCTACTTCATGTCAACGGCTTCATTATTCTATCTGACCTGCGAGAGGTTTTACCTGTGTTATCATCCTACATTCTATGAGAAACACAAGCTGAAGTTGTTGCCGTGTCTGATAAGCGCAGTGGTCCTGGAGGTTCGTTAGGTTTCACTCAACTTTACTTTGTTCAAACACGAGTTTTCCTTCGAAATTAAAAATGGAATATCCCTTTTCAAATGAAATCTTTAGTCGCTGCTCGTCATTCCTCTAACGTTGATGCTTCAGTATGGTAAAGACACTTAAAATTTCGAAGATTATCCAAAAATATTGAGAAGACACTCAACACATCGCGACACTGCTCACTTCTCTGCTCAACCTTGCTATCGTTGATGATACGTTGATGGTCAGATAATCACACTACTATTTTTCTGGAAACATGCTTTAGAAACGAGTCCCATATTAACAAAATGCGTATTTCCAGCTCCTGCTAGTGTGTTATCGGCACAGCCAGTTCTATTACCGCACGCAATTCGCCAAAGTGAATCTAAATGTCCGATATCAGGTAACCGTGATTTCCCAGAAACCAATTGACGAGCAATTAGGTATCAATCAGAGAAAACTCAATCATAGAAAACATTTACGGTCGTTTGCGCCTTACAATTAGAGATTCCGATAAGGAGCGAGGACAGGTAGAAAAGTGACTATGAATATTCTCGAGAGGAAATCGAAGCATTCATTAATCTTTGTAGGTCAAAGAGGTCATGGAGCTCACGCGCGTGCTTATTCCGATCGGCTGCGTGTCTCTTCTGCTCAAATTAATCGTTGAATTTCTGGCCCTATTCGTTTTCACGAATACGGCCCACATCGGCACCTCGGTACTGGTTCTGCGAATTGTGAGTTGTCAACTATTTGTGTCAAACTCCCTCCAAAGTGCGTACTCTCTCGTTTTTTTCCTGCTTGCTGTTAGAGCGTCGAATTAAATTTCAATATTCAACACCTCTTATTCCCGAGCAGAAACTCCACCTCAATCGAATTACTCACGAATGAGTCAAGGTAAATCGGAAACTAGAAACTCAAACTATTAACCTAGCGTATATAAAAGTGACAACTGTTTGTCAGGTGGCAACAACAATGGCATACGCAGAACCATTGTTTCTAATGGCTCGACACCGATCGATCTCACGGAAAGTAGTCGCACTGATTACGCTAGGTGAGCGTCTTTGCAAATGTAACGTACAGTATTTGAAAGTCGTTGCAAGCTGTAACTGTGTTAACCGGTAGATCTTTGAGATTCTTTTGCATTGTGAAAATGAAAAAAATGCGATTTTTTAAAAAGAACATCAGGACGCGTTCCAACTGTGGTCGAGCCGATATCCATCTCCACAGAGGACGCCACTCGATCTTATTTCATGGCGCTCCGCAGAGATTGGGGATAATGCAGATTTCTCTGGAAAAAACGGATTCGCACGCGTGTGGCTTTAATTTTTTTTTAAATTGTTTCTGACTTGCTCATGCTCATTGTCACTATCAGAAATGCCGTTTTTTTCTGTGCATTGAGAAATAGATCGGTGTTATTTGTCGTTGAGCTCACAAGGCTACAGAACAAACAAACTGACAATTAGTGAAAAAGGTGGAGCAAAGTGAACGCAAAACTGCAGAAGCAGGGAAATCAGGCAAAGCACTAAGCCTAACATTAGGCAAATTTTTTAAAGGGTTTTTTTACGCTATCATAAAGATCAAGATCAGTCTTCACGATCGAATTAAACGAAAGTCGGAAAACCGAATCGTGATGGAATAGAGAAAACGAGCCTCCCTTACAGCATCGGAAGGAAACTAGCCGCGATCGAAAGTAGACATGAAAAATGGGAAAACAGTGGATGGGAATCGCAATTAGTCGGCAACGTACTTACTCAAATTCACAGCTAATGGCAAACAAACATTAATATCACAGCGCATCGCAAAAAAGTAGGCTGATCGAGTGTGCGTACAAGCGCAGCTATTGCTATTGATTTCAAGCACACAAACGCAAACAAACGCTAAATAATCGCGCAATACATGAAAACGTGTTGTTTAACGTAGATAGATCTGATAACGCTGCAGACCCGATGGTTAAGTGTAATTAGAGACGATTCGTTGCGTGATGAAACATTTTATGTACAGTTTCAGAGGTCATAACATCAATAAATAACAACTCGTGTGGTAAGTAAGCTTCTAGCAGATCATTTTGGAAAGTAAGATCAAATGAAAAAAAACAATAAATAACAACTCGTGTGGTAAGTAAGCTTCTAGCAGATCATTTTGGAAAGTAAGATCAAATGAAAAAAAACAATAAATAACAACTGGTATGGTAAGTAAGCTTCTAGCGGATCATTTTGGAAAATAAGATCAAAGTGAGAAAAAGTATTTAGTGACTAAATTACAAGTATGTACATGAAATCGATCGAGTTTAGCTAACATGGACAGAAATTACTAAGTCAAAGAGATATCAGAAGAAATATAACAGCGGAAATTGGTAAATTAGGCATGATAAAGCTGCTGAGACCGAGAATACAAAAGAGTAGTCCATCTACGCAGTCTGTGCCAAGCCCTCTTAACCAACGAGCAGCAACCTGGAATTTACAACGTTAGCGAAGATGTTTTTAAACTCGTTATTTTTTTTTAAAATTAGTTATTTGGTGAACATTTTAAAAGAACAGAACCGCATGTTGCTTTTCAATATTGCTAGCATCTGCAATACCCTGGCTGCCTCGAAATTTTTTAATTGTTTTTTTCTGTATTTTAGCATCTCCTCACAAATTCCTATTTAAATATACCAAAAATAACAATGGATTAAAGAAGCATACTTTCATGGAAGCACGAAATGCCAACTATCAAAACCTTAATACAAAAACGGAAAATATTAACTTACATCCTGTATTCTGTATTTCTTCTTCATCCTCCATTTTCATCATCTCTCCTCCACTGCCCTTCTCATCGATCACACAATCGACCTCACCACGATCCGGTTTGGCATCCGAGTCGGTAGCGCTGAAATGATGATTTCAGAGCGCGGGCATAGGTTATGGTAACTATTGGTTCGAAAAAAAGTAATCTATGAGTGGTACACACTATTCTCGGTTGATCTAATGTCAACTCACACTGGCTGTTCATTCTGGAGGTTTTTTTCCTCTCCATCTCCCTCTTCTTTCTCCTTCATCTCTCCTCCACCTCCACTGCCCTTCTCATCGATCACACAATCGACCTCACCACGATCCGGTTTGGCATCCGAGTCGGTAGCGCTGAAATGATGATTTCAGAGCGCGGGCATAGGTAATGGTAACTATTGGTTCGAAAAAAAGTAATCTATGAGTGGTACACACTATTCTCGGTTGATCAAATGTCAACTCACACTGGCTGTTCATTCTGGAGGTTATTTTCCTCTCCATCTCCCTCTTCTTTCCCCTTCATCTCCTCTCCATCTCCACTGCCCTTCTCATCGATCACCTCACCACGATCCGGTTTGGCATCCGAGTCGGTAGCGCTGAAATGATGATTTCAGAGCGCGGGCATAGGTAATGGTAACTATTGGTTCGAAAAAAAGTAATCTATGAGTGGTACACACTATTCTCGGTTGATCTAATGTCAACTCACACTGGCTGTTCATTCTGGAGGTTATTTTCCTCTCCATCTCTCTCTTCTTTCTCCTTCATCTCCTCCCCATCTCCACTGCCCTTCTCATCGTGATCCATCACACATTCTGCACTACATTCCTTGCAATACTCGCTGATGACGAGACGACTGCAGCCCTTGCAGCTGCAGCAGGAAGGCTCATCCGACACTGCAAATATTTTAGTTTACAAATAATTTCCGTTAGAACTGAATTTCCTGATATTTGAATTCGAAATTCGAGAATGATCCTTAAATATATTATTGTATCAAAAATTGTATCAATGAAAAATAACAATTCGCTCACGATTCATTCCTCCCAGATACTTCATCGTGAGCTCCACATGGTTCCAAAACGTAGAAACGATCGGGAAGAGAGCCTTTCCCTGCAAATACTTTATTATTTACAGACAAACTCCCTGTAAATCTTCTATTATTCATAATGGCATATTTGTCTTCTCATATTTCTTTTCAACGTCAAACAAAAAATAACCCAGAACTTTGAAATAAAAAATGTTTTCAATAGATGCAGTGAATTTTGCGTATTCCTTCACCTTGAGTCCTCTGAATGCAACTCCCAAGAACTGTTCATCCGTTGCGAATGAGAGACAACCTTCGTCCACGTCCAGAATGAGGTACAACTAAAAAACGTTTTAACTTTCCTTAATTAATAGCACACTCTCCACTTACCTTATCGCGAATATCAAATGTGCCCTCTCCTTCCACTCCCACAGGAAATGTCCATTCAGCGAAACGGGGGAAATCATGATTGCATTTGTTTAGAAAGACGTTCCATCTATAATTAAGAAATTCTAATCTTAAAACAAATATTTTTAAAGCAAGATATGCGAAATAATTGTGCGAATAGAACACCATGGATCGAATGGCGATACGCCAGCTCCACTAAACAGAATTGAATAGGAATATCATGCACAATTATCACGGCCGTGCACACAAATTTGACAGAATTTTATACATAATTAGAGTAAAGCATAAATATTGTAACCGAAAAAAAATTGTTCGCTTTGTTCTAATGATTCCTGTCCTCGAATGATCTCACCCGTAGCTCTCTTGATCGAATCCAATGAGTTTGCCACAGTCCATCGGCGCATCCTTTGTCGCCACTCCCACGTAGATACAATGAAGCTTCGAACTTTGCAATTTCCAGACATGGATTCCGCGAGAGTAACTCTTCTGCAATTAGTGCTTTACTCCACGTCGAAATTTTTTAACGACTACCGTGCCCACGGTGAATTCCCTGAATTTGTCGTCGTCGTCGTTCACACAAATATCCTGCGATCGATCGTCTGGATTCTGAAAGAAAAAAAAGAAAATATTTATTCATCACAGTTTCTGTACTCACTTGGATCTCTTCATTAGGCGGAGTGGACTGGATGATAATATCCAGTTTGTGAGGTCGACGGAAGTTATCTTCTGGGCGTTCATGCAGCATCGGATGGGCATGAGAAAGGCACTCGTCTCTCTGCAACAAAAATAAATCAGCCTTGATCATTCATTACACATCGAAAGAAACTGCGCTGTCCAAATTGCTCCGAACAAAAGTGTTTAAATTTGTAAACTAATTTCTGCACAACGCGCAATCCCACTATTCCGCTGCCCTCTACACTTACCCGTGCCTTCTCCATTTCGTCTTTCCATTCCTCCGTGATGAATCGATGCATATCCGACTGCACGAGATGAGCTGATTGGGAAGAGGGAAGAGCCATCTTCCGAAGAAGTTGAGGCTCGAGGTCTCTAATGTGTTTGGCTGTTAGGTGGTGGCTGTGAGCATGGTCGAGGAAAGGTGAAAAAATCGTCACAAGATCAATCATTGAAAGGCATCATCAACAAAAATATCTACCGTTACTACAAGAACAAAAAGTAGAAACAAGAAGAAATCCCTATTAAATAAGGCCAGAATAGTACGGTTTTTAATGAGGAAAACAGAGAGCGAATGAACACGGATGCATCCATAATCCATTACAACTATCCATTACAAGTCCATCCATTACATGTTCACGGCCCCCTAGGCACAGCCCCCGGGAAGCCGACATAGGGCTGACAAAAACGTCCTGAGCTGCGAAAATTGAGCGGTAGTATTTTCCGCTAAACATAGAAATACTTGTTATACTTTTTAACGGACCAGATGTGGAAAAACGCAGTTGCAACTGTGACCCCGACCCTCAACGTGATAATCAGGGTTGGAAAATTGCCAACCGTTTGAATTCGCGCAATTTTGCCTGAAAATCACGTCGTTTTTAACGGACGTTTTGATCGGCCCTATGTCGCCTCCCCGGGGGCTGTGCTAGGAGTCGACATAGGGAAACTGAAAAATCCACGCTCGCACAAAAGCCTCGGCACGCACGCATGCGAAACTACGGTAAAAACACGATTTTTTGTGATTAAGTTGTGAGTGTGCAGTTTGGATACGGTAATTGAATTTGACGCGGCGCGTAAGCTGGAGAATTCTCGAGAACACTCTCCTTGATTTACGTGCTCTCTCGCCTCGCACTGTTTGGTCCCTTCCCTTCTGCCGATCTACCACTCGCGCCTTACTGCCTCACTTGCGCTCCGTCATTCGCAATCATTTACTCACCCCTTTGCCGCGTGGACTGTTCTGAATCGCTCTCTTTTGCAATGAAAAGTTGTGTTTTCATTCCTGGGAATTCTCGCTCCCCCTTGCCAGAAGTTTTCGCTCGCGATGACTGAATCTATTGCTCAGAAATAATACTCAGCAAATCAATACGCGCCCTGCTTCTTGCTGCTCATTGTGTGTTTAACATGTTTCTGAGAAAATTCTCGTTTCGTGCCTGAAATCCATTGTTCTACTCTCCCATTTCGTCCACAAGGCTGTTCTTAATGTCCCTTCCCCCGTTTCTCATTTGCCTGAATATTTTCGCCATTTTGCACGTCGTCGCGTAACCGTCTTGTCGCGTCTTCCTAACCGATCTCCTTTGCAGTCAGCGAGGAGTCCTTCCCCTCTCTCACTGTCAAGCCCACTCACCATGAATCGCGAGGCCGACAACGTGTGCAGCAGCTGCAAAACATGCGGTTCGGCAGTCACCGGGAAACAGATGGCATTCCCGTCTCCCATCCGGGCATGCTTGAAGCCGACCGCGTCGTCCACTCCGTCTACACTTGTGTTCAAATCGGAGCCGAGCCAGGTGAGAAGGGTAATAGAAAAGCATCCACAGTAAATCATTGCTAGGTTAGGCTAGTGGCCACGTGGCACTGGGCAGTGGTATAGTATGTGTCACAATTTTTGGCGTTTACCGAGTTTCTGGCATTGAAAGGGCTGTTGACGCCGGAACCCCATAGATTTGTTTGCAGGATGACCAGGGCCCGAGCCAGTACTCTGCCATCATTGGACACGACGAGAAGGGAGGCATGCAGGACAAGTTCTTCGACCAAGAAGTCGAGCTGTCGATCGGTCCCGACGGCACAAAGCTCACGGATAAGGACATCGTCAAAGTCGAGTGAGTCCCTGTAGAAAATAAATCAATTATTCGGTTTTATTTTGTTCAGGAGCTTCGATGATCTCGAATTCGTCTCGAAATTGTCCGCGAATGTTGCCAAAGCGGGATACACCAAGCCCACGCCCATCCAGAAATACGCAATGAAGAGCATCCAAAACGGAAAGGACCTCATGGCCTGCTCCCAAACGGGATCCGGAAAGACTGCAGCCTTCCTTCTCCCCATCATGAATCGCCTTCTATGGGTGCGTTACCTCGATTTGATTTTGATTAATTAAGATTTTTAAATGAATTTTAGGATGCCGATCTATCGCTCATCACTGACGGCCCGTGCAAGCCACAAGCGCTCATTCTGGCGCCCACTCGCGAGCTGGCGATACAAATTCACGCTCAAGCCACCAAGTTTGCGGAGGGAACACTGGTCAAGTGCGAAATCGCCTATGGAGGATGTGCTTTCGCGCTGCAGAGGAAGCGCGTTGAGAAGGTATTTATAGTGGTTTTAGTTTGAATAAATAAGCAATGCTCTAGGGTGTCATCATCCTCGTTGGCACGATTGGTCGTATCAAGCATTTCATCAACGAGGACGTGATCAGTCTGGAACAGACGCAGTACCTCGTTCTGGACGAGGCTGACCGAATGCTGGATATGGGCTTTGCTGAAGACGTCAAGCAAATAATGGAGAGTTGTGGAATCGCAGCGATGGAGGACGGCGAGGAAACGGAAAGACAGGAAGAAGAGATGGAGGAAAGCCAGGAAACTGAAAAGCGAGAAGGAAAGAAAAAAAACATGGAAAGACAGACGCTGCTGTTCAGGTATATTTTATTTCATTATTTGGAAACAAGTAATATTATTTTTAGTGCCACATTTCCGAAGACGGTGCAGAGCCTGGCGAAAGAGTTGCTGCGAGAGGACTACCTCAAGATTGTTGTCGACAAGATTGGCGTTGCGAACAAGAGCATCACCCAGGATTTCGTGCAAGTCGAAAAGCGCTATAAGAAGGCCACGCTGTTGAAGATGGTCGGTGTCGATCTGCAGAAATACGAGCAGAGCAAAGATTGTGAGTTTCAAGCTAGTATTGGGAGAAGGGCGCACAATAGCCTAGGTTGGGCTTAAACAGCTCTTATCCCTTTCACTGCTGGTTGTTGATATACCACCGTTTGTATCGTGGATGGCCATATATTGATATTCAATATCTTGTCTTGTTTTTAAATATTCCATTAATTTATTGATTTTGTATCTTTCAGTGGAAGTATTCCAACAGAAGACTCTCATCTTCGTTGCTAGCAAGACGATGGCCGATACGCTTGGTGTGTTCATCTCGGAGGCTGGCATTCCCACTACAACCACTCATGGAGATCGAGAACAGGTCCGTTGTTGGTTACCAGTAAGAGGAGCATGCAAAACATCTTTGTAGAGCCAACGGGAAGCTGCGCTTGCCGATTTTCGCTCGGGAAGGACGCCCATTCTCATCGCAACAGCAGTGGCCGAGCGGGGCCTGGACATATCGGGAGTCGACCATGTGATCAACTACGATATGCCCAAGGAGATTACCGACTACAGTAAGTTTTCAGCACAGGCGATACGGTGATTGAGATTCATTTCGTTCATTTACTTGTTTCATTTCGGCAACTTTTTGGGTCAGTGTAGTCGTATTTAGGCTACGTGCAAAAAAACACGTTCTGACCAGTTGCGCTAACAACAGGCTAAAATTTACTACTAATAATTAAAGATTGATCGTGCATTTTAAAATTACTGTATTTCTATGTTTGTTGCATTTCAGTCCATCGCATTGGCCGCACTGGTCGTCTGGGCAAGCCTGGCCATTCGACGTCATTCATCGACTCCGAGCACGACTATGAGATCCTCCTTCCGCTCGTTCGACAGCTGAAAGAGGTACGGTACCCGCTTGGGTAGTATAGTGCTTATTTTTTCAATTAGACTGCTCTGCGGTTTGGGTAATTTTGAGCTTCTGCAGTGGCAACACAGTATGCTACGACTGATATTGAGCGATTTTAGATCAATGGGCTTATTTGATTTTTTAAAGTTTGTGTTTTATGGTACTTGTTTCTTCATGGTAGGCAAGCTTCGGCGTAGAGTTGACGTGCGATGCAAACAATTTTTTTTTAAACAAACATGAACTATTTTATCTCAAGTAGTTACCTTTTTCGCATTAAATCCATATCACCTGACTTTATATTTACAGGCGGAACAAGTTGTTCCCGACTGGCTGGCGAATCTGGATGGCGCCCATTACATGCGAGAAGAGGACATTGGCGATTACACCTGGGGCGGTACCTCATTCTCTAAGGACATGAGCTTTGGAGGCGGATTCGTGAACGAGGCGATGGTTGCTCAAGACGGGGCAGCTGTTTTGGAGAAGATCCAGGAGGAGGATGGAGTCGCTGATGACGCGCATGAATGGATCACTTCTGAGTCACGTGTCGACTGGGGCACGGTATCAGATGCGGTGACCCTGGCTGATGTGGAGGGCGATGTGCTACCTGCCGTGGATGGAGTGTGGGAAGGAGGCGAAGTGTACCCGGAACCTCAAGTGGAATGGGCCGGAGACATTGGCGCTGGACTTTGGGAACAACGTTCGGGAGAAGATGCCGCCGTGTGGCTAGGAGACGAAGCCAACACGGAACCCGCATTCAACTGGTCCGGATTCGTTGGCGCCGGATGGAGAAAAGACGGACCCAAGCTTGCTGGAAATTTGATTATCCATAGCGAGGTGATTAAATGCGTTGCTCCCGCCACGTGGGGAGGAAGAAACTGTGCCTGATTCTAGTGGCGATTCACTTTCCTTACTGACCATACATTGTACACTTATTGATTATTTGTTACATACTATCGACTCATTTTTTCTCAAATGTACAATAACCTGAATTCGTGATGTTGCAATTCGAATCTGTAGGTTCACTAACACTGATTTGACTACTTTCTGTGCTATAGAAATACGTTGTATTATTCTGATTGTTACTGTAAGTAACCCATTCGACTTTTCAAGTTCTCACTAATTGTCATGCTTTTACGTTCCACGATTGTTCTACGGAGTAACACTCACTTGCTATTTTGATATTATGGCTTTTGAAACTGTACATAAAATGTTTCATATTCAACAACTTCGTTTCCAACAACTTGGTGACGACTACATTTTTGTTTGGAATGTAAACACATCAACATGCTTCTCTTATTGAATGGTCGTGACAGTGACATAATAATCGTATGTTCAACGGCAATGCGAGCTGCGATCTAGTGGAGGTTGCTCGGTGTATTGGTTCTATTGAGAGTTTAATTTATCTTCGAGGTAAGAGGTATGGCAGACAGACTGCCATCTTGTTTGAGAGTAGAATCACGACTTGTTTTTTTTTTTGTTTTGCCGTCACTTACAAAACAGCGTTATAAGTTGAGTATTTACTGATTTGTTACAGTATTATCATATGAATATATATTTTAAAATATATATTACATAGAAATAAACAAACAATTTGCAAAAATTGAGCTAGAAATTCTGATATGAAATGTGACCCAGCGCAAAAACTACAGTGATCAAAAAATTAAATTTAAATACGCGCGCAGCCGCGACGCACTCTGACCGCGACGTGAAAGTTTCGCGTCGTTCCCGGAGAATCGAACAGGCTTGGTCTCTTCTTCTGAAAAGGTTGGTTGTTGTTTTTATTTAGTCACTTCATTTCCTTACTTGACGCCATACTCTACTTTACTCCTACTAGCGACTGACTGACTGCTCAACAGTGTCTTTTACCCTTTTTTATTTCATGCATGCTGGGTTTTACTTTGTGGATTAGTAACAAGTATTTTTAGAAGTAAAGCTCAAGTAACTACTTACTCGACTAAGTAAGTAAGAAGATAGACGTCGGCTGAGGCTCAGTCACTGTTCAATCGAGGAGACTAAGGCTATTACCAGACGAGTAGTGATCAACCATGGTTAAGGCGGAAGTAAGTTGAGCGGCTAGCTGTGCGGTTTGTTAGCTATACCCGATTGTGTAGGTAATTTGAGTGACAGGCCCAGTAGCTCGGTTAGCTCGGTCGGGTTTGCGTGTGCTCGCAATATGGGCAAGCTTTCCAGGATAGTCACGATGCTTCCAACGGTGAGCCCGAGCACGCCAGAAAGCTCTTCATCGGAGGACTCACCCCGAATACGACCGAAGAGGTGCACACTGATTTTTGATTATGAGGATTTATCGATACAATATGACGTTGATCGTTATATTCGAAAACCCTGTTCAGTTGTTTCGTCGTAATTATTCTCATTTAGATGATGCGCGAATTCTACGGAAAGTTCGGCGAGCTCACCGACGTGGTCGTCATGCGCGATCCGACGACGAAGCGCACGCGCGGATTCGGATTCGTCACCTACGCCGCCAAGACAATGGTGAGCTTGTTTTTAATATTTTAAATTTGTATTTAAAAAAATTGTGGTTCAAGTCGGATAAATTCCCTCTGGTTGTCCTTCACCCATTTTATTGTTTGCGCTTCATCCTCGATGGTTCTTTAAATTAGACGCTCTCTGTTTGCGGTCGAGCTTAGCCGGTGGGCTGTATCGATTTTTCGCTCGCGTTCCCTGTGTAAGGTCAAGTGAGTAGTGAACGGGAAGAGATAGAGAACGGAAGGTCAGCCATTGTTTGTCCAACTGTCTATATGGAAAGAGACAGGAAGAGGGGTGGAATTTTCGTCAACTCGGAATATTAAAAAAAACTCAATGCTCTTACGAAATAAACATACAAATTTTTCAAGACTTTTTTTTTGTGGGCATGCTAATTGTTGAATAAAGGTCTGGATTATATATATATTATTCATTTTTGTATTTGTTAATTGCAGGTGGATGAGTGCCAGAAGGCGCGGCCCCACGTGATCGACGGCAAGACGGTAGACCCGAAGCGAGCCGTGCCCCGTGACGCCAACGACAAGGGCGCCGGCAACGTATCCTCCAAGAGGTAAAAATAAAATATATAACTCATTTCAAAATAATTAAATACGATCAAACTTTCGATATTTTCATGTGTTTAGTATTTATTTAAAAAAAGAATAAATTCAGACTGTACGTCTCCGGGATTCGCGAGGAGCACACGGACGAGCAGCTGCAGGACTACTTTGCCAAGTTTGGCACCATCGAGAAGGTGGACGTCATCAAGGACAAGGTACTGATTGTGAAAGTTACAAAAAAAATAAGTATTATTTGAATCAATGAATGCATGTTTTTA
This sequence comes from Pristionchus exspectatus, assembly GCA_911812115.1. Classification (NCBI taxonomy): domain Eukaryota; kingdom Metazoa; phylum Nematoda; class Chromadorea; order Rhabditida; family Neodiplogasteridae; genus Pristionchus; species Pristionchus exspectatus. Next base: position 13,422,052 of record OU461582.1, read on the forward strand.
TTTATTTTTTTACTATTTTTTATTTATTTATTTTAATTATTTATAATAATAAATAAATAATAGATGACGAACAAGAACCGTGGTTTCGCCTTCATCACCTTTGACGACTACGACTGCGTCGACCAGTGCGTGATCATGAAGAGCCACCAAATCAACGGCTACCGCTGCGACGTCAAGAAGGGACTCTCCAAGGTTCATTCGATCCAATTAAATTATTTCGAAGGAAACTGGTTTATTTATTATTGTGAAAGATAATATTGTTGTTTCATATTGGCTTCCTTTGACTAATTAGTTTTCTTTGGAGGTCCCATACTGGGATTATGAAAATTATGCTGATAATAAGTCAATATTTTGATATCCGTTCAGGTATTAGTGGCTTAAATTTCTGGTCACATTAAAGCAATATTTCTAACAATAAGTGTTTCCTAACCCCCACTGGGCCTTCTGCCGAATTCCCCATGGCTGATGGGAATATTGACATTTTTTGTGAACGGGGTAACGCCAATTGCAATGGTATATCTAAATATTTTAATAATTATCTAATTTGCAGGAAGAGACGGCGAAGGCGCAGCAGAGCGAGCGCGACCGCATGGAGCGCAACCATCGGTCGCGCGGTAACGACCGAGGAGGACCGATGGGAGGAGGAGGAGGAGGTGGCGGAAGATACGACCAGGGTGGATATGGAGGAGGAGGAGGACAAGGCGGATGGGGAGGATACGGCGGTGGAGCTGGAGGAGGAGGAGGTTGGGGTCGGTGGTTACCTTCTTGTTTCTTTGTTGTTCGCGCCCATCCGCGGCATCGTATCGACCCGTCAAGCTAGCTGACAATGTTGCATCACTTTTCGAAAAGCGAGAAAAGATGCATTTGTTTTCGAGTGTATGATCCAGTAGCTTGACGGGCGTAGTGCCGCGGGGCGCACACTCCATAGAGCTCGGTGTCCATTCGTTTCGATTATTTATTAGGACAATGGACTATTATAATCTGACTGGAGTAACGTGAGAGCAATGGGTATTAGTTGCAGGCGGACAGCAGGGCGGCGGATGGGGCGGATACGGAGGCCAACAGGGAGGTGGAGGAGGTGGATGGGGTGGAGCACCCGCTGCACAAGGAGCATGGGGCGGCGCCGGAGGAGGATACGGTACGATCCTTTATTGATTAACTATTTGTTTTATTAATGGTATCTAGGTAATTTGGATGGAATAACATTGTATCTCACGATATTTAAATATCTGAATCATCACTTTCAGGTCAGCCGGCGGGCGGATACGGCGGTGCGGCGCCGTCTGGTGCTCAAGCCTGGGGCCAGCCGGCACAGCAGGGAGGCGGAGGAGCCGCAGCGTGGGGACAGGGACAGCAGGCATGGGCAGGCGCCCAGGCTGCCGGAGGAGCCCAGTCGTATGGAGGATACGGTGGAGGACAGGGAGGAGGAGGACAGCAGGGAGGTGGAAGGAGATATTGAGAGTAGAGACGAGACGAGACGAGACGAGAGCCCCCCCCTCCCCCCACCACCCCAACCCCCTCATCTAATGAATGTTTGTTGAGCCTTATTTCTACACACCTTTTGTTAATTGCCGCGCACGTTTGAACCAATCGATACTCCACCCCATCGTACCTTTTCCGAAAAAATATTTATTGACATGATGATGATACTCCACAGTTATTTTGCTATTGTTCACATTCCCGCGATGTTTCAAGTTAGATAAACTTTTGCAGCGAAATCCAGTGATGATGCAAGAGATAATACTAGGATACGGATGGAGATGGACTCGGTAACAAGGGGACGTTAGCGGAAATGGGGGGGGGAATGGACGGTAGGACAATGAGACCCTTCTTCTTGATCATCCTAGTTTTCCGAGTACCCCGAAGACATCGCTGATAACCTTAGAAGCGAGGCTCTGAGTGGCCGGTTCAGCTCCGATGAGTCGATCGGAACAACCAGAGATTCCGAATCCCGAGACCTTAATAGAGTTGAGGGCGGATTATGATGACAATGATGGTGTTTACGAGTACAATCTTCTAGGGGGGGGGTGATGAATACTGTATCCAATGAATAGATAATGAATAGTAGATAGATCACCGACCATCACATCGAAGTAATGACGATGATCCCAGATGAATGCGTCCATGTTGCTTGCCTGAAATCCATTAGTGTTTCTGTGCCATTCGCTTCTGTTGATCTGAAGACACTAGTCTGATCGTCAAACTTGTTGTGAGAATTTTAAAGCAATGGCATGTTACAGCGGTGGGACTACGGTAGCCATGTGGGGGTTAGTTCGTGAGGAAGCGCGGGTTACGGTAACTAGCGTAGCCCCCGCTGTCTCACGGTGTCAAACGTCCAGTTGAGCTTATCGAGGTATACGTCGAAGGTAAGAGAGTCTGAGCAGTCCATATCCTCGTTCTTCGGCTGTCCGAGACATTCGAGATACAGCGAACCGGGTTTCATCGATTCCGGATACCTGAAGTGATTGTTGAATGACCCGATCCATAGTTACCGTATCGCCTCGTCAGCAACGGAAATCGAATTAGATACCGTAATTTTCTCGGTCGCTACAGTAATCTTTCCCTTACCATATCTCAACTCCGTGATGATATGCTTCATCGTCCTTACTGGCGCGACAGGCTCTGTGATGGGGTTACTGATTGCTGGACGCTTTCGTAAACGGTACGATTACGATTCATATCGTTTCGATTGGAATATCACTGTTATCGAAATTTCTTTGATCGTCGGGTAGTAGAATAGTAAGGGTACTGTACTCGTCTACCGTACCTGCTGCCGTCCCTGTTGGGAGGGGCGAGGAGATCCTTGCGACAGAAAGGTTGATGAGGAACAATGTCAGAGGCATAGACGACACGATAACTGAAGAGATCAAAGATCAACCTACAATGCAACAAATTCCCCGTCGAGGTACAGGTAGATACGGTAGTTCAAAAATAAATAACCTATTTAAGGTCACTGTACCTCTCGATTCCCAACTTATCGAAATTCATGGCGAATTCGAACGAGCCAGTGCGTGGCTGTCCAAAGGTGTACAGTTTGACTGCAGAAGCAGGGCGGTAGCCTGGAAGTGGCTCTTCTCAATACTATCTGTCGTCTGAGAAGCGAAGAATTCTAATGAGTCGTTCTAGGACATAGTACATTCGGGATCGGTACCGTATTATGATATTTTGCATTGATTCAGTTTGCAAAACGCCTGTGCAGGATGACGTTACTCTGGCAATGACGTTATTGCCAATGACGATAGCTTTAGGATTTCCCGCTTCGAAACCTCTTGTAATTCAACGAAGATGCCTTTACCTACGAGAATATTGTTTTGTGTACCGTACCCTGTTTGACTGTCCTCGCAGCAGAAAGTGCCGCCATCGCTCCGCCCAGTGAGTGACCCGTGAAGATTAGTGAGTGGTCCTACAACGAAGAAATCGAAAAGAGACAGCTAACGTAATCCGAAATGTCATTTGCAGAATATCGTCTCTTGAAAAATAATCGATCTCGATTAGTCTATCGTATCCGAAAAATATCGTACCCTATACTCAAACCGCGCGAGAAACTCAAGCACCGCTCGCCATAATTGATCCTGCGCCTTGAGAAAGTATCGATTCACCTGAAAGAGTACAGGAGTGAAGAGTCAGGTATTAGGAGAAAGATGGTGAAAAGAGCAAAAAAAAACAGAAATTGAACTGAGTAATTCACCTTTCCCATTCCGATGAAGTCCGACCCAATTCCATACGTGTCCCATCCTTCCACGAGCAGTTGACTCTTGGAAGGCAATTATCAAACGCACTTAATTCACTCATTGGGTGAAATTGCTGATGGAAATCTCTGAGACTCAAGTAAGAAAGTGTGATTTCCTGATACCAGAATTGAAATGAAAGTGCAAACTCACCGTACTTTTCGTGCCTCTGAACGTGATTATCGTCTCACTCACATTCCTCGAAGAGACGATGAAGAGAGCGCATGAACTGAGAAAGAGTTAATAGCGTCACGAACCCGAAAAAATTGATCGGAAAAGGTAGATAACGTTTAGAAAGGCTTCGAAGAACTTACGAATCTAGAATATCGCAGACTGTTTCCGTCGAAGTGAACAAGAAGCGTTCTTCCTCGATGGGGAAAGTGCTGAACGAAAGGAATTTACAATTTGAAAAATATCTAGATTACTTTTCAATGCACTCCTTCTGCTTTGCACCGTATGCAGCGCCCGATAGATGCAGAAGTTTGGTCGCTAGAGATTCCTAGTGAGTAATGTCTTTTCCACTGTATCATTCAATACACAGTGATTGCATAACAACTCTCTGTTTCTCTATTTCGAGTGTGGTTAATGAAGGTGAATTAATGTGTGAATGAATCTCTAGAAAATGTGAATATAATCCTTACATCGTATCGCGTCGACCGATTATTTTCTTGCCCAATCACTTGATGAGACGCGATAATCGCTGTGAAGAATACAACGATTCGCATTTCGAAGAGAATAACGAGCGCCACAGAAAGGGAAAGTTCTAGCGAGTGTGCGGAAAACAATAAGGTGTTGCCATCGTTACAGCGTGTAAGTGACCGACGAGTGAGCAAGCACTCAGACGTATATCGAAAGTGGTGACAAAATTGAAATACTTTTAATCTCAAATTTAAGGGGGAGGGGGGGGGGCTTGTATTGAAAAATATTTAATATTATGCATTATTCATGGACATTGAGATCTATGATCGCCGATTTATTAAGTTACAATGAAACTACGGAATAATTAATGAAGCAAACGAAGCAAACGGAGTGAATGAACCAATCATCGGGTAACCGTGACTTGAATAGCTGACATCGGTTTCTGTGGAATCTAAAAGAGAGTGTTTCTAAATCATTTTCTCAGAACACAACTCACAATATTTCGTCTTCTGAGTACATGTCGCGCAATAAAGTGTACGATGAAGTTTCGGTAGAGAGGCGTTATTAATAAGAGAATGACGTTATGCCCAATTGAATGGAGAGTGATTGTCAAATACACTACAAGACTTATTTCTGAAATTTATTTGTCGAACAGTGAAAACGAAGAAAAATAAATACCAAAAGTGATCCAGTTTTCATTGAGAAGACCGATGAACATTATTGTAGCGGGAAACACGAGAAGTTGAAGAGGAACAATCAACTGAACTTATTAATAAAATAAAATATTGAAACTCAGAAACCTGGATCAAGAGAACCAGAAGTGATCTGCGAACTCGTCGAGTGTTCTCTTTGCTGCGATTATTTGTCTGAAAACAATACATAAAAGGTTGAAGAATCGAGAAACGAACATTGATTTGCAGAACGATGAACATGTGACTGAACATGAAAATAAGTGAACAAAAAATGATGAAGAGAACCTTATTGATATGAGACGATACGTTTGTTTTGATTGATCTCAACGAACCAATAAAATAGTATAAATGATCACAACGATATCAGACGTTTTCTCAACAATCATGTGCATTCCCCGTTCACGTATCCAAGTGATATTGTGCGGATTCTGAAATATTGAGTAAAGTGACTGCCGCTCGTGAGTTACTCACTGATTCAATCATCGCTTCCATCTCCATTTCATCATCAGACTGGAGCATAAGTGCAATAGGAGCTATACTGAATAGAATGAACAACCAACTGCGGATTATATGTTTCGTGCGCTATAACACCAATTAGAATTTTTCGAATGAATGTCTTACTTTTTTCAACTTGAAGAGATTGTTCTCCAATAAAATTGTCTGATGGCGGTACAACACACAAATTATTATTGAAACTCCAGTATTTGTAAAGACAAGTATTGTTGATCCCTTAAAGAAGCATGATAACAATACACAAAACTTGAAGTGTGTACCAATTGAAGACGCATGGACACATTTGCTTTGCACAACAGTCCCACACAATATCCGGCCGGAATCGGAAAAAGAGGAATCGGTGCGAAAAAAATATCCAGATTTATGTCACTCAGAGTTAGTAGAACCTAATTAATAAAGTATCTTTCGTTCATCACCTAATACATACCTGAATTAAAATCACGTAATTTTTAAAAGTAGCTTGATGGGGTGGTGTTTGTTTCAAAAGACAAATTAGTAAGATGATATTCAATATGAATGAAATAATAAAAACAGTTCGTTGGAATAGGAAGATATCGTCTTGAATAAACAACGGTAGGTAAAATGACATCACTCTTGAATTATCTGAAGAAATTAGTTACTTTTTACAAATTTACTGACAAAGAAGGTGAAATAAAGTCTCAGTAACGAAATTAGAATTGAATGCCCTGGAATACAAGTTAAATTACAATTGTCGTGAGAGACGTAATAGATCTTGTTGAAGTCATTCCTTCGAATGATCTTTCTCTCTATGAAACTTCATCATAATTAGTAATTGATTGACATTCACTGATAAGTGACTACATTGAGAAGTTAGAAAGTACTACTGGTGCAAAGGCGATACAAGAAGGACACAATCAATGATTGATGTTTACCATTTCAACCTTGTATTCAATGAACGTATAATGCATTTTTTATTGAGATTTCGGAATATTTTTATTAGTATATATAACACTACATGTTTCCTTTTTGACAATGAGGGATGCCTCATTGTATCGATATAGCGATTTTATTCTCTCCTTAAAATGTTATAAAAATCTCCATCCAGTGTGGCAGGCACGATTATGCAAATCACTATTCTCCAGACGGATCCATTTATTACTCCGTAGAGGAGAATTGACTCTAATTCTTTTCTCCGTAGTACTCATTCGGTTCATTCTCTCGTTTCAATTACCATCCTAGTCTTTTCTTCACTTCCTTTCCTTCTATCGAATCAGTCAGCCTTGTGGACCAAACAACGGATCGAGTTTGTGGAGTAGCTATAGATCCTAGAATGGAATTCAGAGAAGGGGAAGAGGGGGCGGGGGTTCAAGGAGACGTATCATGAAAAATTAGTTCATGTTGTTGAGATCATGATCAGATTGGAATCCATAACGATATTAGAATCCCGAATGTTGAAATTTGTACTCTGGGACGAGATATTCAAAGTATCAGGAAAAACAGGGAAAAGCCCGCGAAGAATTCAAATATTTTATAATTCAAATATTTAATTCAAATATTTCGCCCACTATTGATTGGATAGGAAGGGATTTTTGTTTGTTCCCGTAGGTTCATCCCAACGAAAAGATCGGAACTCATCCTTAGTAATTTTCAAAAAGATTCTTGACAATTTTCCAGAATCTTGCAAAACTCGGCTTATCGTTGTAAGAGTCGCTATGTTTGAATTTCAAAAGTTCATGATACACCTCCTTTAATTCATAAACAAGCCATTGAGGGAGGGAATGCCCTAAAGGAAAGGGAAAGTTCTAGCGAGTGTGCGGAAAACAATAAGGTGTTGCCATCGTTACAGCGTGTAAGTGACCGACGAGTGAGCAAGCACTCTTTGATAGAAAGTGATAATAGTCATTCATACAAGTAGAGAAGCTGAAGGAAGAGAGAAGAGTTGCGACGAGAAATGAGAGGGAGAAGAAGAGGAGTGATAAACAGAGTTTGATCATTCTCCAACCTCTTGCGCAAGAGTTTGGAGAATGATAAAACTCTTGCGCAAGAGGTGAGTTGGGCCCTCTTAGACCATTCTCGTTCTTTCAATAGTTCAGTGTTATGATTGCATAGTACAGTACGTGCTAATCGCCTTGCCCATGTGCTAGCGCCACGTAACGCCGCGTGCCGCGGCTTGCGCGGCTGTGTTTTGAAGAATGAAGATTAACTTTTACACAATGAGACCTCGATTTTCGTAATCTACGTGAAATTCCGCACCGACTATACTTTTCGCCGATAATTTATAGTTCCTCATTCGTGAGTTGAAAATATTCAAATAAATAGGTTGACCCAGCGAACTAAATCTGACACAGTTGACTATTCGTCTTTTTAGTGTCTTTTTCACCTCAAAATGCTTTAGACATGTAAAGCAGGCAGAAAGGAGATAAACGATAATATTAGACCACTTGTTCAAGCGTGTCAGATTTAGTTCGCTGGGTCAACCTATTTATTTGAATATTTTCAACTCACGAATGGGGAACTTTAAATTATGGGCGAAAAATATAGTCGGTGTGGAATTTCACGTAGATTACGAAAATCGAGGTCTCATTGTGTGAAAGTTAATCGTCATTCTTTAAAACACAGCCGCGCAAGCCGCGGCACGCGGCGTTACGCGGCGCTAGCACATGGGCAAGGCGATTAGCACGTACTGTACAAGCACAGTTGAATTCCAGATCGCATTCGCATACATACATGGCATGAAGGCATGAAGGCAAGGCATGAAGATTCGTTTTGCCAACCGTACATTCCACTATTTCATTTGTTGATTGACGACATCTCGTTGAGGTCACACATCAATCTAAGCACGATTTCATCTCTAGAATTTCACAATTTTTTAAACAAAATATATTTGCATAACCTGAATGGCGGCGCAACGAATTGAACAGCCAATGGTAATCCGATCGAGTCCTGAATTATTCGCATAGAGGAGGAGCGAACTTTGGTGACAAGCCAAACGCTATCCTTTTTTTGTCTGTTTTGGTAGGGTCACATTTTTATGAGCTTGGTACGGCAGAGCCTCCCAATTCCCATGCTTCTGCAAAACCTCATCCTGCGTTGCATATGCCGCTTTTATCAAAAAGCCTGAGAAATGAATTAGTGAATGAGGAACCTTGCAATCTTTCTGGAGCGCCTGCTCCAGCGTTCCTTTCGCTCGATGTTTATTCAATATCTCCATGTCAGCTTCGGTTACTTGCTCGAACTGAAATACAAAAGCTCAAGCTGATGTTTACCTCCCCAATCAGAGTGGTGAGACAGGTTGGCAAAAGAAGACACGAACTCGAATAAGAAGCACTTACCGGAACGACTCCAACAGGAACATCGAGAGCGTTCCACATCGTGTTGAGAATGCCGTTCCACAGCACGGAAAGAAGGGCGTCGTCTTCGGGGAATTCGTGCGTCGTCGCTGGTGAGTACTGCAACTCTTTCATGGACGATGTTCGATTTGGTTGGCAGACACGGGTTCATTTCCCGTCAAGAGAACTTTAACGAGAAAATCTGTGATGGTAGATATTTGTAGATATTTTTGCAACCTCTCCCAATTTTTTTGTTCTCATAAAAAACTAATGCTGATATTGGGACCGCAATGTTGGGTTCTAGTCGTCTCAAAATATTTGATCTGACCGTTGGCACGCAGAGCAACGCGTCGATCTTCTGTTCTTTCATTGTCAGATGCAGCCGTTTGCGACAACCATAGATGCGATCGATGCCGCGCTGCACGTCTCAAACGAATCATTATGATTTATTTCATAACGGAACAAAAAAATGGAATGGCACCGATCGCAGTTTGCGGCATTGCCTCCAGTAGCTCGGCAAACCGTTCCTCTCCACGCCAGCGACACTGCCGTGTGAGCAACTTCTGCGGGATTTTCGATCTAATGGACCATCCAATTCTTCTCATACTTACCTTCTCCCATCTTGTCTTCCATCCAAACAGCCGAATCGCTTCTTGCATCGGCGTAAGCGATTCCTGTGTCACATCTACGCTTGACGAAATTGGGTCGACTTTCGAGAATTATAAGTACGAGTACCAGTTTACCTCTCGCTAGTTTCTCATGGGAATTGTCTATGCGCTTTTTGTCATTGAGAATCTCTTCATTCTCTCATCATTCTCATTCTTCATCATTCTCTCTCCGCTCAATGCCGATCGGTGATTCTTTCGAAAAGGCAAACTGTGGTACCCCCTATATTACTTTTTCCAATCGATCCGTTTTTTTCAGTGACTGGCATCATCGCCAATTCTATCCTATTGTACCTCATTCGACGCCATACGCGTTCTACACTTGGCGCGTACAAGCAATTGCTAACAATATTCGCAGCATACGACCTGTTTCTGACGACTTTACACTTTGTTATTGATCCGGTAAACAGTTGCTTTCTCAATATTTTTCTCAAAGTTCTTGTAGTAGAAAGTCTTAATTGTCGACACCACTTTTGGAATAGTCTCAAATTCAGGATTTGCTGATCGAGTAAGATTTTTAAACTCGTAGTGAAAAAGGTGGCTATTCAGAAACTGCCCAGTTTCTATTGCGCATCTTTCACTGTTCCCTTCACACTCATGAACATTCATTTCCTCTACCGATATTGGGCAGTATCAAAGCCGCATTTGATTTCACTGTTTCCCAAACCACTGTTCATAGCATTGCTCGTATCTATTCCCACTACAGAAACAGTAGTATGGTGAGAAGCGTTTTAAGAGACTTTTGGAAAGCAATAGAATGTCAAATACGTTTTCAGGTTTCTCATTTGCTGGTTAGTTTTGACTGGAACGGAGTACGACGAGTCCGTTGAGCTTTTGAGATCGCAATTTGAGATGAGGCATGGAAGAAACGTTTCCGAGGGCTGGGTCGTGATGGACCATTGGGTATAATATCTACAATTCGTTCTTCTATTCGACAAGTTTTTGTTCAGCGCAACGGTGTTGAAGACGTTGGACTTATCCTATCGCTGGTCACGTTCAACATTATAATATTCATCTCGATCGTAGTCGCTGTCACACTGGGCAGTCTTACTTACACGCAGATTCGACGAATGAACAACAAGATAGCGAGCAAGAAGCGAAAGACGCAGCAATTGCTGCTATTCACTCTCACTGTGCAGGTTCATAGTTGTTATAATTGACACTACTGCACATTTCCAAATGGCTGATGGTCAAATGTGTGCTCAGGGAAACCCAAAATATCTATTTTCGAAGGGTTTGTGATCGGGTACGGAGGTCTATGGACAATGAAATGTGCAGAATAAATTGCGTCATGTTGTAAATGCATTCATCCATCCATTCAGACCGCAGTGCCCATCTGTTTCGTTTACATTCCCTACTTTTGCGCGTTGAACTTTCCGTTCTTCGGTATTCCAGTCGGTGTGATCGTGGACGCGACCACATTTCTCACATCGTTCTTCCCTGCGTGGGACGCTGTGATCGTCATGCTTCTGATGACTGACTACAGACGGGCGCTGATCGTCGCTCTCTCACCAACGAAAACGCCTTCGGTGCCGCTAGGAACGCAGTTCACAACGAGTCACCTACACCATCGCGCTCTCTGAGCACCTGTGCCCTTGAGTGGCTCGACATCGCTATGCTATCGGTATAAAAGAACCTCGCTCGACCATTCTATTGTAATCGTTGATAAAGTGGTTCTGACCTCCTTGACGTCTTCGCTCACCGCAGCTCCTCCATCTACGAAGACCGTGCCTGCCACTCCCAAGTATATCTCTCGAGGAATATCATCCATTGAGAAGGGAACCATCTCGTAACCTGTCAGTGACCATTCACTCTTTCTCTACAACAACAGAGCAGATAGATTCATTAGATACCTCTGCTTTCAAGAGCCTTCGCTGCTTCCTCAACTGCTCTGCGCATGCATGGAAGCGGGTCGATGTATCCGTCGGAGAGAAAGTACCCTGAAAGTGTTACGAATTTCCAATAAAAAGTTAAAGATAGTCCACCGATTCTGAGCCCATCTTGAGAGGCAAACAAATCCTCCTGGAAATCCAATGGCACAGCAAAAGCGTCGCGCTTGCTGAAGAACTGATTTGACCAGAGAGCTCTAAAAGTCATTGGATAATTATATCATTTCTGCAAGGCACTGTTAGAGAAAATTACCTCATCATTTCAACAATGGCCTGGGGAGACTCAGCTAATGGGCCCTCAGTAGGCACTAGGAAGGGACGACACGGAACGGGCTCGGGCGATTGCAATAGAGACATTCGAGAGGACGATGGCTGAGAATTACGTTTCTTTCTTGAATATCACGTGCAATATTTTCCACTTTCACCGTAAGGAAGAGCAACCGATATTATACGTGAGTGAATGTATTGAAGAAGAGAAGAGAAGAGAAGAGAGAGAAGTACCTTGAATCCGCATACGCCGGCGTACGCGGCCGGCACTCGGATTGATCCGCCAATGTCCGCACCGATACCGACTCGCGAACCGCGCGCGCCTATCGCGGCCGCTTCGCCGCCGGACGAACCGCCAGGCGTTCGCGAGCCAGCGCGCGGATGCGTCGTGCGACCGTAGATGGCATTCACGCAGTTGTACGTCATGCAGTAAGTGGACACGTTCGTCTGACAGAATGGAACCATGCCTGCATTTTGATTTTTTCCTAATTTGATAGAAGGCGTTCGACTGGATGTTTGCTCCCGTACCATACCGGCCTCTCGCAGTCGCTCAATTGTGTACGAGTCCTCCACACATCTTTGATTCAGTAGAGTGGAGACACCGAACGAGCACCGCGCGTTCTTCACCTACCATCAACATTTTTTCAACCCCTTGCAATCTCTATCTTCAGTATTACCGCAACAGCCTCCTTCACACTAAGTGGCATTCCGAATAGCGGTGGCATCTTGTAATCGGGCGATCTCGCAAGTTCATCTAATTTTTGGGCCTCATCGATGGACGTCTAAAATTTTTTTGAATCCATCTTTGAAAGCATTCAAGTTCACAGTTTCAATCAAGCAAACAACGTTTATTCAAACTACATCTTTCACCCATCGGACTGACTTATCAGCGCAAACATTGGCCACAATATTCGATCTGATACTCGCTCACCTCGAGAAAGCGCACGATACAATTCGTGTGATTATTGGCCAGGAGAGCAGAGGAGATTTGCGTGCGCATTACACTCTCCGCAGAAATGTCTCCCGTTTGAAGTGCGACTAAAGTACACGGAGATCTAAAGACTAGACAAAGACAGAACTGACCTTGCAGCTCATTGAACTTCATAGTGGAAATACATTTGAATTCGGCACTATCAATATCAGCTGCATGAGTTCGAGCCCAAACAATGCTTGCAGCTCTTTCATTTCGAGCACTTTCGATTGACTTGTCAAGTTCTTCCTTACGATTGGGATATCCGTTCTGAATTACTTCATGGAGGAAATAGTCGATGAAGAATCAACACCTGTTTCCGTCCTCTTTTCCACGCGAGGCGAAGTGCGACGATAATCGCAATTGCTATAAAGAACTTCGACCACCTAAATAGAGATTGAGCTAACATGGAAAACGGACTTGCCTCGGAGAGAACAGTTTTGAAACGATCGCGCCCATCGATTGTATGAAGGTATTTAATCGAGGTGAGTAGTGATTGATCGATTCAGAGATAAGTGTGTCGCGCTCTCAAACGAAACAAACAAGGTCACCTCATCAATATTTTCAACCATGTTCTTCGCTTTTTCTGCCTTGCTTGTGATTATGCTGGCCCCTCGAATTATTGCCTCTAGGAAGGTCGAGTTTTTGGGGTGTGCCATGAGAGAAATACGAAAGTTGCTCACGTTATCTCTCCTACCGCACCCTGATCTTTGATTCCTTATCATATCCCGATCGGAACACCATTTGCGGCCTTGCTCATCCCATACACACCTCTCCCCTCATAATCTCCCCACTGTATCCACCCTGACCCTCTCCCCTCTCTCGTTCATTCATGTGCTCCTCTTTGCTATAGCGACAGCACGCACTCGCGCTCCAACAGAGAATACTCCGTTTTCGCTGCTTCGGTCTATCGAAAAAAAGAAATGCCGCGCGTCGGGGCCGAAACCAAGGTAATCAATCAATCCAATCACCAAGAGTAGCAATCGCATTCTACCGAGAGGAGAATTTTAATGATTGAGCTGATTGTCCGGGGGCAAAGGATGAAAAATAAGCAAATAACAGGATCGATCATGCCTGGTGTGCCGTGGGACAACGACGGTTGCTCACATGGGACTAGACGTGTGCAGGGCTTGCACTGTTTTCTATCGGTTCGTATTCTAGCGATTCGGTCACGTGGTTGGATATTCTATGGACAAATGAAGATTTGAGTTGAATGGCTAATTTTAAATTTATAGACGATCAGCCGGAAAAGTGTACGTCTGCCGCTCTAATTCGAATGAATGTCACATTGGACTCGATGGTTGGCGAAATACGTTTATCGATATCAAAAAATTACAGGCGTGAAATGCCGCAAGTGTCGCTTTGACAGTATTGAACGGGTGGTCAAAGAAGCAGGAGCCCTAATTCTGGTTCGAATCATAGCCCATTTATTTGTAATAGTCTTGTTCCAGGAGAAATCGAGTGAATCCGACGAATCGCAAGGAAACTATCAACAATCGTGCTCACGAAAACATTTTGAGAATTCGAAAAGGTTCCCCGATAAACAAACTCATTGTGACATCACATTTGATTTTAGTGAGTTATCTTTATCCGCGCAGAACCATCGACCAATATTAGCTCGAATGAGTACAAGTTACAAGTAAGCGTTGGTCTTTTCTCACTCTAAAATTGATTTTTCAAGTACAATGTGCGAAATTCGATTGATCAGCGAGCTGAACCTCCGTCCAGATCCTCCTCATCCCATGCAGATGAAACATCGGGAAAGGGTTCGTTTTGCATTGATGCTTCCTGATTCCTGGATTTCCCCCATAGTTTTGTTTGTTTCAGCATTTATACCCAGCAACGTTCGCATCGATGAACACAGCGAACCGTGTCTTCCTTGCCGCCGTTATTCCATTCGCTTCATCGAGTTTTCCCGAATTCGACCAATTACCAGATGACGAGCAGGTTGTTCAGCGTTTCGTGTCAACTTCCAGAGCGTTCTGTTTTGCAGTGGACGATAATCAAGAACTTCCTTTTTCGCTTTCGTCTCTTCGAAGGGACCTACCGAGCGAACAAGATTTTCCCGGAGCACATGGACCGGTGACTTGACGCGTTTCTTTGATTATTTGCAATTCATCCTGAAAGCTTGAGTGCGTGAATCTCCTTCAGAACACTGGCCGGCTACACAACATACATGACGGGTGAGAACGCCGATAATAACTACAGCGACTGTCCGAACACGAATTCGAATTTGGAAGACGCGAAAAGGTTTGATTTTTCAATAAGCATTCAAAATATTCAACAATTCCCGATTGATGATGCAAATGTCCAAGACGGTCTGGGTGAACAATCGAGAGTTCGTTGCAAGACTGAAGCCTGATCACGAAGAGTTCCTTGCGATTACGGGAATAATGTTTTGGACACTCGGTATGATTCTTTGTTTTATCGTATTTTGATATTGCACCGATTTGCATTAACTAAAATATGCAAATATTGTCAAAAATGTCACGATTGAATAATTATAGTCGCTGTCAAGAGCGACATCTAATTCAAGTCAATTACAAGTCATAAATCGAATTCAGATGATCTTTCCGTGAGCGAGAAGGCGATTCAGTTGAGCGAACGCTATCGAACCGATATTCTACAAGAGTTCCACGTTTATTATAGGTAATTGATGGTGTAGGAAAAGTCAAACGAGAATAATACAAAACATCCTCACGTTGCCATTTCGATTCCAATTGAGAACGTTGCATTTGGCATTTGGCTTTGGAGATGTGTACGATTTTTATGAAACATTATTATTTTTGGAGGAACTCGATTGATCAATTTTTACATAAGGCATGCCGTTTCCGCCTTTTCCTTCCTTGAAATTGTACAAATAAGGCAAAAAAGGTTACATCACAAGTAGAAACGAGATGACTACAGGATGAAGTTTTGATTCTTTTCCTCATTTTACTTCTGGAAAGTGTATTTTTAATAATATTTTTAACTTTCCGATGCCTCAATTAATTATTCGTTCTTGATTTGGTAGAGACGAATTGGCCATGAATGACTACGCTTCGCGTCTTGGGGAACTTTTGACGCTTGTTCATTTTTTTGAGGTAAGCACAATTTGATCACATTGTTGATATTTTCTTTCTTCTAGAAATGCGATGCTATGAGAGAGTTCTTCGAGCTGTTGCGGTTAATGAACGTCTTCTCTGACGACACACTCGCTTACAGATTAATAAAGGAATAGCGTATTGATGTGCTCGTTCGATTACTGTCACATTCGAATAAACCATTACTATTTAAATCCTCCTTTTAATGATTGATAGTCAACGAATACGATGCAAAAAAATCTGTAGTTCACAGATTGCGTTGCCCCGAACACGTTCAATTCATTCATCAGTTCATTCTATAATCTGAGCCCTCTTGAGGCTTTCTCACCCCTGACTCACACGTCCTCTTCTATTTGTCTCCATTTCTCTCTCTCCCTCTCTTCCCACTCACATTTTCCTCTCCCCTCTGCACCTCTCCCTTCCTTGTCTCTTTTCCCTCTCTCGTTCATACGTGTACCCTTCTTTGCGATAGTGATAAACTTTACTCGCGCTCGCTAGAAGCAGCTCACACGGGAGCTATCAGTCTTTCGGGCGACCGTTGCGAAAGTGATGCCACGAATCGGAACCGCGACCAAGGTAAAACAAAATCATGTTTTGACTATTTTTGGGCGATCAGAGAGGGTGTTCAAAACGACAGGAAACTGTGTTGTTCACGACCGAAACAACTTGGCGGTTTCTTTTTCAGGATAGATCATGTCTGGTGTGCGGTGGGAAGACGACTGTTGCTCACATGGGATTGGACGTGTGCAGGGCATGTACCGTTTTCTATCGGTAAGGTGCTGCATCATTTGACATGTTTTTTCTCGTTTCTGGTTCTAAAAATTCATGAATTCAAAGTGATTTCAAATTTGACAGACGATCAGTCGGACGAGTGTACGTGTGCCGCTCCAACTCAAACGAGTGCTCCATTGCTCCCGACGGTAGGAACTATCTTTTTCTTTGTATACTTATACATTTTTTCTGTACATTATAGGTGTGAATTGTCGCAAATGTCGCTTTGATAGCATCAACCGCGTAGTCAAGGAATCGGGAGCACTGAATGTGATTACTTTCATCGATCTGACATTCCGTAATCCTTAGCCTTTAGGGAAAATCAAGTGAATCCGACGACTCGCAAGAAAACGGACCTTCCTGCTCCAGGGACGATGATGAAAATTTGCTGCAGAGGTTTGATGAAATATCATCTCATGATGATCAAGCATATGTTTTAGTGATCCATTCTTGTCAGCACCAAAAGAACGACCGATACTCGCAAGACTTCGAATTAGCTACAAGTTAGAAACCAGCAATTGTTTATCTCTCATTACCATAGTATGAAGACCCTATTTTCCCAAACATTTTTTTATAGGACGATGTGTGAGATTCGATTCATCAGTGAGCTCAATCTTCGGCCAAATCCACCTCATCCAATGCAGATGAAACATCAAGAAAACGTGCTGAACAAATTTTTTCGGATATTTCGAAACAGAGGACATAAAAATCAGATTTCAGCACTTCTACCCGGCGACGGTTACGTCCATGAACATGGCGAATCGAGTCTTCCTGTCGGCTGTGCTGCCATTTGCGGGATCAAGTTTTCCCGAATTTGAGGGTTTTCGAGAAGATGAGCAGGTTGGTATTGCAAAATCTTCTTGTTAAGTTACTTTTTCCCCATTTTTTTCTTGTATCCATTGCAGTGGGCGATCCTCAAGAATTTCTTCTTTCGCTTCCGTCCATTCGAAGCGACCTATCGAGCGGACAAAGCCTTTCCTGAGCATCTCGATCGGTAGGCTCGTGGAAATCAACGATGAAAAAGTGATGAAGGACTAATGGAAACGAATGTTATTTGAGAACTCTCGGAGGATACACGACGTACATCTCGGGCGACATTGCCGATATCTTCTTAAGCGACTGCACGAATCCCGACGTCAATCTAGAGGATGCGAAAAGGTGCGACGCTTCGGAACACTACTCATCGATTTCTTTCTGCTTATGAATTGGGGCAAGAGGCGGTGATTTGATGCGTCTTGCGAGAACTTTTTTTTCAGACTCATGTGCACTATCTCGAAAGAAGCATTCACGAAGAATCGAATGTTCATGGGGCGACTGAAACCTCATCACGAAGAATTCCTCGCCATTGTTGGCATTATGTTCTGGACGTTGGGTACGCCTCATATTTCCGTTCGTTGTCTTTCCGCCTATAGCGAAAATTCGAAAAACTGCTAGTAGGAGAGATAAAATGGTTAAACTCAACGTGTACTCCGTGAAACGGCTCAAGTGACGAGTAATGAGTTGGATTTCAGAAGGTCTCCAAGTGAGCGAAGAGGCTATTCACGTGAGCGAGCGCTATCGAACAGATATTCTACAGGAGCTGCACGTCTACTATCGGTGAGATTCCTCAATCATGCGGTTAAACTATTTCAACAAATTTCAACTACTTCATCACGACGATTGTTCATTCATCGATCGTATACGAACTACATACTTCCGATATCAATGAACAATTTGTAGGGAGGAATTGGGCATGGAAGACTATGCAGCGAGATTGGGCGAATTGCTCACACTTGTGCAAATCTTCGAGGTTAGCGATAGAACTGTTTTTTTTACTCGAAAACTCGAAATGATTTTTTTTACAGAAATCGGAAGACATGAAGGAATTCTTCGAACTTTTGCGGCTACTCAACGTCTTCTCTGACGACACGTTTGGTTATCGAATGATCAAAGATTGATTAATATTGTTGTGTTGTTGCTGTGATTAAGATGATTCATGCATCTGTGTAAATATTTAGCTCTAGAAACTTGTGAAACAACGACAAATGGCGCACACTAAAACACAACATTTTGTGCTTGACTCACATATTTGCCGCATCTTTGTCATAGCACTTTTTGAGAGGACGCCGTCATTCGGTATTTAGAGTGAGAAATTAAAGAGAAAATTGAAAAAAAATTCTTGCGTGGATAGATCGTGCGATTCATGGTCGAATTCGTTGATAATATGGGTTTGAAATGCCCAGCAAACAAAATGTGCATGTTAGCGAGTTATCGATTCCCCGAGAGGATGGGAGAGGGAAGGAGGCAAAGTACCACAGATCACTATCTAGTCTCCTTCCAGCATTCTATCGCGCGATTGTTCGTCAGCGGGCAGTTACACGTGGAATGGAAAATATCCTCATGTTACGGTCTCGAACAAATAGATCAAGTAACAAGAAGAAGTGGAAGAAGTAAATGGTTCTCATGTTGCAATGTCTCTCTGACTAATATCACTATTATCTCCCTCTAAATGATGATCTTGACAAGGGGTTTCCCTGAAATCAACGTTCTTAACGAGTTAACGATCTGGTATGAAGGAGGAGAAAGGCTTCATGTTTTAAGTCTTAGTGAGAGATGAGGAAGAAGTGGATTCTACACTTTCCTCATGATCTTTCATCAGAAAGTGAACGTGCCGAACGACTAAATCCATTCATCTTCTGACAACTACGGAGAGAAGATTAGGAATCGCCGAAGCCAAGTCCTCTTCTCGCTCTCTCACGCTGTAATCTCCTCTCTAGAACCCGTATCTCCATTACACAAACTCTGAAGTGTTCCCTACGCAATTGAAAGCGAATTTCACTGAAAACATTGCATTTTATTTCAAACATAAAAAAATCGTATTAGAAATCAATTGTGAATTTTGCATAGAGTTGGTAGGAAGGGATACATAATCGATGACTAGTTATTGTGTAGTTCTTCACTGTCTCTTGAGATAGCGCTTGCAAGTGATGCCGTTGTTCGTCATCGTCTGAAATATTATATTCGTCTATACATTATATTTTCAGTTTCGTCGAATTTTACTGAAATGGTGAATGTCTGACCATGATGAGCTCGCTGTTGTCGTCGCTGATCGTGTAGTGGTACGTTTCCGGGCTGACGTCAGGATTTCCGACGCGCTTGTGATGCTCAGTCACCTCACCGTCCTTGAAGTCGAATGTGATCTGAATGGAAGGCTACTTTTATTGCATGAGTGAAATTAATTAGACATTTCCCCAACGATCTCGATGATCACACAATCCGGCCACTTCACCCTTACTCAGATCTCAAGGTGTGGATAATTATAGTGATAAGTATTATCAAACCTCATGCTGGGTGGAATCGAGTCCCTCAGCTGTGAATTGCTCTCCCAACTTGAACGTGTACTTGACGTCCTTCTTCGACGAAAGATTCTCGTAGACGTACGTGCCCTCCGTCTCGCCCTTGGAGAACACCTCAAATTGTTATTATTAGTTATTATTATAGTTATAATTGTTACAATTGTCCAATATCACACACACATTCCAAAAATGAGTATTTTTCCACATAGAGAAGTGTTTCAGGTAAATAGCATGGTACAGAACCTCTGATACTAGCTGACCTTGGTGACACTGGCCAATTTTATGAGCTGTCTGGTGATGAATCCGACGCCCTTCGCAGAAAGGAACTCGTCAAAGTTCTCGCTTCGATCGATCTTGAATCGGCCGAAGAATTTGTCAGGAATGGAGTTGGCAGAGATGGAAACCGCTGAATATCAGGACACCTATTTGCAAAAATGGATAAATAATTTAGCTAAGAAAATTCTTACCCAGGCATACGAGAAGTAGTCCGAGAAAGCGCATCTTCCTCAAGTGATTGAGTCCAACTGACTAACCCTGACTTCCCCCCGGAGAGTCCTCTCTTCCATTACACAGCTTGAGGGTTCTCTGCTCGCTAATATTCTCGCCCTATTGGAAATCTGAGAATGCTCGCTCATCAATGCTAGTAAAAGTGAGTAAGGAATGCGATTTTCGTCATTAGAAAAATTAAATTATCCTATTTTTACGTTGTTGATATACATGGACAGCACATTTTGAGCACACTTACATATTCTGAGAATTATCTAGTAGATGTGAACGTTTTGTGTGTTTTCATAATTATGTATCTGAACAGAGGGAAGATAAATCAATGATCATGTTCCTAGATTCACTAACTGCACATTTCCCTTGTTGCCTTTCTACACCACGTGGAATAACAAAGCCATTCCAATCATGTTTTCCAATTACTCGCAAAGGCGCGCGCATTTTGTGCGTTTCCCAGCACAAAGTATGCACATTCGACTGGAAAGCGAGGGATGGGCTGAGCGAGAGTCAGAGAGGGAGAAGAGAATGAAGGCAGAGAGCGAGAGGGAGAGAATGGGAAGGTACAAAGAGCGCACATACGACTATACGTGTGCTCGTTCTCCTTTCTTCTCTTCTCGTCTTTCTCTGCGCACACGTCGTTTGATCGGGAATTGATCGGCGGTTTGCAAGTAAACCTCTCCCAATCACGTAATAATGCCACCGCTCGGATGCACCAAGAAATCGGTCGGTTTATTTACTTTTCTATGAAATTTTTCACATTCTCTAAACAATCTAGTTATGTGTTTTCATGTTTCGAGAGTTGATTTTGGCAGAATCGGGACTGTCTCGTGTGCGGGTCGCTCACGAGCACCGCTCACATGGGCATTGACGTCTGTCGAGCGTGCACTGTCTTCTATCGGTTCGTCGAATAGTTTTTATACCAATCAATATTTGACCTTGTCATGGTGCATGTCTCACTTGTCATATCAATTGCGTTTTGTGACTCGAATGCGCTTATGCGTGAAATGTGCTCAATATCTGTCGTTATAGGTGTGAGAGCTGGCTACGTTGTGGCCAGAGGGAGAGTGATCAAGAGACACTAGTTAGTGTTGACACAATTCAGCCTTTCTATCCAATCAGACAGATCGAGAGAGCATGCAAAATAAAGAGAGAGAGAGAGCTGCGTGCTGATTTGTCAATGCTAGTAGATACGCTATGACGGGTTTCATTAATCCGTGTGAATGGGATAGAATGCGATCTCCTCTCGAGTATAGGACACAAAATGTTACATCGGCATATACCAAGGTCGCTCCATTTCAGACGATCACAGGGCAAGAAACCGTACGTTTGTCGGTCGAGTACCAATCGATGCTCTCCCGGTAAAGGACTCAACTGCAAGAAGTGCCGTCTACACCATCTCCAATTGATCATCAGACAGTCTGTCACAGCAGAAAAGGTGAGCTGTCCAACCAATAAGAAAAATTTCAAAACCATTGTTGTGCAACTTGATGAAAAGAATGATTCTCACCGCTACTTTCTTGCATTTTACAATTCAAACCCAATATTTGCTCGCCTGTGCAAATTTTCCCAAGATGCATCGGCAATTGAACCGAGAGATCAAGAATGAAAATGTACGCGATGTCTGTCCCAGTGGATTAAGCGCCCTCTTCAGGTCACCTGCGCAAACTCGCCAACGCCTAAAGAGAAAGCAATGGAGAGCTCAACTACAGAAGCGTTGATGAACCATATGCTGCCTAGTACAAGGTACGCATTTGGACTCTGCTTTGTTGAAATTGTTCATATTGGCAATGGTCGGAGATTGTACAAACTTCGAAAAGGCTCGGTAGGCAAGTGTTGAATTTCTAGTCCACGAGAAGAGCCACATCATTTGCACAATCTTTCCCGGGGAAAAAGGTCTAAATTCGTGGTCTCGTGAACGGCGAGCGATTCTCCTCATCGAGTGGAGAGAGAGGATGTTTATTTCCAGCAGTGGCACTAACTCTCCGTGCTCCGTTGTCTCTACAGCAGACGATGCACGACCGCGACCGTTACTCGCCCGAGTGCGCGCAGCTTATGAGTCAGTCTTTCACTAATTAACACTTGAACTTCGTATAATTAGTCCTTATGAGCACCCTGAATATCAGCAGGAGGTCTACTCACAGGTAATTTCTTTGTTCATCACTCAAATTCTGCATCCCCAAATGGATTTCTCTTTCCTCTTGCAGGAAGATGTGCTTCGCTCGTCTAATGGGCGAATTGTTCTCTCGAAAGGATCCGCCCGCGCCCATTCGAATCTCCTCTAAGAATCACGTAAGCGTCCATCTATTACTTCTCGCTATTCCCCATTCCCTACCAGCAACCCAGTTTTGGTTTAATGAGATGCTCCGCTATGCCATTTCACGGAACGGACCTAGGCTAATGAGCCATTTTTGTGATGACACATCGGTCTCTCTCGTTTCTAATGATCTCTCTCCTGTCAGACAGACAATATAGAGTTCAAAGTGACTCGAATAATTCCAGCCCGTTTTCCCGGCAACGTTCGCCTCAATGAATCACGCGAATCGTCTGCTCATCACGTGCATAATGGAGTTTGGAAGCACTTTTTCCGAGTTTGATTCGTTGTCGGATGAGGATAAAGTGAGAAGTTGTCTTTTCTTGCCATATTTTAGTGGGATAAACACTATACAATAATATTATGTTTTCTAGGGAAGGCGCCAATTCTTTGAATTTTTCAGTTTTCTATCGCCGTCAAATTCTTCTACACGTTTCGCATGTTCGACAATTCGTATCGAGCGTTGAAAAAGTTTGCGGACGTCCCGAATCGGTTCGTGCGAGTTTCTCTTTTTTCGAACGGTAAGAACACTATGTTTAATCCACGCGGGCTCAAGCAATTGAAAGAAATGCGGAGTTTCTCACGCGCCACTTCTCATTTATTCTTCCCCCCTCCAAAGAATTTGAGAGTAGTCGGAGAATATTTTATCGTGTGCGTGAGAATTGACAAAAAAAGCCTGCTAATCATTGGTTAGTAATTTGGGCCCTTTCGCATTATATAGTTTTCGGATGGGGAGAATTAATGAATTCAAGAATTCATGAGTGAGTTGGCAGAAGGTGCATTCTGAAAATATTGCAGAAGCTTCGGCAGCTACACACTATGGCTGTCAGAGGACATTGTGGAGCACTTCTTCGACGATTACGACGACCCGAGAGGTGACGTCGAAGAAGCGAAGAAGTAAGAGAAGAAATACTCATTACAAGTTCATGTTTCCCCTTGTCCACTCGACATCTTCATTGAAAAATGCCACTTTTGAGTTCCACTCAAAACAAAGATCACATTCAAATTTTTGGCCTGCAGTGGATAGAACGCCCACTCATATCCCATTTTCCACAATTTTTCAGGATCATGGCGCACAATTGCCGACGGAAACCGGGACTCGGAAGGGAGATTCTCGGTCGAGTAAATCCGGACGAGGAAGAATTCATTGCAGTACTCGCTCTCATGTTCTGGACAACCAGTGAGATCTTTTCCTGTATTAATAAAATGAGTTTGGCCATCATCTTTGAGTTTTGTACCGCAATATTGTTTGAGAATATTTTATGGTAGTGCCAATTGCACGTGAATGCGCAAAATCGCTCTCTGTCAGACTTGATCTTGCCTGTGCGAAAATTGTATGTACTGGAGCACCGTAATCGGCTGTCTGTGTGTGTGCGAGAGATGTATCCATCGTGTTGACTCGCTGTCTGACTGATGTAAGAGATCGAGTAATATGTGAGTTAGGAATATCGTCGTAACATTATTGACAGGTTTGTGTGGCAGTTGTGAGGGCTCAGCGCAACCAAAGGGAAGGGGCACTCAAACTTTGTATTTCAAACGTAACTTTAGATGGATTGGGCTCAAGCGATTCGCTGCTCAATATCAGCGAACGGTATCGCCACCAAATATTCAGTGAGCTGCACCTCTACTATCGGTAATTTGACTTTTCCTGATTGAAGTTCTGTCCTGGAGCAGTGCATTCACTCGGTTGCCGGTATATCGATCCTAAAAACCTTTTTTTTTCAGTGACGTTCTTCGTCTTGATGATTACGCTGCGCGCTTGGGCGAACTCTACATGTTCATTCCTCTTTTTGAGGTGACAATTTTATCAAAAATTCTTGTAAAAAAAATCAGTGTCCAAGTTCTGAAATATGATAAAAAATGGACGCGGAATGATTTTTTCACGCAAGGCGGAAATGTAGATTCGGCGTTGTCGGTTCTATAAAAACTCGGCGATCTATGCGTGAGGCTTCAATGCCGTTTTGAATATTTATCGTGGTGCTCATTACTTTCAATATCTTTTATCTCCTGTGATCAGACTGAAGTGAAAGCAAAATATATCATTCCAGCGTTCCGAGGAGGTGAAGCAGACATTCGAGGTCTTCCGTCTATTGGACATCTACAACGACAGCTCGTTTACGTATATGCTCAACAAGACATGAACTATGCAGTTCCAACTGGTCGATAAACTCTCAATCCAATTGCCTTGGAACATCACATCTCGAAACATTAGCAACTTTCGCTGTTCCCTCTCATTACTTTCCCATGACCTCTATCTGTACTGACCATCTCTGTCTATAATCTCTCTCTCTTCCCCTCCCCATCTATTTCTCTCACTAGCACACTCACTCATGGTTATTACGTGGTAACAACTGATTTTTGCTCTCAATAGAATGCCCGGGCCTGGAGCGAACAAGGAAGTTAGTTCGTTTTTGTTGTTCTTCTTCTAAGTAGTAGTTTCATTTTGAGCAAGGATAAATAAATGTGAATATAGACGGAAATATAAGTTGTAGAGTCGCTCTTGTCTTGTGTGTGAGGCGCCGACCATCACAGCCCACATGGGAATCGACGCATGTCGAGCGTGCGCAGTCTTCTATCGGTGAGACGAAAGAGGGGTTGCCAGATGGATTCATCGTAATTGTGAGCCAATAACACGATGTGTAGTGTGTGCCCTAATTGCTCTTCGAATGTGCGTTGCTTCCCGCTCTCAATCTGTGGCAATTGCTGCGAAAGCTACGGATAATGAGGCAAATCATAGTGTGTTACTCTTGTGTGAATTATTCAGACTAAACACAAAAAGTTTCAGGAGATCAAAGGAAAAGAAAGCGACGTTTGGTTGCCGCTCTGGAACAAGTCAGTGCACTGCAGGCAAAGGTGAGGTATTTCTTCAGAGATATTGATGTCATGTCCAGAGTAGGTCTCAACTGCAAGAAGTGTCGTCTCTCTTACATTGAGACTATTTTGAAGGAGTGCGGTGAGAATGTTAAAGTAAGTGAAAATCTGTTTGGTAACATCTTTTATACTGACAGTAGACGGATGTCAACCGTCCGCTTGCCGTGAGGAGTGAATCAAACTCTGAATCTCCGAAGGAGTCTAGCAGTAGGTCAGTGAAACTTCAATAAGATTGGTTTACAAAATGATAGATTTGAATTTTTTTTAGCTATTCCTCGTTCTCAAATTGCAATGATATTGTGAGTGCGCAGCCACTCTTCAGTCGAATAAAGATAGCGTATGAGTAAGACGAAGAGAATTTTTTTTCGGCTTTTTTTGGCAAAGACGCGCACAAGAACCAGCATAATTTAAAATTTGTTTCAGAAAAATGAGCCACGCGCGTCTGATTGGCGAGCTTTTCTCTCGAAAGGAACCTCCATCACCGATGCAAACGAGTTTGGAGAATCACGTATCACACTGAAACTGTAATCATAATTTTCGAATGGTTGTGTATTCAGCCGGTGTATCCTGCCACGTATGTCTCAATAAATCATGCGAATCGTATGCTCGTGTCATGCATTCTTGAGTTCGCTGCCTCTTGTTTTCCAGAGTTCCGCATGCTGTCTGACGAAGAAAAGGTAGTCCGTATTCAAACTTATTTTTTCAATTATTTGTTTGTACTTTTATTTTTTAATGCTGATTTAAAAAAAATTTAAGTGGTCGATCTCAGTCAAGTTCTTCTACGCATTCCGCATGTTAGAGAACAGTTACCGGTCAAATAAGTGGTTTGCCGACATTCCTGATCGGTAAGTATAGGCATTGAATTTAACAAAAAAAGAATGGCGCATTTTAGATGCTTCTGTGGGTACACATTGTGGATGAGCGAGGATAGCATCGATCAATTCTTCGATGATTACGACAAGGAATCTGGTGACATCGAGGAAGCAAAGAAGTAAGAATACTTCATTTTTCTTAGAGATCGTTACGTACTCCAGGATAATGAAGCAAAGATGTCGTACCAGGCCCAAACATAGACGCGCTGTCATGGAAAAGCTGAAACCAGACGAAAATGAATTTGTCGCTTTAATAGCACTTCTGTTCTGGGCCACAAGTAAGATCAAAAGGCCTGAGATCTAAAATCGCCTGTGGCATTTCTGTGGCAAAACTGCAGAAATAAGTGCTCTCCCACTGAGAGTCACTTACATAAGTGTTTAAAATACATATTATCATTTTTTTAAAGAACATAGAAGTTCTATGTGTCGTCTTATCTTTCGATCTGGCTAGGTTTCGTTTAAAAATTCTCAATTCAAGATCGCAACCCTTGTAAGATCCGTGCGGTCAATTCAGGGAAATTCATTGCCTAATGTGCAAAAAGAGAAAAAAGAGAAAGCTCAAATCATGGCGTACGCGCTTACAGATGGACTAAGTGTGGAGGATGACATCAACACGACTAGTGAAAACTATCGGCGCCAAGTTACCAGTGAACTCCATCGATACTATCGGTTACTTACTTTGGGTAACATTCACATTATCAATTTTTTTAGTGAAGTTCTCCATCTCGATAATTACGCGCAACGAGTTGGAGATTTATTCTCATCTCTTTCCGTGTTTGAGGTTAGATCCGCTTCGAAAAAACATGTACTTCATAATGATGGAGAAAAGCTTTTATTAACTTTAATTTTTTTTTCAGAGTAACGAGAAAGTGAAGGAAACATTTGAAATCTTGCGGCTTCTAGACATTTTCTCAGATGATTCTTTTACTTACAAGTTGAATAAGTCGTAAGTATCTAATTGTTTCATCAACAGATAAACTAATTATGCTATCGCTTTTGTTTTGTATAACTGCACTCGCGAACTCTTAATTTTTAACGGAAGGAAGATGTAATTGCATTTATTGTATTTAGAGTTTAGAGTTTATTTGAAATTATTTTGTTGAACTCGAGAAAGAAATCACGAAATCACGAAAAGTAAATAAAGTACTATGAACAAATTAGACAGAACCAGTCAGCACCCCTCTAGTTTCTCTTCCTATCATTTAATACTGTGCTTCTTATTTTCTTTTACAACCCTTCTTGGAAACTGGAATGATGAATCCCACGATTGTTTTTCACTCTCCGACTCGATCATTTACGAGTTCTCTTCTTTCCTGACATGGTAGATCTCCTTACTGCTTTCATTCTGCTGAATTGTGTTGGAGCATTCATTAATTTGGTATACTTGATCATATCAATCTTCTTGATGGCCTCGGTTCAATCTACACAGCTTCACATGAACTGCAAGTAAGTTTTTCATCTGTATTGATCGATAAAATCAAACATTTTTAATGTTTCTTCTATCGCTGTGGGGTACAAGCTATTTCACGCAGTTTCTCAGTAATTTCTTCTTATGTTTGTTAAATTCGATGATCTCTTCAGTGCCACTAAATAAAAATGACCCGGGTAACGAAACATTTTCCCACACATTGAATACTAATGCAATTTAGGTATTCGTGGTTATATCATATGCGTTAGCGTGAGTACTCAATTTGTATGTGAAAGTCTAGAGATAGTGATTGCTTCGGAGCGAATTATTTCATCGATTAATCCTGCGGATTATCACGTATCAGGAAGACACATTCGATTACTTTTTCCGCTATCAATCATAACTATCGGTGGTGGTGTCTTTCAAGGCTGGCTTTGCTTCCGTGAGAGAAATCTTATTTTCATCTCCACATTTTCGATCTTTTCAGGTAGTCTTCATTTGGTCATAGCCATCATTGTATTATGTCTCGAATTGGGTTCACTTATCGTGAGCGAACGTTTGTTGTCAGGGAAATGAAAGAAAATTGAAGATGAACAATGAGGCAGTGAGATACTGTGGAGGAAAGAATAGCAAGTTCTTTGGAAGATCATCTTTGAATGCTCGCTATCAAGTCCGTTTCAATAATTAGGCATATTTCAGCATACCAAATTTTGAGGTTAAGGAAGCTTATGAATTGGCGGTATCAATGCAACGAGCATATCTAATCACTTTCATTGCTAAGGCGAGTGTCGATAATTAAAAACTATCAATTCCATGTATGACAGAAGATATTAATTGTGAGAGTGAGAACCATTAATGTGAGAATTAATCAATTCAATGACAGTTATTGGAATCAACACGATATCTAACAAATTATAATAATAAACACGCCGTGAAAATATGTAGACAACTTACATTATTTCAGAACATCGTAAATAGTGTTGTTATTGTGGGATGCTTCACAGTTGATTCATCGCATTTTTGTGTCCCTCTTCTCTTCCCATTACCATACCCTTTGATAGAGGTTACATACTGTCTGGTGAGAAACAAAGTGCACGGTCTTTCTTCGCATCAAAGTGTTCAGGGAATGTCAACCACTTCTGCGTTCCTATTGATTTCACTATTGCTTAATCACCCTCGACTCAGATTGAAAACGGAATTGTTTCTGTTGAAGATAAGGTAAGGAACTTTTGTTATGAGTAATAACACTGAAATGCAGGCGGAAGAAACAAGTTGAAGATGTGTATCATCCTCAAGAGAGCAAAGCTATGGCAGATGTATACTTTGACGAGCTGAGAAGAAGCTGGAACTAATCTGGCTTTCTCAACTTGTGAACTATACCTGGTTCAATAAAGAAGTGCATGAATCAGTGGCTAGAAAATATAAGCGAAAGAACTGATCATTTTGAAGATCTCTTGACATCCGGAATAGGGAAGTAATCATCATTGTAACTGTCGTTTAATTCATAATTGGGTGTTTAGAATGGGCATAGAACTATGGGTTTTTACTGACCACGGAAGTTTTTGTGCAGACATGATTTTATATTTTTTTTGTTGGTCTTTGACGGGTGAAAGAGAATTTTACTACGTGTGAGCTTTATGCAGTTATGATCACAAAATTGATACATTAAATCGGCTAAGAATTTCTATTATAGATAGGGGAAAACAACATTTCACTCTCTTGTTTAAAATTGACTAAGGAGATCATAACTCAGATACGTGAATATCGAGAGCGAATCGTTTTGGTCTATGAAAGGTGAAATAAAACTACTATGATACTTGTGAACTTTATGCAGCAATGATCATCAGACCAATCACCTTAGAGCGTTAAAACATTGGCAATTACTTTTAAGGAGTGAGGAAAACCAAATTTCACTCACTCATTTGTGAAGCATTAACGTTTCCCATTATCTCAAAAGTCATGCACAATCTCTCCCTCCATCCGTTATGGCACATCATAATGCCCATTTACCAACATACCGTTGGTATGGTTACTCTTTTTTTGTCCAGTCTTGCATTCTACGTACTTCTCACGAAAACGCCGAGCTCGGCGAAATCGTTTGCGAACTACCTCATATTACTTCAGGTATGTTTATTCCTCCTTCCAATAATGTTTATACTAATAATATTACGTTTTAAAGTTAGCAATCTCGCTTGTCGATTTCAACATGGACTTTCTAACTTGCTTAATAGTAGCTTTTCCCGCTCCTTTATATCTCTGCAACGGAATTCTCTGCACTTGGTTTGGATTTTCAGGACACGTTGGAATTGTACGTGGGATCGATTCCTCTTGGTTTGTAGAGGATATTACTTTATGTTCAGTCTATAATGTTCTTCACTATTGCTTTCGTGACTATCTCCATAATCTACTGCTTCCACTACAAGTATGTGGTTATCGGAGTCATGATTGGCTACGATTCCTTTGAGGTACTCGTATGAAACATTTGTATAAACAAACATTTTAATTTGCAGGCACGACGTCACAAACTGTTTAGAACTCTAATGTTTGTACTGTATATGACTCCTTGCATTCTTCAAATGGGGTTGCATCGAAATCTAGAGGGTGGTCCGCTTTTCGTAAAGAATGTATGTTGTGTGAGCAAATTGAATGAGAAGTTCTATTCTTTCCAGAATTTTCCGACGATGAAGTATCTCATTGAAAATCCCAAATATCGAGGAATTGCGTATGATACGACCGCTTTTCCGGAATACATCATGACATTCTCTTTGTGGACTACCTTTGTGAGTTTCTTTGATTGAATACGGCTACCCATCATTCAGGTGTCAATTCTTCCTGCTGTACTCATCCCATATTTTGTTCGTTCTGTATTCTTGGCACTCGTAAGACAGGTATTCAAATCAATTATATGTTCGCGAACTTACAGAATATACGATTCAGAATTCACTTAGTGAGAAAACGAAACAATTGCAGCAGCACCTGATGAAAATTTTGATTATCCAGGCACTGTATTCTGAAAAGTTGTAGAAAAAGATGATATTTTCAGACAATAGTTCCACTTTCAATCCAGATGACGCCAGCATTAATAAACACGTTCTCGCTTTCCATGATCACTCTAAATCCAGGTAAAAATATGCACTGCACTGGTAACTCATCGACAATTCAGACATAAACAATGGGTTCTTATGTTTTCAACTTACGCATACAATAGTGCACACTGCAGTATTGATAGGAACCACTCCGAGTTACAGGGCGATGTTGTGAGTTCGTTTTTTTTTGATTTATTTGACAAAAATTCATTCAGTTGGCAGAAGATGAAAGCGACGGAGACACCGGCCACAGCGAGAATAATTCAGCTATCAAAGTGAAGACTTCCCCAATCATCCACTTCGTCTGAGCGACGGGCCAGCAGCGGAGATTACTACCCCACCAATGTATATTTTTTGTTCGATAAACTTCTTACGCAATGGCTTTGTTTTTGCATCAAGCCTCCTCCATATTTCACCATACCATCGTTTGCTTACTCTCGCGTCTTTCGTCACTCCTCTACACTCTTTCCCCTATCGCGCACACATCACACCCGTCGTCGCTTTCCGCACAGTATCAATAAGGCTATCCAATTTACATACTCGTTAAAATGCCCCGACTTGGTATGACAAAGAAAACGGTGAGTTAATGCTCAGTTTATTTTTTAAAAATCCATCTCTGAAATTAACACAGTGGGTTCAGTATCGCGACTGTCTCGTTTGTGGAACGAAAACGAACACTGCCCACATGGGCGTTGATGTATGTCGTGCGTGCACTGTCTTCTATCGGTGAATTTATTCGCTTTTCTGTCTGTAATCAATCGATAGCGATTCGCCACTATCACATGGCGCAGTGCATCGGGAATGCTCGGTTTACGTTGTCACGTGGAAAGCACGTGGCATAAACAAGCGCTTGATCACAAGTACTTATCACTGCACTTACCGAAAAAGAATGATGTTGACCGATTTCAGAAGGTCAAATGGAAAGAAGAAGACTTTTGCGTGCAGATCGGGCACTAGCCGGTGCGAGGTGGGCAAAGGTAAGGGAGTACTACGTTTTTCGTCTATTTTTCTGATTCTAAAAAATCATTTTGTTCCATGTATTCGTTATGGCCGTCTTTGAGGACTGAACTGCAAGAGGTGCCGATTTCATCACATCGAACAGGTGCTCAGAGAGTCTATTGCGAGTTGCGGCGAAGATGAGAGCATCGAGACGGAGACGGTGAGGGATTCCTGAAGGTCTTGGCCGAATTGTGGTTCTCAGGGCTTGTGGAGCGGGGAGGAAACTGCAACGTTGCCCAATGAGCAGCCCTTTGGTCTTGACGTTCCATCGATCCGTGAGCTCCAGCCTACCACGAGGTGAAATGAAGAAGAAAAATCGCTCTGTTGATCTAGCACTTCGCTTCAGCTCGATTCCACCCTGCACAAGCTACAAAGACCCGGAAATGTCGCTACTGGGCAGAGTCAAGATCGCCTATGAGTAAGCTAAGAACTGAACGGTATTCAAAATAATAATAGTGACTGAATCAGAAAAAAAAGGAACTTTCCGTTCGCATTGATGAATGGATGATCACATTCCCGATGTCATTTCCTTTGCCTATTCATATTCAGGAAGTTGTGCTTCGGGCGTCTCATGGGAGAACAATTCTCGCGAAAGGAACCTCCGTCGCCCCGACAGATCTGCTCCGCCGAATATGTGATTTTGATTATTTAATTACTATTTATTTTCTGAAAATTGTCAGCCGGTGTACCCGGCGACGTACGGGACAATAAACCAGGCGAATCGCGTCCTCATGACGTGCATCTTAGATTTCGGAACGAGCGCATTTCCAGAGTTCTCTCTTCTTTCGGATGATGAAAAGGTATCTTCACAATCCATTCTCTATGAGTTTTCCGCATTTCTCATAGATAGAAAATAATTTAATAATTTTTCGAGTGATATTGCAGTGGACGATTGCTGTCAAATTCTTCTACACATTCCGAATGCTCGATAATTCGTATCGAGCGCGGAAGCGATTCGCTGATATGCCGAATAGGTTTGTACAATTCTTTTTGATGAACAGGTCGGATCGTAATATGTAATTTGTATTGTATTGTATTTGGCCTGCTTCAGAAACTTTGGCGGGTACACTCTCTATCTGTCCGAGGATATAGTCGATCATTTCTTCGATGACTTCAAGAAGGAAAAGGGAGACTTGGTGGAGGCTAAGAAGTGATTTCCGCTCTTTTCAATTATTCTAATTCAAAAATTCAGAATAATGGTTAACGTCTGCCGCACGAAACCAAGACAAGGACGTTCTATAATGGAGAAGATGAATCCGGATCACACGGAATTATGTGCCCTTTTGGTGCTGCTATTCTGGGCGACAAGTGAGACTTTTTCATCGAGTTATTGCGCAAACAACCGTTCAGACGGCATGGGAGTCCGCGACGAGATCACTAGAATCAGCGACAATTATTCGCAACATATTTCCAGCGAGCTGCATCAGTATTATCGGTGATTATGCACGTTTCGCATAATGAAAAGTGGATATTTGCAGTGAAATTCTTCGTCTTGACGAGTACGCAACGCGATTGGGAGAACTTTTCTCATCATTGCCTATGTTTGAGGTGTGATTAGCTCAAAATTCAAAACGGAAATGTGTTCCTTTTAGGCCCATGACAAAATAAAAGAAACGTTCGAAGTCTTCCGGCTTCTGGACATTTTCTCGGATGAGTCCTTCACCTACAAACTCACAAAGTCTTGATTATTTCAAACAACATTCTATTTCGCCCCCTCCCCCTGATATGTTCTAATTGTTTTCTCTTTGTTCCCTATTCTGAAAATTTTATCAAATGATAAATAAATTTTGATATTATAAGTGTATCACCTTTTTTAATTATAACCAACTCTAATTCGCCATTTATCCAATGAAAACAGAGTCATAAGGAATTATTCGATAGTTTGCGGCTTCCATGTCAATGTTATAATAATCCAATCACCGGAGCGACAAGATGCGTCGCGCACAACACCTCAGCTCACTATCATTTGCACACTTTTCCGTCTTTCCTCTTCCTTT
The DNA here is from genome assembly GCA_911812115.1 of Pristionchus exspectatus. Lineage (NCBI taxonomy): Eukaryota > Metazoa > Nematoda > Chromadorea > Rhabditida > Neodiplogasteridae > Pristionchus > Pristionchus exspectatus. The sequence goes on from OU461582.1 coordinate 13,455,939, forward strand.
CCACTCTCCTCAATCGCGCAAACATCACGCTCGTTGTTTCCCCTATCGTCGCTAAGGTTCATCTACTCGTCGGCTTATCGTTCCCATAAAAGATGAATCGTCTTCGCGAAACGAAGAAAACGGTACGTCTCTTTTTTCCATTGTTTTTGATTTTACATAAAATAATTCAACAATTGTTCAGTATCGCGATTGTCTTGTTTGCGGGACGCTCAACAACACAGCTCACATGGGTATTGACGTTTGTCGCGCCTGCTCAGTCTTCTATCGGTTCGTTTTCATTTTGTTCTCAAGGGCGATCGATATTCCGCCCGCGACTTGTGCCTCAATTTCATTGTGTGGCTCGGATGTGCTTGTCTTCTGCTCGATAGGCAACATGGCGACGCGTGGTAGAGACAGGGCTGATCACTCATGAAATTACAACGAGCAGTCTCTGTAGTGTTGAGTTTTGAAAATAAAGGCGACGATCCATGACTTTTTGGCAGTTCGGCATTTACCTCATTTTGAATACTCTCCCGTCTGTCGGACCGGTGAGAGAGCATTCGCAATGAGTGCCGATGTGTCATCAATAACTCGTATTGCAGACGATCGTCCGAGAGGAAGAAACCATATGCATGTCGATCCGGTACTAGTCGATGCTCCGCTGGAAAGGGTAAGCGGACGTAATGACAAGTATCCGGAAGAGTCGAAGAACTTCTCGAACATTTGATCATCAGGATTGAACTGCCGTCGATGTCGTTTGCGTCACATCGAGAAAGTTCTGAAAGTATCTGTAGACAGCAGAGATGAATCAGCCAAAGAAGAGACCGAGATCGTGAGAGTTCATTATGTTCTTTCTAATGATGAATTAGTGAAGATTCCGACAATTACTCTCGAGGATTCGCCCGTGAACGAGCTCCACCCGGATACAAGGTTCATCTGCATCAAATTTGCAAATTTGAAAATCCATTTTCAGCTCGACTGGCAATACCCATGTGCCATCGCGTAGCAACTGTGGTGCTTGCGCGATGCCGCTACTTAGTACAGTGAAGACAGCCTATGAGTGAGGTTGAAGTAACAGAAGAAACGATTGAATTCGTTGCAGGAAGCTCTGTTTCGGACGTCTGATTGGGGAGCAATTCGACCGCAAGGAAACTACCTTGCCCACACAAATATGTTCCAGTAATTATGTGAGTTTATCCATTCAAGAAGACAACAACACAAACGTTGCTTAGCCCGTCTACCCAGCTACATTTGCCACTTTGAATAAGGCGAATCGGATATTGATGACATGCATCTTTGAATTCGGAGCGAATGTTTTTCCTCAATTTACCCAGCTATCAGACGATGAAAAGGTTCACCAATTGTGTCGTCAAAATTGAAAAATCGGACATTAATTCAGTCGAAGATCGCAGTTAAATTTTTCTACACTTTTCGTATTCTTGATCAATCGTACCGAGCGATGACACGATTTGCTAACGAACCGCAACGGTTTGTCATATTGATTATGAATAGTGCTCGTGAAACTCAAAGCACCGAACCACAATCGTTCATGAGTCATGACTGGACACCGTAAACCCACTGGTGATAAAACCAAAATCAATTGTGTTGGTTTCTCAGAAAATTCGCCGGGTACACTCTTTTCCTCTCTGAGGATATCGTCGACAATTTCTTTGACGACTACGATAAACAAGAAGGGAATTTGGAAGAAGCTAAGAAGTATTTTTTCCTCATAACCACTATAATCCCTAGCACAAAAGTTCAGGTTCTTGAAAAACAATTGTCGGACGAGACCAAGAAGGGGTTGTTCGGCTCTCGATAAGTGGCACCCTGATATTCACGAATTTTGCGCTCTTCTAGTGCTACTTTTCTGGGCGACAAGTATGTTTTGTTTATTGGTGAAAAGGTTATTAGAGGCACAAGCTTGTCAGATGGTATAGAAGTGAACGATGAGATCAATCAAATCAGTGACAACTATAAGGAGCAAATTTCCAGTGAACTGCACATCTTTTATCGGTGAGTCAAATTAGACAAAAGAAGAAGAAGATAATGTTCATATTTCAAGTGATATTCTCCATCTTGATGACTACGCAATGCGATTAGGTGAATTATACTCGTCCCTTCCAATGTTCGAGGTCAGAATTTCGTATTATTGAAGTTATTCTAATGATCTCGTTCCAGGCACACAATAAAATCAAGGAAACATTCGAGGTCTTCCGGCTATTGGATGTGTTTTCGGATGATACCTTCACCTACAAGTTGACAAAGTCATAAGCTCGGATATTTAGAATTAAATCAGAAAACAAATGTTAATGAATGCCTACGTGCTCGATAAACAGGGAAATTAATATAAACATCGTTGAAGGGATACTATAAAGGGGGTTGAGACGAGGAAAATCGTCTCTACATTTCCCTCGAAATTTCGCTCATTAGCCAGGATTAGTGCGGTGACCACTACATGGACGACGAAATTTTTGGGGATATCAACCTTACACGAAATGAGGGAACGCGACTCGTAATTCGACAACTATGGTTCAACGTGCGGCTCGAGCAGTAGATGCAGACACGGAGAGGGCTTTGAGCGGAGTGTTGTGTACACTCGAACTGACAGGAGACCTTCCGAGCAGTCTGCAATCATAGAAAACGAATAACAAAATATTCGAAAAAATCTAGTGTGAATTAAATCGCCCTTCGACAAACCTCGTGCGTAGATTACTGTTCGTAATGGTGAGCATCCATGGGTTGACGAATGTGAGCAATAGTACGGGGACAATGTACATGTTGCGCATGAATAGAACCACGCTTCCCTCAAAAATGTGGGTTTAGAGTAATTGATCAACGATAAAGATTGAAATCTGGCCAGACATATCGAGCATAGCGGCTTTCACTGGACATCGTGAGAATCTGATCCCATTTCTTCGTAAAAAGAAATTCTCACAGACTCCAAATTCGAATCAGCAAAGCTCAGCATTCTTCGAAACTTGTCTGGCTCTAGTTTTGTCGAGGTACGACGCTAAATCCTATGAATCACAGACTTTCATTTTCGCACACTCTCTCGTACAGATTTATCATGACTTCAGACTATTAGCCTTGTGAAGATAACTAAAGTTCCGCTCTCTTACACACTCAGTTTGAATGACGAGGTAGTGTGCAGAGTGAAGAGACGGAGGGTCATATTTCTTGTTTTAAACATTCTAACATTGCTCTCAGCGGCGAGCGTGATGATGAGGTAGTAGGTGGTCATTGCACACAACGAGAGGAACAACACGAATCCGACCACACTGAGCATCCACTCGCGGTTGAACTTCCCGAGGCTCCTGGAAACACAAACAATTCATGATTTCCAACCATCCCCGACACTCACAATTGGTGTTTCATAATGATGAGCTTCCTGAGAATGAGTGCGTAGCAGACTGCGCTTATCGTTGTGCCCACGACAGTAACGACCGTCGAGTGCATCCCATTCGTCTCAAAGGCTTCATTGTTCCATAATTCCCGAGAAGTTGTAAAAATCGTCAAAAAAGGAACCTGGATCACGCTGGGTGGGCTGTAGATGATGACGATGCCTTGGACGTCGCGCTTGAAGCACGTATCATCCTGGAACGTTGTCAACGTATATCACTGTCTCTGATTCAGATGACAATGTAGGTTGAAATGGGCGTACCTGGAGTAGCAATCGGAAGAATATGGCGAAAGGCACGGCGACATTGACAAGACAGCACACGTACGCAGGCGCATCTTCGAACCACTGCAATTCCAATTTCGATCTTTTGAGCAAATTGAAATAGTCAGTAGGTTGTTTAACGATACGGTAAAGGCGTGTATGCAATTCGGACCGAGGATAGTGTGGGAATGTCGTATAATTAGAATTTTACCAACACTTCTTATTCGCGAGAACGGCGCACACACAGCAAAACAGCGATTGAGCGACTGTACGATTACTCCCCAGACCTGCGAATGGTAATGTAATCTTGTACAGTGTTCAGAGCACCCTTGTTCCCCCGAAGATGCATGTTCCCTCACTTGCACGTGGAGAAAGAAGTAGATCGATCCGAAGTAGTATAATTTCGGTAGGGGCGAATCGTTCGTATCGAGGAGCCAATCACCACCAAGGGGTTGATCCTTCACCAACATGTTGAAGGTAATGAAGAGAAAGAAGAATATGAGCTCAATGATGCTCTGAAAAAATGTGCGCTCTATGGTTCGGAACCAGGATTTCGGACCCTTTTTTCTCGTCATCTCCCTAGCTGATGCCCACGGTATTCCCAACCTTATCAACACCCAACTGTACTCTAAATGATACGAATCCTCATTTTCCATCTAAAGATTGACTACAGGTCACTCCCTTCTTCTTCAACTGTGCAGTTGTATAGCCTATAGTCGTGTGAGTGGTGTTGATTGCACCATAATCCGCTCGTGCAATTATTCGAGCAATACTTTCATGGGCTCTGATTTCGCGTGATTCCTTCCTCATGACTACTAAATTACGTCAGGAGCAGAGAATATGCATGACCAAAATATCCCGCCGAAAATTAATCAATATCCGACAGTTTTTCAGAAAAAAATAACTTTAAAAAGCTATTCTCGAGCGTATTAGTTTCAAAACTTTGTTAGAAAAAACTAAAAATAAATATGTGAAGTGGACCACGTTAGAAATTGATGTGCAGTAGATCGAAACACACGAAATCGACGCTTCGTTTCGTACACTTTCTCTCTTCTTTCTGACCGATGAGGGAAACCGTGAAAATCACGATTATTCCTAATTGTAGATTATTCCTAGTAGACAAGAATACGATTTCGAGATATACGTACCTGCACTAGAAACAGTCGATAGAAGAGGTTCTTGTACTGACTCTTCCTCTTGCACTTCCACACTGTGTGAAGTAGTTTGAGGTGCAGTATCGTCGATGGGACCACAACGGCTCCGACCGGTGCCCAGTAAAAGACGCGGAATTCGTTCATCTTACAAGAAGTGTAATAATTGGGTAGTAACAGAGCAAGCGGAATAAAGCACGCTAAGGTCTCAAAATCTTCGCGGTCCTATGAATCTGTTGTACCAGCAATTGATTGGCTCCGCCCCTCCTAAATTAAAGATAGCCTCCTTCGGAGGCTAGACCCTGCGGGTGGCATGCAGCCTGCGGCTGCAGTGAGGCTCGCTACGCTCGCCTAGTGAGCGGCCTACGGCCGCTCGCGATCGCCTCGAATGCGAAGAATGAAGAATGAATTCGACTCTCACTAATTGAATTACTCTCCTCTCTCGCTAATCCAATTTAACTGCTCGATTCTGACCACAAGAAATTCGAGATTGCCCTAGTTGTAATAGACGAGCGTCCTGCGGACGCTCGCGAACCGCTTACTTATGCGCGCGAGCCGAGAAATGAATTCGACTCTCACTAATTGAATTACTCTCCTCTCTCGCCTAATCCAATTTAACTGCTCGATTCTGTCGCAGAGAAATTCGAGATTGCCCTAGTTGTAATAGATGATTGTGCGATCTCACAGGATGTGAGCGAAGATAAAATGATGCACAGCGAGCTTTAGGCGCTAACAATCCGTTAATCTTGGAAGCGGCCCACTGATATTGCGCCGTAGCTTCTTTTCGCCCAATCAGGAAATACTTGGGAAATCTTGTAGTCAGGTGAGAAAACGACGTGATAATTTTCCGGGTAAATATTTCTGGGTTGTCGTTTTCATTATTGAAATATTATATGGGAAATGTGCATTATTTACATCGAGAAGTAGAAATTGCACTTTTGTCAACGCTCCGAGCGCAACTATAATTATTCTTTTGGTTTAAAACAATAATATGCGACACTTCTGAATCAGAGGCGTTTGTAGAGATCAGATATAATTCAATGTAAGTTTGAATTGACCAACTATTGAGTACCGCCGACTATGATGGGTATTCGTGTGTTTATCCTTCATGGCAGTCCTCTGAAGTCGTCTGCAATGGCGCGTGCAACGTCCAGACGGAATTGAAGTCGACGCTTTTCATCTAATAGGATCGGAAAAATGCGAAAATCCATCCGAATAGTGTTTTCCATATTTTTGTCACAAATAAAAATAGAATGTGATTGCATTGACGAGACGATGATTTGAAAAACAAATTAGGTTGATTTGAAAGTTGCTTTTCACATTCTAGCCTTTTTTCTATCTACCTTGAACAATTGGTTCGACAGCTGAAGGTTTGAAGCCTTAATTTGCTTACATGGATACTCTTTACTGCGCCCATTAGAGAACGGAAACATAATCAAAAGGGAATGTCAGTGTGTCACGTGTCATGTCAAACCTAAAGGAGTAGGAAAAGTTCACTTATTTTCATAGGCTGGCTAACCACTCACTACTACAAAGAAATAACTACAAAATATTAGTTGCCACAAACTTCTAAGTTGCGATACGCATTCAATCTCGAACATAGCAGATTCAATTTCATTGAAATTAGTTTCTTTCGATGTGCACTCGTTTTTTTAATCCGCTTACGAGTATTTTTCAAAAGATCAAATCGTCAGTTGTTTAGTATCGTGAGATTATTTTCAATTCCACGCGTAGTTGACCTTTGACGAACTGAGTGGAGGGAGGAGGGAGGAAGAGGCCGGGAGGAGGCTAGTGATCTACCTGCTCTCCTCCCCCTACCTCTTCCCTTCCTCTCTCTCCCAGACAGTCAATACGCTAACCAGCACATTGAGTTTGCTGAGCATTTGAAACGCACGATAAGCCTGGAAGTAAAAAAGCCACAAAAAATTACATCCCCGTCAACTCGATCATGCAAGAATGTATCACAGGTATCAGGAGAAAATGTACGAGCCCGGGAACAATTTTTTTCAAACATTTTTTAAAAATCTCTCTTTGTGATGGGAGAATGCCTTGGAGGCGACAATTCGATTCATATAGGCAATTTGTCCCAAAACCGGTTTTTAGGGATTTTCCGGTTCTGAACCCGGCTCCGACGTTACTTAGCTCCCCGATGGGCTAGAGAGACGGCACCGGGCCCAAAAAACGCGGAAAATTTTTTGGAACAACTTTTATATTTTGACCGAACATGGGGGACCGAAAACAAAAAAGATAAAAATTAAAAACCATTTTCTTGGCATAAAAATAAATATTAACTATATCTCAGAATTTCAAAACTGGAAATTTTCTTACTGAATATGAAAGATGGAGCCACCATATGATTAGAAAAAAATATAATTTGAAAATTAAGTGCGGCTGTATTTTTGATTTTCCACTCCGAACATGGAAAATCCGAAAAATCTCAAGTTATCATGTTTCCGATTTCGCCCCCACAGACGAACTAGTTGTTCCTCATCTATGTGGAAGTTTAATGGAGCAATATACTATCGAATTAAATGCCCCGCGGGTAATTTGGCCATCATCATTTTTTCGACCATGACCCGGGGTTCATGCCACCGTAGTGTGCACGACCATGAACCCCGGGTCATGGTTCAAAACTCAAAAAAATGAAAGTATCGGAATTGAGGTCAAAAGTCCCAGAAACGTTGTATTTGATCGGAAATTTCATAAAAACACTTTCATTTCGAATAAAGCGGAAGAAATTAGTCTGTGGGGGCGAAATCGGAGACATGATAACTTGAGATTTTCCAGATTTTCCATGTTCGGAGTGGAAAATCAAAAATACAGCCGCACTTAATTTTCAAATTATATTTTTTTCTAATCATATGGTGACTCCATCTTTCATATTCAGTAATAAAATTCCCAGTTTTGAAATTCTGAGAAATAGTTAATATTTATTTTTTTGTCAAGAAAATGGTTTTTCATTTTTATCTTTTTTGTTTTCGGTCCCCCATGTTCGGTCAAAATATAAAAGTTGTTGCAAAAAATTTTCCGCGTTTTTTGGGCCCGGTGCCGTCTCTCTAGCCCAACTGGGAGCTAAGTTACGTCGGAGCCGGGTTCAGAGCCGGAAAATCCCTAAAAGCCGGTTTTGGGACAAATTGCCTATATGAATCGAATCGTCGCCTCCAAGGCATTCTCCCATCACAAAGAGAGATTTTTAAAAAATGTTTGAAAAAAATTGTTCCGAAGAATGCCAATATTGGTACATTCTCTCCTGATACCTGTGGTATTTGTACTGTTGTGTGATCTAGACATCCACCTAATTTATGAAATGGTAGTTGATATGATACGCAAAATTTGACATAAGAAAGTTGGAAAATAAAACTCGCAGGAACTTTGTCTTTCCCTCATAGTTGAAATAAGAGCGAATCCGTTTGTCGATATTGCTTTCTAGATATAGCCATTTCATGAACTTCGAGATTATATCTGATTTCAATGAGTTTCATTTATTGTTTCGTTATCTTCAGTAGCTGAACAGAAACATAAGAAAATCTTGAGCGTGAGGAAGAAGGAGAGTTGTAGAAATTTCTCTGAAATTCATCCGGAGGAAATAACCAAAACCCTACGAATAATCAATCTTTAATCCATTACTCAAAACGATCTCTCGCTTCTGTCTTCACTACAATAGCCGCACACGTCAACACACTCTTCACTCTACCTACTCTCTCACGTGACTCTCTTATCGTGTTAGCCACTCGCTTTCCTCATCTCCCCTTCACTCCACAGCACACACAATCTTCACTAGGCAATAGTACGCCAATGCCACGGCCGAAATCGCTCAAGAAGGTAAGCGCCTCTCACAGCTGCTTCAAGCACTTTCCCGATACACATTCAATACACACACACTCTCACTCAACGGATATTTGCCGCTGAGTCACCCAGTCCTCAAGTGATGATCCGGGATTTCCCATCGATATAACCGGCAACCTTTCAGTCGGTCAAATGTCTCGTGTGTTCCTTGACGACGGACAGTGCAAACCTCGGACTGGATGTGTGCCGAGCGTGTACTGTCTTCTATAGGTTAGTTAGAGACAATTCGGCACTCGCCTCTACTCGATTTGCGATGCCCAATCCTAATTGTTACCACTAGTTAGTTAGTCGAATAATTTGAATGTTGTTTGCATGTCTATACAATTCTTGCACAGGGACGATTATTGGTCGATAGGTAGATGAAAACAAGATTATATTGTTAAGGAGATCGCGTAACAGGAAGTACGTGTGCCGATCGGGAACTGAAAAGTGCGCAATTGGAGAGGGTATCGTATAATTACTCGAGAGCAGGTAAAAATAAAAATATGTCAGGCATCAATTGCCGTAAGTGCCGACTGTGCGAACTTGAGAGGAAGCTCGAACACAAATCCATCGATGACCTTGTATGCTCTACATTTTTCATTTTCGCAACATTAGTGGATTTCAGTTACGTGCGAGCCAAACAAAACAGGGAGTGAACGCTTCTGCTCCAAATTTTAACAGTGAATTGATTCCAAGGTTATTATACAAAAATATACAAAAAAAAGAAATATAAATACGAATTTATATTGCATTGTTCAGCACATCGATTGACTCTCCAGCTAGTTGTATGAGCAGTAAAACAATAGGGCCCATTCTGGACCGACTGAAGCACGGATATCGGTGAGTATGAGGAAAAGTAATATTTGGTGCCTTTCCAAAGAATTCAGAATGAAGTGACCGCGCAGTCAAAAAGAGGGAGAGAAGTGTTTCATTCTCATTTTTCGGCAAAAACGTCATAAACTTCGTGTTGCTTTGTAGGTCGATGTGTGATACGAGACTGACCAGCGAACTAAATATTCGTGAAACTCCCACTCATCCATTAGACGTTATCGAGGGGAAATACGTAAGTACTGCAAGTGTTTGAACTTTTTCGAGCATATAATTAACAGGAAATCATCCCGGGCACATTTCGCGCTATCGACGCGGCAAATCGCATTTTCCTAACTTCGTTGTTGCAATTCGGATCGTATGCGTTTGCGGGATTTGACGAACTTTCGAGAGACGATAAGGTGTGATTCATCGTGATTATTGGGTATCAATTACAACTGCTTCACAATTTTTAGTGGACGATCGTGACGAATTTCTTCCGTCGCTTTCGCGCATTCGACGCTGGTTACAGAGCGGAGAAGGCGTTCGGAACACATTCCGAAAAGTAAATACTAGATTTGTTTAAAATCTACACTATTTAAATCCTGAATTTTCTATGGAAGCAGCAATCTCCCCTTTTCCATTTTTTGAGTCATATCTCCAGTATTATCATGTTTAGCGACTCACAGATTTGTCTTTGCCTAAGCGAAACCTTATTTGATCCCCAAATCAAGACCTCTCTGGGAGCTGGTCACATGTTATTGCGAAAATTCTGTCTCTAAAGGTAGATTGCGCCGTGGGCGAGCCGCGGGTGGGCTTTTGGTCTTTTCCTCTTCCGCTGTATACAGCACCTCATAGATGAGGTGCGAAGGAGCGAGCACATCTTCCGAGACCCAAAAAGATTATCCCTTTAGAACTTTCGCCGGCTACACGCTTTCATTCGATGGGAACATGCCAGCAAATTTCTTCGAAGGGGTCGCCGTCTCCGATGAAAAAGAAGCGAAGAGGTCGGTTACTAATGAAATAACTTTTGGTTGCCGGTTCGGTGTCGGTTTGGGGCCATCTGGCTCGAGAGATTGCAATAATACCGATACATGCAACCATACAATCTCCATTAAGGCGCGAATTTTTTCTCTCAGAATCATGGAGGATAAGTTCAACGGCGACTTTCGCACTGGTCGAAAACATATTGGAGATGCGAAACTTCGATTAGAGGAATTCCTCTCTGTACTTGCGTTGATGTTCTGGACTATAGGTAATCGTCGTTCAGTTATGATTTCCCTATTCCGATTCTCGATTATTTTGACATGATTTCAGATGGACTCCCAATCAGTGAGAGCGCGACAAAACTCGGCAAAAGGAGCAGAGATGCGGTATTGAGAGAGCTCCACGGTTATTTTCGGCGAGTTTTCAATCAGTTGGTTTCAATTATCGACAACTGTTATTCCAGTGATGAGCTCGGTATGGACGACTATGCGACTCGTCTAGGCGAGCTGCTCATGCTCTTACAGATATTTGAGGTATTTTATCTTCAAAAACGTTATCAGCTACCAAATCCATGTCATTGTTCTTGGAAAAAAGCGCTGTTGATGCGTATGCTTCCCTGGAACTGGAAGAGTATGTAGTGACGTGTTCATTTCAGCAACGTTCGTCATGCACTCTCGAGCATTTCGAGGTACTTCGCCTACTCAATGTATTCACAGAGGACAGTATTTCCTATCGAGTGACGAGAGAGTCCGATGTATGACTGAGGGCCGTTGTTTGCCAGCTGTTATCCCCAGCGACCAGCAAGCACTCGCACTTTTCCACTTCTTTTCTCGGAAAACCGTGAATGTTTGGTGCCAGAAATGTGCGGGAATGAGCTGTGTACGTGCACGAGCGCAATTTTAACGGAATTGCAGCAATAAATAGCGTTGAATGACGAAATGGTTAGATAAATTGGTCTGAAATGACGCAAGCACAGCACACGTTTTGAAACGATTACTTCCCACACAAATCGCGCATCGAATGAGCGCAATCGATAGTATCACTACACTCGAATAATCGGCCGGTTGATTCTCGTTTACGTGTTTCCCCTCCCTCCCTTCCTTCTCTCGATCCCTCTCCTTCTCTGCCGTCTCTCTCACACTCTCAATCTCTCGTCGTCTACCTCTCTCTCTCCACCCTCTCGTATTGTTTGCATCTAGCGCACTCTCATTCCCTCACCTGAGCAGAGTGAGCGAGTACCTCAAGCTCTCTGACAAACGACCGAAATGCCGCGACCGAAAACGACTAAAAAGGTGAGGTTTCCTCTTTATTGTTTTTATTTGTTCAAAATTCGAGTGAATTGGCAATCAATCGTTGGCTCAGGCGCGTACGTGTCTCGTTTGTGGCGGTACTACAAATGTGGCTCATCTCGGATTGGACATTTGCCGTGCCTGTACTGTGTTCTATCGGTACATTTGATTATGTTTTCTCAATTTTCCGATAGTTACACAGCAGAGAGGTCGTTCGAGAGTGAAGATGTATCGAAACAATCAACTGAAAATAAATTGCAGGCGTTCTCGTGATCGTAAATTCGCGTGTCGATCTAATACGAATAAGTGCCCGATTGGTGATGGTGAGTACAATCCTTCTCTTTCTATTACGAACTGATATATTTATTTCCCTTTTTTTGTCTGTAACGAGAGAAATTCTTCTACTTAAGGAGTGAATTGTCGCAAATGCCGCTTGGCCGAGATGGAGCGAATGCTTAATGAACAGCCGAACAGTAGAACACCGGTATGTTCTTGCCATGGCAAATAACAAAATCAATTCAATTAGAAAAATGTAGGTACAAAATACTGGAAAGGGTGAATACAATGCTGTGTGCTGCACTACTTCCATTACACACGCATTCACTCTGTGACTTATGTGACTTGAGAGAGAGAGAGAGAAAGGGGGAAGTTGTTTCACTGCCCTTTCTACGCTAGAGTGGTATGACTCAGTGCTGGAATAACTCTATCATATTCCATTTCTATTTTCAGATGGTGAAGATCGAGCGGGCGTCGACTGTTTCTCCAATGGAAGAGCAGCAGCAACCAAAGTACGAAGAGGAAGAGGAAGAGAAGGAAACGTTCCATTCCGAGCACCATTCCCTCTTCTGTTCTCCCAGGTGAGATTATTATAGTCATGCCCTTTCACCGACTCAAGCCGCATTGATTAACGATGAATGCGAGATTACGAGAGTTCCTGTTTTCTGTGCACTCGCAGGTCTCTGGCGCATTAGCCATTAGTAGTCAGAGATCGACCGCACTAGAATGGCTTTCTGTTTTCGAGTTTGATGCCTGGTGATATTTCGTGAGACTTACCGCGCATTTTCCATTTTTCCCATTCCAATAGATTAATTCTCCATTATACACCAAAGTTTATTCACTCTTTCGCTCTGGACAAGCGGTCGGCACTCACTTCCCGCAAAATTCCATCTCGAGTTTGGAAAATATTCGTCTGTCATCAAGAGGAGGACGCAGAGGGGATTACAATCGTTTCAAGTGACTACTGTCAAGAAATGTCAAGAAATAGACTGCTTCGTGTTTCTACTGTTGATATCAGTAGTGTCAGTAACACTCAAGGGCCATGAATTAGACGCCTCAGACTGTTGTCAATAAAAAGCTAAGAAGCCCGTTACTGAGTTGGAAAATGCGAATCCCCCTCAGGATACATGATCTCAAGACGAATGTCTAAAGTCTATGGTCACGGCGCATTCCAGATAAATTTTTAAAAATCGAATGAATAAGTTGTTCAGCACTTCTGCAAGCGACCGCCAAAGCTGCACCAGTGAGAATGATAGACCACAATCAAGAGAATTACTGGAGAAACTGCAAATCTGTTACCGGTAGGCAAGTACTCGCTAAAACAAAAATAAAAGCCATGGCTGCTCAATCTGCCTAAATTTCAGAGCAATGTGCGAGACTCGATTAACGGGAGAATTGGCGAATCGTAAGGATCCTCCACATCCGATCTCCGTCGTCGATGGCAACTATGTGTGTGATGATTGCAACCATCTGATTTCACACCACTCCCTAGACCTGCCGTAGTTACAATTGTGGTCGTTCCTTCTTCGATTCCTACCCTTCTCTGACCCTCTCCAATTAATTTCCTTTCCTTATGCTCTCTATCAGTACTCAATCGAGGCGGAAAGCCTCCGCGGTTGATATCGCGGCAGTATTGATATATCATTATCAGTACTGATATCAGTAGTATCAGTATACTATTGATAGCAGTATGATAATAGTGTATGCCCCGTATAGTTAATATAATCACAGGCGATTGTCCCCGCGACGTACGGAGGGATGGAGATCGCTAATCGATTACACCTATCATCTCTTCTGCAGTTTGGAGCGAGTGCCTTTCCCGAGTTCGCAGCGTTCGACGCGAAGCAAAGGGTGCGTCCCGTCGTGTGATATAAGCGATTATAATCAACTGTATTTCCAGTGGGCTATCGTCACAAACTTCTTCACGAAATACCGCATGTTCGAGTCAAGTTTCCGAGCGGATAAGGCGTTTGAGGCTGATATGTCCAAGTGAGCACAGAAATGGTTTTCACAGATACATGCATACATACATACATTTATCCTGCTATCAAGGCAATAGGACTGCAGGAGGACATAGCACAGATACAGTGCAAGCACAATAATAGACAACGAAAGACGCTTTCCACAACACGGATGTTATATTTTATTTATATACGCATAGGTCTCTGAGTTTTGGGCCTGGGGTTGCCCATTCCGACTAGCGTTGAAACTGCAACCACCCTCCTCTTCCAGGACGTTCGCTGGGTACACGATGTATTTCTCTCCCGATGTCGCCAATCACTTCTTCGATGACTGCCCGCATCAAAACGCATTTAGAGAAGACGCAAAAAGGCCAGTAACTAGAGATGGGAAAGGAAGAGGGAAGAGTCGCGAATGTATGCAAAGTGAGCCGCGCTCTTCCACAAGAGCAAGAGAGAATGGCCTCTCTTCCACAAGAGTGAGATCTCTTTCATAAGACTGAGAGCGAAAAAGCTTTAAAATAAAGGAATTTAGGCGGATTTTTGCACCCAAGTGATAAATATGTTGAAAATCATTAAGGTAGGTTAGTTTGAGAAAAAACCCAACAAAATTGCACCATTTTCAAAGCTTTTTCGCTCTCAGTCTTATGGAAGAGATCTCACTCTTGTGGAAGAGAGGCCATTCCCTCTCGCTCTTGTGGAAGAGCGCGGCTCACTTTGCATACATTCGCGACTCTTCCCTCTTCCTTTCCCATCTCTACCAGTAACCACAGTTTTTAGAAAGTTATTATCGCTGAATATCGTGATTGAGTACTAATGAAACATGACATGCTTCATTGTTCGAATAAACTATCGCATTTCTAGAACGATGGAGACCAATTTGAAGAAGACTCTCCACGGAGGACGCTTGCACATGCGACGGATTAATCTACGGAATGAGGAATTTCTCGCTGTATTGGGAATCATGTTTTGGACCACAGGTAAACTTGAGGTTAAATGGGGTGCAACTTGGAGCTTATGCAAATTCACATTGTGAATAACGGATAATATAAAAATGAAGAACTCAGCAATTCAGAAGGTCTCGAATTGTCAGACGAGGCGGCCCGAATCAGCCAATCACACAAGGAGAAAATACTGAAGGAGTTACACTCATATTATCGGTTTGTCTTCAAATCTGCGTCTATCCAATATCATCATCGGTATTCAGAGAAGAGTTGCAAGTGAACGATTACGCATCGCGATTAGGCGAACTGTTAATGATGCTGCAAATATACGAGGTTGATATAGTAATTTGAAACAAACCTGGCAAAATTCTGCAAGGAAAAATACGATAATGAGGCCCGTATTCCAGCAGAAAGCCGTCAGATTGGATCAACACTTCGAAATGATGCGATTACTGAACATCTTCAACGACAGTACTCTCATTTACCGTCTCGCGCCCAGTTGATAAACACATTTCCCATTCACATCGTGTGCTCAATTCGTTACGGCAAAGGCTGATCCTTTAAATATCTCTGATTATATTTTGTTCTGCCCCTATTACTTGACTGAATGGAAGGACACTACAACCGATCGCTTAGAGTGCACTCATGGAATCGGAATTGTTCGCATATGAGGCGTGTGGAAAAACAACGGCCGCTCGCGGTTAATGAGCCTCGCCAATCCTTGAGTATAGCGGAATAGAGAAAACAGCGGAGTGATATTAGATCCAATCAAAAATGACGTCGTTCAGAGATGTGAGAAGGAATAGATTGTTGCAAGCACTTACAAACATCACTTGTCCCGAGGATGATTTGAGGAGTGTGTTTGAAACTATCCAGGACCTCAGACATAGTATCTGTCATTCCATCTTTTTCTCTCTTCTTCGTATCATTCCCAAGGTTGCCTAGTGCCCGAGGGAGTGGTCAATGTGTGTACTCTTCCTCTTTCTCTCTCTCTCTCTCTCTGTCTCTCTTCCCTCTCCTAACTCGACGTACTCTTGATCCATGCATTGCTTCCTTCTCGGGAATACACAAGGGTGCTCCTCTTCAGAATCTGCACTACTACTTTCGTAGAACGCCAACAAACTAAGCAATGCCACAGAAAGGAGTGTCGAAGAAGAAGGTTAGCGAAAAAAGATTAAAAAGGAGTGAAAAATATGGACTATTTACTCTTGCAAAGATCGTTTCAGGATCGAACTTGTCTTATCTGTTTCGGTCAAACGAGAGTCGCCTTCCTCGGAATTGATCTTTGCAGAGCGTGTTCCGTGTTCTACAGGTCAGCAATTGGGAGTTTTCATGTTTGAAATGATGCGTAGTACGCACGACAACGTCTGATATGCTGTCTGATGTTCCAGGCGCAATGAGCAACGGAATGAGTTCACTTGCCGGGCCGGTACCAAGAACTGCGCTGTAGGATCAGGTGCGTTGAATCTGCATCGTCACACATGTAGTTTTGTACGACACGTTCTAAATTTATTTGTTACAGAACTGAACTGTAAGAGATGTCGTTTCGACCACATCGAGAGGCTACTCAATGTGTCGAGTTCGTCTGAACAAGCCGCTCCTTCGTCAAGCAACCCAAATTCTGAAGCCAGCGATTCCCCGATGGTTGATATCCGGTAATTTATAGTAGAAATTATTCATGACATATTCTGCTCTTCAGTTCTCCCTCAACCTCATCAAATCCGCCTAATCGCTCCGAAATGCCGATTCTAGGACGATTGAAAATACATTACAGGTATTGTTTCCATGGTATTAACCTTCACGCGACGCTGGTTTCTATCCCTTTCTATGCAGATCAATGAGTTGGATGCGGTTGAACAGTGAGCTTCAATGTTTACCCAATCCACCACATCCCTCGGAAATCACTCTCGAGAACGGGGTACGCCCGAATTTTCATTTCAACACCTTTTGTCCAGAAATGCGGTGAGGGCACTTTTTGATTTTGCCAAAAAAGTCAAATTACCTTCAGCCTTTCTTCCCTGCCACATTTGCTTCTCTGACGACGTCCAATCGAATTCTGCTTACGGCACTGCTCGATTTCGGTTCCAGCGTCTTCCCAGAGTTTGCGCAACTGGAAAGGAAGGAAAAGGCAAGCGCTTCCTGATTTTGAAAAGTTTACATGCACACCAACAAAAAAATGCTCGAATTCCAGTGGGACATCGTTCTAAACAATTTCTATCGATTCCGGCTTTTCGAAGGAATTTATCGCGCTTGTCAAGTGTTCCCGGACGATTTTGATGTGTGAGTTGCAGTGATGAAAGACGAATAAGAAATTACTGGCCATATACTAGAGTTTACATCAGACTGACATGCATGAAATGGTAAACGAAATACAAGATACTACTTGTCAAAAAAGGAAAGAACGAACTAAAATTTTTGCAGAACTTTCGGAGGCTACTCCACTTGGGCTTCCGTCAAGTGTCTGGATGCTTTCTGTAGTGACGCGCCAACCGGCGACCGTGAAGGTCTGAAAGAGTACGTTGTAACGAACTCTACTCATCTAGCAAAGCAAAATACCAAAGGTTTCTCTCGCCGTGGAGTTGTGTCTAGACATTTGAGAGACCAGACATTTGGAACTTCAAAACAATCGGCATTCCAGATATTTCGATCGAAACAATGCGAAGATGAAGGAGCTACCTGCGACGAGATCATTGGTGCAGAGAGTGAATCCATGTCACGATGAATTTCTCGTCCTTATCGCTCTCATGTTCTGGGCTTTCGGTGAGCAATTTCATCTTCCGAACTTCTCATTGATAAAAAATGGTACCCGGGTTTGAAATATTCTAGAAACTAGCTATACTTATGCTGTGGAAAAAGTCAAATAGGAAAGCACAGATTTGAATTCCCGCAATTTTATATCTGAATGTAAATTTTTTTTCCGTGTAAATTTTTTTTTCGAAATTATGAAAATATTGAAAAGATAGATACATAGCAGCCACAAGGAATGGAATTTGCAGGTGACAAGCCTTTCCGGGACGAGATCACTCAGATCGGCCATCGATACCACGATGCACTCCTGAAGGAATTACATGCCTTTTATCGAGAGGAGAAGCGATTGGACGATTACGCGGGACGATTGGGAGAAGTGATGATGCTACTGCCCGTATTTGATGTTAGTGTCTACCTGGAATTGAATATTATAATGAAAGTTACACCCTTTGTTTGCAACGTGCTCGAGGCACGAATGTCTAGCAACCTTATTAATATTAAAGTTCAAATGCGGATAATGTCTCTTCATATCACATGCTCTCTCGCTGATCGATGAAAGAAACGAAGAGACCCTATTTCTAACCCTATTTCGAACATTAATTATTGGTGATAAATTGATATTGATAATGGAAGATATGAGTTTGAGCTTCATATTTCAGAGATCTCACGACATGAAAGAGCACTTCGAGATGTTGCGACTGCTCGATATCCTACCCGAAGACAGCTTTACTTACCAGCTTCAGAAGTCTGACTGACCTGATAAACAATTATTTACCTGATCACGCTGATTGGTTGACGTGATAAGGTCGTTGAGCCTGAACTATCTGATTTCTCCTTTTCTTTTTATCTTCGTTCTTGGTCTATAGCGACTATGTGTAAAAAATGTGTCACATCTCTACTCCGATCCTTTCACTTTTCTTTTTCTTTTTCTTTGATCAACACTCTCTCTCGTAACTATCTAACAAACAGGACGTTTCCAGTTTCCTATCGTTATTTGCTCCTGCGCGATGCCGCAGAAAGGAGTATCTAAGAAGATGGTGAGTTGACACTTATACAAACGACTGATAATAATGACACTGCAGGATCGAGCCTGCCTCATCTGCTCTGCGCAAACGCGAGTAGCTCATCTCGGCATCGATGTCTGCAGGGCGTGCTCTGTTTTCTATCGGTTCGTCGATCTTACTTTCGAGTGATTTTCTGAATCAAGCAAAAATAAGAAGAATTGCAGTCGTGCAGAGAAGGGCAACAGGTACACGTGTCGTACAAGCACGAATCGATGTCCGGTTGGACCAGGTATGTTGACTAGAAGATGCGGAACATCGTCTTCGTAATGCAGAAATGAACTGCAAAAGGTGTCGATTCGACCACATCTACCGACTGTTAGTGCTGTCCGGCGCCACTGTTCATCCGGATCATCAATCATTAAATGGACTGACAAGGGAGTCATCCAGAGTTCCACAAGAAGAAATTCGAAAAGGTTTTCGAAAATACGAGCCGGATGAGCTAGATCGTCTTCTTCGTTCACCCTCGACGTCCGCCCATTCACCGAATCGTATCGAACTACCGATCCTCGAACGATTGAAGGTGCACTACAGGTGTTGATACTACTTGAAGATCTGAGCATGAATTGTCACATCGTAGAACGATGAGCAGAGAACGTCTAAACGGCGAATTGAATGCGCGTCCGAACCCGCCTCATCCACTGGAAATCAGTCTGGAAAGAGGGGTAAGACTGTAACAAGTCGTTCAACACGTACACATTAATCATTTCAGCCGTTCTTTCCCGCTTCATTCGGCACGATGACATTGTCTAATCGAATCTTGCAGACTGCACTTCTTGATTTTGGGACATCCGTTTTCCCTGAAATTTCACAGGCACCAATCAAGGAGAGAGTATGTAATCAATCCAAAGCCGAGTGTCTATGATAAATATTTGTTTTAGTGGGACATCACAGTCAATTTCTTCTATCGTTTTCGACTATTCGAAGGAGTTTATCGCGCTGGGATAGCATTCCCAGACGATCCAGACAAGTGAGACTATGTTTTTTTTATCTTGTGTAAGACTGGGATTTAGGGCATTCGGTGGCTTCACCACTTGGTTCTCTCCGAAGGGAATGGAAAACTTCTACGCTGATGCACCAACGGGCGATAAAGTGGGAGCCCAAGAGTGAGTTCGTGTTGTCTGATTCGAATTCACATCGATCGCCTAAAATTTCAAGCTATCTAATTTAGAATTTTTGAGAAAAATCATGAAAGCGTAAATCAAAAATGTAAGCAGACAGTCTGGCAACTATGAACAATGCACACGAACAATCGAAAAAGCGTATGCCGGACGTACAATCTCTAATATGATGGTTATGTCAGGCACATGAAGACCAGCAGCATTCGTATGCATGAGATCCGTGCTGGGAGGGAGGTCATTCAACGAGCGAATCTGTGTCACGAAGAGTTCCTTGTATTGATAGCACTAATGTTCTGGACTTTCGGTTAGTCGCAGCCCTTCATTTCTTCAACTTTTCTCACAGAAATATTTATGTTTCGTATTTTTACATCAAGAATTCTCAAGTTTCTGATAAGGTCTCAAGCAAAGAAGGGCGAATGGGAGAGAGATATTTAGTGATCGAATTTCTGTTCAGGCGACTTACCACTTGGCGACGAGATGACTCAGCTGGGAGAGCGGTATCGCGAATCGATAATGAAAGAGTTGCATGCCTTCTATCGAGAACATCTGCGATTGGATGATTACGCGACGCGGCTGGGCGAATTGATGCTGCTACTGCCGGTTTTCGATGTGAGCACTGGATTCTCATTTTTTTTTAGAAATTCTATGTTTCTCGATTGAAGTTGACTGTAATTTAAACGTCCTGCTGAGTTGTCAATTGACTATAGTTCTAAATGGTAACATACCACAGCACCCCGTGCACATATAACACGAGTATGGCACACTGTCCAAATCGATCAGTTAATGCCAGATTATAGTGCGGATTTTGTTTCCCGTTGTTGCAATGCAAACGATTTTTCCGCATTCTCTAACCTCTAATCAGATGGTATTCAGCGAACGCACGATATGAAGGAGCACTTCGAGATGCTTAGACTCCTTGATATTCTTCCTGAAGACCACTTCACTTATCAACTGCAGAAAGCAGATTGAACGGATAAATTGTTGTTTCTCTGATGAAGTTAGTTGACTGCCGTGAAGAGGTCATCGAACCTGAGCTATCTGATTCGTCCGGTCATATATATTCTCGAATAAACCTCATCTAGCCGACTCAGTGCTCCGTTTGTGTGATAAATTTTGTCACATATCTACTTTGATCGTTCTCCATCCTTCCCTAACTATCGAACAATCTATTCCAGTTCCCTTGTTTCTGTCGTTTTCACTCTATGCCACCGAAAGGAGTTTCCAATGTATTTGTGAGTTTGAGAGCACATAGGAGTTATTCTACAAACAAAGATATTCTAGGATCGTCCGTGTCTGGTTTGCAGCTCGCAAACGCGAGTGGCGCACCTGGGTATCGATGTCTGTCGAGCGTGCTCTGTCTTTTATCGGTTAGCTCATTTATAATTCCGTAAAGCGACAATGACTTCGGTTCTATGATAGTACGATATTTCAATAGGGATTATAAATAAGAAAAAAAAGATTCTATAGGGATCAATTGGGATCAGTCTGGATTAGAATGAATACTTTGGCACTGACCAGAAGGTTTGCAGGCGGGCAGCGAAGGGTAACACATACATGTGTCGAACGAGCAACAGTCAATGCCAGCTCGGACCAGGTGTGTCATCACATATTCTCAAATTGTTTGCTCATTACCGAGTTGACCTCTTGTCATACCAGTGAAGAAGGTGGAAATATAAAGTAAACTTATGTGTGATCTATCTAGATAAGTTTGAGATAATCCTTCATCTGTAATTATAGGGGAAACACGCTCTCCTTCAGATCTGAACTGTAAAAGGTGTCGATACGACAACATCGATCGTCTGCTGAAGCAGTCATCCAAAGTGAATGATCACTCTGATTCGACGAATGAACAACACGCAGAACTCACCAACTCTGCACTAGATGAAACTCAGGCGACATTTCGCCAAAAATCATTGGATTTGGGAGATGGAATGGTCTGCTCGCCCTCCACCTCCTCGATTCATTCAATTCGCACTGAACTACCGATTCTCGACCGACTGAAGGTCCACTACAGGTACGAAATAGTGATGACAAATCACCTCTCTCATTTCGAATGTTGATCATTAGACAAACGAGGAAGTAGGCAAAATGTGGAGAGCCATTTTGTCAGCAATAGTGAACAACTATCCGCGGGTCTTCTCGAAGTGATATCATTGTAGATCAATGTGTCGAGAACGACTAAACGGCGAGTTACATGCTCGTCCGAAACCTCCACATCCTCTAGAAATAAGCTTCGAAAAGGGAGTAAGACTGAAATAAATTAGCACAAACACACCCATTTTACAGCCGTGCTACCCCGCGTCGTTCGGTTCGCTTTCCATGTCCAATCGTATTCTGTTAACTGCTCTTCTCGATTTTGGAACATGCATTTTCCCTGAGCTCGCGCATTTTCCAATCAAGGAACGAGTAAGTGAGAATCCATTGGAAGTGTACGAGCAATTCTTTCCAGTGGGACATCACAGTCAATCTTTTCTATCCTTTTCGACAGTTTGAAGGATTTTACCGTGCTTGCGCCGTATTCCCGGACGATCTTGATAAGTGAGCTTCGTTCTTCTTCGAAAATGAGTTTCACTACGACGAAATACAAAGTGATCTTCAGAACATTTGTGGCTTACACTACATGGTTCTCGCCAAATTGCATGGAGAACTTCTACGGTGATGCTCCCACGGGAAATATCGAAGCCGCGCAAGAGTGAGTGCCGAGGGGCTGTTTATTGTATTTTGTCTATTTATAGAGGTTATCGAACGAAATTAGTTTAACATATCGCGATGCCAGGTACATGAAACACAGCAGTCTTCGGGTGTACGAGATTCGCTGTTTGTCCGCATTTTTTTGCAGCAGGCTTCCTTTTTTTCAGGAGATTTGTCCGTCGGAGATGAGATGACTCAGCTGGGGGAACGGTATCGAGAATCGATCATGAAGGAGTTGCATGCCTTCTATCGAGAACATCTTCGATTGGATGATTACGCGACGCGACTAGGCGAACTAATGCTGCTTCTGCCGGTATTCGATGTGAGATACTGAAAATTAAACGGAAACAAATGCATTGGAATTACAATTTGAGTGATTTCGAATAGGTTTTTAATTTTTGCAATGAATTGACACACCGGACCCGATTTTGTTTACCCAGTGAACCGTATCAGAGCATTCCTTACGTTTGGTCTTCATCTTGGAAATATAAAGATGATTTCAGCGAGCGAAGGACATGAAGGAGCACTTTGAAATGCTTCATCTTCTCGACGTTCTCCCCGAAGATCACTTCACTTATCAACTGCAGAAAGCAGAATGAACGGATAAATAATTGTGCTAAAAACTTGTTTTTTTCCTATGGCAAAAGGTTCCCGATACCTTTGAAGTATCTAAATACTTCTAAAAAAAATATTAAAGTATTTATTAGGATCGATGGGGGCGAAACGATCATCGCTATTGCAAGAATCTCGGCAGACAATCGCATGAGTGAACCCTTCTTCAGAAGAATTTCTCGCCATGATGCTACTCATGTTTGTCGGTAAGTTCCAATTAGAAAAAATGAGCATACGATGATTTGATTGCAGATTTTACAGATGAAAAAAGTTGTGTAGAAGAAAATGAGCAGATTGGCGAGAAATATCGATTCATGGTTTTGAACGAACTATACGCATTCTATCGTGACGAAGTAAAGCTGAACAATTGCGCGTCTCGGTTGGGCGAAGTCATGTTATTATTACAGCTACTTACGTCCGAAAAAGCATCTCGATATGAATAAAACCCAATATTTTCAGAAAAAAACCAGAAATATCTCCAAGAGCAAGTCGAAGTTCTGCGATTATTCAATGTCTTTCCAGAGGATAATTTCATGTATGGTCTACAGAAAGAAGGGTCGCATTAGAAATATTGTACAGTGTCATGTTTCGAAGATTGATCTCGATAAATTTTAACAAAGCTTATGACTCGTATGATCCAAATCAGAGTTGACAATCTCTGTAATATCTGTCTCTTTTTCTATAAATAATTAGAAAAAGTTCCTTTAGTTGACTGAATGCTATGGATCCAACGAAGAGAAATGTGAGTTCGTCAGATTATATCGCTTGTTGGTAAAATTATACAATTGACGGCACTGAAAACGATGTTAGAATAATATTATGAATAATTACAGGCACGAAATTGTCTAATCTGCACGGAGAGTACCACCGTAGCTCATCTGGGAATGGACATGTGCAGAGCGTGCGCCGTATTCTATCGGTTGGTACAATCAATACGCCAAAATGTGAACCGTTCAAAACAAGTTGTGACAATTTGTAAAGAAGCGGACACAGAACGAATTTAGAAGAATTTTTCGAATATATTTATTTCTTGTGCCCTAACAGCTGGTCGATTTTAAAAATGCGAATAAATATCGCAAAGTTTGATTTGTGTAAAAAAAAGTCGAAAATATGCTCCAGTGATATGGAATTCCACTGAGAAGCCGAAAATAATGTGTTGCATCGTGAAGTATGCGCTTTGATCTTCGAGCGAGAATTAATGGGTGTGAGCATTCGTCAGATTGAACCAAATATTCAGTGAGAGAGAGAGAGAGCACTTTGGTAAAGACACAGGTGAAATTGGCACAACCCCCAATTCACATGTAATATTCGTTGTATTTATTGCCATGCCGACGGATTTCGAAACGATGACATCAATTGAATATGCTCGAAAATTGCAGGCGATACCAATCGAGAGTCAACGTTTTCGTGTGTCGAGACGGAGGAGAATGCGCTGCCACGAAAAGTATTTTGATCGAGTATTCGTAATAATTAGAGAATATGAGTTTTCTGCAGTACTTAACTGCAAGAGGTGCCGATTGGATCAGATCGAGAGTCGATTAAGTAATTGCATCTCTGCTGACATTGAAACAGTGAGATTTATCTTTCTTCATAAAAATATGTTTTTTCTTTCGTCAGCGTCTTCTTTTTCTGTTGAACAATGCAATTCTTTTTTGAGGGTTTACTGTCGGAAATTACGCCGATCAATTCCGACCCGTCTCCTTTGCCACTACTGGATCGACTGAATTCCGCCTACAAGTGGGTCCGACTGATTATGATTGCGCGAAAAAATAATTTTTTTTTCTGAAGGACGATGAGCTATGCGCGTCTAACTGGTGAAATCTATGCACAGACAGACATTCCTCATCCTCTCAGAATATCATTGGAAGAGGGAGTGAGTGTTTTTGCATAGAACTTACAGATAATACAAATATGTCGCATCATCATGATTAACATGCCGATATGATATGATACAGTATTGTCAATGATCCTTCAGCCCTTCTTCCCTGGAAGTCTAAAAACGATGACCCTCGGCATACGAATACTGCTGTCGACTTCGCTCAATTTCGGCTCTGAAGTGTTCCCGGAATTCGCAGAATTGCATGAAGACGACAAGGTGATTTTCGAAATCGTTCACTGAAGATCTCAGCTGAAACTGTTGAAAAATACTTAGTTTTCAGTGGACTGTTGTCGTAAACTTTCTCTACCGTTTCCGCCATTTTGAAGGATGCTATCGCTCGAATCTGTACTTCAACAGCGACAAAGATAAGTATGGCATGTACTCTCACGAGCACAGTCAATGAACTATTTGAGGAACTTCTCGAGCTACGCCGGATGGGTGACTCCCGAACTGAACAGAGAAATATGGAAAACTGCATCGCCATCGGGAGATACGACGGGCGCGCTGAAGTAGTTTTATTCATTGGGAGAAATTTAACTCTTCCTGTATTTTCTTGAAAATATTATAGATACGTATAGGAGAAGTTCGCAAGACTGTGAGCATGAAAAGTTGTTTCAGTTAAAGGGTGATAGGCATCAATATTTTCGTGCATAAACTGGCAACGTGGATTGATAGAGAATGGCTACCCGATCAGAGATCACTTTATCCGAAGTTCTAGAAATGCCTTTGAAGCTCACTACGGAATTTTTAAGTTCATTGATATTTCAGGCAAGATTTGGGGTACTGTATTCTCGTATTGATTTTATTGGATTGGGAGTCGAAAATAGCGGCAATAGTGAGAATTGCGCTCGACGGGAGTCGAACCAACGGGTGTTGGATAGCTAGGCAAAAGCACAACCGCTAGGCTACGAGCCATGGTAATCTCTTTGCCCAGAGTCACTATGACAAGTGCGTAGAGTTTGGGCAGTTTACAGTAGGATTGCAACGTTTCAGGCTCTTCGTGGTGGGACCCACCAACTTTGATTGATGCCTATCCCCCTTTAAGGCATGAAAGCTTTTTTCTCCGGGTTGATGGTCGGAAATGCATATCATTTAGAGGAGAACTGTAGCAAGTGCTGTCAGGAAATAAGCCAGAATGCCGTTATTGTAGGTATCTGGAACGTCGAGACATGTTCAAACATCTACGCGATATGCGAAAGGCGGTTTCTCGATTTGCGCCTTGTCGCGAAGAATTTCTTGCGATCATGGTCCTCATGTTCTTTGGTGAGTGGTGAATTCTTCGCAAATTCATTTATTTTTTGATCCCTATTTTCTCTCAGATGAATTGAACAATGTGGATGTGATAATTCCAATTGGTGAAACGTATCGAACCACTGTTCTGAAGGAGCTTCATGCGTTCTACCGTCAAACGCTGAAGCTCGACAATTATGCAGCTCGAATGGGCGAATTGATGTTATTGATGCAGGTTTTCGATGTGAGGGCATGCAAACTTAAAAGTAAAAAAAAGTCAAAATTAAGAAAAAGGAGGATTTCAAGGAAAACTTCGAAGCACTCAGGCTATTCAATGTCGTACCAGAGGATAATTTCATTTACACTCTGCAGAAATAATGATGAAATTGATAAAAAAATTCTTGTAATATTGATTTTCTTGGCGAAGATTAGAGTCGATATTCTCTAAAATACTTCGACCATTTTCGAATTATCGCCTATGCAATGCATATTTTCACTAGTGTGTCCTTCATGTCAAAAAATGGAATATCGAAACCGAAGGTAGTTTTGCTACTGAAAATATAATTGCAAAGCTAATATTTCAGCATCGAAGCTGTCTCATCTGTGGTGACTCTACGAGAATTGCTCATCTGGGCATAGATGCTTGTCGAGCGTGCGCTGTCTTCTATCGGTTTGTTTACCACATCGGTATTCGGGTCACTTGAAAATTCTCTTAATTCCACACTCTTATTTTTTTCGCTTTTCTCGCAGGTAGGAAACAGATTGTCTGAAATAAAGACACGATTACCACTCAGTAATCACGCCACTTCAGACGCGCGAAGAAGGGTCATGATTTCACATGTCGTTCCGGAGCCGAATTGTGCGATACGCCTTTAAAAAGTCTCATACAAACCGCAAAACAATTCTGCTTAACCAGATCATTTTTAGTTCGTGGCTGCAAACGTTGTCGTTTCGACCGCATAGTTGAGTTGCTTGGCCAGTCGAGAAAGCATCCAAAGGTCAGCGGAATTTCCAAAAAGTATGCAAGAGTTATTTTTTTCAGGTATTCCTTCAAAGAAGCATGCCTTCAGCGCCGTCTAACGGTACTTCTGAAACTCCGCTGCTCTCTAGACTGCACGCAGAATACAAGTGGGTACTATCAGTTGCGAGGTGAAGAAGCACTTAAAAATATCGGGAAATTGGTTTACAGATCAATGTGCTTCACTCAATTGAGCAGTGAGGTGCACGCAAGGACTGACATGCCTCACCCAATGGAGATATCGATTGAGCATGGGGTAAATATCTAGCTTTTCTGTTTAACAAAGTATATCTGAAAATTTTTGCAGCCGTTCTTTCCGGCCGATTTTGCTGCACTCACAGTCGGTAACCGAATTTTGCTTACTGCTTCTCTACAATTTGGCAATGAAGCCTTTCCTGAGTTTAAAGCGCTATCGGAAGCGGACAAGGTAAGTGCTTCCGATCGTGAAGGACTACTTTGGCTTTTAGTGGAAGATCGTGAAGCGCTTCATGTACCCGTGTCGCATTCTCGAAGGCGGCTACCGAACGATGAAGCACTTTCCCGATGATCCAAACAAGTTAGAAAAATTCATGTTTACTATCGAACGTCTTCTTTCAATTCGGATATAATGATCTACAAATTATCGCAACATTAATAATCTACGAAAATAAAGGAGTTTCGCAAGCTACGCAACCTACTTCGTTGCTAATTCTGACACGAATTTCTTTGGGACTGCAAAGGATGGTGATACTGCTTCAGCTGAGAAGTGAGACGTATAGACGATTTCAAAACGCTGAATGAGGCTTAAACAATCTACGCATATCCATTCACTTTTCTCTCCGGTCTACGCATATCCATTCACTTTTCAGATATCTGCACAGTCCGGAATTCATGGGAATACTACCGGAGATCAGGTCATCTCTCGCGCGAGTCGATCCCAGTTATGAGGAGTATCTCGCTCTTTTCCTGCTCACATTCTGGAATATCGGTTAGTAGCTCGTGGTCATACGACATTTTTCATCATAATTCAGATGGATTAGACGTGAGCGATGATGCATTGAGAGCCCGTGCCATGTATCGAGAAGTCGTGCTGAAGGAATTGCACGTAGTCTACCGAAAGACGATGCAAATTAATGACTACGCCGCACGACTCGGTGAACTGATGATGCTGCTCCAAGTATTTGAGGTTGGATAAAGAGTTAGATAAAGTATTTTTTTGCGTATTTCAGAAAACAAAATCTTTTCATGAGCACTTCGAGGTCTTCCGTTTGTGTAACGTCGTTCCCGACGACAACTTTGTTTACGCAATCCAACGAGAGGATTGATCAACTAGTTTTGTCATTGCCATTTGATCCGATAAATCATTTCCTTCAAGCACTAGCCTCTGTCTTGTTTTCGATAGGTCGCTCAGCGCCTTTGCATACCTTCCCCATGTTATTTTGCTCAACACCAACGTATTCGAAGATTGTGAATGCCCGCGAAAGGAGCGTCCAAGCAGATTGTAAGTTTGCGGATGTTCATCTCATCGATGATGGTGCCCATCTCAGGATCGGAGCTGTTTAGTGTGCGGAACGACGACGCGTATTGCGCATCTGGGCATCGATACGTGTCGCGCATGCGCTGTATTTTACCGGTTTGTTGGGAATATTAATGAGCATATTGATGTGTTGAAAATGGGAGAGGGTTGGGCAAGATACGTTTGTGGTTGAATCATAGGTATAGAATCCTCCCCCCGGATATTTTCTACGAAAAACACGTGTAGAGGAAAACCTACGATTTCTACAGTTCTTTAATGCTGGTGCTCTTATCACGAAAAAAACTGATCGTGGATCGGATTTATCGGATCAAAAATTTCATAATTACAGACGTTCGAAACCCGGTCATGGCTTAATATGCCGCTCTTCCACAGGACGGTGCCCTACCGGCAAAGGTTCTTCTTTCTTTCATTCGGAAAATGCTTATCGTGCACAGGCATCAACTGCAAGAAGTGCCGATTCGACCATATCGAGCGATTTATCAATCAGCCCGATATTTCACTGGAGCGGCCCTCCTGTTCTATATCTCATCCGAGAACGGAAGAAGATACGAAATCGCCTTTGCATTCAATATTTTCGGATGATAGCTCTCCTTCTGCCTTCACACCCGTTCCCGCGCGTACCGAACTGCCTGTATTGGATCGTCTGAAAACACACTACAGGTTACCTCTAAAAAGATATTTTAACGTTTTCTTTAGTGAGCAATTTTGAGAACGATGAGCAAAGTGCGATTGCACAGCGAGCTTCACAATCGACCGAATCCTCCACATCCCCTTGAAATCAGTCTCGAGACTGGGGTAAGTGAAATAAACCCTGACTGAGACGAAATACTATTGCAGCCATTCTATCCGGGTACGTCAAACACCGTTGCAAATGCGAATCGTATTCTAGTAAGTGCATTGCTCGATTTTGCAGCCTGCGTCTTCCCTGAGATTGCTCTTCTGGACAGCAAAGAAAAGGTGATTTGATCGTTTTTACTTGAACCTTTTTAAATGAGCAAATTCAGTGGAATATTGTCGTCAATAATTTCTATCGCTTTCGCCTCTTCGAGGGATGCTATCGCGCGTGTATCGTTTTTCCTGATGAAACGAGCCGGTATGGTCAATGCCATTCGTAATGTAAAAATGTAAAAAAAAAACGCATGCCAGCTTTCAGAATGTTTGCCGGGTTCACCGTGTGGATGTCCGTTGAGGATATGGCCAATTTTTATCAAGACCAGGAGACAGGCGATCAATTGGGCGTCCTCGAGTTAGTCATAGCCACCATTCGTCTTGGAGGATAAACATTCCACGAGGTTGATGGACTCAAGCCAATGCTTCGAATCTTGCAGGCACATCAAACATAGCAGCCAGAGAATGCAAGAAATACCAACAGCGCGAGAGCTGATCAAGCGAGTAAACCTGTGTCATGAAGAATTTTTAGTAGTGATTGCGATGATGTTCTGGTCATTTGGTGAGTATTTAGTGAGCATTTTCTAAATCCAGTTTTCCTTGCTCCGTTCAGGCGACATGCCGGTACGCGATGAAATAGCGCTACTAGGCGATCAATATCGAGAATCAATTATGAAGGAGTTACACGTTTTCTATCGTGAAGAATTGCGGTTAGATGATTATGCGACACGATTAGGAGAGCTGATGATGTTACTTCCAGTGTTTGATGTGAGCATAACTCACACTTGTTCTATAGACACTTGTGCTTTACAGAGAACACACGATATGAAGGAGCATTTCGAAATGTTGTATCTGCTCGGAATTATGCCATATGACAACTTTACATATCAGCTCCAAAAATAAAATAAACTCCGACTGATAAAAATATTACTCATTTGAAGTGTCTAAAATCGAAAGGTTGCACAGTGCCTTTGCATATCTTATTTTGTCTCAGAATATCAGTATAGAATTATCCACAAAGCAGGAATGCCGGTCAAGGGTTCATCGAGGCAGATTGTGAGTTCTATTGATCGGTTGACAATATTTTGATTTCCAAATTCAGGATCGCGATTGTCTCGTATGCGGAGAGACAACGCGGATAGCGCATCTCGGAATCGATGTCTGTCGAGCGTGCGCTGTATTTTACCGGTACGATCTCATCCGCTTGCACTCTTGTATTGTCTGATAAATAAATCATTTGTGATGAAAAATAAGCTAGCACTGAATAATGTAGTATCAAAACATTGTAGTCGCGCCAGAAGTGGACAAGAAATGGTGTGCCGCTCCTCGACAGGCAGTTGTCCGAAAGGAAAAAGTTGTTACCATTTTCCATTTCCTTTTACCATCAATGCATCGCAGCTCTCAACTGCAAACGATGTCGAATGGATTTCATTGAAAAATTGCTGAACCCATCCGGAGCCTCGCCCGAGCTCGCAACGGCTTCAGTTGAACACAATTCGAAAGACCGTTTGAAAACACCTTCCGAGGATCCCGATGCAAGGTAACGTTTCAAGTTGCAACTCTCGATCTACCGCTTTTGTAGTACAATTACCGCCGCTTTGTCGCGACGCCTTCACATCACTGAACTTCCAATTATAAATCGCATGAAGAGTCACTACAGGTTGTGTACTATCATGAATGAGAATTTGAAAAAAAACAAGCAAACATCCAGAACTATGTGCTGGACAAGACTGACGAGCGAGTTGCATGCGCGACCCGATCCTCCTCATCCACTTGAAATTAACCTTGAAACAGGGGTAACTTGAAAAAAATCTTGATACAAGTAGCACCGTTGGTTCGTAATCAACTCCAGGTTTCGGTTAAACGTTATTTGAAAAGTAATTTTAGCCGTTTTTCCCGGCAACAATCGGTTCACTGGCCCTAGCCAATCGGATTATGCTCACTGCTCTGCTAGAATTTGCAACCTCGGTATTTCCAGAATTCGGACAGCTGGAAAACAAAGAAAAGGTGATAAAAATTAAAGTCGACATGATAACCTTGTCTTTTTTTCAGTGGGACATCGTTGTGAATAATTTTTACCGATTTCGCCTGTTTGAAGGGTGCTATCGAGCTGGAATTTTCTTCCCTGATGACATGAATAAGTTTGTTAACTGCTGCTGCCTATTTTCAACGATTTAGATTATGAAATTAGCTTTACCATGTAGGATTCGAAAAAGGATAAATCTTTTCAGGAAATTTGCTGGGTATGCAACTTGGATGTCTATTGACAATATTGAGTATTTTTATAGCGACGCTAAAGGAGATAAAGCGAAGGCTGTTGAGTGGGTTTTTTTGAAGAAATTTCTGGTACATTCTAATTACTTTATCTAAAATTCACTGACATCATATCATCCATATAAATTTCAGGTCTAGGATGTCATCGAATATCATAAGATTCGTAGAAGAATGTTCTTTTCAGACACATCCATCAGAGCAGTATCAGGTTGCCAGACGTCCGTAAAGCTCGTGAAGTCATTCAACGAGTAAATCCTTGTCTCGAGGAGTTTCTCGTAGTCATTGGGATAATGTTCTGGTCACTTGGTGAGCTTTTCTCATTCCTTATTTCAAATTTAAAATATATTAGGAGATTTATCCGTTCGCGATGAGATTACTCGGATCGGAGAAAAATATAGTGAGGCGATTCTTAAAGAGCTCCACGCTTTCTATCGAGAGCAGATGAAAATTGATGAATATGCGACGCGTCTCGGACAATTAATGATGTTCATACCGATGTTTGATGTATGAATCTTTTATCGAATTTATTTTTTTTTTCTTTTTTTGTAGATTAATTAATTTTGCAGCGGTCAAAGGACATGAAAGAGCATTTCGAAGTGCTCAATCTACTTGGCATTCTTCCATCTGACAGTTTTACTTATCAACTCCAGAAATCCGCAATTGAATAGTTCCCTTCTCGATATTGACTGCAGGCAATCGAATCGCAATGCAGGAGCTACATGGTGCTAAATTTTTCTCGTGATAAACAATTTATGTTCGACTGATTGTTTGATGTATTGAAAAGGTTGCTGAGCGCTTTTGAATACTTCTCAAATCTAATCTTATCTAATCATTTCACAACATACCATTCTAGTAGCCAAGCGGTCATGCCAACCAAGGGCACGTCAAGACAGACCGTAAGCAATTCAATATTTTAATTATCTGATTATCTTTTTTTTGATTGTAGCATTGAATTTGAGGATCGTGATTGTATCGTCTGCGGCCAAACAACGCGAATCGCTCATCTCGGTATCGAATGCTGCAGAGCGTGCGCTGTCTTCTATCGGTATGACTGAGGAATCTTCCGGAATGAACCATAAATAGCGGTTTATTTTCAGCCGAGCTCGACGTGGTAATGACTACTCTTGCCGGTCAAATACTGGTCTATGCACACCCGGAAAGGGTTCGTTGTATCGTATTCACTGATCGATGATTGGAATGCATCTCAGACCTCAACTGTAAATTGTGCCGCTATGACCGAATCGTCTCATTACTGGCGCCGTTGCGAAGTGTGGGTTTACGGCGCACAACAGGCAGAGTATATTAGTTTCTATCAGGTGAAAAGCATTGACGAACCATCACCATCGGCACCTGTGATACCACCGAAAACTGAAAGGATACTTCTTGATCGCGTTAGAGTGCACTACAAGTATGTTGGGGTTAATCGTATATTATTCAGTGCATTTTAGCACCATGTGCTATAACCGTCTGAGTAGCGAGCTCAACGCGCGGCCCAATCCTCCACATCCGCTCGAGATCAATTTAGAGACGGGAGTGAGTGTACAAGTCTATCTCTTTTCACAATGAACGAGTCATTTTAGCCTTTCTATGAAGCGGATTTTG
Source organism: Pristionchus exspectatus (assembly GCA_911812115.1). Lineage (NCBI taxonomy): Eukaryota > Metazoa > Nematoda > Chromadorea > Rhabditida > Neodiplogasteridae > Pristionchus > Pristionchus exspectatus. Next base: position 13,489,459 of record OU461582.1, read on the forward strand.
CAGCGCTCATTCGTGCAATTCGAATGTTGTTGACTGCGACGCTGGAATTTGGCAGGGCGATGTTTCCTGAGTTCACACAACTGTCGGATACTGAAAAAGTGGCTTGAAAGAAGCAAAATTTAATTTGATTTGACTTCTTTTTTGTATTTGAAACATAACAAGTACAACTCGTGTAGTGTAGTTCTTATCGTTGCTTAATGAACATTTGTTCTGATGATTGTTCTGATAAAAAATGCAAAAATCTTGTATTTCAGTGGACGTTGGCGACAAACTTCTTCTATCGCTTTCGCGTATTTGAGGGATGTTTTCGTGCGAACAAATTGTTCAAGGACGAGCCGAATATGTGAGATTCAAAGATTATATTTTTTTAGTATTCTTGACATCTATCATTCAGATACTTCGTTAGCTACGCTGCATATGCGAAGATTCCTTTCGATGAGAAATTTCTCAGCTCAGCTCCTCCGAACGCCGATATTACGGGAGCCATCGCGTTAGTTTGATTTTTTAATTAATTTTTTTTATTGTAATAAGGTACATGGACAAGAGCGAGATGGTGACGTACTTCAAGAATGCACGTGGACGAATTGCAAGAGTTAATCCGACTGAGGAGGAATTCCTCGCTATTGCCGTCCTTATGTTCTTCACTTATGGTGGGTGAAAGTTCCTCCTTCTTTTAATTATGATCCCCTCCCCCCACCCGTCCTGGTAACTTTCTGCCTGAATCACCCATTGATTTTCAATTGACTTTGTTTTCGAAACCAAAGCGTTACGCATCATTCCAGTGCAGGTGACCTGTCCACAAGCGATAAAATCCATCGACTCGGTGAGAAATACCGTAGCGAGATCTTGAAAGAACTGCACGCTTACTATCGTGAGGAGCTCGGTCTGGATGATTATGCCACTCGTATTGGTGAACTAATGATGCTGATACAGATGTTCGAGGTAAGGAAAATCTCCAATTATGAAACAAAAATCGTAAATTTAGAAAACGGAAGATCTGAAAGTTCAATTCGAAGTGATGAGACTGTTCAATATAATGACCGATGATAATTTTGTGTATCAACTGAAAAAAGACTTTGGGGTTCAGTGAATTCTTCTATTGGAGACTTCATTATGTATTTGAAAATATGTATTGGAATAACATGTATGTATCAAATTGTACTGTGCTCAATTGTACAATGACCATATAAATCATTCCACCCGATATTCTATTCTTGAGTTGTTGAAAGGAAACGCCTTACGATACCGTTTTTGTTAGAGCTGAAGCTACCGATAGTATCATTCAGCCGATATGCCTGCAAAGGGAATGTCGAGGCAGAGCGTGAGTGTTTTCCTCATTGCATTCCACCTCATTGCAGTATCATTGCAGGATCGTGATTGCATTGTGTGCGGGCAAACGACGCGTATCGCTCATCTCGGTATCGAATGCTGTCGAGCGTGCGCCGTTTTCTACCGGTACGTTCGCGGAAATCAAAATGTGATAAAAGGAATAAACCCTGAATAAAAAACAGTTTTGCAGTCGTGCGAGACGCGGAAACGACTTCATTTGCCGTTCCAACACTGGGAAGTGCGCCACTGGAAAAGGTTCTCTTTTCTATTTTGCAGTTCTTTCAATCGGAATTGCAGGTCTGAATTGCAAACGCTGTCGCTTCGACCGACTCTTGCAGTTACTCGGACGTATTGAGACAGTCCAGAGAGTAATTCTCGCCTTTAGTATTTCCTTCGAAAATGATGATACATCAGGCTAAATACATCGTCTATGCGCCACCATCTAAATCGATCTCGCATGCTGTGAAATCCGAAAGGCCATTCCTAGATCGTGTTAGATCACATTACAAGTTTGGACAAGAAAGAATGTAAATTTACTTTGTTCGTTTTTTCCAAGTACAATGTGCTTCACCCGATTGAGTAGCGAGCTCAATTCACGACTAGAGATGGGAAAGGAAGAGGGAAGAGTCGCGAATGTATGCAAAGTGAGCCGCGCTCTTCCACAAGAGCGAGAGGGAATGGCCTCTCTTCCACAAGAGTGAGATCTCTTCCATAAGACTGAGAGCGAAAAAGCTTTGAAAATGGAGCAATTTTGTTGGGTTTTTTCTCAAACTAACCTACCTTAATGATTTTCAACATATTTATCACTTGGGTGCAAAAATCCGCCTAAATTCCTTTATTTTTTAAGCTTTTTCGCTCTCAGTCTTATGGAAGAGATCTCACTCTTGTGGAAGAGAGGCCATTCCCTCTGGCTCTTGTGGAAGAGCGCGGCTCACTTTGCATACATTCGCGACTCTTCCCTCTTCCTTTCCCATCTCTATTCACGACCGAACCCTCCACACCCACTGGAGATCAGCTTGGAAAAGGGGGTGATCTTAAATTGACCGGGACTTAAAATTAATGTGTTAGTTCAGCCATTTTTCACCGCCGATTTCGCGGCGCTAATTCGTTCTGTTCGAATGATGGTCACTGCAGCGCTTGAATTCGGAAGGACGACCTTTCCCGAGTTCGCACATCTGACAGATTCAGAACAAGTTCGTTGTAGATATGATTTACTTTTATTATGAAACACAGTGGACGCTGGCAACTACATTTTTCTATCGTTTTCGCGTGTTTGAGGGCTGCAGTCGAGCTAACAAGTACTTCCCGGACACGCCGGATATGTAAGACTAGTAATTATTGATCGAGCTCAATGATTTGAAATTAGGTATTTCATCAGTTACGCTACCTATTGTCGATTTCCTATGAACGAAGAGTTTCTCAGCACCGCACCACCTGGAGCCGATATTCCCGGAGCTATCGAGTAAGAGTTTTTTTTCGAAATGCATTGATTAATGAAGAACAATAATCCAGATTCTGGAAGAAAAGCCCAATGACGGAATATCTATCGAGTTCCCGTGAACTCATCGCTAGAGTAAATCCAAGTGCCGAAGAATTTATAGTGGTTGTGGTACTGATGTTCTGGACCTACGGTGATATTTTTTTACTAAGGAATTCAATTCATTTTATATTATTAGGTGACATGTCCACAAGTGAGAATATCATTCGAATTGGAGAGAAGTATCGAGGTCAGATCGAGAAGGAGTTACACGCATATTACCGTGACGAGTTAAAAATGGAAAACTACGCGACCCGAATGGGCGAACTGATGATGATCATTCAAATGTTTGAGGTAAGACTGTACATTTTGTAAAGTAATTCGTTATTGTAGAGAACAAGACATCTCAAGGAACAATTTGAAGTGATGAGGCTCTTCAATATTATGACCGACGACAATTTCGTGTATCAATTGCAGAAAGACCTAGTCATTCCAGAACCTTGAAACAGTACGGACAACAATAATATACGAGTTGTGTACAAACTAAGATACTTTTTTCAACAACAGACACCAGAGCAGATAAAGCATTTCGCACTACCAATTTGTGTGCTTCGATGTGTTTCGACGAAGGTCGATTGTGCCTTTCGATACTTTTCGTTATTTCCTTAATTTATTACATTCTAATATTTTAGAATAGTTTCGATGCCAGCGAAGGGCGCTTCAAGGCAGACCGTGAGCCTAATACTTTAAAAGTAGCACTTCAAAAAAATTGCCACCTAATACAGGACCGCGAATGTCTCGTATGCGGAGAGACGACTCGCATCGCTCATCTGGGCATCGATGTGTGTAGAGCGTGTGCAGTATTCTATCGGTGAGTGTGTTCCCTATTGCCAATTCAAATAAAGAAACATCACTGTTTAGCCGCGCGAGAGACGGCTCTCACGACTTTGCATGCAAATCAATTACTGGGCAGTGCGCGTTGGGAAAGAGTGAGTTGCCTCCGGAAAAATCGCCAATATTTTTTTTGATTTATTAAAATGAGGAATTCATCAGAATCAGATAATATCTTATATCGAAATGAGTCATGTTGTTGCAGGCCTGAATTGCAAGCGATGCCGTTTCGATCAGATCTTGATACTACTCGAACGGTCAGGAGCCCTGAACAAAGTAATTCGTAAACTCACTCTCTAATATTACCAACTGTCTTCCAGATGAGAGAGTTTGAAGATGATTCGCCTGTTGAAGATCCATGTTCGAAAACTCCCCGACCATTTCTCGAGCGCGTCAGAATACACTACAAGTTTGTCGAATGTTGCTCATTCTGGATCCACATGTCTTATTATTTTCAGGACGATGAGTGTTCACCGTCTGACCAGTGAACTGAACGCACGACGAGACCCTCCACACCCTCTTGAGATCAGTCTCGAGAGAGGAGTAAGACTTCCAATTACTCTTCTTCTTTCGAACATCCACCCTTTCAGCCGTTCTTCTCAGCCGATTTCGCTGCGATTACCGGCTCAGTGCGCATATTAATGACGGCAGCTCTCGAATTCGGAAATAATGCTTTTCCTGAGTTCTCCGGATTGGCGGATTCAGAGAAAGTTTGGAAGCCAATTCTCGATTTATCTAGATAGACATTTCAGTGGGAACTCTCGCAGAATTTCTTCTATCGTTTTCGAATGTTCGAGGCGTTATTTCGGACGACGAAAATATTCGCTAATGATCCGAATAAGTTTGTTAATATTCCCATCATTTCTTGACCTGTGATTAAGGGTTTTCGTTAGCTACGCCACCTACTTCACTATTCCGTTCGATGAGAAATTCTTCGAAACGGCTCCGAAGGGCGCGGATATTCCGGGTGTTTTAGCGTGAGTGAATTATTTTCTTTCCGATAAATGAAGAATGAGGAAAAAAACTGGATAAATACACAGACATATGCGTCGTGGCGAGCAAGCACACAAACTGAAGGAGACGAAAGATCTCTTCGATAGATTGATGATGAGCGATGAAGAATTTCTCGTCGTTGCAGTACTCATGTTTTGGACTACGAGTGAGTGATCTTCGTCTACTCATATGGAGACTATTCACTCGTAGCAAGTTTGATTCTAGGAAGAGAATACGCCTCTATGTCTGTAGTAGACTTTGAGTTGAAAAACGGTACTGTTTTTACAATAAATACAATAAGGGACAATAAGGGATAATCTTTCCTTTATCTGTGCAATAATTAGATTCGATAAATTCGATATTCAGGCGGTCTCAATGTCAACGATGAAACAACCGCGCTGGGCGAACGGTATCGTGAAGAGATTCTGAAGGAACTACACGCTTACTATCGAGAGGAAATGCAAGTATACGACTATGCAATCAGACTGGGCGAGCTGATGATGCTGATGGAGGTGTTTGAGGTATAATTTTACTATAATATTTTTATAAAATTATACAATCATTTTTCAGAGAACCAAGGAACTCAAAGAACACTTCGAAATGCTCAGACTCTACAACATCATGACTGAAGATAATTTTATATATAAAATGCAGAAAGATCTAACCATCAAATAAATGCTTCCAAGAGCACGGAGCAATAGTGTACATACTCTGTGAACATCTATCTGATCTTAATTCAAGACCGCCGCCTCAGTTATGCTTGTTATTACTCTTTCTTTCATTCGTTCTACGCCCCATGAGATTATCAGTGCTTTGTACCAATACGCTTGCATCCAATAATGAACCACACATTGCTCTATTATACATTGCTCTACCATTTTAAAGAAAAGGTCGTCCACCTTCAAATATATTTAAATTTCTATTTCTCTTGACTGAGTCATTATTTCAGAGATGCCAGCGAAAGGCACTTCAAGGCAGAGTGTGAGATTTTTTCATTTTTTTAACGATATGCAAGCCTTCTAGGACCGTGATTGCCTCGTGTGTGGAGAGACAACGCGGATAGCGCATTTGGGCATAGAATGTTGTCGAGCGTGTGCTGTATTCTATCGGTACGGAGATTTTTGTTTATAAATATCTCTATAGCTTGAGAAAAAATATTGAAAAATGAAATGTTCCATCGATATTTTTAAGTAACGAGGATACTCGAAGGGGTTATCTTTTCATTCCGCCTTCTCGTTCCTTACCCAGGCCGGTGAGGGATTACGAGGAAAGATTATAAGGACGAATTTTATTTTTTACCTGATAGATAAAAAGCGGGAAAATAAAATAGAAACAAATTCCATTTTAAAATTAATGAAAAAAGTTCACAGATCGCAATCAATAAATCTGTCTCATAAAAAATTCTGAAAAATGTTTTGATCGATCGGCAGATTCCTAGTTTTTTTAAATAAACAAATAAATATGTTTAGTCGCGCAAAAAGAGGCAACGACTTTGTATGCCGAGCCGGCTCCGGAGGGTGCCCGGCTGGGAAAGGTTTTTATTAGTTCTCACGATCAGAATTTGGCAATTCCTACGAATTCAGGTCTCAACTGTAAACGATGCCGCCTTGATCATATCGTGACACTTCTGGAGAAATCCGGGGCTCTAGGCAAGGTGAGTTTCTTCGAAGATCTTCTTTTTCTATTTAAATTCCTGGCGCAAGCAAATGAGAATGACATTCAATTGGAATGTGCATTGGAAACGTCACTGCCCTCCTCAAGGCAACTCTTGGAGAGCGTGAAAATACACTACGAGTAAGTTCATTCAAATATCTTTTACTTTGAGATTTTGAAACGAATGTATATCTCAATGTATACGGACAGATCCCAATTTCAGCACGATGTGTTTCAATCGACTAAGTGGAGAGCTGAATTCGAGACGAGATCCACCACATCCACTGGACATCAGTCTGGAAACAGGAGTAAGGAATGCACTTCCAATTGGTTATTTATAAGGAAAAAATACAACTTTCAGCCTTTCTTCATGGCCGACTTTGCAGCTTTGATAGGCGCAATACGTATTCTGCTAACAGCAGCCCTTGAATTCGGTCGAGCAACTTTTCCCGAATTTGAAGGATTTGAAAAATCGGATAAGGTATACGATCTTAAAAAATTCTTTGCATACCGAGTATTCTGTTCAGTGGAAGCTTGCCCTGAACTTTTTCTATCGCTTCCGAATGTTTGAGGGATGCTATCGAGCTAACAAAATATTCTCGCATGAATCAAACAAGTTATATTTATTCAAACAAGTTATTTTTATATTTCTTACTTCATATTTTATTTAACAGGTTTTTCGTCAGTTACGCTCAGTACTTCACAATTCCTTTCGATAAAAAAGTTTTCGATACTGCCCCGGCTGGCTCAAATATTGCTGAAGCTTACGAGTCTGTTAATCCACCGATCAGTTGCAATAATTTGTTTCTACTTCAGGTTTATGAAGAGCGGCGACCTACCTCGGCGTCTGAAAAGTGCTCGTGATTTGGTTGCAAGAATCGATCCAAGCGAGCGAGAGTTACTCGCCGTTGCAGTGCTCATGTTCTGGACTACAGGTAGTATTCATTGCGTCTGAGAATCGATTCGAAGGCCTTCTTTTCTTTCTAGGAGATCTTATCGTGAGTGAAGACGTTCGACACATCGCACAACAATATCGAACACAAGTTTTGAAGGAGTTGCACGGGTATTATCGGGACGAAATGAAATTGGATGATTACGCTACGAGATTGGGAGAATTGATGATGTTAATGCAGGTCTTTGAGGTAAGCTATTAGTTTAAAAAAAAAGTCGTTAGAAGTATCTAAGACTTTGAATGATAGCAAGTTAGCGAATTGGAAATCCGGTCGAAGAAAATGAACGAAACTGAGCTCGAAAGTGAGATCTTGCAGAAAACGGACGATATCAAAGTACACTTCGAAGTATTGAGACTCTTTAACGTCATGACGGAAGACAACTTCATCTATCAGCTCCAGAAAGATTTGAATATCGAATGATTTTTTCACATTTTGCCATATTATCTTTTTCACAAACAAATCTCGACACTATTCATCAATGTTCGCCTGACTGGTTGAGTATGTAAACACGATTGAATTCATTGTTATTTCAAAGAATATACTACCGCTTGACGCTTGCCATTGTAATATTTCCATTTCTTCGATAAATAGACACCGTAAAGTGATATAAAAATGAAAAGGATCGTATCGTGAGCGATGGTTTCCGTCAGAATACAATTCGTGTTGTTAGTTGTGACGTTTACGGCCTCTGATGAAGCGGTGCTTCGTGCCAAGAGAGGCTACCAGACTGACTCCAAGTATCGCTGGGATCCGACTCAACCGATCCCGTACTTCTTCGATCCGTCACTTCGTCAGTTCCAGCTAGCGATGGCAATCCTACACACACCTCTCTCGTTTTCAATGCTCTCTCCTCTATCTGAAAGACAAGAGAGTATGCAAATCGAGAAGAGGTTTGTGCAAATTTGTCAACACAAGTTCATTGGATCGTAATGTCTGAAATGACTATTTCATTGTAGCACGTGACTACGTTCTATTAATTCGCAAAGGTCTTGCCATCTGGCAGAATTCAAGTTGCCTCGATTTCGTGGAAAACCCAAACGGAAACTCGACGCTTAGATTCTTTCTGGTGAGACTTTTTCAGTACCAAATATAGAAGCATTCAGATTGCATTCAGGGACCATACTGTTTCGCAGATCTCGGTCGACAGGGGAAGAGAACGCAGGATGTTTCCATCGGAGTCGGCTGCAATAATGTCATTAAATTCAAGTTCAATAGTTTCCAAAAAAAAAAAGAATATTTCAGCTTGGTACAGTAATGCACGAAATCAACCACGCTATTGGCTTCTTCCACGAGGTTTCGCGACCCGACAGAAATGAGTTAGCGAATCAATTGGCACTGTTCTGCAATGTTGACTGAACGTACAGATCCGTCATCATCAACTACGACAATGTCAAGAGCAAAGAAAAGTACAATTTTGTCGAGGTCAGATTCCCCTGAAAATCCGTGAAGATGTGTTCGTCCACAGAACGCGGCTGGAGCCGACAACTCGTTCAACGTGCCCTATGACTACGGGAGTGTCATGCAGTACGAGCAGTGTAAGAGATTGAGCATCTAATATTTAGCCAAGATTGAAATTAGGGTGTTTCTATACTATTTAGACGCCTTCGCCAACAACACGGACGTTCCCACGATCGTTGCACGCAACAAATGGATGCAAAACACGATGGGACAGCGGGCTGGTAACTATTTTCGTAATCAGAAATAAACAAAGACACGCTCATCTCAGGAGCCGCGTTCTCCGACGTCAAGCAGGTCAATCTGGCCTTTCAGTGCGGCGGTAAGCGATCGAGGTTTTGAGGAAAATTTCTAATCCAATTAATTACAGCAAAATGCCCGGCTAAATCTTGCGCTAACGGAGGTATCGTCAACTCGAGGGACTGCGCCAAGTCAGTCGCCCTTCTCATTATTTTGTTGTTTATTTTGGACATTGAGATGCCTATGCCCCCGTGGATTCGCCGGCGATAGTTTGTGATTCTGTAGCGAAAGGCGACGCGCCCGTTTGCAATGGAGGAACACTCACCGTGAGGGGAACTGTTTTGAGAGGCAATGTCAATGAGCATCAGGCTTCCATCCAGTCCCAAACGATCGTTGCAAGTGTGGACACTGACGACTTTGTGCCGTACGCGATTGCAACCAACTGTTATTGGATAATCAATGTTCGTGTAGAACACAATTTGCATAGTGAGAAGGGGTCGACATGAAGTGTGCTTTCAGGCGCCATTGGGCAAGAAAGTCGCCTTCACACTTATTGCCGCTCCTGCCTCTTGCGTGAAAAACTGCGTGTGGCAAGGTATCGAAATTATCCTCGGATCCTTTGACACGTATGGAATAACGTGAGCATTCGTGCAAGACAAGCAGCGTCTATTTTGATATTGTAGGATGTGCTGTCCTTCATTCATCGGCCAGCCATTCATTGCATCGGGGAACATGGTAATCGTCAGAGGATTCGCTCGTTCCAATCTCTCCAATTTCTCCTTCCAGTATAGCTTCGTGTAATTATTGTATATTTAGCACGAGAATGTGTACTCAATGGGACTTTGTCAGTGAATGCTTCTAGTGCACCATGAACATAGAGACCACAGCGTGAATAGCTTATCTATTCGTCAATGTGCCCAAAAGTTCTCTTGTGATAATAAGATAATGATACCTTGACTCGTCCGAACGAGTTAGAAAAAGCGAAAAAAAAACTATTTAGAATACATTTGACAGAAAACCCCTCGAAGCTTCACGAGCTTTTCGCGAACGTATACGCATGAATAATTCATTCTGACAACCCTATCCTATAATCACCAGCAATAAGATCAGCAATTTCAAGTAGGATAATAGGTTGAAAATAATTGTATCGACTCTTCTAAAATATGACCCCGCGGTCCCTACCTGTAGGGTTGGGTTACGATGTTTAACGAACAGTAGCTCCAAGCCACATCCCCTTACACTCCATAACCTACCACCTACCTTGCATGCAAACCCTGTCCAACAGTGCCCTCCCTCCTTCTCTTACAGGAAACCTCCGCCTCCCATTAACTGTCCTACCGTAACCCTTTACTTCTCCCACTATACCTGTTCTACGCTGCCATACTGCAAACCTTAACCTCCCCATCTACTCTACCCCTCAAACAACATAACAGCCCTACCGTACTCCTCAACCTCCCAGCGTACACGAAATCCCTCTTCCTGCTCCGTTCAATTGATTCACCTTCTTCCTTGTCGGGTTTGCTCGATTTAGCCAATCATACCCTCTACCCTCCTTCTCTTTGTCCCATCTCTTCCATGCACTGTGAACGACCCCACACGCATCGCACGAGCAAGTGCTCGTGCGATGAAATACATTACCATCAGCAACAGCAACAATAACAACAACAAAACAAAAACAACAGAAAAAACAAGCAAAAAGAGAGGCGATCCGGCTCATCCAAGCGACGGAAGGAGGGAGGAAGGATGCAAACGGAGCCTCGAGTGATGAGCCTGCAATTTACGACGATTTAGAATCGCATTTCGAAAATAAAACGAACGTCAAGGAATTATTTGGCTATTTCAATGACGATTTCGGCTAACTGATGTTTGAATCTAATAATCAAGATGTAATTATTGATCGATGAACCATTAGTGCACTTGGTCATACATAAGATTGTATACGGCATGGCATCACCTCAACTGAATCGAGACAGTGCAACTACATTAGGGTTGGTGAAATAGAGTCGAGTCAGTCAGTGATCCGACTTTTTGATCCGACCAAGCCAAAATAGTCGGTCTATCCGATAATAGGGAAGATTCGGACGGTTGGCTCGCTTTCGAGAGAGAAGGGTCGGATCGCGGATGACTCACAATCAGTCTTGAACAGACCAATCCGTTTCCAATCCGACCCTTCTGTCTCTCGGGGAAAGGAAGAGACTCGATCGATTTGCATGTGGGAAGGACATTGTTCTCCTTCTCCTCTGCCTAAGTAGATCAGTGACCTCTCTTCCCTTTCTCGGGAGAGAGAGAGAGAAGGGTCGGATTGGAAACGGATTTTTCGGATCAAGATGGGCCATCCGCGATCCGACCCTTCTCTCTCGAAAGCGAGCCAACCGTCCCCGTCCGGATCCCGAATCCGACCGAGTCAAATCTCTAAAAATGGTGTCGGATATCCGAATTTCGGATTGGCTCGGTTTTAACAACCCTAAACTACATACTTGTGCAACCTTACACCATTCGGAAACTTGAGATTTATAGGAACCACACCGTGCATAAAATCGTTAGAGATCACTAACGTTTGATATATCACTCCTATTTCTACTAGGGTTCACTAAACGGGGCGCCGCTAAAGAAAGAGATCACGTAGCGGATCGTTGTCATAGTCTTGTTGCAGTTTGATTCAATAGGTAACGAGTCGTTACTAATGACTAATAGCATTACACAACTCTCATAATCCACGGCCCATTTAAATAAGAAAAAAACGCCTAATCTCTATCCGCTTCTTTTCCCGTAACCAGCGGCGTCCCACAAGGGTCCGTACTCGGCCCTAGTCAAGGATCTTGGCTTCACAATTGAAAAATCCCTTGTTTTCTCAAAGCATTGCCATGCGATAGCGTTAAAGAGCAAAACTGCCTGTCACACCATTCTTAGAGCGCTCCGGTCCCACAACATAGAAGTACTCATAAATGCCTACTCTATCTACATTAGACTCATCTTAGAAAGCGCATCAATGGTTTTCAACCCTTACCTCCCTCGAGACAAAAAGGTTCTTGAGAGAGTACAGAACTACTTTACACGGAGACTGTACATGCGCTGTCAGAAAGCAACATGGCAAAACATGCCCAGAGCTGCAGATAGGAACGCCCAACTAGGTATTACTTCATTAGAAAAGCGCAGAGAGGAAATAGACTTGAAGACAGCCACTAATCTTCTGAGAGGCAAATAGAAAATCTCAAAACAGAAACCACACCATTTTTGTTACTACTTCACTAGGAACGGTATAAGCTTCATCAATAGTGCCTCATCATCAAACTACAGGCAACACAGTTTCTTCCCCAGAGCAGCAAGGCTAGTAGTAAAATCCGGAATATTGACGACCAGGTTCCCTGAGTGATCTCCCACGAAATTGTCATTTCCTGCCATTCGACGTCGTTTTAATTGGTTTTAATGCATCATATTTTTTTTAATTTGTACCCGCGTTTCCCCTTGTGAACACGCATAAATATATATATATATATATATATATAAACCATTCCCAAAAACCAAATAAAAACCAAAAACCAAAACCATTCCCATCCCGCTGGTAGTACCTGCTCGAAGACGGAAGAGGGACGGAGAGGGAAGGAGAGCCCTCTTGAACGGAGCTGAAGAGACGAAGTCGCATCCTGCAGCAAGTATAACTTAGCATCATTTTCTTTCTCAGCGATACCCACTCGATCACAGGCGACGCGGAGCTGCTCGCCAGCCCGTCCATGTCCGAGACCACGTGTCGAATCTGCAAATAGTCCAATTAATTAATCAATAAATCGATAATTACAGTACCGCTGGCAGTCGCACTCGCAATAACGGGCGGGGGCGGTCGATGAAGGGGGAGTCGGGCTGGCTGGGCCTGCAACGAAGGAGCTCAATATTAGATTGGGTGACAAAGTGTGTATATACCAACCTCTCACAACTCACTACCCTTCCCGTTGGGCGCACGACGAAGAATGGCGGAGGAAGAGGCCATTTCGGCAGTCTGGCAAGGGAGAGCGCTGACAAAAATCTCATTCCAAGTTTGCTCCGAAATCATTACAGTACCTCCAATGGCCACCGTATCGTCACGGTCGATCGAGCGAAGGGAGAAGAGGACGAGCGGATGGGGATTCGGAGAGACCTGAATTCAATTTATGCATTTGAAGTCAATCGATGTATCTCAGGTCGACCGACCTCCAATCCCTTAGCCATCCAATCCATCCCATCTGTGTCGCTTCCTGGCCGGGCCGCACGAGTGCCTGGAATATATCCATTGATGACGTCATCTTCGAGAGCAGTCCGACCTCTGTCAGCACACCTTCCTCCCATCGCTTCCATTCTCTGATGACGTCGTTGACGATGCCCGCCCGTCCATCGATCGCCACACTCTGCGATGTTTCAAATTAGCATCGCGTAACCACTTTGTAAATCCGAGTTCGCACTCGCAAAGTGCATGTGTTCACTTTGCTTTGCCTTATCCCGCCGTAACAGTTAGTTAGATGACTAAACCCCTTGTAAAATATATTTCAAGAAAGCGCGCGCATTTTCACATTAATCTGGCAGTGGCACACTCGGTCATCGGGTCATCCACCGCGATACTCGAAAGGGAGAATTTGGTATACGATTCTGCGAGCCGGCCCGGGACGGCGCAACCGTTTCTGGCTCGTGGCCTTCTCCCACGAAAAGATAGACCGGGCACCTGCGACAGTGCGTGATGACCGCCCCTCACTGTAGAGGAGATGCAGACCACTGCCCTACGCAACTTAACTAATATTGGATGGGCTCGCCGCGAAATATTGCGTTTAGAATTGATTCGATTCGAAATTGAAGAGAAAACTTGAGCAGAAATGAACACAAGACGCCCATCCAAGCCGTTAGCACTTACTTACGAAAATGCGCAAAACCCCATGATGACAATTAATTGAGACACTTATCTTATCTTATCGAGGAGCCGGGAAGCGACGAACGGTTTGAGTATGCTCGTCGCCTGTACGTCTTCCGGGTGGCGATGTACAGTTGAGACGACGTCATCTATAAGATGATGGGTTAGAAACGTTGAAAAAGAGAAATAGACCATAACAATAATAAAGGAGAGCGAAAGAATCGAGAGCAGATCTAAGTTAGCAAAGTAAATGCATCACATAGACCAGGATCAGTCAGTTATAACTAATTGCCGCGAAAGCATTGACTAAGAAATTAGATGAAATTGCAAAAGAACGAGAGGCTGCGATCAACTTTTTCGAAACAATAATGAGAAGCTGACGGCGCGAAAATGGTAGTAATCAGGCGAACAGTGGCTAGGACGTGTAAGCAACGAACCAGTAAACAAATTACTGCATTGGTAAAGCAATAGTGCTGCCGTCAAACCCTTTTAAAGGAAATATCAACCTAATATAGACGAAAAGGGAAGCAAGTGATGACAAAACGTTTTCGAAAATCGAAAGGAAGAGCTACATGACCCCTTGGAAGCGAGCGATCGAATGACTGGGAAGAGGGGGGGGGGGGAGGCCAGACTCGAGTAGATCAAAACGATCGATAGTGCACGTGAGCACTCGCGCGCTCGGCTGATCTCGAACTTTCGATGATCACGTTCATGAATGCGCTCTATTCTTAGCTCCAACTCTAGAAGAGGTACTGTAAGTCGAGTCCTCTCAAACTTTTTTTGACTTGTGCTTTCATTTCAAGCTTTGCAAGCGTTTGTTTCACCCTTCTCCTATTACTTGGCGCGGTCTAGATATACTCTTGGATAAGCTACTTTCATGCGCATTCTATCTTGTAAGCCCAGAGCCCGTATTGATTTCCAGATTTCGTGATTTTTGCTACACGGAAAGATCCGAGGAGAATACGAGAGATTAAGAGAGAGCAGAGAAAAAAAAGTAATCAGAAAACGCTCTCTCTCGAGCTCTCTCAGAATGTAACGCTATTTCGCTGTATAGATGCCCCGCTAAATACAGATACGATCGAAAAAGAAAGTCGAACTATAGTATGCGAATACGCTTAATTAATTAAAACGAGTACTTGCAATCGATAGATCACTTCATAATACTTTACGATAGTTCGGTTGAGCAAATATTCGAAAGCGTAATACAGAACTATAGTCGAAAAAGCGCACGCTACTGTGTTTAGGGCCTAAAAACTGTGATGGTTAGCGCCTGTGCTGCGTACTTTTTTCTGTACTTTTCACAGCGAAATTCACCTGCGCATCCTAAACGAATTCACCATTTTGTGTTGTCGGATCCGTTAGTGGATACTGTTTTGCTTCTACAATGAAAAATCGGCATGTTTCTGACTACTAAGACCTGTCTTCTGATCAGAATAGATACGCGATTTTGTCATCTAGTAGCGATTTTGTCATCAAATCATTTCAAATAATCATAGTTTTTATCACCGTTTCCGACATGTTTTGTCGATTATCTATGTTCCCATCGCAAATACCAGCTTTTGTTGCTCGCATGTCATTGTTTACCCAGCCTTGTTTCATCACTACTTCCCATTTTTGATTTTCGTCAACCCCATAAACGGTCATTATCACTGATTTATTAATCAATATTTACAGTACCCCCTAATGGCCGCTCACTCCAGGACGACCAACTGTTGCAAATCTACGGTCAGAATTCGCGAGGCAACTTCGACTAGTGGGATGGATTAGAATGCATGAGGAAAATGTAACGAGAATGTAAGTGTGAATTACTACAGTTCGATAGCTTACGATTAAGGAAGCGTGAACGGTTAATTTCTTTATCTGCCGTCCCATAATTTCATTTTCCCCATTCTTCACTAGAGTTCTCTTATTGGAAAATTTTCTTGGTTTCCAATAAGAGGATTACCCTGCTCTGTCTGCGAGAGAGTATGCAGAATGAGGATACTATTGGAAATCTAATATTGTTATTGGGAAATCATTTTCCCATATGAGAACTCTATTCCTCACTTGTTCTACCCTCCAATTTCTTGCAACTCAAAATTCAGAGTTCTCTCAAACTGGAATTATATTCCATTTCTTTTCTTCTCATTCTGCTCCACTTTCGATTCTCTACACGGTCTTTTTGATGACTGACTGTTTCTCTAGTTTGTATTTGTTGGCCAACAGCTAAAGTGACGAAGTGAAAGAAGTGACCAGTAATCCCGGTCATTTGTTTAATCGATTTTATCTCTCAATAACCATATTATAAATCTTTCATCGGATGTCGACTAATTAATCAATATTTACAGTATCTTGAATGGCGGCAAGCTCCCGGACGACCAACTGTTGCCCTTCTACGGCAAGAATTCGCGAGACGACGTCAACATGCTAGCAGGAATATAATGCGGGAGGAAAACGACAATAATGTAAAGGTAAATCACTACCGATATATTGCTTACTATTTGTTGTATTGGAAACTGGTGCATGGAAATGTTATTACAAAATTGTTTCTGAATCTCGTTGGCTATTAATTTTTACTTTTCTCTCTACGTAAAATATCGAAGGGAATCGTCGGATGATAATATGATATTCTACTGAATTAAAAGGGAATAAAATTTCTGCTGTGGAATTGCCAGTTTTTTTCTTTTTGTATGAAGTATAACTGTATTGTGTAATTTCCTCCTTCCAGTATCGCTCTCTCGCCCTCGTCTCTGCCCCTTCCCTCCACTCTGACGTCTCTTACGTTATCTTCAACGTGTGTTTCTGGCTGGTTGGGCTACGCAAAGAAGGTGGGGAAGAAGCGAATATGTGTGAAATAGCCGAAAGTAAACCATAAAAGAATAGAATGTAATCCCAGCCTTATATTTACGTATATTGCTGTCGCTTGTGATCCATGTTTGATGTTTTTCCACAAGTAGGAATCAATATAAGTTTAAACTCCCTTTGTATGTTCTTGCCTTTATTCTATCATGCGACAGGCGGTGGCACGATATTAGTTTAGCCGTTTTTTTCTCTTTATCAAGCTCCAACAAATATAGAACATTGTACATCACAGGCCAATTTCAAGACTCTACTTCTTACACTAGATCGGCATTTGAGTGAACTGAAAACAATACAACTTTTAGATTTATTTCATCCAACATTTTTTTTTTTAAATTAAATCCAACATCATTTTAATTGCAGTTGCACATGGACAGGCTGACGAGCACTCCGACCAAAGAAGGACTTTGTCAGGCTGCCCAAGGAATCTAAAAGCTAAGTTACCCCTCCACTAGTCCAGTTGTCCGCTCCCCCCCCTGGCCTAGCTGTCGGGGGTCCCCGCCCCTCCCCCCCCCTGGCCTAGCTAGCTCGGGGGTCCCCGCCCCTCCCCCCCCTGGCCTAGCTGCCGGGGGTCCCCGCCCCTCCCCCCCCCTGGCCTAGCTGTCGGGGGTCCCCGCCCCTCCCCCCCCTGGCCTAGCTGTCGGGGGTCCCCGCCCCTTCCCCCCTGGCCTAGCTGTCGGGGGTCCCCGCCCCTCCCCCCCCCTGGCCTAGCTGTCGGGGGTCCCCGCCCTCCTCCCCCCCTGGCCTAGCTGTCGGGGGTCCCCGCCCTCCCCCCCCCTGGCCTAGCTGTCGGGGGTCCCCGCCTCTCCCCCCCCCTGGCCTAGCTGTCGGGGGTCCCCGCCCCTTCCCCCCCTGGCCTAGCTGTCGGGGGTCCCCGCCCCTCCCCCCCCCCCCTGGCCTAGCTGTCGGGGGTCCCCGCCCCTTCCCCCCCTGGCCTAGCTGTCGGGGGTCCCCGCCCCTCCCCCCCCTGGCCTAGCTGTCGGGGGTCCCCGCCCCTTCCCCCCCCTGGCCTAGCTGTCGGGGGTCCCCGCCCCTCCCCCCCCCTGGCCTAGCTGTCGGGGGTCCCCGCCCCTTCCCCCCCTGGCCTAGCTGTCGGGGGTCCCCGCCCCTCCCCCCCCCCCTGGCCTAGCTGTCGGGGGTCCCCGCCCCTTCCCCCCCCTGGCCTAGCTGTCGGGGGTCCCCGCCCCTCCCCCCCCCCTGGCCTAGCTGTCGGGGGTCCCCGCCCCTTCCCCCCCTGGCCTAGCTGTCGGGGGTCCCCGCCCCTCCCCCCCCCCCCTGGCCTAGCTGTCGGGGGTCCCCGCCCCTTCCCCCCTGGCCTAGCTGTCGGGGGTCCCCGCCCCTCCCCCCCTGGCCTAGCTGTCGGGGGTCCCCGCCCCTTCCCCCCTGGCCTAGCTGTCGGGGGTCCCCGCCCCTCCCCCCCTGGCCTAGCTGTCGGGGGTCCCCGCCCCTTCCCCCCCTGGCCTAGCTGTCGGGGGTCCCCGCCCCTCCCCCCCCCCTGGCCTAGCTGTCGGGGGTCCCCGCCCCTTCCCCCCCCCTGGCCTAGCTGTCGGGGGTCCCCGCCCCTTCCCCCCCTGGCCTAGCTGTCGGGGGTCCCCCCCCCCCCCCGCCCATCTCCTTTCCGTTAGTGCCTCTCATACGAGAGGTATTGTCTGTTTTTTTCAGAACCTGTTCGACTTCGGCGGCTGGATGACTCTATCAGGGAGATGTTGTAATGCGGATGGCACGTGTCGGTTTTTTTCGGTGAGTCAATGATTTCGAATTCCTATGTAAGTCAAAACAGTTCATTTTTTTCAGTTGGATGACTGCCCCAACTCGATCGCGCACTCTAGCGGTGCGATTTCCCACTGCTTCACGAGGTTCTATTGATTACGGTAGTGATTTTACAAATGTTTTAGGAGGAATACCAGTCTAAGAATGGAAGCACCTGACACACTAGAATGTAATAGTTCGTTACTTCCTCACAAAGGAAAGGTACTAAAATTTATACGGAGCCGAGGGTACGATGCATTTAAAAAAAATTTGGGAGGTTGAAATTTAATTGGTTACTTTTTTAGAATAAGTGCGAGTTCGGCAACTGAATAGCTCAAGGCGTGGGAGCAGGGCGAGATTCTTCTACTACAAATAAAACGAAACGGTTCTATCGGTGATTCAATGTGTGCTCTTTCATGTGTCTTTGCATTGTGTTGACTAGAAATAGCATCTCCTGGAGGTCGATGATCAAAGGATGGAAGTTTCTCATCTCGTTGTATAAGCATCACACTAGTATCGAGTAATATTTGTTTCATTGAATATTTACCGATGCAATTGATCGATAACTAGCCTGTAAAATAGTCGTTGTTGTGCTCTTTGCTGTGAATTCGATTTGTGGTGTTTTACTGGATAATTCACTTGATTATTTCTGTTTGAGCATAAATTAAATGTTTTCGAAAGATCCTCATGATTTGGTTTGTTTCGAAATCGTTTGTAACGATTGCTTATATTTTGCTGACACCAGTAGTATTTAATACAATTTATCTTGAGAACAGTTACTTGGCGAAGTAAAATCAATTTCGTATCTGCCTAGTATTGTGTCCTCCTATCTTCCTAGTATTGTGTCTTCCTAGTAGACGGTATTGATCAAGTTAGTTGCGACCTCGCTGTAAATAATTCAGAATGATTCAAATTGTCTGTTTATTTTTGTTAGTTTGAACTTGTTTGTGAAAGTATTCTAGCATTTTCCCATGTATTTTAAATCTTCTGCTGGGAGACTGCATATCTGACCTCAATTCATTTCAAATAATGAAGTCATAGTTTTTATCACCGTTTCCGGCATGTTTTGGCGATTATCTATCTTCCCATCGCAAATACCAGCTTTTGTTGCTCGCATGTCTTCTTTGTTTACCCAGCCTTGTTTCATCACTACTTCCCATTTTTGATTTTCGTCAACCCCATAAACGGTTTCGTTATATCATTATCACTGATTTATTAATCAATATTTACAGTACCCCCTAATGGCCGCTCACTCCCGGACGACCAACTGTTGCAAATCTACGGTCAGAATTCGCGAGGCAACTTCGACTAGTGGGATGGATTAGAATGCATGAGGAAAATGTAACGAGAATGTAAGTGTGAATTACTACAGTTCGATAGCTTACGATTAAGGAAGCGTGAACGCTTAATTTCTTTATCTGCCGTCCCATAATTTCATTTTCCTCATTCTTCACTAGAGTTCTCTTATTGGAAAATTTTCTTGATTTCCAATAAGACGATCAAGGGGATTACCCTGCTCTGTCTGCGAGAGAGTATGCAGAATGAGGATACTATTGGAAATCTAATATTGTTATTGGGAAATCATTTTCCCATAGGAGAACTCTATTCCTCACTTGTTCTACCCTCCAATTTCTTGCAACTCAAAATTCAGAGTTCTCTCAAACTGGAATTATATTCCATTTCTTTTCTTCTCATTCTGCTTCACTTTCGATTCTCTACACGGTCTTTTTGATGACTGACTGTTTCTCTAGTTTGTATTTGTTGGCCAACAGCTAAAGTGACGAAGTGAAAGAAGTGACCAGTAATCCCGGTCATTTGTTTAATCGATTTTATCTCTCAATAACCATATTATAAATCTTTCATCGGATGTCGACTAATTAATCAATATTTACAGTATCTTGAATGGCGACAAGCTCCCGGACGACCAACTGTTGCCCTTCTACGGCAAGAATTCGCGAGACGACGTCAACATGCTAGCAGGAATATAATGCGGGAGGAAAACGACAATAATGTAAAGGTAAATCACTACCGATATATTGCTTACTATTTGTTGTATTGGAAACTGGTGCATGGAAATGTTATTACAAAATTGTTTCTGAATCTCGTTGGCTATTAATTTTTACTTTTCTCTCTACGTAAAATATCGAAGGGAATCGTCGGATGATAATATGATATTCTACTGAATTAAAAGGGAATAAAATTTCTGCTGTGGAATTGCCAGTTTTTTTCTTTTTGTATGAAGTATAACTGTATTGTGTAATTTCCTCCTTCCAGTATCGCTCTCTCGCCCTCGTCTCTGCCCCTTCCCTCCACTCTGACGTCTCTTACGTTATCTTCAACGTGTGTTTCTGGCTGGTTGGGCTACGCAAAGAAGGTGGGGAAGAAGCGAATATGTGTGAAATAGCCGAAAGTAAACCATAAAAGAATAGAATGTAATCCCAGCCTTATATTTACGTATATTGCTGTCGCTTGTGATCCATGTTTGATGTTTTTCCACAAGTAGGAATCAATATAAGTTTAAACTCCCTTTGTATGTTCTTGCCTTTATTCTATCATGCGACAGGCGGTGGCACGATATTAGTTTAGCCGTTTTTTTCTCTTTATCAAGCTCCAACAAATATAGAACATTGTACATCACAGGCCAATTTCAAGACTCTACTTCTTACACTAGATCGGCATTTGAGTGAACTGAAAACAATACAACTTTTAGATTTATTTCATCCAACCTTTTTTTTTAAAAATTAAATCCAACATCATTTTAATTGCAGTTGCACATGGACAGGCTGACGAGCACTCCGACCAAAGAAGGACTTTGTCAGGCTGCCCAAGGAATCTAAAAGCTAAGTTACCCCTCCACTAGTCCAGTTGTCCGCTTCCCCCCCCCTGGCCTAGCTGTCCGCTTCCCCCCCCTGGCCTAGCTGTCGGGGGTCCCCGCCCACCCTCCCCCCTGGCCTAGCTGTCGGGGGTCCCCGTCCCTCCCCCCCCTGGCCTAGCTGTCGGGGGTCCCCGCCCCTCCCCCCCCTGGCCTAGCTGTCGGGGGTCCCCGCCCCTCCCCCCCTGGCCTAGCTGTCGGGGGTCCCCGCCCCTTCCCCCCCTGGCCTAGCTGTCGGGGGTCCCCGCCCCTCCCCCCCTGGCCTAGCTGTCGGGGGTCCCCGCCCCTCCCCCCCTGGCCTAGCTGTCGGGGGTCCCCGCCCCTCCCCCCCCCTGGCCGAGCTGTCGGGGGTCCCCGCCCCTCCCCCCCCCTGGCCTAGCTGTCGGGGGTCCCCGCCCCTTCCCCCCCCTGGCCTAGCTGTCGGGGGTCCCCGCCCCTTCCCCCCCCCCCCCTGGCCTAGCTGTCGGGGGTCCCCGCCCCTCCCCCCCCTGGCCTAGCTGTCGGGGGTCCCCCCCCCCCTTCCCCCCCTGGCCTAGCTGTCGGGGGTCCCCGCCCCTCCCCCCCCCTGGCCTAGCTGTCGGGGGTCCCCGCCCCTCCCCCCCCTGGCCTAGCTGTCGGGGGTCCCGGCCCCTCCCCCCCCCCTGGCCTAGCTGTCGGGGGTCCCCGCCCCTCCCCCCCCCTGGCCTAGCTGTCGGGGGTCCCCGCCCCTTCCCCCCCTGGCCTAGCTGTCGGGGGTCCCCGCCCCTCCCCCCCCTGGCCTAGCTGTCGGGGGTCCCCGCCCCTCCCCCCCCCTGGCCTAGCTGTCGGGGGTCCCCGCCCCTCCCCCCCTGGCCTAGCTGTCGGGGGTCCCCGCCCCTCCCCCCCCTGGCCTAGCTGTCGGGGGTCCCCGCCCCCCCCCCCTGGCCTAGCTGTCGGGGGTCCCCGCCCCTCCCCCCCCCTGGCCTAGCTGTCGGGGGTCCCCGCCCCTCCCCCCTGGCCTAGCTGTCGGGGGTCCCCGCCCCTCCCCCCCTGGCCTAGCTGTCGGGGGTCCCCGCCCCTCCCCCCTGGCCTAGCTGTCGGGGGTCCCCGCCCCTTCCCCCCCTGGCCTAGCTGTCGGGGGTCCCCGCCCCTTCCCCCCCTGGCCTAGCTGTCGGGGGTCCCCGCCCCTTCCCCCCCTGGCCTAGCTGTCGGGGGTCCCCGCCCCTCCCCCCCTGGCCTAGCTGTCGGGGGTCCCCGCCCCTTCCCCCCCCCTGGCCTAGCTGTCGGGGGTCCCCGCCCCTCCCCCCCTGGCCTAGCTGTCGGGGGTCCCCGCCCCTCCCCCCCCTGGCCTAACTGTCGGGGGTCCCCGCCCCTCCCCCCCCTGGCCTAGCTGTCGGGGGTCCCCGCCCCTTCCCCCCCTGGCCTAGCTGTCGGGGGTCCCCGCCCCTTCCCCCCCTGGCCTAGCTGTCGGGGGTCCCCGCCCCTTCCCCCCCTGGCCTAGCTGTCGGGGGTCCCCGCCCCTTCCCCCCTGGCCTAGCTGTCGGGCTGTGATTTCGAATTCCTATGTAAGTGTAAGTCCAATTCCTATGTATCAGGAACGATTGCCGGAGTCGATGTTGCCATGAACACGTACTTGAAGTCAGTCAAGATGCAGCAGAAGAACCGTGACCCGATGAACCTCGAGTCTCTCACCGTCCGAGGTTCGTCTTCCGCTACTTTTTATTATTTTGACGGGAGGGCATTCAAACTAATAACATTGTTTTTACTCCCGAATCTTTGCGTTCCCTTTTCATTGTAGTATTTTTGTAGGTAACAACATCCGCTACATCATCGTGCCCGACTCGTAACTAGGGCTGGCAAATGAAGAGAAGAAGGGGGAATGAAGAGACGATTTTCCACTCCCTCTCATTCTCTCTTCATGAAGAATGACCCGGTCGGTCTAGCTCTTCATGAAGAGCAGTTTCCACAAGGCAAGCTGTAACTCGCGTGCGAATGAATATTTTCTCATGAAATTTTAAATGTGGGCTAAGTAGGTCGTGCTTCGTTCACCTATCTAAAAATATCCGAGATTTTACACCTTTTGCATGACATAACTGATTTAGAGCACCTATTCCACGGAAGTGAAGGGGGAACTAACAAACTCTATTATCTATATTTGATACGTTATCGTTATGTTTTGACAAAAGAGCTGTATGAACTAAAAAGGGCAACTACGGAACACCCAAAATGTTTCTCAACAGCGGAATACATAAACTTGCACAAGGCTTCGATTTCTGCATCCAGCTACTATAAATATCAACCGGATAGTATTATCTATGGAGATTAGAAATTTCAATTGGGCACTCAATACTATTACGAATAAATTCAGGCATTCTAGGTGATTTGCATAAGATGCCAGTGCAACCCCGCTCTTTCCCTCACTCACCACGATTTTGGCCACGCTGTTTCTCACCTTCACATGTCAGTATCTCATGCAAAATAGTTCGGGATGCAAATTTTCGCGCAAACTCTGTTCTCTCGTTCTCCTTTGTCTCCTTCCACCCTTCGTGGCTATCCAATTGTGCGCGAATTCGGACTCCAAAGGGTGATAAAAGTCGATCACGGGAATCGCGTCTTATTGTCCCAAAACATTCTCCAGCCGTACTGGATAGTTCCTTTACTCAAGAAATAGTCGAATCGAAAAAAAAACCCGGTCGAAAACGCTCATTTTAGAGCTACTCTTCATGAAGAGTTTCTCATTCTTCATGAAGAGTTACCGTATCGCCCGGTCTCTTCGTGAAGAATGACGCCGCTTCGCGCGCCTTTGTGAGAGAGAATGAAGAGACAAATCTCACTCTTCATTTGCCAGCCCTACTCGTAACCTCTGGACACGCTACTTGTGGATGAGGAACCTCGCAAGAAGGCTGCCAAGCGAGCGGCCGGAAGTGGCGTCAGAGGAGGCATGCGAGGACGTACGCACGCTTTCGGGTGTATTTGTCTCTTCTCCTGTCACTCAAAGTACCTTTAGCAAATGATTCATACTCGCTTTTTTTATTCACCAACCAAAAAATACTTTAAACTAACAGTGCTCTTGATACTAATAGTGATATCGTGTGCCATTCACCATCATTTCTCTATCAGTTTCCGATTTAATCATCAGATTAGGTGTAAATTTATCGAAACTTTATATATTTTAACCCAATCGTTACAGGCATGCGTGACCGTGGATGTCGTGGTGGACCTCGCGGCGGTGGACGTGGAGGAGCCCTAGATGCTAAGATGCTTACTGTGAGTTTTTTTTTTACTTCTAAATAACAAAAGTTAGAGAAATTATATAGTTTATGCCTGCTCAATGCTCTTGTAAGGGATACAACCTACACTTGTGCAGGATTATGACAAAATGAATTTTAATGAGGAAAAAAACATTATATCCCAGTTTTTGAATTCCAATTAATAAGTTGAATTTGTAAATTTTATTTAGTTTCAGACTGCCTCTCGTCTCTCTACTTTCCTCTCCTTGCTCGACTTCACTCATTGTTTTTGTGAGCCCTCTTTTAGTTCACGTTTTTACTGTAATGTTTCCCCCGTAATATTATATTGTTTCTCGTTACTTGTTGAACAGCACTTTTGCATTCCGTTAGAAATCCACCCGAATTCTACTATTTATACAACTTTATGTTGTTACCGATGTGTATCGCGTCTTACGATTTCTCGCATTGATAAATCGCATCGCATTGATCCCTGGGAATTTGCTCGTGTGATCAGTGGATCACTTTAGTTTGCGTTTTCAAATCTCATAATTTTTGTAAAAAAACGGAGACTTTCTCACCGGCAAGAGTTGGTGCAACCATTGCTACCGAGGTAATGTAGAAAATCAATGTTAGCGAAATGTAGAAACGAGATTTCACCTAAATTGAGACTTTAATCTGCAATGTAAAATATATTTGAAAAATAAACTATCGTCTTCTGTATTCTTTTGTAATGTGGAGCACGCATAAAACGGAATATAATATTGGTACCTCATAGTCGTTAACCAAGACTGTTGCTGCACTACGCTCGAGTGCATACGCCATCATCACACTATACCGTTCGATATTTTCAGTAATATTTATAAATTAAGTACCTATAAATACTATAAACATGATAAATTTTTGCGAAGTGTGCGATTACAAAAGAAAAATCAAGTGAGAAGTCTCCTAAAAGCGTTATTTTTTTATATTTCTTTTTTTCTACCTGTCGGTTCAAAAAGTAGTATCTGATATAAAAATATAATTGATCTGAGCAACAAATACAGTGCGATGTGGCAAAAGTAGGAAATAGTAATTCGTTTCAAATTCTCATGAAGTATCGCTGTCTGGGATAAACTTGGAACATGGGTAATCAATATCATCCACACCTTCCAAAGTGTAACGATTGCTGGCAGAATAATTAGATATATTGCAAAGAGAAAACTCATTTCCACAATATAACTCGAAATTGTCAATAAGTATAAGAAGGAAATAGGAGAAATCTCGTTGATCTGAATAAATATAGCTCGATCCTAGACATGATATCAGAAATGATCAAGTAAAACAGTGTTCACCTTGGCTTCCAGATAAGTAAAATTTATACTTACTCCAAGACTTGGAATCACCAATCTGTAGGGTGTAGTCATCAATAACTCATTGGTGACTAGTAAATGAAGTGGATGAGTGAGTTGGATAAAGTAAGTCTTCGCGAAATTACTAGAATGGAATGTGGAAGACAGAGCAGCTGAAATTGAGTTTCTCAAAATAACACGCTTCTTCTGAGAAATTGCAGTACTTCGGGATACGAGGAGCCCTAAGTTTGAGTGGTTTCAAATAGATATTTATGGTAACATACCGCGATAAATAGAAAAAAAACTTTGCCGTTGACAGTTTGTCCTTGAACCGGTTTGAACTCGTGTTTACCGCATCCCAGACGATTCTCACAACTCCGTCAACAGAATCGTTTGAGTAATTACAACAATGTGCATTCATCCCGAACCGACAATTCATTCTCAATATCGTGCTTCCATTTTCATAAATCAAATATTAATTGGAAGATCCTTGTGTATATCAGAGCACTGGGCGACACAAGTGACTTGGCGAACATAAATTTGAGGTATCCCTACCTTCCACCACTTGATTTATTTGAGTCAATTTCTTTTGAACTAAGGCTGGATATTGAAGAAGATCAAGCTGGTTGAGTGATGAAATTGAAGCGAAATATTAATTTCAAATCTAGACAACTTGCTAAAATCTTGACAACTTGCATGAAATGATTTCCTGTGTGAAACAAGTCCTTGAAAGATATTTTTATTTGGAATATGATTTTATCGGGCCTATTTCAGTACCGCTATGGCATTAAAAAATCAAAAGAATGATAAATTAGCGAATTTATTGATAGTACTCGTGAGTTGAAAAGGAAAACACCATTGATTCTGTTGAAGCTGAAACGGTAAGCGGTAGTAGTAAGTTTCTATAATCTTTGCCCCTTGAAACATTGAACCATTCCTATGATTGTGAATGTGTACTGCAAGTAATTCTGAATGAGTTCTAACTTGTTTATCACTACTGAATATTGATATACGGCACTTGTCTTTTTTTTTACTTTCTTCCAGCAGGATATGCATCCACAGGCGCTCCTCCTCCAGCAGTCGCAGCTCCACTCGAACCGCTGCGAGGAGGACAGGGACAATACGCTCCGTCTCCTCCGGGCTCTCCATCGTTTCCATTCGATCCAGCGGAACCCGGTTGACCAGGTCCTCCGGGATTTCCGGCAGGACCAGGAGGTCCGGCGGGTCCAGCGGGTCCGGGTCCAGATCCGGAGCCGGGATTTCCCGCGGGTCCGGGGCCTCCGGAAGGGCCAGGCGCTCCGGCGGGTCCGGGCTGAGACATCATTCGCGTGCCAGGGGCACCTGCGGGTCCGGGGGCGCCAGGGCCTGCAATTTGAGGATTAGATCTTTTGAAAGCATAGGTTTGTCATCGTGAATTCGAAAAGATACCTCCAGGTTGCCCATCTGATCCCGGGTCTCCAGCTGGTCCCGGCGGTCCTGGTGCCCCGGCTCCACCGCCAACCGCCGGAGCACCAGGTGCTCCGTCCTGGCCCGGTCCGCCTGCCGGTCCGGGTGGTCCCGCAGGACCGGGTGGTCCGGGCGGGCATTTGATGCATGCGCCTCCGGTCATCTGCATGGCCATCATCGCCATTCCGGACATTCCCGCCTGTCCAGGAGAACCAGCCTGTCCGTCTTCTGCAAACGGATGCCATTAGGATATTGAAACCATGATTTGGAGCCACTGGCGAAAATGAAAATAATGTAGAAACGCTATTTGAAAGCTGAATATACAATACGAATAGTGCGCGTAATTTCGTTACGTCCGGACTAATCAAATAAGTGCATTGCTTTGGAGGGATGAAGCTGCACGTAGACTGCTTACGTCCGCGATCTCCGGGCTGTCCGGCAGGTCCTGGTGGACCAGCGGGGCAATTGCTTGCAGAAGCTCCACAATTACACTGCGATGCCCCTCCTCCAGCTACTGCCGCTCCTCCAGTGTTGTAAGCCTGTATAGGGAAAGATTGAGGAACACTTCGGAGAGAGTAATGGAGAATAAGAAATGATCTGTGGTTTGACCCTCTGCAACTCTGAATGCGCAATGGGGTAGTGAATGATTCCAGAATTCTTAATTATCGTATCTAATATTATCACACTGTGAGAAAAAGTTAGGCCAAGAAAAAGAGAGAAATTCCGTGAATTGCAATCGTACCTGACGTGCGAAACGAGAAATGGAATCATCACGACGAGAAGATCCGACGGGAGAATTGATGACCATCTTCTCCCATGCATCGTCAGCCATACTCTGAATAGATCACCAGTTATAACCGATTCTCGACGGGAATAAACGGGGGTGTGTTCAGTACCTTGAAGTGGGTGAGATCGGAGAGTACATCGTCTCTGAAGGTGTTTATCTCGGATACGAGAGAGAATGCAAAGAGGAGAGAACCGATGATGGCGATACCAGAAGAGACGGTCGCCCCGAGTATGAGATGACGGAAGGTCGTCATTCTGAAGAGATCATACGTATGTGCAACAATGAAGCCAAAACACAATCAGATAAAAGAAGTTCGAGTGAAGCACATACGACTTTTGACGCTTATATACCCCATAAAATACCGGTTCGGTTGCTATCTTTTCCTCTACGGTATAATCACACTACCCGAATTCTGCTATCTTTCTCTGATGAGAATAGGGAAAGTGGCAGGGTTTGCTGTGTCAAGTATACTTTGATAAAGTATAGATTGATAAGCATCTCACTCTCCGTTTTTCCTTTCGTTGAATGCGATCCTATCATGAAATCAAAAACTGGGTAAAGTTGCACAAACTAAGTGGCAAACATTATTGATCTTGTTCTTTACGAATGAAAATGTAAGTCTATCGGAAAATCATCATGAGGAGCATGTCGCTTGATCGTTAACCAATAAATTATTTCTCGTTAACGAAAAATATTCACAACATGGCAATATTTTTATGAGAGCACGAATTTGGAATGAGATCACGTGTGAAATCCTGTCAGTTAGACCAAAAAAGAGCAGTTTCTCAAATACTATTTTGTTTTCTTAGCTAGGAAAACTCAAGCGAGCCTCGATACAAGTTCCTTCAGGGCTTTTGCCTCTGCTTTATTTTGTGCCTCATTTTGATCGTAATGTCAGTATGATTGATCTGGACAACTGAGCATAAAATTACCAATCTATCTATGAAATCGACACATGCTGCACAAAAGGTGTGTGCAAAATTGTGTGGGTGTCAATAATATCTTCATTTCTCAATTGAATGCTTCGAATCTACAAACAAGCTCGATATATTTTTATTTGGATGCTACGGCGATTTCGTATTCCCATTGTGCGCTTATCTTTCGCACCACTCAACAATAAAGATCGAAGACGGAACATGAATATATTTATTATTGCCGTCCATACAATTTGTACACTTCTTTTTTTGCAGCTTGCGTCGATTTAGTATTTTTAATTGACAGATTTTTCAGTAGGAACTCAGATCACCCAAACAAGCTCGAGATCTTTGTTATTCGAATGCTGCAGCAATATTGCATGACCATTGTGCGCCTAGATTGCCATCGCATATCAACAAAGATCGACGAGCGGCATAAAAGGAGTGCGGATGAAGAGGAATGGATTACGGTCTCCGAAATGGCTGACTACCAGCGGAAAGTGATCATCATACTAATGATTGCTGCGGTTGCAGCAGCTGCAGGCGATTCGACAACTCAGGTGAAGACTATAACATTCATTCAGTTTATTTTGGTATGATGCCATTGCTTACAGATTCCTAAGACGTCGATGATCGATGCGAAAAGCGAGAAAACAGCTGAGGATCTCGAGAAGGTCCATTTCATTTTCGAAATTCAAATATGTACCGATAATTTTGAGGTGAAGCAGTCGCTGCAACAGTTGAATCAGAAAGTGATTGCGAGTACGGGAGGAAATTCAACCGAGGAGAACCCGCATCTAAAGGTTTTCTTTCTATTCTTCCTTATCCATAAAATGTATAAATTAGATTGCTTGGTAGGTGTTGCTAAACGTGCATATTACAGTCCGTGCTCGACTTGGACTTGGGGCCGGAATCGAACGAGACGAGAGTAAACGAAGCGGAAATGAACAAGGGTATCAAGGAATACCTCATGGGCGTCAGTTTTGCCATATCTACGTTTCATTCGACCGCTATTGTACTTTGAAACAACGTGAAGCATGATAGACAGACCGACAGATAGATGTGAATGATGAATGCAGGGCGACATCGCTGTGAATCCGGCACAAGCGGCGGCGCTGGTTGCTGCTCATGGCGCCACGACTGCTGCTCCACCGCCAAACGATGATATCGTGAAAACAATCGAACGGTGATTTCCATGTTGTTCGCACCGTTTTAACCTCATTCGCCAATAAACTGTTGTCATATACGTGTTCTCCTTGTAGTCGCAAGCGCGCGGTTACTCTCGCGCAAGTTATCGTTCCTACCACCGAATCATCTGCCACGCAAAATTGCACGACGACGAAGGCGGATATGCCAACACCAGGTAGAATGAATAAAAAAGAATTTGGAAGCAAGGTCTGTCGTTGCAGCTTCCGTTCTCCGTGTGAAACGTGGCTTCCAGACTGACCCAAAATACGCGTGGGATCCTACTCAACCGATCCCCTACTTCTTCGATTCATCCCTTCGTGAGGGCGTTAGAGAGCTTTAATGAATGCCTCATTATCACATTCTTTTCATTATGATCACGGAGAACTTTTTAAATTATTATTAATGGTTGCATTTGATCGATGATGAAAAATTTGCAGCGGCGTCATCGATAGCCGTGATTCAGCAGGGCATCGCTCTGTGGCAGAACAACACTTGCCTCAATTTCGTCGAAAATCCCAGTGGAAACAACGCGCTCCGATATTTCTCAGTGCGTGCCGACTAATTGATTTGCTTTGATGATTGAATGAAATTGCAGGGTGCAGGATGCTACGCTTCAATCGGTCGACAGGGAACGCAGACACAGGATGTGTCCATCGGCGTCGGTTGCGATAATGTAAGGTTTCCTCTTTTATAAATGACATTATGTTGGGTAATTATCTCGCCCCTCTAAATTCCTCTAAACCGTGATTTGTTTCAGCTTGGCACTGTAATGCACGAGACGAATCACGCCATTGGATTCTTTCATACGATGTCACGTCCGGACAGAAACAAGTGAGGGAGACTCATCATGAAAGATACATTATTCGTCATAGTAGTTTCCATGAATCTCGCAAATCTTGACCTTTCAGCTTCATCAGTATCAACTTCGCAAACGTGGATTCGAGCGAACAGTACAACTTCGTCCAGGTATCACTATTTATTCTTTTATTATACGCTTTCGCGTTCAGAATGCGCCATCGGCGGACAACTCGTTCAATGTCACGTATGACTACGGGAGTGTGATGGAGTACGATCAATGTGAGTCGCCAATTGTACTTTCTAACTCTCTTGTATATCGTACAAGTCAAAGGATGTCAGATGCGTGGGCGGCGAACAGTAGTATTCCCACGATCATCGCACTGGACAAATGGATGCAGACCACGATGGGACAGCGCACCGGTATGCAGTCACTTCGAAAGTCAAGAGATGTTATCGATTGAATCTCAGGAGCGGCATGGTCGGATATCAAACAGGCCAATCTGGCGTACAACTGTCCAGGTGATAATTGTCTTGTTTTCGAATAATTAGCATTCGAAGAATATTTTCAGCCAAGTGTCCGGGCAAGACGTGTTCGAATGGAGGAATCGCCAATTCGAGAGATTGCACCAAGTCGGGGCTATCCCTCTTTTTAGTATGAACATTCGATTTATCATAGGTGTCTCTGCCCTCCCGGTTTCGGTGGGACCAGTTGCAATGTCGTGGCCAAGGGAGACGCGCCTGTGTGCAATGGAGCAACGCTCACGGTGAGAGATTACTTGGACACGGGAATACATGAGTTGTTCAGGCGACGGCTCAGCCTCAGACGGTGGTCGCCGCTGCCGGTACGAATGACTATGTCGCGTATCCTACGGCCACCGATTGCTACTGGATGATCAATGTATTTCCATTTCACACTTTTATAAATCCAAGCGTAATAATTATTATGAAACAGGCTCCGAATACAAATCTTATCCGAGGAAGCACTGCATGGACTCGACTCTATTTTTTGTATTACAGGCGCCCGCGGGCAAGAAGGTCACTTTCCAACTTACTGCTGCTCCAGCCTCGTGCGTGCAGGGTTGCGTGTGGCAGGGAGTCGAGATATTCATGGGCAATTTCGATGCCTATGGAGTCACGTAAGCATACCAACAGCTCTCTTTGTAGAAGAGCCCAAGAGTTCCGCTAGATTTCCAAGTAACATTTTTTGATGAAATCATTGAGATGGTTGATTGGAACCGAATATGATTCGTTTTGACGATTGTGGGTCAGAGAAACTGGCAAAATACGGTCCAAATTCAAACGAGCATGAGAAATCTTTGTAAGGATGTGCTGCCCGTCTTTCATCGGCCAGACGTTCACGGCCACAGGAAATCTCGCAATCGTGAGAGGATTCGCCCGTTCGAACCTCGCCAATTTCACCTTCCAGTATAGCTATGCATGATTATCTTCTTGGCCAACACACGTACACATTTAATTTTGAAATATTCGGGGGTTTGCGATTTATTAATAAAATAATTCCATTTTGAAATATTCGGTGATTTGCAAACTATACATAAATCAACAGAAAACGAGAAATTAACGTGCTCCAGACCGGCTTCACTTCCAGTTATCCTCATTCTCGATCTTTTCGAGCCAAAACAAATTCTTTTTTTTTCGCTGTTTGAACAAAGTTGGCGTTAGAGACGTGATCGAGCACATCCTACCATCCATCTTCCCATTGATCGATGAGCCACTGAGAAACGATTCTTTTTTTTGTTTATGCATTAGTGAGTGCAAGACACTCGCAGCCATACGATATCACGGGTAGAATGAAGACATTGAATATGCGTTTGTGAAATAAAAGAAATAATAAAAAAATATCGGACTGAGCCAAGCGTGCGACGTTTGAGTATACAAAAGAAGTGGAGGATTTGTCCCTATGCTCTATCGAAAGACGAGGTTTTCGATTCTCCGATGTATGAACAATTTTCGCCCATCTAGAAATGTTGCTCATTTTTACTGCACTTCAATTATGAATTTAATTATTGAGATCAATGGTACAAATGCCACGTATTCAAGGTACATAGAAATGATTATTTATATACGTAATGATCTTTCAGGCAGGTATTATTCCATTCTTATCATTATGGCATTCACATAATCCCCTCACGAAGAAAAGTGATTCATTTATAATACAGTCTCTCACATGATTATTTCAACTTCTGCTCATCGAGTTTATCCTTCCAAAATAAACGTGAATAATGTGTCATTTTCTAGAGCTTTTTGAAAGGGATTGCATTTTTTTCACTGCTATTCAACTCGCTACTCATAATTCTTATTCTTCACCGACAAAGTAAAAGTCTGGGAAGATATCGATTTCTCCTCATCAGCTTCGCTTGCTGTGACATCGTCATTTCCATTTTCAATGCACTTTCGATCCCGGTGAGATTGTTTTATTTCACCCAGTTGTAAATTATACAATCATTAGACGTTTTATCAAATTGAATACGGACTGGTAACTTTCACTTGGGCTGGAATTAATGATCCTTTGGGTTTCTATTTAAAGGGGGATAGGCATCAATATTTTCGTGCATAATCTGGCAACGTGGAGTGATAGAGAATGGCTACCCGATCAGAGATCACTTTATCCGAAGTTCTAGAAATGCCTTTGAACCTCGCTACGGAATTTTAAAGTTTCCTTGATCCTGCAGGCTATTTCAGGCATACTGTACTCTGGTATTGATTTATGTACATTGAAAGCCGAAAAGTAGAGAATGGCAATAAATGAACTGCTCTGGGTGGGAGTCGAATCAAGGGGGTGAGTCATGACTAGGCCACAACACAACCCCTCGGCTATGCTCTCAGTTGATCATGACGATTTGAAGTGGCTATGTAATACTCACGTTAGAGTCATACTCACCCGAGAGTCGTTTTCGACACCCTACTATGTATGTGAAGAAGTTGTCGATATTTTTATCAGTGAATAACATCTTAGAATAACTTCCTATCAAAGATAGAGAACTAGTCTCTCAATTTTCTCCTCATTGAGAGCTCTCTGGTCATCAACTCGGGTATTGAGTTCCTAGGTTACAAACTAGTTGGAGTCGAACTGGATGGCCTAGTAGGAGGGTATCAGTTACAAAGTGGCCTAGTAGGAGAATATGGACTGTCGAATAGGCGAATTAGTAGGAAATAGCCAAGAGGAGAGGGGTAGTCAACTAGGATTACTGTAAGAAAAATCGTCTTTCGTATTTTCTGTTGCTCGTTGCACATTGGATTGATCATATTCGATTTTATTCGTTTAAAATTAACATGACTCAACCTGAGACAGCAAGATAACACAAACACAATTAGAAATAAGGTTTCAATTCCTATCGATAGGATAACTATGAATAGGATGAGCTTTAAAAAATATACACAACTACCGAAGTGCATGTCAAATGAAATACAAACAGTAATATGTACATCCAATCTACACTCTAAATATCTGTGCACCCATACCTCGGGAAATATATAAACTACCGTAACCTAACACAATAGATAATCAGACAACAATTCTTTGCTTCTCGAAAATCTCTAATTGACAATAGCACAAATATCCTAAGTGGGATACCATAATAGACTCCGGCAGCTTCTTGAGGGAGATTGTCTTGAATAGGTAACCGAAGTCGTATCCAGCAGAAAACGTGATCCACGTGATACCATCATCCACGATCAGACCTGTAAACGGGTATTCTCAAATACACAGCACTGTAACCAGAATTTCAGTATGTTTCTACACTTTTCTAATGATGAAGTAATAATTCCAATCAATAAACCAAGAAATCGAGAAATAATTGGCTGACTTTTCTTGATATCAAACTTGATGATTCACGAAACATCAATCGCACTAGTTCATAAAATGCTAAGTTCCGACATAGAAAAAATAATCAGAATTTTGAACTCAAATTAAATTTCACTAACCAGAGGTGGTGAGGAGTTCTCCGAAGATATCGGCGGATATTCCATCGGTCTGCAGTCGATCGAAGTCTGTACCAGCATGTCGCAACATGTCCACACTCTCCTACAACGAGAGGCGATTACAGAACAGTCAACTATCACGATCTTGCACTTACGTTTTCTCAAATTATCACGAAAAAAGAAGCATGTGGAAGGGATGTCTCACCTGTGAGAACATGAAGTTGAACTGCCATACATCTCCGGAGGGAGGAAGCTCGCCCTCGTCATTCACTAGTGCAAAGCCGACCTGAGATTTACCCCAATGAAGTGTAAAATTTGAATACGAACAATTGTAGTCAATTTGAGAAGTGCAGAACAAAACATACCTGTATAAGCTTGAGCACGTAAACTTGCTGGAAGTTGCCGTCTTCCTGACATATTCAAATAAGTATAATTTTCAAATATTTGAAACGATGATAAGACAACTCGGCCAAACAAAAGTTTCAATTACAGTTTCATTCTAGTTTCTAATTCTAATTCTAGTTTCAATTACACACAAACAACTGTTTAAAAAACATTACAATCGAATGCTAACCTTGCTCTTGAACAGTCCGAGCGGCGTTGCGACTACTCGGAGGAATTCAGTGTCCATAGCGACGTATCTGAATTATTATGATTTTATTACTTGGATAGTTTGGATAGTCGAAAAAGGAGTAATTCTAGAGAAAGCCCTGTTCTCTTTTATGACAAGAAATATAGAACAGACGATTGGGCGACTTACGGGTAGTCTTTGATGAGACTGCGCACTTTGTTGAATTCGTCTTCGACGTTGGACGCCCAGCCATCGTGGATCTGATATAAACAGTATGTTTAAAACATATTACAAGTAAAGGATAGTCGAGGGAAGAATACGAGCACGAGCATACAAGAGAATAGCCTAGTTACATAATTTTAAACACGATTGAAACACGGCGATACTGAATTTCACCCCCGCACTTCCGATTACCATAGTTTCGAGCTAATTTCAAAATTTATTGTATTATTTGAACAACGGGGAATGTGCGCGAACTAAAGGAACTAAATTTAGACAAATAATCAAAGAACAAACAACTAGAAAGTGGAAATGGGACAAAACCAACTTACGATTTGAGAAAAGTCGTTTAATAAGAGTGGGGCAGGGCTTCATTGGTGAAATAACGTTTGACATGAGTAGACCCATAGGTTTAGCAAACATGAACGTCACATAAACAAGTAAAATTGTGCGAAATAAAGGAAAATCAATCGGCAACCAATGAAATGAAACAAGCGCAGAGAGGTCGCACTTGACTAAAAAAACTACCGTACTCTAGTAATCCTGCAGTCTCTCCGTGCCAAGACCGACCAATCATGATTGATGCCTATCCCCCTTTAAATATCGCTTTCGTTGTTCTGTTTTATGAACCATTTGTTCTGCTCGCATTTCATTTTGTATATCGATATCTACATCTAGAAAAGTGAGTTTTAGACTATTTCTTTTACTTTAGTTAGGGGCCACAACGCAGATAGCCGATTTTACACAATGGGGTCAAAAGTATGTTCCAACAATCCCTCATGGACCCAATAACATCATGCTTTTTACCGTTTGTCGATATCTTATCGCTGAGCCGCGCTAGAGCCCAAGAAGTACGCGCGCAACTCACTGGGGGAGAGGAGGGAAAGGCGAGACGAGAGGGAAAGGGGCGGAGCCTAATTTGCGTGTGTCTCTCTCGCTCCCCCCGCCCTCTCGCTCGCCTCCCCCCCGCTCGCACAAATTAAGAGGGCACAAGCCAGGGAAAAATGCTAAAATTCTATTTTTTTCTCTAAAAATCCTAAAATATTGTAATTAGTCAGAAAATTACTGCCCAAACAAAACTTTCACACTGCAACCCGTCAAAACGACCTATTCCCATCTTTTATATGCAAATTTTATCTAATTAGTGATGCTGTGCACATTTTGGGCAGTGCTCAATCGATTGAGTACCACAGTAGCTATCCATAGCAGTTGAGAACGAGAGATTTGGTTGAGAATGAACCTTGTGCCCTCCCTGTCTCGCTTTTGGGCGAAATCGTGTCACACCAAAGTGGGCGGAGCTTGTGGCCCCTAACTTTAGTGGACCAGAATGGCGAGTTCCATTCCTCCTACATTCTTTATGATATAGGAGGAATGGAAACTAAATTTTTAGCCGAGTTGGGAAACTGTTGAGCGAATTTAGACCATCTTCTAAATAAGTTCAATTGTTTTTTAAAGAGTTCTTATAAGGGATGGTCGGATACATCAAATAGCTTTCTCGTCGTCTGCGTGAAATCCACGAGAGACCGTGCAAATTGCTCGCAATGAGAGAGACAAACAGAAATGAATCAATTACAATTTCATTTGCATTTGAATTTGCGTGCGTTGCTCGGCTATAAATAGAGTTCGATTTGTTGATCGAACCATCTTTCGTCTCTCGCGTTGTTCGACCACGCTCGCGCCTTCTCTTACTCCTGGAGCAGCCCTTCGGGATTGCGATAAGGAGGACCCTGGACCCCAAGAGAATCTTGCGCCGGGATCCCCTACTTGGTAGTGGGATCTCACCCATACCCACACCCACATGGGATCGTGGATGCCTCCCACATACCCGGGAGATGAGTACTTCGTGTACTTTAGTACGGTTACCGTACTACGAGCACACTGCAAGGCCAAGTGTGAAGATCCTCTCTGACAATGAGGTTTCCTCCCGAGATGAAGGGAGATGCTCGGTTCAGTATTGGATGCCTCCCACAGATCCCGGGATAGGAGTACTTCTAGTACTTTACGACTGTTATCGTATCACGTGTCAAGTGTGAAGATCCTCCCTGAGGTTTCCTCCTGAGATAAAGGGAGATGCTCGGTTCAACCTTGACACCACATTGTTTGTGCCTATAAGAGTTGTGACAACCAAGGTACACATTTGCATGTGAAGTTCTTCACTACAGAATTGAATTTGCGGCTCTGCTGGCCGCGCCAACCGCTCGTTGCGTCATTCCACACCAGGAATGATTGTTGTTGACAATTCAATCTGTCCAATTCAAATTGAATTCGCCCCTTGTTTACAAGAGGTCAGAAACTCTCGGATGAGAATTCTCTGTTTGAGTTTACCAGAGTGGACCTATTCCTCGGACACCATGTGTCCCTACGTCCCATACCGTACTCGGAGGTCGGGGCGTATTTGTCTTACCCTAACTCCATAAGGTTCAGAGAAGCGTAGGATTTAATCTTGAGAGATAATCCACTTCAATATCATGGCAAGGTTACAAGGGGAGAAGGGCTCCATAACCAAACATATCAAACGGGCTTCGCACCCTGACTCGGTTGGCATATCTCAATCCTGTTGTGATATTATGGCTGCGAGGATACTATCTTGGATACTTTCTTACCTGGTTCTCGGGACTCACAAGGACTCTTCCTGAAGCAGGAGGTATCCCACAGTTGTCGTAGATTTCTCAGCTATGGACAGATGAGAAATCTCAACCTTCATAATCCAATCAATGAGAGTCTGCGATCTTCATTGGGTTCCAATATCCTCTGTACAGGATTCGGACATTCGGATTTTTCCTTAGAATCTCCCTCTTATTGCTTCGTGTGCGATTTCGCCACATTCTAGCCGACATGTGCTTGAATGTTTCGAGAGCTACAGGGTTCTACGTTGCTTCCTAAAAATTGATGAAGATTCTACAACGACGCACACTCAAATCAAATTCGAAAAAGATATATATCAAATCCTGATTCAAGTGACGATGAGCTTGGTACAGAAAGCTGAGGCCACTATCGAAAAATCTCATCAGATTGTCTCAGTTGCCCAGGGCGACATTTGAATGACAGAGCATATATTCGAGCAATACTGGTAACAATTTTAAACGAAATTGAACTGAACGCAGGCCTTCAGATAGTGTAAACTATAACGAAGGTAGACTGATCGTTCTAAGGTGGCTTTAAGTTGCTTATTATAGCACTCGCCAACCAGATTGACTGTATTTAAATAATTTCGCACTACATTGCGAATTGTCCTATCATCTTATTCTGTGGAGGTCATAACAGAGTTATTTCTGAAAGGACCGTGGAAAAGAGTCGTTCCAATAAGGCGTTGTTCATGTAGGAAGCCAAATGCGGATTAACGAATCCCCGTTTTATGTAATGCACAGTCATTCGAGCTTCCCTAATTCGGAACTTTCCGTTCAGGGACGATGATACGCGTATAACAAATTCAGAATATTCTGACTTCAGATGTCTCTGACTTCAAATATCTATTCAAAATGTGATGTAATGGTCAGGCCATCTCACTAGGACCGATGGTTCCGATCTCAGCGAGCGCTATACCTCGCTTTACCCCCAACAATGTAATATCCCTCGAAAACGAGAAATTGGTTATGCCCTGACCAAGCGACGAAATTGAGCCGATCTGTAATAATTCGGATCTTTCGTTTAGTCACTACTCTCAACAGAGCAGTACTCTCATACTCTTTACGTATAGAGGAGTGACTCATCTGATCTACATCCTGACTTTTCACAAGGAAAGGGGGGGGGCATAAATAGCGCATAGGGCGGAGGTGAAGATGATCTTGATCAGCCATCGATTGCTGAAGGTCAGCCTTGTCAAAAGCAATTTCTATCCTTAGCTAAGGAGGCAAAGGTTATGTCAGTTTTTCCGGTACAATTTTGAAGGCGTCATAAGGGATTCCGTTTGTGAGTGAGCCATGTACCTCCTCGAGAGACTACTGTCGAGGGAATATGACCCTTCGCCATAGGCATTCGTTAGATGCCAGGAATCCTTATGATTTACCATAAACCCATAATCAAGGTACACAGAAGTGATTGACGCAATTTCGATCACTTACTATGGAGATATTTTATCCGTTATACGGAGTGAATGAGCTGACTTGACAAAGATTGTGCTTTGGTGCACATTGTCAGAGATACGTTCGAAGCTACTAAGTAAGTAGGTGACAAACCACCGCCGATAGAGGCATGCCCGTTTGTCTAAATGCTTGTGTGTCGCACACGAAAGTTACGTGTATCCTTCCATTTGGAAATTCATTATCGAGGTTCAATGATATCGATATTCCCCAATTGCCATATTGGAAGGGGGAGCAGACCTCTTGGTCGGATTATTCTTGATGTCAGGCGACAATAAATGACTGCGATTTTTCTCACACTGTCATACAAGCATGTTTGAATATTCTGCTTCGCGAGTGTTCCTTTCGAGGTACCGAAGATACCTCTGCTTTGAAAGAGTTCACTATGACGGGGTAGAATGTTTCTTGAAGATAATTCATTCGCTTCTCCATCGAGTTGATTTTCTTCAGGGCACGCAAACGTTACCCGTTTTGCTTCATTTCCGAATAGTTAATTATTCCGTATGATTCGTGCCACGATTCCCTTCAATATCGATTCCACACTGATCAATATTTCCCTGGCAATCAGATCTGATGTTGTGTATCAAGGGTACTCCTAAGGAGCACTCTCTGTGTTGCTGGAGATTTGTTCTCGCTATTGAGACCACTCAATGCAATCACAAACATCTCAGG
Source organism: Pristionchus exspectatus (assembly GCA_911812115.1). Classification (NCBI taxonomy): domain Eukaryota; kingdom Metazoa; phylum Nematoda; class Chromadorea; order Rhabditida; family Neodiplogasteridae; genus Pristionchus; species Pristionchus exspectatus. The sequence continues at coordinate 13,529,911 of OU461582.1, forward strand.
CGAAATTGTGCATCTGGTGGATAAGCAGTAATATCGTTTTCACAAATTACCAGTGTAATTCGGCGTAATAGCCACGAATATCTTTGTGATACGAAGGTGACTCTTACTTGGACGATATATCAGCGGAGAGGGTAGAGATATCCCTGCCTGGTTCGTTGAAATCTGCTTTTCGATTATGATTCGATATCCCTTCCTATGCGAAGGACTAGTGAGTTCAAGGCGACTGTTTCCCATGTTTTGCAATCTGAAGCTGTGTGCTTTCAGAGTTGTTGATTGAATGTCTGTTAGTCACACACATCGCGGTGGCTCTCCAAAATCAAATGGGATTGAACAATTATCAATTGGGAAATAAATACGCTCACTATCGAATCAGTAATGGAAGGAGAGCATAAGAGGGATTACGAATATAACTCGTAAACATGAAACACGATTGCCCCAACTTAGCGTTGCGTGTTTTATCTCGATTACAAGCCCAGTTATGCTCGTGAATTAAATCACAGCTAAATATGGGCTTGGTAATTTCTGTTAATCTTCTGATGGGTATTGCTTGCACACTTATTGACTACTAAGGTCTTTGAGTTGAGATCTGTCAGCGTCATGCTCTAATCTCCTCATAGTGTTAAACAAGCTATTTGATGTATCCGACCATCCCTTATAATGATATATTATGCTAGACAAACGAAGTTTGTTGAAGTATAATATTTATTATGGGGGATGGGAGGATACATCAGATTTTATCCCCACCCGAACCTCCCAGGAGATTACACCATTACTTGACAAATCGGATTCGGTGATACACCGAGAAAACACACCGAGAAAAGAATGCACATGCTTCTTTTTGCATTCCGGTTTGGTATGACTACAGAGAGAGGTAGTCTGAAGGAACATGCATGTCACTAATGAGTGGCATATGTTCTTTACACATCGTATTACGATAGTGTTCGCCTTCTTCAGGGCTCTCCATGATTCGTAAGAGCAGAAGGCACTCGCTGTCTCTCTTCGCTCGATACGAAAGATGGTTCGATCAACAAATCGAACTCTATTTATAGCCGAGCAACGCACGCAAATTCAAATGCAAATGAAATTGTAATTGATTCATTTCTGTTTGTCTCTCTCATTGCGAGCAATTTGCACGGTCTCTCGTGGATTTCACGCAGACGACGAGAAAGCTATTTGATGTATCCTCCCATCCCCCATAATAAATATTATACTTCAACAAACTTCGTTTGTCTAGCATAATATATCATTATGATTGTTGCAGACCGCATTTCATTCAAAATCATTGGTTTCTACTAATAGCGAGTGCTATATGTATGAACGTTTCCTTCAACTATTTCAGTTACTGTGCATGTGCTATTGCCAGGTTAGCTGACCTCATGTGTCGTTTTGGTGCATAATGAGTTCATTTAGTAATGATATTAGTAATGATTTTTTCGATGAGATTATGAAAAATGAATTCAACGTAAACATGCTTTCTCATCCGCGACCGAGTATAATAGCTGTTAACTATATCGTGGGCAGTTCTTTCTGAACACATTCTATTCGAACTTTAGCACAAAAGTGGACGAATTAATGTCAACTGTTTTATTTCCGTTGCAATCTCAATCAGTGAAGTGATTATTACAGTAGGAATCAGTCTCTATTTCTCATTGAAGATCATTTCCTGTTTAAAATCACGGTAAGCTCAACGTACTCTAATTAATTTATCTTTTTTTTATATGCAGAACATTGTCTAATCAAGCACGTGCTCTCCAACTTCAACTCTTCAGAGCTCTAGTTGTTCAGGTACGTTGGTTGAAGTTCTCTTTAAAAACATCTAGTAAATTGACTTTATTTCAGTTTGTGGTTCCATTTATGCTATGTCTCCTTCCCCTGACGTGCATGGCAATGTTGCCATTAACTGGAATTCGATTCGGAGAACTGGGAAATATAATGGGAATAATTGTTGCAGTGTTCCCTGCTGCAGATTCAATCATGGTTATTATCATTTTAGCGAGGTCAATTAATTTGATATTAGACTATTCTGTGGATGCATTTTCAGATTCAGAACACTGATTGCCAACATCCTTCGTCAAACCATGAAAACGGTCGCAAAACGGTTTCTACCAACAACCATCATATTTCAACAAACTACAGTTTATTGAGAATAATGCATTGTATCATAGAATAGCTTTATCGATTATTATACATCATTTTTCATTGTTGTTGATTGACAAGTTTGATAATTGAGCCATGACCTTTACCATGATTTCTCGCACATTCCTTTTGTCCTCTCTCAAAAGATACTAAAATATTTCCAAGACACTCGAATGGAAGCTCCGCTAAACAGTCGAGATTAAGCTATTGCCCTCCTAGATTTTAGTGCCCACCGCATAGCCCAGACCATCAATATGAAATCCTCAACAATGATCACTATCTCTTCCTGAATACTTGTGTAACATCTCAATTTAAAAAAATCTAGCGGGCGAAGTTGATATAGTCCCATGTCGATCCGTCGATCCACAGAAAATTTTGTTGATCATAGAATTTTCCAGAAACATTTCTCGTAGTTAGCGAACGGAAGAGATTGTTGAACCTTATCATTGTTTAGGGAAGGAACACCTGATCAGAATCTACAGCATCAATGCTGATGTTTAACACACAAAAGTGCTGAAATCGAAAAAAAATGAGTATTTGCCTCTGTCCAATTAGAAGGAGAAGCATCCACCTTAGAACGGGCGCTCTATGATCATTTAGATGCATTACCTACCTAATAACACATCATCATCATGTTCAAAATCAGAAAATCATCAACACACGTCAGGTGGGAAAGAATGCAAAGAGGGGTTATGGTGCCATGCATAAACATCACATGAGAAGGTTAACCTATTCTTCTCTCAGAATGGCGAATTTGCGCCGCTATTCTGCAAGGTGTAAAGATTTGCACACTCGTAGCACACTTTGTGTAGCCGCCCTATTCACGTACGCCATCTTTCGTCTCCACCTATCTACCCGCGTACGAAATTGGATAACACCCATTTTCAATCCACGATTCCATTTCGCTCTAAATGGTTAGTTTGAATTTTTTTTGAAAATCGCCAAAATATAGTAATATCATTTGTTTGATAACTTTCAGGTTCCGAACTGTTTGGTATGCGGGGCGGCAACACGAATCGCTCATTTGGGCAATGATTGCTGTCGAGCGTGCGCTGTCTTCTATCGGTGCGTTACTCTCACAACATTTTATTCGCGTTTCCTGTCAGTGGCAGTTTTTTTTATATTTTCAGTCGTGCAGGATGCGAAAGCCGCTACGCGTGTCGAGCTGGGAATAGAGAATGTTCCCCAGGAAAAGGTTTCTCAAATTTATTTTAGTCATGTCCATCAAATGGCGTTCAGGTCTGAACTGTAAGCGGTGTCGTTTCGACAATATAACGGCACTTTTGGAAAGATCAGGAGCGCTGAGTGGTGTGGGTTTCGTTGTGTTTACCTGGTATTGCAACGACTCTTTCAGGCACAATTAGTTGACGAGAACGCGGAGAAAGAATTGGAAAGGCGATCAGAAAAACTAAGATTAATAGACCGCGTCAGGACTAACTACGAGTGCGTACAAATTCAATTAAATATCAATGTCATTAGCAACACTTATTCAAAGGACAATGTGTTTCAACCGTCTAAGCTGTGAACTTAATACGCGTAGCTGCCCACCACATCCACTTGATATCAGTTTGGAAAATGGAGTGAGACACTATCAAAGTCATGGGATATACAAAAATATGGGATATACAATACAAATGATGTTCTAGCCTTTCTTCATGGCTGACTTTGCCTCACTAGTTTGTGCTATCCGCATACTACTCACTTCTGCCCTTGAATTTGGTCGGACAACATTTCCCGAGTTCGCTGTACTGAATCGAGCAGATAAGGTGTGTAAGAATTCTTTATCGTTTTTTTTTACAAAATGGCTTTCAGTGGAAGCTCGCACTGAATTTCTTCTATAATTTTCGCATGTTCGAGGGCTGCTATCGAACCAATAAAATATTGTCGCACAACTCTAACAAGTATGAAATTTATATCACTTATCACAATCATTTCAAGGGTTTTTGTATCCTACGGTATGTATCTGACATTTCCATTGGACAAAACTTTCTTCGATACTGCACCTACAGGAGCGAACATTGTAGGAGCTGCCCAGTGAGGAATCTCAAACCCTTGTTCATATACCAATTCATTTCCTAGGTTCATGGAAAAGGGCGATCTTCCGCGGATGCTCAAAAACGCAAGAGATCTTGTGGCTAAAGTGGGCCTCAAAGAGGAGGAGTTTCTTGTTGCCGTGGTGCTCATCTTTTGGAAGAATAGTTAGTCTCGAATTTGATGAAACTACAAAGTTTCGTTAAAATTGCCATTTTGAGGTGATCTTTCCGTTAGTGATGAAGTTCGTCAAATCGGTGAAAGATACCGTGCAGACGTTCTGAAAGAACTGCACGCATTCTATCGAAATGTGATGGGATTGGAAAATTACGCAACGAGATTGGGCCAATTGATGATGTTGATGCAACTGTTTGAGGTTAGTCTTTCCGTTTCGAAGTGCTGATGTGAGTAGATCCGCTTACAGACAAGGGAAGACATGAAAGTCCATTCGGAAGTACTGCGGCTCTTCAATGTCATTACTGACGACAACTTTATCTATCAGCTTGAGAAGGATTTGAACAGCACTTAATTTTCATATTTGATAAGAACTTGCATCTTAGTATGCTCTATTGGCTTTTTTTTTCGAGATTTTTCATTTAATATATCATTTATTTGTAGTTGATCTGATAGGTTATTTACGCAGTTCTTCAACCTAAACTTTTATTTAGTTTTATATATGATATTCGGTTAAATTGTTTTTTTTCAAATGAAAAAAAAACAAAACTGATGAAAAATCTTTGACTTATTCTTTTTTTTCACAATGCAGCGTCCTCACTTCGGTGATTCATTGAAAGTGGAATACAAGATCGACGAATATTTTTATTTTAACGCTACATTTTCAATTCACGTTGTGTTTTTTTTCTGGTATCATCATCCCCTCAGTCACGATGAAAGTCTTTTCTCCTGCTCACAGAAACAGCCACCATCTCTCTCGCAAGTATGCTCCCAGATTGATATCGTGCATCAAATGATGGCACCAGACTTCAGCAATTTCAAACGACAAAACTAATGTGGCAGGGTGTCGGAGAGCTAGCTCACATCATCGAATTTTCTCTTCGGCGATTCATTTCGCGTGTTATCGCAAGATAAGCGGGATATTACAGCCAGAAACAGGTGCACTTTATTCTCACGAAACAAAATCACTTTGATAGTAATCTGCCTAGCTGCCTCAATGCTGTCGACGAGTGAAAAACTCACGTTTGCAGGTAATTCAATTATTCATCTAAATTCATGTAATTAAATTCCAGGCACAATTATCGAATCAATTCTGTGCATTGGTTATTTGCTTCTTATTGTGGCAATAGCGACAACTCGAACCACTGCACTTAAAACTCCATTTTATAATATTTTCGTTGTTACAGGTTCTCCGAAAATAGAACATCGTTTCAAATTAAAATTCAGGAATAGCGGCTCTTCTTAATGAACTTGTAACATTCATTCTTCGCATATTTAACCAAGTCTTCTATCTGGGCCCGGAATATGGTGATCACTTTTTTGTCTACATATTTAAAGAAAAATTAAATAAATATGTTCATTCAGGACCGACGTGCATCACACTTATGTACTTCAGCCACATCTTTGTCACAACTCACTCGATTCTCAAGGCATTGCAAGTCTTCAACCGATTCACCGCAGTTTCACTGCCCTTCAGACACCAAAAAGTGCGTGATCTCATCTGTGACGGGCAATTTTCATTCGACGAAAAAGTGGAGGAAGTTAATAGTATTCCGTATCAATTTTCTCCGTCTATTTCATTAATATTGATCGTTTGCAGATCTGGTCGTCTAATGGACGTTGGGTTGTCATGGCATCTAGTTTCATTCTACCGGCGGGTATTTTCTGTTTCATGATCATAGATCAGGTGTGAGATTCCTCCAATTTTTTTCAAACCATAAGAAGAAAATTAAGAAAGCTTTGTACGTCGATATCTGTGGAGGAAGGCTGAAATACGCTGGTATAGAAAAAGTGTCCACATTGGTGATAGTTTTTTTAAACAAAAAATATATAAAAAATAACAATTCAACTGAAAAAGAAATTCATGTTAAAGGAGGCGTATCATGAAAAATTAGTTCATGTTGTTGAGATCATGATCCGATTGGAATCCATAACGATGTTAGAAAGCCGAAGTTTGAAAGTAGTGCATCCACTCTGGACCGAGATATCCGCGGTCAAATTATCAGGAAAAACCAGGGAAAAGCCCGCGAAGAATTCAAATATTTTATGGAGCGCTAATGAGGAGGAAGGGAAGGTAGATCAAGAAGATAAATGGAAAGGTCATCTTTGTCTCGCACACTATTGATTGGCAAGGGAGGGATTTTTGTTTGTTTCCGTAGGCTCTTCCCATCGACAAAATCTGATCTACTCCTTGGCAATTTTCCAAAAGTTTCTTGGCAATTTTCCAGAATCTTGCAAAACTCGGCATGTCGTTGTAAGAGTCGCTATGTTTGAATTTCAACAGTTCATGATACGCCTCCTTTAATACTTGCAGATTGCTAAAGTACTAATTACAACCGTCTTTGGCCTATTTATTCTTGTCACTCTACCAATGAACGCCTTGCTAATTGCAAAAATGAGAAAGCTAAAAAGGGAAGATGTTAGCAATTGCGTAATCAAGTATGATTGAAACAATACTTTTTAGGTAACAGTGTTTCAAAAGGAGAAAATGTACTTGGGATACGTGCTTGCCATTACGGCATCTCACATTATCAGTGGAGCTCATCAGGTGTGCAAATAGCCAATAATAGTTTTCAGAATTATTTCAAGGTATTCTGGTTCATCATGACCGTAACAGACAACGGCGAACTAAATGCACTCGCAATGTATATGGTAGGATTTAAAAATCAAATTATATTATTATTTTTATCAGTATTCTTATCCAAATGCGATCATCACCTTCACTTCTCCAATCGCGTTGGTGCTTATGTCAAAACCAGCACGAGATGAAATAAGATATTTTGTCACTCGACAAAGAGTTCAAATTCAAAGCGCAGATTCATTTATTTCCGTTAGAGTTATAACATCAATGTGAGATAGAAACATGAACTATGTAAATAAAAATCATTGTTGTAATCGGAATTCGTATCGATGCAGGAAAGGGGGTTTTCAGAATAGATATTTAATCAGTTCCTTCAAAAATGTCTGAAATTTCCGGGAAATAACCTAAGCGTTCTTCAGAAATTTTAACCTAAGCGTTCATCAGAGTTTATTTGAATGTACTTGCCGGATAATTCCGATCGGTTACGTGTGGTTTTAGAGTGCAGGTTCAGCGGCTTCTAGAATGTTCGAAAAGACGGGGACGGGTCCACACAACCCAACTAACATAAGTACACAACCCGGCGTCATCCAGCCGGGAAGGGCGCCGTAGGCGCGCGTCCCTGGCTGGTAATTGAGAGACTATGGCACAAAAAAACCGCCGACGATATCAACGATGAAAGAAGGAAAATATATGACTTCTGAGAATATTTAAATGTCTAACATTAATCGTGTCCCAGGAGTGTGTTGAACTCACAGTGAATATTTATTATTGTTAAAATATATTCAAATAAAGAACAGGTACTAGATGAATTTACTCGTTCTTGACTTTCCTGAGGCCGACTCTCTTCAGCACAATGACAACAATCTTCACAGAGAGATAGATTCCAATGAGAGTAACAACGAACGCAATAAAGATTATATCGAGATTGTGGTATTCGATGAAAGACATGTCTTGTGATTGAGGGCGTAGAGCGGATGATGGACCTGAAATTAATACTTTTTCGCATCATTTCCTATCTCATAAACGTCTATCAACTGATGATTTCATCCCACTCATTATTGTGATGAAACAAAATAAGTACTGACCAAATTCTGCCGCGAAATTCACATATTTCAGCAATTTCTCCTTGGAGGAGAACGGCTTCTTGGCCAGCATTCGAGCTACTCTTTTCGAATTTTCAGAGTATCTGGATGAAAAAATCGCATGTTTCATAGAATGGCTCAGATAACTTCTGCAGATCATTAGTATTGGTCACGATGAAACTCACTCATGATTCTCCATCAAATCCTTCAACAGACCGATGATCTTCTCGGAGTTTCCGACTTCAAGCTTGCTCAGCACCTAAATATGAAACAATCTAAATATGTTATCCAGTTTATCTAGAATTAGCCAACCTTGCCCAACTTATTGTGCTCGATCATCGCAGCATTTCGAGGTTGATCACCAAAGATTGGAATGAGAATTGCTGCGAAATTTTGATATTGATGGTGAAAATAAAGTTGAATCTCACCTGGCTTCCCTCTCAATGTCAGTTCTTGCACAGAACCCATTCCTCCGTGAGTGATGAATACAGCGAGATTCGGGTGGTCTGAAGTATTGCAAAAATTTCGACTGGAAAGCATATTCCTACTCACTCAGAAGATCATTTTGCGGCATCCAATCAGTCAATACAAGATTATCGATTTTCGCCGCGGGTCCCAGCGCGAATTCATCCTTCTTTTCATATTTCCAGATAAAAGTAACGGATGGGAAAGATGAAGCGACCTTTATAAAAGTTTACTTTGTGTCCCGGAGTCGCAAAATTCAAAGGCAATGTTTATCGATCTGATTTTTAGTGCATTACCTTGAGTATTCCTTCCTTCACAGAAGATTTCAGAAGAATGCTCTTTGCAAGTGTTCCGAAAGAGATCAGCACAACTTTTGGGCGACGAGTCATGATCGATGCCCAGTACTGTAAGTATGCGCATCTTTTTTTGACATTTTTTTGCATTTGGTTTCTTACCTCATCCAACTCCTTCGGTTCTTTAGCTCCCAATCCTCCAATGTCAATAACTCTTGACAAAGTTGGAGTTGCGAAATCGATCAGAGGTTCAGTGTTTGTGAAGACGTAAGCAACGTTGGAGGCAATTTCCTATGAAAATATATTTTTGTTTACACGCATAAACCGTTTTTTCACTGACCTTCAAACTCGGATAACTATCTCCAAACTTCTTCCTGAACACAGCATCCACTTGGCTTCTCATTCCAGAGTACTTGACTCTAGTCATTTGTTCGCCAAAGATATTCCAGGCTCGAGAAGCGATTGAATGAACGTCGAGTGAACGTGTTAGAGGACCTTTGAGATCGATTTCTTTTTAGAAGCGGTGGGCAATTATAAGAAATGCAAAAAGGATGAATGCCCATCAGTACACAATTGTTTTCGGTCTTAGGATTTTTGGATGGGAGTGTTAACATTAGTTTACTCACTGGGACTATAACTGAGCGGCAGTGGCACTCCCAGTTCATCATAATGCTTTCCCAATAAAATTGTAGTCGATGTCTTGACGATGGAACGGGGCTTGATCAGATGGGCGAGCACTGACAATTTGTTATAAATCTTATTTGCTACTGAATTTTTTAATGATTATTGGCAGAAACGAGTGATCATAAATTTGTGTAATAAACTCACTCATTCCACAAACGTCGAAGATCTCGACAATGTAGACGTCGAATTTCTCATTCTGACGAAATAACAAAATTATGATGAAAATATTTATTATTTTACCCGAAGTTTCTCCACCTCTCCCGACTCAAGCGTAGTCTCACACTGTTTGGAGAATACGAAGCCAGTGTCACCTCGCATCTGGAATAGCATTGATTTATGGCTATCGATTGAACAACTCCGTGAAAATCATTATTCATTTGAGGGGAAGAGGGGTCTGTTCAATTTGCATGTCGAAAGCACCTTACCACGAAAGGAATCAATGGATTTATCTCGCTGAACCGGAAGAGATCGATTTCACCTGAAAAATTTATTCAGACTCGAATTTCAATCATTTTTTCGGGAAGACTTTCGGGAAAAGGCCAACCTGTATCGAGTTTCGCGAAGACGCTAACAGCCTCTTTATTCGGTGGAACTCGCACTACTTTTGCCTTGCTAGAGCCATCTTTCAGCTTAGTATCGATCTCGGGAATGAAGACTGTCTGCAGAATTTTATTCAATTTGACATGGTCGAATATTCTTTAGGATCCATTTTTTTATTTCGCCGGTAAAATGTTTCGTATCAGGCTACGCGTTATTTACAAACAAAATAAAAAGATTAACTTACGACATCATGATCTGCATCAACCAGAATATCCGCGATATTTCCGAGGAAATTACTGTGCGAATGCGCAAATTTCGCATTATAGACGAGAATTTTGTGCGAATTTGACCCGATGAAAAAAGTGAATAAAAGAAGAAGGACCTGCATCTGAAAATTCATTCATTTTCTTCGAATTCCGAGGATCAGAAAAATAGACGCAGAATGCGAGCTCATCAACAACACAGTTTGAGTTTGCCATTATAAACTAGCTCAGATGTGTCAGTTTAGGACAAAAATTGTCAGTTGAGGACAAAATTTGAAGGAATCATGAGTAGCATTAAAGAAGGAGAACCGCGATTATTTTGTGCCGGTAAATGAACAGGTTGGTTTGGGAGTAGAGTGGATAAAGGAAGAGCTGCTGAACGCATACAACTCAATGCAGTTCTTCAGGAACAATACAATTTTGAGTATTTTGAGGAAGAATGTGTTCAAGACCTATGAGTGCCTCTTTTCAACTTTTGGCAAACACAATAGATTGCTTCATTTGCATAGTACGTCCGATATTCTAAAATTCGCTTAAAAACACTCACTCTTGAGGAAGAGTTTTTGAATAAATCGGAAGAATGTGAATATTTTAGCCCATTCTAAAGTGGAATGAGTTCCTCAATATGTTTGGAATCGATAGGAATCAACTCTTCCCTATGTTTCCATACTCACTCGACCGGTACGACCGCTCAAAGAATTCTAAAAATCGTAAAATTGCTCTTCCTTTATCCACTCTATTTCGGAGGTATTGGAATAAAAAAGTATTTGGAAAAAAGTCTTCCTAACAATTCGGTACTGATCATTAGAAACACAAGAAACGCAGCGTCATGTTATAAGTGACGAAATTACTCTTCACTTGCCAACCCAAGTGGAAACTATTCAGCGCATTGTAGGTAAACAAGGGGGAACCGTAATGTGGAAATAGAGGGATCAGAGTAACAAGATTTACGGAGGCAGAAGTATTGAGTGGGAAATGAAAGACGGCGCGCACTAACAAGGCGAATGCATTGGATAAATTGGTGAAAGTCTACAACGAGTCTGGCGTGAAAAGGAACGCATGAAAAGGAAATCAAACTCGACATAGTTGAGCAAAAATCTAGAACGTCACAATCCGAAAATATACTTCGAATGATTTCGAATTGACATTTGGTTCTGAGTGCACCTGTTATATGAGTGAGCGAAAGGCGTGGTCTTAAGTGTACCCACGTTTGAGAGAGCGGCTCAATGCGTAGTCTGCGAGTGAGATAACACGAAATCACAACAGCCGCTTGATCACTCGAACAGAGCAATGAATGTGCCAGAAATGTATTGAAACTGCTCTGCCATGCTTCCAATATTGCAGGAACTCCAGAAGTTTGTTTCATTACTCTTAGCTTTTCATATTATCTCTCGTTAATGAATGTTGCAAAAAATACTCAAGAAAAGCGTGAGAACGTGCAAATCGAAACAGGGCCGGAGTTCATTCTTTCATTGAGTAGTAGCCACTCTCCTGCCTTTATAAACAATTTTTCGGGGAACTTTCAGGAACTTTTTCTCGCGCACAAGAGTGATGTGACCTGCCCCCAGCAGGGTCTTCCTTTGATCGCCCGGTAGGACGACAGTAGATCGTTTCAATTTGTGTAATCTTTTCCGATTCAAATTCAGGATTCCCTTTATCTCTCAGTCTGGACCTCGATTTATCACATTCTTTTTATCCACTGTGTAGTACTGAGTTGTGAGTAGAGTGGCTGAAGGAAGAGGCGAGGGAAGAGTCTGCCGCTCTCGCACAGCGAGGAATGAGAATGAGGGTAGAGTTGGGATAAAAGGCCGACATCCGCAATAATGAAAAAGAAAATGGAAACAGATGGCAACGAATGGAAACAAATGGAACGACAAATTTTGAAATCAAATTGGCTCATGCAGATGCGCTCTTGCAGCAGCCATCAGAGTGTCCCGAAAAAGATAGCAGCCGGCCATTTGACGGGCGCCCTGAAAGAGAAACTAAGATGTATGCATGTAACTTGAATGTTTTCGGCCGACATTTCTTTCCAATGAGAAATTTCTGACCGTAAACGCCGATCGCGCGTGAAGAACGCGAAAATTGTCAACGATTAGGACCTGAAATGCAGCAATTTGTTCAACATCGTGACACGCGTTTCTGACTGGATACTTGGGGCCAAATCTGACACAGTTTTTCGAAAGAGAATGCTTACCGTTCCCGGCAGTAGCTTACGTGTGATCGCCATGCGCGGATCGAGACAGATGTGAACGAACGACTACAATCATCACAATATTTAACTAACCTTCTTTTGTTATTAAAAAGGTCAGATACATGTAAATGAAAATGTGATTAGTTTTTGATACAAAAATGCTTTCGAATTCAAATGCGAGAATTGTTGGATGAACCTGATATGCTCATAGAACGCAGTAATCTCTTCCGGCTTCGATGTAGCTCTTCCATTCAAGCGAAGAGGCGATCGCAGGAGTAGGTTGAATCTGATAATTAATGTGAATTGCAAAAAAGAATAGCGGAAAATCTATGTTTTTACCCTAGAGTATAGAAGAATCGTACCGTATCTGAGCATAGCCTCCATCCTCATTCAACTCGATTAATGGCTTATTGCGTGCACATGCGATCAACGGATTACTGCCTGAAAATATAATGAATTTGATCGTGAACAATGGCCTTTTCGTTTCACACACCACCCTCTCATCAGTGAAAGAGGCGAGCGGGTCATTCGAAAAGTATATTGACGGCCTTTGCCAAATGTCAGCCTGAGCGCTGTTCAATGTGCAAGGGCACCTATCGCACTCACCTCGCATTTCGTAGCGATGATCAGTGGGCGTCTCACTGAGAATGCGAAAGGCCGACGGATTCTAGGAGCCCAAAGATCAAATATCATCTTTGAAATAGCTTACCTCGACCTTGAGTATCTCCGCAGCGGCAAAGGCATCCACGAGGGTCGTCTCGCCTCCTTTGATCGCAGGCCGCAGACAGTGGAACACCTATATAAACTGCCTAATATTGCTCCAAATACTGCACCCGGAATCGGACAAGTAGTTTCATGCTGAATGAGGGTGACATATCGCCGTACCAGCATGCCGGGCGTCTGCGAATACGAGGAAAAGTCGGTGTGCGGGGCGAGCTCGGCGTTCGTATAGTCATCATCGGCGAGGTAGCCATCCTGAGAAATATTAACTACCTTCTCTTCATATTTCAGCGAGAGTTTGGTGTGTTTGCCTGATTGCTGAAATATAAATCGTTCTCGTGTACTTTTCCACAAATTTTCACATTATCAAGTGAATTCTAAAAAGTATAGTATTATTTTCTCTGGTCGACGGAGTAGGAACAAAACAAACTTTGTTATCATGATTGTTGCTGATCATCCACATGTCATTGCCGTAGTGAGTACCGTGGAAGGGCGCAATCTCGCCGACGACTCTGATTCACAAATGATATTATCTCTCAAAAAAGATTTACAAATGCTAGAGGTACCAAGTGACGAGTTGGTTTTTTGGTTTCCCAATTCGAAATGCTCGTGAAAGAAAGAAGTGTTTCAACTATGCATACAAATTTAACATATAATAATTCATATTTCAGTCATATATAAACGAAATAAATAAGTATAAGAAGGTTGTTTGAACCTCTTCGTTGCTTCCATAGTCGGTTCTACACCCTCAATTGCGATGACGCCGTATTCCACAAACTTATCACAAAATTCGACGAATGAGAAGGTAGATCTGAATTTAATTTATTTCAAATACTTATCAAATCCATTTGAGATATCAAGTTGAACAGATCCATTCACGGATTCAAACAAGAAATGAAAGTCGATTACCACACGGAGAACTTTCCATTCCAGAGAACTTCCAGGGAGATTCTTATGATTTAAAAAAAACTTACTTGTCGATGGTTGGAATAGTGCGAAGTTCGGATCCCTTCCAGAAATTATGTATATTGTGAGTATTTTCCTGAATTTTTTGTTGGAAATCTCGAAAAATATTGTTCACACGTGAGGGTTAACGAGCTGCTGAATTAGTTGCTCATAATCAAAAACTGATTTGTGCCCATCGTCCCAGTTGATTGTTAGCCGACCCTTATCGTAGGTAACGGCATCCCTGAATTATCTTTTTATAACAGTTGCATACCTACAGTAGTCCCCACCTTCCGGAAATTCGAGATCTCTCCATGATATTCACAATTGCAGATACTTCTTCATCTTTTGCATGATTATGATGTTCTCCGCTTCTCAAACGAATCGATTAAATGCTTGGAGAGGGAGCTTTGTGAACCAACCTGCAATGATCTCTGAACCAGACGAGAGGAACGTTCAGATTCGTGTCGTTTTTGCCTGAATCTCATTATTTTTATTGCTGGACAAATTTAATTTGACCATTCCGTAGTCCAATTGAGATGCATGTGCCAGCTTTTGGATGCTGTGATAGCTCAATTGATGAGATAAACGTGGAAACGCGTGATGATATGGCAGAGACTCTTTTGAGCATCTGAAGAATACCAGTTAATTAAAAGCCCATAATAATTGCTCAGTTCGGAACGGTGTGAAAATTGTGAATGAGCGAACTCTTTTAAAGAAATTCTGTTATCGAGCGTTTTTTTATTATTATCTAGTTGACATCTGTTATCAGCTGTTTTAGACCGGAGACAAATATGAAAAATGTTTTTCATGTTTGATCTCCGGTATAAGTGATATTTTTCATGTTTGATCCTATGGTTCCATAGAAGAGGTAAAAAAAAGGATGAAATGTGAGTGATACTTTGTTGGATAAAAAACTTTTGTATGTGGCCCCTGCCACGATGAAGTCAACTGTAGGAATTTTAGTTTTAGAGATAGGACTTTTTAAGGTCGATTTTCGAGTTCTACGCGAAAAGTTACCCCTAGGGCATTTTTTTCAGAATATTCTATTTTTCATGTACGGTGGCAGGTGAGTCCTCTCAGATAGTGTCTCTTACAAACCTTCATATAAGGGCATCACCAAAAAATATTGGGATAGGTTGCCAAAAAGTCAGCAGTCGACGCTCCCCAGAAGGTAAGTTTTCTGGCGAAAGGTCTCTTATGAATAAGTTTGTGAGAAAGGAGTTTATCAAATTTTCGAGACAACAATTAGATAACGTGAGAGGATTGATTTGTGAACTCTACTGATGTTTGTGAATGCTTCGCTATTTCATTGAACACACAGCGAGGAACAAGCGATAATGCAAACCTGAAAAGAGATATACAAACAAAAAGATTTTTTATCTATTGCCTACATGTATAACTACGTAAGTGCCAGAATGCCGATTTTACGCAGTGAACTCTAAAGTGCGCTTATAATTAGAGCATTCCTCGTGATCCCAAGAACGTCGTTCTTTTGACCGTCTGCTGATATCTTGTCACTGAGCTACGCTAGAGTCAGAGAAGAACGCGCCAAACGCACTGTGGGAGAGGAAGGAAAGGGAGCGGATGCTCATTCGCGTCTGTCTCTCTCACTCCCCCCGCTCTCTCGTTCGCACTCCATCGCACTTCCCCTGAATATAACCTCACTTTCGATAGGTTTTGATGTAGAAAAGAGAAATGAGCGGCGCAATCAGCGCAATGTAGGAAGCAGTCTGCGAATTATTGTTATTACTCGCCGAACACGTCGGTAACCTCAAAAACAGCGTGCTCTATTGCGGATGAACAGAACGAATCGGAGAATATACATGGAAAAAGAAAGATAACTGGTAAGAAATAGCATAATGGAAGCGATGATTGGAGATATAGCACCTGAGATTTCATCGATTTATTTTTTTAGAACTTTCACCTATACTTTGCAAAGCGTGAGGTGCATTGTTTTTGTTCGATCACTCATTCTTTCAGACATTCTATCGATTGATCGAATAAACTGAAATTTGTTTTGAGAATTATGAACAAGGTCCGGTTTTGACATGTCCACGAAGCATGATAATACAGAGGAAGGAGGGAAGAACCGGTCCACAGACGGTCCCAATGAAACTCATTACGAAGGGAGAGAAGACATTGAGATATCCTGTGAGAATAATTGATAACTTCTTTGTGCGTTCGAACTCGAAGCTTCGAAGATGTCGATTCTTACCCTCTACCACATATAAATCGACAGAGTAGTTAGGACGGACCATACGAAGCGCCTCTACAACGAGCCTCGAGTCATCTTGAGACGTGGAAAATACAAGCTTGAACAGTACATATTAGCATTATAAATAATCAATATTAGCATTACGATCCAAATCGCGCTCGGAATAAATGAAGCGGCACAAATATACATCGTGATTGCAGTGTTTGGGGAATCACTGATGTTCGATTTATTATGAGTTGTTTGCCGAATCACTACCGTTGTAGAATGTAGATCCGATAACAGAACGAGACTACAATAAGGAGTAGTGTCTGAAAGGTTGTGGCTAACAGAATTGTGTCAAGAACATGACAGAAGCGTCCTGAAATCAATTTTTTTTAAATATATTAATGACGAATTCGCGAATGTAACGATAGTACAAACGAACCAGAAATTGTTGTGCACGGTCCGACATAGAAGTGAGCAATAACCGGCGTTGCTGGTACAACCCTGCAATAGAGGCTTCGGACACATTACCAAATATGTTTCACCTCGACATTACCGCCAATTGTGTCGTTCCGACGATTACGTCAACCAGTGCACTGCACAGAGGAATTAGTTTGTAGGATCTGCCAGAGAATATACACGTTAAGATTGCTGGAGGAATTGAAGAAGCGTTTCTCACTTCATAGAAGAGGGTGAAGCAACAATAATTGCTGCGATTAGAATTAGATTGGCAATGATTGCGAGTGAGTCGAAAATAAGATGATGGATGATGGCTACGAGGTCGTGAAGAGGAATCGGGTGCGGTACAGTCAGCATTCAGGAAAATGAAGAAAATGATCACTTGTTTCTCTTCTCTAATTGTTCAGTGTCCAACACATTGAGAAGCAATATCTATTATTTATGTCCATCGACCATTTGCAAAAAAAATGTAGCCTAATTAATTCCTGCTTATAAAGCAATTCGCTATCGAGGAGATATCGAGGGGATTGAAAATAATTATTTTTTATGTATCTATTCCTATTAGAATGATGCGGTAGAATACACAAGAGACATGAAGACATAATAAACATGAAACATCTCTGATATTCCTAAAAGAAGACGTCAAAATAATTCAGTGTCCAAATTCAAAGGTCTATCACAATGAAAGCGGAGAAACATGCAGCGTTTCATTATTATTATGTAAATCTCTAGATATTTGCTTTCGGAAATTGCAATAATGAAAATTATATTTCCGGGAAAATGCGAGAAATTTCTCGGTGACATTCGACCGCGCATTGGAAAAAGTCCTGGTGATTTTGTCACGGTGCGCGAAAAGATATTGCAGGGTGTTCAAGAAAACTGAAAGCTCTCATGTCGGCGTGGATGGCGAAAGTACCGCTGCAGGCGAATAAACGAAACTGAGAATTGAGCCCCTCAGAATTATGGTGATTTGGTGCTTTTAGTACCTACCAATCACTTTGGCCTTCGAAAGTATGCTTAGAATATACGGTTCGTGCCACTCGGAATCTGCTTTCTATCATAGTGAGAGTTGTCGCGATACCGGAAAATCCCAGTTTGTGCTTTCTGTCCGATAACGCAGAGGGTTTGATAGAGAAAAAGCCGCATCACTGATCCCTGCTCTTATGACTGATGTTTGTCTGGTTGAGAGTGTTGGTCAACGTGCCTGCATCTTCTTCCTCTCTTCTCTCGTTCTTCCTATCACGAATCTTGATAGCACGCACACTTATTCGCGTCTCTAGTCTTTGCTGTATTGTCATGTTTGCTGACTTGGAAAACGATAACAATCCCTGCACTGCACAGCCAATGTTCATTCGAAGACCTTGCACGCTTTTCTTTTCCCGTGCTTGGTACAAGACTCTTGGAGCCATAGCAGCTTCAACTTTTCTCTTAACTTCATAGCAATTAAAATATGTCCCGTTTTTTTTTAACGGATTGTTCGTGATGATACCTTCGAATCGAGACTATTAGATGGTCAACTCGACAATCACCTTCTACGTCAATGGCAACGAAGTTAGCGTGGAGAATCCCGATCCCGAGCTCACTCTAGCGACTTTCCTTCGATACAAATGTGAGTTCTCTGCTTCGTACAGCTTCCTGGTCACTCAAGTTTTGCTGAATGAAATATATGCAATTTTCAGTGAACTTGACGGGAACGAAGTTGGCGTGTGAAGAGGGCGCTTGCGGTGCGTGTACTGTAGCGATCGCACGATGGAACAAACAGGAGCAGAGAGCGAGGTATCACGAGAGATTCATTCATATCTCACAACTCTCATTTCACGTTCCTAGATTCGTCTCGGCCAATGCATGCATCACTCCACTCTTCCTCGTCGACGGTGCACTCGTCCTCACCGTTGAAGGAATCGGTTAACATTTTCTGCTGATTCAGTTAGGCTTCTTTGATGAATGGCCTGGAATTTGTCTAGTCTCCGTGTGTGAGAATTGGAGCATTAAAATATTCCGTCGCAGGTTCTCATAAGCGTCTCCATCCCATCCAACATCGTCTCTCATCGGGAAACGCAACACAGTGTGGTTTCTGCTCACCGGGATTCGTAATGGCCGCATACGCTCTCTTGAGGTTCCTTTCTTATTCGAAGCACATCTTCGATCTTCAATAATATTTTTGAGGAACAATCCTTCCCCGACCGCCGATGAGATTCGAAGCGCGCTCGTTGGAAACCTTTGTCGATGCACCGGCTACAGGCCAATTCTGGAGGCACTCGAGTCGTTTGCGAGTATGTTTACGCTCCTGGTTCCCTCCTTTCACTTTTACATTTTAATTACATCTAAATTATTAATAGAAGTTCGAAAGCAGTGAGTTCGAGTTTCAATCAAATTGGTCAGAAACAATCCTTCCTCAAAACAAATTTCAGTTCATTCAAATAAAATTAAGAGCCGTCCGGCGGATGTTGTATGGGCGGCAAAGGAGTGTGCCCGTGTAAGGAGACGACTGGTGAAGTGAGCGATCATCTCTCATCATCAATCAATTAAAATAATGTGGTCCATGAATGGCAAAGAAAGACAGTCGATGACACGACAAGAATGATCAAACCATCATTTTATTTTCAGAAAGCCATGCCAGGAAAGACACCTGAGATCGTGTGCGGTCTGGTCAATTTCGATCAACTTCAACCATTCGACGAAACCTCCGAAATCATCTTCCCACCCAAACTCATTGTAAGCAATTTATTGATACTTTTTCTATAAATTGTGACTTCAGATCGACAACAAGCATCAACCTCTGATAATCCATGGCAAGCGCGTCACTCTTCACTGTCCGACATCGCTGGAGGTTACACAACAATCTACATAAAAATTAATTTTACTTCAACAACAGGAGCTCTCGGCCACATTCAAGTCACTTCCGCATGTAGACAAGTTCGTTTCCACCGGAATCATGACTCGACTGAGTGAGTTCTATTGCCAAGTTCTATTTAATTTTCTAATATTCAAACAACAGAATAGTAAAAAGTTCAGTACAATCGATGAATCCCTCACCGACGGTAAAGTCTATCTGGATGAGCGTGCAGCGTATTGAACAATTGAGAAATACTGACGTGGTCGAAGGACAGATTCACATTGGTAGTGGACTGAGTATCAGGTAAGCAAAGATAAAATGATTTTATTCCATTTCAAGATTAGAGTATACTAATGATGAATGATTGCAGTGAGTTCCTCGATGCCGTTCGTTCAAACTGTAAGACGGAACAGTATACGACTACCATTAACAGCCTCTATGCCAAGTATTCGAGCGATCAAGTGAAGAATACGGCGGTGAGATTGCACCTTCTACGAATAAGAAGTTGCTTCATTTCCAATCCACTCTTGCCGGTCAGGCCGGCTATCGAGTTTGAAATCGTGGAGAGGCGCGAGCCGATTTTTCAACCCGCGCGTACCATAAATTGATTGTTTATTCAGAGTTGGTCGGGAGCGCTGGCTTCTGCTTCTCCTTCTTCTGACTTCTGCACGCTATTCTTGGCGCTGAACTGGAGGTGAGATATAGTACGATCACGCGCCAAATCCACGTTTTCTTTGAGAGTGCTCCTACTTAACCTCTTAACTGGTGCCTATCGCACACTGAGTGCGGACCACTTCTTCACTGGCACTGAAGGAAAGAAAACGACAATGGAAGCAGAAGAAATAATCACTGGACTGCTAGTTCCTGTTGCTCCGGTACAAAATTTCTCTCGTCGGGACCTTTTCCTCTGCTAGATTAGAAGAGAGAGAGAGAGAGAGTATGCAGAATTGAGAGCCGGTCAGTCATTTCTAGAAGGATCGAATCGCTGTCTTCAAACACGGAAAGAGATTCGGTGCAGACGACGCTGTGTTGAACGCCGCTGCCAGTTATCATGAAGGTACAATATCGCATTTTAAATTCTCCGGCCTCGCTTGAGTATGTGATGGGGTCGAAATGAACTTCTATTCGATGATAAACGGATATTTTGTTTGTAGAATCTGGCAGCTGTCGAGTCGTCATGGGCGCATTCCGTAAACCTCTTCTTCTCGAAAAGTCATCTGAGACAGCGAAGATTGTGATTGGAAAGTTAGTGTCATAAATACGACCGGTAAAAGAAAAAAAAGCAAAGCCTGATTTCAGATTGAAAAAAGGCGACAGAGCAGACGATCATATCACATCATCAATTGAAGAGGATTTCAAGAACTTCACGGGCGAGAAAGAATTTGAATACAAGAAAAACATCGCCAAAGCAGCGCTAACTGATGTATGATTAATCTGATACGGGCAATCGTCTCTTCATTTTACACACATCGGTCAGAGAGCCGATGAAGTATGTAGAGATCTTTCGTATTTTGTTGTGTATTTTAGATGCTCTCCGTGCTAGCGGGAAATGCACATGAAGATGGCCTGAGCATGTCACATAACAAGCTGGAGCCACTGCAACTGTTCAAAGTTTGTTTCGTTCATGATGGAATATTGTCGGACTACATTATATCTTTCGTAATGGACCTGGATTATAAATTTGTCCAATGCATGTTATGACAAGGAAAGATCGGGTCCGAATAAAACGTATTTTATTGTCCATTTGATCAGGACGCTGATCCTTCCCTTGCCCCCATTGGTCGACCTCTGCGACATGCGGCCGCTGACAGACACACAACGGGAGAGGCCCAATACGTAGACGACGTCAAGATACACGGTATGACATTGTAGTATTGCTGCGCCGTTTTACGTTGTCTTAAACACTTTCCTTCCCAGCCGTAACGTGTGTAAGCGTGGTGCAATTCATAGCACATACTGCAGAGCTGAAACACGCTGCACTCGTGCACTCCACAGAAGCTCACGCGCGTATCGTCTCCATTGACGCCACGCCGGCGCTCACCCTCGAAGGAGTGCTGGCGTATGTGGACGCGAGGGTCAGATGAGCTACCGCGTTTTCAAACTAACTTCACCTTTTCTCATAATTCAGTATCAACAAGAAACCATTGATTTAGTTTCAATTCTTTTCAATAATGAGGATATCTGGATTCAAGCAGATAACCACTAACCATGAAAATGTGCATTGTCGCTATTGATGTGGAAGATGTGGAAGATTCGGTCGTGTTCAGGACATTCCTCCGGGCGGTCTGCTTCGTCCCTCAATTCAGCCATATTTCACACTGCAAGACGACACGCCCGTCTTCGCCGATGGAATTGTCAGTTGGAAGAGACTATTTTTCCTCTAAAATTCCTTATGCCTTTCATCGTCCCAGGTGGAGATGGTCGGTCAGCCGATCGGTTGCATCGTCGCTGAAGACGTGCAAACGGCAAGAAGAGCCGCAAAATTGGTTAAGGTCGAATACGAGAAACTGCCCGCAATTCTGACCATCGAGGTTGGCTTGACTGGTACAAAATTGCCATAATTATCTTCAATCAGGAAGCAATTGCCGCCCGCAGTTATCTGAGCGAAGAGCATGCGATCTATGGAAAGTCACCAGAGGAAATCAATGAGGCGTTGAAGGTCAGTCAATAGCGTCCACTATTACAAGAGACAGCAAAAAATAATGCACTGATTGAAATACGAACCTGGGGCTCATTTGTATTTTATTTGCAATAACTAAGGAACTGATGATCAGAAGCTGGGGCAAATGGCTTGAGTATTCGCTCAGAACAAGCACAACTTTGTCAATGTCGCTATCACAGGCGGCTCCCATCCTCCTCGAAGGCGAGTGTTCGATCGGCGGACAAGAGCATTTGTACATGGAGACGCAGAGTTCCATCGTCGTCCCGCAGGAGAATGATGAGTGGTCAGCATCTCTTTCATTTCGAAGCACTCTGAGCTTCTCTGACGAATGATCGAATAACAAAGTACAGTCAACACACTCGAATATGATCGAATATTTCATCCATGATGGAAAGGGTGCCGACAATATAGCCTCTATTCAGGATCGTGTACACCTCCACTCAATCGCCTAACAACGCACAGTATTTGTGCGCGAGCATTCTCGGCATTCCTGCCAACAATGTCGTCATCAAGGTAGTGTATTCAGGGTGGATAAATAGGCATTTCTATTTTTTTTCGACCGCCTTGTGAGAATAGACATACTGAGAACGGCACGTTCAAAAAAATCATTTCATGAATAGAGATGGCGAATGATGAAGTGAAATTTTTCAATGAAGAAGGGGCGACGCGGTGAACTCTTCAATGAAGAGGAAGAATAAGGAGAAGAAAAATACTTCTTCATTCGCCCACTATCTCTTGATTTTGACAACCCTATTCATTCCCTTCACAAATTGTAGACATGCCTCTTATAGGTGAAGCGACTTGGCGGAGCATTCGGTGGCAAACTAACCGGTGATGGAGTGGCACGAGGACCGGCAGTGGTTGCAGCGAACAAGCTACAGT
Source organism: Pristionchus exspectatus (assembly GCA_911812115.1). Classification (NCBI taxonomy): domain Eukaryota; kingdom Metazoa; phylum Nematoda; class Chromadorea; order Rhabditida; family Neodiplogasteridae; genus Pristionchus; species Pristionchus exspectatus. The sequence continues at coordinate 13,553,055 of OU461582.1, forward strand.
AACAGAATAATTAATGTTTTGACGATAAGAAATATGTTCCAGCAAGCCAGTATCGTGTGTGCTCCATCGCTACGATGATATGACCTCTACGGGAAAGAGACATCCCTCTCTCTTCAAATGGCGGTTCGTTCCATCATTTCTTCTTCTGAATACAATGCCGTGCAAAATTGATGAATGTTTTTTGAGAGTGGGTATCGACGAAAACGGCCGACTTCTTGCATTGCACGTCGTTCAGTATCTGCAGGGAGGCTACTCCATCGACCACTCACTCTGGGTTCCTTTATTCGCCCCTATGCTTTATTTCGGTTTTTTGGTCATCCACTTAAAATTAAAATAAACTCTCCAATGGAATACACTATTTCAGATAGCCACAGTAATCGAGGAGGCTAACGCGGTTTTCCGTGTTCCTTCGATGCGTGCCGAATGCTATGCGATGAAGACGAACACTTGCTCGAACACCGCATTCAGGTAAGAGAACTTGCCGTATTTTTCACTTTTTGTAATCTCTTGAAACTCCAAATGAGTCACATGGTGTATTCAGAGCTTACGGTCTGCCGCAGCAATTCTTCTTCATGGAAACGGTCATGGCCGCCGTTGCGCAGCGAGTCGGCCGGCCTCTCAATGATGTTGGCTTCTTATTGACTTCATCGCCTTATAACTAGAGAAGCTGAAGGAAGGGGTGAGGGAAGGGACTGCCGCTCTCTCGCAGTGAGGAATTAGAATGAGGGAAGGGGAGGGGATAAAAGGCAAACCCTTGCGCAAGGGTTTCGAACCCTTGCGCAAGGGGTGAGTCTGCAATGAGCCGTTTTCGGTCGTTTGACGTCGGATTTTCTGAGCCTCAAGCATGATATTTACATAACCGATCCAGAGCTGCAATACCAACACGTTTAACATTGATTTTACCTGTTCGTTCAAGCTAAAGGAAAAAAATCCAGATGAAACGAATGTCAAGGAAAATTTGACCTATAAAAAACGCGGAGGCCTAAATATCGATTTTGTGAAGTTGGTAGAAGGTCCAGGGGCTCTTGGTGTCCTTAAAAATGGGTTTTTGGTTGAAAAATCTGCCGAAGGTGTACGGTAACTCACTCTAAGAGATCTTTTAACGTCACAAAAGCTTGTGAATCTGATTAGGAAAACTAATATATGCTATTTATACAAAATCGGTCAAAACCCGAAGTCAAACGATCAAAAACAGCCATTCCCGGGTCACCCCTTGCGCAAGGGTTCGAAACCCTTGCGCAAGGGTTTGCCTTTCTCACTCTCCCCTTCCTCTCATTCCGCGTCACGCCGCGCACCCTTCCCCCTTCCTTCAGCTTCTCTACTTATAACGAGAGGCTTGACCATAGTCTATAAATGATCCATTGAGAAACACGAGAGTTGCAGGTGAAAAAGCTGAATCTCTGCTTAGAAGGAGACGTCGTGTTAGGTGGATCGACGATCAGAAACTACTGTCTGCCAGTTAGTCCCATCTTAATTTGAGGGGCTGAATGTATCTTGAACGAGTGTATTATATTTTCCCATATATTTTTTTGGGCACAGCTTTTCACAGTCACTTGAGTGTTGCAGGAGTGCTGGAGAGAGGTGGAGCAGCTCTCCGATTTCGCCATAATGCAGAAGGAATGTGAAGAGTTCAACAAGACGTTGGTTTTCGTTAAACTCTTTGACTAGATCAAAGATAACGTCTGTCTGTTCAGGTCGCACCGCATCAAGAGAGGAGTGGCAGTCTCGGGCACGATTCAAGGACTCACTCATCCGGGTGTCGGAGAACAGGTATCATTCTTCTTTCTCCAAGTTCGAAATACGGGTTAACGATTGTGGAATATCTAGGAACGGTAGAATTTTAGCACATTTTTCGTATTTGAGGGAACGGCGCTGGTGCAGTTGATGCTGGATGGTACGGTGCGAGTCAATGTTGGAGCGGTTGAAATGGGACAAGGTCAGCTGGAATTATTGATATGACTAGACGGATAAATTTCAGGGCTGAACACGAAGATGATTCAAATCGCAGCTTCTGTACTCAAGGTGAAATATTATGTTATTTAGAAATTATGATCTTTCTGTATTAATTTTTTGAAACGAATCAGAAGGAGACAAATCGTTGGTGTTGTTATCGATGTGATTGTTTCAGGTTGCTCACGATAAGATCACGATAATAGAGATGGCAACAGACAAGACTGCGAACACAGTGCCTTCAGGTCAGCTTTCCATTTAAGGGTACTACAAGACACAAAAACACAACTCTCACATATCAAAATATTTCAGCCGGCTCTAAGTGCACAGACATCTGTGGACACGCAGTAAAGGTTTGTTTTTCCCTAAAACAATTCTATTGTTTAAAAAAAACTAAATTTTAGAAAGCGTGCGAGAAATTGATCGATGGCATCCAACCGCACATTGACAAATGCAATGGAGACTACGTCAAGGTATTCGTTAATCTTCAAACTAAAAACAAATTCAAACTCATGAAAACACAGGCCCTCATGTCAGCGTGGATGGCGAAAGTGCCGTTGCAAATGAGCGAAACGGCGATGTGAGTTCTCAATGGTCTCACTTACTAGTGATATTGCAACTTGCGCCTACAATGACTCAGGCTGAAATCATTTCTCAATGTTTATATGCTTTTGTTTCATCTTGATCACATCAGAATACCTCGATCCACTACTGATGTACCGGCGAATGAGTTGGCGTACTTCACATCGGGTGCTGCCTGTGTGCAAGTCGAAGTTGACTGCATGACGGGAGAGCATAAGGTACTGAAGAATGCTAAGATGTTGACGATGTCCGTACAGATGAGCACAATCGCGTGGTAGCATCTATACCTTTACTTTTTTGCCCCTTGTATAGTTGAAATGATAATTGAACTGAAAGAATTGCAGCTGAAAGTGGTGGACATCGTTATGGATGTGGGAGACAGCATCAATCCGGCAGTGGATATTGGCCAAATCGAAGGCGCTTTCATGCAGGTTATTAGAGTTTTTAGAATAAACTAATTATTATTTTATATAAATATTCTTAAAATCGAGAACAACAAAATGACCAGCAAATGGTTTGAGGGTTATGGTCTAACGACGTCGGAAGAGATCGAGACGAACGATAACGGCAAGATCACTAATGCAAGTGTCTACGCTTACAAGGTATTTATTCATTTTTTGCGCTCTTTGACATGAAATATAAAAAAAACGTTAAAATTGAATTGAGGTGCCCACCGTGCACATGGTCCCTGAGCGATTCCGCGTCAAACTGCTAGAGAACGGAAAGAATTACCCCGGACAGATATATCGATCGAAGGTGAGTAGTGTATTACAATTCCTAGAAAGACGGAGCACTTCAGCAACCATTATTACTTTGAGGGGATTGGGGAGTCTCCGTATCTGCTTGCGACCGCCGTCCATACTGCATTGAGAATGGCCATAGATTCATACAGGTTTGAATCCTTCGATTCTGATGTGATTATCTATTGGTGAGATCCATATCATCAGATGGCTAATGAGTAGGGTCAAAGTTAAAGAGAAAGGAGAAGGGGAGGATGAAGAATTTCATATTTTGATGTTATTTTTACAGAGGAAAGGACGACTTCATACGTCTCGATTCGCCTCTCACTGCCAAGCGTATACTCAACGCTTGCCATGGCGGAAACTGAAGCTTCGATCATATTGAATACTTGCGAAGAATGTTAGCGTCCAACAGTTAAAAAATTCCACGACCATTTAAATATCTTGCTTCTTTTTCTATTCTCAAGATAAATCACGACTTCCTTTTCCGAATCTACAATTAACTATCACTCTCCCACTCCACCCATGCAAATCTTTCATTCACCGAATATCCCCACTATAGTTTGCTCCGACCGAAGCAAATGGCAGTATCACAGTTACGACGAATATCTAACTCGATTATATTATATCTTTTTCATAACAAGCTCCACGAGCGACTTCAAAACAAAATTAGCGAGAAAATATCGCAATCTTCATCTTCTGCAGCGAGACAGTAGGGATGCACAGTAATGCGAAGAATAAGTATAGGTCTTTCGAATACTCATACTTCGCATCACTGTGTATTCCGGTTAAGGCAACACGCTGATGCTATGAGTTTCACATCAGGGAAGATCATGAATTTCCTTCTCTCACTGAATTGGGCTCATTCGTTCAAGATCTGTTCGTGAAGAATCGCTAATATTACACTTGCCAGAGGCTGCGCTTTTCACACTCCCATACTAGGTCTCTATTCAGCTTAATTTTTTTACATCAGCGGAAATTGAATAAAGAATCCGAAATGACAAAACATTAACGATTTTGATTTGTTTCTTTCGCACCGAAATTGTAACTGAAGAAATGCACCAGGAAAAGGCGAAGCCATTGTCTAATTCAATCTCAGATTCTCATCTCGGCTTAATGAGCGCTCCCTGTTTGACTTTTAGCCTGACTTTAATCTCTGAGACTGCGCCTCACCTTTTATCGAGAGCATTCAATCTACTTGAACAAAATGCGTCAATGCTACAAAATTACCGAGAAAAAAAATCGAGTAATCAAAGATGAAAGCCGGTTAACTAGAGCAGAATGTTCGTAATCGAATTGAACACCACAAGTGCACAGGCGAATTGAAATTGGAAATAATTCAGTTCGACGAATGGTGAGAGAATCGCATGGACACAATAGGGTAACCAGAGAATGAGATTGAATGACAGCATCATGAATGCCTGAATTTAACAGAAGGTCGAAAAGGCAAGGGAACGATCAAAGAACCTTTCTCTTCGCGTTTCTCCTCACAGTATCTACGGTGTGTACCCAAGGAGCGGCCGTATCGCTCGATGTCAACTCGGTCTTCTGGAAAATACACCGTTCTAATTGTAAACTCAGTATTCTTGATACCATTCCGCAAGGACCAACGGCTCTTTTCTGTAGAGCATGCAGTAGAAGCGAATCGTGGACTTCGAGACAAGAAATGGCTGTGATGAAATAATTTGCCCATGTGAATATTCCTAATGTACCTCGAGCATTGTCGGATATGGATAATCTTCTCGTTCGAAAACTATTATGAATCTGTGTGGGAATAGGTACTGGATTGTCCAGTCGAAGCGATGCGAAGTTACTCTCACGATTTGGTGACGAATCCTTAACCATAGCTTTAAATCGCTACACATTCATTTCACTAATATAATCTTAAAATTTCATTTAAAAAAATACCAGACTTCTCGACCGTCGTCGTCCCTCAATTTTGTTTGAGCAATCGAACACATCAGGATCATCTACTTCGAGCACGCTGAAAAAAAAGAATCCAATTCAAAATTGTTGTAGACTATTTACGAAGATGACTCCGGTTGCTTTTCCCCCGTAGATCGGAATGGTCGCAATATCTTTCTGGAAAAACAAATTCCATGATACAACCTATTCCCTGTAAAACAGCCTACTTGTAAACGAATCGTCGAAACCCTGAAAACTCTCCTTTTTTCGCGTCCGAAAGTATGGAAATAATCAACGCGTAGAGAATGAGCTCGAGTACATACGGAATGATGCACATCATCGAAATATGAACAATGTTGTACATCTGAACATGTTAATCCCATTTAGTCTCGCAAAATTTTGCCGTCTGTGCCTTTTCAAATTCTTGTATGCGAATCCACTCCTCCCTTATGGTTGAAGTGTTGAATGATGAAATGACCTTTAAATTTTAATTGGATGTTCACGAATTACAATCTTATCTTACGGTGATGTTATCGACGCGCTCATTTCCAATTCTCCTTCGTTCATATTCCGTCTCGAAGAGAACGCTGTATTCATTCCTATAAGTGTCTTCGTTTATTGTGGCACTACTGGAATCGGAAAATATTACCCTTTGCCTGACATCTAACTATGCTAATAGGTTCCTCTGAGTCAGCCTAATTACGCCCTCGGAAAGAGAAGATTTATGGCGTCTCAAGAGATGAGAAGACTAAAGCCGATAATAGGGTAATTTAAACCCAGGAAATGAGAAAAAGGGCTTTCGGATTTCAGATGAAGGTGAAACGTGTGAAAAAGGAAAGAATATATGCAATAAATATAATAATAAATGATTAAATAAAGCTAACCATATTGAAGAGCATTGCGGACACTCAACGTTATTGTTGACATAAATAACTTTGAAGATGAATAGTTGTGGAAGAGATGATAAAAATGCGAGAACCCAAGCGATTATTAGAAACAGTCGTGTATTGTAATTCTGTGCCTGCAATGCTTTTATTATTCATGCTAAGATAGGGTTCCTGTCAGAAACAGTAGCATATAAAAGAAGATTGATGGCTTATTAGTCCTTGAGTCTAATCCGTGAGTAGTGTTTCCGAATCGGAATGATTGATGAATACTAATTCCTAACTTACCCCTTTCACATGCACTTCCGCTAGATGCGTCATAGTAACCAAACGGTCGAAGGCTATTAATACCTGAGCACTCACAGTTTATAAATGTATTTTCTATTCGAACGTTTACCTGCATGTTTCCGGTCAGATAGAAGGCGAAAGATGTGGCGAATTTGTACAATCGACAGAGTATGTCGCCACCGTACCACTGCAAACTCGAAAAGTAGATGGATCTGTTCCACTGATTTGAACAAATGGCAAAATAGTAGACACAAATAAATGTCAGAATAAAAGTGATATGCATGCCCAGAACGTAGTAATCCAGACGACTTGAGTGGGTGCATAGACGAAAAGAATTAGAGCATCCGCTACCGAGAGCGACATTTTGTACGAGAGAAGACGCACCGCAACACTCTGCAATAGATAATAAAAAATATTTTTAAAAAAATGAAAATTTTAGTATGATCTCACCCTATTTTCCCGACAACAGTTCTGGAACTTGCGAATTGTGTAAACAGAGGCGATGAAACCGAGAACAATGGCAACTTCGTACATTGCTCGTTCGATCTGAGATTAATTCAATATTTTGTTAATTTTTTTCTAATGGTATCTGCGATAGGTTTCTTGTTGTTTGAGACAAAGATTCATGTACTTTACAAGTCTTCAAAGATAAATGAAACCTCATAGGCTATCGGTAGGTGATATTCTTGCTCCGATTCGTCTTCCGAAGATTCTGTGACAAGAAATTTAATGGGAATAAACAGATTCTACAGTGCAACTTTTCTATATAGTTTTCGAATTCGATATTGTGGAGAACATACGATTAACGAGAACGTCTCTTTCCCAACTCCCTTCGTGTTTCTGCATCTCATCCAGAGACGGCATCACTTCCTGACGATTATCGGTTCTTTGAGACTAATGGTGCAGAGTTTGAGAGAATATAAAAACGATAAGAGAATATAAAAAATTCTATTTCCTAATTGTCACACTTCACCGCCGCAAAATAGGGTCAGTGGGCACACGACTTTATGAGCCTTTTAGGACGGGACTTTTAGGCAGACTTCATTTTGAGTCAATGAAGAAAAATAGAAACGTGCAAGAAATAAGAAGCGCGAAGAATTGGAGAGGAAGCGCTTGCGCGTTAAGATTAAGATTGGATTTGGTGGATGGAAAAGAGATGAATGGAGAAGAAGAGTGAGAGAGAACTGCATCAATGAGAAATTGGAGAGGGAAAAGGGGTGGGACAGAGAAAATATCTCGAAGGCACCGTGGAAATTGGCTAGTCCATCTCACGACGAGAACACATTCATTATCCCTTGGCATTTTCATTATTTCGCTGGAACACGAGACATAATTAATGCTTTCGAGACTGTCGGTCCGTATGGGGAACAACGAAAGAGAAAATTATTATTATTTTGGAAAGAAAACTTCGTGGGAAGACTGGGGGGCTCATTCGGTTGAGCCATACTGGGAGGGACTAGACCCCCCCCCCTACTCCTTGCTTGCTAATTACGAGAAAAAATGGGAGCAGGAACATTCTGTTAGAGAGTGCAGGAGACGGAAACAAGATTTTTTTCTTACGCTTTTTTTTTGAAAATACACGAAAAAATACGAAAAAACGAAAAAAGAAAAAAACGAAACGGAAAAATATTAAATTTTATTACCAATCATCAGTTACGAAATTTTGTGTTCGCTTATTACACGTTCAAAGGCCGCACGCGAGCGAACTCATGCTAAAAGTGTTTGTATTTGAAGACTACTTATTTGCACGATGAGCAACTGTTATAGTTTTCCTCCAAAAAATAAATCGCAGCACATTTTCCGATAAATCAAATAAATACGATTTTGACATATCTGTTTGCTGTTTCGAATCCAATGTTGAATACCATCTTCTCAAGAGATCTCTCAAATTCACGGAGAACTCGTTTATCGCGATGAAAAAAGACAAAGTAAGTGTATGTAGAAATGCATGCCGCGTTTTCTTCACATCTTTTGTTTTTATGGAGATAAAGTTCCACTACTACAAACTTGCTCCAAGCGATAATAACATTGTCCGCCCTTATTTCCACTAAGTACAAAACGAAAATTCAATCGGATCAGCATAACTGCGTTCCCTTCCGCGGTATTATTTTAGTAGATTGTCCAGCTCAATTGTTGGTCGGTCTCATTACAGATTTCGTCACAGATTTCGCGCAAATAAGCTGTATTAGAAATGCGCTTATCCGACTCTACGCAATCCTTATCCGGGCAAAGTACTGAATCTACTCCGGCTATGTATGAATTGCTCAATCTACGATCTGTTACTTCGGATATTATCTTTGCCCCGAATGGACCCTGACTGTCTCAATCGTTCTTCTTTGTTGTAGCTCCCTATTTTTTCAATCATCCACTATTTACGAACTCCATGGAGAAATGCTGTAAAAAGACCGTAATCTCTAAGACAAAGATCGCCTAACCCGCAGCTATTTGATAAATTTTGCCCATATGCAAGCTGAGACAGCGATGCTCGCCATGAGCGTCTTCAACAGTTTCGAATGACTTCCTTCTTCCCAATTTTGATGTGGGGTAATCTAATTGAAATTATTCAAATGAACCACAACGTTGTTTCGTGTTATACCGCATTTATTCGACATTCACGATATTCCTTGCAGAATGGTATCATCAAGTATACTCTCTTCCATTCTTCTTGCCTCATCGCATATCACACTCGACAAAGTAAGACTTTTTCATTTCGGATGTCAACTTGAATGAACCGATTTTATCTTTGTTGAACCTCGATACAGAATTGATAAAATACTCAGATACATAGACTCCTTTTTTTCAGGGTGCATTTCGGAAGTATCCATCATCGCTCACGATTCCCTCGACAACTGCCACTCTCCCCATTGTACGACAATCGTTCATGACAGAAGCCGTAGAGGTGAGCTAGTCTATGACAGATCATCGCTGTAAATTCTGCGCGTGACTCTGTTTGATCGACAAGTGTAGAGACAAGAAGCAGACTTTCAGTACTCTTGTTTTTTCGAGATACAACCTGATTCATCTGAAATCATTGAGATGGAAGATGGAGTGCATCGTCTTCGATTGCATGCAAACAACCGTCGCTCGCGAGGGATCAAAATCCATAGAGAGCAGGCCATTCGCGACCGCATAAAGGTATTTTTTTTACAAATTTATATCTGTTATTTATTAGAACTAAAAGTCGGAGAAGCCACTGAATCATCTAAAATTAAATATAAAAAAAACAATCAGGCCCTGGAAGATGAGAACGAACAGTTGCGAAGGGACATTGCAGCTGTGCGGCATGAATTGAGACATCTGCAGCTTAGCCTTCAGCAAATAGAATCGAACGAGGGCAGCTGCTAAACGAATTGTTAAGTGTCTGAGATTATGCTTCGGAAGTTCTATTCCGAGATCTCACATAGGTCTTTCATTATGCTCGTGCATATTCTTCGGGGAATAAAGAGCTCTAAAAAAAAATACACGAACTGAGACGATTATTCTCAAAAGAGCACATTGACTACAAAACACAATTTATTGCTATTCGTAGTATGGGTCCGCGCATTCATCGCAGACTGATTCATTACGAAGCTCGAAATGGACTTCACAGAATCTCATTAGTGCCCTCTCCACCGTGCATTCAACTCGTCTTTGATCGCTCACTTCTTTCGCATTTTCCCTTTTCCCGTACTGATTGCGCCATTGTAGACCTGGTATTTAGGCACGTGACTGAGTTCCAGAACGGGAAATCGTCTAGATTTCATCATGCGCTCTATCGCATCTGTTGTAATCTATATCGAGCTCTAATAACTCTAGCGTGGCAGCGTGATTGAAGCTCGGTACACTCGTCGTTTTCCCACTACGGATATTGGTTGATTGCATCCCATTGGGATTCGCTATTACTCATCAGGCAAGACTACGGTAGTCAGCGAACATTCTTCCGTTTCCGTCGGGAATTAGAGCGTCTCTCAATGTACAGCAGAAAGGTGCATTCTCGAAACTACACCTAGCGCGGCGGCTTTGCGTGCTTTTGCACTGTTAGGAACCCACAAGGGGATATTATTCTCGAAAAATGGAATCACACGTGTAGTCATCGCTTGTACGCCTACGAACGAAATCAATTCTCATTCCAACTCATCCCTGTGTGCACATCTTACCTTCTGTCTATCTGAGAGTAACGCCTACTTATCGCTGTCGCTCTCAAGCACAAGTCCGATCCAGAAGATCAATTGAAGAAGTTCACCCATCTTCCTTTTCCACACCATGACTCGCAAAGTGTACGTCGATCCGCTGGTTAACGTGAGTTGTAGCACAGATCAGGGATTTGGCATGCTCTTTGCGCCAGAGTATGTAAAGTTAAATGGTCTCTTCTTACAAAATGGAACTCTAATTTAGGATTTACCAGCATGAACTTTCCAGGAATTTGCGTATATGGTTCAAGTAGTCGTCACCGTCTTCGCATACGCTCTCAATTTTCTGCTCCTGTTCATTATCTATCGATGTACGAGAAAGGACATAGGCACATATCGCGTGTTACTCATCTACTTTGCCATTTCCGATTTGTACTACAATACGCTGCACTTCTCGGTGTATCCGGTGAGTGTCTGTGAATACTATTTTTAATAAAGACACGGTGAAATTAGAAATTCACAGTGATTTTTTGAGACGTGAAAGTTATCTAACGTTGTTATCTGCTTATCTTTTGAGAATATTTTTTAGGTCCCCGAAATGCACGGTAATGCGTTTATGATGGGCGGCCACGGTCTCTATCCGGAGTTGCTCGGGGTCGGTCTGTACTTGGGAGCGTACGGTCACGCTTTCCCCATACTCATCTTCCATTTCCTATATCGTCTGATCGCCATCAAGTAGTCAGCGACGACACTTTCATTTGAGTGAAACGATTGAATTAATTGCAGTCCTCACTGGATCCAGCACTTCCCTCTCTTCTTCGGTGCGCTTGTTGTGAGCACTGCGGCGAGCAATGTCTTGATGTATGCATTTTATTTTATTATTCCTGAAAAATTATTTTTCAGGTTCACTATCTTTTACTGGTTCTTTCACCCGGACGAGGAGAGTCTGCGAATTCTCGGCCCAATCTTCAATGGGACTATTCCGCAGGATGTTGTACACACGCCGGATACTGCTAGCAAGCACTCTCAGGCGCTTTACTGGGTCCAAATCGGCTAGTTGTCGCATGAAAATTGATCAAGTTCAGTCTGGGAATACGTTCGAGGGCCCTCGATGGCGCAATCTCATTGGAGTCGGATTGATGGCGTCAACGATGGCTGGCACATACGCATTCATTATCTGCTGCAGTCTACTCATCAACAAGTACCTCAAGTAATCTCGCCTTTATTCTTCAATGAAATAGCGTATTTTTGCCTCAGGAAGCAAATGAAGAGCGCGCTTTCCATGCGACTACACAAGCAACTTTTCCGATCGCTCATCTATCAAGTATTCTGTAATTTATTAGTATTTTAATGACTGATTATCTCAGTCGTTTGTACCGCTCTTCACAGCCTATTATCCTGCAGGGACTTCTGTTATGCTGCCCATATTCGGTATACATCACTCTTTGTTTCGTAACGAACATAATTTTCAGGCATAACAGTGCCCTACATATCAATAATCGTTCCTCCAGCGTGCGCTACTCATCCATTAGTGGATCCTCTCGTTCTCATATTATCCATTAATGAATATCGGTTACGATTTTCCTATCGGGATATTTAAATAATGAAGAAAAAACATTGTTCAGACGAGAATTCTTCCGCCTCACTGGAATGTCGAAGATCGCCAGATCAATTCTCCACGAATCGACAAAAGAAAAGTCGAACACAATTATTATTAAAAAAGCAAAGATTACTGATTCGAATCGAAGATTCACAGCTCCATTATGATCTGGTCAATTCCTTCTTTGATTTATTTCCCTGCAGATGTAATAAATTGGATCTCGCAAAAAATGCCATCATTATTTTGATGAATAGATATCTAGGCGTGAATATGAAGAACTACGATAGGTTTTTATTGCTGCTGCTCTACACACAAAATATACGGAATCATTACGAACGAATAATATTATGGACTTTCTCTCGAACATCAGATGATAATGAGGTCTTGAGGGGCGACGGACGACGTCCTCGTGAAATCTGTGATCGTAGGTGCTTTCGCCTTCGGGGGAATAACAGCATTTATTAGCTTGGTGATGCCGATCAGGTGGAGAAACGCCCGACTGAAACGACGCAATGACCGGATTGTTCAACTAAGCACAGTGTGTAAGCGTTATCATTTTTGTACAGAGGAAGGCACACTAACCGATAATCGCTGATGGTGAATATGAGGAGAAGAGGGTCGAAGAGAGGATGGGTCGCACACGCAGGAGGAACGACGATAGACGCGTAGTAGTTGGAGAATCCTATAATAACACTTGTAAGTTGACCTAAAGATTCCAAAAAGACTCACCAAACGCGGGGAATACGACGGTGGAACCGGCAGGATAGTAGGCAGTGAGCACGGGAACGAATGCCTGTGAAGGGAAATCAAATTGAGTAGAGACTGATCATATTCTTCTGATCCCTTGTAACCGCATGCCACATTTTCGGAGAAGTACTGCGAAGCACCCAGAAAGAAACGATCCAAACCTGGTACATGAGTGAACGGAACAACTGCTTGTGCAGACGAATCGACTGCTCGCTCTTCGATCGCTCTCTGCATTTCGGAAATGTTTCAAAAGTGAGTGTAAGGCAATACTTGAGGTAGACGCTGATCTTGTAACTGAAGAGGACGATTAGCGAGTAAGTTGTCGTCATCGATGAGCAGATGAGAAAGACACCAATGAGATTACGCCATCGAGGACCCGAGAATGTCCCTTCTGTCTGATTATGTTGTTAGGATTAAGAGAGTCGTGTACATCGATTAGTATCGGTTATTGAATGCTCATTATTGTAAAAATACTTAGTATTTACTAAAGTGTTGGGACAAAATGAGAAATGACTTTGTCGATTCAGTTCGTAGAAGGTCCGTACCCAGTAGAGTGCCATGGAGTGCTTATCCACATTCTCCATAGTGTGTAGAATGGGAAGAGGAATGGTGCCATTGAACATTGGAGTGAGTGCAGCGACAATTTCTTCGTCCGGATGAAAGAACCAATAGAACACCGAGAACCTCAACGTTTCTTCTTATTATAACGAGAGAATCGTTCGATTCATTCACCACAATGCATTAATTGCCGCTGTGGACAGTACGAGTGCGAACAGGAAAGCCGGGAAATAGGCGAGATATTTAGGGCTGAAATCGGTTCATGTCCCAAATATCGTCGGACTCACTCACTATCGAATTGCGAACAGTCGGTAGAGAAAGTGAAAGATTAGAATGGGAAATGCGTGTCCGTAAGCGCCCATATACATGGCCGTTCCGAGCAAACCTTGGTAGTAACCGTATCCGCGCATGATAAACGAGTTGCCGTAGTTTTCGGGAATCTGATCTTTGATCCTTAGCATGTTACATGGTGTTAACGCATACCGGATACACGACGAAGTGTGCAGTGTTGTAGTAGAGATCCGACAGGGCAAAGTATGTGATTAGAATTCTGTAAGTCCCGATTTCTTTGTTGCTGTGCCTTTGCACGATAAAGATGAGGATGATGTTGAATAGATAAGCAGACGCCGTAGCAAATAATTGGAAGACATATGTAAGGTCCTTCAAATATTACATTTGCTCTTGACTTGCGCAAAAGAACTACTCACGTTGAGAAGTAGATGGTTATACTCTCGATGACCCATCTTACGAGGGAGTGTCTAACCGTGACAGTAAACGAACGACAATACGAATGCTTCGGTAGACGATGGTTATAAACCAGCACTCGTGACCGTACACTAAGCCCCTTTGTGGATTGAGACGAAACCACAGGGGTAATTAGAGAAATACGCACCATTTGTGAGTTAGTAATGTGGTCTATGCCCGACAGATTAGAAAGATGTCTAGTATATCAGTACCTTATATTTTTAAGAGAGAATCATGCCGAATACACTGACTATGAGGTACTACAGTAAAGAGTGCTGCGAGATTCATTCAGTGTATCAATTGAGAATTAGATTCCGTGTTGCAGTCAATTGCCATCTGTAAAACAATTGTTGATGAGAGATGTTAATTCGCGAACGTCCTTTTTGTTTTCGTGAACACATTACAGAGCCAGCAGATTATGATTCTGTTTTGAGCGCAAAAGCGCTTGTGCACAAGTGTACTGTTGCTGTTGTCAATAGTGTAATCGTATCAGCTATCCTACGCAATGCATCACCTATAAAGCGCTGACAGTTTTGGTAGGCCATCAAATCTTTCGGGAACGATGAGCAGGATGCAGCCACTCCTCGCACTTCTTGCAACATCATTGCTTCTACCAACCTTCACTGTGGTCGATGGTCAAGCAGCTCCAGGTCACTGTGACTGGGGGTTTCCTTTTCCCGGTCCTTCCAAAACTAAATACCGGAAGCTCACATTTCTGCTTGTTATTTCTCCGGACCTGAATAGGTATGAGAACGTAAAATTCAATTATCAGGTGCCATCACGAATCCAGTCGCGTACAACGGCACTCTCAGTCCGCCCGTCGAAGCTGCTCTCGAAAAGTTCGAGTGACCTAAAGTATTTGAATGAATAAATCAATTGAGAGCCATCATCGCCGTTCTTTCTGCTATTCGCAGGCCGAGACAGTCAGCCGCAGTATGTTGGCCTAACACTTTCTCTCCCTCTCTAAATAATGGTAGACCGAGTGCATTTTTTACAGATCCTTCCGGCACTCCGAGAGCTGGTAGGGGAGGCAATTGAAGATGCCGTAGAGAGGTCTCGAGGAATCAATGATCCGATAATATCCTAGACTTCGAATTGAGGCCATGCAAATTAGAAAATAGCAAAATAAATTTAGAAATTGTGTTTATCTGTTTTCAATTTCTTGACAATATGTTATATATCTCTTGTTGTTGAAAACCGAGTCAGAAAAAAGTTCACAGCAATAAAATAATACAGAATTCGGTGTGATTCTCTATTCTACATCTGCTATTCGCTTTCATGGATCATTTGGGGATGATTTGGGAAGGGGCATTTGACTCGAATCACTTAGATAGTCCGAGTGCATTTGAAGAGCCCAATGAGACTGAGTAATGAACGTCTGAGTAATGAATGACTGGTTGCATAAACAGGAATGAAGGATTCTGACCGATATTCTGTAATTGATAGTAGGAGCAACAGTGGGTCAACCAATGGATGAATAGCGCATGCTGGAGGAACGATTATTGAGAGAGGAGTGAATGTGATTCCTGAGTGAGCAGTGACCGCAAATTAACTTTTAAAATAACTGCCAATAGATTTCGAATTTGTCTTTCGTTTGTATGAGACCATTGAAATAGTTTTCCATCTTACCAAAAATGGGCAGTAACAGTGAGCATCCGGCAGGATAGTAGGCTGTGAAAAGAGGAACGAATGACTAAACATTCAAAATTAATTTCCAAAATCTGAAGTGACAATCCAACCTGATAGAGAAGCGATCGAAACAATTGCTTATGTAGCCTTATGGATTGTGTACTTTTTACTGTTTCCCTGTGGAAAAGGGGTTCAGTTGAATTAAGAAAAGAAGGGGAAACTTGAGGTATTTGTTAATAAAGTAGCAACAGAAAATAATGATTACGTAAGCAATGAACATAGTAGAAGATATTATCGCTGTACCCAGAAGGCTGAGCCATCGTGGGCCATTGAATGTTCCGTCAGTCTAGAATTGCTCACAAATTTCGTAACCCAAAAATAGCCAAACCCAGTAAAGTGCAAGTTGATGATATTCTGCAGTTGCCATTGTATGAACGACAGGAAGAGGAATGGATCCATTCAAGATTGAGCAGAGAACGTTTAGAGATACTGCATCCGGACGGAAAAACCAGAAGAATATGGAGAAACTTAATTAGAAAATGAGCTCTATCGAATGTTTAGAGATGAAGCTTACTATAAAATATTCCAGAATATGGTAGCTGTGATGAGAGCTAATAAAAAGCGAGAGAATGGTTCGAGGAATCGAACACTCAATCAATAGCAATGCCACCTCATGCCACTCTTACCGTAACATACTATTTGATGGAGAATAATCGGTAAAGAAAGTGGAATATCAGAATGGGAAAAGTGTGTGCGTATGCGCCAGCAAAGATGGCTCCATCGATAAATTGTGAGAAACAACCGTGCCCGCGCATCATGAATGCATTTCCGTAATTTTCGCCAATCTGAATGCAATATTTTAATGGAATGAAGGTAATTACAAACCGGATAAACAGCGAGATGAACCGAATTGTAGTAGAGATCGGATAAAGCGAAATACGTAATCAGATGCCTGTATTTTCCAATCCCGCAATTTTTGCTTTTGCGAACTATCAAGATCAGTAGGAAATTGAACAGATATGCACAGCATGCGATGGATATTTGGACGATGTGCGAGACTTCCCATAAACGTTATTTATTATCATTTGAAAGCAATTCTTGGTGTTTTCGAACTTACATTGAGCAAGGGATCGGCATATCCTTGCATTTCAAATGAGAAAAAAGCCAACAATTTCGATTTATATAACTGAATTCAACAAAAAAAAGTGTTCGGCATTCGTATTCGAATGATGATCTTAACGGTTTAAAAGTTAGCGTGTGCTTTCCAAATCCCAACGGCGCATCATTATCGAACGAACTTTAACAAGAAAATTCATAATTACGATGAACGATCTAGTGGAATAATCGCGATCTCAGAGCAAAAAAAAACACAAAAGAATGTCGATAGGCTCGCATATGGTCGAATAACAATTTTTTATCCTCTCATGGGTATGCACAGCTTATTATTAATATTATTTTCAGCTGCGAGAAGGAGAACTTTGTTCTCGTTTCACCAGTTTACATCTGAAGATTGCAATGAAGGCTCTCCTGAATGAATATTTATTTACCCCAATGAGAGTCCCGCTGTAAAGGGATCAAGAAATAAAAGTCCAGAAGATACGGACAATAATCTCTCTCCAAAACAAGTTCTCCGAGACATACCGATAATCAGAGATGGAGAGCAGGAGCAGCAATGGATTGAAGAGGGGATGAGTAGCACAAGCGGGAGGGACAGCGTATGCAATGGGAATGAACGAGAGTCCTACAGACAACTCTATTTTTAATACTGAACAAAGATTATCTCACCGAACACAGGCAAAAATACAGCCGACCCGGCTGGATAATATGCGGTGAACAGAGGAATGAACGACTTTAATTTTGACACTTGTTTTTTCCTAAAAGTATGACAAACTTGATAAATGAGCGAGCGAAACAATTGCTTGTGCAGACGAACCGACTGAGCACTGATGAGCTTTTCTCTGACATGTAAAAATAGCATTCGTTGGATGTCATTATTCTTTTACTTGAGGTAATTGTTGATGCGTACACTGCAGTAAACAATCATCGCGTACGTGACCACCATAGATGCACTCATGAGAATAGTTCCGAGTAGATTGCGCCAGCGAGGACCCTCGAACGTCGCCTCCGTCTAAATATTTAGATGCTGACCATTCCGAAGTCGAGATCGCGATACCCAGTAAAGTGCTTGTACGTGCTCTCCGGCAGTGTCCACAGTATGCACTAAGGGAAGAGGAATTGATCCATTGAATACGGCAGAGAGCAAACGAAGGCTTTCCTCGTCTGGATGAAAAAACCAATGGAAGATCGAAAACCTGGAAATGTTTGAAATTATTCGTTTCCGAATACATCAACTTGCTCACTGACCATAGAGCATTGCTTGCTGCTGTAGCGAGAATTAATGCGGAGATGAATATCACGAAGTATTGCAAATGCTCAGGACTTCAACTGTTGAATTCAGTGACTAATTGGAGCACTAACTTTTTGACAGCAATTAATCGATAGAGAAAATGGAAGATGAGAATGGGAAACGCATGACCGTATGCTCCCATATATAGGCCAATACCGAGCAAATCCGGGTACAACCCGTGCCCACGCATAAAAAATGCATTTCCATAGTTCTCTGGGATCTAAATACTCTCATGATTAGAGTGGCTGAAGGAAGAGGTGAGGGAAGAGTCTACCGCTCTCTCACAGCGAGGAATGAGAATGAGGGAAGAGGAGGGATAAAAGGCCAACCTCTTGCGCAAGAGTTTCGAGAATGGCTCACCTCTTGCGCAAGAGCTGAAGCAGGAATGGGCCGTTTTACACCGTTTGTGCTCGTTCTTTCTATAGTTTTGTAACATTATTGTTTGATTGGGTTATCAGAGCTCATTTACAATGGTTTCCTGAAGAGCACAAACGCTCGAAAACTGCCAATTCCTACCTCACCTCTTGCGCAAGAGTTTTGCCATTCTCCAACCTCTTGCTTTTATCCCTCCTCTTCCTTTCCCTCTCATTCCTCGTCGCACCTCTTCCTTCAGCTTCTCTACCCATGATTGAAAATTATGAAAACTTGCTCACGGGATAAACCAAGAAGTGTAAGGTATTGTAGTAGATGTCGGAAATTGCGAAGAAAGTGATCAATATACGGTAATTGCCAATCTCTTTTCTCGCATTGCAACGAACGATCAAGATAAGAGCTATGTTGAAGATGTAGGCGAGCACAGTGATGACTAATTGAGATACTTGTAAAATATCCTGTAATCACATTGTTCAGAATTCTAAGAAATTAAAAAAAAGCAACTCGCATTGAGAAGAGGATCAGCATATGGCATTCCGCAGACTTCGTCACTTTTCTCAGTACTGATTTCGTCCGGGGACACGCACAAACCATGTTAAGTCCTGATTGCCGCTTATTCACGGGCTGATTGGCAGTTCACGGGCTGATTGGCAGTTCAAAGCACAAGCACTTTCGAAAATCCTCTCCACATCATGTGAATGTGCTAATTTTTTCAATAACAGGCAATTATTGAATGCAAATGCAAACGCAAACGTATTTTTTGAACAAAAACATGCGAAAAGTATGCTCAAATTAAATCAAAATAGAAAACAACTTTATTATAGATTTGCAAATATTTGTTTATCGACGAAGAGGGATGATCGGTAGGAATTCTTAGGAATTCTCGAAGTACTGGGAATCGATCAGTGCACTTCACGAGCTCAGCACTAACAAGCAAAACGAGGGCACTAAAATCAATGGAGCTGAAAGGAAGAAATTACCAGTGAAGTGCCTTTTTCAAAATCTACACTTTTCTCTTTTTCGCTGAGGACATAGTTATTCACGAGTTAAGATTTGTTGTAAAAAAATTCAGAAAGGCAGCGGCACGCTTCACTTCCTTATGATGGGCAACAGCTATACGCATAATCTCGGAGCAATGATACAAGAACACTTCAAGCAACACTACGACAAAATGCAGTCGCACGCAGTGACCGGTGCATTAGTGAGTTCGATATGAGTTCTGATCAATATTCTCAGAATGTGAACCACTCATCGCCACAAACGACGTCTGGTGTCCGGACTAGAGAAGCTGAAGGAAGGGGGAAGGGTGCGCGGCGTGACGCGGAATGAGAGGAAGGGGAGAGTGAGAAAGGCAAACCCTTGCGCAAGGGTTTCGAACCCTTGCGCAAGGGGTGACCCGGGAATGGCTGTTTTTGATCGTTTGACTTCGGGTTTTGACCGATTTTGTATAAATAGCATATATTAGTTTTCCTAATCAGATTCACAAGCTTTTGTGACGTTAAAAGATCTCTTAGAGTGAGTTACCGTACACCTTCGGCAGATTTTTCAACCAAAAACCCATTTTTAAGGACACCAAGAGCCCCTGGACCTTCTACCAACTTCACAAAATCGATATTTAGGCCTCCGCGTTTTTTATAGGTCAAATTTTCCTTGACATTCGTTTCATCTGGATTTTTTTCCTTTAGCTTGAACGAACAGGTAAAATCAATGTTAAACGTGTTGGTATTGCAGCTCTGGATCGGTTATGTAAATATCATGCTTGAGGCTCAGAAAATCCGACGTCAAACGACCGAAAACGGCTCATTGCAGACTCACCCCTTGCGCAAGGGTTCGAAACCCTTGCGCAAGGGTTTGCCTTTTATCCCCTCCCCTTCCCTCATTCTAATTCCTCACTGCGAGAGAGCGGCAGTCCCTTCCCTCACCCCTTCCTTCAGCTTCTCTAGTCCGGACTACAAAGTTGCCTACGAGAAGTTCGATGTCGATGTAGAGCGGGAAAAGCCGGATGTGTTGTTTCTAATTTCGAGGTCGTTTTTATCTTTCTCACGCTATAATTCCAACAAGAAACTGGCTTTAGATACATAAAACCGGACGTTCCTCTCACTTATCCTATAGAGAATGACACTCTGGTTTAGCGAAGGAATGGCGTACAATGAGACAAAAGAGTCAAAGTTCACTTGAGGACCCCCCCCGGTGCAAGAGGAGGCTCCGCATCACCTCAAGTGAACATTCACTCTTTTGATACTCGGTACAGTGACTGACCCTTCTTGAACGCAGGTGAATTGATGCCGACCACCTTGGACATCGTAGTTGCTTGAAGGGCCGTGAATGTCGAGAACATTGCGGCTTCATCTCAGTTCCCCACATTTATATCTCGATGCAAAGGGCGACCACAACTCCAGCTATCTGTATTCATTGGCACTGTCAACATGCTTATATATTCATTGGACAAGGGAGTATGAAATACGAGAACGTTTGATCTCCCGGTGAAGAAGAGGGAAGTGACACAACAGGGCACATAGACTAGATTGAAGGGAACGCAGGCAAATAACAAAAGTACGCTCGGTTTTTTACCTTCAATGGTCTAGAGACGAAAAGTGAGAGTGTAGACACGCGGAAGTTCTAAGTGTGTTATTCCAATTCGTCGGGATCTTTTTCGCACAGCCGTCGTGCGAAAACTATGATGAGGAAAACTATGAAAACTATGATTAAACTATGATTAAAGTATCGTACATCGCCCACATTACCGAACAAACGAACATTTTTTACTTTTTTTACTTTTTTTAAAGTCAGCGAATTCGCATCGAATATTCCTAATGTTTGTTTCATATTTTTTGTCCACCCACAATTCCGCGTGACTTTTAAAATTGAACGGTGAAATATTTATTTAAATGGGTGAAAAATTGGAGCCGCAAGAGCGAAAAGTGATGACGGAAGGGTGATTACGGTAGAGCCGGCGTTTAGGCTTTACATGGAGCCAGCTGCCCCACTTTTCACTACTTTCGACTCCAATTTTTCACCCATTTAAATAAATATTTTACCGTTCAATTTTAAAAGTCACGCGGAATTGTGGGTGGACAAAAAAAAGAAACAAAAATTAGGAATATTCGATGCGAATTCGCTGACTTTAAAAAAAGTAAAAAAAGTAAAAAATGTTCGTCTGTTCGGTAATGTGGGCGATGTACGATATGATATTATGTGGAAAAAACAACCCCACGATGTTCTCAGGTGCGATGGTCGAACCAGTCTGTGTTCTGTTCCCCCTCACTTTATTTCTTCTCTACCTCTAATCAATGTACTTACTACTACTTTAAAATTTATTCACTAATCCACAACAATTTCAATGACGGCAGTCTGTGGAGCCTGTTGGAATCTGATGTTTCTGGATATTGTTGGTACAGTTCCAGAAAGAGCGTACTTGGGGAGACACATGAGAGAGAAGAATGAATTTCTCAAAAGGAGTCTGCTCAAATGCAGAATGGAACAGATACTCACCGGTATTCAGATATCGTGAGTATGAGAAGAAGAGGATCGACGAGTGGGTGAGTGACACAAACGGGAGGAACGAAGATGGAGATCGGAGCAAATGTTATACCTGTTATTTTGTGTTTCGATGAGTGCTTTCCAGTTTGCAACCGGGAAGTTTTCTGTTATGGTTGCTTGCGACGGAAATTTATAATAATTCCGAACAATAAATAGAAGAAAAAGCGTACCAATAAGAGGGAGAAGCAGTGCAGATCCAGCTGGATAGTAGGCCGTGAAGACAGGCACAAAGGACTGGAATACACAATTATCGAGAATCATTCCTGAGAACAAACCTGATAAATGAGCGATCGAAATAGCTGCTTCTGAAGCCGAATCGACTGGCTGCTTTTCGACGTTCCCCTGAAACTCGCTTTTATGCTGTTGAATTGATAAAATGGCTTACTTGAGGAACTTATTGATGAGAAAGCAACAGAAGACAATAATTGCGTAGGCGAACAACATTGTCGAGCAGATTATCGCCGTTCCCAATAGGTTGAACCATCGAGGGCCCTTGAAAGTGCCTTCTGTCTAAAGCAGAATATACATACTTTTTACTCGAACGAATGACAATCTGACCCAGTAAAGGGCTATTTGATGTCTCTCAGCAGTATCCATTGTATGAACGATAGGAAGTGGAATTGATCCATTGAAGATTGACGCGAGATCGACGATTATCTCTGATTCAGGGCGGAATAGCCAGTAAAAGGTTGAAAAACTGAAGTTGTCGATATTTCCATGATATGGCGAGAATGTTCTCACAATAGAGCGTTGCAGGTCAGAGTTACCGCTACTAGGGCAAGTAAGAAATATGAAAAACATTTTAGGTAATGAGGACTGAAACGAAGTCTTGTCCTAATTTGCCTGTTCAATTTTCGACAACAAACTTACTATTTGAGCGACAGCAGCCGATAAAGAAAATGAAAAATGAGAATAGGAAAAGTGTGGGCATATGCACCGGCGTAGAATGCGCCTCCAATAAATTCCGAATAGATGCCATGACAACGCATAAAAAATGCGTTTCCGTAGTTTTCGGGAATCTGAATGCAGTTACAGTATACAGAAAGTGGATGCTCTCGTACCGGATAAACAATAAAATGCACAGTATTGTAGTAGATGTCCGACAGGGCAAAGTAAGTGATCAGATTCCGATATTTACCGATGACTTTGTTCGTGCCTTTCCGAACTATCACGATCAATATCACATTGAAGACGAAGGCAAGGCAAGTGATTAATATTTGAAAGAAATATGCGAATTCCTAAAATAATTACTTCGTGAAAACCCACAAATGTAACTCACGTTGAGAATGGGGTTGACGTAGCCTCGCTGGATCATAGTAACAGTATGTGATTGTAATACGCCTAGTATTTGCCACAATTGATTCCAAAAAAACTATTCAAGCGAAAGAAGCTCTAACCTTCACTTTAGAAGAATGATATTCGTATCGTAGATTCGATTCGTTTGTTAAGTTCCGTAAAACAGTGCTCCGATTCCCCAGGGAGATTTTGTGAAGATCGTTTGAGATATTATGCTGATATAGGTCTGCGATGGTCGTGATGGTCGTCTACATGAAGATCGAAAATCGAAGTTAGACAACAAGCTAGGAAATATGGGATCAGAGATGTCATGCTACCGAAATCAGAGAGTTACTACAATGAACCAATTGTATGGTCATTTTTCGCATTTTCTATAAACAAAAAGTGCGCCAAGACTGAAGTGTTTAGAAGTTCTCGAAAGCGATAAAATCTAAATGCAACGTATCTAATGGCGCTCAAAGAAAGAAAGATAAAGATCTGAAATTCTAACAACTTTACATTTTTAATTCTACGTTTCTGACAAAAATTATTTCCATTGTTATGTTATCTTGAGAAATCTAAGGATGTCAAAATGCTGCGGACGGTTTCTACGTTTGTCTTGACTCTCATGAATCTCAGTGAGTTTTCGATCATTGGATCATCATGATGAATCTCAGAGAGTGGAATTCCGCATCCTTTTTTTTCTTTTTTTGCTTGTGCGTCTTTTCTATTGCGAAAGGGGAGACAAAGAGCAGTTTATGTGGGATTGGCTCTAACGCAAGACCATAAATGACAATCTTTTAGGAATTCGCCACTTCACGTCACGGTCCCAAATAAATAAAAATCGGTGATAATGTAGCAGATATATCCATAACCACCTGTATAAGATATAAGCCAGGTTGATTTGCGTGTCCGACTATCTCCTGTACAGTATGTCCCGTTTTTATTGATTACGACAAATATTTTTTATTAGATGTTCTATTCAATTCACTATTTTCTCCATCTTTTCGTTATCATTTGTGGTGTCCATTTCTTCAAGCTTTTTTGTTACTTCGTTGATCTACAGTAGTCTGGCTACAATTCTCTCATCATTGGTTTATTGTTGCTCCCGGTCGAAGGGAAGGGGAAATTATTGAAAGAAAGAGATAGACAACAATTTCTGATCTCACGCTATGTTTTTGCTGCGAACTATCCCTTTTCATAATCTCCAGAGTTGGAACGGTTATCGTGTGATATAATGCCCACCAGCTTGTGGCCTCGAAGCGCAAAGATCGTAATTACGATAGAAGGTAGGCATATTTGCCTGTATCGCCCAACGTTGGTTGTATCCCACAATTCAGCATCGGCCGGACTAGTAGTCAACATTGTCCTGATCATTAAGCTATTGCAATCGACAATTGACAAATCGGCCCGGATCTTTCGCATTTCGTGCATGATTACTGCGTTTATTGGCACAATAACATCGATCGTGTCGGTACTGGAACTAGTTGTAAGTGGCGTGCGTACGTATCTTAACGTCTCTGCCCCATCAGTTCGATGCTCTATTGGGGGCATATAGAGCTCCTTTACGATACCCATTTCGGTGGTTCAGGTACCAATTCTGTTCGACGACTCGGCCGCAATTGTACTGTACGGTCCGGCATTATTTCTTCTTCCAGAATGGCTTATCGATTTTCTCATGGTCGCTTTTCTCTGCCAAATACACACGACGTGGCTGGTAAAAACAATTGTTTACCATTTCATTTTTTTTGTTTCCATAGATCATTTGCGCACCTTCGATCGTTCAATGGATGTCGCTAGCAAAGTAACGAATTTTTTTACATTTGATGACATAAGACGACTGGAATGAACGTTGCTTACAATTGAAACTGTTTCAACTGTAAGACGGCCGCATCGCTCGGCCGCATCGCCGGCTTGGCGAAGGGGAGGGGGCGATGCGGCCGAGCGATGCGGCCGTCTTACAGTTGAAACAGTTTCAATTGTAAGCAACGTTCATTCCAGTCGTCTTATATGTTTATTGTACAGAATTTATTATTAAGAATTAAATTTTCAGGCCAAACTCGAGCGGCTTGAACCGTATAGTCTGTGCGTATTCCCTTCCTCTGTTGTTTTATGCAAACGCATGGGTATACTATTTTAGGAATCATAACGGGAAAACAATCTTATTCAGTATTTCGACCGCGCTTTCATTCCGGATCCACCGCTTAGACATGAACTTGCAAAACGTTTATATGAGATGCACGGTACAGCCGAAAGTGATCATCACATCTACGGTGTCAGGGTCGTTAATAATGTGGCTTGAACAAAAATCACAATCGAAATAAGTTCTTTCGCACAGGTCGGGATCGGAATGTTCGAAGTAATGCTATATGATGTCATAACTTCACACGTCGCATGTTATGGCGTGTTTATATGGACCGCAATAGAGGTAAACAATATGGTAGTGAATTAATTTAAATTTTTTATTGTATATTCGATCACGCTTGCGCGGGCTGGGAAGTGGCGCAAGCGCAAAGTCCGTTCAGATGCAACGACGTTTCTTCCGCACCCAAATTGCCCAGGTTTTGAACGAAGTGTATATTATTTTATAAAAAAATATGAAAGGTCTTCACGCCACTTGTTCTTCTGACA
The DNA here is from genome assembly GCA_911812115.1 of Pristionchus exspectatus. Classification (NCBI taxonomy): domain Eukaryota; kingdom Metazoa; phylum Nematoda; class Chromadorea; order Rhabditida; family Neodiplogasteridae; genus Pristionchus; species Pristionchus exspectatus. The sequence goes on from OU461582.1 coordinate 13,579,016, forward strand.
CTACCGCTGGGAATATTCTTCATTGCTACGCTATCAGGAGCGAAACTTGCGAACCTCTCATTCATCATTGTCTACTTCTTCTACCTCACAATTGGTGTTACGGTAAATATTGTATTATTGGCTCTGTTCTAGTTATGGGGCCCACAATTAACTTTGGGCCCCCATAATTTTCATGGCCCCTATTACATGGGCCCCCCCCCATAAAATTTGTCCGTGATGGCCCCCTAATTTTTTTCGGGCATTCACAATTTTAATGGGAACAACTAGAACAGAGCCATATTATTTGAAAATAATCAGCTGTTTCCATGAAAGCGACTAATTTTAGGCCGCTCTTCATCTTGCTTTCGTTGTCAAAAGCAATGATCGGAAAGTGATAGTGACGCGTTTGTCGTTGTCGAAGGTAATACAACACTCAGACCACTAATAAACTGCACGTAGACTCTTCCAACTGAGCCCACCTTCTCTTCAGTGGCGAAAAATTAATTCCTTCATTACTAATATTTGAGTGCGATTGTAAGGAATCGAATTTGAGTAAAGAATGCAAAATTTTGTTCTAAATGTAAGCGTTCGTGCTGATCGTTCGATCAAATTCATATTTTCATTCGATGCATTGCAATCCAAGGGTCTGGGATTCACGAGCTGTTATGATTTTACCAAGAAGTTAGAACTATCAAAGAATTGTACCTAATCTTGTCTTGGGCTCGCTCAAGATTCGTGAGCTGATCGATCAGAAGATTCATCTTCTTTTCCGGTGTCGTTGGAGCGATTTCATGACTATGAACATGTTTCTCCGTCATGCCTTTTTGAGTTGTATTTTGCATAAATTAGTTAACATGAATTGCTCACCATTTCCAATTGGGATCGTGTGTTGCGCCTTCGATTGAGAACATACTGAACTAGGGGATATCGGGGCTAGCATCCATCGTTACGACGATTCACAACGGGTTCATGCCCCGGTCGATGCAAGGCGGCAGGTTACGTCAAATTTCGATCTACCCCTCCCTGCACGTAGAGTAATTCACTCTGCGCTCAGAGCTAGACCGACCTGGTCATTCATGAAGAGAGAATGAGAGGGAGGGGAAAATGGCCTCTTCCTTTATCGTTTATCTCCTCATTTGCCAGCCCAAGTACTGATCATGAAGCAGTTCTGCTTTCCGCCCATTACGGCTGCTCTGATGAGAATTGAGTTGACAACACGAGCATCAATCCCTCACTATCCTCTAGCTAGGATAACTCATCAGATAATGCAGATTCGCCCCATTCACTCTTTCCTTGAAACGAACTGAGAGTGCAGATCATCTAAATGAAACAAGATCGGATGTTACAATTGTTTTTTCAAAGACGAAGTAAAAATAATAGTATTATTTATCTCAGAATTCATGATGATTGATTGTCATTGAATACACATCACTACTATTTCCCCATCTTGCGAAATAAGTTGTGAGCCTCTGCCTACAATCATCCTCGGCAGTTCATTTCCATGACACACGAGCTAATAACGTGCGACGCCCTGCTTATCAACTGATCATTCCGAGATTCATTCTTATCATTTGTTCTTCTCGACACTTCACTCATTAAGGGTCGATGTGCAAAAAGCAACAGCTATCTCATAATACCTGGTTTTATTGCATTTTAATTGTAAGTGTGTATTGTCATATTTAGAAATGATTATCCGTCTCGTGTTCTCCTTTTCGCTACTGCACACAGTTGCGGCGATTTCATGCCAGAACCAGTACAACTATGATGTGCCTTGGTCAGTTCTCTTTCTTCAAATTTCAATGTCATTGTTGTGAATAGCCTGGTCACTGTTTCTTTTCTTTTTCATTAAAGGATACCAAGATAAGTGCTTGATCAACAAAGATCAGCTGCATCAAGAGAATCGTCAAACTTTTCGAGCTCTTCTCGGTGTCTTTACTAATGAGATTCACAATAGGTTCGCTTCGTACAAAATGCCGAAGCAAGCTGGAGAGCCGGCCGATTCCGCGGACGGCTATGGTTTCTACTACCTCGACTCTACTAGTAAGGCCGCGCTAAAGCCCTCGCCGGTATCGCTGAAGATGCAACACAATGTGCGTTTCGAGCGTAATAAGGACAGATAAAAGCATCGCAAAATTAAGATTTTGGAGAAAATTAATAATTAAGGCTATCGGGTACACTCTGGAACCGTACTACGACCGAATGGACGATGATGACATCCTGCACGTCTTCTACAATGATGAGGTTTTTTCCAAATTAGGTACAAGAAAATGTTCAGGTAACGTTCGAATTTATATTTTAATTGAATCTGATGAAGGATGGGATTATTATTTGTGTGTGAATCGCTTTGAACAACCACATTTCGAAACGCGATACAACTACCAAATTTGAGCCGGCAATCAACGGCACGGAGCTGAAGAGCGCAGATCACACCAGCGAGGATTCCACTAGCGTTAAGAAGGGACACACGAAAGGTTTCGCTTTTACGTACCCCCATTTTTAAGCTGAAAATGTGCACCGTTAGTAATTTGTAATGCAGGCGTGCTTCTCTTCGATAAGGGCTCCGGCTCGGGCATTTGGCTGGTGCACTCGGTGCCCAAGTTCCCGCAGGTTTGTGTTAAAAAAAATTTTTGTTTAAGAATTTTAATCACTTTTTCAAATTTTCCTCTGTGTGCGCGTAATAATAGTGAAATGGAAGCCCTTTTGAAGGCGGACAAGTACGTGTATCCCGATACGGGCACAAAGTTCGGCCAGCAATTCCTCTGTCTCACACTCGACACGGAAACACTCGCACAACTCGGTTTGTTTCCTCCCCTCAAATCTCCATTGAGATATTCTATCCCAATCCGACACCAAAAGTCGGATTTTGGCCAATTCAAAGACAGCTCTGAAAAAAGAAGCGGAGTAGCGTGAGATCATGATAGGGAGGACGAAATATTCTGAAACAAAACATGGTCCAAACAAAGAATGAAGAACCGGCGAGCTTTATTCTGGATAGTCTAAAACAATAATTTACAGGCACAGTGCTATTCTACAATCACCCCGACATCTACTCCTTCCGTCTGCCGTCATGGGCGGAGGAAATCGCGCCCGATCTTGTCAAGGTTATTGCCACATCTTGATACAGATCACACATATTATAGCAGCGGGGCTCATCAATCAAGCAAATCCGTATTGAGGTGATTTCAGGTGCTTAACAAACAGTACAACAAGGACCCGGACGCAACGAACCTTAGGTAGATCTCTCATTTGTCTTGATCTCTAACAAGTTAGATTTGCATCATTGTAGACAGACTCTCGTTGTGAAAGGAGCGGAGAAGACAAAGATGGAAGTATTCGCCAAGACGCATCTTTTCAATGACGGCTAGTCAATTCTGCTCTCCTTTGCAAATCCATGTCAATGTGAAAAGATAATCTAGTCTAAGAAGAGTTTCTCAAGGTTCGATGTACGTTCAACCCACGCTTCGGCCTTCGAGCCAACTCGGGCCAGATAACGGTGTTTTCTATCAACTCAAGGCGTTGATGATCGGGATGTCTCAAATCTATCAATTTCATTTCAGATCTGTGGGCGGCCGCGGTCGCTCCAGTGTACGGTCCTCTTGAAGTTGAGACATGGCGAAATGACCAGGTGCATCTCATCCCGACCGACTGCAACAGCACAACACCAGTGTACGACGGACAGCAGATAAAGGTATCTGCTTTTTGTGTACCATCGTACCATTCAAATCATGATTAAAACTTATGTAAGTTGTTTCTGAAGGTCGGCGGGTCAGCGCAGTTCAAGTACACGCACGACCACTCTAAATACGCGCGAACGCTCGATGAGACGAGAGACAAAGTTGTGTGCATCGGAGATATTAATAGAATGGTCAGCAATCATGCCTTACACCACAGTAGTATACTTCAGTTAAAAAAACGATTATGGTCGAAACAATCTGATGACTGAGCATCATGTCGACAGTAATCGTTTTTCTAACCGACTGGAAAAATGAGCGCCGATCAAAATCGAATGGAAAAAGCACCGATCACTGCGATATTACACTTCTCCATTCTGGAGATTTCAAATTCATTCAGTTTCATTATCCGTTTGTGGTCTTGTAATTGTACAACGTCAACGCTAACAGGGTATAGTTATTTATCTGTGAAACAAACATCTATTCACGTTTGAGAATGTCCATTCTTTTCTGGACCGTCTCGCTCCCAATGTCCCTTCTGTATTCGCGAACGACTTCAAGAGCTTGTCCGAGTCGGTTTGATCAGCATGGCTTAGAGTCGAAGAGTCTTCCGCCTCGGTCTCCATAGAGTCGAGAAGAGCCTGCATGATGAACTGAATAAAGCAGTTCTCGGTGTTAATTTAATAGTAGACATTATCCGTATCACTTCTCTCATTATACCATAAGACTAGGATTTACCGCGTACGACCGGAAATCAGAATCTGTTTGCCAACTTGCCCATCGTCAAAAAGATGATCCGTAGTCTTTGTACTTTCGTGTACGACTGTCACATAGAAGCACAAAGTGATAGTCAAGCTTACGCGTCACTACGTGTAAGTACGCGTCTCCAACCGTTATTATCCGACCGAATTGATCCTAGATTAATGAGATCCAAAGAATATAAAAAGCTGCAATGCTCGCAGTGAAACACCAGTCAGCAATGTCATCTTCTACCGAATCCACCGATCGCAAGGACAACTCTACCGACGAGCCCGAAACGAAAAAATTCAAACACCCCATCAATGAAGACCGAACTCTAAAGATGATAAGTTGTTTTAAAAAATAGGTCCTATACCATACATTTTAGACTCCATCTCAGTGGAGTGTCAACCCGAAGTACGCTATCGTAATTCTGATGTGTACTTCTTGCTACAACGGCTTCAGAAGCATGTCCGGACAGCCAAACATAATCTGCAATCTGTGTATACTACCATTTTCACTAATTTGCAATCAAATACACGTATTCAGGTGATTCGTGTACCCAACGTAACTATAGTCATCGCTTCCCAAATTCGAATCCGCTCAAGCCTTACGAGCCGAGACCTAATACTGATGAGTGACATCACCGTCATCCCGACTCTCGTTTGCTATTGTTGTAACGTGAACTGTTATTGTTGATAAAGATACTTGTTGCTACGTTTATCAACAGCAAAACAGTAACAAGATCACGTCGGGACCAATCAACGAACCCAAAAAAATCAATTTTAATCGGCTCATACAGACTGAGGTTACTGTTTGACTGAGCGTAACGACCAAGGTATTCCATCAACCTCTTTCCTGGAGATGACTCAGTGTCCCCTGAAACTCTAGCAAATAGAGAGATTTGTTATCGTCTCTAAGTCCGTCATGGTGAAATACCATCTTGACAAACTGTCTATCAGGGTCAACTCCTGCACGGAAGTGACTCAGAGGATAACCTGGAAAAAAAGTTAAATGGGCGTGGCCAAAAGAAGAAACAAGTATAAAAAGGTAAAAAGTTACCAAAAGTCTCAATCTGATTATACTCCGATGGATGTGAAGTGGTCCACGAAACACGCTCTGGCTCTGTATCGGACATTCGCCCCGGACTCTGAACAAGGACTCGCGCGTCTCGTTGAACTTCTCATCTACACTCGCGGAGGAATAATGTCAATGACAACAGTCGTTAACATTCTCACAGAGCTCAACGAAGGAATTACTCATTCGGAAAACGACTTTTCAATGTTCATTGATAAGCACTGTGACAATATCAAGTTTGTAATCATAGACGGAGCCATCAAATGTAAATTCATGAACAGATAAAAGATGTATCTGGCAAAACGAACCGTTTCCTTTTATACACATTATTAGTGTCGAACAGATCGACACCAATCGCATTATTGGATAATCCCGTCGTCGAGAAGCAACGTTTGCCTAACCTGGGACGACCAGTGGCTGTTGCGAGACTTTAACTGCCCGTGTTGTGCGCACGTGGTAGGGGAGTTCTTTACTGTGATTTTCACCACTTCCAACATTTCTTATCCCCCTGGGTTTGGGTGGATCTGACGGCGGGCGGGGTCGAACTCGTGACCTTCGATTCGCATTCCTGGCACACAACCACTGCGCCACCGCCAGTAACAGTATTCACATAACAGTATTCACAAGGGTCAAACAGTTTGGAATGGCATTGCGAGACAAGGAGACTGGAAAGATGTCCTACGTCCTCAAAGTACGCGGAATGGTTCTCGAAGATGATGCCACCACTACACAGCTTAATCAAACGCTCCACCCCTATGGTACAGACCACGTTAGAGTTCAAGGACTATCGACCGATCAATAAGAAGGGTTACCGTATGCCCGACGGATCAGTCCTACCTTTTGTATATGTACCATAGTGTGTCTCTTTCTGATATTCCCCTTTAGTGATGGATAGTAACCAGATTCAAACTATTCTTTCTCGCATTCCTAGCTTCATTGGTGTATTTTCTTGCAATAACCTCCCAACTCAGATTGCAATAAAAAACTTTTCTCTAATCGTCAACACTGATGCATTCGGTCTGCCCGGGAAGCACTGGCAATGTATACTTGTTAAAGGAAAGGTTTGCCACTTTTTTGACTCTTTTGGAGGAGAGCCAACCAATCCGCAAATTCGAAAATTTTGCGAACAGTGGCCAGTGGTATACTATAATAAACCTCGTCACCAAGGATCGAACGAAAAAACATGCGGCGCGTTTTGTGTGTTTGTCATCAATGAAACCAGCAGAGGACGATCGTTTCGTCATATCCTGAACGCTCTGAAACGTATAAAAGACGACGATAGTTACGTTCGAGCATACCTCCTTCGTCATTTTCACTTTCATTTGTCACTTGTCTAGTTTACCAGTCGGTCGCTATGGATTCGCTCTGTGCTCTGAACAATACCGTTCCTACCCGGTTCCACTCTTCCGATCGCGCTAAACTTGAATGCTCCATTTGTCACCGTCAATTTTCGTCCACGTTCTCTAGAAAACGCCATGAGCAAATGCATGATCGTTCGTCAAACCAGTTGCAACAGGAACAGGGAACCCCTGTCCTAGATTTTATGTGTAACGACCAAGAACAAGGAGCCCCTCCTCCTCCTCCCCAGTCTAACCCCCCTGCGTTCGGTAGTACTAATACGGCATTTAACACGTTCAAATTTCAGTCTGATTTCGAAACCGTTTGTACCCTTTCCATTTATCGTCAAATTTCAACTGGTAATTTGAGAACTCACTTTCACTGAGGATGTCATCCGGCAGCAATACTCGTCGTCTTCGCCTCCATCAGGACTTTCTGAAAAATGTCATTGTCGATCTCAAGGAAATTGGCACCGCTTCACGACAGGAGATTGCCTGCCTAGTCGAAATCCTATATAACATCCACAAAATTGCTTTCAATCGTACCGAACGGAACTCTATTTCTCAATATATTCATATTGTTCGCTATATTGGCAAGTGCAGGGACCTAGGAAAAGCTCGTGAACTGCTTAAAACCTTTGCTCATTTGTTCATTCGTCCTGTTCTGCGAGCTGTTGTATCGAGTGTGTCCTGAAAAAAAAATGAAGTTTGCTACACGTATTCAGCCGTTTGTATCCCTAACACAAAAAGAAGCCGACGGAATTGCTATGGATCAAAAGCTTTCTAGCATTCTATCGCGTACAGACTTGGACAGTAATACTAAACAGCGCATCTACCAGGACGGTCTAGCCCGTCTTCGGAATTATGAATCCGATCACGGGCCAATTGAGGAAACAATCGTCGACTCACCATACGAGAAGGAGAGTCGATCATATGAGAAGAGTCGCAAGAAGGGGAAGGTGACAGAAGTGGCGAACGGTGGGCTAAATACCCACCACTCTGACGAAACAACCACAGCTGTCGATGATGGCATCGATAAATCCCGCAGCTTTGCGGGAAAAAAGAGGAGTAAAGTCTCTACAAATAATGAGGGTAAATCCTCCCAATCGTTGGGTGACAAATCGGAAAGATCATCCGGTGGAAAAGAGAAATCCTCTGTTAACGAGAAGACCAAATCCGCCAAGAAGAGTGCGAAAAAGATCCCAACACCCAAGGCTCGTTCACAGTCAAAGGGTGCATACAACAAATCTTTTATGGCACCCACAATCGCATCGATTCAAAGGGGAAATGGCGCTCCCAATTCGAGATTGTATGTAAAAAGCTGGTGATAAATGATTTTATGCATGTCGAACAAAAGCTGATACGCTTTCACATAATATTTCCCGGAGGATGCATCAAAAACGAGGCATCTTGGTTCGGTTACCGGTCAAACTTTCGAGAGAATACGTCATCGTGGTGATCACCTCTCATTTTTGTAAAATGATGTAGCTTGGGTGCAGTATAATAGATGCATCAGCGCTTCTAAAATCGTCCGAAACGATCAGAAATAGTTCTTTGCATAGTTAACAAAGAACTCGACGACATCTTCAACAAGTTGAATAGAGAAAGTATCTGTAGCATTACTACCATGACCAAGAGTTTGTCCGATCGTTTTTATAACCTCGATAATCCGTCATCATTTTCCTCTCATAACAATCTGCGAAGAACGAGCGGGAAAACATCAAGGGCAGTCACAAAGTTTCTCGAAGCTCAGCCCGTGTATTCTCGCCACAAACAGGTGAGATACCGTTTTCCCCGAAGACGAACAACAGGTGAGCACACGTTCTCTCATGTTCAGGCCGACTTGATCGACCTATCAGCCTATGCGCGAAATAACAGAGGGTTCCGGTTCGCTCTCACAATGATTGATTGCTTCAGCCGATTTGCCTTTGCAATTCCGATACACCGAAAGACGGGAGCGCTCGTAGCGCAGGCGCTCCGGAGTGCGTTTGAATCCGTTGGCAAATGGCCAACATTTCTGGTGACAGACCGTGGAAGAGAATTTGAAAACCAAATCGTGAAAGGGTACCTAGAGGAAAACGCCGTAAACCTGATTCATCCGGAATCGGAAATCAAGTGTGCAATGGTCGAGCGCTTTAATAGAACCTTCGAAACACGGCTGCATAAATATTTCACTCACACAGCCTCCAAAAAATGGATTGATGTAGCGAGTAAAATTACAGACGCCATCAACAACTCTTGGCACCGAATCATAAAGTGCACACCACGTCAGGTGTTCACCGGACAGAAAACACCCGCCCCCCTGCCACCCCCAACCACCGCAAAGAAGCCAAAGTACAAGCTTGCCGACATTGTTCGTATGAGTCGACCGGACGCGGCGTTCCGCCGCGGATATCTCTCCGGTTGGACCGAGGAAACGTTTCAGGTAACAGCCGTTATTCCCGGATCCCCACCCGTTTATCGTCTCGTCGATTTCAACGGTGAGGAAATTGCGGGAATAGTCTATGAACAGGAAATGGTCCGAGCAACCTGAATAAATGTTTATTATTAAACGCGTACAAGAACAAGGCGAGAAGAGAGTGAACAACGGGGGGCGCTACGTTGGACATTTTTATCGTGAAAATTTAGTCATGGCGATCATTGTATTTTCTCGAAAAGTTGTTTGTGTCTACACACTCAAAGAGAGGACATCTTTTCTATGAGCACGGACACGACCACTGTCTTTGAGCCGGCTGCGCGGCTCAAAGGCAGTGTTCGAGTGCGTGCGACCTCGTCACTACGTTCCTCGCCAATGCGATAGAAGGAGACTAGAGGATTGCATCCACGTGTGGGACGCGATTTTCATCGATTGTTAGCACCGAATCGTACTCACAGTATAGGATGCAGAAAATACCTCCAGCGGGAACAGCCTTGTTAAAAAATATACGGAAACTGGTGGTACCTAGACTGATGAGATCAAACATGTCCGAATCGAGCGTGGGCGAGATTTCATATACGAAAAATGAATAGCCAGCCTTGAACATCTCTCGATCGATTCCGTTATTTGCAGAGGAGCGTGCCATTCCCGTACCTTCGAGCATATTGAGATAGGCTGGGATAAAGTAGTTGTTTTCAAAATCTAGGTTCAATGGTCTGGACGGAATGGTTCGCCCTCCACATTCGAGAAATGCGTCCTTGATATCAAAATGTTTAAAGTTGAAAGGTGTCTTTTTGTAGGTACCTAGATATTCCTCAGCGCCCACCATGCACATGATGATCCTCTTTGGAATTGACGAAGTGAGTAGACGACACTCGGGAGCATCGAATCGTCCCTCTGCAATAAAGAAATTACGCATCTGTACGTTTGTTAGAGGATAAGTGATCATTCGGTTCTGTTTGAGTAGTTGTTCAATTGCGAGCGAGGCACTATCGTGTAGTTCATATTCGTGCAAGAGGAGTTTGATGTCATGAAGCTCGTACGTGTACTCGGTTTTGTCTGCTGCGATTTCAAGAGAATCGATGACAAATTTTGGATCGTTGAGATACGCAACAATTTTGAGGTCAACATAATTCAAAAGAAGTCGAGGTTGAGTAAAGAGGTTCAGGCTCAGAGTGGCGGCAAACTGAGCCTCGCCATCTCGATTCAAATGATTCTGGCGCTTAATGTGACCCGCTGAATAGGATTCACCCGCATGCGCATCAAAAGCGTACCCGCTCATTGACAGAGATGAATTCTTGGCCTCACTGCTAACCCCGAGTTCCGTTTCAATAATACTTCTCCAAGCGTACATTGGCGAGGAATCCTCGACCAGATTTCCATTCAGATAGACTAGGAATTGTTTGAAGAGGGTCTTGCCAATCATTTGGGCAAACGCAAAAGGACACGACTCACGCGGTTCATCAATGTCAATTTTTTTACCATCCTTATCTCTGATACCAATCTTGAATTGGAGATAAGTTCTTTGGAGATTTAGAAAACTTTTCTGAAGACTGTACCGCCATTCAAGAGGACCTGACGAGTTCCCGTTGGAGAACGAGTTTGTGAGTGGGCATTCGATATACCTACTACTCACCACACCAACTGATGTATCTGGGACGCTAAAAAGATCGAGTTCGGGAATGGTAGTTTTTCTAGATTTTTCCGAAATTAGTTTTAGCATTACGGAGATGGTAGGAAAACGGAGCGTTTGGGAGAAGCCTTTTTCGTTGCTGACGATTTACGCTTTGAAACTTTGAACGGTTCGGCTTCTTTAAATGCATTTGGTAGTGGAGCAGAGGGTGCTACAGTAACCTCTTCAGAAATATTTGGACGTTTAATTGAGCTTTTTGAGTCACGGTGATACCGTAAACCAAAGGGTTTTGATCCGCTGCCTTGTTGTGATTGAAACAGTTGAACAAAATTAATTTTATTATAGTCGAATGGGATGGAACAGTTTGCAGCCGATGAAGACATTTCAGTTTGATTTCATAAAATGAAGGACGCAAATTGTCGAACTTCCATTGAACTTTATATGATTTCCTCGTTCATCGCACACTTGAACACTCACACAGTCGAGATTTTCCACACAAACGGGAAAGTATCGAACCGGATTGCACACCACGGATACAATCTTGCTCTTACTTTCGATAGGAACGACGCGCAATAGTTGAGATTTAGAGTTGCCAACAATATTCGGCTGAATGCAGTTTGAATGAATGTACATTTTTGAAGCGTTGTGAAAAAATCGATTTTGAAGGGGGCCACATTCTTTCCTAGAGTCAAAGGAACATCATCGTGCAAAGTTGACGTGAACCCGCAGAACCATGCTAGCTGGGCACTCAGTAGCAGACTTTCCACAATGTTACGATTAATGTTTAGGTGAATTCGATCGAGAACGGGATCAAAATCGAACGAGAATCCGTGCTTGCCGTATTGTTCCTGAGCTCCGCCCGCCGAGAGACTTCTCATGTTGGCGAGAGTGGCAATTTTTCTTGAATCGATTGCTGTGTTTTTCTGCGCTGTCAAAATTTCGGTCAATATGGCTAGAGTTTTTTCATTGTCCTCGGTTTGTAGTTTTTTCTGTGATGACAAAAGCTCGTTCAAAACTGAATGGAGGCTCTCAATATTTTGATCTTTTTTCTGAGCAGACAAAATTTGGTTCAAAATAAAGCGCGTTTTCTCATCGTTATCACTATTAGCTTTTGAGTTTGACTGCATCGCTTTTATTGATTCATTGAGAATTTTTTTGAGTTCCAATTTTGTTTGTTCCTTTTCGTCTTTAATTATTTGGTGGAATTGATCAATTACTTTGGATTGCATCTCTTGTGCTTCCTTTTGTGAGAGTTGTCTTTCTTGCGAGAGTAGTGTACGAAGAGGATCAATATCGATTGTGTGAATCATTCGTGTTGTTGGTTCATGGGCAATTTTTTCATCTCTAGTTTCCTCACTTGACTCATTTGTTGGAGGGGGAACGGTAGCTGCAGCTTCTCTTTGTTCTTTTCTTCGTTTCAGTTCCGCAATTTCCTCCTCGTTTGCTGGTCGTCCTTCTCCACGGGCCACCTTAACAGAGACAGTTTCATCATTACTAGGTGCATCCCTTCGTTTTCGGTTGACAGTTACGGACGCTGTCCAAAGAGCACTCAGGAGACTAAAAATGTCCCGATAATTTCCTTTTTGTACCGAAAACTGCTTTACGTCACCGTTCTTTAGTCTGACAGTAAATGATTCATCACTGGAAAGGTTTTGCAAATTGTTAGAGTACACCAGTTCGGCAAGACCACACTTCCACTTGTCCGGCTTTAATAGAACTAGCGGACTACGTCCGCTAGGTGTCGCCGGGTCCGACCCAGTTGGCATCGTCCCTTCCGAAAGGCTCGTGAGGCCTCGAGCGATCCGAAAAAAGTTGGGATGGGGCTTCGCCCCATCCCAACTTTTTGTCGGATCGCTCTCGGCCTCACGAGCCTTCCGTAAGGGACTCGCAGGCTCGCTACGCTCGCTTGTGATGTCGCCGGGTCGTGTATTCACAGTCGCGGACCCAGTTGGCATCGTCCCTTCCGAAAGGTTCGTGAGGCCTCGAGCGATCCGAAAAAAGTTGGGATGGGGCTTCGCCCCATCCCAACTTTTTGTCGGATCGTTCTCGGCCTCACGAGCCTTCCGCAAGGGACTCGCAGGCTGCAGCGCCAGCAAATTCATTTTGGGTTAACGATGTTTGATATGTTAGTACACTACGTTGCCCCATCGCAACGTTGCCGGCTCACTTTTCAGCCTCATTTCAGCCTCACGATTCTGTTCTTCAAAGCTCAAAAATATCGAAATAATATCAATTATACTTGATTGGCGCCGAATGGGAGCTGACCGTGCTCGAAAACGCAAGTGCCACTTTAAAGCGCGTTAAAACACGTTCCCTTGTTGCGAAATATAGAAATAATAAGCCAAAACTTCAATTGTTATCGATTCGGAGCTAACTGTATCCCAAAACACACGCGCAGAAAAAGAGATTTGTAAATAAAATTAAAATTCGAAAATAAAATAAAAAATAAATCAGTCATCGATTGGCAAGGTGAAAATAAAAATAAAATAAGATTACGGTAGGAAAAACGGGGTCCGAAAATATTCGGCGAAAAAAACGGAAAATATTGAAAATAAGATTACGGTAGAAAAGCTGAAAAAGTTGAAAAATTTCGCAAAAATTTCGCAGTCGAGCGAGAGGTATACGGTAGCACAGACTGACGGACACATGTTTTTCGTAGTTTTCTCCAAAATTCACCTACGGACCCATGGTTTTTTATGTGTCTGATCGCAAGATATCCGGGTCGACAAGGTTTGGCCGAAAAATGAGCTCGCCGAAAGCACTTTAAAGCAAAAAGCTTAGCACTTTAAAGTAAGCTTGTAACCGTTTCCGGGAGACGCACGCTAAACGACGAGTTCGAATTGGTGGGCTGATCGATCGTGGCTTTTGAGTCTAGGGTTATGTAGAACTCTTCCGTCTTCATACCCAATAGGAAATGGGATAAACAAGGCTAGACAGGAACTTAGAAGCGCAAACCAAAAGCCGGAATAGCTACTGTTTGGGTAGAGAGTAACGTTGACGACAGAAACTACGATGCAAATGACAACGGTTGACAGTTGAAATAGAATAAATAGCGACGACTGGGTCGTTCGCTCTGCTTCCATAACTGAATCAATGGAATCTGACCGATTTGTTATAAAGACTCCAGCCTTGGTCTATTGTTCAGGGGCCACTCAAACGGGCAAGACGACGCTTCTCCTACGAATGATTGAGAACATTGAGAAAATGTTCGATAAGCCAGTAGATAGAATAATTTGGTGTTATGGAATTAACACGGGAAATTATCCATCTCATGATAAAATCGAGCTACACGAAGGAGCGCCGCACTTGCAAATGCTCGAAGGGAAAGAGCACAAGTTGCTCATTTTGGATGATCTCATGTCGTACTACGCAAAACACAAAACCGAGCTTAGCAATCTTTTTACGAGAGTCGCTCATCATTGTAATTGTTCCATCGTTAACGTCGTTCAGTCTCTTTTTGCACAGGAGCGCACTGCTAGAGCGAACAGTACCTACGTTTGCTTGACCAAATCGACTGGTGACACACTTCAGGTACAAACACTGGCTAGACAGCTCTTTCCAAGCCGTTCTGGATTTTTTCTCGAATCCTACCGAGACGCTGTCGACTCTGGCCCCTATGGCTATTTGATGATCGATCTTCATCCAACAACTAGAGAGGATCGCCGTTTGTGCACAAACATTTTTGACGATTCATTGACTTATTATATTGAGAAAAAGATGCCATGAGATGAAATTATTTAGATGTTTTATTTCGGTACATATAGAATATGATAATGCAAAAGTCGATTATAATATGAATTATTGCAAACACTCGGTAAAATGGTTGAATATCACACTGGGAAATTGCTCGATCGCTGCTTGACTTGAGAACGGACCCATTTTTCTTGAAGAAAATTGTGCCCGAGTTGCTATCGAAAAGATACCCTTGAACATTTGAAAATAGACGCGTCTGTCCGTGTTCGTTAATGAGGAAAAGAGTATCGTTTTCGAGAAGTAGAGATTCTGTTCTTGAGATCCATTCTTCAGTAATGGAAAGTTGAAAGAACAAAAAGCAACCGACTACTGTCAGTGAATAAATCATGACTGATCGATATCGCGGAGATGAATGGTCATTGACTCGATCACATGAATTGCGTCATGTGTATCAACTAGAACAGGCAAACGCGCGTCTGGTTTAGTTCCCGTTCTAAATTCGTAATCCTCATCGGCGTTAATGTTTTTATGGTAAATTTTTTCATAGTCAGTAATTTGAATTTCGAATCGATCCTTGTGATGCGTTTTGTCAATCACTCGAAGATTTTTAAAGTATGCCGGGATAATTTCTTTTCCGTAATCGAGATCGATAAAAAACCCTTCGGGGGCCACGTAACCGAATTGATATCCAAATTTAAGCAGATACTTTACAACATGATGAATCTCTTCATCACTCATCATATCGATTGGAAACTTTTTCAAAAGACTGATCATTGAAATTGAACGAGACATTTTCCTAATTTAATTAGTTTCGCGGATTTAAATAGTCAATTTGCATTTCTTTTCTTTCACCTCTTCATTGAACCCTTCGACTCACGTTATGTTTGGTCTCTTCTTCCTTTTTCTTTTCCTCCACTCCACCATCGCCGATGAATTGTTGTCCAAGTAAGCGTACGTGTGCGTGGGCTATCGAGGGATGGATGAATCGTGCGTTCTAAAAAGTTAGCATGTTACTCCTTGATTTGTGAGCAATTTTTGATACGCTGGACACGCAGCACTTGTCTACCGCCGATGAGTTATACCTCCCGTTCGGTGATGGCAGAGATGAGAGTTGAGTTGACTAAGGTCTTCTTCTCGAGAATATGGAGTAGCGCTGTCCATGACTGTTCTTGTTCTGATTACCCATTTCTTTTATATTGTGAGTTGAGCGATTAATCTGGATGATAATAGCGATTATACCCAATTGTGCAGGTGTTATCTCCAATTAAATCACGGATTTTCGCACGATATCGGTGTGCCATAATCCGTTGTTCTTGATCTATGTTGTGCGGTAGGAAATCGTCATCACTTTTCGTATAGAGCGCAACAGCCATAATCCCTGCGTGTTGAGCGAGGTTCACATTTCATCGATAGATTGATGAAGAGCCTTTCCATTCTATCCCGGTCAAAGTGACACGCATGCAGGTGAGCATAATTACTTTGCTTGTCACACGTACCTTTTTTACACGCTACAATTTATTCGCCATGTGAGTGATGAAGAATTTGCCTATTTTTTATTCTTGCCGTCTGGAAAAGTTGTGTGAATTTTCAGGTAGACGAGCGTCAATCGTTGGTGAACTTTACTTCAGCGTCACAGCGATAAAATGCCTTATACGCGTTGCGACATTGTTCCACAACGAAATAAAAAATGAGAAATATTTGTTGCGAATATCGCAAAGTCTGTGAAAGAATATAAAATGGAGGGTTGAACGCATATTGTGTTTGATCAGCGCTCATTTTTTTCAAATTGAAATGATTTGAAATCTTTTCCAATCAGTTTCGATCGGCACTCATTTCCAGTCGGTTAGAAAAACGATTATGGTCGATATGATGCTCAGCCATCAGATTGTTTCGACCATAATCGTTTTTCTAACTGAAGTATACTACTCACCACAAAAACTGTTGTCGACAGGCCGACAACTGCAGCAATCCGATCTCTAATTTTGTAGTGACTTTTCGGTCTCTCTGACACTATTTTTGGTCGACCTAGGTCGGCAACAATGATAAGCTACGTTTCAAGACGAATTGAAATTTCATTGCAGACGTCGCAATACGTTCGCGGCGGTGGAACCGTCTGCATATTCGACGATGAACTGTGGAGCGCGTATGATACGATCAAGGAGGTCGGCCTTTTCCAACTGATTATTTTTGCCTTTTCCATTATTTGGTCCACAACAATTGTGATTGCGGGGTGGAAAGGAGAAACTGAACAATAGAGTCGCCTAAATTGTAGGTATAGCAATTTGTTGACAATGAGAGCAATAATTCTCGGGCTGGCTACGAGAATACTACTTCCTTTTTGCAGATTCCGAGTTGCGATGAACAGTAGTCAAGGCAGGACTGTGCAATTATGTTGTTATCACATGAACAATAAATTATCAGTATTTTATTTATCAGTTGGGTTCACAGAGTCCCTAGTATTTCCTTCGCGAATTTTGGAAGATCGGCACGCGCTCAGCAGACCTGAAATCAATAGAATACTACCCAATGAGAAGCGTATGGAACAACCTCGTCTGTAGTCTTTGATGACAATAATGATCACTAGAGCATCCCAAGCCGGAAAACTCGCAATCAATATCGGACAGAGATCGGGGAATACCCCTAAGTGGAGAGCGACGATGGGCGATGAAATCAGACCGAGGTATGGAATGTACACGCAAATCACGGGAACTGCCGTCTGAAACAAAAATTTGAAAATAGGGAATACTCCTTTCGCATGTCGGTGTAATTTCAATCTACGAGAACGTATGTTCTAAAACGAAACAAGAATTTGTTGCATACCTGCAAGCACAGAGCTACTAATAGCTTCCTTTGACGGGACTTGAACGTCGGAGAGATGGCCGTTGCTTCGTGAATGTAGTGGAAGGTAAGTGAGGAGAGTAGGATAGCCAGACAGCATTGACCTACTGCGAGACCATCGAAGATGATCATCAACCATATCGTAAGCTGATTCCACTGGTCGTCATCGGTCTGCACGTAGAGTATAACTAATTACGACTGGTACATTGTCTCTTTAGCTAGGATAAATATGCTTCATAGACGCTAGAATTCGCATTTTTCGTTAGGCTTGCGCTTGCTCACTTTGTACGCCATGGTTACCCATGCACCTTCGTTCGTTCCACCGTATTCGGCTGCGAATCGACGAGCAAACTCATCCGTTGGCTGTATACTCCCCATGAGCGTCATGAGACCCGCCCTAGAAGGACCTCATATTAATATTTTGCAAGAATTTGATGGGTGGAACCAGAAGGCGATAGCAGCACCGCCCACAGCGACGAGCGAAAATATGAAGACCAAGTTGGAAAAAAGCCGCACTCGATCTGGCCTGGAAGTATTTTTTTTAAAAACTCCCGTGTCTTTTTTCGCTCACGTTTTTATACTCCAGTAACGAAAGAGGAAGTGAATGTTCATAATGTAGAAAGGAAGTGTGAAAAGTGAGGAGTAGCCGATAATTAATGCCTTGAGGAATGAAAAATATGTGGATGATTGTAAGGTGTACTCACTCGACTCGGCTCTACAAACAGCGAATGCGGAGTGACGGCAAACGTGTGATCGATAAGAAATGCTCTCTAAAAAAATTTTTCGTGAGAAGGTTTCCAAACAGTACCGGTGCTGTTATTCCATGAGCAATTGACATGAGAATATCACAAAGTGCAATTGTAGACAACAAATACTTGTATTGTCCCAGCTCTTTGCTCGAGAATTTCGCAATAAGAAAGAGAAGGAGGCAATTGAGAAGAGTCGCGGATACTGAGAAAAGAAGCTTTATTAGATTTGAAATCGCAATTACTCACCCACGAGCGCATGTTCGATCGCCAAAGGGAACTGCGTCATCGCTACTTCACTCGCAAATGTACTACAGAAAGATCTGGAGAAGATTATAGGTACGCGATTGAAAAATACAGCAGGAAAATAATAAGTATTCATTTGACGTGGCGTAATCTTCGAGAAATCTCACATAACATGTGCTTATCGAAGTTGACTGCTTCGAAATCTCAAAAGTTGTCAAGGAAAATATCTCACCTCTCCAGAACTTCCTTACAGAAGACCACAAGTCATCACCAATGAACAGTACTTCACATGAGGATTTTAGCATGCGGAGCAATCAGAACAACAATTCACCGAGTCAGTCTCGTGAATTCATTTTGGCTCTTCTGAATACGATGAATACTGCTCGTTAAGAAATACTATTAATCTGTGAGAAGCGAGAAGCGATAATTTTTCTGCCACCTAAAATGTCTCTGGGGGTTCGTTTGAATGACTTTATCAGATGTATTCAGACAGAGCGCAGGTGCGCACTTACAAAAATTTATTGGTTCAAAACTTCAATATTCATATCATTTTAGAAGTTTAAAATAGGTTATATATGAGGCCGTTCGCGATAGAATCAGACAAGAGTTGGCACAGGCCAAAAATTTCGAATGGCTGAAACTTTTTCGAATGGCTGAAACTTTGATAAATCGTTAATACGTCGTCTTGAGCCAAC
This sequence comes from Pristionchus exspectatus, assembly GCA_911812115.1. Lineage (NCBI taxonomy): Eukaryota > Metazoa > Nematoda > Chromadorea > Rhabditida > Neodiplogasteridae > Pristionchus > Pristionchus exspectatus. Next base: position 13,598,085 of record OU461582.1, read on the forward strand.
GGTAACTCAAGGTGGAAAACAAGTGTGCTCATCGTAATCAGCACCGTCAAGAAAAAACCTAGAGTTTCAGAGAATCGACCAATTTTCACTGTGCCGAATCCCTCTCCATCTGCTTGATTCTTATGTAAACAGCGTCATATAAGTATATTGTAGGTCATGTTACATGATAAACAATCTCGTGCCTCGCTCGAAAAAAACATAATGGAATAAGGGAAGAATCTGCGGTCATCATGGCATCCATCTGTAGTTGCGAAGTAGATAACTTGGGTATCCTTGTTCTTTAGATCAGCCAATACCGTATTCATCAACGAAGAAGTTGGGTAGAGAAGTGAGAGAGCGCTGATCTCTACATTTAGAACACGTCGTCTAATAGTCAACAACTGGATTAGAAAAATCACAATGGATAAGAAGATAAGTAATGAAGAGACATTGATCCCTCGCCTCATTTTCCTCTACGAGCCATCGCTCGTCCCGGTCTATATGAGGCCGTTCGCCTAAGAATCGGACAAATCTGAAGGGGTTTGGCACAGCTCAAAAATCTCGATTCTCTGAAACTATGTGAATTGGGGTTTTCGAGGGTGCTGATGACGATGGGCATATTCATTTTGCATGTTGACCTCCCGTTGGCTCCAGATGCCGTGACGTCAAAAACAGTTTTTCGAGATTTATTCAGTCTCAAGAAAAGCTAAAATTAAGCGAGTTTGGATCCCGAGGTAGAATTGCATGGAGATCACGGCTGGCTACTTCATTTTTCATTAATTTCAAAAAAAATTTTGTAAAATATAAGTTTTCGCAGAGTTAATTACCTATCCCGAAAGAAGCATAGATCGGACCGGAATGATGTAGCGATTCCAAATATGTATCTCACGTCTTATTAAAGCGTGCAAGGAAGGTTTTACGTTAAAGATAGTGTACCTTCTTGTAAGTAAATTTTGCCATACTTTCACCTGTTGACTTCCGATCTCTTGATCTACGCGAGTCTCTCTACCCTGACCTCTTCCCTCTCCCTGTGCTCTCTTTATTCCCCATGCTCTCTCGCCTCCCTCGGGAAGGAGAGGCGGATCGATAAGAGATCGGAAGTCAACAGGTGAAAGGATGGCAAAATTTACTTACAAGAAGGTACACTATCTTTAACGTAAAACCTTCCTTGCACGCTTTAATAAAACGTGAGATACATATTTGGAATCGTTACATCATTCCGGTCCGATCTATGCTTCTTTCGGGATAGGTAATTAACTCTGCGAAAACTTTCATTTTACAAATTTTTTTTTGAAATTAATGAAAAATGAAGTAGTCAGCCGTGATCTCCATGCAATTCTACCTCGGGATCCAAACTCGCTTAATTTTAGCTTTTCTTGAGACTGAATAAATCTCGAAAAAACTGTTTTTGACGTCATGGCATCTGGAGCCAACGGGAGGTCGACATGCAAAATGAATATGCCCATCGTCATCAGCACCCTTGAGAACCCCAATTCACATAGTTTCAGAGAATCGAGGTTTTTGAGCTGTGCCAAGCATTGTCCGACTCTATCGCAAACGGCCTCATATAAAGGCCGGGTTCCCCTCACTCTTATTCTGGAGATAAAAAGCTGTATCCTCTCTCGCCCCGTCCTTACCACACGGCACACAACTGAAGAAGAACAAGAAATGTGCTCATTTTTAGAAAATCAAAAATGGACATTCTAATGATATTATAACAAGAGCTATGCTCAATTCCACATAGTCAACAATTGCAAAGTCTAAACCGTTATGACGCACAAATGTACATCATAACCGGTTACATTGTAAAACTTGTAATTGTGTAAAGATGATTGATCAAAAATCTCAACGATCATGCCAAACTGATATTTATCCAAGAGATACAAATTCTACCGAAGCTACAAATCTGCAACTAGAACCGTCTCGCGCCTTAACATAAATAACATTCGGATTACTCGTGATCTGAACAATTCTGTGCAGTATCCAGAAGCGTCCTTCGTATATCATGAATTTTCTCCGACTTCCTTCCCCCGTTCCAACGCACGACATCGTCACTATTATCATCCATGCAGTAGTTGATTCTGCCGCAGTGATGTTGAATGTACTTTTGCTTTTAGCGATTATTCTGAGGTCTCCGCCGAGTCTAAGGTGCGAAAAATATTTGAGATTTCACGATTTGCTAAAATTAGATCCTATGCCATTCTCATAATTCTCTGTGCTATTGTTGACATCATAGCTGCTATGTCTTCAGTTCTAATTATCATCAGGTAAATACCATCTCGATCGTTATTATCGTAGGGAATAACAATTTTGAGGCTAATCCCGGCTCATGAAGTTCTCGCGTATGCCTATGATGGTATTTGTGTCGCCGTTTCAGGTGACGTATGTTTTCGAAAATATTAAATTAAAGAAAATTAAGGTTTCTTCTGTCACTGCATGTATACAATCATGCTGGCTTGTTTCTCTCAATCGATTTGGCTGCTGGTTATTTCATTCGGATATCGACTATACGTGCTAGGAAGGTGAGCCGTTTTTCAAGGAACGACAAAAATTGCCAAGGTGGTTTGAAATTTTTTAGACGCTTTCTGAAAAAATAACTCGTGCGATTAAATCCGTCACTTCAGTGGTTCCCAATCACGTCGCCAGTTACTCTACGCATGCCTACTCAGCGCCGCGCATAATATCATTATTCTGGTAATTTTATAAAAATATTATTAATTAGTGACAGTTTATCGATTGAGACGTCCTACATCTCAATTACGTTGGATGATCCGGAAAAAGTGCGTGATAGGCTCAGAAGACTTCGACCTGAATACGAATTGGACGATTATCACATTGAGGGTTCGCTATACGATAAAACATCAGGAATTCGTAAATGTGCAGGGCACGTGAGTATTCTTAACCCACTCAACATCTTCACTATATCAGCCGTTACCGTTTTCACTCTGCCACTCATGTTATTAGTGTTCTTGTTGAGGGCAAAGGTACTGAAATTTCGATAGTAGTGTTCTTAGATGTAAGATATGCAGGTCCTAAAGGCCCTACGAGCACAAATGTCAATTATGAGCGGGAAAACGATGCAGATGCACAATACACTAGTCAAGGTTTGAATTGTCTGAGATTGCAGTGAACTTTCGACGATAATTTTTGTTTGCAAATCAAAATCAGATAGCGCAACACATATCACAGGTTCTCACGATCCAATCGCTCCTCCCGATAATTTTTTTCGCCGCATCCTGTTCCTTTTTCAGCTGTGTATTTGATATTTACTACACACCGGTCTCGGAACACTTTATGATGACCGTAAGTCATTTTATAACTGCCTTTTAATTCGCTAAATTGCCCCTCTCATTAGCCGCTTTTGTTGAAAGGTGTCATACGCATTTTTTTACAATCAGTCGACAACTTTCTCACCACTACTGGCGCCCGCAATCTCACTCTACTACATTCAGCCGTATCGAGCGTAAGATACGACAACAAATTTAAAAATGGAATAGAGAACGTCAGGTTCCTCTTGGACATAGTCTTCTATCGTCGAAAGAACAGAACTGCTTCAGTGTCGTCTATCAATTCGTAATTCTATTTTTTGTTACACGTATTGATCAAGTTTCAGGAATTTTTCGGTTGCATCAAAAAGTGCCAAATTGCCAAAGCATCCGTTCGGCAATTCTGTTTAGCCTCATCGTGAATTAATTCAATCCATATAGAATTTACAGCAGAAAAAACACGTTTTTCAGAACTTATTGCAATTATCATGCATAAATTCAATTTATATAGACTTTAGTGAAGATCGAACAAGGCTGTCAGAAATTGTTGTTATTATTGCTGATAAAAATGGTCGAAGGAGAATCGGAATGTATCTACGATAGAGACATGAAGGCATACTGGGGATACTATCCAGAACTAAAGATCCGTGTATTCTCGTTACGCGTGCGAAAAAATAATAATATCAATCAAGAAAGCATCTGCAATCGTCATTGTTTAACATTTTTTTCTAGTTATTCGAGGCTCATGTTCTCCAGCTTACCATCTATTGTGCATTTCAATCTGAACAAATTGTATATATGTATGGACTATATACTTCTGGAAAATCAATAAAGCAAGTGATAGAGAAATTTCTCTTTTTCCTTCTTCATCGATCTTTAAGTTCGGCTGTTTACATCTAGATTTTCGCGGGTCTGCTGACGAGACGAATTTGCGAGTTCTCTAGCGTAAAATGTAAACATGCTCGGCAAGGAGTTGTGTAACACGTGAAATTCATTGCGAGATCTATTCAACGTTAGATGATTTTGTTCCTTTCAATCTGTACGGACAGAGTGCGAATGTCTCACTTTCTTTCTTGTCTCCTCGTCTATGATTACGATGTTGAGTGTAGTGTACAATCTCAAACTTGTACGCTACACAGGTTACACATGTTGAGTACACTGTGACATAACAGCATGAGTGCCTCTCTCAAGACTGGTGTCGCTCAAGAAGGCATCACTTTTGCCGTTTTCAGCCGTTCGGAAGAAAACAAAATAGACAATCTCAGAATTTTTACCCGCGTTCAAAAATTTACTTCCTACAAAATCGCTACCACAGTTTCAAGTCAGAATATTAAAAAAAAACATAGCAAAGAAGGAGTTTCGTCTAAGATAGTTGAACAATGTTTACTCCATTCGGTTGCAAGGACTACTACACATCATCGGATGTTGACAGACGGCGATCCACTCTTGAAAGGTCGGCAATTACAGCAAAAGTGATGTTCACTATTTTGGTGAGATGGTGACGCGAAGGGGCAAAATGACGTCGATAACAAGTGGTGGAATACCCCTATAAAATGGCCAAGGAGGATCCTTAGAAATCGCAGAGACAGCCGCGCTCCCTTTCTTGATCTTTTCATTAGGGAGGCAATATCTCACAATCTTATCCTCGTGACATCCTCTCACACTCAGCTAGGAACGATCATGAATGTGCACTTTATCCATAGATCACTCCAAAGAGCCTCCTCTCCATATCGAATCATTATCCCACCAAGAGTATGCGCCTTTTCCGCTATCCATTCAGATCCTTTTTATCCATTCAGCCTGTCTCACTGACTTCTTTTTCAGATCAGCCGTTCGACACCTTGACCGACAGCTCTCAACCGTCCCTTTCAATTCCCTTTGAAGACAATCGTCCATCCGCACTCCGCTTCGCAATGCTCAGCGTAAGTGATTTTATGTGAGTTATCCTTGACAAAGTCTTCAATTCAGATCATCGGAATGGTTCGTTATTATCCGTACACAATCGGAGAGAAGAAATCAGAAGACCGATCTTCGAAGTCTACTGATGAATCTCTCAATTCGTTCACTGGATCATCATCATCGCATAAAAGGTTGGTAATTCGAAGAATAACACTTGAAATCTCCCGGTATTATTCTCTGCTTTGAAGAATAGAAGATGAAACATTGATGATTTCGCATTTCAAAGTAAACCTCTTCACATCTACTCTTGCAGAGGCAGTACTTCCAGCACCGGCAGTTCCGATTCCTTCGTTCTCAACATAAGTATAGACGAGAAACACGACCGTCATACCATTAATGCTTCGGCTACATGTAAGTTTTCAAAAACCATTAATCTTATTCATCCATATATTACTTGATTACAGGAAGCTTGCCCATCGCAAGTGTTGAACGAGCAAGAGGAGCCGATTTTTCAAAAAATCCATTGTGTACCGCTCACAAATTGATTCCGAAGAAGCGTGCAATAAAAGCTTTACGAATTATACTGTTAAATACACGCCAGAAAAGTGCAGACAAATCCACTTAATCGTTCCAATCGTTGCTCTTGTAGCCGAAGTAATACATGCTGTCATCTATCATAGACTATGTACGATGGTAGATAGATTGTTATACTACTCCTACCAAAAATCGTCACGAAAAAAATCAAGCCCAAATACTAATCTCCTGTGGTAAACTTTCTGATAGTGTCGCGTGTAAAATGTGTTATATCACCCAGAAACATTCCGCTATTCGTTTCACCCAAGACTTTCAGGGGAGAGTCCACTCTTATTTGCGAAGAAAGTTAAAACCGGAAGACATTAATGAAATTGCATTTAATAGTATATTTTTGTCTGCTCGGCCAAACAGTGGAACAATGTTATTTTGAGACACAAAACTAATTTGTGATTTCTTCTTCGATGTTCAATACTAACACATTCGATTTCACCCGAAGATTACGCAACAACACAAAAATGCACAAAGCGGCTTCATTTTTCTCTCTCGAAAAGTTGTCTTCTGAAATACGCAAGGAAAGGACATTCGCCGACTTGATTTGACTTCTGTTCCATGCAAATGTGAAGGAGCATACGAATGTCTTTGTGATTTGATCATACATCCCCTCCCGAGATCATTTTCACCGCTACACTACTTTTACACTTCTTTGATCAGTTGTTTACTTGCAAAAGGCAATGATTTACTGACGAAATCAGTGCGCGTGTTCTGGATGCCACACACGTGAACACGTTCGTACAGAAAAGAAAATTGGGAGGAAACAATAGTGACGGTCAATGTGTCGTACAGGGGAAATGATGACAAGACTCTTTCATTGTGCGCCATGTTTCGTGAATTTTTTTTTGTATTGGAAAGTGTATTGAGGAAGAATCGTGCACGACGAATTCTTATCCGTTTCTGCAAGGTGATTACAATACAATTTTACAATATTTATCAGTGAGGCAATATGAGAGCTGATCAAAATGTCTCCATCCAAAGCCATTCATCCAAAACTGACTGTGCATGATGGGTATGAGCGCCTAAGATGCTTGTTCCCTTAGAATCCAAGCTCATATCTCTCACTCAAAGGTAGATCTTTCGTGTTTGGAAGACTCAACAACAGAAGATTTTAGAGTACATGAGGCTTCGCTTTCGTGTTGCGTACCCTGTTGTTGCAAAGAGCAAATGATTCTAACAGGAATTCACTCCTTGATTGACCAATGTACACACTGAGCACAATGTTCACAGATTTGCAAGAGTATCTTGGAGAAGATGTCAATACCCAGTGGAGAAAAACTCCAACAAACGACCAATGAAAATTGCAACAAAAAATACATTAGACAAATGTCAACGTCACTAAAATAACGCTGTTTCAGTACACTGTAAACGAGATTTTTGTGCACTTAACCACGAGAAACGATTCAAGATGACACTTCGTCTCCACCCCCTTTCGTTTCGAATTATCAGTCCGGTGGGCAGTATAAAAATGATGTTTACTGATCATGTATAGTCTTCCTAAAGTCATCATTCTTGATTGCTATACTTTCATTTACACTGTTCCAAATTGCTCAGCGTAAGTAAATTATGATTGCTTTTGTTATCGTTAAATATTTGTTAAATTATCATTTAACCTTTTTTTTCGAGATGATTGGTATGGTCCGCTATCATCCGTTCGGTATTGAAGAGAAGAAAATTGAAGAGTTATCCCCGAAAAAATCAAAATCTTCGAAGACTTCTTATTCCTCAAAATCAGCAGAGAAGAGGTGACTTGATATTTTGATCCAACCATCTACAGTTATCTACTCATTCAGAACCAGTGTATCCAGCACATCGAGCACTGACTCTTTCATTCTCAGCATCTCAGTTGATGAAAAACACCAACTCCACTTTGCAGAAACTTCATGATAGTTTTACAACCGTTTTTCCAATTCACCATCGAGAATTACTTTCAGGACCAGGAGTTAACAAGTGGTACCCATTCTTCAGAACGTTTAAATGGAAACATAAACACCGAAGAAACATTTAATAAAAAATTTCGAGTAATATTGATCCTTGCACAGCCATCCAAAGCGTGTAATCGCTCGAGAAATGTTTTCTCTGTGTTCCATCTCATAGTCTGTCCTGTCCTGTCTGTCCATCTCACTGTCGAGATCGTTGATCACTGTGTGTGTGATCTTCGCAAAAAAACCTCATGATCACTACCATTGAACACAACTGTCATATCGCCCAGAAACGATCGTTCGTCTATGATCATCGAAACGATTTTCGATCGTATTCGTGTGTTTACAACATAAGAGGACAAATTCTCTCCGGCAATAAAGTCAGGACACTTCACTTAGTGGTACACACTTTTTTCAAAGGAGTAAACAATTTAACGATGTTTTCTTCGAGACAGTGGAGCATTTGATGTTTGCCTTTCTGAAAATAAAGAAAAAGTGAATTCGAATTAGACACTCTCAGTACAAATATGACGATTTCTTGAACGAGTAGTTCTTTTTTTATTGGGAAACTGGCACCTTTCATTAGGAAATCGATTCTGGGAGGCCCATGGCGATATGAAACGCTCATGGACATTTTGGGGCAAATTGGTGGAGCTGACAGTTTGTTTGAACACGTAACAATAAGATTTTTATTTAGATTGTTCGCATTTTTTGAGACTAAAAGGAACTACTACTTCAGGGGATATAAATATAAATGAGGAACAATAAACGACAATGCAACAGTTTGACCTGAATAAATTGATAACTGACACGGACTGATGTCAGGACTGATCTGTAGGACTTTATCGTCCACATCGTCAAATCTCATGAAAAAACTCAAAGTCCCGTCCACAGTTTAGAAACGGTGCCTATGCCGGATCCCCAAGTTGTTGTACACGAAAGATTTAATTGCGCCTTTTTTCTGATTTCTTCATCTCTGATTTCTTGATCTCTGCTCTTCACTTATCAGAAAATACAAGTTATCTACGTGACCTTTTCAACTGTCTGGAACACTAGGGGATGTTTGTGCACTTTGCCACAGCCATTGTCTCAAGATCGACCAATCGACTCCGCCCATTCGTGCCGTATTATCATCCTAGAGGAAGTAGTATAAATTGACCATACCGCGTTAAATAACCATACCCAGCCTTCTTTACTGTACAAAATCCACGTATCTGCAGTTGATCACAGTCAACCTATAAGCTCTCAACCGTCCCTTTCTTTCCGATCGCTATCGGTATAACCCACTCTCCATTTCAAAATGCTTAGCGTAAGTGATTTAGCCATTCCTATTTAAACAGTTAGTGTCGTGATAATTTATTTTACTCATGATTTTTTTTTCAGATGATCGGTATGGTCCGATATTACCCGTTCGGAATTGGAGAAAAGAAAGTAGAAGAGCGAACATCGAAAACTTCCAATTCTCTTGATTCATATTCGTCGAAATCAGCACAAAAGAGGTCAGTTGAAATTATGAACCAACCAATTTCAATAATCCAATTTTCAGAGCAAGCATCGCCAGCACAACGAGTAATGATTCCTTCATTCTCAACATAAGAGTTGACGAAAAACACGGTCTCAACATAACTTCATGTCAGTTTGGCATTACTTTGCACCCTCATCAACGTATCTATTTGCAGGAATGTTTGTCTACGATGGCCAAACACGAACGATATGCGCATATACTTCAGAAAGTCAGATGCAAATCATTGTTACCGAAGATCTTGTGATAAACACTTTTCTGATTATGCGATTTCGTACCAACATTTCACACTCTGTAACAGTTCAGCTACGCTCAACACACAATTCCAGAGTTTCTTGTTTCCGCATTACCGATTTCATCATTTGTTTGAGCACTTTCCCTCAAAGATCGCTTGTTTACGCCTAAAATTCTGTGATCTCGAGCGACGAAATGAGTACGAGAGTTCCTGATGAAACATGTGAACAGGTTCGTGCAGAATGGAAAGGGCGGCAATAGTAGTGACGGGCGACGTAGATTATCATCATTGGCAAATCGACCATTACGATTACAATTCTTGTTGTATTCTTGACTGAACAATTACGATTCAGCTAGCGTCTTTAACTGGGATTTCCGCATATGATACATTCGGACTAGAGTCGCTCGCTATCAATGAGACATTAAAAATACAAAACATGGTAAATTTATGTCCATGAGATTGTCACGGTCTACAGAAAACTACGTATTTCTTGAAACAAGCCGTAACGATCTACGCAAAGATCGTTGATTCAATGATCTTGGCCCACTTCTCACGCTGTCTCTTCCAACCTCGTGACTTTCGATTTCCCTCAAGCATAGAACAATCCAGCAAGAGTCTGCCCTTTCTAGAGATCACAACAGAGAGTGAAAACAGCTGATTTGGACCCGCCCCTCACTCTCCTCCCCCTTCCTTCCTTCTCCCCGGTATAAATCAGTTGCGACAGTCATCCTACCAACCACAATCTTTTCTCTCTGTTGATACCCTCAACACAGCATCATCAACAACCTCAACTAACACGAACAACTCCGATCCAGAATGCTCAGTGTAAGTGAATGACTCTTGTCTATCAATACCAAGTTCGTGAATTCAGCTCGTTGGAATGGTTCGTTACTATCCGTACAGTATCGGAGACAAGAAACTTGAGGAGCGAACTCCGAAGACTTCCATTGCATCCATGAATTCATACAAGTTGTCCAATGCATCGATGAACTCTTACAAACCTAGCAAGAAGTGAGTTGTCGATTCGAACCATCTAATTACAGTAATCATCTTCAGGATGAGCACCATCAGTACAGCCAGCAACGATTCCTTCATAATCAGCATAAACATAGACGAGACGGGAGCGCATCTACATGATGCATCATGTGAGTGCTAGTTCGGCAGATCATTCAACGAAGCTTCGTTTCAGGACCATCATCTTCCTTCCACTCATCGTGAACCAGAAGTGAATATTCTTCACAGCGTCCATTGTGTGCACTCCTCACAAATTGTTCCCGAAGAAACGTGTAATAAAAGCTTTACGAATAAAACTGACTCGAAACACACACTGAAGGGCATATAGCTGTTCGCTCAACATAATTTGCACACCTACAGTAACCCGTGTTTTCCCTGTACATGAAAACATTGATCGCAGTGTAATTTCTTCGCGAGCAAATGTTGAATTTCGTAGTAAACAACCGAATCTCCTGCACATGTGGTCTCCCTGTGGACTAAGTTGTGTTTAGTATAGTCCGTAAAGTGACATTCTCCGATATCTCGAAATGAGAGGGAGGGGTGATCGTCGAGAAATGATTACCACACATCCGGCGTTAAAAACAAGTATTTCTAAAAAAATTCTTAATAAAGGAATTATGATAAATTATTCAAAATTTTGGCCGATCTTTCTTGTTATTCTCTGTCGGATGGTTTATCGAGCGCTGAATTTAGCCATTTCTGTGTTTCTATGGAAATGCTGATCACATTTTTTTCGACAAAATCACTCACAGATTTCGGGAAAAGTTATCAAAGAATCCAATATACCCGATTGACTTGATTTGCAAACTGCAAACTGTGCTGATTCGTCTCCCCATCTCCCGATTCTTTCTCGCTCAGATGGACTACGTCGGACTACAACGACGCGTCGTTTTTGTCATTCCAGAAACTCTAAACTCGAAACTCGTCTTCGATCAGAAAATTTTACACTGTTGCACCCGTCGGTGCGGAATAGTGGAAATCAAAGGCGGTTGTGTACATCGTCGATTTTGAGATCAATGTCTGATTGCGTAACAAAAAATCGAAAAACCCATGCGCTGAAGCAGCGCCAATTCACTGAATTGAAGCCATCAGAATCAGTATCTTTCAATGTTTATCAATTGTGCACGTAGAAGACTGAAGAGAGAAGAATAACAAATATTTTGCCGATTCATTTATTTGAGAGTAGTCGTTCATGGTTGAAACGGGAAAATGCCAAATAACGTTCTCATGGATATCCCCTGCCCATAGTCGACACTGTTGCGTTCGGTCGCAAACGATTAGGAAATTTCACTGAATCATTGAATGCACCTGTCGGTGCGGAATGTGTACTGGAAATGAAAGGCGGTGCGAAGGTAGTCAACAACGTGAAAGGATGATTCGATGTTCGATGACGCCTCGCAGTACTCCTCTATAGTGCACTTGTGAATGTCAACTGGCCGTCGTGCCTATTTCGTTCCTGTTCACTTGTGGATGTGCTAATCGCTAGTATTCCGAGAACAAAATTCGAACACCTTTTCTTTTCTTCTGCGTACCATGAATATTCACCTTGCTAAGATCCTCATTATTTTGAACGAGCGAAAACGATTCTCTTGACGAATGATCATTGAAAGTTTCGATCAATTGTTCTTCATATTTTCAAAAGCCGAATATACAATAATACACTCAGTAAACAGAAATTAAGCATACGGAAATTTCGCGAATGATCCATTAAAGTACACTACTCTTTAGTACATCACAACTGCCACAACTTGTGGGGGGGGGGGGTGTTTCCTTCTCTTGCTACCGTACTGTTCGTCAAAGATCTCTTCGTTGTTTGTCTTATACTTCTTCTTGGATCTCTGTCACACTTCGATTTGACTATGTTCTCGAGGGGGAATACACTCGTTAGACATTGGGCAAATGTGAAAGAAAACAACACCCCGAGTTTCTCAGATGTTTCGTGCAGAGAAACTCGCTGACTACCGGCAACTCCATTCACCTGCAAATGCGCGTCTTTTTGGAGGCGACCTAGGTGGAATCCCCTTCAAAACACGAATTGTGCATTTCTAAAAGTCATTCTTGCACAAAAGCGAGCACGACCATCAACAACAGTGACTTTTGATTTGTTGATCTCCGATTTGCCGATCCTTGATCTGACCCAATTCCCAGCAGATTTGTCATCGATCCTCGTGACTTGTGAGATCAGAATGATTGGAAGAACAATTGCTCTACTCTTTCATCACCACAGGGCGGTTCCCCAATCCTTCCTGCTACTGATTGGACACGCACTTTCTCATCAAGAAGAAGGGGCGGGACATCGTTCCGTTTCTCGCCGCTACACAACACACTTCTTGCAAGTAATCAACCTTTGAAGGATTACTTTTTCGAAGAGACTATCGCTAAATCGACATACGGTTCTTGTACTTCGATTGCATTGTTGTTACCCATTGTGCAAGAGATGCTCAGCGTAAGTAGGCAATCGCTCATCGAACGTTGACGGTGTAACTCCAAAGAAGGAATTTCAGCTGATTGGCCTTGTTCGATATTATCCTCTGATTCTCGCTGAAAAACAACCTTACCATATTCCCATGAAAGCCATCACAAACTCGATCGAGTCGACCATTCCGAGGTTCGAGCATCCAATCATTCATCTTTCGGTAGTCTTCCGTTTCAGATCCCGCTCTGTTAGCGACGCCTCTGCATCTACAGCTAGTAGCCAAGAAGAACTCGTTGTCAATCGAAAGGTATAGTTTAGAGTGATCTCGGAACCCTGATTTCCTTGAGGAAACGCCACTTGCCCAGAAGATTTCTTCTCGATGCCTGATGCTTTCGCTCTCTGCCCATTTCATAGTGCTAATTTCTGACGTCAGTCTACTGACGACAACCGATTCGTCCGAGTGGAAACATGAGCACATTCAGGCGAGTAAAACGCAGATCTCAGTCCGGCAAGAGTACCGCCATGTTTCTTCACTGTAACGAATTGGTTGGTGTAACGCCGCGTCCGGTAACAAGAGATCAGGTGCCATACACGTTGTAATAGCGTCCATCGGTCAACAATTAGGAAACGGGAAGAGTACAGTAATTTTGCGCGATACAATAAACCGCGTGATAGTGGCACGGATCTCCGGAAACGACCGCAGTGATTTTCGATCAGAAAATTGTCGAAACGATGTGTCGATTTTCTAGGCATACGGACTATTCTCGCTGCTCATATTCCTCACTAATATTTGTGTGCCGCTGCTAGTCGCTGCTGTGTTGCTGAAGCACAATCGAGGTGGTTTCTTGCGACAATTTCTTACTGTCGGCTTCCACTGACCGTTTCTTCCTTCTCTTAAAATTGATCATGCGTGGTGTGTGTATTTCTTCGAGAAAATGATGGATAACAAAAAGGTGATATTTCCCCCAATACAGCCCTATCCGTGTTCGCTTCAATTTGCATCAGCTGGATGACAATTGGCTACATTGTGGTCGTGCTCGCGTACGCTGATTTTGCGGACGTGAGATTTCGAAGATTTCCTTATCTTTGAATTATCACGTTTACCAAATTCGTATTTCTGTTTTGTAGTTGCTGGAGAGTCATCCTGCGTGCTCGCTGACGCTCATTACACTACTGCTGATGGTAAGATGATGCAAAGAAAGTTAAGACAAGATCAATGGTTTCAGATTCTGGACGCAGTTTCACTGTCGATTTTCAACTGCTCAAGGGAACAGAATGCGAAAAGTAACGTATTATACCTTATTCTGAAATTTCAGAATGATTTTTTCAGGAAAACTTTGCGCACAGATGTTCTGCTAGTAGATGTTGACATCCTTTAGAATTCTTTACCATATCTATGCAAACAATAATTAATATTTTCTTCTTGTGTGATCTCCTTTCATATATTTTGGAATGTTACGTGATCGTATGCAAAAAATATTCTGGTTTCGTGATGTCGATTCCCAATAAAGTTGATTACGTGCTGCTAATCGCGATTTTTTATTATACAGATTATTTCTTTTATCGAAGGACAACGATCATCCCATTTTTCAATGAAGTATCCATGCCACAGTAAAGTAAATTTAAAGGAGGGGAAACAGGAAAGAATGTTGGTGACTCTCACACGGAAAAACCGGGACTTGCAAGACACCGTAGTCAAATGAGGGAAGGGGAGGGAGGGGAGGGAGAGAAGGGAGACAGGCGTATGTAAATCAAAAGCGCACGCTTAATCAAATCCTCTGTTCAAATTTCCCGCCGTTGCCTGGACTGAGGGGAATTCTGGAAGTATGCCAAATCGCTATAACTCGGTTCATTGATGTCGTAGAGACATGGGAGTTTAAGAATTCTGATATGCACAGCATTCTGACCCCCATTGTTCTCTCCAGATAAGGGTGAACAATGAATGCAAATTTCGCGCCAAAATCCCGACACGAAAGAACTGCAATTTCCCGCTCGATTCAAACAACAAGGCGGGGAGAGCGGTCGCTCCTCCCGCCTAGGCCTTGCAGTTCGGTTCATGCAAAGTGAGCGAGTAGATATGCAAAGGTCTCCCCCTTTTCTGTCGGGGCAGAATGCTGTGTATGGTTATGGATTGCCATAATCTGACGTTGACAGATTGGTCACCAAAATATTCATGTTACTCCTCCTTTAATCACAGATTGCGAGCAAGCCGGGCAACTTGTGATGTGGCGAATACCACATCCTTCATCTTCAGCGATACGACATTTTCAATGCGAATATGTCTATTCGATTCTTACATGGCCGATTCGCATGATCGATTTCAATACCCTGCTCACATTGTGACGCAGTATACGTCATGAAAATCAATAAATTTTCAATACCCAAAGATATACTCAATGACGTTTCTTTCCCTTCCTTATTGTGTCATTCGAGTAATCGCCATATAATCTCTCGATAAGTACGAAATGCGAATTTTTGAGGCACGAAGTGGTCATGTATGTACTTGCATCGATCTAACAACAACTTAAATTGAGGCCATTTTAGCTTGTCGGTGTTTTCTCTCTTCGCTTGATCTCAGATATAAGCAGTGCTTGAGGAAATAACAAAACGCATTTACCGTCAGTGAAAATACAAATCATATCTCTCGAATGACAAATACCCTCGAGCGCTTCGTTCTTCTCATCAGAATATCTCGATTAGCCGAGTTGCGAAGGATGAAAACGACTGCAGTTTGAACCGGATTCAGCGAGAATAACAACTGAAAATGCGCGTTCACATCTAGTTGTTTGGTTTTTCGAGAGATGGATGAATGCGAGCAAAAAATAACCGAAACTCACATGAGCGACCAGTCTCAGCGCAGCATAAACTCCATCGGGAAACGCATTTCGTGTATCAATAATTCCCGCGAAAAGAACAAACAGCAAAGGTACAACGAAGAAAGCCATTGCACCTCGGAGCTGAAGAGCGGAACTTTTATTGATTCAGTTCCCGTTCCAAGCGAGGCAAAATTGTCCCCTAGAAAACAAGGAAGAGTCCTTGACCAACCCTCATTCCTCCTCCCCCCCCCCTCTCTACACCTCATTTCCCACCTTCCCTGAAAATTGGGCGAACGAGAAATACCTGAAAGAGGAAAGCGTCGAACATCTTCCGCTTCAGTAATTGCGTCTTACCCGACCGTGTTTGCTGAATTTTTCACCATTTTTTTGAGCCACTTAAACGCTCGAATACCGAAAAGTTTCTTTTCAAAACGAGCAGAGCGTAAGCGATGAAAAAAAGGTGAATAGGTAAAAATATCCCGAAGGAAGCTCCAATGAACACGATTTCTGAGTTGCTTTAGTTTTTCCTCAACAATATAGATACCAATATTAACCATTAGTGAAAAGACTGGGTTCGCCGGGCTCGACGAAAAGCAGCAATTGACCGCCGCGCTGTGCAATCCACGTCAACTCGGGCTTCTTGAGAGAATAAATTAAGATTATACATTATTTCGATTAGTTGTCATACCTGGACCAATACTGAAAAGTTTTTCACGTCTTCTGTAAAAATAACGAATCCTATAACATTCGCTATTGAAACGCACATCAATGAGAAATTTATCACTCGAAACATCCTGCAAACAGATTTGTCTCGATAAATTTATTTTTAAACCTGGAAACGGGAAAGTCACCTGGACGAGAGTTTCCACTTGCTCAATGAATCGGCAATCGTCTGATGCATTTGCATCATTAGGAAGTAGTACGTGGGAATAACGCTCATTACAGCGAGACCGAGCAATGTCTGAGCAGATAAACTTTTTTTGGAGCGCCTAATTGATTCACGAAACAAATAAAGTATTATTCGAGTTTCGAGAAGTATTTGATTTTTTAAATTAAAAAAACTCGCCATTATGGTTTTCTTGTCCAACCCCAGTCGACACAAAATTCCTTCGCAATAGAACAGACCATACGGCGGGAAGGCGTATACTCGAAGGAAATAGTTGTAGATCCAATCGAAAAATACGTGCGTCGCCTGAGTAGTAAAAAATGTGTCAGTATCTCATTGTAGTTTACTGCTGATCTGCATTTTTTCATTGTCTAGGAATTGTGCACTTTTGCAATAGATGGCAATTTTTCATTGTCTAAGAATTGCGCACTTTTGCAATAGATGGTATTGTGTCTCTCAGTATGTATACTGGCCCGGGCCAAACATTGAAGAACTACCCATAGTGCGTTTCAGTAGTTACAGCGTCACAAGAGACTATATTGGTGTATTCGCCAAGAGATCTTACCAGATTGACAAGATATGCCACCCGAATGCCAGTTATCATTCTCGGAAATATCACCAGCAGATACAGCTGAATAGGATAAACGGAAAGCGAGCCGATGATTGGAACGACGGACTCGACACTGTAAACTACCGGGTTCTATTCAATTATTGAGAGCACAATGCCCTTGAAAATACACCAGTTTGTACTACGGTTTCGTGAAAACGAAATTATACGTCTTTACAACAATATCCCTACCCGGAAACGATATTCGATTTGTTTTCGTAAGGTATTTCTTTACAACGATACCTGAAAATGATGTCCACCAAGCCATTTCTGTCGAAATGCAGACCGTACAGCAGGCTGTCAGTCATGCTCGTCTGCTCTTTCATAGTACGAAATATTATTTATAACATACAACTCGGTCAAATAATTGGTAATTACGAATAGACGTGTAGAAGGTGGAGTAATGGAGAGAGTTAATGAACATGCAAAAATCGCTTCATAAACTATTCGAACATAAAATAGTTAGAAACATGTTATGGACCTTTTTACACCTACTGCCCCTTTACACCTACTGTAAATCCCTATCGCGAATGCGGAACAATTTTCCATGGAAACAAAGCGTGAAGCCATCGACCGAGCAAGTATTCCAATTTGATTTTCCTGATAAGATGTTATTATAATACTGATCGCAAGAACTTTAACGTACCATCGATTCGGTAAAAACAAACGGTCTTATCTCTACCACCCTTTGGTTATTTGCGCACTGTAGCGAGCCACAAAATGTTCGCTCATTGAACTGTTTTCCTTGAGCTGCGACGCTTTCCGCAAGCGTTCTATTCTACAATTAAACTTTTTTGGAATCAAAACAAATTTACTGAAAACAAATACCTTTCATGTCTTATGAAAATGATCGGCAACACGATGCCTTGCAATAACAAAAGGTTTACACATTCTTCGAATAATGGGTAGCTCGGTCCATCTTCTAATTTTCGCCCAAAAAATATAAAACTTACCGCCCCGAAGGATGTTAACACGACATGAAATCTATAAGTTTAAATTTTCGATATGTCTTATTTGCAAATAAACTTTGCAATAGGTCGTAGTAACACCATCATACGAATATTTTCAGCGATTTGATATCTGAAATCTCCCCGTAACACAATTCGGGTTTTTTTCTGTTTTCGGCATAGATACGACCTTTCAGAGAGGGTATAGGTGGTTTTATGTAGTCTATTTCTGTTGAGCCGGTACAAATACTCGAACATCGAGATGGTAATCATCTCCAGAAGTGTAAGTGGTGCCTGGTTTATTTAAATATTTGGATTATGTAGATAGAAAAAGCACGAACACCAATGATTTGATGATAGACTTGACCACGCTCCGGAGCAAGTGTGGTAACAGCATATTTACCTCCAAAATCATATGACAGAATCGAGGGAGGCACAAATATAATAATTAGTGCAATCTAGAATATAGTGATTAGTCATCACCATACAGTAATTTAATGACATGAGCCCAGAAATATATTGTATTCCTCTTAGAGCTTTCGTAAGTTTGAAACTTTCTTGACGCAGCGAAACGTTCGAAAGCTATCATGAACATTGAAGATATAGTGCCTGAAAAGCGCTTATGCGACTGAATTTGTAATTCACGTAATTACCATAAACTACGACGAGTTGAGGATATCGTCGCATGTAATTTTCCATACATGACACAATGTAATCAGACGGATCACTGCGCAATGCTTGATTTTCAATTTATTGATTCCCTCAATCACCTCGATTGAAATTTGTAGAGTGCGATTGAATAATCAAGAATAGACGTAAATACGAGAACGCAGATGTAGTAATAATGAAAGCGCATTAGAATTGACAAACTCTCATGAGCCAGCACTTTCCTGCAGTCCTTCAAAATTCACTATTTTATAATCTACGAACTGGCCTTTTGTAGCCTCGAATCTTCCACAGAAAAGGTACCGCAATTAAACCTAATATTAATTTGACCGAGATCAGCTGTGAAATAATATTAATTAGGTAATTAGTGATAATTAATTAATGATTTTCTTGAATTTTACCGATTTGTATAGCAAAGAATCGTTAAGAAATTGCGCTTGGAAGACTAGATAGCTGTCGTTCATTCGTGTCGAATACTCACTGATGCTGACTATCTGGCGTGATTATGTCTAGGGAAATGCCAACTGAAGGAAAAAGAAGAGTCATCTTATGATGTTTATTCTTACACTGCATAGAGAAATCAATAATAATAGATATAAAACCAAAAAAATGTTGGTCTATACAGATAATTATTAGTTTCGATGCTGAACTTTCTCAAATCGTCAAAAATTCTATCTACTTGAAACAGATGTTTACAAATTGACAGCAGATGAATCTTCCCTGCACAAGACTTCGTTTCGCTAGATGTGTCAGACGGTGATAGATTATGCACGGCTGTGTGTGTTACACCTGCGCGTAGAAGCTTTACATAAGCGAAACTCTTCTATTGCTTCAAGAAACATAAACAGCGTTGGTCTATCATGTCTCCAAACATCTTCGTTTGCAACAATGTTTCTACGGGCGACAAAGTTCCGTATTGTCTGCATCCGAAAGGCAATTTTGTTGTGTTCAACGTGCTTCGACATGTAATGACAGTAAGCACGCGTCTTTCTCTTGCAAATTTTCGGAATTTCCAGATTTTCTCAATTGTCTGTACTATTGGTAGTGTGTACATCGTTGTTTCCTCCAAATCAGTGACGCGTGTGTACGGCAAAATGCTGGTCTTTTTACAGGTGAGGTTGATTTTTCGAGAATTTGTCTAGTTTGATGGCCATTAACTTCATTGTGAGCTGCGCAATCACCGTATCAACGCGTTCTCTCTCCCTTCAGGTCATTTGGATGTCAATGGACATTGTGATTCAATGGATCGGCGATCCGGTTCTGCTCTTTCCTCTCATGTGCGAGTATCGACGAGCGCCGCTGCTTAATGTTCCCATGACGGCGGCTGCTTGTTTTGTGAGTACTCTCATATTTGAACTAACTGTACTGAGCCACAAATGAATGCGGTAGGCACTCGTACAAACGATTGTGATGCTTGGACTGGTGACGTACATTGTGCTTTTTCTCTATCGACATCAGGTAAGTTTTTGTTTCAGTTCCACAAAATATCTGCACTTGTATTCAGGTAATTGTTCCGGAAGGATCACGTTTCAAATTGTCTGTTAGAGCTCAAATCGCATTCCTAGTTGTACTGCTAATTCCATACCTAGCTCTTGGTGTACAGTTTTACGTAAGCTACTCATTGAATTCCTGTAAATATTGGTCCATTTCAGACCGAAAGCATCCCTGCCGTGATCAAACATTATAAAGTAATATATAATTAATTTAGTAATAAAAAAGAAATCTCTTTACAGTACTTGTCACAGAGCTTTTTTGATGCTGCGATCATTGAGCGAGTTGATTGTTTTCCTCTAGGTGATTTCTACTATTCAATACTTGCATTCGACGGACATTTTGCCTGGATCTTCATAGTGTCGGTGAGTGATGAATTAGTGATAACAATTAAGAGCATCCTGCATAACATTATCAGGTTGCCGTCCATACCTTTCGTTTACTGAAAAAGACAAAAAACATGAGTAAGAAAACGCAAGAACTACATCGAACTCTGATGAGATCTCTAATAGCTCAGGTAAATAATACTAAATCCTTTTTTTATTGTATTTAACAAAATAAAACAGTAATTGATTGCAGGCCGTCACGCCCGTTATTTTCGTAATTCTGCCCGTCACTCTCGCATTAGTCACGCAAATAATCTTCATTAACAACTATCCTTCGATTATGAACGAGTGGGGTCGGTATACGCAGCGTGACAAAGCAACTGGAGCAAATACGATTTGTAAAAACGGTTCAGATATAATGCCTTTCGATTTTGTGTTGGTGGTTATTTCGTTCCACGCAACAGCTCATTCCATCTCTGTGCTAGCCACAACTCCTGCATTTAGAACAAGGATGGGAGAGGTCTTGATTAATAGCCATTTGAAAACCTTTTTTAAAATTTGAGATTTTCGGAATCATACACCGTCCGACCATCCAGGCACCATCCAGGCATTCAGGCTTCGGAACATCACTTACTTTTTAATTTTACATTTTGATATTTGTCCTGCGTCCATTGATTAAATTAACTGTCAGAAAATTATCGATTTTGTGAGAAATGCTATTCGTTTCCGAAATAAATATCGCTACAAACTCGACTACGATTTCACTGGAGAAAAAAAACTGTGGTTGATAGTTATGGTCATGTAACTCGGTCACAAAACGCACGAGATCTTGCAAGATCAGGGAACTGATAATTACAATCCGGTTAGATGAGTGAAAAATGGCGATGGACGCGATTAAAGTAAAGCACTGATGATGACGAAGAGATATGCAAAATGGGGGCAGATCCTATCATTCTACGGAGCGGGAACCTCGAAATCCCGTCGTTTTATTGAATAATGATGCCGGAACGCGGAAATAAGCCACAGAATGGAGGAGCTGATACAGATACGAAAAAGTAATGAAGAAAATCGATTAAAAGTTCTGATGATTTCAAAGATTCACAATCCCGTTCTTTCATTGAATAATGACGAAAGAACGCGGAAATAAACGCAAGACGCGTCCATAGATTGGAGGAACTGATGAAGAACCGCTCAATTAGTATTAGGACCGGCGATGAATGGAAGGGGGCGCATCCTCTCCGTTCTCCCATCTGCGTCTATCCATTATTCCTTGACTCTCGTCCTGTCAGACCAGCTAGAGAGCAAGTCGAATGGAGAGACGCGCATTCTACCATTCCCGAGACTCCTACAATGGAGCGAGGCTTTCGCCAGAGTCCTTGGAGGCTAGAGCGAGCGAGATAGCGCGGAATGGGAGGAGAGCGCAGACAGCCCTTGAGTCTTAAGGAGCTCTTTTGGACGAGGCTTTGAAGAACAGTGGTTGCGCAGCGTTGACCTCATGGTGAAGACTGTTAAATGAACAATTCATCCCTTCATTCAACGCACGTCATTAAAACCGTTGAAAGATTATGAGGATGAAGTCTTAGTCATGAGGAATGATGGCAGCTTCAGTTTCCACCCGCGCGCGCATGCTCAATGGAAAGCCGCTTCCTGATTCTCGCGCAAGTGAAAGAATGGATGGAATGAAGAGACGGCGACCCGCATTCTACGATTAAAAGACCTACCCTTGAATTATATTCAGAGGATGCACCAAGTAGAGGAAAACAGGAACATCAAAAAATTTTCCGCCGTAGCGCCGTAGCCTTAGCGCTCAATTTCCTCCGAATGGGGAGGGAGGTTGGGAAGATTTGTTCTGAACAACAACGCTCTCAGTGAACAATGATTGTCCGGCGGTTGCCTACTTGGAGTATCTGGAGTATGATGGGACTAACAAGATAACAACGAATACGTGAATGCACACATATTTCAATCTGGAAACATGTACTAGATCTAATTAATAATTATTCGTAATTTTATTCGTGCTCTAGTTATTGCGAGAACAGTAATGAAATGTTCGCTCCTAGCAATCAGACAGACTTCCAATCTCGTAAACTATGGATGCGAGAGAGATTGGCAAAGTGTGCCCTTGGAATGAAGAATATCTGTGTGGGAAGAAGGGAGCGAGTGGAGATCCTTCTACTCCATTTCAGAATGGGGACAGGGATAAGGCGGATTGGCCTGGCAGGGACTATTCTACGATGACGAAGGATCGCAACATTCTCCAAGACATGTGGGGGCTCCAGCTCGTTCTGAAGCCAATTGACCGTGCCGTGGAGGAAAATCTGGGAATCATAATAAGTGTGACTTGCCTTGAAAAAAAAACTTCCTCGCTCCGTTTTGTTTGCAGCTTAGCTTTCTGGAAGTTTTTTAGTGATCCTCTTTTACTGTAGATCCTAGTGCTGTTCTAGTGGAAGTGTGTACTGAAGAAGAACTAGATTTTGATCCGTATACAGGTGGGGCGAAGCCTTCGTGATCCCTCGATACCGAGGAAATCATTTTGAGCCAGAAAGGCTGCTCGGCTCTCTCAAACTTAACAGGTTAACAGCATCCACCTTCACGATTTAACCTGAAAAGCCCGCGAGAGCTTTGAGACAGCGAATCTGCCGAAATATTGATAAAAAGGACACGCTAGACTCTAGCGAAATCCCATCTTATGGATACAGTAACTCGGGACGCGTAGGTAGCTTCCGAGGAAAAATCAATACATGAAGCGAGAACCCCGAGGAAAATCAATAAAAGATACATTAGCCGACCGGCCTTCGCCCCTTCGATGTCACCCAAGGGTGATACAGAACTTTCTTATTCTTGTTCACTCATTCAGTACCCCGATCTGTCCGATTCCCCTCCCTTCCATGCATACACTGTGAACACATCCCTCCCATGTTCCTCCGCCGGTGAAGCCACTGGTGATATTTTGCAGTGGGTCCGGCGCGAGGTAGAATGCAGAATGCAAACGAAAAAAAACAACAAAATAAACAACGTAAACGAAAAACATCAACTTGATGCAGTACCATTCTGCACTGCAATTTAACTCTCGAGTCCGGTCGCAAGATGGAGGAGGCGCGGACGCTGAAAAAATGCGAAATGTGAAAAATGGACCTACTTATTTTCAATTTTTCTATGTATTTCTTTGGAAATAGAAAAACGGTCACGTGACCACCACTAAGAGGCGTCAGCGTTTTCAAGGAGATGAAACATGATTTCATCTATGAGCCGAAAATGCAAAAATACAAGTACGCAATTTAAAAATTGGCGATAGCCTCCGGACTCCCTAGTGAAAAACGCCACTGAAATAAAGCTCATGTCACTAGTCCGCGCATAGCAATTTAAAAATTGGCGATAGCCTCCGGCCTCCCTATTGAAAACGCCACTGAAATAAAGCACGTGTCACTAGTCACTAGTCCGCGCATAGCAATTTAAAAATTGGCGATAGCCTCCGGCCTCCCTAGTGAAAAACGCCACTGAAATAAAGCTCATGTCACTAGTCACTAGTCCGCGCATAGCAATTTAAAAATTGGCGATAGCCTCCGGCCTCCCTATTGAAAAACGCCACTGAAATAATCGAAAAGACCAACCTAATCTGCCGTCGAATAGACGGGTCCAAATGATGGAAGGACGAGCGGCTTCTTGGCGGCCAGAGGCACTCATCGGAGGGAGCGAGGTCAGAAGGACGAGACAGCGAACCTGAAGAAAAGGAGATGAAACATGATTTTATCAGGATATGAGCCGAAAATGCAAAAATACAAGTACGCAATTTAAAAATTGGCGATAGCCTTCCATGTATCCCTTTGGAAATAGAAAATCTGGCGCGTTACCACTAAGCGGCGTTCTCAATCCAAGAATTGCGTGCAGTATTTCACAAATCGGTGAAACAAAGATAAAGATTGTGATTTGGGAAGCAGAACCGAGGACTATTTTTGGACCACGAAAATGTAAATTTTAAAATCTCTGGAGCACTATTTTAGATTGCGGTGCGATTACGTGATTGAGTGAAGCCCAAAACCACGAGACAATTGTCAAATGTAATCGAAAGGGGAGAGTAGGCAAAGTAGCACCATTTTAAAAGACAGTTGATTCAAAGGGCAGTGAGAGTATTTTAGTATGGTGAAGAGCAAAACCACTAGGGCAAATATCCAATTTTTCACCCACTCACCAGTCTCTCTCTCCACAGTCGACGCGCTGCTCCGGGTGCCTGCTTCCCCTTGCCAGAAGCACTCAAGGGAAGGGACGAGTGATCGACGACCTACAATCGGAAATGGCAATCGAATATATCCAACTTGTTCGAAAGGCCAAACCAGCTGCTGAATTAATATATGAATCCACAAGAATTACCACAATTTGAAAGGCAATGCGAATATTATTACATTTTCCGTGAAGCGCAAAACCACGGGGCAATTATTCAACTTGTTCGAAAAGCTATACCAGCTGAATCAAAATGTGAATCCATCTTCAGCGATGTTTTAGAATGCAATGCGAATACATTATATTAGTTATGAACCCCAATGCCACGGAGAAATATTTCAATGTGATCAAAAGGCCTAACCGGCTGAATGAAAATTTGATCAACCTGCACCATTTCGCCGTGCGATTAATTTAGCATTTACTGCTGCGCTCAAAACCATGAGGCAATTATCCAACGCGATCGAAAGGCCAGAACACTAGAATCAAAAGAGATTTCGTGAAAACAATAAATTTGAAATGAAGACTGACCGAAAGGGGAGCGGTCCTTTTGGGAGTCCTTGGGCTATTCAGCTCCAATAGCTTAGAAGAACATTCCAGAGACTCCATCCATCTCTTGCTGCTCCTTCACGAAGATTTCGAAGTACTGGTAGATGATGGTCACAGCCAACAGAATACCAGTTCCCGATCCGATAGCTCCTGCAATGCACAATCATTAGAAACTTGAACAACCTAGCAAATTCCATATCTTAAACAAAGGTATACAAATAAATATAGGAATAATGGACTGATCCCAGTGAGCACGGGGTCGGATATCGGATTATACCCTCCCAACACCCGGATTTCGACCCCTGGCTTGAAGCCAAAAACCCCCGATTTCGGACGCAAAACCCACAATTTTCAACAGTTTTCTTGCTGAACCCCCGATTTTGTGCGATGATGGTGACTGACTGACCCATGAAGTCAGCAGTGACGGAGAGGGCTCCGATGCAGAGACCTCCGAAGCAGCAGCGGTGGTGTGGGGCAGATAGTAGCAGATTCCTCCAGTGGGGAAGCTGCGGTAGGCTCCCGAAGCATCAGACCAGGTACCGAGAAGGTTCACGAGGATGTCACCTCCGAACTTCGAGGCAAGCATCTGCAATGGATAAATAATTAGTAGACGAAAGATTTAATGAGTTACGGGTAAAATAAAATGAGTTAAGTGAATACAAACCTGAGAGATGACTTAGAGATTAGAGGTGAGGGCAGACTGGAGAGTGATGGCAATGTTGGAGGTATAGAAGAGCTTGATGGGGTAAGACGAGTACTGGCCACGGTAGCAAGCAGACTTGATGGGGTGATCTACACGGTAACCCTGCAGATAACACATTTAATCTTGGAAAATTTTTATTTAATTAATTTATAATATAATATCTCACCTGGAAGTAGATGACGACAGCGAATACGAGGACGGTGGCCATTAGGTTCATGAGGTTGGGAAGGTTCTGTCTGTAGAAGGCCTCACGGAGAGCACGCACCTGTAACGAAACACCTAATGTAAGTCTTGATATTACCTTTTTTTTTATTTCACATTTTGACAGATAGTGGGACCAGTGACGACGTCATCATTCAAGAGGAAACGAGGAAAAGTGTCTCGAACCTTGCCGAATCTGGTGGCGAGAAGATGGAAGAGGGCAACAATGACTGCTCCCTCGAACTCGGTTCCATAGTCAGTATTCATTGTAACCGGCCAGAAGGCCTTCCACACGATAGTCTCGCAGTTGTTCGTTGCAATGAAGAGGGAGACACCAGAACCGAGACCGTAACCCTTCTGAAATGAAATATCGATTAGTGGGGAGAACTAACTAATGAGTAACTAATGAGCTGAGAGACGGTCAGATGCATACCAGAAGGAGTTCGTCAAGGAGGAGCACGAAAAGACCAGTGAAGGCGAGCTGGACAACGATGAGAAGGCAGATTCCGGCTCCGATGTCAGAGGGCTCTCCGTACAGTCCAGAGGCAACGTACACGATAGCCTGTCCGTCGGTGATCACCATCCCGAAGACTGAAATGAAGCATATTAATTTAACTTAAATCGAGAATAACAAAATAGATATCAAAAAATTGCGTTGGTCACTCACGCTTCTGGCCTCCGTTGAAGAGGGCGCGGTCCTTTGGGCGAGTCTCCGACCTCGATGATCTTGGCTCCAGTTTGGAGGTGGGAAGGCAGAGTTGGAATGCGTCGGGAGCAATCTGAAAGAGGTCTATCATCAATCAATAAATCAATCATCCCTATAGTACCTCTCATCCTTGCCTATCATTCCTCTTCCAGAACTGCTCTCCATTCCAATCGGGGCCAGTCGCTCGGACGACGTCCTCGTCCCTTGTACTCGATCCTCGACGCAGCCTCTCCTCTCCTCAATGGATCAAATTAGCATCTCCATACAAATAACTCGCTCGTCGAATATTTGGTCATTTCTAATCTCCTCCGTTGAAACTTCACATTTCACTCTTCACTCCTCTCACACGGCCAAAATTCCAAACATAAACCACTTAAATATTGCCAGAAGTCCTTCCCTTCTACGACACCATTGCACTTTGCCAATCCTATCCCACCGTAACAGTTACTATAATACCCCACTCCCCAGACAAACTGAATCGCGCGAGAGAGATTTAACTATAAACGCGGCGATAGCAATCTCGGACGTGTCGGGACCATCCACCGCGACCAGCGAAGAGGGTGATTTGGTCACAGGTCTCCCACATGGTGGGCACCCGTTGTTTGGCTTGTGGCCTCACTCCTACCGACAAGACGATCCCTGCACCTGCGACAGTGCGTGACTATCCGCCCCTCGCAACGCGAGGAGTTGATCACTATCGCCCTAAGCGACCCCCCTAGACATCACACTTTTCCCAATTTCTTCATATCTCTCACAGCCCCATCTCACTCCTCCGCCCCCCTCCCCCATCCCTTCTCCCCCATACAGCCGCTGCAGCACCTGCCCGTTAGGGCACTCGCTTTCGGCGAGAGTGCGCGCTTTATCTCGTGCAAACTCACGAGTCCAGCATACCAAGCCCGAAGAGCACCCAAACTAGTTCGGTGCCAGGAGCCATGCCTATCGGCTACCCGGACAGGGAGAGGAACGCCTGTCCGAGCTTTTCTGCTCGGTATGCTGAGCTGTATGTTCCTTAGCCTTATCCCATACACTCTCTTCTTCAATGTGTTCCTCTCCACTCCCCTGGACATCTCCCCCCAGTTGGGGGTTACTCATTTAATGAGTAGCACACACCGTGCGCACACTATGATGGCTTCACGAGGCAACGCACAGTGGCCCCAGAGGGATGCGTGTATATTGCTTATGCTACGCTCGGTCGTCCATCAACGGGCCCACGGATCCGGCAGAGTCAGGATCAACGCGAATGAGAGGAATCACTATCTCTTCTCTCGCCTACTCTTATGGAGAACCAGGTGCATGTTTGCCAGAGTTGAAACGGTATTTGGAGAATATCAATAGTTTTGCGCACCTTTTCAACTCTGGCGACAACCGACTGTCACTCGACTGGTGAGGCTACCAGAAGCGCGACAGCCTTTGGGTTGCAAACATGCATGAAGCCGAGAGTGCTCCTCTATGGCTTCGGCCATACATCCCGGCATGGTAGATGTATAGGGCCTTCTGGTCTCTCTTTTCTTTCGCTAACCGTAGCGGGCTAAACACTGCCTCATGGCGACACGGCAACATCGATAATTCAGACGCCAGAGTATTTCATCCCATATGTTAACATAGCACATATCCCACTAAACTCTGACGCCTAAACTAAGGAAGTGCTCTTGACACACCTCTGTTACGGAGGGGACACCGAGTGTTGTTGCCGATACCCGGCTACGGCGCACGTGCTAGCCACGTCTCCCCTTCCTATGCGGTTTAAAATAGGGCCAGTGAAGAAGAGTATTAAAGGCGGGAAAAAGAAATAAAAAAAAAGGGAAAAGAAATTAGCAAGAAAAAGAAAAGAGAAAAACAAAAATACTCATCACTTTCCGACCCTTTTCTATTCCGCCCCAACCAGTTACTTACGCGTTAAAAGGTCTTTCACAACAGAAAAAGCGCTAGAGCGCTTGCGGAGCGAGGCCGCAAAAAGAAAAGAAAAAAGGGAATCAAAAACATCACCATATTTATCGCTGGAGAGGCCCTCGACGTCGTCGTGCCCATGCCCATTGGGAAGAAGAGTGAGGGAGATGGCCGTCCCAGTGTGTGAGAAGAGAAGACGAGAGGGTGGACCTGAAAAGGACTACGTATGGTAACGGCAATGGCGTGATATTACACGCAAAACGATAAACAAACATCATGAGAAATAAGAACGGGCTGGGGCAACAAGGAACGTACGTGCAAAATGGGAGGAAAAGTTTCGAAAATAATCTATTCAGAAATTAATTTAAATTGTCATCATCCTAGTGCAGGAACATGTTCTGGTGCAAGAACGCGCATGGATGGGATGAGACTGAATTTACACAAACAGTAGTGCTTGTGGCATTCGCCACGCGAAGCAGTCAAAGAAAGGACAAAAAAGAGAAAACAAGTGCATTTTCGAAAATAAAATCCATGTCACAAACACGTCTTTCAGCGCGAAAGATAAGCGGCGACAGTGCTAAACGGAGACCAAAACAGATCATCCTATTCTAGAAATCATGAGCGCGCAATGGGCGTCGATGGATCAGCGCAGATGACGATCCTCGTGAGACAAGGGATTTATCAGCATGCAATCGAAACAGCTAAAAAGGCGCGTAAAAAGGCAGCAGAGAATAAGGCAGCAGAGAATGGGAGCGCCCGCCTGATGGGAAGAGGGTGTGAGTATGGACTGAGGAAGGGGATTGTTGTTGACGAAAGAATCCCAGACGATCGATATCAAGAGTGGGTAGATCAAAGAGGCCGTTTGCAACGTTTGATCTCTTGACCTCGCGCGCTAGTCATGAATTCACTAGCGCATCAGCTCTAACTCTAATTTCAGAGATTACTGTAGCATTTTCGTTCAAACTTTTCGCAGTGTTCTTCTATCATTCAAGCTTGAATTCAAGTGCTAATTAGCACTAAAGGATGCTTGTTTCTATCGTTTTTTCTCGTTGTATGACCCTGCGCAGCCCTCCTTGTGAAAATTTCTGATTATCTGCGTCATCTCCCTTTTTGTTTCCCTATCACCGACCTCCACAGAAAGTTTTAGGTCACGAACTGTTCCAAATGTGCCTCGTTCTTATCACTTTTTCGCACACAGTAGAGTTGTTTGACGTTAATTCTTCTTATTTACCGTTTTTGTTTCAATGGTCATCATTCTCATCAACAACGAAGGATGCGCGGCCCATCCAGCTTTGCCGAGAGAAGCGCAGTGCGTTAGTTTTCCTTGAACTAAACTAGTCGTTGCTGTCGTTCGCCTCACGTAGTTCGCCTCAATGTAATATTTAAAAAATATTTATTCAAGTAAATTCGTTTTGCGACATGATGCACACGACGGAGGAAGTGGCCATGCCTGTCGCCGTCGGATACGATTTGGAAGAGGCCATCGACAGGTGGGGGAAACCAGATTATCGGCTACAACTGAAAATGGCGCTGCGGTTACTTAATACTTGTGATTTTAAAATAGATGGAATTTGTAACGTTGAACGAAGAGCCGTTCCTGATCTTGTATGAGTGATTGCTCTAGATTTAGAACCGCATTAGTTGTTTCAACGTCTAAATAATTTGCAATTTTACTTATTTGAATTAGTTCGCATAATTACAGTCTGCGCGCGGATTCGATGAATTGTGCTCAATTGGATGAAATCGACCAGGGACTGTTCAAGTCGATCTAGTTCAAGGTTGGGGTGTGTTAGCGTTGCTTTGTTTGCTTGTGTGTAGAAAATGACCAAAATCTATTGACCCACACAAATGGCGCTCTAGTACAATATCTGATAGGTGGCAACGACATTCAGGCGGTGTACCACTTCACGTTCGGGTACGATAAGAAGGCGTGCCAGCGCAATCTCGACCTGGAGATGGCTCTAATCTGCTGGAGGATCCTCTTCCAGGATCAGGTAAGAATTACGGATTTTTAGATTATTCCTAAGAGACTTAAATGTTTTTCCCCGAAGCGTATGCTTTCAAGTTTGGAATAGCCTACGATATCAAGCATGCGATACCAATTATAATTTCTGGATTATTTTCTGGACCAATTATAATTCACTATCGTTATGCCCGCTGAATTGAGCTACCATGAGCAACGTTAGTCCTGTTACGTAGTGCCAGAAGATAGAGAGCCGATCCTAGTTGTTTACATCGCTTTTATCTCCCACGAGATCCCTAGGATCGCCAACTGCCTCATTCTAGTCCCTTCCCCCACTGGAGGAAGATCCGATAAACTAATGCAGAGCAACATCTAGTAGTCCGCATATCTAGCCTAACGGAGAGTAATACATTCGTCCGTTACAGTCCTATTCCATCCAAACATTATTAAATAAATTTTTATTCGCAGATGCAGGGGGCAAGATGGCGACCACTCTCAACAAGGAAGGACCTTCTCATGCCGACCAAGGAATCGAACAGCTAAGTCGCCTTCCCCTAGGATGGTGTGGATTCTGAGCAACTAATGTCCTAGCTTTTCGGGTTGCGGTTCTGCGGATTTGACTGTTTTCTTCGTATTAAAATATCGGCGCTTTTGGGTATTCGAGCTACAAGATTTCCCATGAGAGAATCGAACTCATTGTGTTAAAAAAGTGAATCCCTTGTTATTTTTTTCTGGGGGTTTTTGAATATGCAAATGATTTGCAAATAGTTTTTGAATGGCAAATGATGGTTGGACGACATCGTGGAGGAGGAGCAACTTCATGGCCGGCCGGCCCGCAATTGCCGCCACATACCGCTGTGTGGTTGGACGACATCGTGGAGGAGGAGCAACTTCATGGCCGGCCGGCCCGCAATTGCCGCCACATACCGCAGTGTGGTTGGACGACATCGTGGAGGAGGAGCAACTTCATGGCCGGCCGGCCCGCAACTGCCGCCACATACCGCAGTGTGGTTGGACGACATCGTGGAGGAGGAACAATCTTCGGCAGTCGATGATCCATGAGCTGAACAGGTACGGTATCCAAATGAGACTATCGATTGATGATTAATTTTTTTTTAAATTTACCACTTGCAGATACGTCCCCACCGCTGCTTCCTTCGGAGGTCTCTGCATCGGAGCCCTCTCCGTCACTGCTGACTTCATGGGTCAGTTAACTATTTTAATATTTATTTGTTTACTTTTGTTTAAAATATGGAATTTGTAAGGTTGATCAAGTTTCTATTTATTGTGCATTGCAGGAGGTATCGGATCGTCATCACCAGCAATTGCCGCCACATACCGCTGTGTGGTTGGACGACATCGTGGAGGAGGAGCAACTTCATGGCCGGCCGGCCCGCAATTGCCGCCACATACCGCAGTGTGGTTGGACGATATCGTGGAGGAGGAGCAACTTCATGGCCGGCCGGCCCGCAATTGCCGCCACATACCGCAGTGTGGTTGGACGACATCGTGGAGGAGGAGCAACTTCATGGCCGGCCGGCCCGCAATTGCCGCCACATACCGCAGTGTGGTTGGACGACATCGTGGAGGAGGAGCAACTTCATGGCCGGCCGGCCCGCAATTGCCGCCACATACCGCAGTGTGGTTGGACGACATCTGGAGGAGGAGCAACTTCATGGCCGGCCGGCCCGCAATTGCCGCCACATACCGCAGTGTGGTTGGACGACATCGTGGAGGAGGAGCAACTTCATGGCCGGCCGGCCCGCAATTGCCGCCACATACCGCAGTGTGGTTGGACGACATCGTGGAGGAGGAGCAACTTCATGGCCGGCCGGCCCGCAATTGCCGCCACATACCGCAGTGTGGTTGGACGACATCATGGAGGAGGAACAATCTTCGGCCGGTGGTGATGGGGGTGGTCGGTGGGAGGGCCTCATCACAAGCAATTGCCGCCACATACCGCTGTGTGGTTGGACGACATCGTGGAGGAGGAACAATCTTCGGCAGTCGATGATCCATGAGCTGAACAGGTACGGTATCCAAATGAGACTATCGATTGATGATTAATTTTTTTTAAATTCACTTGCAGATACGTCCCCACCGCTGCTTCCTTCGGAGGTCTCTGCATCGGAGCCCTCTCCGTCACTGCTGACTTCATGGGTCAGTTAACTATTTTAATATTTATTTGTTTACTTTTGTTTAAAATATGGAATTTGTAAGGTTGATGAAGTTTCTATTTATTGTGCATTGCAGGAGGTATCGGATCGTCATCACCAGCAATTGCCGCCACATACCGCTGTGTGTGGTTGGACGACATCGTGGAGGAGGAGCAACTTCATGGCCGGCCGGCCCGCAATTGCCGCCACATACCGCAGTGTGGTTGGACGACATCGTGGAGGAGGAGCAACTTCATGGCCGGCCGGCCCGCAATTGCCGCCACATACCGCAGTGTGGTTGGACGACATCGTGGAGGAGGAGCAACTTCATGGCCGGCCGGCCCGCAATTGCCGCCACATACCGCAATGTGGTTGGACGACATCGTGGAGGAGGAGCAACTTCATGGCCGGCCGGCCCGCAATTGCCGCCACATACCGCAGTGTGGTTGGACGACATCGTGGAGGAGGAGCAACTTCATGGCCGGCCGGCCCGCAATTGCCGCCACATACCGCAGTGTGGTTGGACGACATCGTGGAGGAGGAGCAACTTCATGGCCGGCCGGCCCGCAATTGCCGCCACATACCGCAGTGTGGTTGGACGACATCATGGAGGAGGAACAATCTTCGGCCGGTGGTGATGGGGGTGGTCGGTGGGAGGGCCTCATCACAAGCAATTGCCGCCACATACCGCTGTGTGGTTGGACGACATCGTGGAGGAGGAACAATCTTCGGCAGTCGATGATCCATGAGCTGAACAGGTACGGTATCCAAATGAGACTATCGAATGATGATTAATTTTTTTTAAATTCACCACTTGCAGATACGTCCCCACCGCTGCTTCCTTCGGAGGTCTCTGCATCGGAGCCCTCTCCGTCACTGCTGACTTCATGGGTCAGTTAACTATTTTAATATTTATTTGTTTACTTTTGTTTAAAATATGGAATTTGTAAGGTTGTTCAAGTTTCTATTTATTGTGCATTGTAGGAGGTATCGGATCGTCATCACAAGCAATTGCCGCCACATACCGCTGTGTGGTTGGACGACATCGTGGAGGAGGAGCAACTTCATGGCCGGCCGGCCCGCAATTGCCGCCACATACCGCAGTGTGGTTGGACGACATCGTGGAGGAGGAGCAACTTCATGGCCGGCCGGCCCGCAATTGCCGCCACATACCGCAGTGTGGTTGGACGACATCGTGGAGGAGGAGCAACTTCATGGCCGGCCGGCCCGCAATTGCCGCCACATACCGCAGTGTGGTTGGACGACATCTGGAGGAGGAGCAACTTCATGGCCGGCCGGCCCGCGATTGCCGCCACATACCGCAGTGTGGTTGGACGACATCGTGGAGGAGGAGCAACTTCATGGCCGGCCGGCCCGCAATTGCCGCCACATACCGCAGTGTGGTTGGACGACATCATGGAGGAGGAACAATCTTCGGCCGGTGGTGATGGGGGTGGTCGGTGGGAGGGCCTCATCACAAGCAATTGCCGCCACATACCGCTGTGTGGTTGGACGACATCGTGGAGGAGGAACAATCTTCGGCAGTCGATGATCCATGAGCTGAACAGGTACGGTATCCAAATGAGACTATCGATTGATGATTAATTTTTTTTAAATTCACTTGCAGATACGTCCCCACCGCTGCTTCCTTCGGAGGTCTCTGCATCGGAGCCCTCTCCGTCACTGCTGACTTCATGGGTCAGTTAACTATTTTAATATTTATTTGTTTACTTTTGTTTAAAATATGGAATTTGTAAGGTTGATCAAGTTTCTATTTATTGTGCATTGCAGGAGGTATCGGATCGTCATCACCAGCAATTGCCGCCACATACCGCTGTGTGGTTGGACGACATCGTGGAGGAGGAGCAACTTCATGGCCGGCCGGCCCGCAATTGCCGCCACATACCGCAGTGTGGTTGGACGACATCGTGGAGGAGGAGCAACTTCATGGCCGGCCGGCCCGCAATTGCCGCCACATACCGCAGTGTGGTTGGACGACATCGTGGAGGAGGAGCAACTTCATGGCCGGCCGGCCCGCAATTGCCGCCACATACCGCAGTGTGGTTGGACGACATCGTGGAGGAGGAGCAACTTCATGGCCGGCCGGCCCGCAATTGCCGCCACATACCGCAGTGTGGTTGGACGACATCGTGGAGGAGGAGCAACTTCATGGCCGGCCGGCCCGCAATTGCCGCCACATACCGCAGTGTGGTTGGACGACATCTGGAGGAGGAGCAACTTCATGGCCGGCCGGCCCGCAATTGCCGCCACATACCGCAGTGTGGTTGGACGACATCGTGGAGGAGGAGCAACTTCATGGC
Organism: Pristionchus exspectatus; assembly: GCA_911812115.1. Taxonomy (NCBI): domain Eukaryota; kingdom Metazoa; phylum Nematoda; class Chromadorea; order Rhabditida; family Neodiplogasteridae; genus Pristionchus; species Pristionchus exspectatus. Next base: position 13,633,363 of record OU461582.1, read on the forward strand.
CGGCCGGCCCGCAATTGCCGCCACATACCGCAGTGTGGTTGGACGACATCATGGAGGAGGAACAATCTTCGGCCAGTGGTGATGGGGGTGGTCGGTGGGAGGGCCTCATCACAAGCAATTGCCGCCACATACCGCTGTGTGGTTGGACGACATCGTGGAGGAGGAACAATCTTCGGCAGTCGATGATCCATGAGCTGAACAGGTACGGTATCCAAATGAGACTATCGATTGATGATTAATTTTTTTTAAATTCACCACTTGCAGATACGTCCCCACCGCTGCTTCCTTCGGAGGTCTCTGCATCGGAGCCCTCTCCGTCACTGCTGACTTCATGGGTCAGTTAACTATTTTAATATTTATTTGTTTACTTTTGTTTAAAATATGGAATTTGTAAGGTTGTTCAAGTTTCTATTTATTGTGCATTGCAGGAGGTATCGGATCGTCATCACAAGCAATTGCCGCCACATACCGCTGTGTGGTTGGACGACATCGTGGAGGAGGAGCAACTTCATGGCCGGCCGGCCCGCAATTGCCGCCACATACCGCAGTGTGGTTGGACGACATCGTGGAGGAGGAGCAACTTCATGGCCGGCCGGCCCGCAATTGCCGCCACATACCGCAGTGTGGTTGGACGACATCGTGGAGGAGGAGCAACTTCATGGCCGGCCGGCCCGCAATTGCCGCCACATACCGCAGTGTGGTTGGACGACATCGTGGAGGAGGAGCAACTTCATGGCCGGCCGGCCCGCAATTGCCGCCACATACCGCAGTGTGGTTGGACGACATCGTGGAGGAGGAGCAACTTCATGGCCGGCCGGCCCGCAATTGCCGCCACATACCGCAGTGTGGTTGGACGACATCATGGAGGAGGAGCAACTTCATGGCCGGCCGGCCCGCAATTGCCGCCACATACCGCAGTGTGGTTGGACGACATCATGGAGGAGGAACAATCTTCGGCCGGTGGTGATGGGGGTGGTCGGTGGGAGGGCCTCATCACAAGCAATTGCCGCCACATACCGCTGTGTGGTTGGACGACATCGTGGAGGAGGAACAATCTTCGGCAGTCGATGATCCATGAGCTGAACAGGTACGGTATCCAAATGAGACTATCGATTGATGATTAATTTTTTTTATATTCACTTGCAGATACGTCCCCACCGCTGCTTCCTTCGGAGGTCTCTGCATCGGAGCCCTCTCCGTCACTGCTGACTTCATGGGTCAGTTAACTATTTTAATATTTATTTGTTTACTTTTGTTTAAAATATGGAATTTGTAAGGTTGATCAAGTTTCTATTTATTGTGCATTGCAGGAGGTATCGGATCGTCATCACCAGCAATTGCCGCCACATACCGCTGTGTGGTTGGACGACATCGTGGAGGAGGAGCAACTTCATGGCCGGCCGGCCCGCAATTGCCGCCACATACCGCAGTGTGGTTGGGCGACATCGTGGAGGAGGAGCAACTTCATGGCCGGCCGGCCCGCAATTGCCGCCACATACCGCAGTGTGGTTGGACGACATCTCGAGGAGGAGCAACTTCATGGCCGGCCGGCCCGCAATTGCCGCCACATACCGCAGTGTGGTTGGACGACATCGTGGAGGAGGAGCAACTTCATGGCCGGCCGGCCCGCAATTGCCGCCACATACCGCAGTGTGGTTGGACGACATCGTGGAGGAGGCGCAACTTCATGGCCGGCCGGCCCGCAATTGCCGCCACATACCGCAGTGTGGTTGGACGACATCATGGAGGAGGAACAATCTTCGGCCGGTGGTGATGGGGGTGGTCGGTGGGAGGGCCTCATCACAAGCAATTGCCGCCACATACCGCTGTGTGATTGGACGACATCGTGGAGGAGGAACAATCTTCGGCAGTCGATGATCCATGAGCTGAACAGGTACGGTATCCAAATGAGACTATCGATTGATGATTAATTTTTTTTAAATTCACCACTTGCAGATACGTCCCCACCGCTGCTTCCTTCGGAGGTCTCTGCATCGGAGCCCTCTCCGTCACTGCTGACTTCATGGGTCAGTTAACTATTTTAATATTTATTTGTTTACTTTTGTTTAAAATATGGAATTTGTAAGGTTGATCAAGTTTCTATTTATTGTGCATTGCAGGAGGTATCGGATCGTCATCACCAGCAATTGCCGCCACATACCGCTGTGTGGTTGGACGACATCGTGGAGGAGGAGCAACTTCATGGCCGGCCGGCCCGCAATTGCCGCCACATACCGCAGTGTGGTTGGGCGACATCGTGGAGGAGGAGCAACTTCATGGCCGGCCGGCCCGCAATTGCCGCCACATACCGCAGTGTGGTTGGACGACATCTCGAGGAGGAGCAACTTCATGGCCGGCCGGCCCGCAATTGCCGCCACATACCGCAGTGTGGTTGGACGACATCGTGGAGGAGGAGCAACTTCATGGCCGGCCGGCCCGCAATTGCCGCCACATACCGCAGTGTGGTTGGACGACATCGTGGAGGAGGCGCAACTTCATGGCCGGCCGGCCCGCAATTGCCGCCACATACCGCAGTGTGGTTGGACGACATCATGGAGGAGGAACAATCTTCGGCCGGTGGTGATGGGGGTGGTCGGTGGGAGGGCCTCATCACAAGCAATTGCCGCCACATACCGCTGTGTGATTGGACGACATCGTGGAGGAGGAACAATCTTCGGCAGTCGATGATCCATGAGCTGAACAGGTACGGTATCCAAATGAGACTATCGATTGATGATTAATTTTTTTTAAATTCACCACTTGCAGATACGTCCCCACCGCTGCTTCCTTCGGAGGTCTCTGCATCGGAGCCCTCTCCGTCACTGCTGACTTCATGGGTCAGTTAACTATTTTAATATTTATTTGTTTACTTTTGTTTAAAATATGGAATTTGTAAGGTTGATCAAGTTTCTATTTATTGTGCATTGCAGGAGGTATCGGATCGTCATCACCAGCAATTGCCGCCACATACCGCTGTGTGGTTGGACGACATCGTGGAGGAGGAGCAACTTCATGGCCGGCCGGCCCGCAATTGCCGCCACATACCGCAGTGTGGTTGGGCGACATCGTGGAGGAGGAGCAACTTCATGGCCGGCCGGCCCGCAATTGCCGCCACATACCGCAGTGTGGTTGGACGACATCTCGAGGAGGAGCAACTTCATGGCCGGCCGGCCCGCAATTGCCGCCACATACCGCAGTGTGGTTGGACGACATCGTGGAGGAGGAGCAACTTCATGGCCGGCCGGCCCGCAATTGCCGCCACATACCGCAGTGTGGTTGGACGACATCGTGGAGGAGGCGCAACTTCATGGCCGGCCGGCCCGCAATTGCCGCCACATACCGCAGTGTGGTTGGACGACATCATGGAGGAGGAACAATCTTCGGCCGGTGGTGATGGGGGTGGTCGGTGGGAGGGCCTCATCACAAGCAATTGCCGCCACATACCGCTGTGTGATTGGACGACATCGTGGAGGAGGAACAATCTTCGGCAGTCGATGATCCATGAGCTGAACAGGTACGGTATCCAAATGAGACTATCGATTGATGATTGATTTTTTTTAAATTCACCACTTGCAGATACGTCCCCACCGCTGCTTCCTTCGGAGGTCTCTGCATCGGAGCCCTCTCCGTCACTGCTGACTTCATGGGTCAGTTAACTATTTTAATATTTATTTGTTTACTTTTGTTTAAAATATGGAATTTGTAAGGTTGATCAAGTTTCTATTTATTGTGCATTGCAGGAGGTATCGGATCGTCATCACCAGCAATTGCCGCCACATACCGCTGTGTGGTTGGACGACATCGTGGAGGAGGAGCAACTTCATGGCCGGCCGGCCCGCAATTGCCGCCACATACCGCAGTGTGGTCTCGAAGAGAGCTCGCACTTCTCATTTTTGGCGCCATTTTCTCGCTATTGTTTTTCACGATTTCTTTTTGTTTATTCTGTTAGAATTAGTTCATTTTTTCATCCCTAGCGAACATGAATTGTTTAATGAGGCTTGCCTACACCGCCTAGCTGTGCTTCTTATATTGTTCTACTATTCTCATATACTAGTCATATACTATTATTATTATTCTTATACAATTATTACAACTATTATGCTTACACTATTATTAAGTATTATTAAATTCGTTCAGGCGCTGGAATCGATTTCGCTGGAATCGATTTCGATTCTGAATGTGATTCGCGAATGCATCGAGATTGGAAGATTGACGACGCTGCCACCATTTTTCATATTCAACATCCTGTTCACCTCCCTCCGACCGGTCTGCAATGATGCGTACATTGACAAGATGTGGACGGACCTCATGCAGGTATCACGGGGTCAAATACTTTGTGACAAGTAATACCCGCAACTAGAGTGTCGAAAACAAATTTCCAAATATTCGAAAATATCTCTCTGCTCTTCTCATTCTAAATTCTCTCTCGTCAAAAATGCGATTCATTTACGTGTTAACCAAATATTTGGAAATTTGTTTTCGACACTCTACCCGCGACACATTGCTCAAAGTTGGGACTCCTAGTACCGCGGGTGGCCGATTTCATGCAGCTTTTATTGTTAGAAGACACGTGTAGTTGACAAAGCTGACCAGTTTAATAATTCTACTGTTTGGCGTTGCTAATTCCGTTGTGTTCAGACGCTGAAGGCGCACCGGCTCTCGCAGGAAAACTTGGACGTCTTCGAACAGCAATATGAGACCATCGCCAGCAAATATGTTGATACGTCAGAAGACGACGTGTCTAATGGAGATGGTGAATCTACTGATTAATAGGATACAATAACAATCTCTCTTCATGCCCTTCCTAACCTCCAATTCTCATGCGTAATCATCCTTAGAAGGACTCAATTTCTCATCCTGCCATACACTCACTATCTTGTATTATCCCTTGATTATTAACCATGTCTGATAAATTGTATTATATTGTTTGAGCAATTAACGTTGTATTTAGTTGTCATACCCTCGATTGCCCCATTCACGAGTTGTGTGATATTTATTACGTTGTATTTGTGATATTTATTTACTTACATTGTATCAAATCACTCTTTGCACTACAATACTCCTAGATACTTTATTTCGTTGTGATCTTTACTGTATATAATAAACATCTATTCTTATACGTATCACGCAGTTCGTGTACGAATCACGAAGTAAAATACGATCAGTAACTGGGATTTAGCAATGACTACGGTGTGTCGAATCACTGTATCGATTAAAAATCATCCTGATTTTTATTCGACTCGATTTCGTTATTTGATTCCGTGCCGTTGAAATTCATGATTCAACTATTAGCAAATCTCGCTACGAACTCGCCTCATTCGATCCTTTCCTTGAACAATACACACTACACCACTACCGTAACCAGCACCGATCTTTATTATGCTCACCACATCGAACACCAACACACACACACGGAAACATTACACAACCTTCGGGATTACACAATCGGGTTTGACAATCAAGTAAGAGTACAAGCCTAGTACATGTGGGGATTGAGGATGGGAAAAAGAGCACTAGGTGCGATGAGAATCCAAATCTTTTAAAGAAAGTTTCGAAAAAAAAACAGTTCTCATCAGACCCAATGAGCACAAAAAATCTGCTAGTTTGGGGACAGGTGGGGTTTAGTAGGGTATTGCAAGAGGGTATTAAATACTACGATGAAAGATTGAAATTTGCTTACGACGATTTAGCAAAGAAAAACTACTTTTACAAACTTGTTAGCTAACACAATCTATCATATTTCAAAGCTCCTAGTGAGGGTAAAAAGTGGATGAGTGAGGGACAGAAAAGGGTGTGGTGCTGACATGTGAGATCTATACAATTGGTGAGTGAGATCAAAGATGAATGCGAGAGATCAAAGATCAGTTGGCGAGATCAAAGATCACCGAGTGAGCGGTCGGAGGCAGCTTAGAAGGCGTAGAAGTACTCGATGCCAAAGCGATCGATCTCATCCTGCAATTAGAGAAGATACAATGATTGAAATTTTTTTCGGAAATTTCCGCACTACCGCAATCAATCTCTCTTTCAATTTTCTTACCGTGTTTTTTCTTCTATTCTATACCGAATTTTACTCCACCCTTTTACATGTTTATAGACTCCTGCTTTCATTTTACCTACCATACTCATCCAATTTCCTCCATCTTCCGTAACCCATCCGATTGATCTACCGTACTCTCCTGATCTTCAACTGCCGAGACTCGTCCCAGTCTACCGCATATACGATCTACCGCACAATCGATCTACCGTAACCCCATCCCATCTCATCCACCGTAACCCATGTCATCTGATCTACCGTACTGTCCCATTCTCATTGACCTACCGTACCCACCCGTAATCGATCTACCGTACCCTACCCCATCATATCTACTGTAACCCCGCTCACCTGAATCTCGGCATCGACCAACTGGACGAAGAGATCGCAGTCGGCCTCGTACGCCTCGCGTACCTCATCCTTCAGCAGATTCCAACTGGAAATGGATCAGGAATATGATCAAAGGTCAATGAACCATTGAGAATGAAGATCAATGAACGATTTCACTCATACTTCGCTTATTTATAGCGGGAAATTTCGCACAAAATAGTACCTGTTTGCAATCACAAATTCAAGGAATTTAGAAACCTTTTTTCTCCTAAATATGAAATACACTTACTGGGAGGACTCCATCTTATCGAGATCCGTCTCGCTCTTTGTTCTGCGCAGTGCGAGAGCGTCGTTGCGAATCGTCGCCGAATGGGCGAATCTGAGAAATAAAAAAAACAATTATTTTTAAATAAAAAAATAACCAAAGTGAAAGAGAAAAAAGAGAGCAGGCGCAATGAGGAGTGCCATTTCTCGTGTTCACTCACCCTTCGCGATCCAATCCACAAATGCTGTTGCTTCTCTTCGACAGCCGCGGCACCACCGGCATGAACTCGAGGAGCTCGTAGCCCAGCTCGCGTTTCGCTGCAACCACACATGATTATCCCTTTCTGAGGTTCCACGAAACATAAATTTTTTTGACTTTTTACTACAAAAACGTACTACACCAATTTGCCGATCCAGTTATTTATTATAGCTCCACCCCCCCCCCCCTCGACTGCACCCCTACCGTATTTTATCGGATCCACAATTAATTCCGAAGATTTGCTACCGTACTCACAATCCTTAGTTTCTATTCCATTTTGAAGCAAAAACGGAAAAAAACATTACTACCGTTCTCTACCGTACTCACACTTGGGTTCGGCCGGATAGTACGTCTCCTTCGTCTTGTCCCATATGGCATACTTGTAGTCTCGACCGTCGTCCACGAACGACATCATCCAGAATGACGTCTTCCTGTCAATCGGAGGTCGAGATCGAGGGCAGCCGTATCTTCATTTCACACACTCTCTCATCGATCAGAGAGCCGAGAGAGCAGGCGAAGCGAAGAGACGGCAGAGAACGCAGCAAACAAAATGGTAGTCAGAAATAATGGTTCATCACCCGATCATTAGCTCAGTCTCACGCGAATTGCAATGTGCCGAACTCATTCACTGACTCAATAAGGATTATTCATCCCGCAACTATTGTTTGCTCAATATGGTCAAGATGCTAATGCACAAAAAAAGACAACATCAGCTCACAGCATCGACCTTAGTGTAATGTTTAGAATCCCGTGAATCTAAACTCAAATTGAACAATGAGTGTTCTGCGCACTAGAGTTCGAAATACGGGTAATCGTCTCTTGATTTCACACACTCTCTCGTTACTCTGACCGGTGAGATAGCACGTGAAATGAAGAGTGTCCTGCGGCACTCACCATATTCTCGGCAGTTCCTTCTCCATCACATGCTCATCGTAGGCGGGCGTGATCTCGCTTGACTCGATTCGACGACGAGGACGACGGGGTTCTGAGCGGGAATGAAGCTTTAGGATTATTGTTAGGCTGCTTAGGCACAGTGCTTAATGTTTAGTCTCTCCACTTTGTACATAATGTACCCATGTCCCCGCGTTCCTCGACGTTTCTATCCACCACATTCCAACAGTACTCATTAACTCTCGACTCTTGCTGTCACTTTCGATCTTTTCTCATCATTACAGTATCCCCTACTAGGTCAATCGATCGCATGTATACTGTACTCACTTCCTCTCATCTCTTCCTCCCACTTTCTATCACTTCTCTCTTCTCTCGCCCATCTTCTCCTTCTCGCCGTGCGGCCCTTCTTCTTCTGTCTGCACCACACGAGCTCCGGGTGCAGTTCTGTAAATTTATTAGCCGTGAAACACAATTCGAGCTAGCGATAGTTTTGCACAAATATAGAGTTTTGTTGCACTTTTTAAAAATCTTGATCAGTATGAAATACACATACAAATGAAAAGGGTAATTTGAACGCCCGAATGTATAAGCTGATTTTATTTTACTTTTTACATATTTTTACAATTATGTTAAGTTCCAGACTGTTACTGAACCAGCCACTCCAGTTCGATTCATCATCTAACCGTGAAGCACAAATCGACACTTTGCCCAAATAAAGAAACTCGTTGCACTTTTTACAACCTTGATCCACATGAAATATTCAATTGTTCCTGTCCCACCATCTCAGGATCTAGGTGTGAAACACAGTTGCAACTGCATCATATACCAACTAGAGACGAAATGGACCTTTTGATCACTTGAAAATTGCACTGACTCATCATCATCTTCCTGTAGATATTCTCTTCTCTTCTATCCGTCTTCAGCTGGGCCTCAAACTCCGCCGCCTGTAGCGCCTCGATCGCCGGACCGTATCCGGAGTCGGCCAGCTCCTCCCACTAAAGGTAAAGGTAAAGGTGTATTCACGTCGAGCGATTTTACGTCGTGTGACAAAGCTAGGTGGGACCCGCTGATAAGGCCAGATCCTCCCACTGAGAGAATTATATTACATTAATCAATTTGTAATAATAATAATAATATGTGGCCATTTTTGTATCGATTATCCAACTAGAGTATCCCACTGGGAGCATTATAGTATTCGAAATTTTACACATGTCCGTACGTATCGAGCCATTCAACATTGCAATTCAAATCTGGACTTGCTCAAAGATAATATTCGTAAGTTCAATTTAGGTTTCACATTGCATGTAGGAAAGATGTGAGAGCAGAACAATCAATTCAAGAAAGTGGTTAAAACCGGATAAATATGAAAAATAAATAAATACGTACCGACGGAATGTACATGTCCTTGAAGATGGCCATCTTTCTGAGGAAAGTGAGATCGCACCACGGGTCCTGAATAAATGCACTAATTGCATGCTCCCGATCGACCCACAGTATTTATATCTTTATCATTGGAATCAGAAAAAATTACTCATTAGAGCTTTTCATTGCGCAGACATGATCGTCTATTCGAGAGGATTGTGCAAAATCGTGACACCAAACAAACGAGAGCCACAGTATCCCCGTTCCTGCACATTTTTAATAAAAAAAAACTGATCACTCACTTCGAAGATATCAAAGGGAGCGGGGAGGCCGAGCTTCAGGACGACGGGCGTGAAATTATCGTTCTCATCCAGCCACGATTCATCCCAATGGTCAAGCCACGGATCGGGCACTGCCGGATTGACCACGCGCAGCGTGGGGTACAGCGCACCAGCGGCCTGTGACAAAGAAGGTAATATACAGCTAACAGCTGGCCTTGTTGGATATAAGAAGAACAGGCGATTCTAACAATAAGTAGGCTAATTGTAAGGCTAGATAAAGCCAGGCAAAAGGTTCGGTTCTCATCCGACATATCACCGAAATACCGTACCTGTCGTATATTGTAGGCGACTTCGGACGGAGTCTCCTCGATGGGATCGGGCACCCATCGCTTGTACCCATACGGCATAACGTCCGGCGACGAATCATTCGAAACGATCACCTTAACAGTAGTAATATTTATCAGCTCAGATGTTACAGTTGTGAGGTGTGGTGTGGGTTGGGCCTACTTCCCTAAGGAAACTACGTCAGTAGCGACGGAAATGAATCACCGAAATCGGACTTCTGGGGGTGACTAGTGGCGGAGGATGGCTAGAATAAGTTTTGAAAAAGCAGCCCAAATATCCCTCTAACTAGGACGGCAAGACAGACCAGTACTGATAACGAGTACTCGAGTCTCTGCTACTCTGCTAATGCGATACTAATAGGAGACACCCACTTTCTGGTGTTAGGGGACATGTTAGTACACTAATAGTGGAGCGACTCTAAATTGTGTCTATTATTATTAGATGATTACCAGATCTTTTATTTACTAACCTTGTCCGATCACAGATCAAAGATCATTTATCTAGCTACTACACTATGTAGCAAACAATTTCCTTGCTTTGATTCATCACTGATAATCATCTTATTTTCGCCGTCTATCTCGTTTCGCCCCCCCCCGTATGCTCTCTTGTATATAAACTCTGCCCGCATCAGCAGATAAATCTTGGTTATTCACTGAGCACACCGAGTCTGCTACAAACTTCGAGGGGCTGGTCGTATCCTTCCGGCATCTTCATCGGACGCGGTCGCACGCTCGGAGTCATCACCTAAATATACGAAATTTCGTCAATAGCGACCGAAATCAAATCAATCAAATCATTTATTTCCTGTGCATGGAAAAATAGGCCTGAGATGGTATGGTCCTAATCGTCACATTCACGATTAAACGGGGTTAGGAACCGATACGAAAAGGGCACTGATTTAGATACGCGGGTAAGCCTTCAACTCGGTAGAAATTCCACAGTGTTAGACTCCACTATGATTATTCTGAATTGATGTAGGGCCTGCTCCGCCCCTCATGCAGCACGAGGTACTATTGATGATACGATTGCAGACTATTGATTTTTGTGGTTACAGTATCATATCCCCTATTCCGTTCAGGACATCTCCCTACTAGCTAACCTCGAGGGGCTGGCTATCCTGGTCGAGTCGCTGCAGGCCCGACGACGGGGGCACGTTCGGAGTCATCACCTTGGGAGAGAACGAGGGCACAGAAGGATCTGGAACCGAGAAAAAATTAAAAATTGTAGAGGACTGAATCAGGATCGGACGCAAAGAATTACAAATATTGGTAACCGCTTCACGTGCTCTCACGTACGCATATTACGCATATTTCGAACTCGATACACGCGTATCTCAATGAAAAAGGGCGAGTTGAAAGCAGTAGTTAATTAACTTCTAAAGAAATCGCGATCTGAAACGATCACACTGACACTGAACGCGAGTTAGAATTCAATAACGACTGCTCGATACGTATAAATCTCAAAAAAAATAACAAAAAAACATTCCGGCTCATGCCTTTTTGTGGATCATACAGAGAGCCTGTTGAGGACGTCAGTTTTTTTGCGGAAACGCGAAAAAGTTGATAGAATCAGGTTGACGATTTTCCTTACCGTAACTTTTCTACCCGTTTTTTCGCACTGACGACTCTTCCACACCAATTTCCTATTATTTATTGAAAGAACTGTTTAAAATTCTGTCATCGCAAATCGATAGCATGTCACACGAACTTTGCAACGCCGTTGAGTTCATGTCAAATTTCTCTCTGCACGAGCCACAAAAAAGACTGGGACCAGTATGGGCCCTTTGTGCGTGTTCGATTGGGACTCAGACTGAGAACGGATAACTAGTCGATGTTCTAGAAAAAAAAAGAACTTGAAAATAACAAGTCTTTATTTGAACAAAAACGAATTGAGGAACAGGGATAACGAATAATAACGAATAATAACGAATAATGATATGTAGATGTGTTTTGATTTTGTTAAAACGCATTCTCTGTAAGAGCGGGATGGACTTCCACAGAGGGTGGCACAAGGGTTCAAAATGCTCCGATCGAGCTGAAATTTTTTTTGGGAGCTCCCTAGGGGTCAGGTACACTTCTGGCAAAATTTCATGTTGATCCATGCGTTCTTACAGAGAACGCGTTTTAACGTGTGTTGCTTTCGTCAGTGCTTTTATTTGATACGATATGCCGAAAAGGCTTGAAACTTTTCCTGATTGGCTAGTATACAGAAAACATCGAAAGTGATGTAAATTGTAATAATAATGCATTTTCCTCATGCACTTGTCGAATTGCCTGGTCGTTTCTGTAAATGTGCACCATCAACATCGTGAAACCCGGCATGATCAAGACACGCGCGCTCTTTCAGTATGAATACTGTCCATAACTCTAGCACCTCAACCTGCTCTGGTGGTGTAGTGGTGAGCGCGTTAGACTGCAATGCGAATAGTAGTGGGTTCGATTCCTGTATTTGTTTATTGCTGATTTCTCCTTTTCCGATTTCCTCCCTCTATAAATCAATACTCGAATACAGTACTCGTAGTTTGCCTGCGCTCAGGCCCGAACTTTAAAAATCCATAGTGAGCTTTTGATGAATTTTACCACTTCGCATAAACTGATCTCTGATCGGATATACATTCCCTATCATCCCACGTTCTCAGTTTAGGTGACCAAATATTCGTGCCACTCCTTCTTTAACATCTTGAGAAGCCATGTAACAAATTTGTTCAGCCTCTGGGTAAACACAACAGAGAGTGCACCGATGTTTTTTGCAAGGTATTTTGCAAGGTATACTCCAAATAAAGGAGTGCGGTCAGACATATCTTTGTACACCGGAAAGTGTATCTGCACTCTGTCTCTAAATTGCTCCTCTACCGTGATCTCTGTATTGGGGTGAGAGAGAGAGAGTCCAAAGTGCGCTTGCGTGTCTCGGTGGTGTATGAACTCGAGTGGGGAGACGGAGAGAAGGGATTGCGTCCCCCTCTCCCTCCCCTGCCCCACCTTTCAATACCTCTTCCTCCACTTCTCCTCTACTCTCATTCCCTTTTTGTCTCCTCTTCATTCTTTTCTCATCTGCCTCCTCTTCTCCTCTTCACCCCCCCCCCCCCCCTTCATTGACCCTGTATCCATCTCCCTCATCCAACTCTCTCTCTCTCAATTCTGCTTCCTCAATCTTCCAACCCTCCCCACCCCTCCGTCCCCTTCCTCCCTCTTTTCCTACCAACCTTCCCTTCTCTCCCTCTCTTTCTCTCTCTACGCGCGTACTGGCTTTGTTCCACGTCAACATATTTGACGTGTTCCAGTTCTTTTCCCTATGTTGATTAGTAATTGTTACTCACTGTTTAGTAATCATCATTCTACTGCCGCCCCTCTCGTCCACTTATTCCACTCCATGAAATATTCCAAGTTATAAGGCAGAATTATTCATGAATTGCGGGTCCCAAAACATGTTTTCGTTCCAAGAGTACCATCGATCGATACAATTCTCAACGCACATCGAGGATTAGGAATACTCTTACTTCCCTCTATTCAGACATGGACTATATTTAAATTCCTCACGGGGAATCGTCCGCAGTTCGCCGAATAGCAATCTTGCTCAATTGTCGACAGCGTACAATGGAACAAGAAAATACCGAGTTTTCTCCTTCTTGTTCTCTGCTCTCCGTCTTCCTTGCGAGAAAGAGATAAGCGCTGTCTTTCCTCTCTTTCTTCCCATTTCTTCCTCTCATTTAATCCTCCATCTCTTCCACCATTCCTTGATCGACACGCATTTACGCGCACGATGCAATATCGATTCATCCCCGCGAGTCACCTTTTTGTCATCCTCACTCCCTCGCTCTCACTCAATTCCCTTTCTGCCCCTCGCCACTCTCTCACTCTCTATTGCTGTCTATCTCCTCTCTCTCTCATATACACGCCGGGCGCATTTATACCCCGGTTGCCGCGCACTTTTAAGGACACTTCTGGCCAATCATTGGTTCCGCATTGAATTTCAGTGCATTTTTCCTTCTTTTTTTTGTCCTTGAATGATCGGTTTTCCAGTTTCTGATTCGCATTTATCCTTTCACGTTTCCTTGTCCAGTGCCACGTGTCATTTTCCCCCGTTCGAATCCTCTTCTCTGCAGAACATAAATTAACCCGTGTTTATTTGTTTAATTTTTAGGAATATTATTCATTTTCAGGTAGAATAATGGGAGACGAGCGTCCGGGAATCAATCGACCGACCGGTCTCTCCTTCAACTTTGGCCAATTGCACGTGACCGACTCGAAACCGTCCTCGTCTCAGTAAGATCTCACTCCTCTATTTACAATATTCTCCAGTACTTCGAGTGTAATTTATGGATGGGTTTTATGTGTGAGCGCCTTAAAGTGATGAGTCGGAGTTAAATTCAGAGTATTGCTACTTTTCACTATTTTCTTTCTGTATTCCTAACCGCATGGCGTTCGATCATGCTTGACCAGTGAATCATTGAATTGATATGACGAACGCAAAAGGAACACTGATCGTTCAGGTTTCCTCGGAAAATCACTAAGAGCGAAGGAATGACAGAAGACTATATTTACTGATTCCAGACCATCGTCCTCACTCTCCCTTCCGCCCCTCGACCTTCAACGGCCGAAACTGAGCTTGGGATCGACTCCATCAACGGCTCCTCCTGTGATGACCCCTCGAACACCCAAAGAGTATGTTCTCCCATGCTCTTGATTGAAAGGAGGAGGTATTTCGCTCTGAAATACGCGCCAACTATCCCTTTGGATGACCGAAAACTCGTGCACAATGTATGCTCATTACGCGATAAGCGGAAACTATCAGTCTGACGAGAGAGAGAGAGGACATTTCCGGTCGGCGATAAAACGTCTCTTTGCAGTCTCCACGTCGGTCATCTGAAGTTTCCCGGAGATGATGGAGAGTATCAAGTCACTGCGAGGGATCTCGAGTACGTTAATAACCAGGATATTTATTGTAATTTAAAAAAAAGAGAATCAATTACAATTTATGTTCATTCAATCACTTAAAACAACTGCTCCAATTGCTCTTACAACATTAGTTGTGCGTGAGATAGTATCGAACATTTTTTCCAGGGAAGACTCTCAAATCGGCCGCGGAAATTACGGGACGGTGCACAAAATGATCCATCGCGAGACGTCGCGAGAAATGGCTGTAAAGGCATGTTTTATTTTGCAATTTTTTCATTATTTGTTTTGCTTGCTTCGGGACAACCACAATTTGAGCTGAACAAGCGCCAAATTGTCCGGAAATCATTCCTCACCCGAAATGCTTCCTGTCGAATCTGAATAGATTTCGCCCATAAGATGATTCACTAGTAGCTTACCGTGAGACTGATCCGGAAATTATTATTTGTTTCGCCCTCGTAGAATAATGTGTCGCTCGTAGAGTGTGTGACCTAATCATCAACTCCGTGGTCATCGGCCATTATCTTATCGAGTGCCATTCGAAATATGAATCATATTCTGACTTGTGGGCAAGCTCTGAATCATCGTTTCAAAAGATGTAGCCTGTAGCATGGGATTTGGTAACTGACTAATCGTTTTGAAACGATGAAGCCTGTAGTCTTGGTCGTAGAGTCTAGACAATGGATTGCGAGTGTTTTTTGCGAGGAGTATTGAGTGAGAATCACGAAAATTGACGCTGGATATGTAATTGGCGAGAATTGAACGAGATACAACGCACAGTGAGACAAATCTAAGCAAGAAGCAGCCTCACCAATATTTATTCTGCAGAAGATTCGATCGTTGACGACGAACAAGAAGGAGCAGAAGAGACTTCTCGTCGAATTGGAGACAGTGATGAACGCCCAACGATGCGAGAATATCATTCGATTCTTCGGCGCCCTCTTTAACGAGGTAAGCAATTGATGTCGAAAAGCGAGTGTATGTCAGGTCAAAGCCGATAGAAATGGTAGTATTTGCGTTATTATTGTATCTCGTAACAAATCCGTCTGCAGGGTGATTGCTGGTTGTGCATGGAGCTGATGGACACTTCACTGGACAAATTGTACAAGAAAGCGTACGATCTCGGATCTCCCTTCAGTGAAGCATTCGTCGGACACATAACTGTCTGTGTGAGTGCTTCCTTTCCGATTGGCGTTTCCTAGATACTTTCGGCAAAGTCTCAAAGTTACAGCGAAATTTATTCTTTTTACTAATTTTCGCGGGCTCTCTTTTTTTTCTGAATCTCTGTTCATCCGTCGCCTTTCCCAACAGGAGGACAAAACGAATAGAGAACACACTGAACACTCCTTTGCAACCCTTGCCCGGGCGAACCGCACTCTGCAAGATGGAAGACAACGTTAATGTAACCCTAATGAGTAGTAGTTATCTTCCAGACGGTAAGCGCGTTGAGCTACCTCAAGGACGAGTTGAATATCATGCACCGTGATGTGAAACCATCGAACATCGTCATGAATCGACATGGAGCCGTGAAACTGGTCGACTTCGGCATTGCAGGTATCCATTCACTGATTTATTATACCCAAATCTTCAAGCTTCAAGTGCGTTCTTTACGTTTTGTCGAGAAAGTCATGCCAGCAAATGACAGATTTTACAACAAATTTTTTTTATTGCAAGCGAATCGTGTTGCTATTTTCATATCTATTCGTATTTACAGGCGAGCTGGTGAATTCGGTTGCCACTTCGCACGTCGGCTGCAAGCCGTATATGGCTGTCAGTTATTTATTTTTTGCTAATTCATGCCGTAGTCTAAAAATAAAACATTTTCGATATCGGTATTCCGAAAATAAAATAAAAAATCTCAGTTCAAACGAAAATTGAAAACATGGGAGTTTCGAAAGGGTTATCGGGTAGCCACGATGTTAGCTCAGTTAGCCAGATATTCGTGGGACACCACCTTTAAAAGCGTGTGTTATATTATAAAAAAAGTAAAATAAATAAACTAATTACAGCCGGAGCGACTCGTGCAGATGACGAATCACCAGATCTACGACGTTCGATCGGATGTTTGGTCACTGGGAATCACACTGGTCAGTTTTGACGCGTGTACAATACCGAGATGCCCGGTTCATTTTATTCTCGGAAACTTGAAAATTAACCAAGTGAGAAAGCATAGCTTTTTTTTTGAAAAGTTCATGAATGTTATTCACATCATTTTTGCCGTCTATGTGCGAAGGTTCATCTGTCTGCTACATCGCATTTTCGTTTGCCCAGGTCGAGATCTCCACTGGTCATTATCCGTATTCCAATTGGGGATCAATCTTCGAGCAGCTGGCGGAAGTTATCGAGGGTCCAGCCCCAGTGCTCACACGAGAGAAAGTACCCGACGACTACACCATCTCCTATCTGCACTTTGTCAACCTCTGGTACGTTGACAATCCGCTTTACAGAGGGAATACAGAGGAATATACCTTGACATAAACATGTTATTGAGACAAGTTTCACCACTTGAACAACAAAGAAGTAATATCGTAGCTTGTTTTTTTCAGTCTCGAAAAAGAGGTGGATCAGCGTCCAAAGTACCACGAGCTGATGAACCACGCCTTTTACAAAAAGTAAATCTTAATTTGCATTTTCACAAATCAAAACACGGCACTCGTGCATTCACGTCACTAGATATGGATAATATTTATTACCCCCACCGTCCATTCCTGATAAACGGCCCTGCAAAAATACATCATTTTCAAGATATCTCTGAAACACAATTTCACGAAATGCAGAAATTGAATCGTTTAATTTATTTAGTCGTTCAATTAATTTTTATGTTCATCATGTTCAGATATGAAACGGCGAGCAAGAATACGGACACTCTGCGTGACTTCGGAAACTTTGTATTGCGGATCATCGAGAAAATGGAGAATAATGACGCCCTGAGCAACCGATGACTTCATATGCTCCGATTGAATTGTCGACTATTGTCAGTCCCCAATACCATACGTGTACGTTTTACGGCTTATATTACTGTCCCCGAGATCCAGATTAGATTGATTCCCCTAGGTCAGATAACATTTACAGCCGTATCACAACCTATAAATGATCTCGGCCTCTCTGGTCTATCTGTGACCAATAAGTATGTAATTTTTATATAAGTGATCTTTTGTTTTATATAAGATGTTCAACAATTTTACGGTTAACAGTTTCGTCCTTTTAATAGCCAGCACTATCGTTTTCGCTAGGTTTTGTATGCAATGTGGCATAAAGAATTATTTATTGAATTCTAACGACTACTCTACCTTCAGAGATTGTAATTTTATGCATTGGCTTCCATCACTCAATCACCAACCTCACATGTAACTAAAAAGCCCATTACGGTCGATCTTGACCAAATAATCTAATTGCCATTCTGTACCAAGTAATGGAGAATATTATGCGCGTGTTTTTGCCAACATCAGATCTCGAACCATTCGACGACGTTCTTCATACATTAATGTCCTCGTTTCTGATAAGACCTTCTTTTATTGAATCGCATTTGAGCAAGTTTTTACTCTGCTCGTTATGTTTGCTTATGAATGTATCATCTAAGTAGATATATTAACAGACACTCGAAAACGTCAAAAAGAAGACTAAAATGGACCTTCTATACGGTCTGCACTGGGATCGTGACTTCCTTTTGGATATCGTCTACAAGTTCGATATTTTCACGCTTTCCAAAATTCTTGTCTGTTCAAAAATTAATCGATCTTTCCTTTCGCAATGCTCTCTCTATCCCTTTATCCTTCTTCAATGTGAAACTAGAGATTTTTTTTCTGAACCTGGATGATTGTGTTCATTCCTATCTTGGTGAATCATATTGAAGCAAAGTGTAAGGGAGATAATAAAGAAGAAGAGAGGAATGGAAATAAAGAAGAAAGAAGAAAGTTAGAATAAAAATATTACAGTAATTTATTGATTTATTTTGTGTCGTTAAAAATTCAGTTGTCGATTATCGTGTATCGTGAGATTACGGTAGTTCTTTTCCGTTGTTTAGTATAACTCGCTCTTTTGGCGGGCTTTTCTTAGAGCTGGCATAGTTAGTCTGTCACTCGTCGTTCTAGGTGTTCCTTTCGAGTTGTTTTACTAGTTTCTTTTGCTTTTCTTTCACCCTTTTGAATAGTCTAAATTCGTCGATAAACATTTATTATACTATTCACTCGTTTTCTTCCGTCCGAACGACAGCATCCAAGTCTAACACAGTTAAAAAGAATCTTGAACGGGCGTAGTCCCGGCACATGGGGGCCGAACCTGCTCTGTGTTAGTCGTTGTCGAGTATTCTTCTAGAGGCTAAGCCTCGATTGAGTGCTCTAAGTAGCTGTGGGTAGAGGTTAGACCTCCTCGCGAGCTACGGAAGGATTGCTGTAAACTAAGGACGGTTGGATTTTTCGTGGTGAAGTCTTTTCGGTAGAGGCAAAGCCCCCCGATAAGGAAGAGCGAAAAAACGTGAAATTAATTGTTTTGTCGAGAATATAAAGAGAGAAAAGAGGAATTGAAGGAAGAAGTGATAGTCTAAGTGAATAAGACAGGAATATTCGAATCTATCGTCGATTGTATCATTGGAAAGTATTGTGAAGTGCCTAAAGAGAAGTGGAGACGAATCATGTTCAGTGAAGAGATGATGGATACTTCCAAGCAAGAGGAACCGCTATCCGATAAGGTGAATAGAATAAGGATAGTGTTGTCTGTGATGAGAGATGATGTCAATACGGCAGCTAGTAAGAGGGTCACGGGAGGGAGACCTGCAATAAATGAGATAAATAATCACATCAATAAGGCAACGTTGGCAGTGACGGAAACATTAGATGAGATTGAGAGACACGGAAATGATGAACTCGGATTGGAATTGTTGAGATTGAGAAAGAAAGCATCGGAAGTGTTAGGAGAAGAGGAAATAAAATTAGACGATATGATAGATTTATATGCAGAGAAAGTAATGAAAATTGAAGAGATTGGTGCATATTGGGCTGAAGTAAGAGGAAGGATATCGGAGGGAGAGGAAATGACGGATGACGAGGTTTTGTCAAAATTAGAGAAGAGAATGAAAGAAAAAGAGGAATTGCACACTTTATGTGAGACTTTGTTGACGACAGTAAAGATGCCATCCATATCTGAGTTAGGAACGGAATGGTGGAGGAGGGTGGAAGAGATGAGAAAGATAGAGGGGACACTTAAGGAAGTGATTGGAGATGAGAAGGAGAATGACGGGTCATTGCAGGATATTGCTGAGAGGAGGATGCAAAAGATAAAAGAGCAGTCTCAAATGATTCACTCGTTGGCCGCTGAAAGGGACGATCTCAGAATCAGGATTGTGGAGAGTGAAAGCAGAGTGAAAGAAGCTGGAAGACAGGCAGATGAACTTTTGCTCGAGAATGATAGATTGAGAGAAAAGGAGATGCCTTATAATATGGCAATGAACAAAATGGAAGAAGAGAAGAAAGCTGAAGTTGGAAAGATCAAAAGTGGTGAGAATAAACGAGTAGGACAATCAATATCTGATGAAATACAGAGTCTGAGAGAAATTGGAACATATTCCTCGAGGTCGTTGAACTCATCCGAGGAAGAGAAATTGAAGGAGAAGATAGTCAAGTGCATAAAGGAGGAAGAGAGCGAGAAAGGTGAATATGAGGGAAGAAGGAGTAGTGAAAGTAGAGGAATGAGATTACCACCAATGAAACTGTACTCGGGAAGAAGGGAAGAATTTGATGACTTCAGGATGGGATTTGAGATCAGATACGGAAAAGAAAGTACGAGAGTAGCAGTAGCTATGCTACGGGAAGTGTTGACTGGCAAAGCATTGAACGAATATAGGAATATCCCAGAGAGACTCAAGAGTGAGAGTGTAGATACATGCCTGGATTACTTAGAGAAGAAATTGTCCGAGGATAATCCTTTCTATGAGATTGAGTTGGATAGAAAGTTGAAAGAGCAGAGAGTGGCTGGAAGACCAGTGGCACAGGTTCTGCAGGAATTGGATAAATGGGTGGATAGGTTGCATAAGGAGAAGGAGAAAAGGGATGAAGTGAAAGTCAGACAGCTGATGACACTGTATTCTAATTCATCTCATTACATGACAATGTGTCAGATATTCGAAGAGAGAAAGGAGGGTGGATATGAGAGAATGAGAGATCACTTAGTAAGGATGGAATTCATTGCAAAGCAAGTAAGAGAGAATACTGGAGGGAGATGGAAATATGATAATGGAGGAGGTAGTGATAGATTGAATGTCACTTGCTTCAATTGTAAAAGGACTGGTCACAAAGCTAATGAGTGCAGGAGTATCCCCAATAAGGAGGATGCATGCTTCAATTGTGGTAAAGTTGGCCATAGAGCAAATGATTGTACTGATGCTCCGAAATGTCATCATTGTGGGATAGTGGGACATAAAAAGGCGGAATGTAGATCACTCAATGGAGTGAGTAGAGGAGCAGTACAGAATAATGGAGGGAGTAGAGTAGCCGGAACGGGAGGCAATTCTCAACCATTGCCTTATGTTCGTCGACCATACGTTCCGAGACAAAGTAACGTCAATAATGTGAATGTGAAGGAGAATGGAATAAAGGAGGAGGATGAATATATGTTCCAGGGAGGGAACAAGTTTGTTAAGAAGATTGATCCAGTAGAAGGATTGATTGGAGGAGTGAGAATGAAAGCAGTTTTGGATACGGGTGCTGAAGTATCATTGATTAGTTTGGATAGAGTGAAGGAGATAAAAGGAGTAGTACTAGAAGAGTACGGTAGTGACGGAGTGCGGAGTGCACTCGGAGATCCGATAGAAATTGTACACAAGTGCATTCTACAAGTGATTCTCCAAATGGGACGAAGAGCAGAAGTTGGATTCTTAGTCTCACGAGAGAAGCTCGGAAAAGAAGATCAGGTGCTGCTGGGAAATGCTGCACTGCATGATTTGGGAATCGGATTGGTAGAACTTCCGAATACTAGTGTGGAGGGAAAAATGGAGGAAAAAGGAGAAAAGGCTACTGTGAAGAAAGGATTAATACTCGGCCCAAGGGAAGTGGGAAGTGTATTAGTAAGAGCCAATAAGGAGAAATCAGGAGAAAGAGCAGGAGTAAGAATATTGTGGTCAGAGAGAGATGAGATAGTGGATGGAATAATGATGGTAGAAAAGGAAGCAAAGAATCTGTATGTACCTGTCGTGAATGTAACTGACAAGGTGATTGTATTGAGAGAGGATGATGTAGTAGGGGAATGGATTGAAATGGAGGAAGAAGATGAAAGAGGAAGTGATAAAATGGTGAATAATGTACATTTCGCATGGAATGATCAGAAAAATGATTCTGAGAAAGGAGAGCAGGGAGAACGATGGGATAGAATAAGAGAGGTTCTCGAGAAGAATAGAAGTGGTGCATTGTCTGATGCACTGGGGAGAGTGATCAAGAAATACGAGAAAGTATTCGCAGTGGAGGAACATTCTCTCGGAGAACTAAAGGGAGTGGAATGTGGTATTAATGTGGGAGATACGAAACCGATACGAGAGAAGCCTCGACCGGTACCGTTTGTAATAAGGGAACAGTTGCGAGTAATGCTGGACAAAATGATGGTGCAGAAAGTGATTGAAAAGTCGGATTCACCGTGGTCGAGTCCAATTGTGGTAGTAAGAAAGAAGGATGGGACGATCCGCCTCTGTATTGATTACCGGAGGTTGAACCAGGTGATCAGATTGGATGCATATCCCATGCCTCACATCGAATCGACATTACAGTCTCTCGAAGGAAAGAGAATTTTCAGCTCGATCGATCTTGCCAATGGATTTTGGCAGATCAAGTTGAAGGAAGAAAGCAAACCAGTGACAGCGTTTAGTGTCATGGGAGAGCATTATCATTTCAATCGGCTGCCTTTTGGAATGGCAAACTCCCCATCCCTATTCCAGAGAGAAATGGTGACTTTGTTCAAAGAGGAATTGAATAAAGAAGGGAGGAAGAGACAAGTCTCTTTGTATATCGATGATCTGCTATTAGCAACAGAAACAGTGGAGGAACACGTGATTCTAGTGGAGAAGGTGTTGAGAAAGTTGAAAGAAGCTGGATTACTGGTCTCTCACAAGAAGTGTATCTTCATGGTGGAAAGAGTAACATATCTGGGACATGTGGTATCGAGTGAGGGAGTAGAAGTGGAAAAGGGAAAGGTGGATGCGATAAGGTTGTACGATAGACCGAAGAATGTAAGTGAACTCAGAACATTCATGGGAATGGCCTCTTATTATAGAAGGTTCATACGGTCATTCGCCCAAATAGTAAATCCATTGACTTCTATGATGTCGAGCAAATGTGATTGGAAATGGACGGCTGAAGCTGAGAGAGCTTTCGAGAGAATAAAGGAAGCATTATGTTCTGCTTCGGTTCTCGCGCAGCCCGATTTTGCGAAGGCTCTAAATGGAGAGAGACCGTTGATTGTAACAACGGATGCATCAATAAAGGGAATCGGTGGTGTTCTATCACAAGAGACTGATGAAGGAGAGAAGCCACTGGCATTT
This sequence comes from Pristionchus exspectatus, assembly GCA_911812115.1. Taxonomy (NCBI): domain Eukaryota; kingdom Metazoa; phylum Nematoda; class Chromadorea; order Rhabditida; family Neodiplogasteridae; genus Pristionchus; species Pristionchus exspectatus. The sequence goes on from OU461582.1 coordinate 13,656,539, forward strand.
CATTCTCGAGGATTGAAAGTTAGTGAGAAAAACTACTCAATAGTTGATTTGGAGGCGTTGGCAGTGACTGAATGCATAAAGAAATGGACACATTTGGTATATGGATTGAGGATTATTGTGAGAACAGATCACAGTCCATTAGTGACTATGTTTAAGAGGAAGAATGTCAGTGCTAGAATATTGAGATGGTCGAATGAGTTGATGAAATACAACATTGAATTTCATCATGTTAAGGGAAAGGACAACTTAGTAGCAGACGCTCTGTCTCGAAGTCCAATAGAAGGAGATAAAAGGGACGATTGTGTGGGAGATGATCTAGTTGTCAATAGAATAAATACAAGAGCGAGTACGGTAGATAAGAGAAGAGAAGAAGAAAGAGAGAAAAGAGTAAAGGAAGAGGAGGATAGAAAAATGAAAGTCAAAATGGAATGGAAAGAAGAACAGAATAAAGAGAGATGGGCAAAGGAGTTAGTGGATAAAATAGAGAATGGAAGGAGGACAGAAGGAGAGGAGTTCCTTGTTCCTAATTCTAATAAGAGAATATCGATAGAGGATTGTATCGTAAAGGAGGGATTACTGTACATTATAGGAGAGGATCATAGAGAGAGACTCTATGTACCTGAGAGTATTCGAGAGAAATTGGTGAAAGATGTACACGAAAATCCATTGGTTGGTCATATTGGAGCGAGGAGATTGGTGGAGTTGATGAGGAAAGAGGTATACTGGGGATCTATTCTGAGAGATATACCAGTATGGGTGCAGAAGTGCAAGAAATGTGCTCTGATTAACGCTCAGAAAGTATACAAACCACCGTTGCAACCGAGAGTAGTGCAAAGGGCAATGGAAGTGGTTGGAGTGGACTTGATTGTAATGGATAGAGGAATTCATGGAGGGCGATACATACTCACTGTGATTGATCTCTTTACAAAGTATGTGGGAGCATATGTTATCAAAGATAAGAAGGCGGATAGTGTGGCCCGAATCTTTGTGAATCGGTGGGTGTTGGAAGGTGGGAGAGTGCCTGAGAGTCTACTAAGTGATAATGGCACGGAGTTCGTCAATCAAATCATGGAGGAGATTGAGAAAATATGGAGAATGGAAAGGAAAAAGACACTACCGTATCATTCGCGTGGAAATGGTGTTACGGAAAGAGTGAATCGATCTATCTTGGAGGGATTGAGGAAGGTGGTGTCAGATGTGAATGATTGGGAGGATGCTTTGCCATTTGTGGTATATGCCTACAATTGTTCTCCCCATACAGCTACAGGAGAAACTCCTCATTTCTTGTTGTATGGAAGAGATGAGAAGTTACCAATGGATAGAATTCCAGAAGGAAGTGGAAAGGAAGGAGTAAATTATAAGGAAGTGGATATGCATGATTATAAGAATAAACTGGTCCTATTAATGGAAAGAACTAAGAAGGAAGTACAAGTAAGATTAGAGGAGGAAAGGAGGAAGATGTGTGATAGATATGATAGAAAGTATGTAAACAATAAAGGGAAGGAGCCGGTGAAAGGAGATAGAGTGTATATTAAGAAGGAAAATGAGAACAATAAGTTGGCCACTCAATGGGATGGACCATGGAGGGTAGAAGATAGAAGTAGAACTACAGCTACAGTTAGTGATATCAGAGGTATTCATGATAAGAAGAAGACTGTACAGTTGGATAAGTTGAGAGTTGTCAACTATGAGGAAGGAACAGAGAGAGTAGAGGATGTGTCAGTCAAGGATTGTTGGAGAGTAGGAATGATAGAGTGGAGAGAGAAAGAAAGAAAGGAAGACAATGAATCTTCTTTCAGGACACTACTCAAGAAAGAGGATGCGTGGCATCCAGAGGGACACTGTATAGACTGCGGAGAAGTTGAAGCGAGAGCAGTCATTCCTTCTCTCTCGGAAACAGTAGGAGCAGTGAAGGTGAAATCACTGAAGGAGGCTGCTATGCTGTGGGACATCGACAAAGAGAAGCAGGTGTGGGGCAACATGGAGTTGATGAAAAGAAGGAAGGAGAAGAGAGAGGCTTCGCTGAAAGGATTGGAAGCAGCGTACCAAGGTGGATGTATCCACAGAGTGGAACTATGGGAAAGGATGAATGGAGATGAAGAATACGAGGTGGAAGATGAAACGGAAGAAATCTCTCGCTTGGTTACAAGGGCACTCAAGAAGGCAGAATCACCCGACGAGAAGTGTAGTATTCCCTCAAAGGTGATTATCTGCTGTGAAGACTCTGAGGTAGCGAAGCTAAAGGGAGAACTAAAGGAGTACGAACAGAAGTCAGTGAAAAGTGAAGAAATGAGAGACAAGATTGAGGAGTGGAGATTGGAGCTCGAGGGCAAGATCGTTATCGTCTTTTTGCCCAATAGCAAAGGCAACGACTCGATAAAGAGAATAGTGGAAATATGCCAAGAGATTGTACAGAGTAATGGAGACACTCAAATCTCTATCGTGCCAGATATTCTGAGTGCAAGACCGAAAGAGGTGCAGCTGGCGCTACACGAGAGAATGCAAGGATTCCTTTTGGAAATGGAAGTGCACGAGATAAAGGAACGAATGATCAGGGAGGTCCGACTGGGCCATGCACTGAATTGGAGTGTCAAGGGAATCGCAGTTGGAGTACTCCCGATGACACGACGATTCGATCGTCCAGAACTGGAGTACGTGATCGAGTGCGTTCTCGCAGGAAAGGAGTGGATGATGGGAAGAAGTGAAAGGGATACAGAAGAACCCGTGATGAAGAAAATGAAGATGGAAGAAGGAGTGATAGAGGAAAAGAAGTTAAGAAGGGATGACAAGGGAAGGAGAGATGGAAAGTGCTATAATTGCCTCGGATTTGGACATATTCGATCTGAGTGTTGGCTCAGACCAGCGCACGAGGAGAGTGGAGTTGGAGGAGTGAGAGGAAGAGGAAGTGGAATGAATAGAGGAATTGGAACGAGTAGAGGAATTGGAGGAGTGAGAGGAATGAATAGAGGAATTGGAGGAATTGGAGGAATGAGAGGAGTGAATGTGGGAGTGACAAGAGGAGGAGTTAATGGAGGATATCGTGGTGGAATGAGAGGAGGGAATAACGGATGGAATGTCCGGGGGCCGGACATGGCTGGAGGGGAGGCATGTAAGGGAGATAATAAAGAAGAAGAGAGGAATGGAAATAAAGAAGAAAGAAGAAAGTTAGAATAAAAATATTACAGTAATTTATTGATTTATTTTGTGTCGTTAAAAATTCAGTTGTCGATTATCGTGTATCGTGAGATTACGGTAGTTCTTTTCCGTTGTTTAGTATAACTCGCTCTTTTGGCGGGCTTTTCTTAGAGCTGGCATAGTTAGTCTGTCACTCGTCGTTCTAGGTGTTCCTTTCGAGTTGTTTTACTAGTTTCTTTTGCTTTTCTTTCACCCTTTTGAATAGTCTAAATTCGTCGATAAACATTTATTATACTATTCACTCGTTTTCTTCCGTCCGAACGACAGCATCCAAGTCTAACACAGTTAAAAAGAATCTTGAACGGGCGTAGTCCCGGCACAAAAGTCGTGCAAGCTATCTAAAGAATTATCTTTCAGAGTGAAACTTGTCGTACCGGTTTTCTCACTGCTCACTGTCTATCCTGTTAGTTTTTATCTACTGTTGGTCGAAGGACCAGCGATGATCAGCTCCATAAGGGCTGCGTATCTGGCATATTTCGTGAGTTTCAGACGTTTAAAAAATGAGTTCTATACTTTTCTTGAAACACACATTACTATTATGACGGCAATGGAAAAAATAGTCGATAACGGGTGTTCTCGTGACTAAGAATGAAAAACTTGCTTACCAGAAACGATTTACTGCTTGGAAAGTTCTTGACCGATCACTGATTTTATCGAATAAAAGACCAAATTGTAACAATCGAGTAACTATCAAAATATTGAAAGATATGAAGCGATGAAGATATTTCTCAAACCCTTCCGGTGATACAATAAATTCATTGTCCTCCACCTTGAATCGAAGAGAACCCTACACGTTTTAGGGGCCTAGTCATAGGACACATGGAGCTACTAGTAGTAATGGGATCCCACAGGATCAAATGTTTTATGCAGGTATTTCACATGTTCTTCGATGTCGTCTTCAATCTTCTAATGCGAGTGTACGCTCTTCCTCCGTATGGAATCTTCTACTGCGAGGGAATCCTGTGCACAGTGGGATTGAGCAAACCCCTTGTCATGGTCAGCTATTATCATAGAGATACACACACACTTGCTCTCCCATATCGATTTGAACCATCACAATGTTCGGTAGAGCTCGAGCAAACCCTTTTTGAGGCCCTAATGGCGTTTTCGATAATTATGTGTGTGCCGACATACGTCTTTCTCATTCTGCGAAGTCATCACATGGTCGTGATGGAATCGACAAGTAGATGGAAATTCTCATTGAAGTCAGTAGAATTATAAGTGAGGTCACAATCACGAGTAAAAAAATTCAGAACACAGTTCGTCTTCATGTTTTTGCTAATCATCGTGCTACTGGCCAATGTTGGCGGATTTGTAATTTATACGAAGGATGTAGCACACTACGACGAACTTATCATGGTTATCACCTTTCCGGTAGCATACGAGATCATTCTGATTATTCGCAGACTCCTGAGCTTTCTTGGCTTGCAGCACGTAGAGGAACGATGTTCCTATTCGGAGAGCCAGGAGAAAAAAGTGAATTTGTGAATGGTAATTCATCTAGCCATCATAGAGTGAGTTCTTCTTTCAGAAATGATTTTATTCGGCGCCTCCTTTTCGATTTTCATACCTCCTGTCATATTTTTATCCTCACATGCAATGCGAGTACTAAAGCAAACTTCGATGGTATGCTGCAATACCTGTCTACTCAATTTATTAATCATACCGTTCATACTATGCGATTTAAAAATATTGAAGTTCCTAAAAAAAGAGACTTTTTCAGCAAACTACCTCGACCAAGACGCAGCGAATAACCAGGAAACTTTTTATCGTTTTCCGATTACAAGTAGTTTCATTTTTATGCGCTATAATCATAAAAAATTAAAGTTGCGCAGCGGCATGTTTTTCTTTGCTATGCCACTCTTTCTTGATATATTGTCAGTTGTTGTTGACATGAGAAACTTTCTGCCCGGTCCCCTGTTTGCCATTGCCCGATTTCTAACAGTTGTGAGTTTTGTGAAGATGAATACTGTAGACAAAAGTTCTTTCATTTCAGTTTCTCTTCACCATTAACCCTATTCAGTTTGCGCTCATATTTATATTGAAGAACAATACGCATCGCTCAATTATACGAAAAGGATTCGCGAAATTTCTAGCTCGATGGGTCAGAATACATCAAAACCAAGTACCAACTGCAATAATCAAGACAACGGAATCGTCCAGTCTGCGGTTGCGCTAAGATTGTGTTCAGTGTCATATTTATACCCTTTCCGGACATAATAATCAACAATTATAAAAAACGCTCTGAGTAAGGACAAGTTCACACCAATCACAGTTTCAGGAAGTGACATGGCATTTTTTTTACTTATAGGGGATAGGCATCAATATTTTCGTGCATAAACTGGCAAAAGCACAACCACTAGGCTACGAGCCATGATGATCTCTTTGCCCAGAGTCACCATGATAAGTGCGTAGATCTTGGGAAGTTTACAGTACGATTGCAACGTTTCAGGCTCTTCGTGGTGGGATCCACCACCTTTGATTGATGCCTATCCCCCTTTAAAAGTGAACGAGAACATTTGAATCACATTGTAGAGCTTAACATTCCAATGATTAAATAGAACTCAAATGTTTTGAAATGATTTAGATGTATACACACATTTTGTGAAAACATGCGCATAAGAAATAATGAGATTATTTCCCATTCCACACGATCTTTCAGCGTCATCGGGCCGATGATCGTTGCAAATATTATTTGAACAAAGAGTAAGATGAAGTACCGAGAGTATCGATAGCCGATTGGTAATATATTGACGTGTTAGTAATCTTGACCAAAATTTGTGTAATTCATTCCGCAAATAGGGAGACTAATGAATGATCAGTTCCCGAGCATTTTCTGTTATTATGGTCGATTTGCCAGTTCCGGAAACGTTGCAATTCTCTGTTGCCAATGTGTCATACATCGTTCACTAGTCAACATCAGGATCATTTTCATCCGGTGCAACTCGGGAAATTTCCCTCGAAACAATAAATACAATATCGAGCCGAATATCGGCGTCGTGTACAGTGGCACTTCACACAGCGGATGGCACAAAAATTCACGGAATGAAGGAAGGCACAATGCGACTTGTCAAAACAATAGAGTGAAAATTCTAGAATAAAAGAGCGACTAAGATTCCCGTGGGGAGGCGTCAGTATAACAAGAATCGCTGGAGATCAGTAATCATTAAAGTGTGTTCGGGTCAGGGAAAGATGGGGCTCTGGTTAGAGCTCGATAAACGGCACGCTACTCTATCAGTGGAGGCGGCGATCGTTATTTCCAACTAGAGTTCACGCAAATCCTAGAGAGTTAAAGCTCGGGCGTGCGTTAGGAAAGAGCACAGCTTCAATTTGAAGCTACTGGAGTATATTGACAGGCTAGCAAGACACACGGCGCATCTTTGGCTTGAGAAGTGGTACGGTAGGCTGCTATTGGGGGATCGGTAGTTACTCGGAGAGATCAGGCGAAGAAGCCACTCGTCGCAGTGGGATCGAGGTGTGCGGTCGGAGGGAGTTGGAGGTCTGCAAAGAGATCAGTTACTATGTGTTATCCATTTACCTGTTATCCTCATTTGTGTAGTGTCTGTCCACTTCGCAAAATTGGTCAACTTTGCAAGGTCCACCCGTTTATTGCACAAATAAATCAATTTCTTTCACGAGAAAAATATGGGCAACAGGGATTTCTAAAATGCTGACCTCTTTGGCCTTTCGTGCTTCCTCTCGTAGCTTCTCGGCCATTTCTTCAGCCGTGAAGATGGGATTTGTCTGGGCGCCAGCAGCAGCGGCCTCTCCAGGCGGAGTTTCGTCCCCTTCCAGACGATTCAGCTTCCCGGAATATCCGAACCTGCAATGGTGACCCCTTTATGAAAGCACAATTCATACGTCGATTTGATCACTTTTATCACAGTTCTCAACAGTTCGCACATGTACGAAAGTGCACGGCTTCCGGCTTAATCCCTTCTATAACGAGCACACGTGGCCAAATCCGTCCCAATTTTTTTAAGCTCTTATTCCAATTTGATATTCACCTTATGATCTCAACTGTGCTATCGCGAGCAATCGTAAACAATGCATATCGTTTTGTCTCCTCTCTGCCTTCCTATTCGCCAAAGGGGATGTGTGGTGCTGGCGCCGTTGTGGTAACGGGTTTTTTGCCCTGCCACTTCGCCACTTGCCACTGCTCAGCGATCGATCACACTTTCATTGACACACTCACTCACTTGCAATTAACGGGGGCTGCACACGCATACCACTTTCACATGTTGCCTAATCAGTGAGTAATCAAGCGAATCAAGTAATCAAATGACGCCGCTTACAGTGAAAGCAGCGCAGGATCGATCTATTCGTTCTCCATTTTTGTTTTCTCAAAAAGAAGGAAAAAGGAAGCGAAGGGGGATTCCCTGTCGCCCAAATTGCCTCCGATCGTCCTTTCCCCACGCATCGACACACCAGTCAACACGAGCCGTACATTAGCCGCAATTGAAGCGCCTCAATCCCATTTCCTCCTTTCTTCTGGCTAACCCCGCTGACAATGGGCCCAGAGAACGATCAGCAATCTTAGAACCACGGATACCGTACCCGATTATCGCCTAAAGCTGGGTACCGAACTCCAAACAATTGCAAGTAAGACTCACTGGTCGTACGCTCCAACTTTGGTGAATACGCTTTCGATCTCTCCGGCCATATTGGCGACCACTCTCTTCGACCATCGATGCGCACGAGTGAGCTTGTCCTCTTGCGGCGCGTCGGGGTCGGCGGGCACAACTCAAATTCGAATTTAAATTCGGCTTCAAATTTGAAAACTACCGTACCCTTCTCGACGTCTGACTCGACGTCCTTCTCGGCAGCGTCATCGATCTTGCAGCAGCACGACGCGATGCGTCTGCAATGCAGGAAATTACTTCTTCGGAACAGGGAAATGTGCAGAGCCGGAGATCAGAGCAGGTAATTGACGGACCTATAGAGCTTGACGATGGGAGGGCGCATGCCCGGCTTGCGAGGAAGCACGATGAACATTATGATCTGAGCAGTGGCGAACATGCACCCAATCCCGTTCGGTGTCTGCAAAGCCGTATATTTAGAACCGGAAAATGTCAGGTCCGGAGCTGAGGGGCCGGCGATTAGGCGACTCACGATGAGGTAAAAGTCTTTGACGAGGATTCCGTAGAGGAACCATTCGGATGACACGAGGAAGTTGGCGATGCAGAGTGGAAGGGGAAGGGTGGACGTGGCACGACGACGAATTACCGTTTTCTGCAAGCAAAATTCAATGTATGGACGATCTTACTTGGATCGGACGCATCGATAACAGCGTATCATTGTTTGTGCAGTTTTGGGAATTCAATGGCAAGTGAATCCAATCGCTTTGATGCTCTCGCACCGTTTGCCTTGTTTTTATCACATGTGCAAATGAGTTTTGCGTGTCGATTGCAAAATGGTCACACTACGTATCTCTTCCTATCCCTAGCTCCTATCATTTCGAATTTGGGTCGCCTATCGACGGGCTGATTTATGGGTGCGCTCCGCACCTTACGACGCGCATGCGCGGAGGCGATGTTGTTTAACGACCCCAAGGAAGTTGGAAGGATATATCGTCGCCCTTTGTATGGTTCCTTCTTCCTACTATCTACTAGTGCACAAAGTACAGCGGAATATGTCGTAAAGTGTGAAGTGATAGCCAACTCGCCCACGGGTTGATCGTATCGATCAAACGTCTATAGACAATTCAGCACTCGTCCAATTTTATCAATTCACTGTGGATTTCTTCCTTCTCGTTCGAACGGATTAGCGAAATATAGTAGGATTTTTCATAAATGTTTACCAATCCGGCCAGAGGCGCAGCGAAATCAGCGGCGTTCAGCGTCATACAGACGATTCCAAGAGGATGGAAGACCTACGAATCATGACGATTATCGATTGACCAATCAATAAATCAACCGTACCTTGAGCCCGAAAAAGTATACGGCAGAGGCCAACGAGCAGCACAACGCAATGACAGCGAGGACTTTGAGTGTGATCCAAAGCTGCAAGAATACGATAGGTTACAGTATCATTCGTGACCTCGATCCCCTCTTTTGTTCTCAGTACGCTCGTACTGTCCACGTGAAATGATCGTATTTGCGAGTGAGAGAAAGAAATACTTCTTTGATATGATCAACTATCTCTCTATTAATCGGCCAACTGCATGTGCAGTGATAATGGCAGTACTCACTAAGGGAAGGTGCAGTGGTGTTTATCAATTGTCAAAAGTGTCATGAGTGAGTTATTGATCCGACGGGGGTGGAAATACTCTCATAGGGCATGTAAACAGTAGGCATAATGATCATCCCGCGGTGGTGCGCAAAGTGCGCCTATTCCTCATCCCAATTAGAGTGTATATTTTGCTGAGAAGCGACGTTTCCTACACCACACTCACCTTCTTCTTGGTCATACACCAATAGAAGACGGAGTAGACCGAGTACAGCAGAATCTGCGTTCCCGTGACATAGAGCACAGTGTAATCCTTCTTCAGCCATCCGTACGCAAACCAGCACGAGCCTCTGGAAGACGACGATTACTCTTCCGCCTCTCGCAATGCAAATTTGAACAATCGACGTATACTAATCGTCCACACCACTCACCCCACGACGCCCATCAAGAAGGGTGCACCGGAGATTTCCTTTGTGTCTCCTCGCTTCCAGATCTGGCGACAGATTGGGCTGAAAATACGACCATAGATTCGCACATCGATCCTGTGTGTTTTTGGATCAATATCCCCTCTCCTTCGACCCCTTTCGGTGAGTTTCACATCGTCAACAACAAACTGGAACCGACCGGCCGGGGGGAACCCCTCTCGCTATCGCTATCATTTTATTTGGCGAACGGATTCACGACGTTGTGGCTAATACACTACACAAATACATGGGAAACACGTCTGGTTTGCTTCGGGCGCTGAACTATCATCAGCACCAATTCGGAGCATCGAAAGCGGTAAATATTATTGAAAATAGGGAGGTGAAATCACTGACATTCCGCAGAAGAAGAGGCCGACTGTCGTGATGAATGCCAGACAAGAGAGGAGATTGAGGAAAGTGAATCCATGAGTGAAGATCTCGAACATTGCTGCTGTCTCTTCCGCTAAAGGTGCGGCTTATCGACTGAACAGCAACGAAAGAGGGCAATGAGAAGTGTCCTGCAACCGGCTTTTATCAACGGCACGAAGCGGCTGCTGTGGCGTAATCAAGAAACGTTCCAGTGCCAAGGCGATCAATCAACAATGCGGTGTAACATCAAGGACTCTGGGGAGGAACGGAGACGGAATAATGAGATCAAACTATCAGTGTGGTAATACCAGTTATGGCGAGTGCTCGTGTGAGGAAAGATAGTTAACGAAGAAACGATAGTAAATGAGCTGCAGACGGGTGCGAATGAATGGGGAAGAAGGAAGGAAGGAGGAGCATGTAGGAAATAGACAGGAATTGATGAGAGCAGCCCATGAACTGGTACGAGAAAGGGATATTGTGCTGAGGGAGAATAGTGAATCGGAGGACCGCACTGCTCTATAGATGAGACAGGGAATGACACGAAGTGTGCAGAAATAGTTCACAATTAGAGGATGTCAACTCGAGTGTACCATCTACGATTGAATTCACTTGGTTCGCTATCAGTCGCTTTATACCCCGAGTTGGTTCGTGGACACATGCGGGAAGTAGCGCCTCTTAGTTCGACGGACGGGGCGGAGCTTCTCCAAGCTCCGCCCCTCTCTGGCCGATCGGTGATTGGATCTAAGACCCCCGAGGGGCGGAGCTTAATCCAATCGGCTCTTCGATTCACGTGAAGTACGCTGACCTCCATAGCGCGAGTGCGCCAAATGAGGGAGAAAGTGTTAAGGAGCGGTGAGATAATGAGGGAAGTGAATGGAGCATGTGATAGGTGCAATGGTGTCGACGTAAGGCAAAGAAGTTTGGTCAAGACACCGCATCGTCTATTTCAGGAAATGATTGAGCAGCGAGCCAAGTTGTGTCAGGTGGGTCGGGCGCTCACGCTCGAATCTTCCCAAAATCCCCACTGAATCGATGGGCGGCGATGTTTTCCAAGGCGAGGATTTTCGGATGACGAATAGTTAATACTCGCAGGGGATGAAGGGTCGGATCGGATTTTCGGAGAGCGCACCGAGTTCGAGTTTCAATGCGATCGGACTTTCTGGGTGCTTTGAAGCTTCAACCGAGTTAGCAGTTCGAATATCGGATCTTGCGTGAGGTTTAGTGCACGAATTACGAGAAATTATCGCCTTTTGATCTTGCAAGAATTCTTCGAGGAGTTGTGCGACTTTGATTTTCGAAAACAACCTGTAGATAGGAACTGTAACTCGTTTGATCCGCGCGTGAACTGTTGGCCGCCAGAGAAATGATTACGAAGGACACTATTGTTTACTGCGAATTAAGGTGTTAGTATTCCTGCAGGGGCGAGAGAATCAGCCCATTACTAGAATTTGGAGAAAATCTATGATATCGCAGCGGAATATCGCCTGACTTGGCGATTGAAAGACTAGTCTGAGGATGGCTACGATTAAGGGTGAGGATAATTGTTTACTGAGTTTGAGGTGAGGACGATAGTGCACAAACGAAAAAGATATCGTAGCGCGAAATAAGACAACTTCAGAGATAGTATTATACATTGTTTGTCATTCTCGTGATTTATTCCCTAGTAGTATGGAATATCTCCCTGGTATTCGTTTTCACAACACCGGACTTCCCCGAAATAGAGAATCCAGAGAACTTCTGTCCTTGTATTTTCCAAATAGGGCAGTTCCTACTATCGATTCACTCAGAGCATATTTCGGAACGATATCGCCCATCACTTTCGTTCGAGTTCCACTGACAAAGAGTAACCGAAACTAGGGATGTCTATCCGGACTACGGAGTTTCCCTCCTTTCATTCCTCAGTCTCATTCACTCCGTCAATCGGTCGCCTTGCCTCATTTCGTATGCGGATATCCGTCAAAACTCGGAACTCCGTCATTTTCATTCCTCCGTCTCTCATTTGAGAGGGTCGGTCTCACTCTTCCTCAATCGAAAAGGCCAAAATGGGTTGAGTTTCAACAATAGTTCAATAAGTTTCCGTTGTCACGGATATCCGTGTTCCACTCGGATATCCGAGTGGAGAGGAGACCGATTCGATTATTCCGCGGAAGTGAGAATGAGTAGGGAAATCGACTCGGATTGACGGATAAAAATCCGGATAGACAACCCTAACCGAAACATGCTGAGTGAAACTCAAAATTCAGCTACAACGAAACTTCCAGTGAAATCGAAAAACAACAACGAGATTTTCCTACATAAAATTCACAACGTTCCGGATTGTCCACAAATCTTCATGTTCTGAGTAGTACTGACGCAAATATTTTGGTATACACGCACAATCCTGCAGATATGAGCAATATCCCACATGCAAATATATTCGTTTAAGAATTTTAGGCTATGAGTCTGAGATCTTGCTGTGAACTTGTAAAGGAAAAGCCGACAATTATTCAAGATCAACATCAACACCTACTAGTCAACGCTCAAAGGCGTCAAACGGAGGGCAATCAATTCTTTGTTCCTCGTTCGTTATCAATGATAAGGAGTGCGAATGATGTTTACTGTTTCTTGGGGGGTGATCTGATAGCCAGCAATTCGCGGATTCCCCTTCGGAAACAACCGGAAATCAGCACAGATCATCTCAACATTTTAATCTTTTACTGGTCTATTCGTCACTGTAAACAACTGTAGACAATGCGCTCGATGATCGAACTTCCATCTGCCATCTCTTCTTCACATGTGCCCAAACTGACTTCGACCAATAACTATCAAAGTGAGTAGGAGTGAAAAGGTCCACGCTGGTCGAGAGTACCCAAATGCGCTCGTTCGCTGAAGAAAGACGGAAATATACGCGCATCTCCCTAGCTCTAGTGCGTACTTGCGAGATCATAAAATCAACCAACCGTACCCCTCGAGATATTCAGCCACGACTCCTTTAGTTTTCACCTGATAAGGAGAAGCAATTCCGTTTTGAATTTACTCACCTGCGAAACCATAGTCAAACTGCAAAACGATATAAAAATAAAATGTTTGACGTCAGATTCGGAATGAACAACGCTATAAGTTTCAGAAAGACTCTTAAAGTTTTTAGTTCGCCTGCATCTCGGTCTACCCCAGTTACTGTTGGTGTGGAATGTTGAGCAGCCCATTCCAGAATAGCGATCATATTTCGTCCGCACAGCGATACTCGATATGGATAATTGGCAAGAATTTGCGCCAGAAATGATGATCCCAGAATGACTCGGCGCCCGCTATTCTTAGGATACGCGCTGATGAAATAGTAGGATGGACGAGGAAAGGAAAGGAAGGGTCTTTCTCGAGAGCGCCACGGCGCTGATTGTAGCCTCTTAGATATGGATGGTCACTTTGCTATTGGCGCGCGCGTAGGAGGAGGTTGTGGATGATAATGGGATCTTTCTTCTTCGAATGACTCATCCGAGTGTACTATTTTCCCCGTCGGCATGAAAATTAGTAGCATTTTAGAGTGAGTCAGCGAATCTGAGAAGTAACCCTTCGACGAGGAAGGTAGTAAAGTTCACGAGAATCCACACGGTTTTCTATTCGGTAGATTAGCAAGAGGAACTGGAACGGCCTTCTTCTCATTTTCGGCTAATTACTCGCTAAATTGAAGGGACAGTTGAGATCGGTCGACTATCGGTTCGTTTTGCATGTTTGAGTGCGATGATGTGATCGAAATTGGAATGAAAGGAACAAATGATCTCGCCGAGATTAGAGTGTCATCGAGAGATCTTCCAAATCAAAATGGTATCTTCGAAAACAGAGAAAACTAACGAGCATATTAGCACATCGTCAGAGTCCTGTTGAACAATAGATGCCTTCCATGTACCGGAATAACTGCGCATTTTCCCCACTTATTCGCCGATGTTTTCCAAACAAAAAGTGTCGATCAGAACTGCTTTACGACAACAAATGAAGTACGTGTACAAACTAATCGCTTCAAATGGCGAGCATCTCCGAAGTATGATATCTTTCCCGAGATCAAACAGTCAAAGGGCTGATTTATGATTGGATTGGCAAAGCTAGCAAAGCTCCTCATCACATACATATCTATCATTAAGCGACTAACAACACTCGTATCACGAGTCAAGAGTCACCTTTTTTATGCAATAATCTAACATGTTGAACGAATTCACAAGAATGATATTGAGATGACAATTTTTATGAATGATTTCGGCTGATCACTGATTTAAACGTTCACTCTACGCACACGACCAAATGAATCAACGTGCACAAGACCATCTAAGTCAAAATATTCTATTCACTATAGATTTACAATAGATTTTCAACAGTTTAAGCAGTTTAAAAAATCAGTTTTTATTGGATAATGTATCCATGCTATCTCAAGGCATAGTGCAGGCAACAACGATCGCCGTGCCTCCGACTTGTGATTGAATCTGAAAATAAGTTGAATTCATACCTTACGCCGGACATAGATTTTCGATTTGAAGGTTCCATTTCCGAAAATGTTCCATCGCTGTAGTGTGATTATGATATTGGACTGATTTAGAAACGGAAAAAAACGATACGGTCGCCTGCGGAACTCCATCGAATGACCATGTCATATCCTTCTCGCATACGACCTTCATTGCGCTGATCGCTGCATTGGGGCTACTTAGCTGAAACGAAATTTGCATTCACCAGCTTATTAGGGTCAGCAATAAATATGACAAAGCAAAAAAGTGCAGAAAGCACATTTATTCTGTCATGTGGGCAACTTACGATTTTAATGCATATTATTCGATCGGATGCCAAAAAATGCTCCTGAAGATTAATCTCACCCCTCCTAAGATGTATTTCGTGTTTGGTGCAGCGCAGACAGTTACAGTTGTCGAAAACGAAGCATAATCACATCTGAATTATAAAAGGGGATGAGTCACTCGATATAGATTGATTTACGATTCAAAACAACAACGAAATAAGTAAAAATTATAAAGTTCAATGTAGCATACGTTTTTCCGCCAGAAACCGCTGCCGCCTTACACGTGTTCAGATTCATTGCGCCCAATTTCTTGCACACTGAAATTGCGATATTCCATCGTTTCCCATCATGCATATATGGGGGTATGATTACAATAGCTCTAGTACAACAACTAGTTGAGCGATTTTCGTTGATTGAACTAGTTCAATTATAAGAAATCTAACGTTAAATGCAAAAGTTGAAACGGTTTTCAACTTTTGCATCGCTCAACTAGTTTTTTGACTAGAGCCATTGTATTCACGCTGTCTTATATACTAGGCGAAGATGATCGCACGACGAGAGGAAACACTTACTATTCGGCGGCGCTGGCGGACTCGGAGGCTTCGCTGGAATTCCCGGCTCGATGTGCTTCATCGGAATACAGGCAGTACCGAGAGATGGAACAACGACCAGAATCAATACCCACATTGATTTCACTGAAATCGTGGTCGTATCCGAAAGAAACATAGGGAAGAACAGTGTCAATCATCCTAGATGAGGCTGCCTTCATGTGACTGCAGTATACCCAATGGTAAAGACGAAATAATGAGTTAGGTGAGCGCAAACGCGGAATGCTCCCAAAAGGCCATTGTCCGTAAGAGAAAGCGCTGATTAAGAGCCGCTCAACCTGATCAATGGAATTTTTGGCGTAAGGGGAGCTGCCAAAGGGGGAAATGCGATGAACTGACCAGGAAGAAAGAAGAGCGATCGACCGCACTCTTATCTATAGTCGGCTCCCTTCAGCCCTGGACTGGTACTAATCTTAGCTAGGGCAAAAGCGCGTTGTTTGATCTTAGCAATGATAAAACATAAAACATTGTGAAACTGACCGTGTTTGTCGTGATCCTTAATTGATTCAAGACATTTTACTCAATCAAGGCGAAACCATGTATTTGATGTCGCTTGGCACGAGAAAGTCTTCTAGCGCTTGAAAATGTTTGCAATAAATTGTCAAGGTTGTGAAAGCAGTAGTACCGCCAAATATTGATCAGACCTGTTGGAGAATCATCGTTCCGCATTGTCCCTTTCCTTCTCTTTTTTCATCTCCGACTCACTCTTTTGATTCTCCTCTCTTCCCATCCAATACAATTGATCAACATGGTCTCGCTTTATTCCGTGTCAACATCAACTGTTTAGATTGATAATCTTTGAGACTAGAACGTTTTCTTCTAATTCGGGTAACTCGCCTGTAAAATTTTGTCGCATCGGAAATTAGTGATTTTAGTCCGAGTGATGGAACAGTGCGAGTAGCGAGGAAACCGGAACGTCCTCCCTCTTCAATTTCGGTTAATTACTCGCTAATTGAAGAGAGTGGAGATCGGCCAACCATCGGTTCTTTTGGGTTACACAGCGTGTCAGAGAGAGGAGATAATCCAATTATCGCGGCGGAGACTCATTCTCATTCCTCACCCTCTCACTCGAAATTAGCGGTGAAGAATGGTAAAGTAATACAATAATCCTGAGAAGCGTAACCCATACCTAACTGATAATGACAAAAAATCAAAATAATACGGTTGTTAAGAGGCGTGTCAGGGAGCTCCTCTGTAAATTTGGACTACAAATTATTTTCAATATCTTTTGCATAACATTTCGATGACTTACAATTAGGGTGCATTTCATAAGTTCCTAAACGACTGGGGATAGATATCAACATTCCGCCAATGCAGATCTTTCCGTAGACCCCCAGTGAACAATACTGTAAGACAGAATTTTTAATTTCGAATTTTAAAATGATTTACATTGTAAAACGTGCGATAAAGTGAGAAATTACACTGCATTTTGGTGATTTCGGGTACATTTCATAAGTTCCCAAACGACTGGGGATAGATATAAACGTTCTGCCAATGCAGATCTGTCCGTAGGCACACAGTCAATAATTCTGTAAGACAGAATTTTCAATTTCGAGTTTTGAATTGATTTACACTGTGAAACGTGCGCTCATTCTCAAAATCCTCTCACTTTTCCACACTCTCTCGCACCGGTTCGCAAAGTGCGAATCGAGTGGAATGATCCGCCGCGGAGAACAAAGAGGGTCTCTCTCTCTGACACGCTGTGGGGTACGATGATGTGATAGAGATGAGAGAAGGGAAAGAGTGATCTTAGCCGAGTTGAGAGTGTCATCGAAGTATTGATGAACAACAAGGAAGCGCTTTGACACGACATTGGAAACTGTTCGACGGAGTAAGAGTGTGTTCTCATTTTTTTAAGACCTAGCCTGACTCTCCAGATTTTCATACGACATTTGCATGAAGTAGAGTGGCGGGAAATAACTTTCAGTAAATTTCTTTATCACTTTATTTTAATAGATTTCCAAATTATTTGACGGCACGTTCCTCCACCTAATCAGTTTAATTACTTGTTCAACATTGTCTCGCGACACAGACCACAATGATTCCCGTACTTCGTTAGGTAAAAAGCGAATTAGTTGAGTACAAACTTTGGTCACATTAAATATCCAATCGAACTATGGTTACGTCAGTTTGTGTCCACCGTCATGGGGTTTTCCTCTCATGGACATATCTGTCTCAAGCATTACCATCGAGAAAAGAAATAATTCTTGCGCTACTATTCTTGATGAATGGGGAAAAATACGGTCGCCTGTGGAACTCCGACGATCCTATTGACTTTGGGTTGGAAGGAACCAAACTGAAACGTGCTTCCAAATATTCTCATGCGATACGGTTTTTTATCTAATTCACTAATAGTATAGCATACTGATGAGCATCTCTCTACCTCTCATCATTTCACAATATCCCATTTCCTTATCTCAATATATCAAACAGTCACAGTCCTCGGTTGCCTTCTACAAGCAACAACGATCTCTCGTAAACTACACATTCGTGTGGGCTTACGCCTTTTTTGTCGGAGAAAGGGAGATGCTCGCGAGTGTCAGAGATGTGGTGAGTAACACTTATTTATTATCTCTTCATTGCATTCCACCTGTAACCAGTGGGTCTCACCTAGTGTTGTCTTACGACTGTACAACGATCGTGTGTGCTCCTCTACTTCCGGTCACATGAACTTCTCGATAAGATCTTCACAGAGACTCATCATCTACGATTTCGCCACATTCGTCCATCCAATCGTGTTGTTGATTCTCTCGAAGTCCGTCGAGCTATCGGTCACCGAATCTTTGGATCGCGCACCGTTCAATGGACCACCCAAAGCAGTGTTGCATGAGATAAACCGTATAAACAGTGAAGATTCGGTATTTTTATTCAAATCAAACTTACTGCAGCGTACGCATGAACTCTCTCGATACCTTCCTCTGTCGTTCTCTTTCCATTCCAAGTGAGATCTCGTTGTCACCCGATCTATATCCTGTCTTCATTGGACGTTTACCCCACCCCCCCCCCCCCCCCCCCGTGTGCACCAGCTTGCAAATGCAGGCATTTGCTAGCTGCATTTGCGCCATCAGTCTTTGACTCAAAAAAAAGAAAATTATGACGACGAACTCACATTCCTTATGAATAATCATACCTTTTCGGGGAAAAAACGAAGACATTTTCGCGCCAACCTCAACCTTAAAAATGCGTAAGAAATCGCAAACAATCAAGTTACATTGATGATATTGATCCTTTGCAACATCCAACCTTAGAGGGAGTTATAATATAATGTAAATTAGTATTGTGCAGACATGCTATTCGCTACCTTCACAGTAATTGTTGATTTTTTCACTCGGCGAAGAGCAAATTGATATCAAAACAGCTGCGGAAACCAGGAAGTTATGTTTTTGTTCATTTATAGTCGCGACATATTCGTAAAATTGCTACGTACATTCTTCTTTATTGGTTAGTCTTTCACGTACTTTACCTTCATTACCACTTCATCTAGTCATTTTCTCGACTGAAATCTCGCGCGCTAACATTCGCACAGATAGAGAACGCGCATGATGACTGGACGAGAGAATGATGACTTAACGAGGGAAGAAGGGAGATAAATCCCCTGACACTTCTCAGTTCTCAATGGCTATTCCAATTATCGTGCACAAGGTTAGTTCCTTTACAGTGCTATGCTTTCCGGAGAATATGGGTGGTAATATTTTCTGAGAAGTCTCAAGTAAGTCATTTTGGTTCGTAGTGCCTGGCGGGGACAGATGCGTTATCACTTTGTTTCCTAAATTGCTATGAGTGTAGTATGCAACGGGAACAACAAAGAGCCCACCTCTTTCAATTACAAATTCACGTTGTTCGGGAAAGAGGGAGATGGAGAGTGCAAAATGAGGAAACGTCGATCCGCATTTAGATCTTTTTAAGGCAGTTCTCTACTCTTCTGCCATCGTCTCCGTTCTAGGCAATGGTCTCCTTCTTCTACTTCTCACACACAGAAACTCGCACGTCATGGGCAATTATCGAATTCTGCTCGCGATTTTCGCCCTCACTGACATCGTCATTTCCCTTTTCGACTCGTGGTATATTCCGGTTAGTTTCAGAATAGAGCAATTATAAATTTCAGGAATGGAAGATGGATGAGCATTTTCATTGACGTAGAAATCCTTGAAATATTTTCAGATTTTTCTGCTATGCGAGTATGGTTACGTCTACTTTGGCCATGGCAGTCTCTTTCTCGATCCTCCACTGGGGAAAATAGCCAATGTCACGTATTGCACTACGTTTTTCCTGCCATTTATCCTCCTTTCGCTTCACTTCATCTACCGATTCCTCTCCCTTGCGAAGTAGAGTGTTTTATCATCTCTGATGCTTACGGGCATTGACAAAAGCATTTTTTTTTAAATATATTTGCGCCAGAATAAGGCGAAACCTTTGCGGCCTTTTTCCTCCTCCACATTTCCCACTATAATGAAAGAAACAAAATTTTAAAACAGAATGTAGTTTTCATGGCAGAAAAATAAGAATAGATTCCATAGTGTATCACAAATAATTGCAGACCAAGTGTTCTAAAACAGCATTTCGGAATATTCATTTTTATCTCCTTCGTTTACTCTACAGCGTACGCTGCTGCTATCGCGTTTATCGCGTACACTTTGTGAGCAATTTTAAAGAAACGATTATATTTGTGTGATGTTTCGGATTCTTAATGCAATATCAAACCATCTGCACTTTTCAGGGGTGAGCAGAGTGGATCCGACCGATTTGCATACGCTCTACTGGACTATTCAAACAATAGCGCCATTCCAGCTCCGAATGCCGTTCCGATTTCATATATTGTACGGTACAATTCTGCACTAAATTTATAGATGTTTATGTTTCAAAAATACGATTTCCGGACGAAAATGGTGCCCTGCGGACAGTAATTGTTGCTGGTGTTTTGTCGTCGGGCGTGCTTGTCGGAAAATCGATCATAATCTGTGTCGTTTGCATTGTGATGATTCTGCATTCGATTAGAACGAGGTATGCAAATGCCCCATTATGATCAGTATAATGGATACAAACACACAGTCAACATTTGACAAATGGTTAGCCAGTGCAAAAAAATAAATGTCTATTGTAGAGTTCTCGAGATACGTGTGCGCCGTCTCCAAATTCAGCTGTTCCGAGCTCTGATCATTCAGGTATTCTTATTCTCACACCAACCACATTTGTGTTAGTGGTGCGGGAAGACATCGTTATGAATTAAAAGTAGAATGAGAGAGTTCGCGTTTCAGTGAGCGTTTCATTGAATGAAATCATGCCTTTTTTGGCGATTAATAAGGACAATAATTATTGATTATCTAAAAATCCTTTTTTTTCAGTTCATAATCCCGGTGATGTTCTCGTTCGTTCCATTCGCCGTCATCGTCGGTGCGCCCCTCTGTGGCATCTCCTTTGGACAACTCGGAAATGTGTGCTCAATGACCTCGTCCTTGTTCCCCGCCATCGATCCCTTCCTCATTATTGTGTCCATATCGAGGCAAGTCGGCGTTGACATCACTGCTTTACATGTGATTAAAGGTCAGGTGGTGGTTGTAGCAGCAATCTACTCACGAAAATATGGTTAAGATAGCACAATATCTTGCAAAAAAAAATGGTATTTGCAGATTTCGAAACACGGTGCTCGAATGGGTGTACCGCGTGACGGGCAGAACAGCACAACAAAACGAGAAGAATGCAAGGGAGAAATCGAGGATACACATGTCGATGATTGCACCGATAGGAACGGCGACGCTCGATTAATACAAATAATCACAGTTACGCTCGAAATCGATTATTGATCTCGAACGATAATTGGAGAATCGAGGTTCTCGAGCACGACAGATCTCTTTGATTGTGAGATCAGAAGTGAGAAGTACTATGTTGACTGTCAACCCATTATCGAAAAGCCTGTATTTTCAAGAGAGCACGTAAAATTAAAAACTTTAACCAAATGACTCCCTTAACTCATTGATGAAGATTCCCAGCAAAAATTTCTCGCCCTCATTTGATAGAAACAAATCACGATTAGTTTACAAATTTTATCATATCGATTCAAAAAATGTAGCCAGCGGCAAACAAACCCTGATAAAGTCGTCGTGGAATGGTTTGGAAAAGATTCAACTACAAAACAAGGTACGATTAGATATTAGATGATTTCTAGTCGGAAGTTTTGTGGTCTGGGAAAATGGATATTCGTGTAGATTGGCTTGAGATCAATCGTCGTTCCAAGTAGAGGAAGGATGCGAAAGTTCTGAATACGAAGATTATTTGAATGTTATGGAAAAGGACATACCTGAACAAGAGTTACCAATCCGATGAATAGCTCCGTTCTCGCTAGTCCTTCTCCCGCGCATTGCCGTTTCCCGATACCGAAAGGAATCGTACGATCAACGAGTTCCTGGAATAATCACAGTATGAGCTGCTTGTTGATACGGTTAGGGAAGATATGACAGTAACTGAAATTACCTTCCTCAGTGTTATTCCATCCTCCTCAATGTATCTCTCGGGCCAGAATCGATCCGGATCTTCGAAATGCGGATCCGACTTCATCATCTGGTGGATGTCGCCATTCACTATTGTATTAGCAGGTATCTTGTGGCCCTGTGAAAAAACTTTATTGAAATCCGCTTCGCTTACTCCTGCGCAGAGAATCGCCTGTGAATATTCAATGAGCATTGTCTGAGAGATCTTTATTCCCCATGAAAATCGATCAATCTCACCGCAATCATAGTGTCGACAGTCGCTCTGTGGAAGAGCATCGGATTGGGAGCGACGATATTGGCGTATCGTTGAATCTCATGTATGACTGCACTCGCATACGGCATCTTCGTCTTATCGGCCATCGATGCGATACGATCTCTATCGATGTGATTGTTGATCTCATTGCGCAAGTTCTCCTGGAAGAAATCGTCATATTCGCCCCATCATCTCACGATGAAGAGTAGTACCTGTACTTGTGGATGAGCTGCCATCAGAAGCATTGCCCATCTCATCGTTGTCGTTGTCGTTTCTTGACCAGCGAGGAAAAGATCGGAACAACAACAAAGAAGCTGCTCGAGTCTATAACAATTGTATTGACAAATATTTTACTACTTGAGCAGACGTACCTTTTGTCTTTGCTGCTTTTCATGAACGCTTGCACGTAGCACGTTGGCTCTTCGTTGGGATCGAATTTGACCGATTTAACTTGCTCTTCCACAAAATTCATCAACTACAATACCGCCATTGTAGTAACGAAAGACTTCACTGACTGACCTTCTTGAACTGATTAATTTGTAGGTCCCAATAGTATTTGATAATGGGAAGATGACGAGACCACGGAAGGAGATAGACAATCGGTAGCACCTTCGACCTAATGAATACTCGATCAACATTCAAATATTCCAATATCAACTCACTCTGAGATACTTGTAATCGCATCTTGTAGACCCTGCACAAAATCCATCAATTTTCCACAGTCATCGTACGCAAATTGATAGCCATACAGAAATTCATTAATGATATTCGACACGAAAATCTGAAAAGATAAATTGCTTCCACGGATATTCTTCATTTTTCTAGAAACCTGAATTGGAACACGAAGATCTGAATTGTTCAATTCTTGCTTCTTGATGAAATCAACCATGTTTTGTGCAGAGATGCGAACCTGCAAACGTGTCAATTAAACCTCAACATCTTCATGAAAACGAACTTTCTCCTCCATCAGATTCTTGCCCATTCCGAATTCTCTCAACGTAGAAATAGTGAATCGTCGCTGTTCTTGCCATTCCGGGCCATCCGAACTGATGATTCCTAAAGATTTCAAGATTTTACTCAACCTCTAATTTACTTCAACATAATGACTGGAATGATAATCGATAGACTTTGGTCTGATAATGATAATCGATAGACTAAGTAAATTTGATACCTCCATTGTCGCACATCCTTGTCAGATCGACGAGTAAGTTTGGCATTCGACCACTCAGATCATTGCCTCAATGATGTCATTCATGCATCAGTGCAGAACCACCAATTCTCACTTCGGAATGCCTCCTTCATAGTCTCGAAATCGACAATATTCACTACGGGAAAGGGAAGATGGACGGTGAAAATGGAACCGAATCTTGTAGTGAGACGCCTGAGACCAACGTGCATATCCGGTAAACGAATCTGAATACGTTATCGTCAATACAAATCCCAACGGAAAGAAGGACCGTTTCGAGCAATTATCAATAAAATCGCACTTCATTGATGAAGTTTCCCAGCAGTGGCACAGCGAATGGACCAGGAGGAAGAGCTGATTTGCGACGATAGAAAACGAATAATTCCCAGACAATGAAAGAGAGCACAGCTGTCAGGAGAAGAGCGATCATCGTTGACTGTTACTTCCCATCTCAGAGCATTTATAAACGAATGCAAGATTAGAGTAAGAGCAACCAAGAGCACACTCCGTAAACACTCACTACAGGAAGGGAGGCAGAGAAAATAGGAGATAGCAGAGAGGGGAGAGGGGAAGTGGAGAGAGTGCAGAGTGTGTCACAGTGGCACACTGGAAAGTGACACGATCGGTGCACACTCAGTGTAGTCGATCAGCCACTCAGAGAACTCACACTTTGACATGACAGGAATAAACGTAACAAAAAAAATTAAAAAAATACTGAGATAAATATATTGTAACTGTGACCGCCCTTGGAATGCTCGCAATCAAGCAGAAATCAGAGAAGGTAAACGTCCCTGTCTTGATGAAAGAAGTTTCAAGGGGCTGAAGAATTCGCATAGACATTCTATGCCAATTGTACAATCATAGTAAGTAAACCGTACAATATTCAACAATGAGAATTTGTCTTCATCTTCTTCATGGTCTCTTCTACACAATCCTTGCTGTCCTTCGATACGACAACTCTGTATCCTGAGAGCAGCAGCCATCTCGCAGTACGGAGTGCGTTCATTGTCAATTAACGGGAAGTCGCAATGATATTCTAAAAAAATAAACATGCTGAAAAATATCTACCAAAGTAAAATTTAACGCAGTACTCGAAAATCCACCTTTGAACGCCGTATCTCTAAAACCCAATCTCTTATCACATGTGTCGCCATGGAGCTATCGTTCGAAAAAAACTAATAAAAACAGTACACTGTATGTCTCACACTTCTTTTGTCAAAAATTTATCAATTTACAACAGTTTATTACATAGCATTGGCAAGCCAACGAGAATTGGATAACAAGTGAGAATACATCGGATATGATTTGTGACTCTGGAGAAATACAATCGAGAGAACGAGATTCTTCTTTCAAGGAAACACTAAATGGAACTAGCGAAAAGTTCAAATTGTGGATTACAGTAACCGGTAGCTATCGAAAACTGATTATTTTAGACTGAGATGGATCCCTCTCTGAAGTCGGTCGTTCCGATATGCACGTTGATCAGGGCAGAATGGCCAACTTTGTTCTCGGCGAATGCCTAAAATGGATGTTATGATCACACGCTTGTATAACTTCACAATTCTACACGAATACTCCTTCAGATAGAACATTTTTACCAAAATAAAGAAGAGCACGGTAAATAAAAAGGCCAATTATCTAAAATAAGATAATAGCGTAAATCATACCTTCTTCATGGTCTCTTCTACACTATCTTTACTGTCCTTCGATACGACAACTCCGTATCCTCCGAGGGCCGCGGCCACCTCGCAGTACGGAGTGCGCTGAATTAATGAGGAATCACAACGGTCTATTTTCACCTTGAGTCTGATATTATCGATGTTTTATACTAAAAAATATATTTTTCATTGAAAAATAACAACAAAAAATATGTTTGGAGGTAGAAACGGTACCGCAAGATCGATGGCGACTCTGCTTCCGAACATGGGCACTTGCTCACGAGCGATCTGAGACCAGCACGCATCGTTGCCAACCACAGCAGTCACTGATATAGAGTACTTTAGATGTTGTATCCGTCATTCGACGACATTAGGAGCAACTTTCTTGAAACAATAATACTTTATATGATAATATTTTCCTTCCGAAAATAGTAATAAAAATTTTCATAGCTACTCACACTCCACTGAAATATTAGCTGAAGTCTAATGAACGTGAACATCAATTATCTGTTTTATCTAGTCTTGCACACAATGAGAATGGCTCACCGGGGAGTTTGTGTCTGGTGAATGTGTCGAACTCCATGAGTGAGTAACCGCATGATCCGTCTCCCCAGAGAATGACCACCGGACGATCAGGGTACACTGCCTGACAATGAACACTCATTAACTCTCCGATCATTAACCGGCATTAGGAAACTACCTGAAATTATCATCTCCATTGGCAAACTTCAACAGATATAATGGAACCAGAAATATATAAAAAAATTGAAGCTTCCTAAATTCCTGTTCAACGCGAGTCTATCACCTATACAACGTTAGATTCGATATTAATCATCATTCTCACCTTTGCTCCAAGTGCGAATCCTCCTCCCACTCCAAGTGTTCCGAATGCTCCAGGATCGAGCCATTGAAGGGGGCCACGAGGACGGACGATGTATGCTGCACTACCCACGAAGTCTCCTCCATCGGCAACGAGAATCGTGTCGTCAGAGAGAGTCTGGAAGGAAGAAATGGTCCCTCATGATAAGGAAGGCACTCCCAATAAATTGGATCACGGTCAAACAAGCGAAATCATATCATACTCCTTAATAAAGGAGAGAGGCCTCCCGATGTATGTTTGTCCACTATTGCGAAAGTAGCGTAAACAGGTTACGAAACTGTAAACAAGTCGAGAGGTCACGACATTGTTGACACGTCGAAACACTTCGCGAGCGCTGACAAATGAGAAGCGAAATGCGCAGCGGTGACCCCTGTCAGCCGATCAGACCCCGCCAAAGGCGGGGGCGAAATCGGCTGTACGGAGATAAGTGAAGAAATCAAAACAGGCTTCTCCCGTGTTTTTCCACTCACCTTGTCCAATTCAGAGAGGAATTTGAGGGGATTAAGATGTCCATCAGCTGGTTTATCCTCCATTTTCTTCAAATTCGCAGCCTCTTTCGCATTCTCAGAAGTGCGCAGCTCGGCAATCCATTCGGTGAACTTGGGAGTGTTGATCTGAATCGGAACAGATCAGATGATGAGCAATAAAAATTGGCGAGCTTATAATCAATTTCAACGAGCCATTTTTCAAGTAAATAATAGATAATATTTGTGATGGTATACCTTGAGTGCTTCAGCCACTCTCGTCAGTGTCAGTCCAACATCAGCGAGCATCGCCACATCCGCATTCCAGAACGCCTTCTCGTTCTGCAAATATCCATTCCTTTTTTTTTAGAAAATAGACCTGCTTTTCATCATCATCATCATCATTTTATTCGAATCAAACACCCATTTTATCCGTTTCTGGGCTGATTGAGAGAATAACAAACAATTGTATTATATTTCAGTTAGTTCACCTTGGTGAGCTGGCTGGAGTTTCTGTTGATGGTAACGATCTTCGATTTCTTGGATAGAACGCGACCATACGAAAGACGGAAGTCGCACACCGTACCTATACAGATCATTTGTTATTTGTTTCATTGTCAGTATTATTTACACAATTTACACTGATGAAGATGGTAAATGGACTATTTTAGTTTGTATGACAAGACTTATCGAAGCGATGCGTTCGCTCCCACAAGCTGACATCTATTCAGTCAGGAATCAACATATTTAGCAAACAAACCAGCGAGAATGGTGAGATCAGCTCCCTTGAGTGCGTCTCTTCTATTCTGTCTCATCTGGATATCCGATTCCTTGCCCAGCAGACCACGGGCCATTCCACCGAGGTAAGTGGGGATACCGAGGGCCTGTCAAATTATTCGTTTTCATTTCTTGTTTTAATTTCATTTAAAAAAAATG
Organism: Pristionchus exspectatus; assembly: GCA_911812115.1. Classification (NCBI taxonomy): domain Eukaryota; kingdom Metazoa; phylum Nematoda; class Chromadorea; order Rhabditida; family Neodiplogasteridae; genus Pristionchus; species Pristionchus exspectatus. Next base: position 13,683,961 of record OU461582.1, read on the forward strand.
ATACCTTGATGGCAGCAGCCAATTCGGCGGCAGGGACTGGAGGAAGGACAGACTGAGAACCGAGAAGAAGAACGGGCTTCTTTGCGTTGCGAACGAGAGAGATCAATTGAGACAGCTGAATTATTACTTGGTCTCTGTAATAGTCGCCATAGTCAAAATGAACGAACCTGGTCCTCCTTTGGTCGAGGAATGTTCGTGGGAAGAGGAGTAATCTCCTGGTCGTTTGCCCATGCTCCTCCGAATTGGCGAGAAACGTGCGCACGAAGGTACACGTTAAGGGCTTGCTGCAAAATAATTAATTATTAAATTTATATAATTAATATTCCCCCCTCTCTTTTAGCAGTTTCATTTTACCGCTTCAGCGATATTTTTCTCATATTTCCTGGTTGAAACCTCTAACTACTTCGCGGAATCCACTGAATAGTCCGGCCAAATGCATCAATGCTCTTGAATTGAAGCTCAATTCATCATTCATCTACATTTCATCCCCATTCAGTTCCTCCCTCTCTTCCTTACCTGAATGAATCCCTTTGCATTGGGATTGAATCCAATCTCCTTGACGACCAGTTGATAAGGATAGAGCACGTCGACGGGGAACTCGACGAACACTGGTCCGGGAGTGCCCTGCGATCAATAACATGACGATGTTATCATCTACCGTAATACTCGATACAATACCCGATTATTGTAATCCTACCGTACCTCGACGGCAGCTTTGAGTGCTTCTCTGACGGTGGGAACGATGTCTCTCAATCGGGTAATTCTCGCAGCATACTTGCACAGAGGACGGAAGAGAACGAGCTGGTCAATGTCCTGCAACATCATTCGTCGTTTCCAGCGCTGCACACCTTTCCTCAAACATTTGTAAGCTATGAAACTATCTTAACTTCCCATTAACACCGGTCTAATCACAGTCCCCCCTCTTTTTCTCACCTGCAGTGCTCCTCTTCCCTTCAATAGAGTGGGTGCGGCTCCTCCAATCAGAAGAATGGGAGATTCAGCCATCTGTGCATTCTTCACAGCAGTGATCGTGTTCGTGAGACCGGGACCTGTCATTAGATCCTCGATCTCGTCTACTCTTCGCAGATAATCAATATCTACTGTATCCCTCATGACCTACCAGCAGTGACGGCGGCGACTCCGATCGATTGACGAAGACGAGCAACGGCATCCGCAGCGAATACCGTAGTCACCTGAGAAGAGAGGATTACTGTAAGTCATTCCATAAGTACCCAGTTACATATGTATTGATCTCTATTTTTTTACAAATCAAAAAAATCCAATGGAACCACAGACCGACAGGTTCTGCAATTCAGTCCATTCTCAGAATCTTGTCACTTTTATTGCCATTCTCAACAGTGATTCTCATCCCAACCAATCTCCTGCCATCGATTCTTATCTTCATCTTTCAATCCGCGTGTAATATACGAGGGGAGAGAGCAACGCCACTCCTAGACTAACAAGGCTAACAAATGGCTCTTTCACTGATATCATTGAATGCGAAAATATTGTCAATTTCTGAACATGATTCTCCTACTACAACAAGGCAACTCTCTGCCGTCATTCTCATTCTACGGTACCTCGTGTCTCGTGTCGATAATCTTGATTCCGAGTTTCTCCGAGGCGACGAGAATGGGCGAGATGTGACCTCCACATAGGGTGAAGATCTCTTGCACGTTGTGAGCCTCAAGTATTCTCAATATTCGAATGCGATCGTCTGGGTGCGGGGCTCCCAAGAAGAAACTTTCGAAAATTTGCGGAGCCCCCTATCAACTAGCGGTACTTACAATTAGCCCATTAGAGAATGCGAGCATCTCTATCATTCTCACAAGACGTATTTCATATCGATAATCAAATTCTCACCTTAAGGACGGAAGCGACGAGTTCACCACCGTGACGCGTCGACTTCTCGTCAACCTCACAATTAATCATTATTAAATTTATGCTAATAAAATAAAATAACATGAAACAATTCAGCTCTACTCAAAATCAGTAGTTTTCCATCAAAAATAAAATAGGTTACCAGGAAGACATTGGAGAGCGGGTGCTGTCCGTTTCCAGAGAGGAGCGAGGCGAAACGAGCTTTGAGATCATCCACGGATCTGAATCGAGTCGATCAATCGATATCCCCCTTGGACTACCGTATACCTGATATCGAGCCACTTCCACAGTAGGGCGCCAACGATGGCGATGAGAATGATCGGCAGCATGGCTGACCAATCGATATAGGTGCTTACCCTGTAATACGGTATATTATGAATACGGTAGATTGGTGAAAGAGCAGAAAGACGCGAATGATCGAGAGGGTAATAAGCCGGGAAGCATAGATCATGGAATCCGAGTGTCGCCTGTGTATTCTAGTGATTCCCACTCCGTGAATGAGAAAAGAAACAGAGAATGGCTTACAATGGCAGATCATACTGATAACAGTTCTTATCACTACAATAGACAGATCGACTACGGGATCACTCTCGAGCGAACAATGGGATTGCCAGTAAATACGGATACGCGGAGACCACAGGGAATCAAAGATCTCGTTCGATAAATTAGCTGGAGTAGGAAGAAAAAAGATGAAGCAACCTGTAGTTGTAGATATGGCTAAGTGACCGGATGGACCGGAGAAAAGAGGAAAGGTAGGGAGGGAAGGGAGAGCGAGGGTAGGGTCAAACCGGACTTTGTTCCTTCAAACTTCTCGATATCTCTTCTACTCAATTGCAGAGAAAGAAAGAGAAGCAACATCACTAGAAGTCGACGGGTCGAAGTCCACCAATAAGTCGGCTATTTCTCACTCACTATTCCGATTGTATTGCGACAGAGGACGGAAAGTGGTCCGATAATCATTGAATAACACTTGGGAAAGGGTCAATTGAGTCACAAAATCCAGAGTCCATTGGACTCACTTAACATTGCTGAAATACTACAGAAACAAATAGCGCCAATAGCAAGAGCGATGAAAAAGGGGTAGAAAAACACACTCGACATGTTAAAAAGTGACCAGTGATAAAATCATTCCCGTCGTTGCACTATTTCCATCGTTTAGTGCGAAATAAGGGGGACCGTGAGGGGAAAATAACGAGAGCGCGCTTGGAATCCCGAGGAAGAGAGGGAGATAGCGTAGTTGAGTGAAGAGACGAGTTAGAGAGAAAAGTAAAAGGGGAAGGGAGAAGGGATGGAATAGAGAACGAGGAAGGAAGGGAAGATGGGAATGGGAAATGTACACCATCCCTTACAAGCTTTTCAATTTTTAGAATAACTACGAGTCGCGATATTTCCTTTTTCCGTGTGTAATCTCCAAAAACGCGAGTGGAACCTCAGAATAAAGCGAAAGATTGCGCCACCCGTGATGTGTTTCTATCACATGAATCACTCTCTTCTCCCTCTCCTCTTTCTCGAAATTCTTCTCAACAATCCTCCTCTTTCTCCTTCAGGAGGATACACACATAGCGCCAATTGACTTTCAATAGCAGTACTTTTCAAGGACAATTCGACCTCAACACCATTAGCATTTTCAGACATTTCATTAATCAAAACTTTATGGGGAACAAGATAACGGTAACAAGTGAGTTGGAGATCGCACAGGGAATTTATGCTCACCGATTAGCAGAACCAGAATTTAGAATTGAGATAACAGGATATTAAAGATTTCTGTGATACGGATCAACGATTTAAAAACGAATTAAACGAAAAACGAGTAGCTCAACTACCTTTTGAAGCTAGTTGAAGAAAAAAAACATAAATTTAGCGAAATGTAATCGAATGAAGAATAGGGTTGAACAAATGGATGCTTGTTTGCATACTTGTCTGCATAGTCTATACAATGGTTGGGGTTTGGTCGTTTTGATCTGTGATCTTCCTTCTGATATTCTCGTCTAATTTATCGAGTTCCATCTCCACCATCGGATTCCTTGAAAAAAATATCGATTATTTACGCCATAATTCTCCCTCCATTCGACCATGAGTTTCTCTACTCAAACAGATTGATTAATTCGGATGATCATTTCCTCTCTTTCCTCTCTTTTTTCGTTTCCATAAAGGGAGATGAAAAATGATGGCCACGATTAAAGAGAAGAGGAGGCTAATGTGAGGACACTTATCAATTTTCTTATATCGATAACTCGACAAGGAGCATACGATTCCCTTTTGGTCACTAGTCCCGTACCAATTAGCTACATCAATTTGCATTGGCTTCGTTTCAGAAATAGGTAATTGCTCTACTCCCATTCCTCCGTCAATTTTCCTATAGTTTCATTTTAATTCTCCGGGTCCCCTGATAGTTCTGCTCTATTTATTTTATGTGCAACAGGAGAATATCCGTCAGTGCAGATGTTCCTTCTCTCCACTGCTGAGCTATATCCCCGCTTGATGATCTGGGTGCGGGGCTCCCAAGAAGAAACTTTCGAAAATTTGAGGAGCCCCCTCGTAGTCTCAAAAAAATTTCGCGGAGCCCCCTAATTGTAAGAGAAAATTTTCGAAAATTGCGGAGCCCCCGGTCAACTAGCGGGACTTAGCCCATCAGTGCTTCTCTCACTCTCTTCCCTTATAAAACCAATGCATTTGAAGAGACAGAGATCTCTGCTCATTCATACAAAGATCTCATTCAATTTCTGAAGCATTATTGTCTTATCCCCATTACAATCTATCTATAATCATTGCAGACTCTTTTGAGGAAATGATCAAGTTTATTAACAAATAAATATTTGTTCTTACCTAGAATTGAACTTCTCCTCATCTTCCATACAATCCACAACCACATGCTTAACGAAGAACCTGCAATTCCATTCCACTTCTTCCAATTGGTCACTCTTATCAATGTGTTATAGTGTCTACGATGCAATAATCTATCTATTACATTAATTCTATAATGGCAGTAACGAATCGTGTCATGTCATCTCGAGTAGATACACATGACTTATTCATTGATTCAGCATTATCTCTTCCTCTTTTCCCTATCCCATCTATAATATCGCATCTGCCTAGCAGCCATTTTTACATAGCAACCTCTCTCCAATTATTCCTTTTATCAAACTCAGCACATCAATTGTAGTTCTTTATCTCTTCTTCTCTATGTTAGCCACTGATTTGACAATCATCCTCATCCAATTAGACTGGCCGTAAAAAACATTTTTCTTGCTTTCTCAATTCATTTCCAGTTCTAAACAATCGTTATAGACTATCTCAAACACTGTGCGATACGTAAGTTGTCATCCACCGTAACGGAGTCGAATCATCCGCTTCCTAGCATCCACTTTCATCTTTCATTTCGCGCACACTCCTCATTTGAATCTTTTTTTTCGGGATTCTCTATGGGAATAGAGTAACCTCAATTTCGGACCAATTCGAAGATACGCTCAGCGGTTCGCGTTGCGGTTTCCACCTTTTCTGCCTCTTGCACTCTCTTTGCACTTCCTTTTCTCTCCACCTCCCCTCTCCATCCATCCATCCTGGCTTTCCTTTCATATTATAGTCTCTCCAAAAACATCTCAATCCTCGAGTGAATCGATTCTACGCTACGCGGTTTGCGTCGCGGCCTGCACCTTCTCTGTTTCATGCCCTCGCTCCGCCCTTTCCTACTCCTTCAAGCCCTCTTTCCCTCCTCCCACAAGGGATCCCCCCCCCTTCCTCCTTCTACTGTAGTCTTTTTATCCCTTCTCACTCACTTCAATATTTCCATCTTCATCTTTTTCGCTGCGGTAGTTCCAATCTCTCCATCTTCCATACTCATTTCTCTCTCAGTCGATCTCTTCACAGCTGCCGCGATTCTTGTCACATCACTAAATACAATCATTAATTACCGTACCACCAACTCATCGATAGTGTCCCCTCCCTTTCTACCGTACTCTTCATAATCCTCCGCTTCGACTGATTTCGATTTAGTGCGTGCAGCGGCGAGTCTCGCTGAGCCGCGTGAGGGCCTGAAACAGAAAAAAAAATATTCCTGATCACACCAATCAATCAATTATAATCCGCTACCGTAACCCACTCATTAACTCACTGTCCGCCCTTCTTCTTCTTCTCTGCATAATCAACCTTGGCGACATCTCTCAGGCGGCACAATTCCGATTTCTCCCTCGATGCTTCGCTCTGGAAATATCTCAATTAACCTCGAGGGACTGAAGAATTCCATCGACCAGTTGCTCATCGCTTTGCAGGTTCGCTTTCACTACTAACCGAATGCGAATTGCTCGCTTTTTAAACTTTCGTCTTACAATTAGCACGTATATTTTTTTAACTCTTCGATGTAACAGTAAAACAGAATTAAAATCCTAACCACTGTAACTTTCCGATAGACAGTTCATCGTACCGGTCTTATTAGACGAGAAACGGCCGTTCTTCTACTTCCTCGTTTCGGCGGATGCTCATCTGATATCTGCAATCGGATGGTTGTGTATGGTACTTCCGTCATTCACTAATTGTAAATCTCTCCTACCGAGATCCCCCACTCACCGCTTTTCTCGTGACAGGCGTAGTCCTGAATGAATGTGAGGGGGTGGGACTGGATCGAGGAGGGGTCCTACAGATGGCCTTAAAGTCGTCGAGTACTCTCGATTCCTCTTCATGTATGGATGGTGATTGAGATGGAATGAATGGTTCCTCTTTCTTCATCATCAATCCTAGTCTTACTCCATTCTTATTCCCTTCACTCATCGATTCATCGTCTCCCATCGAGGCTGTCATTGAATTCCTCATTCTTCCATCGTCTTCTCCAATGGTCGAATCGATATTTGGTTCCTTCTTCATCATTCGATTCCATTTAATGGGCGATGAAGTGGCAAGAGGATGGCCCGATATGAATGAGAATGATTTGGAAGGAGGAGGAAGAGGGGCGGACAATTCTTCCTCCTTTGTCTTCCTTAGTTCTCCTCCTTTCTCTTGTTCCGTATACACAGCTTCCACGTCCACAGTTGTATTGCAAATCGACGACAACTGAAATCAATTATTGAAAACTCTGAAGCCATTTCTCCCGTCTCGTCTCTACAGTACCGCAACATTATTTTGCGAAATGTTTCTATTTTTTCAATAATCATTATTTCTTTGTTCTTTCAATCACATCTCCTCACCTCACTCTCACTATCGCTGCTGTGCGCAGTGAAGGAAGAGCATTCACTTAACGCATCTCCATCCATCTCATTATCATATCCATTATCCCTTCCTCCATCCATCAGAATTGCATTCTTCTGTTCCGTCTCTTTTGTCACCATTGTCGATTCTTTTCCCATCATTCCCATTTCTCGAGAGCTATTGAAAGGTCTGCTTCCCATTCCCACGATTCCGCTTCCATTCGGCAAGACGATTGGGTTTACGGAAGCTGAAATGTCACAATTATTCTTCAATCAACGAATAGCCGAAGTATCTTCGCCAATCCCTTAGATCAAACCAACGCTCACCAGTGGGTGTTATTATCGCCGTAGCAGTGGGTGACGACCTCTTCTGCTGCATCGTCATCTGTTCCATCGGCTGTCGCTGCAGCTGTCGCATCTGCTGCAGCTGCTGTTCTTCATGTAGCTGTCGTTTCTGCACCTGTGCAGCCGCCTGGGCAATCTGAATGAAATGACTCATACTACTTTCCCTTATGATCGTACCTGTTGCAGTCCAGCGGGGACCATCATAGGATTCATCATGGGACTTATCATTGGACTGAGTAATGGATGAGGTGAACCGGGAGGAACGTATGCCAATTGAGAACCCGGAGGAAGAGGAGCAGTCAACGAATTCTGAATGAAACGAATGACACGCATGATAAATTTCCATGATCCTCTAATTAGCATAGTTTGATACAACACAATTAATCGTCTCTTTGCAACTTTTTGTTGTAGACAAAACATCACAATTCGAAGCATGACTCAACAACACACAAGGAACCACTGACCACAACCAGTCCGGTGTTAGGGTCGATGCGTGCAGGTGTGAATCCATAGATGATGAAGAAGCCTCCGAGACCATTGAATGCCGGACCATTCGAGTACGTACAAGGGGAGGGAGTCTGCGGTAAAGATTCCTCTCGAGAAAAAGATACCTGCCAATATTTAACGTTAAACTCGTAGTCTGATCTCCAATTGCACCGAATCGGAAAGTAGCTGCTTACACACATCATCTGATCTTCTATTCTGATGCTTACCCTGGTGGCTTCTCTCTGCGTCTGTCGTAGAGGCGACGGTGACAATGGCTCCTCCTTCACACGAATCTGCGGCTTCGTCGTTGGTGTAGCTGGCGGCTGCTGCTGTTGATGCTGCATGGCTGCAGCTGCGATGGTCGCAGCATGGCTCAGCTCATATTGTCGGACGGCATTCTGGTACTGGGGCGTCCTGGCCATGCCTCGAAGTGATTCCGGCAGGAGGAATGCGGGATGCATCTGGGGAGAGATGGGAAGAGGAGAAGGAGGAGGAGGGGGAGGAGGAGGATGAGTTGCGAGGGATGGAGGAGGGAGGGACGGAGGTCCACCAGACATCTCAACAGTAGATCATTAGCGAGGAAATTTATGGATAAACACACACACTAATAAAAGCGAGGTAAAACACCTACAAGGCAAATGATGAATGAAGCTAGGCTATTCCTACTTTTTCGATCGCTTTTTTTATTGTTTTCTATTCGAAACTGCATAATTTTATTGAACGATAATTTCAGATGAACGATGGAATTGTCATCGATGAATCCAATCCCCTTTTCGCCCATCGGGAAGAGCGAAGAGAACATTGTGAGTCGAGTACCACATGACAAAAATAACCAAAATTGGCAGAAAATACTCCTTATTACCAGTGAGAACTGCTCTTCAATACTTCGACTTTCTCACTGACAGTGAGGAATTGGGCACTTTTCAATACAATGAACGGACTCGATCGCTCACAACGAGCATTCGAAGGAGAATCGAACAACTTGCTCGTGAGATACGAGAAGAGCTGGAAAAGGATGGTATGCTATTCTGTCAATGCACTCTCACATGGACCACTCGCAGAAACCACCTCATCTACCCTTTCCGAATCAGATCGATTATGTCAAGAAGAGCAAAGTGAGAAGGATCGAAGAATCCTTTCGAGAGCAGAAACGATCCTAGCCAACGAGATTGATCATTGAAAATAGACATATCAATTGACCATCTTGCCATTCAGACGAACAATATCTTTCAAGAGAACACATTGAATAAAAATTCATAGTCTTTTTATTTCTTTGCAAGGAGACAGCTCCATAAAAAAAAAGATTCTTATGATTTCAAAATTATTTCTTAGCTTCTTTCCTTATTCTTTTTTATATTCCAGTCTAAAGACCACACCCTAGATCCGGTGTGGAAAGAGTTGCAAGTTACAGGCAGAAGAGCAAGAAGAGAGAGAGAGACAATAGTTGACTCACCCACTCTCACTCTCTCCTATCCCCTGGTATGGCTCTCCCTTGACCTGATGCCTCCCAGTCACTCTGCTCTCCCCCAGCTGTCTCCCCTCTCTCTTTCTCTTAATCTCTCCCGATCGTGAATCTCTCGCTATACTATCCAGCTTTCCCATCCCCTTTGCTGATTGGAAAACAAAGTTCATTTCAGAATGGCTTTACGCATTTTACGACGAGAGGAGTATTCAAACAACATACATAATGCTGTTGTTCGTTCTTTTTTTTAAACTTATCGTGAATTAAATTCAAAAATTGCAGATTAAAACATGCTCAGAACGATTTCTTACTCATAGAAATGTTCAATTCAATCTTTCCGATCCGGCTCAAATATTCTATCGAGTTGGATCTAGTTCAATGGAAGAATTCTCTAGTACACAATGCGATCCGTTTCACGGTTATCCCAATCCAGTTTCGTGAGTGAAAATATTCACACTCAAGGAAGATGACGGGAAATCGATTAAAGGATGACGAACTTCGTCTATCACATGGACCATGCAATCTGCTTCTCAGAGGGACTCCTCTGGGTGCTCAATCTATCACGAGGACAGTGGATTGTAATGAGAATAACTGATGCACCTACCATTAAAACAAAAGTGAATACATTTCCATTTGGTGCTAACTATTTAAGAATACGCGAGATCTGTGAAGATCAATTTTTAAGGCACCCCTTTGCGAGCCTAACACATGCAATGATCTGCTTGAAAAAGATCGAAGAGGCGTTGCATTGACACTATTTTCACCTATTGGGGCTGTGACAACCACTTATCGTATCGAACTTCCTCATATTGACGAGGAACGAACCTTCATTTCCAATCTTCTGAGTGAGATTTAAAAACTATTTCACAAACCGATTGTTGATTAAGCTAACCATCAAATTGTCAACGCTCGAGAAATTGTGCAAGGAAATATCATCGAACCCGAGCCCGACTATTCAAACTACATAGACTATTCAGAAGAATATAACACTATTCAGAACGAAGCAGCTATTTGTAAGTGAAACATCAATTACGTTGGAATACGTAGAATTTTGCCAACAAAACAAGACTATGACAATGAGTCAGAACAGATTCAGATACTGTCGCAACCGATTCTTTCAATACGAATAGACCAACAGAGCCATCCAATGTGGATGGAGAAACCCGTGCTACCTTCTTATCAAAATTCATGAAAAATGCATCCCAAGGTAGATTTGTTCGATAAAAAATAATTGTAATTTTACAAAACAATAATTTCAGCTGCTTATACACTTGCCACAAAGATCGGCAACCTTAAAATACGCTCGGAAAACAGTACGTTATTTGAAAGATCAACGATCAATTCGTAAACCCTTTCAATTCACAGATTTGGAGACGGTTATTCAAAAAGATAAAAGCGTCCCCGAACTAGTAAAGACTCCCAATCAAGTTGAAGAAGCAAGGTGAAAAAACAATGGTTTATCCTGAGCAATCCAACCATTGCAGTGTCGCATGCAAGATCTGTTATTCGGATGAGATCGTCTCTCGATCGGTCATCGATCCATGTGGACACTCGGCCTGCACAAAGTGCATTGAAGAGTGGGCAGAAAGGAGCGATGAATGCCCTTTCTGCAGAACCACCATCAATAAACATTTCAAGTTGTTTGATTAACTCCCATATCCTGCATACGCATATGTTCAGTGTGTTCCTATACTTAGCCCCTTTGCACGATCCAACCATTCTCCTACCTCTGACTAAAGATGTTGAATTTGTTTATTGATGTACGTTTTTTTTGAATTAGAGGTAATTTAACCTCGAGATATCTTTCTGCTTCCCCATCCCTCCCTCAATTAACGCTTATTCAGATGAGTCGTACACACTCTCCAGATGAGTGTGGCTACTGCGGCTTCTGCTATGCCCGTGCAGCCGGCCTTCATCCTTCTAATGACCCCTCCTCAACCCCACCACCCACTAGATCTACATCAGTGAGATCCATGCCCAACTTCCCAACTCCTGGTCCGACTAATGCCCCTCGGGGGCGACCGAATGCCAACTACAACAGACCTACCCTTGTTCGTCGCCCTTCACTGCCCGATGTCAATCAGCCGCAGCCAATGAGATCCAACTATGAAACCAACTGGCGAGTGCCACACGATTACGCCGTATTGGGTCGTGCACCTCGGTATAACTATCGTCCTCCGTCTGAGGAAGTTCTCGATGTATCTCGATCTGTTCTCATCACGGACTATGAATTCCCTCTCACTAACGGAAATCCTTCTGCTGGAATTAGTGCCCTTTCCAACTTCCCTCGTGCAACTTCTCGTTTCTCAGAAGTATCTCATCAGAAAGTTCTCCCATTCCTCGACCATCCTCTAGAGTAAGTCCTCTCGATAATCTTTTCTTTCTTATCTTGATGTTAATCTAATTCCTTCGTTTGCAGACGTAAGGTCTACACTCGTCACTGTCCAATCTGCAGACAGTCAGGAGTGGGACAGCGTGCAGTGTTCACATCCTGTGGTCATTCCTCTTGCTATCAATGTGCCCGTGATTGCACCATTCTTATTCCCCCTGTACACGTAGGAATTCTACATTGTCCCATCTGCAGAACACCCACCAATGTCATCCCACTATTCGAGGATTAGATGAGCTCTCTCTAACTCATTCTCCTTCCCTATAGCTACAGTCCATTCCTCGCCAACTCTTTCCGAAAATTCATCCCCGCGGATCTCCTCCCCTCACCGTAGTGTCTTTATAGCAATCTCACCCAATGATCTCTCTCATACTATTTGTAATGACAATATTCCAACCCGATGATCTCTTCGTTTCATAAAACGTAGTTATTGTATCCCCAGCCTATTCTAGATTGACTATACCCTTCTGTTCTTTGTTCACGACTATATTGGCCATTGATAAACTAACAAGATATTGTTTTCTTTTAAACTGACAATTGCATTTCACAACAATGGCAACTGTACATAGCGACGTACGCATATACTGGCAACAAAATCAAAGGCCATGTATCGGTCAAGATACGATGACTCAACCCTATCTCCGCCCACTGCTCTGATCGCCTCAGATTGTCACTTACTACTACACCTACTGATGAACACTAAATCATTAAACTCTTTCCATCTGCTTTAGACTTATACATCTTATCGTTACTACTCACAGGCAATTCATTCCCACAAAGCTACGCACGTAATTTCGGGAATCGACCAGGGTAATACGGTTTCCTTTCATATAAATTATCGAATTCATTTTTAAATTAAAATAATTTAGAGCATGAGAATAGAGCATGAGAATAGAGCAAGGTACAGCCGGGGCTCGATGGAACCCATAATAGTGATGAACCCAGAAAGTTACTGTTAACTCACTTTATCATAGTACAAATCGTATTTCAAGAAGTGAAATTGAAAGGCTGGGGAATCAAAGATCAAAGAGCACACATCAGAAAGCTTATCTCTAGAAACAGAGTGATATGAGTATCATACGGATATTTACCAAAACGATATGAGTATCAGACAAAGTGTTACATAAATAATAGATAAAGAAATTAAAAGAGCGAGTAATTTCAGAATACAACAATAAGAGCACATGCAATAATACATTCAATAAAATAAACTAATTCCTATTACTGCTCAGTGATAAAGAACAACAAGGTATAAAGTGAGTAAACCATTGCCTACAATATTCAACGGGGTACGGTAATCTCAGATATCTGCCATGAGTAGTACACTCTCGCAGACTCTCTTGTAAAGGAATGCATCTCCATTCAATCTCTTCCTTCTCACTCCAACCTTCCCCAGTGCCTCTACATATACAATCTCTAGTAGAACAGTCATCGAATGGCCCATTGAATCCTTCTGACGACCCGAGATCTTCCATCTACAATGTTCACCTTTACTTTACTCACTATACGCGTCAACAAGAACAAAAAATAATAATAATAAAATAAACACTGACCCATTGACTTCGTACTTCATATTGTGCTTCTCGAATACTCTTACGAGTTGTTCCTTCACTTGTTCTGGTTCAGTCGAGGATGTTACCGAAAGATTGATCATTCCCTGCAATAATAATGCTTACACAGTATTTTACTTACTGTCAAAATTATCGGTAACCGTTTCAACGATAACACAAATTGCTCTATTTTGAATGACGAACCTTCTCATTGGTGACCACTTCGGGCATATCAGATCTGCTCTGACGGAGCTTGCGAGGAGTGAGCATGTTCATCACCTGGATTGCAATTCACATCACAATATTGAATTGACTATGTTTCATTCACTCATTTGCCATAATATCTCTCACCTTCTCCTTCTTCCTCTCAAGACTCGCAAACATTCTCTGTTTGAGTCGTGGAGTCTTCGCTGTGCTACGGGGTGTTCTATCACACGAAGTCTCGTCTTCTCGCCATGAACCACCTCAAGCATTGAGTTGACGTTAAATTATGTCTACCAAAGGTTATATTTCACCAAAACAACGACGTGTGCACATTTTCTTGCACATGAAAGTTTTCAAGAAACTTTATATGAACAATATTTTTTTAAAAATCTGATACCAGCAGGAGATGATCCAACTGATGCAATCGTCGAGTTTCGCTCCGCCGACGAGGCACGTCTGGAAATAACAATAATTATCAAATTATGGGCCCTAACTGAACTCCCCCCCCCCTAACCTAGCAGTTTTTGCAATGCGACAATATTTTTCATAATAATAAATAGTGCAAACTAACTGTCTGCCGGCACTATGCGGCGAGAAGAGTCCCTTGAGCGGATTTCGCTGCGGTGTAGCGTAAATGCTCTTTGGGCGGTCCTCATCTTGAATAAAATAGCTGAGTCACAGTCGCACAGTATATTTTGTTCAATCGATATAACTAATCATACCGGGTCCAACTCTGACTGGTCCTCTCACTCGACAAGACGCCGTTCCTCGTCGATTCTCCTTCTCCGATCCCATCACTGCATCCGTTATCTGAAAACACAAACGCTAGCATAAAGTTTATATAAAGTAAGCTGCCTTTTCCTAAATTACGAATAATATATATTCAATTCCACAAATATGTGCTATTACTGACCCTGGTGGTTCTCTTGCTACTTGCTGCGGGCGTGCCCATCACTGGCAGAGCAACACGCTTGTCGTCACAATCACGACCTGAGCATAACAATATTTATGGATCCAACGGGCACTTAGTTTCGCTAACCATTTGCGTATCGTAAAATGCATTAGTTTGAAAACAATAATGAAAGTGTATTAATTGTCACCATTGGGTCCTCCAATTCTCTGCTGCGGTGATCTACCCGTCATCACACTCGGCATGTGCAGAATTGCGTGCGCGTACGAGACATTTTGCTGAAAAGAACTCGTGTTAGCGCTTTATTTTGATCACCCATCAACCACCCAAAACAAAATAAAAATTTACATGTTTTATAAATGTAAATTGATCTGACCCTTCGTTCGGGACTATAGGGCGATGCAAATCGTACATCCCTTTCCCTTTCTTCCTCTACATCAGATCCGTCCATCAGATGCAATCCCTCCAAGTCATCGTCCAATCCCGATCGATCGAGATTATTCTCGAGAGATGCGTGGATGGTCGGAGAGTTGACCACATTACATATATCGTGCTAAAGGAATAGAGATTAGACCAAATGGAACATTGGAAACGGTCTTTTCAAAGGAGAAACTATTATCTCGAAATTTTTCAGTTTTTTCACGATCACGATACACTAATCAAGCATTATAAATTCGACTAGCCCGCTAACCATAAAAACAAATGAAACTTCTAAAGTGAACATAAATAAAATATAAACTAGAACTGACCTTTGAGGCCTTCGGACCGGGAAGATGGAAGGTTTTACCCTTCATTTTCAGATTTAGGAGGATGAAGTATGTGGCAGTTAGGTAATCAAACCTCAACGGAGATCAATTGATATAAAAATAAAGTAGAGTTTAACTAACCTCCACTCCTTGATCAATCCCATCATTTCATCCAATCCTCGATGCCAACTCCAACTCATCTCTTTCGCTACATCAACATCCACAAAGCTCTTCTAAATAATGATTTACATGTAGTCACTAAATTTTTAAAAATCTATCTTGAACATGAAACGCGACTCACATCATAAATAGAGTTCCACTTGATCTTAATCTGATAATTCTTATTCAACCACGGATGATCAAGTAGTTGCTGGACGGTGATTCTATTGCGAGGATCCACCTTAAGATATTATTACTCTGCTAAATTCAAGTAAAGCGCAAAGACTAAGAAAAATCAAATAGGGTGTAATTATAAAAAAAGTTTCGAAAAGGGCAAATGACAAACCTGGAGCATTCTCGAAAGGAGTTGCCGACTGCAAGGAGTCAGATGTTCAGGAACGGGATATGTTCCACGCTCAAATTAAGGTGTTATTCATTTATTGATTTTTTCAAGAATAAGCCTGACTCACGAGTATCTTTTTATACAATCCGGCCATGGTATCATCTTCGAAAGGGAGAGATCCGCAGAGAAGAGCGTAGAGTAGCACTCCCATCGACCAGATATCGGCCTCGTTACCGTGATACGGTGTGCCCTACATATATCTATTTCAATAAATTTAATAATCAATATTACTAAAATTTGAATTGCGAAATGTGGATTAGAAAACCTTGATGAGTTCAGGTGCGGCGTAAGCAGGAGATCCGCAGCACGTCTCTAGTTGCTTGAAGAGGCCATCCGGTTTAGCACAGAGACCGAAGTCAATCACCTTCAGATGAAGATCCTCAGTCAACAGAAGATTCTCCTGCAAATTTAATTTATTATTAATTTATTTCATAACGGTAATGTCCGATTTCCAGTTTCATTTACTTTCCAGTATCCAAACCTTCAAAACAATTTTATTTTATTATTTTAATAATTTTGAAATATTTCAATAATAATAAAAAAACTGACGGGTTTGAGATCTCGATGGGCGAATCCTTTATCGTGTATGTATGCCATGGCCTGCACTAATTGTCTGAAGAAGTGACGAGTCTCGCTCTCTTCCAGTCGATTCTTACGAACGATGTAGTCGAACATTTCACCGCCCGCACAGTACTGAAAATGTGGTAATAAAAACGTTGAAAGATGGACATTTTTGGGTAAAAAATAACGAATTGACCAACACGCATATCAGATTGGCAGGCTACGGTATTAAATAAAAATAACAAAGCTATAACTAGAGCTAACCTCCATGACGAGGAAGAACTTCTCTTCTGTCTCGATCTCTTGATACAATCGACAAATGTTCTGATGCTGGAGTGTCCTAAGTGCATCCAACTCTGTCTTCACACGAGGGAGATCTTCCTGAATATTGTCAAATTATTTTAAAAGCTAGTGTTCGGGAACAATAAAAATGCTAGAGATACAACAATGTTAATAAATTTAGTATCTGACCCCAATCGCTTTCTTGTCGATAATCTTGATGGCGCATTTCTGACCGGTGAGAAGGTGTGTCGCTAGTCGAACCTGATATGTACTCAATGAGACTGGAATTTAAT
This sequence comes from Pristionchus exspectatus, assembly GCA_911812115.1. Lineage (NCBI taxonomy): Eukaryota > Metazoa > Nematoda > Chromadorea > Rhabditida > Neodiplogasteridae > Pristionchus > Pristionchus exspectatus. The sequence continues at coordinate 13,700,809 of OU461582.1, forward strand.
GATTAAAGGAACCTTTCCGAAACCGCCAGCTCCGATTTCATCGTGCAATAGGTACTGCCCGCTCAGGATGTCATAGGAAGGGTTCGAGGTGGAGTGGACGGATCCCACCGAGTGGAACGAGCTCTTTGAGCTATCGCCCATCCCTGGAAGAAAAAAATCAATAGAAAAATCGATAATTGATCTCATAATTTGAACGGAAAAATAAAGAAAAAGAAAATATTACTTTTCGCGGACTTTAAGAAAATGCGGGAATTTAAATACTGGCGTTAAATTACGGTATTTCCGGAACGTCTGACGTTGGGTCAGATATATTTTCTCTTTATTTTTTTACGTTTCAAGGATAATGTTGAAATTTAAAATGACGTGTTAATATTTTTATCAGAATAAAAACTTCAGAATATGATCATTGAGAATCAGGACCAGATCAATTCAATCAACCATGTTACGAGTGAGAAAGCGGAATTGCAGGAGGGAATCACAAATAAATAAACTAATTTACAGATATGGTGAGTATGATTACTTCAAACAATCACAATATTGATATTGTCAAAATACGGGCAACGTTAGCATCGGTTAAACCGATGAATCTTAGACGACTTTCAGTCTCTTGGCACTTTCATTCTCTTCGAAAGGCGCTGCCTTTCCCTTTCTCTTCTCCGATTCGACAGTCGAAGGTTTCGCGACGTTCTCATCGAATGCATCCCTCTCAATCAAATTCTTCTCGTAACAGTCTCTGAAATGCAATCACTTACCGATGCTCACGCCACTACGGTGTTCTTGTCTACCGTATTCCTCACCTGCACACAGCCTTGTACGAGTCCTCTCCTCCGATCACCACTACTTTCTTGTCCGTGGTCACACGGAAAGTGAAGTTCGCGTCGCATCCACACTCGCAGACCTATGTACAGTATCACGATTACGGTAGGTCAAACGATGCACTGTTATTAACTGACCGCTTTGAGTAGCGTCACTTCATCAGCATGAGGCATGAGTATCGCAATCTGGGGGAACGGCTGAAATTAGCGATTTGATTTTTTTTCTGCTGAAAAGTGAATATCACGGGTTTCCTGTAAGAGTGTAGGAATGCCATCCACTAGGAAAAACTTTTGGTCTCCGATTTCGATGAAAGTTGGTTGGTGGGTACCCTTAGGGGTTAGGACAAGGTCCATCTACTTGGATCGGTCAATTATCTATTTTATCGATTTTTTGGACTCTAATCTTTAAATGGTCATAACTACCTTCATTTTCATCGCACAGCGAGCAAATTTAGCGCAATGAATTCGTCTCGGAATTCTCTACAAAAAAGTCGAAGCAACACAATGTGAAAAAAGTTGATCTTTGGTCTCAAAAATCGATAAAACCTATTTTGGGACCATAAAAATAGTTTTTTCTCGAAAATATTCTCTTGACCCAAAAGATTTTATTTTTGCAATCGATTCTACGGACCCGTTTTAGGGTAACCCTGAAAATCGTTTGCCATATCTCTGGCCTCCGGACCCCGAATTAGTACAGTGGATTACCGGACATAGCCGATTTTTTTCGGAAAAACACATTATTTGCCATAACTCGCTTGAACGTGATCCAATCAAAAAGTCATCGAAGTGAAAAATGTAGCTCTTTCGAAGACTAAAAAGAAAGGTTTAGTGCAAAAACTTCGTACAACTCACGGTTTTCGAGATATTTTTGAAAAACCCACTGTGGAAGGCGAATATTCTAACCTTTGTCGACTCAAATATGATTTTCGCGATTCCTCCGCGTTCATTATCTATCTTTATTGTGTTTCCTTTTTTTTGAATTCATCTTTTCACATATTTATATGCTGGCCCCTCACAATCCCCCTAACCCTTCGCAACATTAATGAAGGAAAGGGGGGAATCTCGCTCGTCAATCACAGTGGGTTTTTCATAAATATCTCGAAAACCGTGAGTTGTACGAAGTTTTTGCACTAAACATTTCTTTTTAGTCTTCAAAAGAGCTACATTTTTCACTTCGATGACTTTTTGATTGGATCACTTTCAAGCGAGTTATGGCAAATAATGTGTTTTTCCGAAAAAAATCGGCTATGTCCGGGAATCAACTGTACTAATTCGGGGTCCGGAGGCCAGAGATATGGCAAACGATTTTCAGGGTTACCCTAAAACGGGTCCGTAGAATCGATTGCAAAAATAAAATCTTTTGGGTCAAGAGAATATTTTCGAGAAAAAACTATTTTTATGGTCCCAAAATAGGTTTTATCGATTTTTGAGACCAAAGATCAACTTTTTTCACATTGTGTTGCTTCGACTTTTTTGTAGAGAATTCCGAGACGAATTCATTGCGCTAAATTTGCTCGCTGTGCGATGAAAATGAAGGTAGTTATGACCATTTAAAGATTAGAGTCCAAAAAATCGATAAAATCGATAATTGACCGAACCAAGTATCGGGTTGGTGCGTAAGTTTCTGACTTTTATGTTTCTTAAAATATCTGCCGATGGCCTTTGTTTGTACCTAATTTTTCCTCAGTTTTATTTAGAGGGACGACGGTCCACAATAACCGTATTATGATATTGGGGTAGAACTGAATAGTAAATGAATAATAATTTTTGGCGCCGAATCTGTTCCGAATTAACACAGAGCATGCGACCTCAAGTGTCTCCGATTATAGAAAATTCTGTGAAAAATATTCGACCCCTTCCGTAGCCCAATATATAAGTGGTGTAATATGGGTCCCTCTTCCCAAAAAGCGTGAAATATCGGGCTTCTTAATTACGTGGAATGCTGGGCATCGACTGAAGTCCCGATTTCGTCGACAGTTTTTAATGGTACAAGTTGAGATTTTCTCTGCTCATGAAATCGAAGTAATTACCTTATCAAAAAAATATCGCGAACTTTTTAGCCAAGATACTTTATTTTTTGTAAAAGAGAAATTTCCAAGATCACTGTAACGAATAGGGGTCGATGAAAACTCTCTACGGCCCATTTCGGATGAGCTTGGTTTTCGAAAAGTCGCTTGTCTCGTGTAGGGTGATCGTCACTCACTTATGCGTCTTATCTTATAGAAGTGCAAAGTGACTGTGCTTGTCGTCTGTGAAGTGGTTTTACACCGATCTCTATTCTCAAAGGAGCACTAGCCTGATAAAAAGTCGATATGAATCGGTACCGCGAGTTACTTGGTTTTGCACTGTAACGGCATTTCAAAATCAATTGGTCTGATCTAGTGTGCGCTAAAAAGCCCATCCACGTTTCCATCGACTACAAAAATTAATTAGTTGATAGATTGAAAATGAAGGTTAACATAGCTCAGAATAGACAAAGTCGAAAAAAGTCAGAAACTTACGCACCAACCTAATAGATGGACCTTGTCCTAACCCCTAAGGGTACCCACCAACCAACTTTCATCGAAATCGGAGACCAAAAGTTTTTCCTAGTGGAAAGGAGAGCTCTTTTTGCTACACTCTTACAGGAATCCCGTGATATGAGGTAAATCAGATCCGAAATAATCCAACTGTAGCAGACGTTCGATCATCGATCGAAGACACCAACCTTCTTGGAGAAGTCCCCATTGAGTGCAGCGACGTAGACGATTTTTCCCTCGAGGGCCAATTTCGCTACCGTATCCTCGAGATCGTCGAACTGAAACACACCGTATGATTGATGAATGATCACACTGAAACACTACGCTTCAGAGGTTATCAAAAAAAAAAAAAAAAACTTAAATTGTGGAGTGCTTTTACAAATTTTGAAGGTTAATGGGCATGTTGTGGTGGCTAGGTTTCGTTTTTTTTTCTCTGTTTTTGTGTAATGGTGGTATGCTTTTCTCTAATTTTTGTTCAAATTAGGCTCAAAATGTGACATGCATATTTCCATTTGAGGGTAGTATTTGATCTCTGCTACGCTTCGATACAAAGTGGGATGATTTCCTTTTCTGTAGATATTTTCGAAATATCGGAAAAGAAGAGATAACGACACGAATACTCACGAATTGTCCCTCATCGATGGAGACAACTTCAATGTCCTTATCGAATAATTTGTTCGTCACTTCAGCCAATCTTTCCGCCTTCAGAGTCGCCCCCGTCCCAAATTTCCTGAAAACAATACTTGCCATTCTCTTTCAGATAAAAACATGTTGTGATAGAGTTTTTTGTCGATCTACGAAGCGTATTCACGTCTGACTAGACTTGAAATCAATGTTCTCAACAGCAAATAATCAACATGGGTTTCCCTTTATTTTCCACTTGTGTAGGACCTCCCTTTCTCCATTCATTTCTCTATCGCGAGAACGTTGTCAACAGTGAGAGAGCGGTCATCGATACTAGAGAAAGGAAGGGAGGAAGACAGTTGTCTCTGCGAAAACAAGCGAAGCTCCCTTTCTTTCTTTCTCTCCATCTGAACAGGTACAAACACGAAAAGATGAAGTGTGGCTTATTTTCTAATCGCTTGTTATCACTAGAATTTTTTTAGAACTACCTGATAATACTTAAGACATTTTCTAAAAAAACTAACAAGTCACCCGGGATAATGCCTAAAAAATCTCCTGAACCTCACGACCTATAGCTTTCGCAAGTCTGCAGGGAACGCTAAAAATAATCATTTCTATGTGAAATTTTCATTCCGCAATTCTAGGATTAACACGAATTGGAGCATACAGACAGAGAAGAAAAGACAGTACAGAGAGAGGTATTGATTTTTGCATTTTTACTTACAGATACTACTAGCTATTCTCCGCCGGAGAATAGCTAGTAGCTAGTAGTATCTTCCATCTGCAAAGATTGAACATGAGGGGAACTGAAAAAGAAAGTGGTCCTTAAACGTTACATATGTTTTTCTTGGTTATGATTTTTCAACATTTTGCATTCAGTCAACTAATCTCCTTTCTGCACAACTTTTGACTTCTTCAATAATATTTCAAGATTAGTATTAAGTTTATTGAATAAGAAAACCGTTCGATAAGGATACAAGTTCCGACAAGAACACTTCTCTGTTCTTTTGGCGCAGCCATTTCTCGAAGAGTATTCCCTCCCTATCATTTGCATTCCCTACATTAAGAATGGTTGTTGCACGGGCCAAAAAAACAGAGGTTCGGAGACAAGAGAGAACGTGATCTAAATGTCTCACCTATCATGGGTGGCCACACAATCCTTATCGTATCTCGTGTCTCCTGCGTACTTCACAAGCAGGCATTTCTTCTGTGCTCGCACGTGTCTCTCGTGCAGTCGAAGAAGCTCCGTTCTGAAAGATACGGTAGATCAATCGATAACTAACCACAATATCCTACCTCTCAAAGATCAAAGATAAAATCTCACGTCTTTCCGGAGAACATTGGTCCGAGGATGACTGATACTTGACCACGAGATCTCATTTCCAACTGAAAAATAACACCAGAATGAGATACGAGACTTGTGAAGTCGACTGATCAATCAAAATTGGCGCCCATTTTCCTCGCTCACCATCATTTCGCGCGGACTCCGCCCCTTAGATTCAAATAGATAGTCGGCAGCGTTGGAGTGACAGGGAGAGAGAGACTGTTGGGACACAAGACGAGAGAAGAAGAGAGAGTGGGGGAGAAGGGGAGAGGTGAAAGGAGGGAAGAAAATGGCGGGAGATTGGAAGAGTGACTGGCTGTGACTACGCAATCTATCAGAAACGGGACATGTGAAGGGACCAAGGGGAGAAAATCAGAGACGAGACCATGAACCATCTGTTGGTATGAATGTTCCAATGAATGCACTCATCGACCCAAGACCAGTCTGATCATGTGACTTGTCCATCGCACCTTTCACACTACTTATCTACTCAAATACTCTCGGAAGAGATTTCAACTTGTTTCCTTCTAGATTCATCCATTATATTGTAGTGTTTTATCATGCACATCGCTGTGTTGGTACAAGAATTAAATGGCGACAAGAAAAGGGAAGGGGAAAAGGGGAAATGAGGATCGATAGTATTCCTGAAAGTGGTATGGGGATGAGGGTGACTCAAGATGCGATTCATGTAGGGGATTACGGTAGATGTGATGAATCAAACTTCTCTACGTGGGACTTCATTCTAACAAGTGCAAAAGATGCAACAATTGTGGAATCACAGTTATAAGAGGAACAAAATGCATACAAAAACATGTCAATGGGACGGATACTAGAGTACAAAAGGAGGCTACTAAAACAGATACGTTAATCTGCATTGCAAGGGGAGGGGGGGGGGGCGTGAGAACGCGAGTAGTAAAGCATTGAATGAAAGCAAAAACGAAAGAGGGAAATGAATAGAGGATTGGAATAACAAGGATAGAACAAAGTTGACTACCATTTAGATACCCAGTGACCAGCGTGTGACCGGGTTTAGAATCTTGGTGAAGCAGAATTTCTGAGCTAAAGGGGTATCGATCGATTGAGGTGGATGGACTACGATAGCTACTGCGTAAGTGGTGAGAAAGAAGGGGGAGATCGGAAGCTAATCTTCAACATTTAATGGATGGGTGACGGTAAGATTACGGTAGTAAAACAGAAAACAGACAAGTGGAATTCACAAGCGGAGACTGGCAGATATACAATCAAATCGGAGATCGATCATAGTAAAGGTTCGAGGTATGCATCACATATTGGGAAGGGAGAAAGGGAAGAATGGGAAGACACTGTACTGACTATCATCCAACTACGGTACTGCATACACCGACTGATCAAGCAACTGTAATGGATTACAAGCTACTGTTCGATACGACAGACGACGATTAGCACACTACTTCATGGGTGTATATGACCAGACACGGTCGTTGTAAGGGAAGGAAAAATGCGGTATAAATGGGGTTAGAATGGAAAAAATCGGGATGGAAATGACACACTCGGATTTGGTTGAACTGCACTAGAATAGAAAGAAGTTGTCAAAGGGAGAGAAATGGATGGACGAGAACGAGAGGAACTAATGCATGACAACTATTAATAAACGAGAAATGAAAAGGTGACGTGAAGAGGTGACGTCAATGATGATATCAGTCGTCAGAATCACTGGATGAAGATGAGGATGAGACCTTCTTCATACTGACGTCACTCGATGAGGAAGATGAAGATGGAGAACGAGCACGACGAACGGGTTTAGAAGTAGATGGACCAGCTGAAAGAGAATAGATACTTCATGCTCTCAATTGCATAGACTAAAAGTCTCATAAAATACATCATATAATTTAAAAATAGAAGCACTGATGGGCTATCTCCCCGCTTGATCATCTGAGTGCGGAGCCCCCAAGAAGAAATTTTAGAAAATTTGCGGTGCCTCCTCGTTGTTCGAAACGTTTTTCGCGGAGCAGAAAAATTTCGAAAATTGCGGAGCCCCCGACCAACCAGCGGGACTTAGCCCATCAGTGATTAGAAGGTAAACTGACCAGCTGCAGCAGCCAGTTTCTTCTTTCTATTATGCTCGTCTACTTCCATTTGACTGAGTCTTCGTTCGGCCACTGTGATCGGAGGAGGAGGCTGCAAAGGGAACCACAATCATTCTCGGAATAACAAATAGTTTAGACACTACACTAATCTAAAAGTCCAGATTTGTCCGCAATGGCCTGGTTTGCACGGGAAATGGCCAGTCTGGACTAGTGGTGCTACTCCATTGATACAGTACAAACAAAGCACAAAGACACGCAGTAAAAGAATACCGTTGTCTGATTGTACCTTCTTATAGTACTGTTTGAGTCGGACGTGCCATGCGACAGAGAGACACGCGGAGATTGTACGGAATTGATGAACTATTCCACGGGGAAGGAAGTAAATATCGTTGTGATGCAACTGAAAAAAAACAGATAATAATAGAGTTACTAATAGTTACTATTGACATCGTTCACTAGAAAACAGGCAACAAACAACTGTCAATAAATGGATAAAAATTATCGAAAATAGAGAAGAGCACTCACTTGGAACTTTGAATATCTGATTCCCTCCCTTCTCAGTTGATTCAGTTTGGCCTCTTCTACCCACGTGACACACTGTGACATTGGTGGTTCATACAGATCGAGATAGAGAGCCTCTCGAATCTTCTCGAAGTCTCCCGCATGGAAACAGACAACGTCTTTCACTGCACGAGTCTCACGGAGAGGACCCTCGATACTGGAAAGAATATGTATTGAAAATTAGGTCTCTTAAAAAATAAACGTCAAAAATATTCCGGAACTTTACAATTAGAGTAGAATTATAAATAAAAAAATGGCCAATGCTTACCCGGGAACCTTGACGGGTAGATTGGCATTGTCGAGATTAGGTTTAATTGCCTGGAGTATTCCGACTGCTGCCGTTGTCTTTCTCTCCATTCCATCTCCCACGTGATCCGCATGACAGGGAGTTCGATCCTCGAAGAGCAATTCACGACGTTCAGTTTGACTGCAAGGAAGGGAAATGAGATATCGGTCATTCAACGTCTAAACACTATCTTTTTATTATTAACAAACATTAAATATTTGAAAAATGAATAAAAACGAACCGGAGAGCATTAATCCTCTGTCTGTCTCTCGACTTCTTCTTGTCTCCCGATAGATCGTCAGTGCGAATCAACTCAAATTATATTATTTATTAAAGCTCATTTATCTGCATGTGCTGTATCATCCATCAAAAACCTGAAATCAAGTCAACAATTGCCCCTAGGCGGCTAATAAAGTACAGAGCTCGAATTTGGAAATAGTACACTCACCTGCTCTCCCGGTCGCACCCATACAATCGGACCGTCGTCAGAATCCGTCGGTTTCAGATTATTCTCGAAGATAGACAACTCGCCTGAAATACACAACAAATGCAATGCGATCAATATTAGTATTCTGCGTATCCTAAAACGATTGATTCGAATAGTGCGGCATTTTGGATAAGTATATAAAGATAAATGAGAGCTCTTCTTGTAAGATAAAAATACTCCTCACCCCATGGCATAATTGGTTTGAGTATGGGACTGTCTTCGAGCATCTTGAGAATATCCTTGAAGTGTTGTCCACACTCTTCCTGTTTCGCCCCCACCATCGATAGGGCATTCATCGGACCAGCACTGGAATAACACTATGAGCATTCATTTGCACATTCCGAATATATAATAAAAAAATCGAAAGAACCCCAAGCATTGAACGGAATATTACGCCTATGATCATTGATAAGATGAAATCCTAAAACGAAGCGTACCGGAATGTTCCCTCAGAGTAGGTATCGCACACTTGTTGGTAGTAATTGGCCAGTGTCATCGTCTCCACAACTTGCTTGTTCACCAGAGATCCCACCTACATTTACAAGGTAAAAATAAGTAATTGAAAATATCAAAACAAACATTACCTTGCACGGTAGATGCGCGTGTTTCGTGCACAAGTACTCGAGAAGATCCTGAGATTAAGAAAATTAAATATTTATTCTAGTTTCACAATGAATTCAAGACGATTTTCAGTAGAATATTTTGAAAAAGCTCACATTCAAATAATCTCCAGCATTCTTCATAATTCCAATGACGAACACAGGGACTCCCTTCTCCTCAGCCATTCCCAGATTGATGAACTCTCTCGCAAATTGATGTCTGAAAGAACAATTTTAGAAATTTAATGGAAAAGGAAACAATGAACACGATGTGAATTATAACGGAAATACAAATGGTAACCTCGAATTGTGGTCCAGACTATTGCATACTCTCTCCCAATCACAGATGACCATGGGCGCTCCTCCATTCGGATGAGTCTCGATTGAAATGAGATGGTAGAAGCGGGCAGAAAGCGTCTGAAAACGACAACATCATTTCCTCTCTCCTTCTTATTTCGTAACTCTAGACATTGCAAAAACAAACCCAGTTGTTCCTTGACAAACAATGTCGTCATTTCAATATTGAAACAGGGAATTTTTTTTTGGATCAAACTCGGGGCTGGACCAAGTTTAAATTCACAAATGGTACCTCTCCACTGAAGGTGGGAAGAATGGTTCTGAGTGAGTAGAGCATAGCTTGCATTGTTCTTCCCTTTCTTCTCGACTGAGGATCATAATCTGATCCATTCTCTGATTTTACTTCCGACTTGAACAGATTATCTGCTTGAGAGGCATCGCGCTGAAAATTAATGCAATTATGGTAATTATACCGATCCAGGTTACTACACGGCGCCGTGCTGACACGCCGCGGCGTGTCAGCGCAGACGAATCCTTTGTTTTTCGCCGCGGATCATTTGCTCAATTCGAGGGCGAGGAGCTGTCAATAAGAGGGAGAAAATGCGCAATGAATAAGGCGTCCTAGCAAGTAAGAGAGTGTGAAATGGGTCATGAATGATACAGTGATCGGTTCCCAACATAGATACTAGAAATACTAGTATACTAGAAACGATTTACAAATCTTCCAACAAAAATGAGAACTAAAGTATTTGAATCTATACTGGCAACGTTGTTATTTCCGAAATACAAAGTCCAACTTACAATCTGTCTGATCCTCTCCCGTTCCTCAATATCCCTCTTGTGCTCTGCTCGCGCCTTCTCCAATTCATCTCGATTCGCTTTATCCGTCATCGGAATCTCCTGAGGAAAAGGTCGTTTCATTAGAGAGTGAAATGACCGCCAATGAGATGTGAGACTGACAAGAATAAATGGAGAGTGTTCATGCAAATTGGGGATTAATTGATTTAGTCAAATATTCGTGATTTCCTCACGTACTCAATCAATATATTTCAAAGTTCAAAAGTTCAATAATCACTCGCACCTGATAAGTGGTGAGAGGACGGAAGTGAATGGATTGTTCTTTGTCGTTAACCTTGACGTGCAGTACTTGGAGATCCTCTTCCAAAATGGGCGACCTGGATATCACGAGAATAATTTAAAAATTCCAGCCGGACAAAAGTCATTAGCAGAAAGTGATGTTTACATAATACAATCATAGATATCGAATATTGAGAATAAAAGTGTGGAAAACTAACTCTTCTTTGGTCTCTCTAGGCTTCGCTGATCCACTCTTCTCCTTTTCTTCAAGGATTATAATCTGAATGGGTATTCCGTTTCAACCATGGTTTCAACGTTCTTCATTTTTCATTTTTCACTTTGCACGTCAACTTTTTTGTGGATATGAGCGAAGAAGAGCGGCAGAAAAAATAAAGCTGTGGCTTTTTTATATGGCTTCTGGATGATCTCTTCACATCGGTCGAAAAAAATGAACAAGCAAACTAGAAACAATAAATAAATATATTAAAAAATACCTCTGGACTGCTACTGTCAGCTCTCGCCAACTCATCGATCAAATCCATCGGAGATGCCGAACGATCACGAATGAGATTTGAGATATCCACTGGAAAAAATTATATAAAAATAAAAATAAAATATTGTTTTGAAGGAAAAGATAGTCCTACCTTCATCCTTATCGACTGCCTCATCTTCCTTCTTCATTTCAGTATCTTCTTCCATCATTTCCTTCTTCACTCTTAGATCAATTCCACTACTCGATGGTTCTTGAGGGGGAGAACAAGTAGAAGATGGAAGCTGAAAGGAAGAGAAGGAAATTATGGAGTGAAACATTACAGGGAAGAATTGGAATCTGAAAGAGATACTCAGCCGAAAGAGGGAAGGGAGGGGGAGTTACATTTCTATGCTCATCTCTCTCACGCACAGGACGCATACACTCTTCCTAATCAATTTGGTTGTCATAGCATCTCGAAAAGGAAAGGGGCGCAAAAACATGTGATATGACGCCCAAAAGCACAGTTGAAAAGGATCCCAGGATTTAGACACGAATTCAAGGTATATTATTTGTACCCTATTGTTTTTTATGATTGGGAATAAAATTGGCCCCCAATGGCAAATAACCTACGAATTCTGATTTATTATCCTCTACCTAAGATAAATCACACCTAGGGAACCAAGGGTCAACTAGTACGTTAATTTTAAATTACCGTACCCGCTTTTTCTGATTTTAAACATCAACTAAGAAAAATAGGGGAAAATATCGACTAAGAAAAATAGGGGTAAAAATAGGGAGGGCAGCGGCCAATTTGTAAAGGCATTAAATAAATAACCAGTTATGCTCGACCTATGCATTCGATAGTGCCGAATCATAATATAAAAATAAAAATTTGAAAAATGAGCGAAAACAATAATAATGCTAATCACAAAAACAACGAACGAAAATGCTCACCTACCGTACTCTTTAGGATTCCTCGAGTTTGCGCTAGGACACATTTATATTTAGCATTTTCCTTTTTGTATTTTATTGTAATTACTTAAAAATATATAAATATTTTATGATTGTGAGCATGATCTGAGTGTCTAAAACATAAATCCGTTCGATTTGGTATACAGAAATAACAGGAAAGCTAGTATTATGTTTATATTAGTCAATCGTGCGTGCGTGTGGCTTCAACCCAAGGTTTCGGTATCTCCGACAGAGATTTTGTCAAAACGTGCCCGTCTTTTCTCCTTTGGACTGAAAAAACGTACTCGCCTTAAACAATTATTTTCACCTAGGTAATTGATCCATGTAGGGAACTGTTGAAGGTTCAAGTAGGCTACTTTTTCATCTGAGCCCTACAGAGCAATATCCCATACAATTTAATTAATGCATAAATATGTAAATATTAAAAAAATGTACCTGATCAGGTGAGAATTGGGCGGATGGCTGTCGACTCGAAGAGGAAGAATAAGATGGATTAATACGGAGAGGAGATCTCTTCATGCTGAAATTCACAGGTTATAATTCATTAGAGTAGATGAGCCATATCTTGTATGGGATCCAAACACAGAAATTTTCAACAAAAAATTTCCAAAAATAGAATTCTCATTTCTAACAAAGACCCTTTCTCCCTCAACCCAACTCACTCCTTGCTATCGCTTTCCTCTGTGACGGTAGTGCTAACTTCAGCCGGACTCTCACTGCCTCGATCTGTTTTATCCCTCTTTTTCTTCTTCTTCTTCTCTCTTTTCTTCCTCCTCTCTCTCTCTTCTTCTCTTCCTCTTCTCCTCTCTTCTTCTTTTCCTCTTTTTTTTTCTTCACTTCTTCCTTATCCTTCTTTAGAAGCGCCTTTCGCTCTTCCAACTGCAATTTATGTAATATTTTCAAGGCTAGACGTGAATCACTCAAAAAAAACGTCACAGGTTATAAATGACCCTAAATGATGATGAATGTTGCGAAAGGTGAAAGATAACAAGAAAAGGGCGGGAAACGGAACCTCTTTTGCATCCTTTGCTTCTTTCTCTTTTCTTTCCTTCTTCAGTCTCTTCTTTTCCATTCTCTCTTTCTCTTCCCTCTCTTCTCTTTCCTTCTTTTCCTTCTTTGTCTCTTTCTCTTCTCTCTCTTCCTCTTCATCACTATCTTCAATCTTTCGCTTCTTTGAAGTAGACGGCGAATCAATCGACGACTGAAATTATACCATTCATAGTTGCAATAACTATATTTTCTCTATCTTGGAAAATCTATTCCATCTGTTAAACTAGGGTTGGCTTAAAGGAGGCGTATCATGAAAATTAGTTCATGTTGTTGAGATCATGATCCGATTGGAATCCATAACGATGTTAGAAAGCCGAAGTTTGAAAGTAGTGCATCCACTCTGGACCGAGATATCCGCGGTCAAATTATCAGGAAAAACCAGGGAAAAGCCCGCGAAGAATTCAAATATTTTATGGAGCGCTAATGGGGAGGAAGGGAAGGTAGATCAAGAAGGATAGATCGAAAGGTCATTGTTGTCTCGCCCATTATTGATTGACTAGAAAGGGATTTTTCTTTGTTCCCGCAGGTTCTTCCCATCGACAAAAACTGATCTACTCCTTGGCGATTTTCCAAAAGTTTCTTGGCAATTTTCCAGAATCTTGCAAAACTCGGCATGTCGTTGTAAGAGTCGCTATGTTTGAATTTGAACAGTTCATGATACGCCTCCTTTAACGGTAGCGGTATAACGGACCCGCCACGGAGAGAGTTATTACCGCTACGTTTTCCCGCTATGCGACCGCTATATCTTTAGAGAGGAGTCTCTAGAGGCGCCGGGTTAGCGAGACTAGAGGGAGGGGGTCGTAAGAGGGCCGAGTTGGAGAGGAGACATGCACTGACGTAGCGGTAATAACGGGTAATAACGGGCCGTTTAGCCTGTATTGCCAACCCTATGTTAAACCGGCCAATGTTAGCCATGAATATTTTTCATTTTTAATTGTATTTCCCAGATGTAGTTTTAGCAATTCCTTCCAAAAAAATAATGCCAAATACTGATTTTTTTAGAATCTGGGCTTAGAGACCCCTGAATAATCATAAAAAGAACCCAATATGAGGCCGTTCGCGATAGAATCAGACAAATCCGAATGAGTCTGGCACAGGTCGAAAATGTCAATTCTCTGAAACTTTGCGTTTTAGGGTTCTCGAGGGTGCTGATGACGATAGACACACTCATTTTGGCCATGGACCCCACGTTGGCTCCAGACGACGTCCCGTCGAAATCTGTTTTTGGCCTTTATTTCGGTCATTTTTCATGCTAAAAATTCGAAAATAAGGCCCAGGGGGCAGAATCTGATGGCGAACACGCCTGTTCACTTTTTATTTTATTTATTATTTTTATTATTTTATAATAATGAAGTTCTTTCAAACTACAGTGTGAAAGTGGAGAGTATCATAGATCGGATCGGAATGTCACGAGGATTCCAAATATGTTTTCAAATTCAAAATCCATCATGCGACTTTTTAAATATTCAACTTATAGCGTACCTGGCTTGTAAGTAATTTTGACCATCTCTCCCTTGCTGGCTTCCGATCTTTTGATCTACCCGAGTCTCTCCTCCGTGACCTCTTCCAGTCTCTGCGCTCTCTCCATTCCCCCTGCTCTCTCGCCTCTCCTCGGGAGAGAGTCTCCGATCGATATGAGGAAGGAAGTAAACAAGTGGAAGGATGGTCAAATTTACTTACAAGCCAAGTACACTATAAGTTGAATATTTAAAAAGTCGCATGATGGATTTTGAATTTGAAAACATATTTGGAATCCTCGTGACATTCCGGTCCGATATATGATACTCTCCACTTTCACACTGTAGTTGAAAGAACTTCATTATTACAAAATAATGAAAATAATAAAGATAATAAAATGTGAACAGGCATGTTCGCCATCAGATTCTGTCCCCCTGGGCCTTATTTTCGATTTTTTTGCATATAAATTGACCGAAATAAAGACCAAAAACAGATTTCGACGTGACGTCGTCTGGAGCCAACGTGGGGTCCATGATCAAAATGAGTATGTCTATCGTCATCAGCACCTTCGAGAACCCGAAACGCAAAATTTCAGAGAAATGATATTTTTGACCTGTGCCAGACTTTGTTCGATTCTATCGCGATCGGCCTCATATAGCAAATCTGATAAATTAAATGTAACCAACCTTATTGATCTTCTTCCCCTGCACTGAATCGTTCACAGTCAATTTCTCCTTCTTCTTTTCTTCTTTCTCCTTCTCTATTTTCTCCTCATCTCTCTTTCTCTTTCTAGCTGCTTTCTCTTCCTTTCTTCTCTCTTCTTCCTCCCGTTCTTTCTCTCTCCTCTTCTCTTCTTTCCTCTTTCTCTTCTCCTCCTTTTCTTCTTCTTCCTTTCTTATTCTCTCTTCTTCCTCTAATCTTTTCTTCTCTTCTTCCATTTTTATCCTCTCCTCTTCCACTCTTTTCCTCTCAATTTCCTTCAATCTTCTTTCTTGTTCTTCTCTTCTCTTTCTCTCCTTTTGCCTCTTCCTTTCTTCATCTTCTTCTTGCATCTTCTTTCTCTTCTCTTCTATCTCTTTCTTCTTCTTCTCTTCTTCAATCTCCTTCTTCTTCTTCATTTCTTCATCTTTTCTTCTCCTCTCAGCATGTAATTCTACAGCTTTCTTCGTTCCATATCCCACTTCCTTCTCTTCTTCTTTTTTCTTCTCCTCTTTGATCTCTTTCTTCACTTCTTTCGTCTTCTGTGCAACGGGACTTTCATTTGTCCTCGAAGAAGCGAGATCCATGAGTATGGAATCAAAGGCGAGTGGTTCAACCTTAGGAGTGGGAATAGGAGGAGGAGGTGGAGGTGGAGGGACATCTCTGGTGGGTGGAGCACCAGGTGGAGGTGGTGGTGGAGGTCTCTTGAGGATACTGGAAGGTGGAGGAGGGGGTGGAGGTACCATCGATGGAGTAGATGGAGTACTTCGAGGTGATGACATCATAATGGGAGATTGTTGATGATGAAGTGGTAGACCACCAAAGGGTGGAGGAGGGGGACCACCAATGAATGGTGGACATGGAGGAATGAGATGGGGAGGAGCACCATAGGGATTGGTGAAGAAGGGAGGCGGAGGGGGAGGAGGGGCATAATGAGAAGGATGACCAAATCCCATTGGAGGAGGCATTGGAGAGGGGACTACTCCTGGTGGCATCGAGTGACCACTGAAAATATAGATATTTTTTATATTGAATTTATTTCAAAAGATATTTTGGCTCCTTGCGAAGGAATAGATATTGCTTAGGCTAAAGTTGCATATTGACAAATATTATTTTTGATAGATTCAAAGCAACATTATTATTATTTTGCAAAACAGTTCCTACCATTGATTTAACGAATAAACTATTATATTGATGATTATTATCTCGTTGTATCTAGGCAACGAATAGTCATGAAAACAGCACGTGCACAACTAATAAATGTAGTCATAATCAGGGAAAAAGCCAATAAACTTATGGAATTAGTTCTCATGGTTTCTTTCCCAATAACTGCGAAAGTTCCGAGAATAGAACGACTTCGGGAATGAAAAAAGCTAATTCTCACTTGGACATTCCTCCATAAGACGGGCCTCCATACTTGACATGATGAGGAGGCATGTTGTTCTGAAATCGCATAATACCTTCATAGAAAAATAATTGTGAATTTTTTATGTCAACCTTTTCGCTGAGTTTCAATAAATTTCAACTAATTTAGAAAATGAAAAGAAAACATCAAAATCATGATGATTCATACATAGTTTCCGCCGTTGTTGACAGAAGTTCCTGAGGTGGAAGGGGCGGATTGCATTGTCCTGATGGGAGGAGGACCTGGAGGAGGGGGAGGAGGCGGTCGAGGACGATCTGTCGAAACATTATTTAGAATTATTATTATTAATAGTATTATATTGTTATACGAAAAAATACTTTGTTAAACTATAGTAGTAAAATAAACTGACCGGAAGATCTGTCGGAAAGAGATCTTTCAAAATGAGATCTATCGGGTTGGGATCGATCCTCTCTTTTGAAAGGTGGTTCAGGATCGGGTGGGGTACGAGGACCACGACCCATCGGTCTATAATGAATACAAATTTATATTTGTGAAAAATATAAATATGTATCGCTAATCGAGGATGCAGAATAAAGGGTACTTTTAAGAATCACTAAAACCTTGGATGGTCTGTATTTTAACTGTAAATTTAAAATAAATAAATAAAGCTTAGCAGATTTTTTTCTTTTGTATATTTTTAAAGGAAAAAAACAACGAATGTAGTCAGGAACTCACTTCACTCCATTCGGCTCAATTCTCTTAACTCCGTTCGTCGTGGAATCGGGAGAATTAGTCGATTGAGAAATCCGAGGTGCCGGGGGTGGAGGAGGGCATACGGGATACTGGAGAAGCCAAATTGGATGAGTCATTGTGAGTTCATTGATGTGGCTAATCCGTCATTGCTCTTCCGCTAATGTAAACTCACAAGACTAAACTAAAACAACAGTATTTACTAAAATAATTACAAGTATAAAAAGGATTCGACAGTGCATATTACTACATACATTCTTCTATTTTTTTTTAGAAAATCAATAAGCCGTGTAACAAATCGTAAATAAAAATGGGTACAAATTGATAACAAACCTTTTTGGCAGACTTGGGCGTGCCGTTCATTGCAGAACCGTCAACCTGAAATACAATATTAAGAGCCCAGTACCACAATAATAATAATAATAACTAAAGCATTTACGAAAATCAACGAATAAGTGAGGAAATGTAATCTTACATTGCCGCGCGGCTTGTTAAACCGTTTGGAGTTGTCGAACTCATTAGGCACGTTCCATTCTATAATAATCAACATAAGAACAACTGACCCAATCGATAAATACCAAAAATAGATGTGTGAACGTGCGAAACGGTGGTATTACGTGAGAGAGATCACGAGTTATCGAAGCGAGAGCTAGTCAAAACTGATGAAAGCTTGGCAGAAATACGGCAGTTACACGTCTTATGAAAGGGGCAAAGTTATAGATTGGATTCGTCACTGGTAAACGAGGGTAGGGTAAAGGGAAAAAGAGGCAGAAAACGAAATCTCTGTGAGAAGACAGGCGATCGCCCAGGCGAAAGAGAAAAAAAACCGACGCGCTGCGCCCAGCCGCGACGCGACGGCCGAGGAATACTGTAGCGACGGAGGTGGCATAGCCAAGTTATCAAGAAATGATTTGATAAAAAG
Organism: Pristionchus exspectatus; assembly: GCA_911812115.1. Lineage (NCBI taxonomy): Eukaryota > Metazoa > Nematoda > Chromadorea > Rhabditida > Neodiplogasteridae > Pristionchus > Pristionchus exspectatus. The sequence goes on from OU461582.1 coordinate 13,719,153, forward strand.
AAATTATATGTATCGTATGTTTTTGTTATACTAGAACAAAAAATGGCCAGGCGTTTACATTTTTTTGAATTTTTTTAAAGACTACTGGTTCTTTAGGGGGCGCAGTCCGGGAATTTCGAAATCGAGAGCCGGGGAGGCCTGCGACCGATTAGTAAACCTCGAACGCGCGGGAATTCAAATCGTCGAACAAAAACCACTTTTTACAGATTAATCGATTATTCGGAGATGCAGCTCTTAGTTTTCATAATTATTATTTAGATATCGTCCCTAATAACTCACTGTAAAAAATAAAAAAAATTGAACTCACCCGAAACGAGAAATTGACTTCGAAAATTTGAGAATTCGTCATTTTTGACAATAAATTGCCCAGTGACCGATGATGGGATGCAGCTCTCCAATTATGTTCATAATGTCTTCTTCAAGTTATAGCCCAGTTATAAACGAAAAATTAGCAAAATTCAACTCTCCCAAACTTTGCAGTTGAGTATCAAAGTTCACAGCGTGTCAGAGAGAGGAGATAATCCAATTATCGCGGCGGAGACTCATTCTCATTCCTCACCCTCTCACTCGAAATTAGCGGTGAAGAATGGTAAAGTAATACAATAATCCTGAGAAGCGTAACCCATACCTAACTGATAATGACAAAAAATCAAAATAATACGGTTGTTAAGAGGCGTGTCAGGGAGCTCCTCTGTAAATTTGGACTAATACAAATTATTTTCAATATTTTTTGCATAACATTTCGATGACTTAGGGTGCATTTCATAAGTTCCTAAACGACTGGGGATATATATCAACATTCCGCCAATGCAGATCTTTCCGTAGACCCCCAGTGAACAATACTGTAAGACAGAATTTTTAATTTCGAATTTTAAAATGATTTACATTGTAAAACGTGCGATAAAGTGAGAAATTACACTGCATTTTGGTGATTTCGGGTGCATTTCATAAGTTCCCAAACGACTGGGGATAGATATAAACATTCTGCCAATGCAGATCTGTCCGTAGGCACACAGTCAATAATTCTGTAAGACAGAATTTTCAATTTCGAGTTTTGAATTGATTTACACTGTAAAACGTGCGCTCATTCTCAAAATCCTCTCACTTTTCCACACTCTCTCGCACCGGTTCGCAAAGTGCGAATCGAGTGGAATGATCCGCCGCGGAGAACAAAGAGGGTCTCTCTCTCTCTGACACGCTGTGAAGTTAGTACATCCTAACACTGCGTTTCCTAAAATTCTCGCGGAATTGAAGCACGCCACTATAAAAACCTCACGGCACGTTACGTAATAGGGAAATGAATCTGAAAAGCACGCGTCGCGCGAGCGGTTTCCCGCCCATTTCGCATTCAAATTTTTGTGCCAAGGTTGCTTAACAAGAATTCGACGGATTCGCCTTTCGTTTCAACTTTGCGGGCGAACAGGGCGAATTTTAGTAATTTTATTTAGCACACATTGTGGAATGACCTTTGGGGAATCCACCGGTGAGTCGTTTACGTTGATTTGAATTAAGCTGTGAAAGTTTTACAAGGTTGTACGCGACATATAAAGTTTCCAATTTTGACTTTGACTTTATTTTTCCAATTCGCTGGGGAATTAATTCAATTTTCCAATAGCAGGTGTCGTAGTCCTCGTAATAAAGCTTCTATTTAGCCACAGTTAACCGAAATTCGTCAGCTTCTTTAATAAGTTATACAACTTTCCGTGTTTTTCGGCTCTAACTGCTCTGGATTTGTATCATTTTCGACCTAATTTTGGCGATGCATTCCTTTGCCATTGTAGAATCAATCATCATAAGTTTTGGACGAATACTGAATTGCTAGGCAATGAACGAAGTGATGGGTGAAAAACGGTGAAAGTGAAAAGGGGCGGAGTCAGCGAGAGGCGCGTCGCGTTTGACCTGCGTCGCGGTCGCGCGTTGCGTGCATTTCAGATTCACCCTTAACGTGCCGTGACCTGTTGTATTTGGAACGTCCTTCGGAAGTGGTTGTATTATAGGTAAGAATCGAGGATCAGTGCTGGTGTTAGCACATCTGAGATACGGTAGAGATTACTTTAGAATATTGTTAAGCCCCTTACTGACGTCCGGAGAGGAAAACAGTCATTATATTTATCAATTATTGATCTATTCATGTGGCACTACCTAACTAAACTTCAAAAATTGAAAATAAATATACTTGAAAATTTCAGTAATTGACCCGCTGAAATATAATGACTCAACGAACTGCACACTCTCTGTCGCAACACCAATGGGGCGGGGCTTAGCAATGTACCTAAATACTCACTCAAATTTAATTTTTTTGTAATTCTAAAAGCGCTATCATGATTCGGAATCGTCAATCACACCAAGATAAAAAAACAGTGATTTTAGAAGGCGTTTGAATTTTTACTCTGCGGTGCCTACTGGTTCTTGGGCTTAAGACCGGGATTAACGGAGCCGGGCCGGGGTTTATAACACTTCTCGGTGTTATAAAAACGGGCCCTCACCCCGGATTCATGGTCCCGCCACGAAAATCGGAACGGACGCTTTTTCCCGAGTTTTTTCGAGATCAGAGTCAATCAATTCATAATTTGTCCCCTTATTTGTGCTCGGTCCTCGTTTGTAATCGAATTCATATTTCAGACCAACTCTCACCATGGCAGAGGAGCCGACCGCAAAGCGTTCAAAGGTGAGGACATCCGGTAAAAGGCTGATGACACTATTCTTTCCTGTTAAGGTTGAGGATGCAGAGGCGCTCATTCCTTCACATGAATTCGATGCAATCGATAATATACAGTCTGAGCTAGATGCTCTAAACGATCAAGCCGGGGATGAAATTGTCAAGGTAATATCACGTCAATGGTTTTATTCTTATTCGAAATTCGACTTTTGCATACCACTATGTTATTTTTGAATTTATGATTGACCTCTTGTCGAATACGTTGTGATTGACATGTGTTAGATGATACGTATTCTCATTAGATTATATAATCAGCTTCTTGTTTAGATTGAACAGAAGTACAACGCTCTTCGAGCTCCCGTCTATGCTAAGCGGAGCGAAGCTATCAAGAGCGTACCAAACTTCTGGGGTATCGCTGTAAGTTTTGCTTGTAAATTCTTTGATCAATATTTTTATTGTTGACTGAATAGCTGTGAAAATATAAAATATAGTACTTTTTACTAATTTCGAATTATTCATAAAGGATTTTTTTTTTATATATTTGAATTCCTAGTGTCAGCCAACTATATCTTAGATATGGTATATATCAGCTGATATCAGGTGTGTTTATTTATACTGTAATGTCAGATATCACGATACAGTTGTTAATTTATCTATTTACTGTCTTAACCACATTACCAGTGTTAATCCATTTATTTAGTTCCTCAATCATCCCACTCTTTCTTCAACGGTTGCTGAGGTCGAAGAGGGATTCATTCAGCACATTCACTCAATTGAGGTTTTTTTTATTTATATTTATCTTTTTTATTCTTTTTTATGCGTAAAAGGAAAAGGTCTGGCTATATCTTATTTTTCTTCAAATTCATCGCAGTAGATATAAATATGTTGGTGCTTTACGAAATCACTTGTAAATATGCAATTACATTTTTCTATCTATCAGGTAGAAGAGTTCGCTGATATCAAGAGTGGATACAAGATCAAGTTCTCGTTCCATCCCAATGAGTACATGGAGACTGAGCAGATTGAGAAGGAGTTCCATCTTACTGGTGATACACCCTACACTAAGGTAACGTTTACGATGTCTGTTTCGAGCCATGCTGCTAAAAATGCAACAGCTCAGTAAATTTGGAAAGTATGAATCCACGTTCCTATTACTGCAGCATTTTTTATGAATCATCCTTGATGTGGGGCTGTAAATAATCTTTTAATTATCAGGTGACTCCTATCGTGTGGAAGGCGGGCAACAACGTATTGGAGCAGGTTAGGTTTAATTTATATCGAATTAGGTCGTTCTTTTTTCTATACACATTTTATTTGAATTTTGGACATTGTATAATTTAGAATGATGATTCTAGACACCCTCGTAAATATAGGAATCAAGTTAGTGCTATATATTATGGTCTATCCATTTCTCGGGGTTCTTCTGCTGTATTTCTACTACTTAGGATACAAAAAGAGTGTGATAGGAGAATAATTTTTTACTGTAAGAACGATATTGAGAATATGACGAGTTATTGGAGGGTCGAGAACGTATTGCCAAATCTATATATTTTGAGCTTAGTGTCTTCAAATAGTGTCTTCATCATTATAAGACAATGTTCAATCTAATTTCCATATTCATCTATTTGGTTTGGTAGACACAATAGCTGTTGCAGATTACTCGTAATCGTCATCCAATTCCCTCTGATTCGCTCACTTTCACTGAATGGCTCCTGTCGGATAGCGATCCCACGATGGATGAGATTGCTGAGGTTAGCGAACACATATTTTTTCTCATTTTCAAAATAGCGAAATTGTGGAATATCTCATTTATGAGACTGTATATGAGAAAACCGAGCAGTTTCTATCTGCTCTGGGAGCTGACATACGTTTGAGCCGGGCCCAGAGCCGGAAATTTCATAAAAAAAGACGGTTCTGGGACAAATGACTGGCGTCAAATAACAGAAATCATTCCAAATAATGATAAAAATATGTTAGAATTTACAATGGGTAAAAGAAAAGTTAAATTAAATGAAACATGAGGCAATTTGACAAAAATCGTATATCGAAAAAATTCATTATTTGCTCTTCGGCGACTCGAATGACTCGGTTGGGGGAAAGAAATTTGGGACCAAAAAATTCACTCTATTGTAGTTTTTCACGAGGAACCGTATAAAAATGGTTTAAAAGAAATCCCGCATCTTGTTTTTCTATGCCGACACTTTTTGGGTAAAAAGGGTGTGTAACTTTTTGCAGGGCTGGGCTATTTTTTCACTTTTTCACAAAAATGTTTTTTACTCGAAATATATTACAATTACTGTCGAAAATTAAGAAAATTTGGATGCTCCGTTTCAAAATTACTTATGCCCTCTCACAGGGTGAAGCGCCGCATAAAAAATACAGTTTTGAAGATACGGTTTTCTAAGGTCGATTTTCGGATTCTACGTCAAAAGTAACCCTTAGGGGGAATTTTTTAAAACGAATTTTAAATTTTCCTTGTACGGTCATATGTGAATCTTCTCAGATAGTGTCTCTTATACTGATTTTTCATGAAAAAAATACTTCAGTGAATTATATCGATTAAGACTTAATTTTTTTAAACGGATTCATGTATCCCTAATTTTATTTATATTGCTTTGCAGATCATCAAGGACGATCTGTGGCCGAATCCAGTGCAGTATTTCCTCGTTCCGGATATTGAGGAGGACGATGAGGAAGAGGTGAGAACATTCACGTTAAGAATCTTAACTTAAGATTGACTTTTAACGGTAATCGAATTGATAGAACTTTAGTTGTTGCTTTACACGATCGGCCGTGATAAAAAATCATTTCAGAACGGTGAGGGCGCCGAGTAAGGTGGAAGGTGGTTCCTGTGTGTGAGTTAATCAACCATCGACGATGGAATTCCCTGTTTGAATATTGTGTTGCTTAACTATGGTCTCAAGTTGTGAAACTTTTCCTGTTGTACGTTTCATTTCATTAAGTATTTATCGAAAATTGAAGCTATTTCTGCGTTAATTTGGATGCTTATAAATGTTTTATCCGTATTCGTGTTCAATCTCAAACAATTATACTTTTGCATTGACTTGAAAGAAGTGGAGACAGCAAAGCGATTCACATGAGTACAATAATGGAAGTATGGGAAATATCACAGGAGCTCTCGCTCGCAATGATTATGTGATCAAATCAATAGAATGTCATTATTATTTTTACGTTTTTGTATATTTTTATCAGGTAAACCTGGAAAATCTGGACACAACGCTATTCTATGATTCTCTGCTAGTACTGACTTAGTTACCGTACGCGCTCTATTATTCTCTGGTATTTTGTGACAAACGAGGCAGAATAATGTGGAAAAAGGGAAACCCGCTTAGCACACTTTGCTATTAGGGGAGGGACTAGAGGTACACGGGTGGGGTAGCTTGCGCTAGCTCATGTAACGGGGGGGGGGTGATTGCTATGACCTATGGTGATCTACCCCATCTATTGGGATGACTTGTTGAATGAGTACAACATAGTCTCTTCTAGTTGTTGAACAGTGGTCATAAAGTGCCAGAACATTGGATGGGATCTATCAGCATCAGGAGAGATGAAGAGATTGCGAGTTAGTCTCTCAGCTGAGAATACTGGTTTCACATCCACTGACTCAGTTCGTTCTCCTCCCAGAGCGAGAGATCCATTCGAAGAGTATTCTGCAAGAATTATTCTCATGATCATTCCTCAACTGTCTGCATCTGCACAGTGTGTTAGTTCTCTAGGAAACGTGGATAGGGAAATACTGAATGTGCCCTTTTAGTGGAGTCAACAACAGATAAATTAAAAGTGGGGAACAAATTGAATGAACACTCACTGCTCGTGTTGAGAATGGCATCGGGTGTCAATTTAGGCTCCTCGATGGGAGAAGAGAGACCGTCGATGTTGAGTGAGCTAAGCTGAGTGGTGGGGCAAGTAACTGACTGACAGATAGAGGAAGGAGTCGAGACGGGCTGAAATAAGATGGAATAGGGTCAGGTAGCATATTAGAGATGACTAAAGAATATCCCCTCATGTTTCCTTTGTTATGGCTTGTTCTAATTTCTTGACGGGGTACAATGTAGCTAACCAATTACTCACCAGGAAGGCTGTGGTGGGTGGTGAGATAGAATTGGCGAGTGAAGTGACCGTCTGTGAGTACTGGGAGGATGGAGCGGCTGGAGTGGTGGGAGTGGTTGTGTAGATGAGTGAAGCTGACGGCTGCTGATGCATACTCGTCAATTGGGCAAGGAGATCAGATGATGACGACGAAAGAAGAGATGAGATCGATGTGGGATGCAGTCCGAGAAGGCCTGTGGATGACCTGAAGATCGGTGAAATCAGTATCATTTTGTATACATGACCTCGGCTGTTTTGTAAAGAATCTGGAAACGTACCAGAATTCCGTTGGAGACACCTCTCCATCCTGTTGTGGTTGCGAGTGTTGCTGCTGTAGTTGATGAGTGGTTGTCTGGAGAGTGGCAAGCATATCGAAGAGATTGGGAGTGACGGGAGAGACCGATGGAGGTCCTTGACTTCCTCTCGACGATTGATGATGATGATCCTCTTCGTTATGATGGGATCTCTTAGCGTTGTTCACACTGCGCTCATCCTGAATGAAGTTGTTGTTCATTGGCTCATTAATTTTTTCAATCGCATTCTAATTCGCTTTTCGTCCTAACTCAATTATTCCATCCACACTTGATCATTCATGATCATCACCACAATTTGCTGCATCTATGATCATCACAACCTTCAACACACTGTACCCACTCATTCTTATACGACGGATCCGTTTGTGAATTAGCGTGAGGTGATAACCGACTCCGACTTACGCTTGTTGACTACCAATTCTGAGCAATGTCACAAATCTCAACACATTTTTGCTTAGCACCTGCTACACTAACAAGATCGCGCGATGAAGAAAATTGAGATTGATCTCTTATCACTTATTGAACACATCAGGAATGTATCTCGATGTTACCATCTAATCAAATCTCACTTCATTTGAGTATCTCTTGCATCCGTTCAGACTGCTACTTGAGGGTGATTGGTGCAGTCCATTGGGAGATGATCTGGTTGGCACTTCGATCTGTGCGAATTGATGACCGTTCGCGTGAACCGGGATCTGCACGCATTCTCCATCCGTCTCTGCAAGAAACAACCATTTTCTTCGATTCCGTCGAATACCAAGCGGATGCGGTCCCTCTCGACTTACCATCGATGTACTTGGGGAAAACGCGCAGTCGGGTGTTTCCATTGCGGAAGTGTACGGGCTTGAGCACCAGTCCGCAATCGGTGGTGCGAGTACGGTACCGACGAATGATTGCATTCGCACGCATCGACATCACATTGGCGCACTGCAACAAAGATCACTGATTGGCGATACAGTAATCCTTCTACTTCCGGGAAGTTTTCATTCGATCTTTTTCGATCTCAGGAGGTAATAAGAGCATCGTATGTTTACCCACCGTCTTGCACGTGCAGTTGTTGTACGGACACTTGGACGCGTGGCCTTTCAGGATCACCTGAATGAAAAAAAACGTCAATTTACGATCGATGGCTATGGCTCAGTTTACGATCGATAAAGCGAGTTACTGTACCTGCTGGCCGTGTCCTTCGCACTTGCGGCAGAATAACGTGCGGTTGGCGGTGGTTCGAGTCACTGGGATTGGCTGGAATATGGATGGATAACACTACCGTCCCAATGGATGAGAACCCGAACCTGTCCTGCCTGAGGCTGATAAGTTGCTTTCATCTCTTCGATGGTGTGATCTACATCAGAAGTGAGAAGAGTAGCCTCGACAACGACTTGAGTGCCAGCAGGAATCTCCGTGGCGACATGCTCACTGCACAAGGGAAGCATCATCGAAGATGATCTACCAATCGATCGATAATCAATCTTGTTATCTTCCTTCCCCTTCTCATTCATTCGTTCTAGATCACTTTGTTGTACACATCTACCCACTTCCTCTCCCTTTCTCTCTACCTCCTCCTCCTCCTTCCTCCTCTCTCCTCCTCACCCCACCACCGACACGACCTTGGTTTTTCGACTGATGCACCGGGTGAGAATGAGAAGAGAGGAGAGGTAACGCGTGTGAATTTCATTCGACGCACGCCCGAAAAACGGAAGAGAAGAGAACAGAGCGGAACCGATTGTTTTTCTACCCTGACTTTTTGAACCCTGCCCCGTCTTTGATGTATACCGCGTAATCTGATCGATCGTTGCTGATGAAACACTGATCTACTGTTGATCTATAACTGTGTTATACAACCATCATCTACCGTATCCTAGACATAACCTACCGGTAGTAATGATGCTCACCTCATGATTCCGTTTGCCGCCAAAGAGGAAGGGAGCACGGCTGTTGGTGCAGCGTGCGAGTTATCAATTGAGGGTGCAATCGTGAATGTACACGCGACACGAGGAGTGTCGAGTAGATGGCTGCAAGATGGATACGGTAGGAGGGAAGATACGATAAATCACGAACTGATGATCACACCATAAATCACGATTGCAGTGGAACGAGAGAACGGGTTACGGTAGGGATTCTGACAAGGTGTGACGGGGGGATGGAAGAAATGCAATAGAGAAACAATCAAGAATGAAAAGGCGCTCGACCCCAATTACATTGCTCTTTCAAAGATCATCGGAGCAACGATCGCTCCGCCCACTTTATAGCTTTGACGACTCCTAGCTGGAAGAGATTACGGTAACTTACTCGTAGTCGTTCATGGTAGGATGGGGCTGAATGTATGTATGTGTAGGGTACACTGAGTACCGTAGACGGAGAAGGATGATCAATACTGTGTATTTGATAGGAAGAGAAGAAGGTTGGTAGGAGGTTGGAGGGAGAGAGCGATTGAAGAGGAAGGGGGGGGGGAGGGAAAGGGGAAGGGAGGAACCAACCCCTCCTCCCCTCTATCCACTCCCCTCACTCCCTTTCACAATGACTATATCAATTCAATCCTCTTTCACTTATCGATAGATGTCCCCTCTACAGTACCCTTCGTGTGTCTACAGTAATCCCTCGTTGATGTGCAAACAACTTTGTTTCGTTGGTGTCTTTCTAGAAGTTTGCCATTTCAGCCCCCTCCAGAAGCTTGGAAGTGTACTGAGCAAGAGAGAGAGAAGAGAGACTCTTTAAACGTGTGTCTTTTCTCTTCTCTCAAATGTCTCTGCAACCGGTCTTTCTCACCTCTCTCCTTTCTTCCCACTCTCTCCTCCTCCTCTCGTCTGCACTCTCTCCTCTTCACTCACTCTCTTCCTCACTCTATCAGTCTGTCACTCTCGCCGACTTTCATTGGTGTCGTCTTTCTCTCCGGTGCATTCGTACCCGGTGCACATGGGAGAAGGAGAGAGAGGGGCAGAGACGCAGAGGACGACGATGAAAGATCACGCGCATTGAAGAGAAGAGAGAGAGAGAGGGAGGGAGGGGGAGGGGATTGCAAGCTCCCTCTAGGACATGCAACAGTGGAGTTTATGTATGTGGAGGATCGAAGATCTTTCTCCCGAAGAGACAAGATGGAGTCACTTAGAATCGAATTCTGTGACAGATCAGAAAATCTTAGGCAAATATTGGCGCGCGTGTACCACACTCTATCGCCCACCTTTGAAGATTGAGAGAGAGCGATAAGAAAGATTGAAGTGAGGGAAAAGATTGGATTATTCTGTAGAGACCATCGGAACAAACTTCCTTAGTCACTAGTCCGTCACGTTTCGTCGAACTCGATCGTCAACAAGAGAAAGGGGGTCGCATACATCGAAGATCCGCTCTAAAGTAGCAGAGAATCGACGACTGGGTACCCTCGTACCGATACAAACACCCAATTACGACGGCGTGGTTCACGAGAGCGAATTGCGCAAATCGGCTCGGGAAACGGGTTCAGTGCGCCCTCTCTTACAGTGAGCGAGAGCAATTAGAGAGATCTTTCAAAACGGAGTTAGAGAGAAGAAGGAAGGAGAGAGGCTCATCGCCTTTTGTAGCGTTGGGAAAAGTGCCCAATTGAGTATAATGAGGAAACGAGGAAAACTATTCTGTTTGTTGGTCAATGCTTGGAATGATAATGAAGATTTGGAATATGAAGGACTGGTAAATATACCTCATTCGCGGTCAGCTTGTGCCAAAAATACCGTGAGAGGAAGCCAACGGAACAATGTGTCCTCCCTTACCCTATTGTTACTCTTTGATTGCCAACGATGAGTGAACGAGACTAACAATGACAGTAGGGATCAAACTAGAAACTTCGTCATCAACAAATGGAGAAATGACTAGGTAGGATTGTGAAGGTATTCTAAAGATGCTTGATATTGTAAGTGAGGAAGGAAAGGTAGACAATTCAGTGCAAGTTGATTCAGGAGGAAGAAGTGCATGGGAGTCTACCATATCTCCCCATGAGTTTGAGGATAAGGAACAAATCAGACTGAGTGAATGGGAGGATGTCCCTACTACTTTTACTGGAGAAGGAAGTCGTTTAAGGAATAGACTGAGCAGCAATAGAAAACAACAAGGAAGTCTTGCGTCGGACGGCCGAGTTTCTAAATGTAAAAGAAGGAGGCGGAGTCTGGGAACGAGTGGACCGAAGACTAGAAAGAGATGGAAAAAGGAAGAGAGACGAAGGGAGGAAGGGAGGAAGGGATGGAGGCATAGTCAACAGAATACACTTCCTCGTCTATAGCAGAGCAGTGAGAGATGGAAACTTTCGAAGATGAAGGAAGAGAGGAGATGGGTCTCCTCCTCTTTCCACGCACTCAACCTGCACCAGCGAAGAGAAGAGAGAAGGCAGAGAGATGGAATGGGAGGAGGAGGGCCTAGTCAAACACACTCTTTGAAGATAGATAAGCATCGACGATTGCAAGGGTCCCTTCTCCCTTTATATCTGCGCCTTCCAATCGACCGTTAGAAAGACCAACGAAACTCTCAAGATCAAATCGTCACTCGCTCAGGATGCGATTGTGGGTGTGTTTTTAGAGAAAACGACGTCAGGCGACAAAGATGAAGATAGCGAGCAGCCAGGAATAGCCTCTTCCTATCAGTAATGGGTTCATTCGAAAGACACACGGGGAGAGGGAGATCGGACATTCAATGAATGCCCCTTATGGAAATGATATCGAGTCGTCTCGAGGTGTCGATAAGAAAAACTAACTCTGACTCATACAAGCTGATTGGATAGCGAGATTATGAGTACACGGGGACTGCTGTTTTCCCATGATCAACGACGACCTTTACGGTATCTACGGTAGCCATTAGTCATCTTAATCATGAACAGAGAAAAGCGCGCGATGCTGTCAAGAGGAATCGATCAATCGTCTCCATTTGATAGCACCGAAGTGAACGCGGAAAGAAAGAAGAGAAAGGGAAGAGAAGGTGCACACGCTAGGCTAGTGCATTGCATTGCAGCTACTAGCCACTCCTCTTTCCCCTTCCTCCCCCTTGATCATCCCCACTCCCTTCCTATCTACTGCCTTGATCTACCCAATAGCAAGAGCGATGAGGCTACTGTAGAGCCTGCAGCTACTGAACCGAACCAATCGTCACAATGGTACAGAGGAAGGAGGAAGAGGAGGTGCTAAACGAAACAATTGTGTACTTTGCATGGATTATAATGTTCGGGTACGCCCATACCCGATTGAAATGAACCGAGAAGAGATAAATCGGAGAGAGGAGAAGTGTACTACGGTCTATCAACGATGAAACAACTTTTTTCACGAAAAATATGACCCTATATGCCACTACGTCTATTGGACGATCAAAGACAAGCACTATTAAGGGATAATGTGCCGATTTGATGATAAAAAATCAATCAATCTTTTGTCACTGCAAAAATGTTTCCCATAATATGATTCGGTGTTTGGCCAGCTAGTCTAGACCCCTGCAGTGAGAAAAATGTTGGCCAACTCGAATACAGTCGTGTTTTCTCCCTCGCTGATCTGTATTTTCATGTTTTCCCGAGGAAAAAGAACAATCGAAAACATGACGACGAAGAACTATGAACTCTTGTTGAGCAACGTGCCTCAATACAGAGAACCATCTTGATATTCTGTCTATTCTTTCCTTCCTTCGATTGATTGGCACTGGATTGGGTCGAATTGGCCGCGTGTTCCTACTCTCCATCGTCTTTTCTCCTCTATCTTCACTCTTCTTCTCTCTTCTTTTAAGATGATCTTTCTTCTCGGTACTCTTTGCACCGAATGCGTCACAGTCGTTGTGATAGACGAGGGAATGGAATGAGAGTAAGAGAGTGAGAGAGGGGACGATCATTTCGATTGATCATTTACCCCCCTCAACCTGTCTTACGATAATCACTTCCTTCACTAACAATCCCATGCTGTTCAATCGATAGAATGATCAATGGTAGATCATTCTTGATACTGAATGGTTCTTGCATACATCAGGATCGAGACTGTCATAAAATTGATCAATTCGAGCGTCGAAGTGAATGTGAAATGAGCGTACCCAACGAAGAGAAAGCAGATCAAGGAACGTAAGAGGATTGTGACTCGTCCACGGGTACAGTAGAAGAGAGAGAGAGGAGGGAGGGAATGAATCCGATGAAGGAGATACAATGGAAAATAATGAATGAAGACTGGATGATGCTCCGTGTACTAGAAAGATCCATCACAAACGAAGGCAAGAGAAAGACAAGGTTTGTCCAGCTGAAGAGTGGGTACAATGGTATCTACAACATGATGTGGAGTCGAAGGGAGAGAGAAAGAGAAGGGGAGAAGTGGGAATGGAATAATCTCCCATTGGCTTCTCGTGAAGAAGAAGCCGAGTTGTGAGTACTTGTGCACCTGTCTATGACTATAATGAATGGAGGGAGGAAAAGAGAGAAGATAGAGGAATGAGCGATGAAACACGACCGACTTTCGTTGTTTGTCCAGCAGTTGCTTCGATACGAAGGAGGGACTGCAGATATCTCTTCTCGACCATCAGAACAATGAGGGAATAGGGAGAAGGAAGGGAAAGACAAGATAGAGATTTCAAAGAAGTGCACCCAAATTCGCGTCCTATCCACGTAAGATCTGGCTATTTCATAGCTAGTCCAGCGTTAAACCAGCGAAACAAATTCGAAATGGAGGAAGAGAGTGAGAGTTCATATTGAGGCCGACTTGAGATCAGAGGACCGATCTCGAAAGGCATGCTAGGCTTCGTCCAATCTTCCTCGATTGGAGAGAATCCTCATAGAGGCATCAATCCGGGATGTCTTCTCTCTTGTAGTATCACTGATTAGAATACGACTAGAATTCCACAAATATTCTGAACGACATAATACTCAGATTTTTGATGCTTGAGTGAGTAAGTCCCGTGGTTGATAACTGCTGTGAGAGTTACTGTTAGTTAGCAAAGAGTGTTTTCTGCGAATGGCGTTAGCATCGAAGAAAAGCTTCCTGGTCTAGAAATACTTCTTCTTCTTTCTCTCAGGGGGGAAATTTCCAGCCCGTGTTTCCTCCTTCTCTCTCTTCGCGAGACCAATTACAAACAAGCCTCGTGTACCCGAGTAGTTCCGCCTTCAAAGAGAGATGAGCTCGTTATCCAATGGAGGATAATCTCTTTTGTTCGACAGTTCATCCATAAACGATCACTGTTGTATTCGGCCAAGGGAGAATGTAAGGAGATTATGTTGGGAGTTGACCAATTCATTCTTTATTCTCCCAATACTAGGGTTCACTTCCATTCCTCCGTTCACATGCTCTCTCCACGTGAATCAGAGTGTCACTCTTTTCCATTGTCAGTCTGCAGGACAAATATTCGTCCCTCTCTCTCTCTTTTCCTTCCAAAGGCGATCACAGTCAAAGTTCATGACCATGTCCGACGATGAAAAATGAGAGACCAAACGACGGTCATTCTTCCTTCAGATAAGAGGAAGAAGGGTGCGAATACGCGTGCGGTCAGACGATCAAACGACGACGACGCTTCATCCTGTGTACCTAACACTCGCATCTTAGATATAAGTTGTGGGTGCGTGGTGTACTCCGATGGAAGCGACGAAGCGACTAGACGGATATTATTGATATTCACTACTTCCGAGAGAGATGTTTACCATGTCTCGAGAGCAGGTGAAGCAGGTGAAGCACGTAAGAATGTTACGAATTTCGAATCTAATCGAGAGGGGTTTCTAACGTGAAGTCATCCTCTATTTCGGAATACCTACGCTAGGGATGGGGCAAAGATAGGAGCTTCCCTTCCCCTCTTACTGTTGATTTGCCTCCAACGAAAGAAAGAGCAGCATACATTTCGCGCTAAGGAATTGTTCCGATGACTTTTTCGAGACAATTTAGAGCGAGAAAGAAGTGGGCGGAATTTGGGGAAAGGAAACATTGTATCCGAGATGAAGGAAAAGGTCCCTGAAAGATCGTTTGTTTGCTCGTGAACACATCGATGTCAACGACGATGAAAACGTTCCGATGAACACATCCAATACAAAGTACTCGAGACGTCCTCCTCCCCCCGAATGAGAATGTCGTAGTTGGGGATGGAACTCAACTGGTAAGAAGTTGTCTTCTCTGATTCACAATTCAAACCGTCTCTATCGTCACTTCCGATCAGGAATCATACATCTGCCCGACGGGTTGTGATTCGAGGGTGAAAGTTGCATCAAACACCAGCGGGCGTATTACCATCTTTCTATCGGGTGGGAATTCATCTCCTTTCCTCTTTATGTCACTCCTTTCTCGAAACTCTCACTGCTCACATTCAGAGCACACGCATGGAAAGTGTAACGAGAGCAGAGAGGGGATTTGCGAAAGAGAGAGATGAACTTTCGAAGAATCACCAGTAATTTAGAGGGATCATCTGTGTGATCCCCATGCAGGCAAAGAAGAGAGACGATGCATTCCTTTTTTTGAATGGATTCCCTTGTTTTCACTGTGTGTTGGTCACGGTAGATTAATCACTACAAGGAAGAAGATAAGAAACCCACTAAAATGATCAAAGAGACTCTTGGTCATCACTTCTGGGCATTGCTTCTTGTAAATGTAGCTCGGACTGACAGAGATTGTGCGATAACATTCACATGAATATGAATTCAGACTCCTTCCGCTAAATGGAATCTTTCGATTTCGCACGGGCTGATTGCACGGGACGAGTGCTTTCTGTGAAGATGGAGAGTGAATGATAAACATGGGAACTTTTTCCAGATAGATATACATATCTCACGTTCTCACCTGCTCGTAACTATAGACATTCTGCAAAACGTCAAACTGCATGAGATGTTACAGTCACTAAACCACTTTCTTCATTTCAATTTCTATTTCAACGCATTTCAAGACCTTTCCTGCACGTAAATTGGGAATAGTCCACAGCAGTGATCATTGAAACATCTTGTTCTTCTTTTCAGCTAATCAAAGGAATAAATGAATGGAAGGGAGAACAAACCACTTGAACGATCGTGAAGATTTCCAATTACGAGATCAATGTAAAAAGAATTTCACATATTTCACAGCTTTTGCCCTCTAAATGTGAATGATCGTATATCTGAGAGGAAGTGGTCGTGGCAAATTTCAAGAGTGGGCCTATTCTAGCCAAACAAAGATAAGATCTCAGCACAATGCAGATCAATTTGAACCATCGTGCATGAGGAGAGAGAGACAAGACAATTAAAAAAAAGTAATGCTGTGGAGATTTTCGAAATTTTTTAGAAAGAAGAAATATGCGCATTATTGTCCCCGAATCCGCGTTCTTTTAAGATTTTTAAGTTAAAAAACATTCGTATGATCCACGTGTGCCATATTTCAATAGCCTTGAATAGGAATTGCTATATTCTTATGTAAACGTACCGCTCAACTCAGAAAGGTACAATTTAAGTTCAATTATGTCTTTATTTTTTCATTCTAACGAGATTTTACTCGAAAAGATCTACTATGCGATTGTGAGTCAATGTGTCGATCGAACCTAAGAGAGGAGAAGAAGAAAAGTCCTCACAAGATCCAATCTCGCTGTCTTTTCTTCTTAACTATTTTTGATCCTTGTTGCACCGGATGGATACGTGCAAGTACTGAGAAAGGCCTATTGTCCACACCGCAAATGTCACGTTTATATTCGCCTTTATAAGCAACGATATAACCATCATTCACCCGCAAAAAAAAACTAAGTTGTGCCAAAAAAGGCAAAACAATATGAGTTGCATCGCAATGAATAATATCTGCATGAGAGATACACAATGCATTTATGATACCTCTGGATTAGGACGGAAGATCAGTCAACAGAATAGGCAGTTGTTCAAACGACAGCACAATGGAAGAAGAAAGGCGCTGATGGTACGAGTGCACTGGGAAACAGTTTCAATCCTCTCTTTCTCGCTAAATCTCACGCGCGTTTGAGATTTAAAGATGCTATCTTGGTTGTTTCGATAGTCACTATTTATGCTAAAAAAACGGAAATCTTTTGAAGACGATATTCTGGATTTGAATGATGCCTTCATCTTCTGCTCTCATAATTTTAGAAATGAGTGTTAGAAGATGCAATCAACCTAGACAGAGGAGAGATCATTGACGATGATAAGTAATTCAGATTCGATCGAGAGCGCAATTCACTCAAGGTCGACTATCGATTTCCTTTAGATCTTCCTTGAACCACGTTGAAGTATGAACTCTTTTTACACTGTCCAATCGATGCAACGCTATCGTTACAGTCGAACAGAAAATGTCTCGTCTGCAAATCTTCGTTCTTTTTTTATTTAGACGAAGTGAAGTATGCGTCTTGGTAATCTAGTCAGATGAATACAACTACACTAACGAATGCATACATAATTCATGAAGTTTTATAAGAGTGTAAATGGACAAATCCCTCTGTGAAGAAGTGATCTCAATATTTCTCACCCAAATGGCGCCAATTATTGATCGCCATCGGCATATCTGCTGGATGCTGCCTATAGCGAGATCGTGTTACTATCCCATGGTCTCACTCCTATCACTTTCACTTATTCGCTGATCCGACGGATCTCGTGAGCTGAGAAACATTGATATTGCAGCTTCCTTCTCTACCTTCTCTTGATAGATCGACATTCTGTGAAATCGAAAATTCATTCCTTTATATAAGAGTGTAAGAACGTGACCAATCTGTGAGGATTGAGCACAGCGAACGAAATATTCATTCAGTTTTGTGGTTTTTCCAACTCCTCAATGGATGATTTTAGGTTTCACGTTCACTCTAAATATTTAAGCTTTCTTTGATCTGACGTTAACCGCAATTTAGGTTCACTTTTTTTGAAGGCTTTTCACCTTATCAGGTGGTTTTAATTTCCATGATCATAGTGCTTGACTGAGACTTCATAAAGCGAATTTTACAAAAAGATATTTTAGAGATCACATATGACACCCATTAAAATTTTTGAACAGCTCAGAATAAAAATCGACTAAAATGATTTTTGAACTCTCAGGTGTTTCAGTCGCCTACCTAACAAAACCAACAGAACCCCAATATAATTTCGAATCAATTCAGCTTTATCGTGCGTTTCAAATGCTCAGCAAACTCAATGTGCTGGTTACTCAGCGTATTGATTGTCTGGAAGAGAGAGAGAGGAAGGGAAGAGGTAGGGCGGAGGAGAGCAGGTAGATCACTAGCCTCCTCCCTCCACTCAGTTCGTCAAAGGTCAGCTACGAGTGGAACGGAAAATAATTTCACGATATACAAATTAAGTTTCAAACGATGCTGTATAAATCCTTCTTGCAGGTTAATCTTGAGAGCTCGCGAGATAATACATCAACTAGACTAATCGACATAGCCGAATTGTGGTGAAACAATTCCTAATTGTGAAAGCCAACCATATCTGAGTCGTCCTCTGAGACTGATTCAGTGACTGATCTGAGTTGCAGCACAAAGGTAAATGGAGGGACAAATTGAATTCAATTTTGGCCTGTTGAAATGAGAGCGAGAGAGAGATTTCGACTAGCCTTCTCTTCATCTCTCCATTATCAATCCCTTCTTCCATTGTGAGAATGACCTGCCACTAAGAAAGAACTTGCTTCGCGCAATCGAGGATGGAATTGAGTGGGCTAAACTTCCCGCTATAAAAAGAGAGGATGATGAGGAAGTGCACGCCTCCAATCATGATACGTCCTCTTAATTCTTTCTTAATCCTCACTTTCCTCATCGCTGTTGCCTTTTCCTGTGCACCTCACAAGCCCAAACGGCACAGTAAGTTCCTAAAACATTCTCTTTTGACATTCCTTTATTTCCTGACCAATAATGCTCCTCCCAGGTCATTCCGAGCCACCTACTCAGCCACCCACTACTACTACCACCACTACTCCTCCTCCTCCTCCCAAACCCTGTGATACCACGCTGATCTCTATGTGGCCAGTTGGAGAGTGCGCCGTTGCATATCCGATTCGAATGTGCTTCGATGCCACCATTACGACGACTGCATACACTTGTCCATCGGGAAGCAAGCCAGTCGGTACTGGAGGACCACCCACTGTAAGTTCACACTCACATCTCATCATTTTTTCTCGCAAAAATTCGCAGCAGCTGATCATTAGAAAAGTGCCCTGTTTGATAACTGTTCGAAATTGAATTCATTACAGCCCGCAAACAAGATCTTTGATAATATCAAATGCGATCAAACGACCGGACAATGGACGTACACGGATGAGCAAAAACTGAATACGTTTCCTCAAAGTAATATCAGAGGAGTTCTAGGAAATCCATACGGTTCCATTCGATTCGGTTGTATACAGTAAGCATGCAACTCAATAATAAACTATGGTATTCTTGTCCATTGATCTCCCATCTTTCTCATAGAGACTGTAGAATCGGCGAAACGTTGAAGAATACTCATATAAACAAGCATGTAGACGTGTCCTAAGTCATGTTCCACTCATGTTATTAGTGTTCTTGTTGAGAGCAAGGGTGCTGAAATTTCGAGAGTCTTTTTTTTTTGAATGCAAATATAAATCCTAAATAGAGTGGACAAATGAAGAGGGCAGAGTGCGCGGCGTGGCGAGGAATGAGAGGAAGAGTGAGAGGGGGATTTGCTCTTGCGCAAGAGTGAATTCACACCCCCTCCTCTTTCCTTCTTCTCATTCCTCGCCTAGCAGAGCGGCATAGTTTTCCTTTAGCTCTTCATCTGTCCACTCTAGTCCTAACCCCCCCCCCCACTTTCATCCTGCAGCTGTAATCCCTTCTCAGTCTCTTTTATCTCTCTTTTACCCCGTCGTCTGTAGTAGTCTTCCTCACCTCTGCATTCTCTTCTAGAATCATCCATGTTCTTATCTTGCAACAAAATTCATCGAAAGTAAAGAAAAAATAAGCTTATTTATAAATAAATCTCTCCTTTCTTTCATAAAATCTTTCTTGGTGAATTATGTAGTCGAAATCTGTTGGGTTGGTTATGCTTGAATGAAAGGGAGAGAAGGCTGGATATTATCAACGTCATGATCATTTCTTTTTATAATGACTGGCAGAGTCGCGTCTACCGATTGGATAGTGTTCACCGTCGATTCAGCGCAGGTGTGAATATAAAAAATCGTATATATTAGCGATGGGTTATAGCTCACGGGAGTTTAAATTTTAAAAATAATTTTACCTGGCTCTCATATTCTCGCCAATAACATAAGCCAATATCAAAATGTTCGAATATTCTGACAGTGCGCAAGAAAGTGAGAGTACAATTCGTGCATTGCAGAGCCATGAGAAGGATATTGTGATAGTTTTGACGAATATGGATAAGATGACAGAGAACCCATTCAAGTCAAATGGTACCGAAGATGGGCATGTACGATGAGTTTGAGCCGAGTTATAAGAGACACTATCTGAGAGGATTGACATACGGACGTACAAGGAAAAATAATAAATTCTGAAAAAAATGCTCTAGGAGTAACTTTTCACGTAGAATCCGAAAATCGACCTCAAAAAGTCGTATCTCTTAAACTGAATTTTCTATAGGGACCTTTATTGCGCGAGGTGGGCCATACGATTTTTTAAACGGAGCTTCAAATGATCCCATGAAGTATAAAACCTTTCAGGTAATTAAAAATTAAACATTTTTGCAAAAGAAAATGGAAGGCTACGTATCCTTAGAATAAAGTTATGCATGATTTTTACCATAAAACTGACTGCCCTGAAAAATTTGCGAACTATTCGGCATTTTTGGTTATTTTCATTCGATTCCTCGTAAAAACTTGCATATGTGTAGGTACCGCGACGTGTGGTCGCGAGTGCAATCCAAAAAATAATCCGAGAAATCATATTTTGCACAACTACCGTATCCACCCCCGCTGTTTTATCGAGAACTGAAATTCGTTTTAATTTTTATAATTATCGATTTCTGATCGATTCTGGTCATACATTTTTATTTTTTTCCTCCTAACGCCTTCGCCGTTCATAAATCTATCACATTTTGCACTTGGATCGCTCTGATTTTGCGATTTCATGTAAATAAAGCCATTCTAACATTTTTGTCTTCAACCACCTTGCCTATCGCGACCCCGTTTCGATTAGTTTGTGGTGGCAAACACTCGAAACCACTTCTGAACGATCGCCTATTATCCTAGCAATGCCCCGAATACCACCTTGACCCCTGATTTTGTTTCGGAGCTGACTTATCTTTATTCGAATCCGTGAAACCAGGCATTTTCCGTGATTTTGAACTTTCGCGACCCTGTATCGATTTGTTTGTAGTGGCAAACTATTCAAACCGATTCTAAACGTTCGCCTATACTCCTAGCAATGCCCCGCACACAACCGCGATTCCTGATTTTGTTTCGGAGCTGACTTATCTTTATTTGAATCCGGGAAACCAGGCATTTTTTTGTGATTTTCATCTTTCGAGACCTCGCATCGGTTTCTTTGTGGAGGCAAACTCCTAAAACCACTTCGCAATGTTTGCCCACACTTCGAACACTAATCCCGGCCACATCTTGCCCCGTGATTTTATTTCGGAACAGACTTATATTTATTTGAATGCTCGGATGCGCTTTAGAATAAAATAAACTTTTCTGGGAAATGATGAATCTAGATCATGTAGAGCATTTTTCCTAACGAGAATGTATGCAAAAAATCAATAAATAAATGTAAAAATATTTAAAAAAATAATTATTTAAAAATTTATATTTAAAATCATATACGTGACACAGCTCAACTCAGTAGAAAAAAGTACTATTTTCCGGTTTTGACGGATTTTCCGGAAGTCTTTTCAAGATTTCGCTAAAATCGTTCTATTTTCATTATTGTGCAAAATTTTAAGTTCAATTTTTTTCGAGTCGATTCGCCATCGCCGATTCCATAGGATAATAGGTTGAAAATAATTGTATCGACTCTTCTAAAATACGACCCCGCGGTCCCTACATATGTGGTAATTTTTTCAGATTTTTTAAAATACCTATATTGGCTCATTTTTGCCTTCAAAGGTTACGGTAACACGATTTTTCAGTATTTGGGCAGCCTACCTACTTGCAATCAATGAAATTTCCACGGGAAAAGACTCAAAAAATATTAAAACGCCACATTTCGAATATTTATCACCATTGGACTCCAATCCGCCACCATAATTTTTGACCCATGACCATGAACCCGGGGTCATGGTCCGAAATGGGCATGAAAAGTCATGATCGAGAAACTTCAATTGCTATATGCCGATGTGTTGCATAGTCCCTAAGAAAATTTTCATCACCGAAAATATCGAAATTCGATTATTGCAAATTGATTTTTTTAAAATAAATATCAAATTTTCTTTTAAAAAATCAATTCTCGATTTCGCCGCTTCGGATAATGGTTTTTCCGGCGGTGAAAATTTTCTTAGGGACTATGCAACACATCGGCATATAGCAATTGAAGTTTCTCGATCATGACTTTTCATGCCCATTTCGGACCATTGGTCATGGTCCGAAAAAATGATGGTGGCGGATCTGATTCCAATGGTGATAAATATTCGTAATATGACGTTTTAATACTGTATGAGTCATTTCCCGTGGAAATTTCATTGTTTGCAAGTAGGTAGGCTGCCCAAATACTGAAAAATCGTGTTACCGTAACCTTTGAAGGCAAAAATGAGCCAATATAGGTATTTTAAAAATTCTGAAAAAATTACCATATGAGGCTGTTCGCCTAAGGTTCAACAAGCCTCCACAGGGGTCGGGAACAGGTAAAAATCGAAAACTCCAAAAAGTTGGCCCTAGGGGTTATTTTTGACCCTCTACACGCTGGTGCACTCGATTTCGCAATATGTCCCCTCCCCGCTCCAGGAGGGGGCACCCCCATTTTGCCCCAAATCGAGTTTTTCGCGTATTATTCCTCGGAAAGTCGTCAAAAATGGGTGAAATCTCACCTACACGACCAGAATTTCGAGCTCTATCTCGTGGTTATGCTGAATAGTCAGGATCTGTTTTCGTTCTCGAGAAAAAGTCAATTTTTGAACCGAGACTTAGGGTGAGAAAACCCGTCTACAGTAGAAAGAGGACATTCTCCCGATCATTTTGATGTATTGGACTTGGGGTTTGACCTTACATACGGGGGTCTTATGGGGGGTGGAGCGAAACGGGGACACAAAAAATTTCGCGACTACCCCCCGTGTTTGTGCTCATTTTGAAGAGCTCGTTAAACTGATCATTTTTTGTGTTGGACTTTTTCCTGGAAACGTTTCCTTAGGAAGTTACAGCAATCGAAAAAGTGATTATCGGACCTCTCGCGATAAAGGAGAATTTGAGCGATTGTAATTTCCTAAGAAAACATTTCCACGAAAAATTCCAACACAAAAAATGATCAGTTTAACGAGCTCTTCAAAATGAGCACAAACACGGGGGGTAGTCGCGAAATTTTTTGTGTCCCCGTTTCGCTCCACCCCCCATAAGACCCCCGTATGTAAGGTCAAACCCCAAGTCCAATACATCAAAATGATCGGGAGAATGTCCTCTTTCTACTGTAGACGGGTTTTCTCACCCTAAGTCTTGGTTCAAAAATTGACTTTTTCTCGAGAACGAAAACAGATCATGACTATTCAGCATAACCACGAGATAGAGCTCGAAATTCTGGTCGTATATGTGAGATTTCACCCATTTTTGACGACTTTCCGAGGAATAATAAGCGAAAAACGCGATTTGGGTCAAAATGAGGGGTGCCCCCTCCTGGAGCGGGGAGGGGACATATTGCGAAATCGAGTGCACCAGCGTGTAGAGGGTCAAAAATAACCCCTAGGGCCAACTTTTTGGAGTTATCGATTTTTTACCTGTTCCCGACCTTTGTTGAACCTAAGGCAAACAGCCTCATATATGCAACTTTTTACGAGGAATCGAATGAAAATAACTAAAAATGCCGAATAGTTCGAAAATTTTTCAGGGCAGTCAGTTTTATGGTAAAAATCATGCATAACTTTATTCTAAACGTAACCTTCCATTTTCTTTTGCAAAAATGTTTAATTTTTAATTACCTGAAAGGTTTTTCACTTCATGGGATCATTTGAAGCTCCGTTAAAAAAATCGTATGGCCCACCTCGCGCAATAAAGGTCCCTATAGAAAATTCAGTTTAAGAGATACGACTTTTTGAGGTCGATTTTCGGATTCTACGTGAAAAGTTACTCCTAGAGCATTTTTTTCAGAATTTATTATTTTTCCTTGTACGGTCACTAGGTGAATTTGCTTAGTTCTCTCAGATAGTGTCTCATAAGGATTTCTCAAAAGCGTGACACACGTTACAGACAAACAGACAAACAGACAAAAAACAAACAGACAGACAGACATTACGATATGTTACTTCTCAAGTAATGAGTTACTTGCTAAAGAATATTTCGAGCATATCACATATGGATGAGGATAAACGTGTTTATAATTATTGAATTGATTTTTTTCTCGTTTTTGTTAATCATTTCCCAAAGTAGGGATATCCATAAGATGGCGGAGGAGAAGAGTGCTGTATTCCATTGTTCGATACTCCATTGTAACCAGGGGGATTACCTATCCTAAAAATAGTATTCGGCTTCTCTTCTTATTCTAATGCGACAAACTTA
Source organism: Pristionchus exspectatus (assembly GCA_911812115.1). Taxonomy (NCBI): domain Eukaryota; kingdom Metazoa; phylum Nematoda; class Chromadorea; order Rhabditida; family Neodiplogasteridae; genus Pristionchus; species Pristionchus exspectatus. Next base: position 13,743,746 of record OU461582.1, read on the forward strand.
CTGTTGCTGTTGTATCCCATTCGGATATGGATTATTCAACCCTCGTACTTGGATTCCTGTGAAATGTCTAACTTGTTTCCTTCACATTGGTTTCGTAGTTAAAGATCATCTAACCTCTAAGTACTTGTTCCTGAAGAGCTTCTGGAAGTTCGTTCAGATTGGCAGTGTAGGGCTGTAGATCATTCCCAATATCCTCCAATCGTATCTGTAACGACTATTTCTGATTGTGAGGCTCATTTTAGAGTCAGCTTCTGATTGAGCTCGAACGTTATTCGCTTGAAAAAAGGCGTTCGCTTGAAGAATGGCATTTCAGGCTCTATATCACGCTGTTTGTGAGAATCAAACAAAACAGTTCTCGTGATGATTGTTTGTGCGATTTCAAGAGCAATTGCCTTCGATTCTATTTGCCTCTGTGATCAGAATCTTGGCTCAAATGAGAATATGTCCAAATGGCTTAGACTTTAGTTGTATTTGATAGTACATGACCGAATAGTTCACCTCTGTGTTATCTGCGACAATCGAGAAGACAATGGCGATAATCGCAGCGATGAGAAGGAAGAGAAAAGCACAGATGATAATGATCACCATCGGGCGACAGAAACTGAAAGCATGAATGTTACTCGCTTTAGCTCTGCTGATAAAATAATAGAAAAAATGCATGAAACATACCATAGTTTACATTCTTGCAGTCGGTTTCGTTTCACAGTCTGGCTTTCCTCATCAATGATTGGAGTGGAATAATTGTCGTAATGTACATTTGATCCGCTCACAGGGGCCGGTATAAACACTGGTGGCGGAAGTTCCGTTGTCGTCTTGCTCTCAAACAAATAAATACAATCCAGCACAATATAAAAATGACCTTTTCTGGTTCCTTTGGGTAGTTCTCATCCCCGTCGTCGATTGAAACCTCGGACCAAGATATTCTTTTCTTCTCCGAAGATTGCGTAGCGGGAAGGCTGTGTGGAGCCACAACAACTGGACATTATTCATGATGACCTTGTTATCTAACCTTCTTACCTGGTTTGGGCTCAGTTTCAAGATGAGGGAAAATGGTTGAGATGTGCGGCTGAACCATATCTTTGATTACACGGGAGAGTACCCAGCTGTTTGAGTTGAAAAGTAATGGAGAAGGGGAGAGAAACTCTCGTGTATCTAGAAGAACCTATACAATATCTCAATTTTTTTTGAGGCACGGGTGGAGACAACAGTAGTTCTCAACCGATACTTTTTTTGTTTCTCCTTTATTCCGATGAAATGATCTTGAAGGATATGAGCGGAATTCAATCTAGCTTGATACAGAGCCCAGTCTTAGATTCTGGTCCTTCGGAAGCAAGATACGATTAGCCCTGGGAGATAGATCGATGGGATCTTCCGAGGATGGAGGAATGTTGAAGAGTCGCGGTGAGACCAAGGAACATCTCAACTCGAGTAAGACCGTTCTATCGATTCGTTCCTTTCACAACGTCTTACCATTCTCAAGAAGTTATCGCTCAGGGCGGAATTCCTGCGGATTCTCGAATATAATCAAGGATTTGATGTCTCCATCCACGTAGGCTCTGGCGGGAATTTTGAATCCCTAAAATAAACAAGGCAGAGATCAAAGATCAAGTAGTTGGTATCTAGTTGCGTGTCTACGACAGTCTTTCTCGAAACGTTAATCGAAACGAAACGTTAAGGTGTGATGCTGTTCAATTCTGTACGTAATTTGTAGTCAATGATTGCGTGTGTGAGTAATATATTTTCTTTTCGCGTTGCGCATGCGAATTATGTATAGATAGCACAAATAAGAGTTTATAGGGTTCACTGTCAGTAAGATTGCCAGCATCTAATAGCGATTTTAATTTTGATACTATACCATCGGGCACATAATTCATTCTTCCACATCATTTTGGAAATATTTTCGGGTTCCTCTCATTCTATTGATAAACGAACTCAAACTCTTTCTGGAATGCATAACGAGCGTGTCACGTTCGTCCTTTCCAATAGGATTATCGTTTTCATTCGGAAAATGGAATACATGCATGGAATAGTCTATGGAAACCTGGAAGAGGAGAATCGAGAGAGAGATAACTGGAGTGTATTGAATGAGTGCTTCTAAATATGCTGCAATTAGTGCGATCCTCGTTGGATTTGCCAATCTTATCGTCTATACTGGATACGAAGCTAGTGTGTTTATAAATGAGTCAGTGCTGCACTCAGTTAGTGGAAGTGAACCATGCAGGTCAGATTTATCCAGGAAAGGCATTTAAGAAATTCTTCCAATTTTTCATAATTTCAGAATTGGCGCACACGATGGTTACTACGGTCAAGCTGTCTCAAACCTTTTCTACATGCTATCAACCTTCGCTGTTCCCATTCTGATGAACTACTTCAGATGCAAGGTTTCATATCTTCCGCGCCTTGATTACCAAATCTATTTTGCAGTGGATTCTGACGCTGAGTGGTGCTTTATTCACCTTTTACTTTCTCACATTTCAATATCTGAATCGATATCTTTATTTCATCGCGTGTGCTGTTCTCGGAATGGCATCATCGTGTAAGCATTTCAACTCCAATATATCTACCAATATATCTATTTTCCTTTTCAGCCTTCAACGTTGGCTACGCTGGCTATCTCACAGAATTCTCGACGAGACAAACAATTGAAAGAAACCAGGCGTTGTCGTGGTAAATTGTATCCCTTTATCGATTTCAGCACGAATTCATTGTCAGGGCAGTATCATGCTTGAGTGTTTTCGGAGCAGGAGTTGTCAATTACATAGTGACATCTATCAATCTGAATGATCGTGGCATCGTTTCGAAGTATAGGGAATATTCAGAACACGAGATAAGGTCAGTATTCTCAAACTCAAAAAGGTTGATTATTTTGTAGATATTTCTTCGCGGTGTTCGCGTTTCTCGGAGTTGTCGGAATGAGCATCTTCTCACTTCTCCCTAATCAAGATGTTATGAGATACATTGAACATGCGTTACTTCAATTTCAGGTGAAAGACAACATAGCAGCTAGCAACATTCGATGCAACTCTCTCAAGGAACAATTGTGTGAGTATGGAGCGAAGAGATTCAATGATTCTTCTATTATTTCAGCCGTAATGTTCTCTGTTCTCATCCACAAACGAGTACTGATCCTTGTTCCATTCTATCTCTACGTGGGAATGTTCTTCTCATTTTGGGTCTCAATCATTCCCACTACTCTTCAATTTACTGGGGTTAGAGCATTTCTTGATTTACCTGAGAAAGAAATTTCAGACGCTTTCACGCAACGTTCACATTCCTGCATACTTCGCGTTCGCGTTTACTGCTGGAAGTGTGATTAGTGAGAAAATATTTGGTGTTAATGTGAAGTGAATGTATTTCAGTGAGCCTTCTCACAATTAAAATGTCGAAGAGAATGAGTAACTTCAGCTTCAAACCTCAAATGATAATCAACGCCATTCTCCACATTGCGAGTGTACAATTGTAATTTGGTAACCTCGATAACTTCATTCAGTTGATCTATGCTCTCACAGTATGCGTGATTCCCAAATGGAGTACTGTCCGACCCAATGATGAACCATCCTTCCTAATCCAGCCCTCGTAAGGTATTCTTCCTGCTCCCACAAACACTTTTCTAAGGTTGTTTCCTATCCTCGTACTCGCTTTTCTCTTCGGACTCGCGGATGCAGCTAATTACATTACGAGGCTCAGTTTATTCACCGGGAATATTAATAAATTGATGAATTCAGAAATGTTATCAGTTCATTGCTTCTTCCTACTCGAAGACAACAAATGTTTGGCGCTTCCCGATTTTATCATGTGAGCGAGTTATTGATACTTGTCTCGAATAAGGTACGATACTGCAGGGTCTCGCTGCATCAGTATTATTCTTCGCTTCTCCTTCTCTTTCCATCTATTCCTACGCCATTATTCTATCAGCTTTCCTGGTGAGAGCTACATCGATCTCAAGCTAAAACTCGATAATTCAGGTCGTTTCAACGATAGTATACCTCTACACATGCGAATTCATTCAAAAAGAGGAGAAAAGAGCTGAGAAAATTGCTCAAACAACATCAGAAAGCTGTTAAAACGCGTTCTCCGTAAGAACTCTGTGAAATGGGGGTCAGATGGCACAGTTTTAGAAAATTCTCTCGTATCCGGCTCAAACTTCACCAACATGACCCCTAGGGATGACATTCACGATTTTTGTACTTTGATCCCGAAAATTTTGATCTTTGATCTTTGATCTTTCGAAAAATAAATTTCAGATATCTTTATCATGTGATAGCTCATTCGAAAGAGCACAAAAAGTTATGTTAAAAAACGGAAGGATTTTGAATTTCATCCATTTTGGCCCAAGTTATGACTCAAAATATGACGATTTTCGTCGATTTTGGCGAAAATCGATTTGGCTACCCAGGAAGGAAGGCCCTCCCCACTCCTATTTTTCGATATTATTTGTATTTTTTATGTATAAAAAACTTGGTATAGTTTGCGGGTCACATTTCGCGTGCCAATTTATCGAGAACTTCGACCAAGCGTGGCCAACCGCGTCTTTTTTCAAAAAAAGGATTCATTCCGATAGGAGAGTGAGTGTTTTCCAGCACTTGTTTATGCCTCAAATGATGTTTTTTGGTCATTATGAACCGTCTGACGAAAGTTTGTCAACATTTTGATGTATATTTTTGACATGACTCACCTCAACTTTTTTCACATAAGGGTCCCCCCTTATGTGAAAAACCTGGTTACGAGTCAAGTCGGTATTTGCCACAACAACATGTGGGATTGCACTAAATGTAACATGAAATACATTTTTTTGATACCCTAAAATACTTTAACTCAGATTGGAGGTCCTAACTTGACATGACCTACCAGGTTTTTCACATAAGGGGGGACCCTTATGTGAAAAAAGTCGAGGTGAGTCATGTCAAAAATATACATCAAAATAATGACAAACTTTCGTCAGACGGTTCATAATGACCAAAAAACATCATTTGAGGCATAAACAAGTGCTGGAAAACACTCACTCTCCTATCGGAATGAATCCTTTTTTTGAAAAAAAGACGCGGTTGGCCACGCTTGGTCGAAGTTCTCGATAAATTGGCACGCGAAATGTGACCCGCAAACTATACCAAGTTTTTCAAACATAAAAAATACAAATAATATCGAAAAGTAGGAGTGGGGAGGGCCTTCCTTCCTGGGTAGCCAAATCGATTTTCGCCGAAATCTACGAAAATCGTCATATTTTGAGCCATAACTTGGGCCAAAATGGATGAAATTCAAAATCCTTCCGTTTTTTAACATAACTTTTTGTGCTCTTTCGAATGAGCTATCACATGATAAAGATATCTGAAATTTATTTTTCGAAAGATCAAAGATCAAAGATCAAAATTTTCGGGATCAAAGTACAAAAATCGTGAATGTCATCCCTAGGGGTCATGTTGGTGAAGTTTGAGCCTTGGGAGACCATTTTAAGAAAACTGTGCCACCCCACCTTGTTTCTTACAGAGAACGCGTTTTAATATTCATTGTGTGCGTATGTGTGGGGATACAACCTGCGTCTCGCAGTGTTCCTTGTCGAGTGCTCCATACGTGATCAGTCCTCCAAGTGTGTCTTCCTGATTATCCCTGTTATAGAACACATCATCATAATTCTTCGATATACCTGTGGCTCGGCTCGTCGATCCAGCCAGATAGTGAAGAGGGGAGCGTCCAAAGTGTCCAGCATGTTCCACAACGGCGAAGGAGTATTCAGTTGTGTGCTCGCCGGCCACGCAAGACCGAACACTCCTGAATACTGATTAGTCGAGCATCAACTAGTTAACGAACACATACAGTTTATTTTAATATATATTGTCAATGTTAGTTAAACGGTATACCATCGACAGGCGTGAATCCAAAGTAGTCAACGACAGAATTGGCCAGTCCGAATCCCTGTTTGTCCTGCACGAGACCCGCAACAGCGAACGTGTCCGTTTCCACGTTACTCACAATTTAAAATATTAATAAATAAACATCCGTAATCACTTACCCACTGCACCAGCCCGAAATGGTGAACCCTCTGGACTGCGTTTGGCCGAAAGTCGATGAAGCACTGACAACTTATAGTTAGTCCTCTTCACTATAAATTTCAACTCCAACTCTTGACTAACTCTTTGTTGAATTGATGTTTGTCATAACCGGAACTCGATGATCCCTTGCATGCAGTAGTCTGACAACGAGAGTCGATCACCCATAAGTCCGTCGAACCAGTGTCCACGAGCACAGTAAAGTTTTGAGCTGCATGAAAATACGCATTGATTGCAGCCTCAGAATGAATCAATGATGAAAAGAAGTGGATTGCATACGCGGTGTTCCGAGAGAAATTTGTCCTCTGTAGACGTCATCGTAATTATCTGCGTAAGGCTGAAGACCGACAGCTCCTTTCGATGTCGCACGAGCGAGATGCTGAGCAGAGAGGAAGTCGCCGTATGTACCCTCCCTGAATGGATAACACGCACTCACACTATAGTATTCCGGGTGCTTTATCTGGATTTGGGTAGGCTAATCGATTGCGACATCGCAACGTTGCAATGGTAGACGGAGTGCTGCAACGTTGCAACATTGTACACTCTCGAGGGAAAGACAGAGATGGGGAGAGAGAGCGCGCGAAAATGAGAGGCTCCCCTTCCCTTCCCATTGCAAACCCAAATCATCCTTAGAAGCGATGAGAGATTAATCAGTGATAGAGAAATTGCAGACGATTTTAGGTAAAGACTCACTTGATCAATTTGGCGCGCAGCGATGCTGTTTTGTGAGTGGGTTGCCGGATGACAAGTGATTGAGTGCAGAGGAAGATGGAGAGAAGAAGAAGTAGAGACCTCATGCCTACAGAGGATATAGAACTGGATAATATTCCTAGAGAGAGTAGATGAGACAAAGGTGCAACTCCTACAGATCGAAAATGATTGTGATAAGCTTTTATGGTCACATTGTCTCCCATTCTCAAGATAAGGAGTATCCTTACTATCCATACCACTCCTTCTCAGCATTTCGCACGCGCTCCTCAATTCCTTCCTTCCTGGGTAGCCAAATCGATTTTCGCCGAAATCTACGAAAATCGTCATATTTTGAGCCATAACTTGGGCCAAAATGGATGAAATTCAAAATCCTTCCGTTTTTTAACATAACTTTTTGTGCTCTTTCGAATGAGCTATCACATGATAAAGATATCTGAAATTTATTTTTCGAAAGATCAAAGATCAAAGATCAAAATTTTCGGGATCAAAGTACAAAAATCGTGAATGTCATCCCTAGGGGTCATGTTGGTGAAGTTTGAGCCTTGGGAGACCATTTTAAGAAAACTGTGCCACCCCACCTTGTTTCTTACAGAGAACGCGTTTTAATGTTTTGTGAGAAATTTTCATCAGTTACTTTTCAACTACGATATTCTTCTGAACTTCTGAATTATCTGAATTAAGTTCTTGATATTTCTTCCGATTTTTTTTGCTTGGCTAACGTTGTGATAAATACGCTTGGTTGTCTAAGCAACGTGATGTTAGGACCGCCATCAAAACATGTGTCTACTCAAACAAAGGAAGATTTCACTGATTTCTTCTTGGTACGAGCTGATATGTTTTAATTCTCACATGATGAGGACGGGAGATTTCCAATTATACGCCCCGTAGATTACAAATCTGGCTCTTCTTCGTGAGAGATCACGCACATTCATTCAGTCATCAGAGAGCAGATTCACTACTACTCTCGTACGAATATTACAATATTTTCAAATTTTAAATGTTTTCTCTACTCCACTAGTAATGTTCGTGTTCCGTGTATGGTTCTGGGTGCCAGTTCTCGTTATTCTCATTCCATCCGCTACTGTACACACCCTCATCCTTCGCGCTATTTGGAAACGACAGCGTAAAAATGAATGCAAGTCGCTGTCCTATCGGATTTTCATCGTACAGGTCCATTTTTTCTCTGATTTTAAGCTTTTTTTTCATCATACGCAAAATTCTTCAAGTGCCTTAAGTTCTTCAGAGCATCCTCGAACTTCTCCTTCTCACTCTTTATCTCAGTGGAAGAATTCTGATCAAGGATCGTCTTCTTAACAATGATGTCATCATGTCACTCAACGGAGAGATATTTCCTCGATTCTACTATCACGGAACAGTTTACTACTTCTTCAATGTTCAAGTTAGCATATTTCCCAGATATTCATTATATTTTCATACTTGCAGATTTGGGGAGTAATTGTGCATGCACTGACGGGTTGTGTCAGAATTTTCAACCTTGGCTCGTTTCCCCATCACGTAAGCCTGCGTAAGACAACCGAGAAACACACAATTGATGCAGTGGTTTGACTCGACTCCAAGCGTTGTTTTTCTTTTGATCAACATGATTGTTCCCCTCGCACTCCTGGTTCGACTACTTCTACCGGATGGAATTTGCTTCACCATCGATGAGGAGAGAAACACCGTCCTTTTTGTCCCGCCCGAAATCGTTCAGGTGTGCAATTGGCTAGCTCAATTTCCAAGCTTACTTTTGCAGAGAAACGCCATTCAATCGACCATATTCACTGCTGTGGCAACTATTCTATGCGCTGCTTCTTATGCTTTCGCATTTAGAAGACTATGGAACATAAAGTGGAAACTGTGAGTGATTATTCCTTAGAAGACTACAAAGTGTGGGTTGAGGAGTGCGCGTGAACTCAAAAGGGAGAAGATGATCGCTGTGTCTGGAATCGCACTGTTTCTCTCTCAGTGCACAATGACTGCCTACTACGTTGTCGTCACTGTGACTGCCGTCGATAATGTGATCTTTATCCTATATTTTCCAGTTATCTTTAGTCTGATGTACAATTCCATAGATCATACATCTTCCCATTTCAGGAGTCTGTTGTCGCCTTTGCTCGCAATATCTACATCTTCCCTGTATTGCTCATCACTTTCGTTAATCCGTGGATGCTGATATTCACGAATGGGAAACTGCGCAGAGGGTGATCAGAGAACAGAAGGGAAATGACGACGATGAAGTTATTGCAGAATGATGGGAAGATCGTCGTCGTCAACCACAACTAACGGATAATAATAAAACAGTCAAATCATTCGGCACTATTACCCCCCCCCCTCTAAACAATTTATTTCCTCTTTCGAAAACTGTCTTTTAGCCTGATTCGCAATAAACGTACTTAAATAGCACATCGACCATCGGTGTTTTCATTGATGTCTCATATAGTGAAATCTCTTGAACCATCAAAACAAATGGAATACGTGCTGCGTGTAATGTCAGAAGGTAGTGTAGAGATATTGAAAAGATTAATTCCTCTAGTTGTGTACAAAGTTGTGACAGAATTATGATATCTAACAACCAGCCGATTTCGACCCCGCCTTAGGCGGGGTCTTATCGGCTGGCAGGGTTCACCGCTGCGCAGGTCGCTCCTCATTTCGCAATTTCGAAAGCGCGCTACATGTTTCGACGTGTTTACAGCTTCGTGGCCTCTAAACTTGTTTACAGTTTCGAGACTTGTTTACATGACTTTCGCAATAGTGGACAAACACACACACATCGGGAGGCCTCTCTCCTTTATTAAGGAGTATGATATCGTTGATGCACTCATTCAGTCACAAGACATTCATTACTAATATTTTGATCATGTCTCGTCTTTATTGTGATACACATTTCTCCAGAAGCAAACATAGCCTTCCGATTGCAGAATTATCTGGGATGTTCATCTTCCAGGCGTGGTTATGGATACCAGTCATTGTTGTGCTTATTCCATCAACTGTCCTGCATCTTCAACTCATACTTACTGTACAAAAGCAGCAAAAGACTGGACAATTCAAGTCGTCATTCTATACCCTCTTCGTCGCTCAGGTCTATTCATGTTTATCATGGCTGAACCGTCGAAGTGGATCGTGAACAAACGCTAACTTCAGAGTTTTATTGAACTTCCACTACTGTACTGTCATATCGCGACGAAAATTTTCATTTTTGACCGTCTGGCTGGAACGAATTTTATAATGTCCACCAATGGAGGATTCTTTCCATCGTTTTACTATCATGGAACTATCTTCTACTTCTTTCATGTGCAGGTGAATCGGTATTACTTTTTTTAAATAAGAATCTATGATATATCAAAGGTCTGGGGGGTCATCATGCATTCTCTGTTACGATTCGTGTATATTTGCTTGCCTTTATCAAGAACAAAAATAGTCAGTATCGTTTCATCGTTCGAAGACTTGAATTTAAAAATTCAGTTTATCGAAAATATTCCTTATTACGTGTGGTTCCTCACTAACACTCTGGTCCCTTTCGCATTAGTCTTCAAGCAGATAATCAATGATCATGTTGGCTTTGTCACAGACAAGGAAGGAAATACGAATATCTACATCCCGCTCGACGTAATTCATGTTAGTACTTTACACAAACAAACGTCACCGCATACAACGCAATCAAGATGTGATTACAGACCAACTCCTCTCAAGCAACATATGTCACTGTAATAGGAACAATGTTCAGTGCTACTTGCTATGCAATCGTAATGAGAAAGTTGTTCGTAGTTAAGAGGGCTCAGTGAGTGTCCTTCTCATGTTTGTTCATAGACTTGTTTCAGAAATACTAGAAATACTCGTTGCGAGAAGATGGTAACGCTGGTTGGATTCGCTCTATTTCTATCACAATGCACAATGACTGTCTGCTATCTAATAATTAAATTATCTGTGCATCACAATGTAACTTATTTGATTTATTTTATTTTACGTACTTCAAATATTAATATTTGCCATTATTACTTGCCGATCTGAATACGCAATATCTTCAGATGGAAGCTGTTATATTCATTAGAAGAATCTACGTCTTTCCTGTCTTACTACTTACATTTATTAACCCCTGGATGCTCATTATTACAAACGCAACTCTTCGTAAAGAGTGAAAATACAATTAAAAGACAAAGACTCCAATAGATTATGATTTTTTCAGAGTTCTTCGATCGACGCGGCACTAGTCCGAATCAAGGATCATTCTAGAACATTTATCAATCAGTATGTCACACTAAAACAAGCTCGAACATATAAGTTGTTTATCATATTCAAAAATGATCCCTATATTCAATACGATAAATTTAATTATTTATTCTATGACAAGTTGAGGGGCCTACATTTGATCAGAGATTGATCAGGGGTTGGGCAAGGAGAACGCCCATTGTTGCAAAATGACAAGAAACATCAGCTATGGATCGTACTCACATAGCCTCTCAGATTTTTTTTGGATCGAATGAACACAAAGATAATGACATCGCAACAGAATGAGCATCAGTGAACATCTGATGAGTCCTACATTGCGCTCGTTGCTTCACTTCTGACAATACGGGTCATTCGTGATTTATTTCTCTTTTTTCTTTCTCGCCACTTCATTATTTTTCGCTCTCGCAACGCTGTTCCTCAACACACTTCCTGTGGCGCATCGTGAAAGAATTGAACAGCATTGACAATATTTACATATTATTGTTGCTGCGCAAGGAGAATTGAATTCGATTGTGTTGTCTCTCAATGAACGAGATAAGGCTTACGCAACGATTCCCCGACAGTATCAGACCCAGTGATCAGAGTACCCACAGAATTGAAGCGAAGGATGAGGAGAGAGCAAGGAATTGATCATAGTACCACCAGAAACCAATCGGATGATCGCGAAAGATCAAAGGAATTGAGGAGCGCGTGCGAAATGCTGAGAAGGAGTGGTATGGATAGTAAGGATACTCCTTATCTTGAGAATGGGAGACAATGTGACCATAAAGCTTATCACAATCATTTTAGATCTGTAGGAGTTGCATCTTTGTCTCATCTACTCTCTCTCGGAATATTATCCAGTTCTATATCCTCTGTAGGTATGAGATCTCTCCTTCTTCTTCTCTCCATCTTCCTCTGTACTCAATCACTTGTCATCCGGCAACCCACTCACAAAACAGCATCGCTGCGCGCCAAATTGATCAAGTGAGTCTTTACCTAAAATCGTCTGCAATTTCTCTATTACTAATTTATCTCTCATCGCTTCTAAGGATGATTTGGGTTTGCAATGGGAAGGGAAGGGGAGCCTCTCATTTTCGTGCGTTCTCTCTCCCCATCTCTGTCTTTCCCTCGAGAGTGTACAATGTTGCAACTCTCGGTCTACACTTGCAACGTTGCAATGTCTCAATTGTTTAACCAAATCCAGATAAAGCACCCGGAATACTATAGTGTGAGTGCGTGCTATCCATTCAGGGAGGGTACATACGGCGACTTTCTCTCTGCTCAGCATCTCGCTCGTGCGACATCGAAAGGAGCTGTCGGTTTTCAGCCTTACGCAGATAATTACGATGACGTCTACAGAGGACAGATTTCTCTCGGAACACCGCGTATGCCATCCACTTCTTTTCCTCATTGATTCATTCTGAGGAGGATCATTGAGGATCATTGCGTATTTTCATGCAGCTCAGAACTTTACTGTGCTCGTGGACACTGGTTCGACGGACTTGTGGGTGATCGACTCTCGTTGTCAGACTACTGCATGCAAGGGATCATCGAGTTCCGGTTATGACAAACATCAATTCAATAAAGAGTGAGTCAAGTTTGGAGTTGAAATTTATAGTGAAGAGGACTAACTATAAGTTGTCAGTGCTTCATCGACATTCGGCCAAACGCAGTCCAGAGGGTTCACCATTTCAGGCTGGTGCAGTGGGTAAGTGATTGCGGATGTTAATTTATTAATATTTTAAATTGTGAGTAACGTGGAAACGGACAAGTTCGCCGTTGCGGGTCTCGTGCAGGACAAACAGGGATTCGGACTGGCCAATTCTGTCGTCGACTACTTTGGATTCACGCCTGTCGATGGTATACCGTTTATCTAACATTGCCAATATATATTAAAATAAAATGTATGTGTTCGTTAACTAGTTGATGCTCGACTAATCAGTATTCAGGAGTGTTCGGTCTTGCGTGGCCGGCGAGCACTCAATTGGATACTCCTTCGCCGTTGTGGAACATGCTGGACACTTTGGACGCTCCCCTCTTCACTATCTGGCTGGATCGACGAGCCGATCCACAGGTATATCGAAGAATTATGAGGATCCGTTCTATAATGGAGATAATCAGGAAGACACGCTTGGAGGACTGATCACGTATGGAGCACTCGACAAGGAACACTGCGAGACGCAGGTTAAATCCCCACACATACGCACAAAATAAATATTAATAATTGAGGTGGATTACGTGCAGCTTTCCTCTCTGACATACTGGCAGTTCCCGATGTCTCGATTCTCCATTGGATCGTACTCATACAGTGCCAAGTCTCAGGCCATCTCTCAGACCGCTGCGTGGATAGGAGCCCCTACATCAGCTGTTGCCGGTAAGACCGTCTATCAACGATAAAACACTTTCAATATTGTGCAAGAATAATACAGTCAAAATGACATAATGTGAACCGTTTATGATAAGTTATGATAACTTATCATAAGATGTCATAAAACCATGATTGCTCAGCGGAGCCTGAATGGATCACGCTGAAATTTTGCATGGTAGCACAGTTCCTGTGCCCCGTCAAACTGACACTCTCGAAAAATCGATATTTCACACGCGTCGCGGTCACGCGTTGCGCGCGTGATGGCCAAAAGTGGGCGGAGCTTAGCTGAATTTGGACATTTATTAGTCCTACTCGCTAAAATCTCATTTTTTATGAATATTTCGGTATTCTTCAATTTTGAGAATGAGTTTTTCGATTCAACGCAAATTCTCGTCCAGACTCCGCCCACTTTTGGTCATCACGCGCGCAACGCGTGACCGCGACGCGTGTGAAATATCGATTTTTCGAGAGTGTCAGTTTGACGGGGCACCGGAACTGTGCTACCATGCAAAATTTCAGCGTGATCCATTCAGGCTCCGCTGAGCAATCATGGTTTTATGACATCTTATGATAAGTTATCATAACTTATCATAAACGGTTCACATTATGTCATTTTGACTGTATATCTCAAGTACGCACGCAGGCATCGCTTCGGCCACTGGCGCCAAGTTCGATCAAATCAACTACCTCTACACTGTGCCCTGCACTGGAAACTATCCCGACATGATCTTCACTATCGGAGGACGAGCTTACAATGTAAAAAATACCACGAAAATCTTAATTCTGCCGTTAAAATATTATCATTCTAGGTACCCTCAGAAGAATACGTGATCGATTTGGGTCTTGGCGGTGGAAAGTGTGCCCTCGCTGTTTACGAACTGGGAGGAGGCGGATTCGGTCCTGACTGGATTCTCGGATACACTTGGATTAGAACTTATTGCAATATTCATGATATTGGACAGAAACGAATCGGATTCGCACGGGCTTTTCACACTGAGTAATCGAGTGAGGAAGATGATAATAAAGGTTTAGTATTTATGTGCGATTTCAGTGTGCTTTGACCACTTTAATTCACAAAGTTTTCAAACTTGGGCAAATCTAAACAACGAATACTCAAATAGACGCGATACGTAATTATCTGTAAGCGGGAAGTGGCGTAACCCTGCGATGTTTCATGCGTCTGAGATCATTGAATCATTTCAAATTTTCCGCTTTCCGCTTTCACTTCCCAACTGATGATTTCTGTGAGTTGGCAAGACGGAAATATTGTGATGGGCATACAGAGGACTGTAATGACATCGATATTGATGTAGAGGATTATGAGAAATTGAGCAACCGGTTCAGACCTATGCGGAGTGAATTATATTGAAATTAAGTGTCACCAACAGTGTTGTATCATTTCTGTAAATCTCCAGAACAAAATTGATGATGGAATCAATCTGGCATTTGTAAATTTTTCATCTCTTGCATTTGAGCATTCCCACCCCGTAAACAGCAAAAATAAGAAAGCCGTGCAGCAGTAATCTTTTTGAACTACCCAACCTGCGAAGTCGTTGCGGAAGGCCCCCTGACGCATGACGAACGTTTTGTCCTAGCGGGCTGTGGCCATGCATCCTTTACACAACTGTTCAAAGAGTGAAAGAATCAGTCAAACGAGAGTAGAAAATGATGGCGAGCCATCCTCACTCCCCACTGACCAACTTGACTTCTCTATTCTTTTCGTCCTTCTCTATTTCCCAATTCCTTACCCCGCGCGGAACCATTCAGTGCACACACTAGGGTTGCAAGTTCAATACCAATAGTATTGCATCCCCTTCCCTCCCTGACTCCGCCCCTGCAATACTCTCGCAAGGGAGAGGGAGAGATGGGAAGAGGGTGCAATACTCTCGCACTGTTGCAATAGTATTGCAAAATTGCAATACTCTCGCACCCTCTCCCTCTCTTGGAGGCGAGAGGAGGGGAGATGGGAAGGGGGTGCAATACTATTGCAAGTGTGCGAAAGTATTGCACCCTCTTCCCATCTCTCCCTCTCCCTTGCGAGAGTATTGCAGGGGCGGAGTCAGGGAGGGAAGGGGATGCAATACTATTGATCTCGGTATTGAATCGACAACCCTAGCACACACACAATCGAGTAAATCACCCTCTCCCCTTCCTCACCCTCGATGAAGGGATATCGATAACATATCCTCCATTGCGAAAGGAAATCTCAGTCCTCTTCAGGTTAGAAAAGCCGCTAAGTTTAGCGATGATCAGTAACTTCGTAATCGCAATACGAAAATAACAATTTGGGAGATTAAGAGATCAATTTGCTCTTTGAAGGAATGATTAGTGAGTGTGAAAGAGAGATTGACCGATAGATGTGACTGGTCACGAATATTACGTGTCTCGCAAAGTTGTTTGTTGTTTACACCGCCACTTCTTTGTTGTGAGAGACTAGAGGCACCAGAGAGAGGGGGGCATCTCTCGGAGTTTCACCCTCTATGTCTCCTTTTTTCAACTCTCCATATTTCATCTGCGCGGAAATTTGTGAAAGTGGCACTTATGACTCACAATCTTTGTCCCTTGCAAAAATAGCAACGGGCCAGTTGTATCTTGAAATGTTGACTAGGAAACAAGTCGCCAGTGCAGATTTTCTCTAATTTTCTTTCTCTTTGCTTGTTGGAGGAATATCCTTGTTGTCTGTAGACTATACTGCGAGGATAAATTGATTACAATTGCTCGTTGATTTCAGAGGTGTTGACAGCAATGAAAATGGTGTATGACATACGAAAGTGCTGTGGAGGCACTCTATCCGACACGTAGAGATCTACTCAAAGGCGACACAATCAGCGATCAGAGAAGTGCTATTGACATTTGCTTCATTATCACGATGCTGTGGAGCGAAGAAACCGTTTTCACTGCGACATTTGTGTGTTTGATCTTGGCTATCGTCTCTATTCCATTCATCATCATAATACTAGCGGCACTCCCGAGGAAAAGAGATGAATCGTCCTCTGTTTACATTATTTATCTGGTAATTATGATTGATTATTTAAATACAGTATTTAATATCTGAGATCGGTGGAATTGTGGATATCGGATCGTTGGTCAACATTGTGTTTTACATGCTCGGTCAACTATCGATGCTCCCGCTATTCTTAATGAACGAAAATTCCGCAACAGTGAGCGTCAATTTGTTTCGAGATGAGTTCAGTTGTCTATTCTGTGAGTCTCTCATATCGATGACGATTGCTGTGCGAATCGGTCAACTCTTTCATGCATGTCTTATCTCTTTCAATCGAGTTGTAGCAGTCAAAGCACCCACTCGATACAATCTCGTCAGTTTCAAAGAATGTTCATCTCAACTGAATGGTTGTTTCAGATTTTCCGGTCAAACTGGACAATTCGACTCGTTTTCATCGTTCAGTTTCTACCAGTATTTTCCTTTTTCATTTATTTTCGAGCGACTACAAATGCATACTGGGAACGATTACCATTCGCCAACGGCGCAAATCTTCCGATGGATCTACTGACAAAGGTTGATCCGTCTAACATGCAATCGTATGACTACAATTACAGAAAGCCTTTGACCTAACACACCCATTTCTTATCTTCTGCATTCTTACGCAGTCTATCTTCACTGTTGCAATGATTGTATTCTATGTGATCATACTTTTTTCTCTTCGCAGAAACAGAGTGGATGATCTATTCTTGAATTGCATTTGCATATTTAATTTACGTTCAGATTTTCTCTCGGAACAATCGAAAAATGCTGCAAGAACGACGATTTAATAAGATGGCCGTGATTATTTGCAGTATTGAAGTGATTCCGCCGTATTTTGCTTCAAAATTCACTCTTTCACTTTCAGTTCCTCTACCTCGCATACGTACTTGGACTGACAACATGCGATCTACAGGTAAATATCCTCTGCTTTTTGTATTTTTTTCCTTTTTTCAGCCGCACACTCGATTGATTCTGCTGGATATTGTGACGATCGGAGTGTCCGTTGCTGCTCCATTACTTCTCTTCACCTTCTCAGCTCCCATTCGATCTCGAATCAGACGTGCTTTCTGGTTTGAGAAGTTCATTCATAAAACGACATTATTTCATATTTTCAGGCTTCCAGCAGTCACGTCATTCTCTTCAAATAGAGATATTAATCTGAAAGCATGAGCTCCACGACTTGTACAGCTCTCAATAAATGAAATAACTATTATAAAACTATTATTTTCTTGTATTTATCACAAATATTTGGTAGATCAGTTGTCTCGATAAAGTGGATCATAGCAAAATAGTGGGAAACGACATGAATCTAAGTACATTTTCCAGACGACATTCCTTTCCGAGCTCACCGAATCCAAACATGTCATAAGGGCATCTATTTTCGAAAATCGGTAAAGTTCAATTTAGCATGGTATGAATATTCAAACTGAAATAGAGTTATGAGGTGTGTGCTAAAAACGGAGAGAAACGGGTATGACCTAATTACGTGGTGGTAGAAAAGGAGGGAATCGGGCCTCTGGTGCACTTTTCCAAATAGGAATCTGGTACACTGCATTGAGAATGGCTGATTTCCAATGTGGGAAACTGCACAATTGTGGATTTATTTGATTCCAAGTTGAGCTAAGCTGGAATCAAGTAACTTCCGAGTTGGTATCAAGTACATTATTCTCTTCATCCCCCTACTCTCTCTCTCTCTTTCTCTCTCTCTCTCTCTCTCTCCTCTCAATGGTTGACGATTTAGCTTAGCGAATGTCTTTGCGCTTTCAAATTGAGATTTATCTTTATAAAGCAAATCTTCGAGTCGCCCCCAAGGTAGTACGCTTAGAGTTTCTTGATTCCAACTTGGGCGCGCGCACCAGAGGTATGACAGAACTACATGGATGTGAGGATACAGTTGAAATAGTGCTCAAAAATGTGATGTTGTTTCCTGAACTGACTTTCGTGAGAGGTTCTTGATCGTAACTTTCCTGCTCATCACTCTGAAATTTTTTAATTTCTAAACTGGTGTTTCTGGAAAACATAATGTCGTGTCTGCATAGTTTACACAACCTCGCCCGTGATGATAATCAGGCCAGAAATAGATTTATATTCACCTCATTCGTAGTTTTCTATCTGTAAGCATGACCATCCATGGATTAACGAACGTCATCAACATGACCGCAATGATGTAGAGATCTCCCATGATCGTTATCACATTATCCTACAAAATTGCACACAAAATTGAGATTCAGCAAATATCGAATAGATTGCAGTCAGTTCATCGAAACACAGGTCGAAGTCCTCGAGTAACGAACCAAATGCTAAAAATGCTCACCAAATTTTTGTATGCAGCGATTAAAATGACGAAATAGTAGGCAGTCATGAAGCAGAGACAGATGAAATTAGCAAAGCAGTTCAAAGTGGACAGTAACTCTTCACGCTTTGCTTGTAGTTTGCTATAAATCATCTTTCTTTTTTTTTGTATTTTTTAATAAAATGACTAACAAGTAGTTCTTGATTCGAAGCATTCGTCTCAGGATGAATGCGTAGCAAACGAGGCTGAGAATGGATCCGATGGAAGAAACGATGACCGTCTGAGTGGCGTTTGACTGCGAAGGATTGTGCAGTGATTACATTGAGTTGATAGTGCAGTGATCACACCTGAATGACATGGGAAGGGCTAAAGATGACGATGTTTCCATTCTCATCCACGATGAATTTAGTCTCATCTTGGAAGAACTGTCGAATAACTATTGCGAATGGGAACATAGTATTCAAGAAGATCAATACCACACTGGGAACATTGCTGAGAACCTGAATTTTTTAAAAATTATTTCTCGAATCTCAAGTGATTGAGTTCCTTTGACAAAATATTTGCAAAAATACTCACATTTCGAAGTTTTGATTTGAAAGATCGACACAAGACTACGTAGCAAGAGAATGACTGCACGATTACTTGCCACACCTAACATGAACATTCATTTAATCCACTGTTGTATGATAAAGGATGCGTTTCAGGCCGACTCAAAGAAAATTTTCCATTTTTTAAGTTTGTTTTTCTCAAGTTTCCGGGCGGCGCACCAAGATTTTCATTTTTAATTTCGACCTCCATACTCATTGGATCTGGGATATCCCTTTTGCTTACAAAATTGTTGACACATGTTGCGAAATGCGAAAAGTGGAAAAGTGACGAAAATTCATCATTTCTAAACGGAATATGATAAAACCAAAATATTATTCCAATAAGTTAGGCATGTCGCTCTAGCGAATTCGTGATAGAGAGGGAATAGCTAGCGAATTCGCCACATTTGGAGAATGGAGTCTCCTCTTGTCTCTCCCCGGTCCCCACACTCTCGCCTTGTGTCTCCCCTCTCCCATCCTTCCCTCCTAAATAGCGGATTCGCTCAAGATAAGCGAACTCGCTAGATGAGAAGGGGGGGGGGAGAGGGTGTCGTCCTCTCGATACCGATACCCTACTAGCCCTAATAGCCATACCTGGCGCGCTTCGTTCCGCCATATTGGCGGTGACAAAATATGATCAAACGCTCCATGAGTATGGAGGATTAAATTAAAACCTAGAGCACAGCCCGGCATATCTCTCATATCTGGCCTTTTTGTACTACCGGATACACGAAATTTAATGAAGGCTTCCACGAATCGAGGGGAATGTCCCACACGGAAAAATTACAGCGGTATTACGGTAGTTCTCTCTGGCATTTTGCCAAATTTTTTCACTTTCTCGTCCTGTGTTAATTTTTCGCGTTTATTCATTGTATTAACTTCGTTGCTGTAATTTTCATGACTTTTTATACGTTTCCAGTCACTACAGCTTGATTGTACCCTTAGGATATGTTTTGACGACGGTTGCACCTCTAAATTGTCAAAAAAAACAAGCCGAAGCTGTCGAACAAAAGTGCACCGATTTTCCAACTAATTGCCCTCGTTTTTCTTGTTACCAGCTATTTCCAGTGCATTATCATGTTTATAATTAGTACAGCTTCTTGACATATATTGAGAAACTTATAGCGTGTAACATCAGTACCCTACTCATCGCTGTTGAAACACGCGCACTATCTTGCCGTGTGCAGACTCTAGATGAACAGACCCACAACTGTCATGTTAGTCTAGTAATGAATGCACTTGAATTGAGAACGTATGGTTGGTGGTTCGACTCTTGCCAACTTCTCTTTTCAACCGTCGCTCTCCATTATCCCTGCTAATACAGTACTCCCTGATTTCGCCTGCATTTTCTGTGCCTTTTCAAATGTTTGCACCGTAATAAAAAAGGAACCGGGTCTTCTACAGATGAAGTCTAACCTGTGCATGAAATAAGTAGTAGATAGTTCCGTAGAAGTATAACTTTGCGATGACACTTCCATTAGTGGAGAGAAGGAGATCACCGCCTTGAAGCTGATCCTTCGCCACAAGCTGACCAAGGAGATAGAAATAGATCAGTGAGAGATCAAAGATCATCTATAATTAAAGAATGTCAGTTTAAGTATCTTTAAAAAAAGTAGTACGATAACAATCCCACCGTAACGAGAATGTGACGCCTGTTCTCCTTGCACATCGCAAGAAAGAGTCTGATGTAGATGATGGTCGATGGAATGAGTACAATGCTCACGGGTATCCAGTACCAGTACCGAAACTGTGAAAAACCGGGAGGAAATCTGGCTACGGTAGCCATGATTGTGCCTGGAATGTGTTTCTTTCGTGCACGATATGGCCGAACTATGGACAGAATAACAATGGTGTCTCGTCTCAGATAGAATAACAAGAGGATGGGCATGAGAGCCGCCTTATTATTATGGGCGGAGCTATGAATTCATTGAAACATCTTGAATGAAAAAAAGTTGTTTGGTTCTTCGAATCGGAATAAATGTCGATACATCTCGTGATAATCTGAAGCGTCCAAATCCTATTGATGGAGATCTAACACGACTGGTGCATTCATCCGTGACATTAATTATGCTCGAGATGGGGTGTTTATGAGAGAGAAAGAGATTAGGGAAAGGGTCCAGGAGTCCATCGGTCGAAGAACATCCTCTTCAAAAATATATCACTTCAATGTGTAGATAGCAACTACACAAATTGATCCAAGTACAAGATAAGGCCAACAGAAAGAGCTCCAGGCTTTCTGATTTTTTTTTTGCAGATAACCCGTGAAAGCATATGTACCGTCTTCTCATACTCTCGTGCGTAATCATAGGCATCCAGGGATTGATAATAGATCATAGTAGGTAAAATGTAAATGTGGCGGAGAATGAAGACTAGATGTATCTGAAAAAGCACATTTTTTATCAGTCGATGTTAATGTTCATAGTATGAATACGATGATTCTTAAAAATTAATAAACTTACAGATGCTTCTTACAGAGTACAAGTTTCCTTAGAATGAGAGCATAACACCCGGCGCTGAAATTTGTCCCAATAACGGCGACAATGGACGATTGAGTCGCGTTAGACTAAAGCCAAAAACATAGTTCTCCCGAAAATTTATTTCTCCAAAACTTGAATAACGTGAGGTGGGCTGTAGACAGAAACATCTCCGTTTCCGTCGTTAATGAAATAAGTGAGATCTTGAAGGATCAGTCGGAACATTATTGCGAAGGGAATTGTAGTGTTTATCAGACACCGTGCGATATTAGGCGTTCTTTCGAGAAACTGAGATAATTCAGAAAAAATAATAGTGAGAAGTTGAAGGAATCATTCTCACAGTCCGCAGTTTTGAAAATGAAAAAAAAACGGAGAACGGAGACATTAGAAT
Source organism: Pristionchus exspectatus (assembly GCA_911812115.1). Taxonomy (NCBI): domain Eukaryota; kingdom Metazoa; phylum Nematoda; class Chromadorea; order Rhabditida; family Neodiplogasteridae; genus Pristionchus; species Pristionchus exspectatus. The sequence continues at coordinate 13,765,806 of OU461582.1, forward strand.
GGGAATTGAGTGTCCAATGGAATTTGTTTTATCTTCTGGCTGAAATCTACAATTCGAATTCCACGGATTTCAACGTCCGCGTAATGTGATAGTTGGTGCAAGATGAGATAAATAAATGTTCAATGATCTCTCCTTTGCATTGTGTAAGAGTTGTGTGATATATTAATTGTGTACTTATCGTACATCGCCCACATTACCGAACAAACGAACATTGTTTACTTTTTTTACTTTTTTTAAAGTCAGCGAATTCGCATCGAATATTCCTAATTTTTGTTTCATATTTTTTGTCCACCCATAATTCCGCGTGATTTTTAAAATTGAACGGTGAAATATTTATTTAAATGGGTGAAATATTTATTTAAATGGGTGAAAAATTGGAGCCGCATGAGCGAAAAGTGATGCCGGAAGGGTGATTACTGTAGAGCCGGCGTTTAGGCTTTACTTGGAGCCAGCTGCCCCACTTTTCGCCACTTTCGACTCCAATTTTTCACCCATTTAAATAAATATTTCACCGTTCAATTTTAAAAATCACGCGGAATTGTGGGTGGACAAAAAATATGGAACACAAATTCGGAATATTCGATGCGAATTCGCAGACTTTAATAAAAGTAAAAAAAGTAAAAAATGTTCGTTTGTTCGGTAATGTGGGCGATGTACGATAGTATTGTATTATTTATCATTTAGATTACAATGGAACAGGCAAGCAAAATATGGGAAATTTTGAGAGATCAAACACATTGTGCACTATAATTTTGTTGTACCAGTGAAAATTGAAGGAATGAGAATAAGATGCAGTAATATGCAAATGAATTCAGGCCTGCTGACTAAACATCAGCTGACTGGACTGATCTTCTCTCTTAGGAGCACAGAAGAGACTACGTATCTCGTCTCTGAATGGTTTGATGCATGCCATCGATATGGTCATATTGAGGCCAATTGTGAGGAAACTGAGGACATCCATTGGATCCTTCAGCCACCACGGCGATTGAACGGCTGGAATAGGGAAGGTTTGCCTCCAAGAGAATTGGATAAAACTAGAACTAGATAAAGCATCGAAAATCGCTACAAATTCTACTGCTCTAACTAGCCAAGAAAGGTTGAACTTGACAAACCATAAATCTCGACGATCGATCGATATCCCTTGCTGCTCATGGTGATGGCGGGTACGAGAGATTGGAGAAGCAAAGCGAATGCCACGTGTAGTTCGTTCACTCTTCTTGTTTTACTCCCAGAACTCACTGAACAAAAGTTGCGAATTTTTTTTGGACATAACTCTTCAATTTCGATTCTTTAAATGTGAACTAGCCAGCTACGCTGGCTAGGTGTCGCCGGGTCCGACCCAGTTGGCATCGTCGCTGTCGGAAGGCTCGTGGGGCCGAGGGCAAGCCGAAAAAAGATGGGATGGGGCCACGAAGTGGCCCCATCCCATCTTTTTTTCGGATTGCTCTCGGCCTCACGAGCCTTCCGACAGCGACTCGCAGACTCGCTTCGCTCGTAGGAGCATGTGTCGCCGGGTTGTGATAGTCTTCTGCGAGTGCTTCGCGCACGCCGAGTTGTGTATTTAAAACATTGGCCAATGCATGAAAGTATAGAATGTTCACAGTCGCGGACCCAGTTGGCATCGTTCCTCGCGAAACGCTAGTGGGGCCTCGGGCGATCCGAAAAAAAATACGGGAGTGCTTCGCGTCGCCGGGTTATGTATTTAGGACATTTGTCAGTCCTTGAATGGATAAAATATTCACAGTCGCGGACCCAGTTGGCATCGTCCCTGGCGGAAGGCTCGTGGGGCCGAGGGCGATCCGAAAAAAGATGGGATGGGGCTCCGCCGCGGAGCCCCATCCCATCTTTTTTCGGATCGCCCTCGGCCCCACGAGCCTTCCGCCAGGGACTCGCAGGCTCGCTTCGCTCGCAGGAAAGTGCGTCGCCGGGTTGTGATAGTCGTCTGCGAGTGCTTCGCGTCGCCGGGTTATGTATTTAAAACATTGATATAGAATAGTATAGAATATTCTGAAAAACAAAAAAAAAACATCAAGGAAAACATCAACACGCGAAAAACGAGTTATTGCCTAAGGATTACGTCATATTACATAAGGATAATGAAATTCATTCAAAATTTAGTGGCGCTACACTTATAGGTTCGATTGAGCCTAAGCACGTCTCGATCGGTCGAGTTTGAGCTGATTTACGCGCGAAAAAATGAGTTATTGCCTAAGGATTACGTCATATTACGTAATGATGATGAAATTCATTCTAAATTTAGTGGCGCTACACTTACCGGTTCGCATGAGCCTAAGCACGTCTCGATCGGTCGAGTTTGCGCTGATTTAGGCGCGAAAAACGAGTTATTGCCTAAGGATTACGTCATATTACATAAGGATGATGAAATTCATTCAAAATTTAGTGGCGCTACACTTACAGGTTCGATTGAGCCTAAGCACGTCTCGATCGGTCGAGTTTGAGCTGATTTACGCGCGAAAAAATGAGTTATTGCCTAAGGATTACGTCATATTACGTAATGATGACGAAATTTGTGTGAAAAGTGAAAGTCCACTTCATGACGAGTCGTTTGGAATGTTGCATGCCTGATTCGGTTGAGTAACCAGCGAAAAAAGGCGCAAAAAACGGTGCAGAGGTGAATTTCGTCATATTACGTAATGATGACGAAATTTTTTTTGCAAAAAGTTAGCCTGTCCATGAGGAGTCCAATGGTACCGGAGATAGACGAGTACGATCAGTTTGAGCCGAGTTATGGGCAAAAAACGAAAGCGTGACAGACGTTACACACAGACAGACAAACAGACAGACAGACACTAAGAGATGTGACTTATCAATCAAGGAATCAATATCTCCAAACATGGTCTATGAGTCAGTTCTGAGAATAGCCGCTGTTTTTGCAAATGTCACTCGTTCATTCCAACACATCTGGCATTTCCAAGATTGAGGAAGTGAAGGCAACAACACGATAGAAGATGAAATAAACCAGCCAGCTTAGTTTTGAGCCGCAAATAGCCATATTAGTTATGTAGCATGAGCCTAATAAGGAATCACTCACGCCTTCTAATTCGGTTCTTGAGCAAATAACACGCTGTAATTGCATTGAGTACGACTGCAATCAGTGGAATCGCGAAGATGTACAAATTCCAAGCCTGTAATTTGCATGTTATCCTCCAGAAGTAACAGCGAAAACGCACAAAAATCCATCGAATCTGCTGTCTATTATCGAAGAAAAGGAGTGGCCCACAGACGGGATTCTCTCGTCGGGTGCCAGACACTATTGCTTTGGCCAGTAGCGCAACCTGAGAAGTAAATTATTCACCCGTTCGCATTACTCAGTTACAAGAAGTTCCAAGAAGATACTTTCACCGAGTTGTGAAGTGATTGCCCAGTAGAAGGTTGGGGAAACGAGAGAAGAAACTACCCACGATAGGTAAACTTGCGAGAGTGAAGAATGTGAGATTCCTTCGAATATCACAGGGATGATCAAACACGACAGTCAGCACACGGGAGATGCTTACTGCCTGCATTTATGAGATCAACCGCGAAGCTTATCCTGATTCCATACTGTCAAGGCGTTGAATGAGACGTAATTGAGGACCGACAGGCCCATTCTTGTCAGTGTGCACACAAACTCCGTTGTTTCGATCTCTTCATTGACGAAGAGTGCAAAACACGTATTGAATAACGTGTAGGGAAGCGATACGAGAAATTGCACTGCGCCAGAGAATATAATCGTGTTCTTAAATGCACCTGCCTCTCGTCATTTTTCACGAGTCCTACCTTATAACTGAGATAGATGAAGCGATTCTTTTTTGCGAGAAGTATGAGAACGTAGATTGGAATATATCCGAGATGGAGTAGAATGGCATTTCGGATGACTTCTGGTCGATAGGCAGTATGATAGAAGGACATTCACGTCCGAAATAGGCCCTTCTGAGATGGGTTAGGGTTGCATTCGCGTGGGGGAAATGGGAAGGGAAAGACAAAGAAGGAAAGAAACACTTGAGGAAATTGATCCTCGGTGAGGATTCTAAATGAGTCAGAAGGGCATAGAGTAAACAGTGGAAAGAGTAGTAAGACGGGAGGAGATAGAGGGGGAGGGGAAGGGAGATAAAGGTTGGGTTAGAAAGAACAGATGAAAGAGAGGTTAAGAAGATGCTCATGTCGCAAAGCTCGAAATTTGTAAGTCCTCTTTCGTTCCCAATTCTCATTAGTCTTTTGCTCCTGTTTCAACGAAATTGGATTTCTTGAGGACTACATCGTGCAAAATGACTTTATTCTCTCGAGGAAGAAATGTCTGTTTCATATATTTGGAGGGGTTTCTTCCAAAATCTAATCCAGCAAAAGTGCATCGGGAAGACTAGTTCCATGATGTTTCCAACATCGTAAAGTATGCAATAGTCGTCTGTTCATGGGAATCGGCACTTCCGACTCGAGAAGACTTGCCACTTCTGAAATTGGAACGTTTCTTATCTTTTCAGGCTGTGAATGTTACCTGTCTTGCCCGAAAAAAGTGAATATCGCATTCTTCACAAAATCGCAGTGGACGATCAGAAATATTGCCGAAAATGCGCAGTTGAAGCTATGAATCTAAATTGCCTTCTTACTTCTGATGGTTAAAATAGCAGCTTACGATATAATATGCTCCTGCAAGTTCTATGTAGGTGTGTACATCAAAGTTCAGAAGAGCATTGGAGTTGCAGATCAGAAATGCAACTAACTGCAATTGAATGCTCTTATTTCAAATCATCTTATACTCACAAACCTTCAGCAAAAAACTGATAGCGTAAATGGGATGCATGATACGGGCGACTCGAAGAGATTCTTTGACCTTCAACGTTTGATTCATCTCTTCTGATCGTATCATCATGCACTTACTTGATATCGCGCATTGAGTGTGGCCTTTCCAAATAATGAATCGAATCTTCGCTCAAGAAATCGAATACCGTACCCATTTATCTGTACTTTCAAGTATTATCAAGAGTGCATTACGAAGCTCACCATGATAGTGAAGAAATCGACAACACTCGGAAAGAGAAGAGCCATTGGATGCCCTGAATTATAGATTATTGATATACTCGGAGTGTAATGGTGTACCTTTGACGTAAGCGGCGTATCCAATGATTGATCCCGATATTAGCTGGAATGTAGCACATATTTTTGATATTGTATGAAAACCAATGAACAATAAGGGACAGGAATTGCGTAAGCCAGAACATAAAAATAATATTCACCGGAAGTAGGGTACAAGGCAGATTCCAACGATAGGAGAAGCCAGAGTCGTGATAAATGTGCGGCTGACGGGAAGATATTATGCGTTCGAGGGCGATCTTCATCTCGAAACACGTACAACACATGTGAAGGATTGCATTGACAATGAGAAGATGCGATCGAGTCGCTGGAAGAAATGATATGAAGAATACTGTTATTGATAATTCACATCAATATTGAACATTAGGATTTTCAATACGAAGACGTAAAATCGAGTTCATACTTTCGAAATGAGGAGTTGATTCGGGAAAGAGATTATGCCATTGAATAAGACAGACGTTAATGAGATAGCCTTGCAATGAGAGAGCCCACGATGAAATGAGGAAACTGAAATGGTCAATGAATCATTTGCAATTGAGTACGACCCCTTTTCGAGATAACGGAAAAAGTATTCTGATTCTCACCGGCAATTGATGTGCACTGCACATTTGGATATTGCGAGGAGCAAGAGAAGGACGGGAATGGAACAGAAGACGCTGAGAAGGATGATGAAACAAGACAGTTCCGTGCTGGAGGGGGAATACTGGAGAATAGATTGCATCGTCGAGTCTGTATCTGCGAATGAATTGAATGAGAATGAGAAGGACAGACACCCTTAATGACCTTCACAACGATTGGAGACGGATGAATACAAGCAGGTGCTTGACCACTCAATTTTCTCTTTTCCTCGCGATATACGATATTTTTCCAGTACAAATGGGCAGTATGAGATGGAGTAAAAACATGTGATATAATAATCATTCTTCTCCGTTGCCATTATTATACTGAAAAACTTCAATTATGCTTTTCTTGGTGATGCGATCTGGTAAAATATGTGGTGAAATGTCAAATAGGACAACTAAATTGGAATAAAATGTCTGAGAGACAAGAATCAAATAGGGAATTGAGAATTGAACACCACTCAGAAAGCATGATTTTTTAACACAGTGTCTCTCTTCTTTCCACACACTCACTTTCTCTTTCTTTTTTTTGGAAAATAGATAGCTGAACACATTATCGTAGAGGATTTGTTTATCGCAGTTTTTTTTTCGGGAAAAATGGGGGGCAAAAACCAAAAAAAAAAAGAGTCAACGCGGAACCAATCTTGTTCGTGCTGCGAAATGAATCCGCATTTTGAATATACTGAATGCTGGTAATTATCATTATTTCATGTGAAATCCTCGTTACTGTCCATTTTTCCCAGAATATGGGTATGATTTCGCTGCTCTCAATCAGAGCTATTTAGTGTTTTCATTGAGGATTTGATGCATGTGTTGAAGAAATGCAAAAATTGATCTTCGAGCTCTCTTTTTTCATTTACTAAAAAATGAGCTCAACTACTCCGTCGGTGGGATCACTTATTGTATAAACAGCACCTCGCGGAAAAAAGTGCTCTAGCGCATCGGCGTTGCGGTCAAGCAGCGCGTCCCGAGAGATAAGTGCTGAGATTTGCAAGTGAAGAGAGGGAAGAAGGGTAGAGTGGACTCGACCAAGGTCACAAAATAACAGAGAGAGAGAGCGCGTGCTCAACAGAGAATTCCCGCACATTGTGCTCACATTTTCGATCGTCACTCTTCTTATCGCTCTTTTCGTGTCTCTATTCCTCGTATCACTTTCCATCTCAAAGTTGAGAAGCTGATTGCAGAGGAATCGTTGTTTGTTTGCGTCGCATCCCGTCATCGAACTGCTTCTTCTCTTTTGTTTTCTGCTTCCTTCTTTTCCCCCATCACTTCGGAATTCTCAGAATGAGCGACCACCCAGTGCCCGTGCTCTCACTGGAAGACGTCTTCAATTACGATGCGTACTTGTTCGATGCTGATGGTGAGAATATTATATATTCTAGATCATTTCACGAGTATTCAGTGGACTTCAGTGGGTAACGAGATAAAAAATGAGAGTGAGAGAAAACGGCGATGAGACACAGAGTGCGTAACGAGGCAGTTCCTGTTTATAGGAACCCTTTGGACACACGACGAGCCGATTCCTGGAGCCATCAAATTCGTTCAAGAGCTCATCTCGAGGGTATGAGTCAGTTGGAACTTTCGCCATCTTTTTGTGATCGTCTTCGCGATGACTCAGCAACTACTCAAAACTTTCTAACCTTTTTTTTCAAAATTTTCGAACTCCATCTCTCCTTTGCAGAACAAAAAAGTATTCATCATTACGAATAATTCTTCGCGATCGACTCGTCGATATCTGCAAAAAGTGGCCAGACTCGGATTTCCCGTGGAAGAGGTACACAACTCTTCGAAACGAAAATTTAGATTGTCATTGGCATACAAATGATGCCGTTACTTTCAGAAGAATATAATCTCTCCCAATACGATCATTATCGACTTCTGCAAGAGAAATCCTCACTTTATCAGGTAGTTTTGAGTGAACAGAGTCAATATTCGAAACGGAATCTCTCAGAAAGGGAATATATCTAATCGGTAACATCGGCATCAAAGAGGCACTCGAGGAGGCTCTCAACGTGGAATGCTTCGGAATCGGGGTAAGATCACTTTCATTGTCGCTCATCTACAAAATGCAGTCCCTCTAAAGCACGGCTTCTCTTGATTTCAGCACGATCCGATGCCGGATGCAGCAGGAGAAGGATTCCCATCGACGATCACTCTTGAGAAAGAGGCTTCTTGTGTCGTCGTCGGAGATGATCCTCACTTCTCCTACTTGAAACTGATCAAGGTCAGTCACAATACAGTCACATTTTGCGAGTGGTAATCACATTTTGTGCTTCGACTCAATGACTTATGTCAGGCGACCAACTATCTTGCTGATCCTAACTGTGGTTTCTTCATTGCTAATGAGGATGCGACTCTGCCCAACGACACGTACATTCTTCCAGGTAAGAAATGCATCGTTCGCCGCATACAATTCATTCAATATCTTCATTGTATTCGAATGGCTATAATGTATTACAGGCACTGGTTGCTTCGCTGCGGCTCTTCGTACTGCTGTTCTTCCGCGTGAACCCGTTCTATTCGGAAAGCCAGGAGAACCAATGGGAAGATATCTCAAGAACAATCTCGAATTGAACCCCGAGAAGACGATCATGTTTGGAGATAGGTGAGCTACTTCACTTTGAGGCAAGAATAATGAGCGATCGCGGGAAAGAGCTAAGCTTATTGATCACAAAAGGTTTATCGAATTTCACAATACTTATTTTCAGACTGGACACTGACATCAAATTCGGGTCAGTAAACGGATTCGATACGTGTTGGGTGCGAACGGGAACTCATTCGGTGGATGATGTGAACAGAGCGATCGATGGAGACGATAAATCACTCGTTCCCATGTTCACATTCTCATTCACGGATGTTCAGTAGTCTTTTTTTTATTTATTTCGACATCGTTAATAAATATTTTGAGACTTAGTTTTGTATTTTCAAACACATAAAAATATTTCCTTTTTTTAAATTTTTATTATCGTTTTCATCGTTCCCACACCGTTTTCAAGTAATTAAAATACGTGTCTGTTTCGACATTTACGATCTCGTCTCTTGGTGCCACACTGTATTTACATCTGTAAACAAGTATGATTCAAAATCTCAAAGAGAGGTTAGCAGAACTGTAGTTGCTCTTGATAAAATATTATCGGAAAGTTCGTCGTAATTCCCAGTGCAGCGCGATGAGCATTGTTTTCATCACCACTCAGTTCAAAGTATGATTTTTTTAATTAAAAAAATATTGAAAAAAAAGTTTACCGTGAAGAATACAACTCGAAGAAATCCAAAGTGGCCTAGTAGTCCACAGAATGGACTGAAGAATGGGAATATCAAAATGATTGTAATGAACATCAATGACCATCCGCAGTACAACAGTCGCCCTTACTGCCCTGCTAATACATCAACAAACAAAAGGTATGCTTTCACTGAACACGATCATTAGGAACTCTATCGATATTATGACAGCAATGACTCTGTAGTAATATCCTTCTGAAATGTACCAGAATGTGGGGATATAAATACGCATAAACGTTGATCAATAACAGCAAAATATTTTTTTCCATTACAAGAGGGAGTGACGTGGATACTGTGGATTCTGTAGTAGGTGTTGTATGATGAAAACCGTAAAGTTCGCATCTGATGATGATAATAAGTAATTATATCAGACTCTTATCTTTATATCGATTTGGTTGCACTTTCGACCTCATCAACGAGTTTTATTCAAGGTAAAGATGTATAAAATGGAGTGTTGAACAATTCTCACGCTAATCCCACATGGTTTTCAAATATCGAAAGTAAGTTTCTGTTTCTACATTGATGGTCTCTTCCCTCGGAGCAACTCGATGCTCGGTTCTGTAAGTTCCCTTGTCTCATACCAATCATCATTTTCACTCACTTGTATTCTCCCCACGAGAAGTAAATCAAGAACGTTCGTCGTAATCCTCGATGAGAGAGAATTAGTAGCGTTTTCATTGCGACGCAATTCAGAGAGTGAATCTAGTTCAATTGAATATTACATTTTGCAAAAAAAAGGATACAGTGAAGAAAAGAACGCGCATGAGTCCGTATTGACCCAACCCTTCCTGCCAGAGAACACAAGTGATCAGACTGGAATGATTCAATTATACTGTGATATGAAATATTAATTACCTGCAGCTTTTGACAATCGAAGAATACACAACGACAGGAATGACTGCCCTTGCATACTCGAGTATTTCAGCCAACTAAAATAAATATCTAATACGAAACGAATAACCACACTTTCAAAATTATCTAAAGTATCAATGATTAATAGAAAAAGTAAAATGTGCTCACTTGATATCTAACAGACAATGGGCACTCATTCATCCTTCGATACTTCTTCCTACTATGCATGTGAAGAATAAACGAAAACTTAAATTGAATATTAGTTTATTACAAGTCAATTACTCAATTATGTAATAGAGATAACATTTCAAAATATTTACCACATTCATTGGAAGCTCTATAGACAGAATAATCCCAATTCCGATGTAAAAATGCCCTTCTAAAATTGATAATTTTTGAGAGAGTTCGAAACAGCACTTAACCAATATCAGAATAGTATGCCCATGGGATAGCGAAGCAAATCTGATGAGAAAGTAGAACAATACCAATAAACCGGAAGAAAATGAACGATCACTAGGATTTTCCGAGATTTTCCCGGAAAATTGCGGAAAACTGAGTTTGACCACTCAGAGGTGTTCAAATGGGCTGAAAATCGGAATTTCACCCTCTCTCGCGATGCTGACGCGGATTTTTGAGAAAAAATTTTTTTTTATTCACTGAAATTCGGAAAAATGGAAATAAATCAATTTGCGATGTGAAACCTAATTTCCGGCTCCGGATGTTACGGTAGTGTTAGCGACACCTTGTCGTGTTTTCCTGTCAGCAAGAAGCAGTTGCAACGTTTCCACCTTATTTCTATCCGTTTTGATGCCTATTTCACTGTTTTTTGTGTTTCAAACGATTGTAAGGCTCAAACCGAGGGCAGCCCGACCTTTTTGTGCCGGCTGTTAAGGTTTTTCCGTTTACTGTGCCTATTGTGAGCTGGTAGAGTCGCGTTTTATCTCTGAAAGAGCTAAATAGAGCAATATATCTTTGCGAGTCATCAGCGAATGTATTGGTTATAGCGGAATTATCTTTATTAATCGAAAGAACACTGAATTATCTATAAATTTGAACCATTTCGATCATAAGAACGTGTTAATAGGGTATTTGCAGGCATCTCCCTCTCTTCGATGGACGTTTTCATCGCTTCTGGCTGGATTTATCAGGTACACACTTCTCCTATGTGTTAATCCTGTTTATCTCCCGGGGTTGTTGGTCAATTCATCAGGAAACTGGGGGAGTGCAGCATGCCAGGCCCGAAGACGAGCCGAGGAGCCTCGTCACTAGCTCAAATTGAGGTAAGCATTGGTTGAAAGCTTTCCATTTACATTCCATTAATACCTTTAGAATGTAATAAAACTAATGCGAATTAAATTTTAAAAGAAATGTTGTGTTTATGCCTTTTCACTAATTAGCTACCGTCCCAATTAGCCAAAACGAGCTTTTACACCAAATTTCTATCACTCATTACTTTATCATGGCACTATAATGATATCATTTATTAACTGTTACAACAGAACATTACAAGTAAATAGGCGATATGCATTGATTAATTAATAAATTATAGCAGGATCCACACGTCCTCTCGAGAGAAAGAGAGCGAGGAGGCTGACCGGGCATCGAAAAGGTTTGTCCAATATTTAACAACTTTTATTTCAATTTATGGAAATATATAATTCATTCTATAAAGTGCAATTAATGTACTAATTAAATTCAGGTGCATCAATTATATTCTCGTAAATCACTTCGTCATGCTAAGGTAAATCACTTTTATTATCTAGGAAATTATATTTTCCGCCCTATCCCCCTTTCAAACATTCGTGTTGATTTTTGAAAACAACTCCCTCTACGCACGTTGACTCCCGTAAGACCATGGTGACTCCTTGCGAGTTGGGCGATATTGAATGCCCAACCGCTTTGAGTCCCTGTGTTCTAGAGCTGTCAACGAGCTACCATCCTACCCTTATTAGTATCACCTTATCCCTTTTACATGTACGGAATAACCTGTCAGAAATTCCTCATTTTTAACTTTTCAATATATGAAAAAATATTTATAATTTCAGGCAGCTTGATCGAAGATGACCAACAATTGGTAAGAATGTGTTTTTATTCAATATTTTCTAAATGGTCATTTTATGCTATGCATTGAATTCTTAGATTACGGTATTTGAATTTTTTTAAATTATAAGTATTGTGAAAGAGCCAAAGAAGTTATCGAATATTGGGTATATATCAAACTGTGATACAGATTTAAACAACAAAAGAAGATGAACAATACGACGATACTATACTGGAAAATACTATACTGGAAAAAAAATTTATAGTCCCTCTCGTTGTTGTGATTTATATTAGGCACAACTGAAGGTAAAAAGAGAACGTTTGCAAAAATGAAAACAAAAAATATTATTTTTACGAAAAAAAGTTAACCTTCGGAAATGCTGTCAGAAATCACGGGCTTTCAACTTGGTGTGCGACGTCGTATTGTTCATCTTCTTTTGTTGTTTAAATCTGTATCACAGTAGGGACCACCAACCGGAAAATAAATTTTCGAAAGCCGGAATAAAGACGTTGATCGGTGTGCCTGTGTGGTGTGTTTTCCCAATGCGCCAATATGAATTTTCACGGCCAAATTTGGTTTATTTCCTTTTATCGATTTAATTCGTTACCCCTCACTCCAATTTTGTGTTTTGTTGGTGGGAAATATATCCCTGGTTGGATTATTTTCTCATTGTTCGAAACGTTATTTGCACATTTTATTTAGACGCGTTTTTCTAAGACTATGTTTTTCAAAAAAGCATGTTTTTCGAGTGCCATTATCGAGCGCGTTCACCCCCCTCTCCAATTTTCAACTGAATCTTATGAGATGGTAGAGGCACGCATTGTGAGAAAGTTTGAATTGATTTGTTATTTGCAGATTTTCGCTATACTGGCTTAAAGGGGCGAATTTTCCATGCTTGAGGAATTTTCACTTTCGTCGCACTTTTGCCTATGTTCCTAAGCAACCGATTTCCTGTCCATTTTTTCTGATGATCGACATGACTAGACGAATCGGTCACAAATGTTGCTAGTCTTTTAGCCTTGCTATGAAAAAGTTATAGGCGATTGAATCATGCCGAGTTTCTAGAAAAGCAAAATATTGTCCATATTTTTGTGTTAGAAGTGTCCCCCTCTAAAGTTCTATGTGGTAATGATAGAAAATCTATTCCTCGTTGCCACCCTACGGTTTGGTTCAAAATGTTATTTGCGTATTTTTGTAACAACATTTTTGCCGAAGGTATGTCGTGCTAAATCCAGGTTTTCCCCTATAAGTACTCAAAAGTTGCTGAACGGCTTGTACGTATTCCCCTCATATTCACTATTAGTTTATAGAAAGTAAATTGAATCATTTGTGTTTTTCATCGTAGATTTGTGATATTTGTGCTTTAAAAGAAAAATTAATATTCTCTCCTATTTCTGGTCAGCAGATCAAGCTCATTTTTTAAGAGAATTAAGACACTACCGAGAACATTAGAATAGCGAAATATCCACTTCGAACTTTAGATAACACTTGCTAGAGGATTACGGTAAGTGTTTATTAGCAAAATTTTGATCGTTCGGGACGTGAGTGGCTAAAGTGAATGGTAAATTTCTTTATTGGTCACGATTCCCTAGATTATAGTGAAGAAAAAATAATTTTAAACCTGCTTTTAAAAAATTAAATAATGACATAACAATAAATATATGACACGAGGAAGCACGACCGCGACGCGCACCACCACGCGTTGCGTGCATCAACGCTCTCTTGTGGGCGGAGCTTTCGAATGTACCTTCTGTTTGCGAAAACTTTCCACTAAAGTGGAAATTCTAGTTATTATTTCAGAGTCCAGTACCACATCCGACTGTATTACAGTGAAAACCAAACCGATTAAAAAATACTACAAGTTTCGATGGTGGTCCCTAGTATCACAGTTTGATATATACCCAATATTCGATAACTTCTTTGGCTCTTTCACAATACTTATAATTTAAAAAAAATTCAAATACCGTAATCTAAGAATTCAATGCATAGCATAAAATGACCATTTAGAAAATATTGAATAAAAACACATTCTTACCAATTGTTGGTCATCTTCGATCAAGCTGCCTGAAATTATAAATATTTTTTCATATATTGAAAAGTTAAAAATGAGGAATTTCTGACAGGTTATTCCGTACATGTAAAAGGGATAAGGTGATACTAATAAGGGTAGGATGGTAGCTCGTTGACAGCTCTAGAACACAGGGACTCAAAGCGGTTGGGCATTCAATATCGCCCAACTCGCAAGGAGTCACCATGGTCTTACGGGAGTCAACGTGCGTAGAGGGAGTTGTTTTCAAAAATCAACACGAATGTTTGAAAGGGGGATAGGGCGGAAAATATAATTTCCTAGATAATAAAAGTGATTTACCTTAGCATGACGAAGTGATTTACGAGAATATAATTGATGCACCTGAATTTAATTAGTACATTAATTGCACTTTATAGAATGAATTATATATTTCCATAAATTGAAATAAAAGTTGTTAAATATTGGACAAACCTTTTCGATGCCCGGTCAGCCTCCTCGCTCTCTTTCTCTCGAGAGGACGTGTGGATCCTGCTATAATTTATTAATTAATCAATGCATATCGCCTATTTACTTGTAATGTTCTGTTGTAACAGTTAATAAATGATATCATTATAGTGCCATGATAAAGTAATGAGTGATAGAAATTTGGTGTAAAAGCTCGTTTTGGCTAATTGGGACGGTAGCTAATTAGTGAAAAGGCATAAACACAACATTTCTTTTAAAATTTAATTCGCATTAGTTTTATTACATTCTAAAGGTATTAATGGAATGTAAATGGAAAGCTTTCAACCAATGCTTACCTCAATTTGAGCTAGTGACGAGGCTCCTCGGCTCGTCTTCGGGCCTGGCATGCTGCACTCCCCCAGTTTCCTGATGAATTGACCAACAACCCCGGGAGATAAACAGGATTAACACATAGGAGAAGTGTGTACCTGATAAATCCAGCCAGAAGCGATGAAAACGTCCATCGAAGAGAGGGAGATGCCTGCAAATACCCTATTAACACGTTCTTATGATCGAAATGGTTCAAATTTATAGATAATTCAGTGTTCTTTCGATTAATAAAGATAATTCCGCTATAACCAATACATTCGCTGATGACTCGCAAAGATATATTGCTCTATTTAGCTCTTTCAGAGATAAAACGCGACTCTACCAGCTCACAATAGGCACAGTAAACGGAAAAACCTTAACAGCCGGCACAAAAAGGTCGGGCTGCCCTCGGTTTGAGCCTTACAATCGTTTGAAACACAAAAAACAGTGAAATAGGCATCAAAACGGATAGAAATAAGGTGGAAACGTTGCAACTGCTTCTTGCTGACAGGAAAACACGACAAGGTGTCGCTAACACTACCGTAACATCCGGAGCCGGAAATTAGGTTTCACATCGCAAATTGATTTATTTCCATTTTTCCGAATTTCAGTGAATAAAAAAAAATTTTTTCTCAAAAATCCGCGTCAGCATCGCGAGAGAGGGTGAAATTCCGATTTTCAGCCCATTTGAACATCTCTGAGTGGTCAAACTCAGTTTTCCGCAATTTTCCGGGAAAATCTCGGAAAATCCTAGTGATCGTTCATTTTCTTCCGGTTTATTGGTAGAAGAGACAGGAGCTCACCGCAAACAATGCCATGAATATTATCGAATTCCAAGATGCTATACTTTCACTGTATGTGGTTGCGTTCCAAAGAGCCACGAATCTTTTCAAAATGCAACGATTGCACGAAGTAAGGAAGGCTTTTCTATCTAACCTTTCCACTACAAGGTATACGGAAACAATAGTGGATATGCCGTATCCGATTTCGTGAATGAACATGATGAAAGATGTCTCACCTGAAGATTTTGTATGCCACATCATAACAATATTTAAACTGACTCATGTCATCGGGCAGATGAAGACCTGTGTAGAATTCATAGAAAACATTAGTGATCTGAACCGTGATTAACTGCATTTGAACAGTTGCCGAGCTGATAAGAAGCAGTCTGCAATTGATGCACTCATTGTTCATTCACACATTTTTTTTAGCTCACTTGCAATTAAAATGAAGGGTTCCTGTCTTAGCAATAACGATGAGACAAGGGATCATTGATAATAGGGACACAGAAGCGACGAATAATTCGAAACTCTGGACTAAAACATGATGGTCCTTCGTAAATGTTGCACAACTGTCCAGTGTTGATTTGATTGCATCAGCCATTGCAATAGAGGGATGTCGAGATAATTGTTAGGAGACAGTCATCACTGGTCTGAGATATGAAAATATAGTGGTAAAGGCCGCCGTAACCTATCACTCGCTTCACTCAAGCGTGATAATCTTATCCGTCATCATCATAATTATTGCCATGCGAAGAAAGAAGAAATCGACGATGACAGAATAGTGTTGTTCTATTCGTACTTCAGGCATCTAGAACTGAGGTTAGACTGAGTCAGTTTTACGAGAAATGCGTTCATTAGTACGTTCACGTCATTCCTCCAGCTAATAGCTGATGGATTAGAATTGTTGAAGTGAACAAAAGTGCACATTAAATCGAAAATTTAAATTATTTTATTTCTATTTAATTAGAGATAGCGAAGGATTAATGTTTACAGACATCAACCCCACAACCTGTGCGGATACATTTATTTTATTTGTTGAAAAGCAAATATTTGATATTCACTATATTCGAATTCAACTAATTTCTGTCACACATCAACATTAGAGAACCTATTGCCACATATTTTTCAAGTGTCGAAAATAAGTTTCTGTTTCTTCGATTGAGGTTTCTGTTCTTGCTGCAATGCGATTCCCATGTCTGCAAGGTTGTCTGTTATATCGTACAATCTGGACTCCTCTCTACACTCATTTACCGACTACACTACACTAGACTCACTAACCGGGGTTCGCCGCTCGAGAAATAGATCCAAAATGTTCGTTTCAATCCTCGATGAGAAGCGATTAGAATTGTTTTCATCAATACGCAATTTGCGGAGTGAATCTGGAAAAAAGATCGATCGAGAAGGTGTCTAATGAATTTATATTTACACTGAAGAAAACAATGCGCATGAATCCGTATTGTCCGAGCCCTTCCTGCCAGAGTATACATGTGAGCAGGCTGCATAGAAAATTAAACAGATCATACAAAAAAAGTAACCTGGAACTTTTGATAACCGAAGAGAGAATCACGACCGGAATAACGGCACGCGCGTACTCGAGTATTTCAGCCAACTAAACGTTGTAGCAAGCAAAAATTGAAAACAATCAAACATTCGACAACACACCTGGTATCGAACGGTTAAAGGACATTCGTTCATCAAACGATATCGTTTCTTGCTGTACAAGTAAAGGACAAACGAAAACTGAAATCGCGCTTTCAAAATCATTACTGCCACATTTCAAAAATGGTAAGTGTATCTCGGTACTCACCAAACTCATCGGTAACTCTAACATCATGATTATCGCAATTCCAATATAGTAGTGCTGCTCTGAAATGTACTAATCTTCGTGAATTAATTGAGATACTGGAAAAACCGACCGACATCGGAAAAATAAGCCCAAGGGACAGCGAAAAAAGTCTGAAAATCAGGAGCGTGAATAGATATGTGAGCTTTGTGTACCGCCAGTAGTATGTGACAGATTATAGTAGATGACGAAGCTACGGATTCGGAGTAGTTAGAAACATTCCACAAGGCAACAAACCTGAAACATTTTTCTCCAACAAGCTGCATTGAAAGGAAAAGGAAATTCAACAACTGATAAACCAACCTTTCGATTACGAGATAGACAGACACAACTGTAGACATTCCATAGCCTA
Organism: Pristionchus exspectatus; assembly: GCA_911812115.1. Taxonomy (NCBI): domain Eukaryota; kingdom Metazoa; phylum Nematoda; class Chromadorea; order Rhabditida; family Neodiplogasteridae; genus Pristionchus; species Pristionchus exspectatus. The sequence continues at coordinate 13,783,505 of OU461582.1, forward strand.
CTTCATGTGCGAACATGAACCACTTCTCTTCGCCTGTAATTCTCTCATTATTTTTCACGGACGACGGATGGTCTACAAGAATGAGTTACACAGTACCCCCTCATTGCATCCAAAACAAAAAACAACAACATATTTACAAAGGATTCTGACCAACGTCATCGGGCAGATGAACTCCCGTGTAGAATTCGTAGAGAATCACAATGAGCTGCATCGTAATTATCTGAAGTTGAACTAGCGCCGACCACATGAGCAGAGCTCTGAATTATCTATACGTAAAAAGCATCTTCAAAGATCATACTTGCAGTTCCAGTGTAACGTTCCTGTTTTAGCAATAACGAATAGACACGGAAGCATAGATATGAGACACACGGAGGCGATGAGTATCTCGAAACTCTGCACGGCGACATAATGAATTTTCGAAAATTCAAAAGCACTATCGAAAAATGTCTTGATCGCTTCCTTCATCGCTATAGAGAAAAGACGAATGAGTAGGCCGTTTTCAGTGGTGTTATTGGTGGTGAGAAGAGAATAGAAAAGGTTGGCATTTCCAATCGATAGACGAAGCGTAAGAAACGGAAAATCATCATAATTATTCCTGTGAGAACAAAGCTCTCGTATGCCTTGTGATATCACTTTACAGCTCGGTGATTGTTTTCAGTTTAAAGGAGGAGTAACATGAAAGTTTGAGTCACTAAGTTGACAACGTAGTGCTGTAGCTATCGACAGCCATATCAGAATTCTGAAGTCCCCATATTTGTATCTCATCTCTGAACCGAGATACAGCGAGTTGGCCTTGTGCCAAAGCTTCCCTCATGGCAGGAAAGGGCGGGGATTTTGAACTGTTGATTTCACTGGGAAGGGACTGCGCACTGATCTACCCCAGTCTCCCCTTGTCTCTTCCCATCGATCGCCTTCCTCCCTCTCCCTATCAGAGGACGGGAAAAAGGAATAGGGTCTTGGCAAAGTGCCAACTGCTAACTACGGTCACTTCCCATGGCCGGCATTTCGTTGTGAGAGTCTCTAACATTCTTTCCTGTCACTCCTCCTTTAAAAATGAACGGCATAAGAATTTGACAAACTTTGCGAAAATTATTTATCAACTTCATCCTGTTTAGCCCGTACACGTAGATATAATAGAGAGATCACGTTTAATTTAGATAAATGGTTTTGTCGAGCATAATCAAGTGAGTACAAATCGAGTTGGTGTCCGACTGCTAGGCGATGCCGGATTTCCCATCGTGATTTCGGATCCGTGTCGCGAGGCTGAAATGAGGAAATCGTTAGAGGTTTGGTCCCGGAACTAAGCTGAAATTAATCAAGCGAAGCCTGAATGAAATTCGTCCTCGAAAAACTGCTCTTTTACTAGTCTCCTTCCTCATATTTGATGACCTTCCCTGGCAAATCGTGAAAGCTCGCTGATGAAAGGATGAAACGCACTGAATAGATCGTTGATGGGAAGGGCGAAGGGACGACAACAGAAATTGGAGAGGAAGGCACGACGATATTCGCGAGAGATGAGAAAGTGAATGTAGTATGTGAGAGAATAGGCAGCGAGGGCGAAGAGAACCTGTGAATTTGTGTATTAGTCACTAATGAATTAGTGAATGCTAGTGAGACTCGGATTCTTATTTTCCATTGCGCGTTCATTCAAAATTCTTATTTGCGCGTTCATCTTGAATACCAGGCGAGTGAACAATTAAAATTTTCATAACGGCGTGACAGATAATTACATTCAACTACAAAGTTCTAATGCTCACAGCGTATTGGTTGTACACTCGAATGAATAGCGAATCGAGTGGCATTCGTGTGGCCAGAAACGATATCGTCACTGTACAGAACCTGAATGCGGTATTTTGAATATTTTGTTTCAGTTTTTTTTTATTTGCTTTCCATAGCATCGGTCTCAAGAAGAGCAAAACAATATATTATTCCTCGAGTAAAAAAAATAATCACAGTGAGAAGCTTTCCGCTCTGGGAAATTAGCTTGACTAGTGAGAAGAAAGGAAGTTCCATGAATATTGTGACTCACCAAGAAAGCAAGTACGTCCCACTCAGTGCAACCATCGATTTGGCAGCACGAATCTGCGAACTCTTCACCGTTCTTGTAGGAGATTTCTAAAATACGAATTATTATTCTGGAAAAGGAAGTTGTAATCTTACACTCACTCTAATGAGTAGGTAGATGATGTAGAGATAGAGAAGAAGAACGATCACACCGAGAACGAGACCCACTTGCGTACGCACGTTGTTCACTACCTAGAATGTACTATGTATGTACTATTTATTCATGACATCATGGATAAATGAGATAAGAATGGTCTTTCAACGTTCCACAGTGGAATGGGTTTTTCTCAAGTCATTCCATCTCAACTAGTCGAATCGGCACACTCACCCGTGGAAATGCCTCTGGTGGATTGCACACGGCAATTTGACGATCGTCATCGAAGAAAGTGGAAGCGACGATGAATGAAGACGCGTAGAGAATGCACGGTATCTGGAGCAGACAAACGTATCGAAGAGACCGAATACGAATGTACCTGAAACTCGTTATTTGAATATTAAAAGAATGACCAAGCTGAGGGGTAAACCTTGCCGGAAAAAGCAGTGAAATCATCACATCCACTCCGAGGACAACGTAGAGAATTGCTTGATGAGAGACAGCATACATTGTGGGAGGAATGGTCTGCGCCCAGATGCATTCCTCCAAGAAATCTTTTCATCAATGAAGGAACGTCGTCTGATTACCTGTTTAGTTAGTCGGATTCCACCCATAATTCGAAAGACATTGATAAAGTTGTGTGTAAGCATCACGAAGTGCATCACACAGAGAATACAGAGCAAAAGAGCTACAAAACGGCAGTTTATTAATGGATTGACATATGTTTGCTCACCTCGACTTGATCGAATCTTCTCGTTGGTGGCAATTGTGTAGAGGAACGAGAGATTTCCAAAAAATCCGAAGAAAACAAAAAAGAAAATGGCTACGACGACAACTGTTGTGTGGATGTCCATAGAGTGCAGATGTTGAGACTGGAATTGGACCCTCTCGCTTCCAATCACTACGGGGTTTCACAAGCCATAGCGATGAATTAATTCCGCGGAGAAATGAAATGAACTACACGAGAGACGAACAATTTTCATCAAGCATCTATCTTCGCAATAATTTCCGTCGCCTAGAGAGAAAACAAGAGAAATAAGAGATTAATATGCAGACGAAGATCGAAAGAAGCATGCGAAAACGGAGGAATAATTGAGTGTGGGGCAATGACCGAACATCACAACAACAAAACTCCGCCATTGAACTTCGTTACTCAAATCGTGTACTTATGGCCATATTTTTCCCAAGATAATATGTTAGTAGTTCAAAGTTTTAGAACCTTTGAATGGACTGGATGGTGAATCGTGCCCAATACACATAAACTGAAGCAGACAGCGGATTGAAAGATAGAAGGAAAGTGAAAGAGAAGAGTACACAGAGACAAACCGAAAAGCAAGAAAATTCACTCTTCCTTCCCACTCTCGGCAAATTACTCACTTTTAGCTCAATAGGTCACTCGGTTTCAATTTCGCTGAACCCGCGATTGCATTGATTTTGAAAGTTACAGGCACTGTCCGTTTTATCCGTTTAACGCTTGCAAAAATTGAAAGAACATGGAAACACATCCGTAATTTTGAAAAGCAAAATATTGTTTGAATTGTTTTGAAAACACAAATAAGCTATCTAACAAAACTGATATAGAATCAGAGCTTGGGCTTGCACTTTCCCGTTGGGCCGTTGCAGTAACACCACGAAGAGTCGACGGGAGCCTGGAAAAGACAGAATGGAAATAAAGAATGGAGAAGGACATTCTCACCGATTCGCACTTCTCCCCTCTCACAAATTCCTTTGGCTGAGGGCATCTTTCTCCGCACGAGTATATTGTACCCGGTAGACTCCTGAATTATTCTCAATTCTTTGTACTTAAAGATGCTGAATGCATTATGATAGAGCGATAATTTCGAAAAGGGCAAGGGAGGAAACTGACCAAGTGACTTGGCAACAGTTGTCCGTACAGTCTTTCAGTGTCAATCCGGGCTCTTCCGATCCGGGTCCCCATCGAATGAGACCATCGTAGCATTTGAGTGAAGTGACCACGATAAGAAGAGAGGAGAAGACGAGAAGAAGGCGCATTACTGGTCAGTGAGAATGAGAGTAATACAAAGTGAGGGAGGAGGTATTATTGGCCACTCGCAGAAAGTTACACGAGAACCGGTTAACACTGAGTACAGAAATCGACCAAGAATAAGAGCTCCACTCTCGAGAAGAAATCTTTCACTGTTGGAGAAGTGTTCGATTTAATCAAAAGTTGTTCTAATGGTTTGACCATTTTCGAAAATGTCATTGTTTGATTGCTCGTTGGTTCGCTGTTCGTGTTTTACGAGATGCGAGAATAATTTATTCTGTATTTGCTTTGTCACACAGTGGTCATTAGAACTTGGGTTTGCACTGTCCGACGAGGCCATTGCAGAAGCACCACGAAGCATCAGTAGGCGCCTGGAAATATTCTATATTCTTCATGCCTCGGATATCGAGTCCCACCTGTTCACACTTTTCTCCCTTGACAAATTTGCTCTCTTTAGGGCATCCTCTTCCACACGAATAGATCGTACCAGGCATGCTCCTGGAAAGTGTTTACATTCTGCTGTAGGAATCGATTACATCATCATACCAAGTGACCTGACAGCAGTTCTCATCACAGTTCTTCAGTGCAAGTTTCGCATCCTTGGGTGACATTCCCCAACTGACGACTCCATCGTAGCACTTGAGAGAAGAAGCGACAGTGAAGGAAACGAAGATAAGGAGGACGAGACGCATACTTTCGACGAATTGATCACTTTGCAACGAGGTCCATCATTTTTATAGATTCCGAACAGAAAGTAGAACCGGTTGTTCCCGATCTTAGTACTGAAACCAATCGAGAAAAAGGCTGCTGGTTTCACTTTCTTGGCGAATAAAATTGTTATCCTTTGGTTCCCAATTGATGCCATGTGCCAATCGAAGAGAATAGTGAACTAACTTTATCATGAAATTTTTGAAAGCTGTATTTATCGAGAGATGATCTCCACTTTTCATCTGATATTGAAAAAAGAGCGAGAGACTTCTATAAAAGCTCTTGGGCGAAATATAAATCGCCGATAACAGAGGTCTTCTGAGAGATTGCATGAATTCCAGACCCCCCATTGACAAACTGTTCAAAGTGCTTCGATTCGGTCCAAATTTTGAGGGTTGATGCATCCATGGACTAAGAATGTTCGGCTGACTTGAATAGGCCGTATACTCATTTACGCCTAATAACCGGCTACGGAGCGGTCGGATTTTCAAAAAATCATAACTTTCTTTAAAATTGAGATACAGACTCGTTCAAAAGCGGAAAATGTGCGCCTTACTGAGTACTATAACAGAGGTCTTCTGAGAGATTGCATGAATTCCAGACCCCCCATTGACAAACTGTTCAAAGTGCTTCGATTCGGTCCAAATTTTGAGGGTTGATGCATCCATGGACTAAGAATGTTCGGCTGACTTGAATAGGCCGTATACTCATTTACGCCTAATAACCGGCTACGGAGCGGTCGGATTTTCAAAAAATCATAACTTTCTTTAAAATTGAGATACAGACTCGTTCAAAAGCGGAAAATGTGCGCCTTACTGAGTACTATAAAACACTTTTTAGCGCAAGTTGATTGGTCAAAAGACCTTCTTGAAAACGTTGAAAAACCATTTTCTAGAGCCAAAAATTGGCCGTCGTGAAAAAAAACATTCCACGTTTCCCCGAGATAAGGTCAAAATCGAAATCTACGTACAATTTTACTACGGTCCCCAAATTTTTTCGAATATTGGAGGTTAACATGTCACTTTTTTTGAGGCTCGAAAGGAATTTTTCGGGTATTTTTTGTGAGAATCGCTAATTTGCACTCTGAATTGCTTTTTAACAGAGGTCTTCTGAGAGATCGCAGGTGCCGTTTGACAAACTGTTCAAAGTGCTTCGATTCGGCCCAAATTTTGAGGGTTGATGCATCCATGGACGACGAATCTTCGGCTGACTTGATTAGGCCGCAAACTCATTTATACCCGAAAACCGGCTACGGAGCGGTCGGATTTTCAAAAAAATCATAACTTTCTTTAAAATTGAGATACAGACTCGTTCAAAAGCGGAAAATGTGCGCCTTACTGAGTACTATAAAACACTTTTTAGCGCAATTTGATTGGTCAAAAGACCTTCTTGAAAACGTTGAAAAACCATTTTCTAGAGCCAAAAATTGGCCGTCGTGAAAAAAAACATTCCACGTTTCCCCGAGATAAGGTCAAAATCGAAATCTACGTACAATTTTACTACGGTCCCCAAATTTTTTCGAATATTGGAGGTTAACATGTCACTTTTTTTGAGGCTCGAAAAGAATTTTTCGGGTATTTTTTGTGAGAATCGCTAATTTGCACTCTGAATTGCTTTTTAATGGACCCTTCAAATCCTCTCCATTTCAATCGTAGTGAACAAAAATAATATTTAGTGCTGTTTCCGACACAAATATCTGCATTTTTCCTCATCTGATCGAGGGTATTGGAAATGTCTGCATGCTATCGCTTTTTTCGCCATTAGACGCTGACAACACGGAACTGACACACAATTTACGCCCTTCAAATCCTCTCCATTTTAATCGTAGTGAACAAAAATAATGCAGACATTTCCAATACCCTCGATCAGATGAGGAAAAATACAGATATTTGTGTCGGAAACAGCACTAAATATTATTTTTGTTCACTACGATTGAAATGGAGAGGATTTGAAGGGTCCATTAACAGAGGTCTTCTGAGAGATTGCATGAATTCCAGACCCCCCATTGACAAACTGTTCAAAGTGCTTCGATTCGGTCCAAATTTTGAGGGTTGATGCATCCATGGACTAAGAATGTTCGGCTGACTTGAATAGGCCGTATACTCATTTACGCCTAATAACCGGCTACGGAGCGGTCGGATTTTCAAAAAATCATAACTTTCTTTAAAATTGAGATACAGACTCGTTCAAAAGCGGAAAATGTGCGCCTTACTGAGTACTATAAAACACTTTTTAGCGCAAGTTGATTGGTCAAAAGACCTTCTTGAAAACGTTGAAAAACCATTTTCTAGAGCCAAAAATTGGCCGTCGTGAAAAAAAACATTCCACGTTTCCCCGAGATAAGGTCAAAATCGAAATCTACGTACAATTTTACTACGGTCCCCAAATTTTTTCGAATATTGGAGGTTAACATGTCACTTTTTTTGAGGCTCGAAAGGAATTTTTCGGGTATTTTTTGTGAGAATCGCTAATTTGCACTCTGAATTGCTTTTTAATGGACCCTTCAAATCCTCTCCATTTCAATCGTAGTGAACAAAAATAATATTTAGTGCTGTTTCCGACACAAATATCTGTATTTTTCCTCATCTGATCGAGGGTATTGGAAATGTCTGCATTATTTTTGTTCACTACGATTAAAATGGAGAGGATTTGAAGGGCGTAAATTGTGTGTCAGTTCCGTGTTGTCAGCGTCTAATGGCGAAAAAAGCGATAGCATGCAGACATTTCCAATACCCTCGATCAGATGAGGAAAAATGCAGATATTTGTGTCGGAAACAGCACTAAATATTATTTTTGTTCACTACGATTGAAATGGAGAGGATTTGAAGGGTCCATTAAAAAGCAATTCAGAGTGCAAATTAGCGATTCTCACAAAAAATACCCGAAAAATTCTTTTCGAGCCTCAAAAAAAGTGACATGTTAACCTCCAATATTCGAAAAAATTTGGGGACCGTAGTAAAATTGTACGTAGATTTCGATTTTGACCTTATCTCGGGGAAACGTGGAATGTTTTTTTTCACGACGGCCAATTTTTGGCTCTAGAAAATGGTTTTTCAACGTTTTCAAGAAGGTCTTTTGACCAATCAAATTGCGCTAAAAAGTGTTTTATAGTACTCAGTAAGGCGCACATTTTCCGCTTTTGAACGAGTCTGTATCTCAATTTTAAAGAAAGTTATGATTTTTTTGAAAATCCGACCGCTCCGTAGCCGGTTTTCGGGTATAAATGAGTTTGCGGCCTAATCAAGTCAGCCGAAGATTCGTCGTCCATGGATGCATCAACCCTCAAAATTTGGGCCGAATCGAAGCACTTTGAACAGTTTGTCAAACGGCACCTGCGATCTCTCAGAAGACCTCTGATAATCGTCCGTGAAGAAGACGACTATGAGCGGATTGACGACAGGAAATGCGGTACAGTCATCTGCAAACGGATATTCAGATTTAAATTGAAAATTTTATCACTGTTATAAGCTGTGAAGGGAATTCACTAAAAAAATTCTCAAAAGAGTTGATAAATGGAGGAGTACCGGAACCAGCAATGGCTCCTGCTTACACAACTTCACTACGAGATACAGAACAGAATGAGCATGGTCAAAGATCTGGGGCTGTATGGGTATATGTTGTGAACATGCTTGATCTTCTCTTGCATACGTGTCATTGCCGATCAAGAGTTCCTTGTGGCGAAGTGAAACATCTCTTCCATCATTCTCAATCCTCGACCTTCTTCCTCTCAGTCTCTCTAGTGATAACACGTGACGAGTGATAAAATCCGTCGATAAAGTTAAGTCGTCGTCTCACAATAGACTAGGATCTCCTTTATCAGTGATTTGTGCTTCTCTTGGGTAGTTATAAAACTCTTTCATTGGCTAGAATCGAGCATTGGTCCTTCACCAATCTCTTCTCTCATCATCGCAATGCGTTCGGCCATTCTTCTCCTCGCAATTGTTGCTGCAGTGTCTGCCACTGCAATCAGACATCAGCCAAAGAAGGAACATCTCACGAAGGAGATCAAGCATCACACTCAAGAGGAACGTGTGCAGAATGCCGCCAAGGTTCACCAGAAGATCGGAGGTACGCACACATTTTGATTACTTACCTATCTTAAATTCAGGACAATAAGGTGCAATTACAGATCTATCCGGCAAGGCTTACTTCCAAGCTCTCGTTGCAAGTGGAAAGGACGCTGCCCTCAAGGACGAACTATGCAAAATGTGCATCAAACTTATCACTGTAAGTTTAAAATGTGCACTTACAGTGATGTGATGTCTTGGATTCCCATTTCGATTCCCATATCGGTTAGTCTTCGCGAGCGGTTCCCTCTCCATTCTCTCTGATGGAGAGCGGTTTCTTCTAATTCCCCTCGTCTCTACAAACGACTCAACAAGATCGGAATCCCCATCCAAGCCGGACTGGTCGCCGTGTGATGGGTATGACCGCCTAAGATGGTTGGTCCCTCAGAACCCAGGCTCGTATCTCTCGCTCAAAGATTGACTTTCGAGTTCGGAGGACTCGAGCACACAGAAGAATCCAGCACACGCCAGGCTTCGTTTTCGACCTACAGTGGGACACTATCTGCGTGCAACTCCATCAACAGTCCTATCGGGAACCAAGGGAGCAGGATTCTTTCTCCAGCCATTGCGACTGTGATAAGGAAAGAAGACCAATCCACTGGCCCGAGACCCCTCAAAATGACATCTTGAAAGAAGAACGGCCTTCTGACACCCCATCTTGATCAGCGCCCAGAAAGAGACACTGATAAATATTCTGTATTCTGATGTCTTTTATCATTGTTTGATCAAAATGCATGCGTATCTGAAAAGTAATCGTATTCATTGAATGTGTTCAGGACATTGAGACATTCGGTGAGGACACGGCATTGGACTATCTCGAGCCGGAAGTTGAGGTCAAGCGTGTAATTCCTTAAATTATCGATTTGATTATTCAAAATTCTTTTCATTTATTTTATTATGTTTTAGATTATGTGTGACGGTCTCCCGTGGGATAATCTGAAGAAAGACTGCACTGATTGGGTTATGTCGGTATGTTTACTTCCCATCATTAAACTCCTCGCGATATTTTAAAACGTTATTGAATATTATTGAAAAAAAAACATTTGCGTATGATGCTTAGGCTCCTTAATTTTGGCTTATTCTCCTTCATTTTCTGAAATATTCATTACTAATTTCAGATTGTGGACGATCTCGTTGATATCCTCAATGACTACACCGATGGAGAGAATGCCTGCGTCGGCATGACCCTTTGTGATGCATAAACATCCAATTGAATGTGTACATATTGGCGATAAATAATGGATATACTCTATTGAAAATTATTGTATTGAAAACAAGATAAACTGAAATATGCGAACTACCTCTTAAACCCTCTGAAACAACACATTTCTAGAATATTTTTCTAGAAAACCAGGAGTGTGCAAAAAATGTCCGCACAAGCAATGCTCTCTGGCAAGTCAGGCAGTCAGGAAGATAGAGAGCGCATGCGAAATGTGGAAAGAGTGTTTTTATTTGTGCAGAATTTTTTTCTGCTCACTACTCTGCACATCTAATCATTTCTGCGTACACGTGTACGAAAATGAACAATTGATCATCTAGAATGCAGAAAAGCAGATATTGTCAGAGAAGATTAGTTATCAGTTTGAGACTTTGCTCATTGCATTGGCCAGAAATAATCACAGTCTGGCGATAAAAGATTTGCTATAGTGTAGCTCACTCATTCAATGGGCAGAATACTTTCGATTTATACGATATTCACAAAAACAAATGAAGGACGAACAGATTAGAAATGATGGAAGGTTCTCGTTTATGAAAATGTGCTACTTGTAGGATTTTTTTTGCTGCTGAATCGTTGAAAAGTCAAAATATGGAAAAGTGCAACGCGATATTGCTTGAAGCCAATGACAAGGAAGAGGTAGATTGAGAACGGAAAGAGACCGTATAGAACTGAAAAATTCCCGTTCAATTAAAAAAAAATCGTGAAACAACGAATGTTACTATTCAATGTTACTTATAAAAATGAAATTCGAATCATTAGGAAGAATAGAATGAGGTTTGTAAATTTTCACGCGTATAAAGCTCGTAAAACTTCAACTCAACGAGAAGAGGTGAAAATTCCATCTTTTTTACTGTCCTCACCTGCTACGGTAAGTGTGATGAATATGAGCCATTCTTGAGTAGCGACCATTTCAGGCCAGTGGAAGTTACAAATGATAAAGAGGCCTGTACTCACTCAAATTGTCAAAGTAATAAACTCTATTCTCACTATGCGGAAGAAAGAAAAAGAAGAATGGGGTAAGAATTAAACTGTAGAAAATATGAGACATACTGGAAAGCAGTGAGAATGTTTTCGCAGAAATAGTCGATCTGATCTAAATGGTTGAATAGGAAGCCGTTCGAGCAATGATCGAATATTTTACATAGATCATTTGTTTTCTAATGGAGTAGTTCAGATATGTGATACAAGCTGCATATGAGATGAACAACGCAGAAAAAGACAGCGTAACTAACTGAAAACAACGTGAGAGAGCTAAATTGTCACTGTATCGTTCCTCACCAATCCTGTAAATGAATGATTATCCAATGGAATCAGAGCATGCTCATCTTCCAATAATTCCTTCAACAATTCGACTTCCGGATCAAACTGAGAATGATTACGAATTTCATTTTTTTAAATCGGTCAAACATCAAAATCAATGTAGATTAGAATTATTGTGAGCATCGATGCACATAAGTGCGCTACGTGATAACAATTGAACAAGATCATTCTCTTTCTAAGAGATATTCTTCGAAAATATCGAAATATCATATTCCGAGAGCTGAAATCATCAAGTTTTACAGCAAGGACTGTAGAGAGGGAAACCTTAATCCAGTAGTAAGATCGAGGTAGTGAGACAGAGAAGATATCATACAACCATTTGCAGTGAAAGTCATGACAGAAAACCTGGAATATTTTTTGTTACAATGCCGTTGTTCTCGGTTACCAGAATCCATAAAAAAATGCTGCTACTGTTGAGCCTAAAGATCTCAAAGGTCCGGATAATAGAACGATCTGAAATATTTTAGATAACTGTGACTCGAAAATTGACCAACTCTAAATGGCATAATTGGCATTGACTGAGATAGAAGATAGCATAAAGTGAGAATTAGACTGCCTATCAAAAGATTCAAGAGAGATACTTTGCGAGAATACATTGAAATTGGTGTGTGCCTGGAAGAAAGTGAAACATCAATCACATTCAAGAAACTCACCGGTACACAATAAACGAGAGAAGCGCACAGAAAAAGAACGATATTCCAGATCCGTAGTATATAACTATCACGAAAGAATCATTTATGGGATGTAGTAGTTCAATAGTTTCTTCTAGTGACAGATTCATGACTTGTGAGTGCTACGGAAAATGAAGACCGAAGGAGGAAGAAATTCAATCAGTGATGTATTCATGAAACTCGCCAGAGTAAAAGATCCTCAACCCGCGTGATAACTTGTTTATCTGATCTGTGAAATAGCATTTCTCAAAGTCTCAAATACTGTTAGCTGCGAGTTCAAAAGGAATGGCTGACATAGTCCCATTTTCGAAAACAATATAGATAACGTGTTTCTTCTGACTAATGCTATACCTGCAAATACAATTCTCAACCATTTGACATGTAACTTCGTTTGAAGTAGGCATATCGAGATAAAGTTTTCATGGTCTTCTCGCCTACGTCAATAACTGAAATTTTTTTTTGAATATATTTTATTCAGACAACGTAAATAAATATTTGCACGAAAGTTACTGAACAATTACTTCGTTCCAAGCAAATTTCTTTTTAATGAATATTGAGTGCACGATAAGAAATGATCGGTCGCACCTAGACTCGAGTATAGTGATTTATGAATCTCAATGTGATATCACTTGTTATCTTCTAAGCCGCACGAATCTGGCATCATTCTGTATTGTGACCGAATTTCATTGCTATCTGCACGAGAAAGATCTATCTAACCATCGACTCCTCTCAATCCTTGACCTTCTAAGCCCCTTATCACAGGATATTCTAGGCTGTTAATCAATGAATCACACGATTTCGGTGTCTGTTGAGCACTATAAAAATGAATCGCAGCCTGGATAGAGCATTGGAGCTTCTTCAATCTCTTATCTCCTCTTCGCAATGCGTTCTTCCATCGTTCTCTTCGCTCTAGTTGCGGCAGTCTCATCCACTGCAATTCTTCGTCAACAACCGAAGGAGGAAGCAACCAAGGATCTCACCAAGGACGTCAAGATCCACCAGAAGCCCAAGGGTACGTATAAACTTTGTGTTGGTGCCGGGAATATTTTATCTCTGGTAATCGATATCCATGCAGGATGGTATGTCAAGTTCTACTTTGACACTTTCGTTGCAACCGGAAAGGCTTCCGTCCTCGATGGAATGTTCTGCAAGCTCTGCACTGATATTGTCGATGTAAGAACACTTTCATTGTACAACCAAAAGTTCATTGTTCTAAAACAGGAAATACAATTAGTTTATTTAAATTCACTTCAGGACGTTGAAAAATTCGGCGAGGAGACGGCATTGGACTATCTCAGCGATGCTCTTACGGTTCGTGTACTATCAGCCAAGTATTATTGTTATTATTATTGAAACGAATCAACAATTTTTCAGGAGATGTGCTCCGGTCTTCCCTACGCCAACCTCCAGAAAGACTGCTACGATTACATCATGGGTGTAAGAACATTTTCATGATTATTGATTAAATTCTTAACTTTTTTTATTCATTCGTCGTTCGATTGAATTGATCATGTGCTATTGGCGCAAACATCAAATCAGAATTCTACACATTTCAGGTTGCTGATGATCTCATCGGTCTCGTGAACAACAACATTGGCGGTACCGAGGCATGCACTATGATGACTCTCTGCTAGAAGAGAAATATCATAGATGAGAAATATCAAGAAATATGGGCATTAGCTGATTGTGAGATAAATGGATTTATCCAGCACATTGATTTTTGTTTTCATTCTGAAAGTTTGATTGAGTGAACGATCTTCACGAGATCTTTGATTAGTTATCAGCTCGACCCTATGTAAGTTTCGCTTGGGCAACACCAAAGCGAATATTCTTCACTAAAAGCATACAAATATTACTAGTGAAAACATAATTATTCTATGAAAATAGGCTGCCGATGAGGCTGTTCTTGCTGTTGAATCGATTCAAACAGAACAGATCGATATTGTTTGAATCCAATGACAATGAACAGATAAATCGAGAAGGGAAAGAGAGCGTAGAGAACTGAAATAAATAGGTTTCAAGTAGAATGAAGGCGATCGACGGAGCAAAATGACCGCGATTATATGCGTTGTTGATTTCCGTGAGTGAGTTCATGAACTCTCATTCAGCAGGAGGGAATTCGAGATATTTCTCTGTGCATACTTGTTACAAAAAGAGTAACGAAGAAGAGTCATCCTTGTGTGGAGACCATTTCAGTTCACAGAGTATTCGAATCGTTGAATTGAGAGAGAATGGTGAAATGAACGAGCTCCTTTGATTTTTTCCACCGTATGAGTCAAAGCAAGAGATCAAATAGCACCCAACTCTGCGATTTGCGTGATTTGCGCTGTAACACTGTGATTTGCGTTTTGTGAATGTTTATGAATCATTTTATAAATAATTTCAATAAATCGTTGTAATATTTATCGAAAAGAACGAATGTGCACTTTATTTTTTCGATTTTTAGAATTTTAAACTAAAAGCCATGAATTATATTCTAACAAGAGAAGTGGGATTATAATCAGTCCGGAAAGTTCTGGAATTAATTGGAGATCTGTCAGATCCAACAGGACGATGTGCTCTGAAATTGAGAAAATGTTACTATTATCAGATACTAAGAAAAGACTAATTTTTGCCTTCTCAGTACAGTGCTTTTGTATTCATCAGTCATTGTCAGAATAATGAGCGCGTTGTTTATGGGGAAGAAGTGAATCAAGATGTCTGCCAACTGAAATGAACAATAAGAAACGTAGTAAAAAAAGATATACCTTTTCTGGGAAATGCCAGTCTAATCCTGTCAGACTAGCTAAAAATATGAGAACAAATGGACCGTATATAAACACAAATGGATTCAGAGCCTAGAATCACTTTTTTCTTTAATATCTACAAATGATTGAAAACCTGAGCAATTAAGATCCGGAGAGCTTTCATTTGTTTCCTCTTGAGGTTTCCACTGATTGTCACTCTTTTTATGGTACCGTTCATTGTAAATGCATAGTAGATCTAAAATTAAATATGATATTGAGTTCTAATGGTATGAAAAGGCTAACGATTCCAATGTACAGCGTTGCCAGAGAAACACAAAGTAGAGCGAACTCAACACAGAACGATACCGATTCGGATATTTTCTGTATTTATTTGAATACATTACTAATTATATATTTTTCTCACCCAAAAATTAATCGCTAATACGTTAATTGTTCGGAAATCAATCCTTAGTTGTGAACCCAATTCAGCTTCTAGTTTGGCTCTCAATGAAGAATCAACGCTGGACAAAGCATAGTGCCCGCACTTCACGTAGACAATTGAGAGCACCTGGAAAAGTTCTGAATTATCATGTACAATTGAAGAGCACACCGGAATAGAGATAATTGTGATGAGTCCCCATTGCGATGCATAAAACGGTCGAAGAAATGAGCTTGAATAAGGAACATTATTAGGTAATAAATGAGAAATATTCTCACTCGCAAACTGTTGCATGTCGATGTGAGAAACTTGCAGAAGCAAGAATGATTACTCCAAGGATTACCATCCACCAACTATCCATGATTATCTGTGAAACCTCAATAATATCTCTCTATCGCTTTCGACTTACTGATTCAATTGTCGAAGAAAAGAAAATTGGAGAAACGGAGAAGATCAAGCACAATTGCGGATGTTGATACCAATACTGAATTCCATTGCTACCAATCTATGTTATTGAAAGAAAAAACACCGGCATCGCCAAGGCACACGAAATGGAGAAGAAAACATTCGCTACTACAAAGCTGACTGTGTATTTCCTGGAACACAAATAATAAAGAAAAAAATGAACTATTTTGAGTACAGATATTGTCCGGCTTTGTTTGGAGCAACGTAAATCACTGCAGCGAGAAACACATTGAGTAGGATGGATGTAATCGATAGAGTGTAAACATAGACAATATAGAAATCAGCGAACATTCTCTTCATAATGAGACATAGGGAATGGGCTACTTATTCCCCGCTGTTGACGGCTATAACCTTGACGCAAACTGTAATTGCTATTACGATAGTTTCGAATGAATTTATGAGCTTTACGGTTATATCGCCTGATACAAGAGTGCAACACAAGCATAATGTGCTCACAATCAGTACACAGGAAGTATGTCCTGGTCATTCTGGTGAAATATGTGAACGAAATGAAGTATCTGTTTTTAGTAAACATTGGATTACTTTTAAATTGAAGAATTATTTTTTATTCATATCGATCACACATTTCACTTTCTTGCTTTCGCACAATTTCCGAAATGGGATTGAAGACCATCTCTGCACAGTCAGATGCTTCGATGAAGTCTGCATGACTATAGCGAGGAATCTCTCTCCCACCCTCAAGATATTTTTGTTTTGTCGGAATTGTCATTTCCATTTTTTGATAGAGTCATACTTTCACAATTTCTTTCCTCAGCATTTTCAGAATAACATGTTCAATTTCTTCTGCAGTTGTCATCCAATCGTCCTTGCTCCAGAAAAGATAGACAGGTACACGGATGTTTGTGTAGTTGTAGGGAGGAGGAATTTCCTGAAAAGAATCTAACGAGATTACCCGATTTATTTCTCGTTTTAACAAACCTGTCCGTAACGAACTAGATTTATTATGGGATTGTGATCCATGTGCTCCACTGTCTGACGTGCTGACATCTGTAAGAATTTCACGATTAGTTCCCAAGAAATTGATACCTGCGCCCAATGCAGGAGTATCCATGTAGATGTTCCACTGTGCTCATGTGAGAGCAATTCTGATTCTTGAGTCTGAAATTGATTATTGAACATGGATAAATTAAGGGGAATCACCGCATTCAGAGATAGAGTGAGCGAATCGAACAGTGAATAAATGCCGTGTTCACACACCTGAAAACATTGCTAATTTCTCCATTTTTTAAATACATTTATTATTTATACCTCGGATACATTGAAGGGAGAGAACTCGCACAGTGAAATATACACCGAATCATGTCCGAAAATAATTTCATGAGATCCGAGAGCGAATCGGTATAACTGACAAGAGCAGATAAGAAGAGAAATTGTACGAAGCTCACGTCAACTAACGGTTTAATGTACTTGTACGCAAATATAGCGAATCTCATCAATCCTTTAGCGTATGAACTCGTACCAACAGGGCCCAATTGGAAAAGGGCTTTCACCAGAACGAAATAACTATCAAATATTAGAAAATATTGCGACACACTTCTCGATTATATTTTGGATTATCTGCCAATGTCATGAAACCAACGGCGGAGCCCTGTGAATGACCGATCCAATAAAGGGAATTCTTCCCACTCACTAGCAGCACTTTATTTATTGCTGCAGGAGCGTCATAGTTGACAAGTTCATCCAAACTGAAACATTACGATGAATTCAGATTACAATCATTCCAGTTCTGCCGCAGAATTGTTTATGTGAAACGTACGTGAACTGCCAAAACTTGTTATTCCCAGTCTGTAATGTGACATGTCGTTTGCCGTAGGTCGTGCCGCGATAATTGAGCATGAACACATCAAAGCCTGCATCCGCCAAGATGAAGGCTGCAAATCACTGGTTATTATCGTTGCAGAACTCATTCTCCATTGCTGTGGGCATAACAAAAAGGGCGGAATGTTGAGCAATAACCTGGAGATGATTCGGGAGGGTTCAGAAAGAATTGAGAGGCTCCTCCAACAACACCCGGTGCCATGATCACAGCCGGTCGACGACATGACGCGTCTGAGATAAAAATGATCTTTTAAAATATTGAATAGCATAAAACTTACTGCCATTAGAGAAGCGCCCATGAGGAATTCTGAACAGATCTATTATGTAGCCGTCTTTTGTGACAGCACTATGAATTTCTAATGGGTATCCCCAATTAGTGATCACATCAATCTAAAAAGAATTTTGAAAAAAAGTGGATAGAAAATAAAGCTTACCGCACTGATGTTGAAGCCTCGATCTGCTAAGGTAGAATGATAAGTGACAGTCAAGAACAATACGAATGAAAAGGTTAGCATTGTTGGTTGGCTGTGATGGAATGTCTACAGTCGCGTCTTGTAAGATGATATCGTTTGATAAGATAGGTACACAAGCGAAAGTTTTAATCTATGAATGTAAACTGATAAAAAGAACAGAGTGCATTTTTGATGCTTTGTTCTTTTTTGATTGGATTATTAGATGTGAGAAATAATATTTTTCAAAGATTAACAATGACCAACTTACATCACGCTCGCTTACATCACGCTCGCGAAAATGAATGTCATTTATCAGTCCCAAGATAGATATGGATAGTACAGCTTTATGGCACATAAGAATATTAGAGATCGGAAGGAACGGAATGGTCAGTTACAGCATATTGTAGAAATGCCCTGTGAACAATTCTAAATTTTTTGTTGATCAAGTTACATGTTTGCCATGGTCATAACTAATTGTAAAGTGTTCTTCCTTAAAAAAAATGTTCCTTCTCGTAAAAAAAGTTCGAAATCGACCACGCCGCTCCTAGTTTTGATCATATCATCGTGTCAGTGACGTTAATCTATCGGGCAGATGTTTCTCTACAACTTTTCTCTTGACTACGAATTGCTAAAACCATCGGGAAATTAGCCCGCTCTCATTTTGTGAATCACTCTTGTGGGAGAGCTCTCACTCTTGTGGAAGAGTGGCCATTCTCTCTTACTCTCGTGGAAGAGCGCTGCTCACTTTGCATACATTCGGCACTCTTCCCTCTTCCTTTCCCATCACTACTCAGAAATCGATTCAGGTCACTTACTACGAGATTGGCTCTATTGGCAGTGCAGATGAAGCAAAGAGACTGATGTAACACGTTGAATCTGAAGCAACAGTCGAACAGAAAACGGAATATCACAGAAAGCCATACCAATTATGTGTTGTTCCATAAGTTTCCATGTTAACCTTCATTGTTGCCATTTTCTAATCCCAATGCGCATTCCGTAATTTGTTAGTCTTATCAATGGTGACCTTCTGAACCCCATAAATAGGAAAGTTCTCTCGTCATTCAGCGGACCACTCGGTGAGCGATGCACTTTTTTATTCTCTTAATTATGTTTATCTTCGCCAATTCTGTCGCATCAGCAGAAGAAGAAGCAGATGATCCGGAAGCGTACTTGGATGCGGTTAGTGCGCGAAAACATAATTTGAAACATTATTGATGTTAGATGGGTATGATTCGACGCTGGGATTATCCAGCAGAGAGACATGACGTCGTGACAGGCGATGGATACATTCTCGATCTATTCAGAATACCGCATGGTCGATTTTCGGAGAAGAGTGGGCTACTTCTCGATAAGAACTGGACAAATGGATTGCATCTCAGATTCATCATGTAATCGTCCTCCCGTCGTCTTCGCTCATGGATTCGGAGGAGGATCAACTATGTTCATGGTGAATCCACCTGAATCCAGTCCAGGTATTCTACGGCCTAGAACCGTAACAATATATCTAATCACAATCAGCGTTCATCCTTGCGGATGCGGGATTTGATGTGTTCCTACTGAACCATCGAGGAACGACTTACGGAAGACGACACAAGTATTTGAAGCAATGGGAGAATAAATTCTGGCAATACACGCAAGTATTCTTATTATATTCTTTGTATATTATTGACTTATTGAATAATTTCCATTAAGTGTGGACGATATGTCGAAATACGACTCAACAGCCGTTATAGACAAAGTTCTTGAGCTAACTGGAAAGGAAGGAGTTTATTGGATCGGTCTCTCGCAAGGAACCACAATGGCGTATCTCACATTAGCTGATCATCCTGAGTACAACAGCAAAGTTAGTCTATTCTTTCCTTTCGTCGCTAAACAATATATTATTCCTCCTAGGTGAAAGCTATTTTCCAAACGGGGCCAGCAGGAACGGCGGGCTATTGCCAAGGGCCAGTCAAAATAGCTCTATGGGCATACAAAGCTCTCAAGCCTGTCGTGGACGTCAGTTGTAGTCGAATATTACCTTATCTTTTTCAAGTGACAGTTCTACCGTATTGCAATTGGGTCTCACGAGGTGGCGTTTCAATGGCCTTCAGTCTATCGGCCACTTATTCGACTGTGCAATATTATCCCTATGGCACCTCAGGTATGCCAATGCTATTCGACAACATTCGACAACAACGGGTGGAAATAGTTGGATCTAAAACATCAAACTGTGCGATTTGATTTCAGATTTGCAACTCCGCCATAAACCTGCTTATGGGTCCGTCGACTAGAACGATCAATATGACACGTGCTCCAGTATATCTGGCACATACTCCTAGTGGAACATCGACCATGAGCACCCTTCATTTGGCGCAGGTAAAGCATTATTTATTTTGTTTGCTTATTTTTGAGAATGACTGCATTGCGATTGTTGCACAGATCGCGAGTCGTTTCAAATTCGAACATATGGATCACAATCCTGAAGAGAATCTTCGTAGGTATGGTCAAGTGAGTCAAATGACACACTGAACAATGAAATCAATGAAATTGTTCAGATTTCTCCTCCTCCCTACGATTTCAGCAATATTGACGTACCCGTGTACAACTTCAGGGGCACATCAGATTGGCTTGCGACTGAAGAAGATGTTCAGAACACTGAGAGTCTACTCAAGAAAGGCGTTGTCAAGGTGTCACTACTTTGATCGGAATCCTCAAGTGTGTCTTTTTTTCAGGGCTCATTCCGAATCGAAGGATACAATCACATCGATTATTCATTTGCTACAGATTGCGCCGAGATGGTTTACAATCCAATAACGGAGATTGTACGCAAACAAGAACCCGAAATGTGCCAACGATGAACGCGAAATAAAGAAAATTGCAAATTGAGATCGCATTTTGTGCAGGGCAAACTAAAAAGGAAAAAGCGTCACTACGAAATTGAAGTGTTTAGAAAGAAACAAGAAATGAAAATAGTAGAAACTCAAGCATTCGTGGAAAGTTGTGTATTCTGAATGCACCTTTTTGAAAGAGTTAATCACGGTTCATTGATATTGTAGTTATAACCCCATTGGTAGCGACAACTTATCAATGCGAAATCAGAAACATAAAATCACAAAAAATGCGCTGCAACAGGATTGCGTTATCCTACAAAGAAACAGAGATCTGAAGGTCGAAACACCATTGAGTAGACTAGAATGCAATCTTTTTATTTTCCATTCTGCCTGTTTGACGTTCTGTGCATGTTCATACCTTATCAGGAAAATCATCTCCTCAGTATTGCATAATACATATGAATGAGATTACATAATCCTTTCAGTGGCTGTAGTATTAGCTTTCAGTATTAGCCTTCATTACTGTGTTTTTCAAAAAATATTTGTAAAAAAAAAAGTCGTTACGCGAATTAATTGAAAACAATTCAGATTCTTTCGCCTGTTTACATCTCTCCGAATAGAATCTCGACATGAAATGGACTCCATTGGGCACAAGATAGCTCTGTTATTTACCAATCTGAGAATAGTGCCTTTCCTATCGTACTTTGTGGTACTGAAAACTAGAGGGCCTTTCAACATTCAGATGGCAACACTAGAAAATGCTGAGTATATGGATGACAATCCTCCCCTTGAGAATATTCAGCGTACTGGTATGATTTTGATTTACCGACGGTCGAGTATGAACATGTTTATCAAACTCTGCCGTTCTACAGTTACAGTAAAATCGGTCTCCAGTAGATCACTACTGGAGCAAGTCGGACTCATAATGAAACTTCAAAGAAACGAAGTTGTCAAGGCATATTTTCGTTGAACTGAGTAAGCACATGTGAGGATCGTTATTCCAATTCCTGGCTACAATAACATTGGCTACATGTTTGCAACTGATGTTGCAGAAATGTATATATTCCAATTGCTGAAAGTTTCAGAAGAGAAACGAAAAATAAGTCTGAGCGATGAGCAAAAACTCTCAAATGATTTAATTCCATTTTGTGCTTCATATTATTTATTTGTTCGATGAATGCTGCCGCAAAAAGATTGAGTTACGATTAATTATTGATTTTTACATGCTGGAATCTCAGCTCACCATGGCCTCTCTCCGAGGCATCTTCTCTATAGCATCGCTCGAAGAATTCGCCCTAAACCAATCCATTTACCTCAACAAAGATACCGATTAGACAGAGACAACTAATACTAACATATGTATGATTCGTTCCCAGAGCAAGAATCTTTCCTCCGTCATACGAATAGCATCCTTTGAATTCGTATCCGGCCTTCTTTTTCGGTGTCAAACTTGTCTCTTTTTCTACTGGAAGAAGAACACACTCGTACACGAATCTTTCAACATCGATCTGGACATGCTAATAATTAAGAAATTACGTTGAACTAGATAAGTTACATAAGTTTCTCCGATTATTTGTCCGTGCTCGCACTGAAATTCCTTAGATCAATCTTCGTCCCACTAAAAATAACAAACCTTTTCCGTTTCGACGAATAAATATTTAACGATGCCTTGGGTTCTCTGTATACAGTACTCAATACCATTCGCCTACAATTTTATATTCCATGCACTATCAATTGAGAATATTCAACCTGCGTGATATTATCT
This sequence comes from Pristionchus exspectatus, assembly GCA_911812115.1. NCBI lineage: Eukaryota > Metazoa > Nematoda > Chromadorea > Rhabditida > Neodiplogasteridae > Pristionchus > Pristionchus exspectatus. The sequence goes on from OU461582.1 coordinate 13,806,152, forward strand.
CCAATTGCAATTCTCTTTCCTGACAGGGGTGAGATACAAGCGACAATCACTGAGTTGACGTTATCCGAACACGTCATCACGAACTTGTTGTTCGAATTGTTCTGTGAATCAATTTGAATTTCATGGAAAATGTCTACCATTCAAACCCATTCGTCCCCAATAGAATGCCCATCCATGCAAGTCTGTCCGCTTCTCTGCGATTGAGACAAATCGATTATGAGGGGGAATTAACGCTGAAGGGATACCTTGACGAGTTTGTTGCATTCGACCAAGCTTGTAATGAAAAGAAAAGAAAGGAAGAGAAGAAACATATCGATGAATGTAACAATTGAGAAGAACTGTGGATGTAAATACTCGTTTTATTCAACAATTTTCCCACGGCATGGGGTTTTGCAAATAGCGTGCAACCATAATACACAATCATCACATACAGAACTCGTAGCATTTTACAATACCTTGCAAAAATGGATCACAACGGGAAGAATAAATTAAACGTTTCATACGGGAAATGATACTAATTGGACCCTATCAAAATTCATCAATGGATAATTTTGAGATCTGCAATATGTATAGAGGTAATTGTAAAGGAAGAAACCGGGAAGAGTTTGTACATGACTAAATATTTTGGTACATATCATTGAAAACAAAAATAAATGTATCGTTGTGAAATTTAAATTGCAAGTTGTTCGAACCCGTTGACGGTATTATCGACAGGTTTGAAATTACCGTGATTTTTTGATTCGGTCACTTTTGTGCAATATCTCTTTGTTCTGCTTGGCTTGCTCTTCTTTCGGTTGGTCATCTCTGTGTTCTTCTTCTCTTCATCTTCATTGGCAGAAGAGATCATAGTGGAGGCAGTGTAAGCACGACCGTTCTTGATGATCTGAAATGGATTGAATTGAATAACTCGTCTGAAATACAATAGATCGTCGGCTTAGATTTACGAACTAAGTTCAGATTGGCCCGAGAAGAGAATATAACAAAACAATCATTTATGTTCCTTAGTTTTAAAATGTGGCCGAATTTGCATCCAAGAACTAACAATGGCGCTTTTTTTTGTATGAGAATGATTGGATTGGTGGACAATATTCACTTTACGACTAACCCCCCGCATCATATTTATCTTATTATTTGCACACTGCTGTCTAAAGATTATCCCACTTATGGTAAACTCTTTACCATTACGGTTACGAGTATTCTACCTAACTGATCACAAAAACAGCGGCAGATACAACAAAAAAATATTATCGAACCTTGGACAGTTGAGTATCGTAACTGCTCAGCGGAAAGACATTCTCATTGGTTACTTTAAAAGTGTGAGGTCTAACGTAGAGAAGTTTGAACGAAATCTCGGCTGCAAATAATGAATATTATCTTGTTGTATGTTATCCAAAAAATGTGATTTAGAAATGAAGGAAGTAGGAATTCTACTTACTTCTTCCATCTTCCGTCTGTGCATAAACCATGTACTCTCCTTCGTCCTCTTCACTATTCTCCAATAGAATAAGCATACTGCCAATCAAATAGACTGGATGACCTTGTTCCTTCTTATTCGATACAACGACTTCATTGTCCACCATGTAGTGCTCATCGGCCGTTGTGATGTAATGATTCGCTTCTTTGTAGTACCTGGTTGACGATAAAAATAGGTAAAGGCGCACCCAGGTCATGCGATTTCACAGTCGCTAGGTGGGACCTTCCGGTATGGTTTGCCGCTGGGTAAGACAAGGATAAGGAAGACGTAGGAATCCATACTTATTTTCAGCTTAATTAAAGGTAATTGATTCGTACCACAAGATTGATGGTCGTTTCGTGCACTCGAAAACGACGGAAATGCACACTCGGCCGTTGAAGTTGTTCTTCACTGCCGTTTCTGCAGTTACCCGAGGTTGAGAATGGACGAAGCGAAGAGACATCCAATCTGCAAAAACAAATAAATTCAGAAAAAAATTTCAAACAAATATTCCGAAAACAACAGATAAGTGCAAGGGTGCAAGAGAAGTAATAAGTTAAGGTGCATTACAGAAAAGAAGTGTGAGATTGGAAGGACTGCCGGAGGGAAATTGACAGAACCGGGCCGAAAGATAACACTTTTCACACAAATACCCTCTCAAAATAAACTACTCAAAATATGAGACACTTGTTTACACTTGAAACTGGCAACAAGCATACTGTGAGTGTTATTTTCAAAGCACACCCATGTGGGTCGGCAACTGACTTTTTTTGAAGCTCATCCCAGAATGTAGTTGATTCTCACATGATCATTGCAAACCGCAACGTTCAATGCGTTCAATGGTCGATACAGAAATGGACTCCAAGACATCAACGAAGCTCTGAACAAGAAGATAATGAAGTTGTACAAATAAATTAAATTTTCTACTGATCGAGCACACCCACAACAAATCAAGAAAGTTTAGCATAGAGCGTATTGTTTATGCATATGAAAAGGCCATTGCAACATCAGTTATGTCCTGTTCCTCGAACAATGACTTCTAATAATAGCGTCTTACACTAAGAGAGGGTTGCTGTGGGTGCAATTTCGTCCACACCAGGAGGCAATGTAAACTGACTATTTAGTTTTTTTTGGTAGGTGAGCTACGGACTCTGTCATTATCATGTCCAAGATTCACGGCACTGCAATGAATAGTTATTTAATGTTTCGATTTATTTTTCACCGTCCAATAATCGTCTCAAAAAGTAAAGAAATTCAGTAAAAAATTGATGACAAAAATGATAGAAGCTAAAAGTATACATCTGCACGGTAATGGGCGAGACCACTACTACAAATAACGTTTCGTGACGTAACCAGATCACCGATTTGTTGCCCTGCTTTATAACTATTCGCCGGTTAGTACCTCTGAGAATTGAAAACAAAGCGAAAAGTTGAGCTGATCCGCGATCATCGAACCAAATTGGTGCTATAAATGAGAGATTGAGAGCAAGCGAACTCAGAACAGCCGGCCAACCGGCTCTTTTCGTTCTCTTTGATTTCGTATTAATCTCTTGTCAGATGTTCCGTTCTATTCTCTCGATTCTTCTCGTGATCTGCCTTTGGTCTTCCGTAATCGCACAATGGGGATGGAATAGTGGATACGGAAACAACGGAGGAACTGGTGAGGCCCCTATATTTTTCTATTATTTTTTCTAAATTATTGTCATTTCAGAAATCATTGAGCGGGACATCGTGACGACTAACAATGGATGGGGAGGAAGCACTAGTTCGTTCATTCTCACTCGTTTCTTACATTTTGTATATTTCATATATATTTTAATATATTTCAGCGGTCGAAAGAGATGAAGTCATCGAGAATAACAATGGAGGATGGGGAAAATAAGGAAATGCTATCACCTCAAAAATTGTGCTTATTGTGTCATTTGTATTTTGAGTCCGATAAATTCAACTCGGGATTGTTTTCCAAAGAATTACCGAAGATCTTTCGCTGTGCAAATGAGAATGATAAAAAGGCTAATAAGAATATCGAATAGCTTGATAGTTAACCCAATGTGTTATCTAATTACCATAGGCATCAACGGATAACAGCTGTGATTGATGATCTCTGTTTTCAGTAACGTATAACACCTTATCGAATGAGAGACTCGCGCTCGCTCCGTTGAAAAGGTCGATGTGATTCGAGTTTCTCATGCATCTCTAAAGGCATTCATGTGCGTCAGTTTTCCATAAGATATACGTGATATTCGTTTGATGTCGAAGTAATCATTTGAAATGTATACTGTAAATGATGTTATCCATCTCTTGATTATTGCCGTTATCCACGTATCGGGAATAGTGCTCAACTGTATTCTCATTGTGGCAATTATCAAAAGGTTCTATTACTCCTTACAATTAGTTGTTTTTCACTAAATTTATCCTCTCACAGAACACCTCCAGTGATGCGAACTTACTCAATTCTGCTATTGAATATGGCATCCTCAGATATCATAGCCAGTTTGAGCAATTTGATGACAGGATCGCGGTATGTTCTTCATTGCTTGTTTTCTCGAAGGGATTTTCCAGTGTAATAACGATAAAAGAAACATTCTCGCAAGTAACTATCTTCCTTGGTCCATGCAGCTTCATCAGCAACACATTCTGCCAATTTACGAATAGTATGAACATTAATTTTACGAGCTCTGACTATTCTGGCCATTGATTATGCAACATATGACAAGACAATGCTTTTCATTCGCAGCTCTCAATACACATACAATGACTCATTCTTCCGCTCTTCTCTTTTGTGCATTTATATTCCGTATTCGATCACTTAGACAAAGTAGCAATCAGATATTCAGCAAGACTTGCACATTGTTAACATGCATTACAGTTGCACTTCCAACACTTGCAGCCCTGGTTAGCCACAGTTTCGAGAGATCCTAATTAACACATTTCGTTGAGGTGGCATTTCTACAGCAGAAGCAATTCATCGAATCCCCTGCTTGGTCAGACCTTCGCTTCACTAGGTACACTATCATAGGTGAGACATTTGACGTAATTTACCACGATGACGTCTGTTTGTTCAGTATTCTCTATGCACCAAGAGGTCATCGTTACACTGGCCATTTTATACACTATGGCGGTTATCACATTCTCTACAGTGCTTGCTGTCATTGCTCGTTATATCCTCGTGTTGAAAATAGGGGGAATGGTGAGTTGAGTAGAGTTGGCAGAACAAAAAAATTACAAGCAAATGAATTTTCAGTCATCGAAATCGTCGCATCGTACAATCGCTCAGGGATGCGATTAGTTTGGAACTATAGTAATCAAAGTACAGGCATTATCATTCCACATCTTACTCCCCCTGTTCTATGCTATCGGATACGTTCTATGGATTATTGATTCGAACAAAGTTTACAGCTCTGAGTGGTTTGAGCGGTCGTTTCTCATCGTCAGAATCAATAATCCATTTAACTATCAAATTTGTTGTTCAGGTCGCAGGCTTGAGCTCGCCAAAGTCAGCCTGCATCAATCTTTACTTTCTGATTCCTTATCGCAGGTAAGGAATCATAGGTCTCTGTTATTTCATACAAATTTGAGCATCAGATTTCTTCTTGGTTTGTTCACAAGGAACAGGATTGGTGATAGTTCCTCATCGAATCATGCGAGGCAACCAGCGGGTATCCCAGAACAGCAAAACGTTGTTCATACGCCAATTATTGAGACAAGCGTTTAGTTGTTCATCTTTCACAACGATTTTTTCAAATTTATTTACAAATTAACTATTTATACCGCCTTTTCTCATTTATAGTCTATAATCGTTCTGTGAAATGTATCAATTTGTTTACCATTGTAAAGTAGAATGTCGATTAAATGTCCCTCTCACTTCTCACGATAGTTTTCAAGTATAATGAATCCCGAAAAGAGATGCTGGCCTATGCGTACATTAGTACACGGCATAAGAGACCTTCCACGAGAGAACGTACCTACCCCACGGATGATATTTTTTCGATTCGAACCTATTCAAATATAAAAATTAATTCGATTTATAGTTTTATTTGACAAATAAATCATTCAATTATGCAAAACGTTGCAATGCAAAATCGATTAAATATGACCCGCACGCATCGGTGTATCTTGATCTCCTCCTTTCCTTTCATTTCTTATCATACGAGTCATCCTCCACTCTCTCTCCTTTTCCCTCCCTTAATACTCGCGTATGTCACGGTTTCCCATCGCCGATTCTAACCAAGATGCTATGAAAGAGTTACCCGTGAGTATTCTCTGATTTGATAGTCAAGAACTGTTGTATCTCAGAATTTTATCAACATCGGCAACACTCATATCCGCGAATTCTTTGTTCCTCAAGTTTTTGGCAAAGACTACCATGATCCGACGCACTTGGGCACGGGTGGATACGGAACAGTGGTGTATGAATATTGATCTAATTTTCGAAAATTCTGACACATTTTCAGTGGTCTCGCATGTAAAGACAAGAGCGGCAAAGGAATAGCCATCAAGAAGTTCCTGACGCCTTTCAACACTCCAAAGATGGTAAATAGAGCAGATTTAATAGCAAAGTTTACAGTCAATTTTCTGTAGGCTCAAAGATGCTATCGAGAAATTCAACTTTTACATGATCTTGATCACGAAAATATCGTCAAAATGCGATGCGCGTACACAACGAACAAGAGGATGAATGAGCTATTTCATGTGTGAGTAATTCTTCAATATTCAATCATATTTTTGTTAATAATTACTGCTATTTACTTACTAATAAATGTAACTATCATAGTTCAGGTACCTCACAACTGAATTCGCGGGCGCAGATCTCGGATATCGACTTGAACGCGAAATTGCGGCCAATCACATATACAATTTAAACAGTTTCAAGAAGATGATATCGGAACTACTAAGAGCCCTCAAATATCTCAACTCCGCAAAAGTTGGCCTTTCGTTTCCATTTCGCGATGAACGATGCCCTTCCAGGTAATTCATCGTGATCTAAAGCCGGATAATCTGGCTATCGATGATGATGGAAAATTGACGCTCCTCGGTATGTTCTAACCCTCATTATGTTCAAATTTTAACAAACTACAAGAAAAACATTTTAAAATCGAAATTAATTTCATTTCTTGAGATTTCGGCATCGCTCGAGTTGTGGACGAAAATAATGAGCACACGAAAAATCCGGGCACGAAATACTATAGAGCCATTGAGACAATCGCATTCGGAATGAACGATAGACAAGTTTATAATGGCGAGAAAGGTAAAGCGTATTCTTTTACCTTCTTTTCGAAAAAAACCGAACCCAATCCATAACCGATATTGATATGAAACAGAGTCGCATAGATTCTTTGAAGGATACGTTACTATTTTATACTTTATAGCCGATATGTGGTCGATCGGTGCCATTCTTTGTGAGATGATCACTGGCTCAATTCTATTCAAGAGTGATCCTTCAATCAGCGACCAACCCGTACTTAGATCAATCGAAATCTGCGGGCCGATACCAGAGGATGTTCTTGTCAATGATGTTCGTTATTCGATGGGTTATTGAGGGGAGGAGTGAATGGGTTAAAGACTGGTTCGGACTCGGAAAGACGATGCGAAATAAGGATCAACTGACTAAATCATGTTTCAGATTGACGACGTTCCCAGTCAGGGATATCTCCGAAACAAGTCAACAAATGCTCTTCGAAGGGATTTTCTGCAATACTTCCTCCAGCAGGGAAGACCCTGGTTGAGGAATGAGATCGTTAAGGACGGAGCGGTGCTTATTGATTTTATCAATCGAACACTTGCTTTCGACCACAGAGCAAGGTTAGCAAAAAATATTCTTGAATCTAAGCAATATACATTAAATTTTAGGATGACTGTTGACGAAGCTCTCGCTCATCCTTTCCTCGGAGCGGTTCGTGTTCCACACAAAGAAATACAAGCAAACCATACGATTCCCGATGTTGGAGAGCTGACTTTGGATCAGTACAGACAGCTCATATGGAACGCAATACAAGCATCGCCCGTGCGATGAATCTATATATTATAGGATTTAGGATTTAGTTAGGATTTAGTAGTGATGATCATGATCATTTGTGATCTTTTTTTTCGTTGTCAGTACTCCAGTAGGCATATTTAGTTCTTTGAAAGAAAAATGTAAAGGATAAACAAGAAATGATTGGGAATGTCAACAACAATCAAACTCTTATGTGTGATTCTCTCTCTTTCTATGACAAACTTATCCGTCTTTCTTATCAACAAGTGAGCAAGAGCGGTTTCTTTTTCTCTATTCTTTTCATCGATTGCTGCATATTTTCGAGCACTAAATGCCCGATCGCGTAAGTATTTTTTCGCGTTTTATCCGCTCATACTTCATAATTTCAGAGCTTTGTCAACATTGGAACGAATAAAAGGCTCGATTTCTTCATACCTAGGTCGATAAGAAGCGATTATCCCAAATCTGTCTATTTGGGCGCGGGAACATTTGGCATCGTTTAGTAAGTCGCTCAATTTTTAATTAAAACCTGTTTTATCCAGTGGATTCGAACACAAGAGCGGAAATGGAGACAATATTACTGTGAAAAAACTTATTGGTCCATTCGAAAAGGAGAAAAGAGTATGATTTTTGTGTTTCTTTTTATCACCAATATAGTTTTTCTTAGGCTCAGAGATGTTTCCGTGAGCTTCAACTTCTAAGTGAAATCGACCACGAAAACATTATCAAGATCAAATTCGCTTACACAACTGAAAATTCCTTGAAATTATTCGAATCCGTGTATGTTCGAAGTTATGAGAATAGGTTCCATGGAATGAAATTGGGCCATCGATAATTTTTTCAGATATTTCGCGACCGAATACTGTGGTCAGGATTTGAATGCAATTCTTGCGCAGGAAACGCTGGAGAAGCACTCTTTCAGTTTCAGAAGTTTTCAAAAGATAATCTCCGAATTACTGAGGGCTCTCAAATATCTTAACTCCGCAAATGTAAGCCTGGGTAATCCACGTTATGCCAAGACAAATCTTGAGGTTATCCATCGCGATCTCAAACCAGATAACCTTGCGATCAATGAAAATGGAAAGTTGACCCTACTGGGTATGAATATATCTAACAACATGCACAAAGAACTGCATTTATGAATAACTTGCAGACTTTGGCCTCGCACGAGTTCTCGACGAGAACAATCAACACACAAACGATCCCGGAATGAAGTATTATCGAGCTATCGAAACTATCGCATTCGGCCACAGCGATCGCCAGATATACAACGAAAAAGGTGAGTGATAATGTGGGCTTCTAAAAACAAAATAGCACTTCTTCGGTTTTTGGCCCAGGCTTTTGAGTATTCCCTCCCTATCATTCTCATTTCCCACCCCCTCTACGTTCGGACTGGGTTGCTGACTGGGCCAAAAATCGAAGAAGTTCCAACAAAATAGCGCCGTTCAGCCGATATTTGGTCAATCGGAGCCATTCTGTGCGAGATGCTCACTGGCGCTATTCTCTTCAAGACTGACCCTCCCGCCTCGGATGTTCCAATTGTCAAAGCACTCGCTATCTGTGGTCCTATTCCAGAGAATGTAATTGTCGAGCAGGTATCTCTCAGAGAACATAAGCATGAGATTGTATTCATTCAGGTAGATGAGGAGCGTAGTCAAAATTATCTTCGAGACAAATCGAAGAAAGCGATTCGAATCGATTTCTTGGAATACTTTCGAGAGAAGGCTAGACCTTGGTTGAAAGAGGAGATAGCAAGAGAAGGAGCTGCATTGGCAAATTTCATAGATCGCACTCTCGATTTCGATCACAGAACAAGGTGAGTTGAATGAAAAATTGCACGAATTCTTTTAATTTAGAAGTATTATCTTCATAAAACATTCGATGTTCAGAATGAGCGTCGAGGAAGCTCTTGCACATCCTTTCCTTGCTCAAGTTCGAAGGCCATTGAAAGAAGTAACTGCGAAAGGAGTAATCGTCGATGTGGGAAATGCATCGATACAAGAATGGAAAGAACGCGTATGGGACTTCATTCAAAACCACCCAATAAGTTGATGTTCCCCATGGTGCGACTCTATTGTAAAATTAATGAATTGCTGTTCAGTGTGTGTGTACGATAGTTTTGCACAGTTCGGTAATGAATTATCTTATTTTTTGCTACTCTGGTGGATATCTCATAGATCAAGCTCCCTGTAGCGACTTTCTAGAGTCACTACCTCTTTTCCATCTTTTCTTCTCTCCCTCACGTCGTCCAAATCATTTCCATAATGATTTGCATCCATCCTCCCCTCATTCTGTCTAATCCCCTCCTTTATGCTCCCTTATCCTCTCTCTTTGCATCGTCATCAATTCCATTAGCATACTCTCGCGAGCCTATAAATATACTCGCTTTCCTCCAATCGTCAGAGTAACACTGAACCTCTCCTCGCTCATACGCGAATCCACGTCGTTCCAAGGATCATTCAATACCCTCGTCATCCATCTTTAGATCCTGCTTCGGATCTCGTCATTCCTTTAGGATCTACAGTATCCTTCCATCGTCGTCTTCCAGTATCCACTTGGATACCCATTCCATCTACAGTACCCACTTCGTACCCTCCCCGACCCCGCTCCCTTCCCCCACCGTATACCGTAATAAATATTTGGTATTGAATCACTGTCCCTCTGGCACCGTACCACACCTACAGTAGTCTCATACACTCTTTGGTTCATTCCATCACCCTTCTGCCATAGCGTTCTAAGCGTACCCCTGCTCCCTTTGGGTTCTACCGTATCGATCGCTGATACCGTAGCCCAGTTGTGAGTATCGTGGGTCGCTAGTTCGCATACTCCCTACAGGTTTATTGATCACCTTTCGCTCAACTATCTTGGTTGCTATGAAATTGTTTGTTCTTCTTAGAAGTATAAGTTAGGGATAGGATTAGAAAAAAGTACAGTGCACTTATCGATCAAGATTGCAGTAGGAAATAAGAAGATGAAATAGTAAAAAAATCAAGAGCCATCACAAATGAGCCATGTTTCAAGAGGGCTTTTGCGGCATGCGTTCTTGCTTGTCTGCTACTTTAGTCTGACAGTCTTGCGACTCAAAACGTAGTGGTATTCCATTGTCAGTACTTTGTGATTTGTCAACGAAATAAATCGAGTATTACTCGGAATCTTCTGACGGGCGAATTCATTTCACTGTGAGACAAAATGAGATATTCTGGGGAGATTCAAACACGTTATCCCACAACGTCATTATCACGTACTGTATTGATTTTTTTGTCAGTGAACTGTAAGTAGTTCAAAACCGGTGAAGGTGAACAATTAGAGGTGTTTTCGTCAGAGATGGTGTCATTAATAAGGGGAAAATACCACGCACAGGTTGGGATAAGGTGAACTATACCGCATTATATCATCATCATCTGATCATCTTAGACGAAGATGTACCAAGCTTCCGCTACCGTAGTCGCGAGCTTCTTCAACGGAAAAGTGGTGATTGTAACTGGTATGAAATATTTGATGTTCGTAATTATCGGATTTTTTCAATAGGATCGTCAGTTGGAATCGGACGTGAAACAGCTCGTAGATTCAGTGAGAATGGGGCGAAAGTGACACTTACTGGACGAAATATTCAGGCACTTCAGGTATCGAGTTAAGGCGATGTCTTATTAAGTAAATATTACAGGAAACAGAGAAATTCTGCATACGATCGGGTGCGAAGATTGGTGATATTCATATCGTGAGTCTATCGATAGAGACAAGATAAACAAGAATTATTGAAGGTGGTCGGTGACCTCAACTTGAAGGAAACACAGGATGCTATCGTCAATGAGACTATCAAGAAGTTCGGAAAACTGGACGTTTTGGTGAGGTCTCCGTGTACCACATTCACGTGTAATCTCGATTAGGTGAACAATGCTGGTGCAATAATTCCCAATATGGAAGGCAAGAGGGGCATCGATATTCCAGACGATGAACTTCGAGCTGTGATGGATAACAATTTATTCACGTATGTTTATGATTATTGAAAGTGATAAGAGTGTGAAAGTGCAGTATGGTGAGTCTCACTCGTCTGGCAGTGCCTCATCTGGAAGTAACGAAAGGAGCGATAGTCAATGTCTCTTCGATTGCTGCACAACCACATCTCTCCAAGGTGAGCTCGCTAATTCTTATCACGTACCATTTATAGCATCCCTATTCAATATTCTCACACCGTCATCAGGATTTCTACTATAACATTTCAAAGGCTGCAGTCGATCAACTGACTACTCAACTCGCGGGAAATCTAATCGTCAAAGGGATCAGAGTCAATTCAGTCAAGTGAGTTCTCATTAATGAGTGACGACAAGTCACGATTGTAGCCCCGGTGCAACAGCGACAGAATTCGTTACTCGCCATACCGGAGAAGAAGTGAAAGAACAGGTTGGAACAGTTTTATGATCTTTTCTTTTCAGTTCAGATTCTTTTTTAGCTGAAAGCCGCGTGGGAAACGCCTGACATCATACCCATCGGGAGAATGGGAAAAGTGGAAGATATTGCAAAGGTAGGCAGCTTTATTTCCGAGTTTAACCATATTTATTCAGATAATTCTCTTTCTCGCCGATCGTTCTCAGTCTGAGTTCATCATCGGTCAGCATATCATAGCTGATGGAGGATCATCCTTACTCAATAATCTCATGTGTGCAATCAGCGTATTCTAAGAATACACATCATCATCATAACCATTTCCTGTTAATCCAAAAATGCACTCAACCTCGTACCGAACTTTGTACTCCTTTTTCAAGTAATCATTATTCTGCATGAACCTGCTTGTCGACCATCTAATTATGAGATACTGAGAATTATAAAGTCATTATCTGCCAAACGTAATATCACATGAACTTTTATTTTGTCAGCTGTCAATTGAATGATCAACGGCTTAAGGAGTACGGTAGAGATGATAATTATACATGACTATACAGAAATAGTTTATCTTCGTCTTCGAATAGATAAGAATTCATTCTAACGACGAGATCCATCCTCGAAGAAGATTCCTCCATCAAGAGCGCAATACTTGGGACAGATTCCCTTCTCACCCTCGGTCCCATCCTGTCCGGGGAATCCATTCTCTCCCTGTTCTCCATCCTTTCCAGGTGCTCCATTGTTACCAGGCTGTCCCTTCTCTCCATCATGTCCGGGTGCTCCATTCTTACCGGGAGGTCCAGCGGGTCCGACTCTTCCCTGGGGTCCGGGTGCTCCAGGCTGTCCATTGGGGCCGGGAATTGGTTCTCCCTTATCGGCATTCTTTCCAGAGGCACCATTCTCTCCTCTCTTTCCAGGAGCTCCGGGTCTTCCATCTCTTCCCTTATTTCCATCTTCTCCATTCTCTCCATCGGGTCCCTTTGATCCGGGTGCTCCGGGGATTCCATCGTTTCCGGCCTCTCCGGGGGTACCAGGGAGACCCGGAGCACCAGCGGGGCATTGAGGGCAAGGGGGAGGAGTGAGCGGCTCGCAAGGAGTTGCAGGAGGTCGGCCAGGATTTCCGGCGGATCCAGGAGCTCCGTGGGCTCCAGGATGACCGGGTCTACCGGGTGCACCTTGGGGTCCAGCGGGACCTGGGATGCAACATCCATTGCAAGAAGGTTCCTCGTGGACTTCGGGAACATTATCAACAGGGAGATCATATCCCGATTGACGGGCAGTTCTATTGTGAGAAGGAAGAGATTTCATAGAGAGAACATCAGTGTAAACATCGTTGGTGAACGACTGAAAAGGGAAAAGATTAGAGATGAGCAAGGAAATGGACGAATTCAAGGGAGAGTGTTCCCTTTCCTCATTACGATCATAGTGATACAGTAATACAAGCAAAAAAAGTAACCTTGCAAGCAGCCAATTCGTGGATGGAAGTTCTCTTTAGTTCTCTTGCATAGTTGGCCACAAGAGGAAGAGTGACAGCGAGGGAAAGAACAGCCAAAGATGAGAAGGATACGGCTGCATAACCGACATAACGGTAGGCCTGACAGATAGAATCATAAAATCAATTGAAAGAGAAAACAAGAGAAAACAAAATAAATAATTCTAGTCAAATGAGCGAATTGACTCACTTTGATCTTGTATGCGTTTTCGGAGTCCATCTTCTTCGAATGAAGCTGATACTTAATGAGGAACAGTTCGCCCTTTTATACTCAATGGGAGAAATGACCTCGAGTGGGGAAAGGGAGCTGACGGAACGACCGGCCATTATTTGTAAGAGAGTTCATCGATAGTTAGGAGAGAGAGAGAGAGAAGGTCAGTGCCGAAGGGCAAATGAGAACAGCTCTCTCACTTACGTTGATATTCTCGAATAAAACTTCTTTGTGTGAAAAGGGGAAAGAATTTATCAATCGTCATGAGTCGGCAGAATCGATGAAAAAAATGAGTGATCACTTCGTTGTTGTAGATCAGAGAAAGGGAATGCACAAGTGATTTTCCCACCTCTCCATAATTATCGATATTGTTGACTGAACGAAGACGCAGTTCTGGAAATAAACATCGTTGCACTATTACTTTTTATCCTTAGTAGAGTGGATAAAGGAAGAGTGAAAGGAAGGGTCTTCCTCTCCGCGCAACGAGGAATGAGAGGGAGATCGTTTCCGATGGTTTTCATTAGGATTTCTTGCTAATATGACTAGATCATGCTAAAAGATCAGCAAGGAGTCTTCTTCTAAGCATTTGCATATTGTTTGATTGAATTTGGCAGCTTTTCAAGATGAACAAATATTACAGACCTAGCCGTCCCTTTTTCGCCTATCGAGATATCTCATGCGTGCAAAAGATTATTTCGCAAGGCTCAGAAGTATTACCCAGTCGAAATTGCTCCATTTGACTTCTCGGAACGTGCTTGCGAACCCTAATAAGCATGATTGTCACGCAAAAAAAACTACAACCAAGCTTAGCGTTGTGTATGCTAATCACAGTACCCTTACCACAAAGCACGATCAATTACGCATGTTCAAAATCAAAGTCCGGGTCTTCCTAGAACAATTTTCTATCTACTCTTGAGGAAGAGTTCTCACTCTTCCTCAAGAGTTAATCCCTCCTCTCATTCTTGAGGAAGAGAGACCGCGCTCCCCTCACTCTTCCGCAAGGAATGACCTCTCTTCCCTCACTCTTCCCTCTTCCTTTATCTTCTCTAACCCTTACTAATTCATCTTACACGAACCTTCTAGTCAATTCCACTTCTGAATCTTGGGGAACAATTCCTTTTCGAAAAATGGACTCCACCAAAGACTTCAACAATCTGATATTTCGTTGTCATTGATTGCATGGAACGTCATCTAACCTGTTATAATGACGGATGTGCCTCATTACAATCAATGGGCTGATCAGAGGCGGGATATTATTCAACTGGAAACAAATTTCAATCATCAATTCCGACTCCTCGATAGCATTCACCAGGTATACGGTCATTTCTAGATACGCATTGCGAACCAAATTCATGTACTCCACAAAAACAGAAATTATTCCAATGATGGTAAAGATCGGAAGAACTGCTTGCTGAGTGAGGCTCTCAAGTAAAAATTAGGCCAATGTATATTCAAAGAAAATGAACAAAATCAATGACGCACCGTAATGAATTGGCGATGGGAAATCTGTGTAAGTGTGCTCATTTTATCCTTTTTCTCATCAAGAATACGAAGCACGAGAGATCTGGGAAGAAGTTTCGAAATGAAAGACACTTCGAGAAGTACCGATAGAACCAAATGGTGAGGAACAATGGAATGGGAAATCCGAATAGAATGGCCATAAATCCGATCATCACTCCCCGAGCGCCTCCACTATTTCCTTTAAATCAAAATTTTTCGTGAAATTGGTTTTGTCCACCTGTGACAAGCATATTCGTATCGTCTCCGCTCGCAAATCGATCGAATAAATAAATTGCGTGCTCGTCATCAACGCGACTAAGCATTAGCACCACCTAACCATAAGGAATATGCCATTACACGTTTTCTGGACTCACAATGATGAAAACGGCCGGAATGCCACCGCCAAGCAAAAAAGTGATCCATAATCGAAGCCGAGATATTGATCCATTCCTGAGGATCCATAGACGAGCTCCCATGCAGATCAATACGTTGACGAACTGAACTTTTGAATTAAAAAAGTTACAAAGGATCACTCTTAGGTCTAATTGAGAGTGTTGGTTAGTATCTACTAGTATTTGAGACCCATAATTTACAGATTTCAAAATGATGTGATTTACAGAAACAATTGTTGTTGAAATGATGATAGCGAAACCGCCATAACAAGCTGATGTGCCAATCCAAATGCACGGGCCATAGGAAACATAGAGAAATGTCCAATCGAATGGGATCAATCTGAGAGTCAATAAGATGGGAGATATCTATAATTATCACTAACCGTTGCATTGTGAAAAGTAACGCCAATGAAGTCGCCATATCAGAAGATGCTTGAATTTTCAATAACAGCGAGTAGGATAAAAATGTCTTTGGAGTTCGTAAGAAGGAACAAAGTAGTAAAGCGATATTGAAGATCGTTGAGAGAATCCCGACGATTGAATAGAGAGCAATTGCAGGAACCAGAGTTCCCATTCACCTCAATAAATCATAAAATTAGTAAAATCAAATGAGAAAAAAATCGAAGGAGAAATGATACACCTGAAAACTAGAGGTAAGACAGCTGAAAAAGTGGTAGTTTAGTTACAAATTGATACTCCACGCATCGACGCTTACAAGGCACTTTTTTCTTGATATATCACAGTATTGGGATGTTACTGATGTGTTTTCAGTAATATTTCATTATAACTGTTTATTGCTCTTATTTTCAAGTCATCCTACAATCTGGGCCATAACAGAATCTAATGTATTCCTGTATCGACATAAAAAAATAAATGAGCGATTAGATCTCATTTTTTATCAGAACCGCTCATACGGACAAGTGGAGATCAAAACAGATCTAGGAAAAAAATATTTGAGAAATGTGACACCTTTTTGGAATTCGTTCATTCGACAACAGTAGATGCTGTTTGTGGGTGAATTGTATCGCAGTGAGAAGCAGATGGAACGTGGAAAATGTAGAATGGATAGCAGAGTTGGAGCAATAACACTATTAGTGTTCAACGTGCTCGACTTAACCATTTTCCGAGTGTTGATTACGAGGCGGGTGTTTTCTGCTATTGGAAAAAGTGTTATCGGGTATTACCCTCTCTCTCCAATTTCCCAATCGCGTGAGAGAACAAAGCATCCACTAACTGCAAAAAGTTCCTATTTGAAATTATAAAAAGTTGAACAAAGAATTTAACTTCTTAGGACTTCTTCAAAGACACTCGCGCAGATTACTCCATTGGAAAAGGCTTTTGGAAAGAGATGGAATAATCGTATCTCGATTGCGCTATCTGCATCGTTTATTTTTCCTTTGGAGGCAACATTAGGATGAATTATAAATTTATTTTTGGAGGCCACATTAGGATGAATTCTAAAAACAATATACTGATCAGAAATTATATTTGCCAACATCAGTTCGATAAATATTGCGGCGGATCTGCTTCACATTCACTTGTTTACCGAGTCATTGAGTGAAGAAGAGAAGGCAAAAAGGTAAAGGCACGACTGTGCTAGAGAGTACTGCAAGAATACTACTACAACTCGTCTCACCATTCTTTTCTCGCATAATCGTTGTGCCCATGTGATCCATCGGATGCATCTATCAGTATTTTCCTCCAACGTGAATACTAAAATCGTCATCCGAATTCTCTTTCCGACACCTTTCCAACGAAGCCAATCAATCATGCACAACACCCTCACACGCTCCGACAAATTATGCTCATTTCACATGAAAATACGAGTGAGTCCTCGCGGGAGACAAGGACTCTCCCTCCCTCTTGACCACTCATTAGCCTGCTTTCATCTCCAATTACTCCCTCCGCCTCCCTCTCTAGAAATCTCTCTCTCGTCTGTCACAACCATCCTAATTGTAGGGAGGAAAGGCGTCCTTCTTGATTCAAGTAGCGGACTCTGAGATTAGAGAGAGAGAGTGAGGGAGAAGAAGGGAAGGAAGAAGAAGAGATTCAATCAGCCGATTCATCCGCGTACTCTTTCCATTCTTAGAGAGAGAGAGAGAAGAGATGCTTTCATCGTCTTTCATGCAGAACACACTCATTCATACTTCTTCTTCTCTCTATATACCTAGATGAGGTCCTCCTCCTCTCCTCTCCTCCGTCCTTTCAAATCCTCGAGAAAGGAGTCTTCTTTCCATGCAAACTTCCTCTCGGCGCCTTCCTTCTGACACCTTTTCGCATTCTTTTTCCCACACCTTCCATCTTCCCTTTTCTTCCCTCCCTACATACTCTAATTCAATAGTCGCCCATGGCGTGGAAAGCATCACTAGAGAAGCCCTCAAATCTCGTTCTTGCCTTCCCCCTACTTCACTCTTCTTTCACCCTCCCCCTTTACCACCTCATCTCTAATAATACCACCTCGAAGGGGATTCAATATCTCAATCGGGTCCATTCATGCGTGTGTTCTCTTCCCTTCAGAATGGACGTCGATCATTCATTCGCACGATGGAATTCTCTTCTCTCATCATTACTCATGTTCTCCATCGTCACCTCATTCTCTCTTTCCATTTCTATGCTCTTTTCTTCTTTCTCCACCTCATTTTCTCTCTCTCATCTCTCCTCATTTCACTCACTCTCTCACTCAAGTCTATTTCCTGCTTCAGCTTACTCAACCTCTCTTCTCCCTTATTCCTTGCTCTCCGTACTAGTAATGTCACTAGCGTGAGTCGTAAAATTACAATATTTCGCGTTTTGATCCACGAAACGCTTGGTTTCGTATCATAATCATTCAAATGGATATTTTCCCAGCGTTGATCAGCTGTGTTAAATTTCACCTGTCTATCACGATCTATGTAATTCAGATGATCTTCTCTTCTCACAGCTGAATTCTGTATGGGAGGCGGAGAGTCGACCGGATTCTTCAAAATGAACAAGTAGGCGCACCTTTTTATCTTTGGTAACTACAATTAGATGGGATGATGGCAGGGCTTTAAATCCTACAATTTTTTTATGCGAAGACTACAAAATGTGCATGCAAGTTTCTACATAGTTTGCCCCATCCATCCTTTCTTGGAACTCTGCTGCCCTCTCATTTCCTCTCATTGCGAATGGATCCCATGAGGCAATAAAAAGCGCGCGAGAGCTGACTCCTTAGCTGCTAAAATAACTGACATGCAACGAGTAGAGAGAGAGAGAGGAAGAAAGGAGAAGAAGTCCCGTTGAAAGGCCCACGATGAAAGGCCGAAGCTATTGACTATCTTGTGTAGAAGTCGCTCTGTCTCACTTCAGTTCATATATTTCTTCTCTGATACACACTTTTTGAGTGACTGAGCTTTTTCTGTGCACATTTATCCCTAATCTCAGCGATGGGTCACGATTTTGAGGAGCGCATTTCTCATATTTAATGGCCGCTCAAGCGTGGGATTGGGAAGGATTAGATTCATGAGAGCGTTCACAAAAAAAGGATTGTATTCGAGATAAAGTGGGAACTTGATTGAGTGTTCGATAGTGCGCTTTTCTCTCTTTCTCCACACGGGATTTAGCATGTTTGACTCGTTTCTAATTCCATTTCAATTGGCGATTCGTCTCAGAGTCTTTGTTAGTGTCAGTCCCTTCGAAGATGTCTGTCAACCTCACGGTTTTCTTCCTCTTCTTTTTCTCTATTGTGTACCTCTTTCCTTTTTTATCGACTCGTTCCTTCCTCTCCTCTTCAGAACCTTCCACTGTGATTTTCGTGCTCTATTAGCATAGCGCGAAATTTTCGGATCGTTTATTCTATTTGCGCTATTTCGCAATTCTGTAAGCATTTTCTGCTTCTCTTCTGTGGTTTATTTCCTATTCAAAGTTTTGTTTGATGCCTTTGATTGTCTTCCTTTCATTCGTCATCTACTCTTGGTCCTTTGTCCGTCATTAGTTGCTTCCCTCACTCACCACCCACCGAGCAGCGCTATTGTCATAAAGGGAGAGGGAAGGAGTGTGGAGAATGGGTTCAGAAGAGAGGGCGGAGGACGGGGACATTTGAGTATTCATTGGGTCCATACTCATAATATATTCTGTAGAATGCGCGCCTGTGTGTAAGAAGATTGGTTGGGTGACTGGCGCATAGTAATGAGAGGAGAGAGAGAGAGAACTGAGGTGGAATGAAGGAAAATGAAGAAACCAAAGTGAGGAGAGAAAAGGGAGAAGAAAAGTCAATTGGAAACAGAGAAATTCGAAGAAATGAATTGAAAATTCAGCGAATTTCACATTGAGAATGCATTTTTGCATTGACAAAGTCCCGTTGCTCGCATTTGCCATTCAGTCTTCGTTTCGAAACGGAGACTCCTCACTCAAGGGAAGGCAGGGGGAAGGCAGCACAAATCGTCTCGGAGCGGCCATTTATTTAGCGATCGAGGCCAAAAATGTCACTTGCCTTCTGGGCGTCAATTCTCAAGAGAGATGAACTCGCACCGAGAATTTATCATTGAATCGGTCTGGAATTGGTGGTCACCTCTCTCTGTCTCCCTCCACTCATTCCTCATTCTACTCTGTTTTGACCACCTCTTTGAATCATTGAGAGACCAAATAGACAATACGTCTTAGTCTTCTGTTCATTCTTCCATTGGTCACTCGATATCTTCTTCTTCTTCGTCTCTTCTGAAGGCAGTCTTCACTCCGTCCATATCCCAGTCTGTGTTTACATTGCGTATGAAAGCATCTCTACTAGTTTCTGCTTCCTTTCTCTCTCTCTCTTCTTCTCTCAGCTACAAGTGCCGGTCTCAGTCGTCGATATCCGACCCTATTTTCACCATAACATCCCCAACGGCCAAAACACTCGGCGCCTTACGGCAACTGGGAAAGCACTCTCTTAGATGAAATGGGCAGAATGGTTGATTATGATGTCCTTCTTCCTTTTGACCCTTCATCTTCCTCTCTCCACTTCCTTCCTTCACCTTACTCGATCTCTTCATCCAAAGTCGCCCCCTCTCGTGCACTATTTCATCTTCTCTCTCTCCTTTCGTGTGTCCGTGGGCAACCACTCAGTCCCGAATTCGAAGCTGTAATCTCTCCCTCTTCACACCTCTGAGCTCCCGTTTTAGTCACTTATTTTCGATCCTGTTCCACAGTCTTTCGCGGATTATAGTACCAAATAGTGAATCCATAGTGTCGAATGGACAAGCGAATAATCGATTGAGTGAAGGAATGCAGAGTTCACTCTTTGCATGGTTCTTCAGAAGGAAAAAGAGAAGCAAGAAGAGGTAATTCGAGCTATTCTTTCTTCACTAAAATGATAATAAATTTCCACAGAACTTAATTAAATAAATTGATTAAGAACCGCTCGAAACGACGTTCGAAATGGATCGGCGACGTCGCTCGATTCGTTCAATTATCCCTATCCACGAACACATACGACAATGATGGTGATTCATCTTTTTTTGACTAAATTTTGTAATTTTTATCAGAGTTCAGTCTGAAATGTATAATTGCCTTCTTGATTTGCAGTCGACGAATCGTCTCTCACTACAGGTGATTCCCTCTCGTCGTCCCTACGCTCCCGAGGATGATCCCGCCAATAATTCATTCACTAATTCATATCCGAATCCATCCATCAACTTCATCACATCGATGAATTCCGAGAATGGAAACGCCTATGTAAGTCTGCTCCACTTTCTGAATTGCCTTCGACCCCTCTCGTCAAAGTTGATGCGGACTTGTCATGAACATGAGTTCGTGTATGAATGAGAGCTGACAAGTTGGTGAAAGTAATATTCTTCGGGCAATAGTAGTCGACCAAGTGAATGGGAACTGGATAAAAAATAAATGAGTTGAGTAAGAACGATCTCCAAATAGGAGTTCATGTATGACATGTTCCTTTACTTTCGGGAAGATTTCTGTTGTTTTCACATCGTCATCCACACTCTCCTCTTTAACCGTGGGAACGGAAATTGATATGAAGCTGAGAAGCCTTCCGTTTCTCTCCCAATCAACTCGCCCTTTCCCCTTCCAATTCCCGACTCTGAGATGAGGTGTTAGAGAGAGAGAGAGAGAGAGAGAGAGAGAGAGAGAGAGAGAAGGAGGGAACACGGTCCCTTTACAGCCTCGTCTCCATTCAATTCAACTCTCACATTACCAATCTCCTCTCGCCCTTTCCACAGCAATAAACTTCTTCCATCCTCTCCCCTATTCCTTCTCTTTCCAATGTCCACCTCCTCCCTCTTCAAGAGTGACCTCGGCCACATGTTTTCATAGAGAAAAGCAGTAAACGTTCGGCCTCCCGGTTGATTTTAGTCGTAGCGGCGAAATGGCCAGTTTACGAATCGTTTGCGGGCATATTTTCATGGTTTTATTGGTGATATTCTTACTGCAGGTTCGTCCTCGTCCTCCTCTCAATCGATCGTGTCCGCCCATTCCTGAGAGCAAAAGCAACGAAAGCATTATGACCCATGCGAGCAGTGCGGTACGTTTCCCTCCTTCTACACAATATTTCTGGTTCCCTCAAACGATCTCTGGTCCAAAAATATTCCCAACTATCCAAACAATTGTCGCTACTTTACAAATAGGATAATGCAAAACTCGCGTACGTTAGATGTCGGGATGTAGCGGTGATTAGAGGTGTATGTTGTGTTTTCATCATGCAAACGGGAATATCGACTAGTGAGCCAATAGTAATGAATATACATGAGCGCTTAATCTCTTCTGAAAATAACAACTCTCAAATGCCAAATGACTCGCTCCGATAGCAGTCGTTATCAGTGTTAATCAGTTCTGCCTCAAAGTTTATCGACTCTATTTACCGCTATTCATATAGTGACGGTGCAGATCCTGAATATACAATTTCGTATTATCGTCTCAATTTCGGTCCTCTCCGCTTCACTTTCGTTCCAATTCGATGCTCATCCCTTTGCCATTTCATTTCTCCATGACTAATGCCTTTCTCTCTCCTTCTCTTTCACATCCGAATCATCCTTTACGAGCTTCGGATTCATTTTTTTGCCCGTCGTCCTCTTCCAATTTCATTGGCGAATAGCGTGTCATCGACTGAATCCGTGACACTTGACGTCCTCTTTCATTCGCTGGTTCTTAATTAATCCACCATCCTATTTTTTTCAATTTCCGGCATCCATCGACGAACAACACTCTCATCGAGATAAAATTAACTTCATAAATATTTGAAATAGAAGGAGCTCTTTATTATCTTTTCAACCAATTTGTCCCGGCCTGACACCATCAGATGCTCATTATTGATTCATTAATGTTCAGATCGAGTCAGTTCCCACTCCTTCCTCTGCCGTTGCTGACAAGTGTGTCATCATTGGCAATCCGATGGCGACCCACGGAGGAATTCCCAAGAGTATCTCGCAACAGAGCATTAAGAGCTCCAAGGTACGATCTTTACGCTCTTATTACACTTTTTAAAAAGAAGGCGTAAACTCAATATTTTCGGGGGATATCTGACGTCATAGGTCGATAGTTTCCGTAAACCACATTCCGAAATCGAATATTAGAACTCGTTAGCCCAACTTTGAACTGAGTTACACGCGCGCAAAGTTTCTACAGGGCAGAGGCAAAATCAAGATGCGCGGTGCAAAGGGAAGGGAGCTAGGTCAAGACGCAGAGGAGATGGGAAGAGACAGGAGAGGAGCGAAATACTCTCGCGTCTGTCACTCTCACCCTCCTACAGTACTTCCCCCTGATTGCACAGGGAAGTGCTTCCCCGCATTTGGAGTTTACGCCTTCTTTAACTCCTTTGAAAATCTTCAAATGTTTTTTGTTAGAAGTTACCACTCCATATCGATTGTGATTTCCGTATGCTCAATCCATGTGCAGTTAAAATCCTAAAAATAATAATACAATTTCAGAATTCATCTGTGCCGTCTCCGTCGACATCCGCCGCTCCGTCCACGATGTCCAACAACAACAATGGAAATGGACGTGGGAGAGAAGTGAGTCGATTGATTAACGAGCTGTACAAAAGTTGTCGTGGCAACAAGTCAAGTTATGCATAGCCCAGAGGCAGAAATGAGTGTCCTCTCTCGAATGGGTTAGACCGACTCCATTCTCTCTCACTCTCACACACTCTTGTACGAGAGTAGACCCCATTGGAACGAATGTATTCTCTTCTGCACAGGAAGAAAATGAATGTGGTTGCTCTGTCTCACACAGGATTAGTCCTAATGAAGTCCTTGTCCTCTCCTTTTCCCATCTTCTCAATCCTATTCCGAATTCATTTCTTTCTGTTCTATCCATAGATTTGTCCTTCTTCATAGTCTTCAGTTTCCCACCATTCTCATTCCTTCCCTTCTTCTCCCTCCGTAGACTAAACTCCCCTTCCTCAATGCTTCCATCGGAGGACAACTTCCATTGAATCTCATCCCTCTTCTTCTCCTTCTTCTCGATCCATTGCTCATTTGAAGGATTACTTGTATGTCTTGAGAGAGGCAAGGGAAGGGGAGAGGAATGGAAGGGAGGGTGACTCTCCTTCCCTTCCATTGATATATCACACGAATCCCGGAGCGTGAAGATTGATGGCCTTTTGAGTATGGAGACGCGAGGGAGGAAGGGAAAGGAGAGGGAGAGGGAGAGGAAAGGACCTTTCTCCCTCCTTCTCCTTTCCAGTCCCATATCAACTTCGTAGCTTCTCCTCCTCTGCTAGTGCAGTGATCTATTTCACACCTTCTTTCACTGAACAAATAGGAGGAGATTGATTGAGAAGAGCCCTTTCTCCTCCCTATCTGATTCACACTTCGAGAGGAGAAAATGGCTGACCAATTCGAACCTTGCGCTGATGATGATTTCATTTTGCCCCTCGCTTTGTTGACGGATCCATTCCCTCCTAGTCCTATTGGCTTGCTTATTGAAATCTTTTCCTTTACAGTCCGCACAGCAACTTCGATTCGCCCTTCGTCCACCAGTGAAGAGACAACACGTTGAACCACCTCGAAGTCCCCTCATGAGTGTCGCCCATTCTGTCAGGTATGAATTGATCTTTGATCTTCCACTGATAGGAAAAGGAATAGTGGACAGAGAGTCTGTCCACAATCCCATTTCTTGACCACATTTCGATACATAATAAGGGAGGGATGGCTCTCTCTCTCTCTCTCTCTAATCCCTCTCTACTGTCTCTTTATCTCTATTGCTTCCATTCCAGCAGTTGAGTAATCTCTTTCTCCCTTTCACGACCAAAGTTATCGCACCTTTCTCTGTTTTTCTTTCTCCTCCTCCTTCTTCCTCTCTATCAATGGAGTTCAAGTTATGTCACCACTCCATTGGAATGTTCCTTCATTGCTGATAGAGAGAAGGAGAGACGTTTCTCTCCTTTCTTGAGAAGGATTAGGCTCTTATTTCAAGTGGAAAAGGCTACCCAAGACCTCATTTTCTCCTTCTCTATCGAGTTATTTCCTCGCTCGAATGTTCTCTTCTGAGAACGTTTCCCTTCGTTGTTCAATCAAATTTGTTCACATTTGACGAGTAAACTCTGCAAAAGTGTCTCATTCTCACCATCACGATTCCATTCTCAGATCGTCTCTATCCAAACTGGGCAATCGACTGTCGTCTTCAAGGGGCGATTCGCCCCAGAAGGAAGCGACTGGGACGAGCAATATCAAGAACAGCCGGAGCATGAGCAGGTTCGTTCATTTCAAGCGCTTTCTATTGCTTCTTCTTCTTATCCACCACTGAAAATGTATATCAATGCGATAATTTCAGTATGCCGTCGAAGAACAGCAAATCGAAGCTGCCCAAGCTGGTGACGGATCAGAACGATAATCTGAGGTGTGTCAATCACTCTAAGATTAGTCTACACAAAGGAAAAGATTCTTCTGAACTGGACAAGCCTCACACTATTCATGAATAGGCAGAAATAACAAATAATATAAATTCATCAATTTGAGATCTCTTCACAAATCGTCCAGTATGGAAGCGCCCCCTCGCAGTACGAGTAGTGATTCACTCAAACAGATTATTGCCAATAAAAGGTAGGCCAAAAAGAGGACCTCCCGACTCTTCCTACTGTTTTTCCATACTAAATTGGTCTCGGTATCCCTTTGTGCCTTCGCTCTCCATCTCTCTTACTGCCATCATTATTTGGTGGGCGAGGCATCGAAAGAGAGACTCAAATCCCTCGAGGGGAGAGACTGGACATCCTCTGTCGCGCTGTCGCTAATCTTCATGTTTCATCCAGAGAGCAAGAGAGAGAGAGAGAGACCACCTCATTTCCATTCTGCATTCAACTACTTCTTCGTCTTTGTAGTATTGCTGTCCTTCTCATCGTGATATCGTATCAAATAAATCTCTTTGCAGAGGTGAACGAATTACGAAGCCATCGTCCCTTCCCCTTCCTCGATATCCTTCGTCTTCTTCTTCCACTCGATTCCCCGTTCGGAATCTAGACACGATAATCTCTGAAGTATCCGAGGAAGCATCGAGGATGGAATCGATAAAGTGCGAGAAATTGAAGAAAACAAGAGAGGCTGATGAAGGTATCTACATTTATTGATTTCTTAGCTAAAGCACATTTTGTTTTCGAAGTATCCGGTTTGAGTTTGCATGAGTCCTTAAAATTTACGAGCTCGCAAGCACATAAGGATTTATGGGTTATGGCTGTTGTCGTGCGGGGAGCTTGTTGACGAACTAAAACTGTCAATCCGAGTCTGTCTTTCTAGTAATCACTGAACAGAAGGAACTGAGTGAATAGATGATAATGAGAATGTGTTCAGTATCCGTTCCAACTCCTCCATCGTACGATCTCAAGGATCTCGTTTCTCGATTCGTTGACGATTCTACTCTAGCAACTGCGGAGATTCGAAGAGGCAGCTGGGCTAATATGGTAAGAATTTAGCCCCTTTCTTCCGAGGGCAACAAAATGGTGTAAAATGGCGCTGATTCATGCATAATTCCCTCGACGATGGTCCATCTTCTACTTTTTCCTCTATGAAACCTATCTAGCCGGTGCGCCCTTTCATGGTGACTGACCAAACACAAACACACAAGCAATGCCAATGCATTCATCCACGTATCGAGAAGGCGAGAGGGAGGAAGGGGGAGAGGTGATAACGAGCGGCCCTTCCCTCTTGTAGTCATTCCCTCTGATAGTGTCTTCTCTCCTTCCCACTACCTGATTTCATGAGGAAAATCAAGCGACTAATCACTCCGACTTGCCTTTCTCCCGTATGTTTTCATTAGAGTATCGATCATGGTGTGGAGGCTGATTCACCTCATAAGGATGTTTCACGCACGATTCTAAAACTGTGACACTTGCCAGCATACCAAACCCACACTTGCCATCCATAGGACCCCATGGCATTTTAGTATTCCCATTCCATCAATATGAAAAAAGAACAGACTATTCACTCCGATTCCAACACATTGACATTAGCAATCAGAAGTGAAAATGTATTCATTATCTTAATGGCAATTTCTCAGGTGGAGCCAGATGAGGTCACCGTCGCAGAGGAGATTCCGATGGACACGAATCCCACTCCTGATGATGTGTCGACGATCGGAGACAATGAGGAAGTTGACGATGTGAAGGAAGAAGTGCTGATTGGTGATGATTCCATCACTGTCGTCAGAGAGGAACACTGCACCAGAAGGAGTAAGCAAGTCGTTATATACTCACTATTCTTCTGACAATGGAATGGGTACATTTCAACGATCGTTGTTGGTGTTAGGTTCTCGAAAAGGAATCCATCGGAATGTGTCGTTCGTTGTGATGGGACAATTGGTATTTATCCATCATCCGTCCCTCCTCTCATTCCATATTTCCTCTCCATTCCAGCTGCTCCTCCCGTATTCATCGCTCCCGCTCCTCCTCGTCTTTCTCCTGCTGAAGAACAGATGTTGACTGTGGAAGAACACCATGATGAACAACCGAAGAGCAGTGGAGAGAGCAGTGATAGTACGGTGAAGGAGAACTGCAATGTAAGCTTCTCCTACTATCTAGCGTTAACCGTTCATTGGAAAGCTTGAATTAAATTGTTTCCAGATAATTTACATCCGTAAGATGGACGAGAATGGAGTGCAGAGAGTGGAGAGTGTTCCATGTCGAAGAGATAGTTCAAAGATCAAAAAGGAACGAGAAAGGGAGAGGAAAGAATTGGAGAAAATGCAGAAGAAGGAAAAGGTTCGTAAAGTTGCTTTTTGTAAATTGAGTAAATTGTACGATACAGGAGCGAGAAAAGGAGCGGGAAAAGGAGTGGCTGAAAGAGAAAGAAAAGGAGAAGGAGAAGGGGCAGCGAACTCCTCTCTCAACACGAAGTATCAAGCAGTTCCTTCTGAGAAGGCCGAGTGAGAAGAGAGACAAGAAGGTTCGTTCTCTCTCTTTTCCCATGGGCTTCCATCGATCCGAAGGAAAAACATGCAAGCATGTCAGACAGCGCTTCTTTTCCATGAACTCCATGTCACATGTTTGTCACTTTTTTACCCTAGATGGAGCTGGGCAATACGTTCACTAGTACAAGGTAAACAATTGCGGGCTAGTAAATAAGTGTTATGGGTATAAGAAGTATGTTCCCGACATCTCGCATAATTTCATTCTGTGCAGACTCCTCCGATGTCTCGTTCAATGATGTCAATCTCACCTGCTCGAACTCGTCTTGCTCTTCCTTTCCATCATCCACGATTCGCTCCTTTGGCTGAACTGGAGAGTAGTGTCGTCGAGAATTCTCCCGCTGTTGAGATTGCACCCGGAAAGTGGGGCAAACCGAGTCCGAAGATTCTCAGGAGGTAAACCGAGGAAGATCTTTCTCACATTTCAACAATAGTCCTTTACAGGAATTCTGAGTGTTCAGTGCACGATTTGATCAAGGAGGCCGGTAGACACGAAACATTCCTCGCTCTGCGCGGAGATGACAATGGAAATGTTACAGGTCGAATTCTTTTTCGAAATTACTACACTCCGAAAGAGTAAAACAGGCCATTTCATTCAGCATTCCCTCTCAAAATCCCATTATCCGACGGCTTCAGCGAGAGTAATATGGAAGGAGAGGAGGGAGGAGGTCCATCCTTCCTCCTTCTCCTCTTCCTAAATGAGTTTTGAGCAAGAGGCTTGGTCTTCTTATTCTCTGTTCCCAATCAACTCGCCCGTCTGTTGTTCCTTCCTCTGCTTCATTAGGACTTAATTACATTTGTGAAAGAGAGTGGGCGAAGGATGGATGGTCTTCCTCCTTCTTCCAAGTGAAATGGTTACTCCATCTCAGCCTCTTCGAGACTTCCTCTTATGGAGAGAAGAGAGAGAGAGAGAGAGCATGGGAGGTTGAGAGAGTGCTTCTCGAGTGTTGTGGGAATTAGAAGAGGACTCTTCTCCTCTTGTGCTGTCCATCCGTGGACAATCAGTCCTGCCAATCTAAAGTCCTCTCTTCCATCTTCTTTCCCTTCTCAATCTTGGCGTTGTCTCAAGATCCCTGTCATTTCTCTCTTCTAATCCTTTCATTTCTCAGTTTCTCCTCGCATCGGGACGGTCGAAGAGCAAAAAGGACTCATCGACGACGAAATTCTGTATGTTTTTATCTTGTTTTAGTTATTTTTTAATGTATGTTTCCGTTTTTTAGTGAAGCGATGTGCGTCACCTTTCGAGCCGATTGAATGAGGGTGTGAAATCCTGTGCAAAAAACTTTGTGATCCTGTTTGAGCTCGCGCAACACAAAGCGTTCGCAACCCAAAGCCGGGTGTTCACAAAGAGCCTCCCGTGTACTCTAGAGGGCGCCCTTCTTTTGCATATACTATGAATTATATTGGTTGTCAAGTATCTTTGAAACTGTATCGGGCTCTTTTGGTGGCCCTTTGATATTTTAGTGAACCGTCTAAAGAAATTCGGAATGGGCCACCAAAATCTCAAAGGGCTACCATATCCGTTCAGAGCACTGTCTCTTTCTCTTCTGATCCTTCTTCGATTTCAGTGATCAACCGATGCTCATGGGCGATTCCTTCCCCACTTCCGAATCTCTCAATCGAATCTCCCAAATGGATGCATCTCAGATGGGCATCGATCTCTCTCCCATCGACAGGACGGAGTTTGTTCCATTTCTCATTTATTTTTGCTCAACAAGTTCTATCCATGCAATTCTCAAGATACTAAAAGCATGAGTATTCTTACCACCCTGAGTTCCGCTACTTTCCGTGCAATCTAGTATGAATCACAGCTGTAGCTGACAGAGTATCTCAGTTGTTGACTCTCTTCCTCTCTCTCTCTCTCTCTCTCTGTCATAGTGGAGGTTGAAAGGTGATCGCCGGATGTTCACTCTCTTTCCTTCTCTCCTCTTCTTCGTTCCATGGATTTCTCTCTCTAACTGCCATCTTCCTGTTTGTCTTTCCGAATGAATCTCTTCTTCTCTCGTCTCTCCTCGATTCATTCTCTCTCTCCACTCATAATTTCTGTCTCACCTCCTCAAGAGCTCTCCTCCATTCCCCTACTCTCTCTCTCTCTCTATTTCAATCTCCCTGTACACCCCTTCTTCCTTCCTCTCCTTCGCCCATCTCGTTCAAGAGGCAGAGACACAATTCTCTAATCCGTGTGGTTGCGATTGAAAAGTGAGCGAGCGAGAAAGAGAGTGTTGAAGGAGAG
The DNA here is from genome assembly GCA_911812115.1 of Pristionchus exspectatus. NCBI lineage: Eukaryota > Metazoa > Nematoda > Chromadorea > Rhabditida > Neodiplogasteridae > Pristionchus > Pristionchus exspectatus. The sequence continues at coordinate 13,836,132 of OU461582.1, forward strand.
CCATAGAGAATGGACTAGTACCATCGTCTTCCTCTTCTCTTCGATGGCCGATTGCATTCTAGGTGTATTTCTGAGGACATTAAGGTGAGATCATTCAACATCCCAGCTGCTGACAGCTTCCCTTCATTATTCCTACAGTGCGCGCGACCTTGAGCGATATCCCCTTCTGCCATCATGATTTAGTGGTTTAGAGGGGCTCATTGAGTGCTAAATCTCGTTTCGCAAATCTGATGAATTCAGGTCTCGTCATTCTAATCAGACTCGATCTGATCACAGTCAACACTCTAATCACTTCACTCAGCCATCCCCATCCAATCCCAATCTGTGAGTTAACACTTTCTCTTTGAATCGATGCATTACCACGTGGTTAGTAAACAGGTGATTTTTGTATAGAACAACTCTCACTCGGACGCTTGTTTTTGGATTATGAACAAATTGCGGTAAAGTCGTCATGTGATTGCTCAATCACATGTCATTTTCCGGGGAAAAAAAATGAAATCTACGCATTTCGGTCAAATACGATGACTAACTCGTGGGAATGTGATATCGATAGGCGCTCTGAGCACCATATCAAATTAGGGTCAGCAGGTTTTATCGCGCTCGAACAAGAAGGATTTGTCCGAACCTGAAGCTGTTTTTTCCAGCCCTAATCCGTTTACGGCGGCTTCGATCAAGAAGGATGAAGCAGAGAAGGTAAGAACTTGTTTAAATATCGAAATGAAAGTTAGTTATTTCGGCAGACTTAATTTCAGTTTTCGTGTATCTCGTCTCGAAGTCACTTTTTATAACACTTGTGAGAAGTAGAAAATAGGGCCGAAGTCAGTGCGAAGAGCTAGAAATAGATTCAATTTGCTCATTTGATTCGATAATTACGAAAATAGGAAAACACAAAATACGTTCAGAGTTTGTTTCCTGCTCAAAAGAATGATACAACGCGAGAAATGAAAAGTAGTAATGTCTACTTGATTGTCTAGTTTGCTCTTTTCACTATTTTAATTGCTCCATGATCTGCTCTTTTATGGTAGGTGGAAATTGCTTCCGTTCCATCTCCATTAGCATAGAAGGAATGTTTGCCTGAGTGAAAGTACATATGATTGTTTTTGTAGGTGCAAAAAAGGAAAGAGAGAATGATTGTGTGGTATGGCAGGTGATCAACGAGGGCCTCTCTGAAGTGGACGATCTTCGTGCTCAATTGATGTCACTCAAACATTTGATCATGAACGAAGACAAATTCCAAGATGTAAGATTCATTTTCTTCAATGCATTCAATTGTTTATTTGCTATGAACTGAAAATCGCACGCATGCAAAGAGTAGGAACCGCTAGTTTGACGAATATTCGTGAAATGTTTTCGGCGGCAAAATGTTCTCTGGCATGCAAAAGTGGGCTCTTGTCCGTTTTGGGTGTCCCATCAAAGTTTCCTGGTCCCAAAATAGTTTCCTGGTCCTTAAGAAGTTTCCTGGTCCCCGAATAGTTTCCTGGTCCCATAATCGGCCGATCAGAGCCCGAAAAAGTTTCCTGGTCCCAGAAATAGTTTCCTGGTCCCAGAAATAGTTTCCTGGTCCCAGAAATAGTTTCCTGGTCCCAGAAATAGTTTCCTGGTCTCATGTTTCCTGGACCCTGACATAGTTTCCTGGTCCCGCAAATAGTTTCCTGGACCCATCCTTATACATTGATACCATTGTTTTTTCTAAAGCACTAAGCACCAAGCATTAAGCCTAAGGCTAAGAAATGACTTACCATGGCTAAAGATGACTTTTCTAGCACTTATCCAATAGCACTTGACACTTGCAATAGCACTTGGGAATTGATGGGACCAGTAAACTATTTTCGGGTCCAGGAAACTATTTCTGGGACCAGGAAACTTTTTCATGCACCGATCAGTCGATTATGGGACCAGGAAACTTTTTCGTGCCTTGATCAGCCAATTATGGGACCAGGAAACTTTTTCTGGGACCAGGAAATTATTTCTGGGACCAGGAAACTATTCGGGGTCCAGGAAACTTTTTAAGGACCAGGAAACTATTTTGGGACCAGGAAACTTTGATGGGACACCCAAAACGGACCAGAGCCCAAAAGTGTATCGACGAGTGGGCAATTAGCGTGTGTTTTCGCGTGTTTTAATCTATGTTCTACAGATTATCCTTGCTCGTTCGATAGACAGTGCCCAGCTTGAGAATAAAACATAACTAAACATCAGATCATGTACTATTCTGGACGTTAATCTCTCTGATCTTCCCTGATCAATCTATTTTCAGTCGTCCGTTAACGATCTCGTACGTGAGAATGATGCTCTTCGACGTCAATTGATGGAGAAAGACTCAGTGATCAACATGCTCCGTACTCAATTGACCTCACTCAAGATACCATCCTCCATTGATAGCTGATAGGAGACCCCTCACCCCTTCCATCCCGCCCCTTCTCTCGCCATAGCAACAATGAATACCATTCACGGGTCACCCCATCAACTCTTGCTTGTACTTCCCCATTTCTCACAGTGTTTTTCACTCGCCCAGTGCTGTCTTCTCAATATTCTTCGTTGCAGTCTTTTTCTCCGTAAGGGTCACTGTGCAACTTCTAATCTCTATAGTCCCTCTCTTAGTACATAATTCGACTGTCGAGTGTGTTGCATCTTCAATCACATGAGTGAGAAAAGATGCTTGATCAGGTTACTGCTCTTTGTGGTTGTGGCAGTAGAAGGAGGAAGGAAGGAGGGAGAGGAGAGGGAATACCCCCTGATAGCTAGGTCGGTTCATTGCCTCTAGATGGATCGACCTTGAAGTGAGAGTCTACCCTTTCCTCCCTGCCCCTCTCCTCCTCCCCCCCCCCTCAACAAAGATATCATCGCTTTCGTTCCTTTTTCGTCTTACTGACCAGTGTGTTCGCTCTCTCGGTCGATAAACTGTCTTACTCGTTTTGCTCGTTACACGGCTCACAATGAATGATCCCCATGCATGATCTTGTTGACTTGAAGCAGGAAGGGAGTAGATCCCTCTCTCTATCCCTCCAAACCCTTCTCATGATCGACCCTTCCTCTCTTCAATCCTTAGTTCTCCACTATTCGATCGCCGCTTTCCATAACTTTCTCTTTCATGTCTTATTTCCTTCTTCTATTCTCTCAATGAGATCTTGATTCATCCCTGTCTCTCTCTCTTCAGTTGACTCTCTTCTCTTCTCTCTCTCTCTCTCTATCCCCCAATCATCTCAATTCCACCACTTTCCCCTTCTATTCTCCTGTCCACACATTCGTAATTCTTCTCACTATCTGTACTATCACAGAGGAGATCCTCCTTCTCTCATCTCGATCTATCGTTGATCTCATCTGAATGTGAGACTGAATGATTGGTCCCTTCCAGTCTAGACCTTCCCTTGATCCTACTCCTCCTTACTCACCTCCTATTGCACTTTCCACTCTCGTTCCTTCAATTTGTTGCATTAGTGAGTAGATCCAATAAGCCGCGATTTTACGCTACTTCACTCCTCTCTAGCTCTTTTTGTACAGACAACTTGTCTGGTCACGAAAAAAAACGAACCTTTCTAGGACATTCATTGTTCTCATCGTCATCTTCATTGTTGATGTACTACTTTTGCTCGTGTTCAGCTCAGTTTTTGGATGAGCAACTTTGTCTTCACACACTCCTTTCCCTCTTCTCCCATTTCCTCCTCACTCATTGTTTTTTTCATCGAAATTCGGCCCTGTCAGCCGTGTAGAAGGGAAGAGATGCCGGAACAGAACACTCTTCCATCCGGATCTATCTCTGCCCATTCCTTTCCTCCTCCTCCTCTTCAATACTCTTTCCTTCATTCCATTCGATATTAACGCAATCACGTGTCTATTGGAATTAACCGTGTCTTTCCTTTAATTGACCAGACAGCTGATTTATCTGTTCACAGCGACATTTTGTTTTCTCCAGCTCAGTAATCTCTCATTTCTTTCCTTCCATCGGTTCCATATATTCGTCGTTATTCAATCCCTCTCAATATATTTTTGATTAGTCAAAACCAGTTGAACGAATGTTTCAGCATGCGAGGTATCAGCTGAATGTCTTCCCTCCATTCCATTCTCCTTCTCTTTCTCTTTCCTCCTCTGATCTCATCTCTTCCCTCCTTTCCTCTCTCACCCCTACGTGGTGTTCAACGAAGGAAACTCTTGCCTGATCTCATCAAACCAACCTTCTGCCCTACACCTTGCGAGGTTAGTACTTTATCATTTTTACCAAATAATCGATCAATTTCACTAAACCTTTCTTTCGGAGTAATAGAATAAAGGGGAGAGAGATCATTGACTTTTCTCTCAGAGGTCAGATCCTCTTTAGTAAGATTTACGATGTCGTCACTCCGTATTTTGAAATCCGCTAGTTGAAAGGCCTTGCGCAACGCATCTGGTATCCTGCTGTGACCCTCCACTTCCCCCATCCTCCTTGTCACCAGTTTCCCCCTTTGACTCGTCTAGAGGCACAGTGATACAGCGCTGCTACTATGACGATGGTGTAGTAGTGAGAACAATGATAAGGAGTGACAGGTGTAAACAGCGCCTACGGCTAATGGACAGTGACAGTTATTTCATATTTGGCGACAGTTGCAGGCTGTCTTGACAGTGGAATGCGGGAGATGAGACTAGTCCGAGATTTTTCTCGTGCTACTCACTGCCCGAAATGAATGATCATCGAAGGAAGGTTCAATCGTTCCCATTCCAGAAAGTCTTCGGTGCGGAGTCTCGTGAGACGAGTGAAGAACTACAAGGATTCGATTCGATCGGACCTTGTCTCTGCGTATGTCCACACGAAAAACCAATCTACCTGAACGCACTCGGATTCTGCGTGGAGAGGCCTCCCGGTATGTTCATTGCTCTCTCCCACTGTTTCACTTCTAAGATAACTAGTAGCAACTATCTAGATCAAAGAAGAACAATGTGAGAAAACAACCATTAGATGGAAGCTGGAGATTTCGTGCATGTTTGGAAAAGTGAATTATTTGCGTAAGTTCTGGGTAGAAAAATAAAAATAATTTGCAGAGGAGTGTCGTTCCGCCGTTGTCTTCGATGATTTCCCTTTAGACGAAGTACCCGTTCTTAATATCGACGGTGTCGAAGGAGAGAAGATTCTGAATACATCGTTGAGTTGGAGTAATGGTTGGTTATTGCTCGAAAAGAACTGATTTATTGATGCATTTGCCATTTTCTCAACTGAATCATTGTGTCGAATATGTAAATGAAGTATAGAATTTAGAATTACCTTTGCAGAGTTCACGCTGTCCGCCAACTTCAGTCCTTCCTGTCACATTTCCGATGTCTTCATCGATTCGGCTCTTCATCGATGGTATTCATCCATAGACAACAATTTCTTCCTCAATAAGACCGAAGAGGGAGTTCCGCGAGTTTTCGTAAGCACATTTCATATTGTTCAGATAATAGTTGCATGTCCTGACCGATTGTTGATTTCTAAATTTTTGACAACAACTGCCAGTGTAATATCAGATCTTACTTTCAGTTCAACGGAACAGCAGACGAGGCTTCAGCTTTAATCGGCGCAGTAATCCAATTGAAAGTGAGTCAACTTGTCTTTATTCTCTTCTTCACACGTGTTGCCCACATGGACAATTGATGTCATGTGAGAGAAAGAGAAACTGAGATAATATCGAGCAAATCAATCAACTTTTCCGCTGAGTGGTTGAGTGAATTGACCAATGCGCACTTTGAACTGGGAACTATTTTTGATATGCTATCGCAGAATACTTACTTGATCGGAACACTGCACAATTCTAGAGAAATGATCAAGCATTTGACTTTCCGGAAACATTTTTGCGAGCATAAAAATCACGCAACAGAGTTTCGTTATAGTTTGCGTATTCGATGGATATTTTATGATTTGAGATTGCGTGTCGGTCGTTGGAAGAGAGAACGAGACTACAAGATGAGATCCTCCTTCGACCGGCCCTCCTCTGCATCACTTTTCGCGTCGAAGGAGAGAGTGGTACGTATTTATATTATCAAAAAACTTAGTTCATTGGTTAGCATTTCGAGAATTATTTATGGCTGGACAGGTCTACCGATATCGGGAAAGGGTGTTAATTTTCCACCTTTCCTGATCAATGTGTAGTTGCTACTCTGTTCTGTTGACGTGTGTTGACTACTGATTACAATCCTTGCGTGCGCTCATTGCACTACTCGAGTAACAACGACGATGAAGGATTGAGAAAACGAGTAAAGATGATAACACCTCCCTCTCTTATTAGTAGCAATACTCCCGTTCCACTGACAAATCTCTGTTTTCAAGTTCCAAATCCGATGATCTTTGCATGGATGGCTATAGATCGAATCTCCCTCTTCTCTACCAGCTATCGATTCTCTCTCATTCATTACTCGATCACCAATCTTTTCTCACTTCCAGTTAACAGAGTGAACACCCGTCGTTGGAGCGCGAGTGTTCTCCCTTATATCTTCCCCCTATCTCCTTTTTCCACTTAGCGCGAAGCGTGAAAAGAGTTCTAAACCCAGCCTTGTCTCTATCTCATTCCATCCTTGTAGTGTCAGCTCCACTGGAACTGTTCCACGGTGATTCTCGAGTTCAAATCATCGTCTTGGCAACAGTGGCCGTCGTTCTTCTTTTCGCTCTCGTCGCTTCTGCCATCGCCTATTTCCTCTGCTGGAGAATTCAGGTGAGATTCAGAGACGAGAATGGAGACTTTCTTGTGCTACCTTTCTGCCCACGCAACTGTTCATTGAATATTGTATTCTTTCTGAGAGGCAAGAATATTCACGGAATCGTGGTGATACGTGCGAGAGGAAAATACGAGTTGGTTTTGTGATTGTCAGGGAGAGAAAATAGATACTCTTTCCAGTTACCAAATAGATTGTCCCAATGCACTGTAAGCATTGGAGCTATCTTTGGCCATAACTTAGGTGTCACGATTCCGTACAAATCCGAAAATTTTCACAGTTGTGATCTCTGAATCTTGGGAAGTGTTCTCCGATCCAATCTTTTCCGTGCGCTCTAATCATGCAAAGTGAACGAAATCCGCAGTAGAACTTGCCAGAATCATGGATAATCCGAAAAGCTTCTGTAAATTCGAGCAATCGCACGAAAAATTGTGGGCGTTCTGCGCGCGTTTTCCAATTCTCACCACAGTTTCAATATGTTTTGTGCTCAGAAACGTCGTCTGATCGGATCGATTCAACTTCAGTATCGAGCTCATCTCAAACACGCAAATCTTCAGAACGGAGTGGTCGGTTCCTCCTTCTTACTCTCATTTTCATTTCCGCTATTCCTCCAAATTATTCATGGAAATCTGAGTGGAATGACGTCTGTCCGTTAGGGTAGCGACGAAATCTTCTCCATTTCACTTCTAGGAAAGAGGTCTCAAATTTGGATGTTAGCTACATGAAAAGCTAGCTTAGCGCTCGCTCCTTTTCACCATATTCTCATCTGTATTTCGGAACACGTCACTAATATTGAGCATTCTCTCAGATGTCGCCGATTTCTCATCATCATTCATCTGGTCATCAACGACAATCGTCTATTTCTTCCCCCAATGGATCTACCAATGGATCGAATGGAATTGTGCAGAAGAGAAGACTCTACTTTAGCTCTGGTTTGTTGTTTCTCATTTTTCCGCTGCGGTCATAAGCAAGATAATCTATCCCTACAAAGTTCTAACAACGTGTAATTGCCTCAATTCTTTGAGATTTCTTCGAGCCCGAGTCCCTTCTGAATCCTCCTCCAGTGGCAGAACAATTCCTTCACGATATCAGAAGAATGATCGATATGGCGAGAGAGAGAATAGCAGCGAGACGATTCATTCCTCGAATGCATCCAGTGTACGAAGAAGAGGGAGAGGAGGAGAATCAGGTATACAAACATTTCAGAGTGGTTCATTTCTCTGAGATCTTCTGAGATCTCTGAGATTCACAGTGATCTTTGCCTGTTGAACGATATTCCCGTATTCCAGCCCGCACCAATCCGCGAGAGACGAGCATTGGATGTGGTCGTTCCTCCTCCCGATCATCCTCATTCCGCTCCATCTGCTGCAGAAGAATCACCGAGAAGTGCGAAGAGTACAGACTCGGGAAGAGAGACACTCGATTCGAATAGTTCTGATGATTCGGCCAGTAGAAGTGAAGAAGAAGAGGAGAAGGAGAGAAGCGAAACCAAAGAGATGAAAGGTAATCATTTCTCATGACCTTGACTCGAGATCAGTACTATTCAGTCAGTTTTGAAAATTCTGATGGACTACTTTCAGAAACAACTCGTCCCAAGAAGCGATCCAGCTCAATCCCAGTGGCCCCCGGTCGTTCCTTCCGTGCTCCCAAGGTGACAACAACAGCAAGTTCAGTCGTCCCTCCTCCCGTTCCGCCTAAACCTTCCTTTTCGATGATTCCGAGGCTAGGACAGGTAAGAGAGAAGCATCAAACTATTGAGTAACTTCTTCATCCATCTCAATACCTTTCAGGCGTCTCCGAAGATGACACAGCGTTCACTGAGCACTCCGACTCGATTGAGTGAAGCGGGTGAAGAAAAGACTCCTTCCTCTTCCCTTCCCGGTCCATCTCAAAGGAGACACGAACGACGAAAAGGATATGCAGTCTTTCCTGTCGATCCAATGCTAAATAAGAGTCTTCCGAGACGACCGAGAAGGACGACTCCTAATGAATAATATTCACTTTCTTGCCATTTTTCCGATTCGTTGCCATACCAAATCTCCCTTTGTGCCAGGTCTAGGCACAATCGCCTAATATTGCTTAGATGCCGATTCGTAGAGTATCTTTTTTCAGCTTGCATTAGTGTACATTAATTTCTTTTTACATACATAATAATTAGTTAACTTACTCTGTCAACATTCCCTTGCGAACTTTCTATTGCCACTTTTCCGAACATTCTGACGGATCTGATCTCAGGAAACGCTTATTTGCACAAAAACATTTCCCTTCGTGACACGCCATTTTATTTGATGATTTTGTATTCCTTGAAATAAACAAATTTTGTATTAATTGTAGAAATTATTTTGCACAATGGTAAAAAAAGAAGACTATGAATCATACTTTGCGCGAATTTGAGTGGAAAATATTCCTCTAAAATCATAGAAATGAAGAGACCATACGAAATTAATTAATGGGTTTGGAAAAATAGGATTCATTTCAGACTTTACATTTGCAAAATTTAAATATTTAAGTAGTTGATGAAGGAGATACGTTAATAGCACGACAAGTTGGTGACGATATTCCAAGAATCTTTAGACTTCGAATATTATGATTGAATGGAACACATAGTCACACCTGTTGAAGGGTTTCTCGAAATACGGGAGTAGTCACAATTAGAGCAATTGAATGAGCAGTGGAATGAAATGAAGATATTAGTGAAAACATGTCCATTGGAGAAACAACTGTGAGAAAGATATAATCTTCAATGTGACAATGATAATAGGTACTGTATTTGATTACGATAACCGCGTCCACTTTATAGTAAATATAGAAAATTGCAGCACAAGGAGCTATTATGAATAAAACGGGAATTATTGCCTGAATTAAGCAATGATTGAATAAGTGAATAATTTTATCCGAAAATATTTAGTGTTTTTCTTTCGTTTCATTTTTTTTTGACTGAATAACATGCACTCAATTTCACCTGCCTGAATTATTAGCGCTGCCGTAAGAGTACGATGTAAATGTCTCGTTTTGTCGCTAAGATTGCCTATACTTTTAATTATATAGAATGTATGAGAGGCCACCTATAACAATCACAAAATAACCATTATTTATAAATGACATGCCAAATTTATAATATTTACCACGACGAGAAAGAGAATGGCGAACACAAAGAGAACACATCCCATCACTCCAAACTTAGTCAATTTCGAGTATTGAAAGCAATCCATTTTTTCAACAGTAACTGAATCCCAGTCATCTCCTAACGCCTGCGGAAAGAAGATTCATATTATAACATGTATCGATCTTACACTTTCCATAAATTGTTTCTTCTCCTCTTCAGGAATTAATGAAATCTGTTGCGTATTTTTATTGTTTTATGAAAATATACCGGACACTTACATAGTATATGTATCCGATTGAAAAGTATGGTATTGAAAGAACTGCAAAAATAATAATCTGAACAGATCTTCTTAATTTAATAATTGATCCATCGGGAATGATAGCCTGAGAAAAGTCTTCACATAACAATAAGATAAATTTAATTGCTAACTTGATGTCGATAATTGAAACAGACACCGTATACTGATGCACAAGAACCGATGAGTGACACGTACAATGACTTAAATACATTATAACTCTCACTCAATAACTTGAAACTGAACCAAGCAAACTCCTCTTCCCATTGGAATATTTAGTATAGGCGCATCTCGGAAAGCGCACATAAGTGGAAAGAGAAATATGGGATCGAAGACCCATTGCGAGTATACATCAATCAGAGTTGAGGTGACCTAACAAAAGAAATTTGTTATTTTAGGAAAAGCTTACCAGAAGGAGAATTAGAAGATAAGAATAATTCTTAGTTATGGATTTCGATCGAATTATAATGTATACGTTGAGAAGGGTGAGGAATATTGCAGTAGTGGTGAACGTGTGCTTTGCAATTCGAAAGATGAGATAAGAAGAACGAGAGGAAGGATGGATACAAAACGGTCCGCTGCTTGGCATTCAGTAAGACTAAGAAGTAAGACGATTTCCACAAATAGGGAATGAAAAGGCAGGTGATTCTGGTTGGAATGATGTCTGTCCGTTAGGTTGGCGACGAGATCTTCTCCATTTCACTTTTAGGAAAGAGAAGAAGTTACCCTTCAATTATGATGTTAGTTACATATGTTTGTCAGAATTCTTCATACAATGAGATACAACTAAAAAAACACATGTGCCTCTCATGATCCCCTCCTGGCGCTTTCAAATCAACTAAATGTCTTCCAATGCAAAGAAAAACTTGGATATGTTAGTGAATGAATTTTCTTCATGCAACCTTCGTACCACAAAACGCTTTTATTCGTGGTTTTCTAAGCGATGAGACTTCGCTAACTCATCATGTAAGAGCGTGGGTACAGGGCAAAAGGGGTCGGAGGGTGGAATTGGGCGGGGAATCGGGCCGCTTCATGCCATCTTGCCGAGCAGAGCATCGGGATTGACGATGTTGCAGGAGACCTGAAGAGGGATGGTGGAATTAATACGATTGGTAAGGTTGGTAGGTCATGCTTCCTCTATTGTCCAGTAATCTTCACTTACCGCGTGACGGACGATGATATCGGCCACTGTCTGGTAGTGTTGAAACATGGAGAAGACACTGGAAAGCATCAATCGGAGATCAAAGATCAAAGTTCATCCTCACCCGAAGCGCTGAGTGCGCAAAATCGAGACCGTCTCGGCGAGACCGACCTGAAAGAGATTAGAGATCAAAGATCAATGATCACAAATCACCTTTCGCTCAGCCGAGATACGGTCGAGCACAATGTCAAGGCCGGCGAAGGTGCCAGCACGATGAACTCCTCAACGGAATAATTTGAGTACGGTATGTCGGAGAGACTACCGTATCTTCAGTAGGATACTGAAGGTACGGTACTCAACAATTGATAATTACCCGATGGACACACGAGAAGAACGGGAGCATCGAGGGAAGGAGGCTTCGGACGTGCTTCCACCTTACGAAGGGCGATCTTCATCTGCAATAAAAAACGATTGGTTACGGTTTTAGAGCTGCCGTATCCCCTACCGTACCGTGGCACGAAACTCGAGCAGATTGGCAGGCAGACTCTTGTCTTCCTCCCATGCAGAGTAGGCGAGAAGAGGAGGAGAGCTGACAGTCTGCAATTATCGATTGATTCTACCGTATTCCCTGTCGTTACCGTACCTTGTCGTGCAGTTCCACCGTGAGATCGTAGCGGTCGTGATCACGCGCCTGTAAGAATAACAGTAATGAATCTACCGTACCCTACCAAACCTCGTCAAAATCCTCGCACTTAATGCGAATGAATCCAAAGTCCTTGAGCTCTTGCTGATTGGGCCAGAACTGTCGGATGAAGTTCGTGTCGCCCTGAAATTGATCTTTGATCTTTCAGACATTTATGATCTTTGATCTCTGACCTTCTTGATGTTAGTGAGGACGACGATAAGAGAAGGTTTTGTCTGAGAGACCATCCTCCAGAAGTCAAACTCCGTCTCACTGTCGTAGGGAGCTTGCGAGAGAATGTAGCCCTCTGAACGCATGAGTTGATCTTTGCTCTTTGACCGTACAATACATTGCCAATACTCTAACCTCACTAATGTAGCAGCCTATCATACCCCTTCATTGGGCATCACAGTATCTCGGTACCATACTCTGAGCACCGTATGCTACCGTACTCACTTCTCTTTTCGAACGAGTCGACCCAACTGGCATGGATGTAGTCACTAGTCGTGTCTGGCTTATTCGGCTTCAGTTTCACACGCGTCGAATCGTAGAGAACCGCCTGAAAGAGACGGTAGGTAAGGTTACACCAAGAACATACCAGTCTTGTCAGGAATACTGGGCATTTTATGCAAAATGATGGGGTAGAAACAATGGGAGTACGGTAGTCTCTCGATACCGTACATTTGGATATCGATTCAGCTGCGGATTGGCGAGGAAGGCGTCAAAGCGTGGCGGTTTCTTCGTGATTTCCCGGAACCATTCCTTGATCTTCTGAAAAAGGATTGGAACTTGGTACACTGTCAACTACAGTATGCTCAGGGCACGGTGCCAGAAACCATTTTGGCCTCGAGCCAAGAATGATCTACAGTATCTTCCTGGATTGGATCCAACTCGTTCCTGACAGCCTCATAAATACCGTACCGATGGTCCCTCCTTGAGCTCCTCGAAGAATTCCATCACAGGCTGGTTCTTCTTGAGGTCCGCATCCTGACGGGAAAATCGATTACCGTAATCTGTGCGGGATATTCAAACTCTTTTACCGTACCTCATGCTGGGGATCATCACCAGTCTCGTCGGGACCCGTCTCGGCCATCGTGAGGGTGGGTTACGGTAGATGGAGAAGGGTGGAGGGATACGGTAGATGGGAAGATGGAGGTCTCCGAGTGGAGGAGAAGAGCGAGAAACCACTCGGGATGGGAGAGAGACGAGCGAATGAGGGAAAGAGGAGAAGAGAGGAAAGAATAAGAAACGATGGAATATGGAAATGATGCAAATGCGTTAGAGTGAGAATGAGATTAGATGAGATTGACTGGAAAGAATGGAGAATGAAATTTGATTTTTTAATGTAAATTAAATTCAATGTACTTCTAACCTGGTGAATTCAGATTAAAGAAGGCGTCCCACTGGCAATTATACAAAGTGATGAATGAGAAGGACGCTCTCTCGCTTGTTGCCTGCTTTTCAGGGTGACTTGGCACGCAGCCAATTGATCATAACTCAGTTCAAACGAAAAATGGTGGCTTGGGAGTTCCGATAATCTTACCGGGTAACAGCGACCCATAACCTCACACCGAGAACTCAGTTAGCCAGATATTCGTGACAGCTAGTTCCGTGTGCGAAAACTTCGAAATTTCGCCGTATCGAGCATGAAAAATGGTTTATTGCTCTTCAAACATGAGAACTACAGCTATAACTTTTCACGTCGAAGATTTGCGAAAAGAAGACGAAACGAATCGTAAATGTCGATTTCTGAATAGCCTCTGGAACGAAGATGTCTCGAAAATCTGATTTATCACCTACTTAAACCCGATCTTCAATTGATGTGAACTAGTATAAAATGAAGGACCAATTCCATAGAGATCAGTTAACTTTCCCCTTTCCCTTTTCATATCCCCTTCCTATCCACCTCTCTTCAGGTAACAATGAACTCTCTTCTCCTCATCTCCCTCATCGGTGTCGTCGCTGTGATTTCTGATGAACTTCTCTCCGTCAACGTTGTCAGTCACTTCATTCCCTCGTATAGTGTCTAATTCTCTCCCACAGGTGATCCGTCACGGTGATCGTTCGGCAACTTCTGGATGGGCAACACCCCAATCATCCACCATTCTGTTCCGTGGTGCTGGAGAACTGACTGATGTGAGATTACTATCCCGTTTACTTCATATCTGATTATACTTGATTGTTCAGGCTGGAATCGACAACGCATTCGCTCAAGGTAGGGATTTCAAGGAGAGATACGTCAAGACGGGATTCATCGACAAGAGATTCCTTCCTACTGAGGTATGCTTCATATTCGTTGCACTTTACAGTTTATCCCCTTCCATTGCATCCAAACATGATATTCTCAGGTATACGTCCGTTCTTCCTCAGTCAATCGCTGTCTCATGAGTGCTGCTTCATTTACGAACGCCCTCTTCAAGAAGTCTCCGAAGGAACACGCTGTCGTCCCTCCCATTTATACCAAGGATGTCGATGATGATGGAGTGAGAATCAAGAATGATCTTTGATCTCAATCGTCTCTTTAGCTCCTCGTTCCTCTTCTTACTTGTCAAGATGGATGGGAAGATGTCGTCGCTCGTTTTAATCTTTCTTCAACCGTCGACGTTCAGAAGACTGCTCTCGTTGCAATGATGATGACTCAGTGGCCTGCCGCATGCTCGGTGAGTACTGTAATCATAATTAAAATCCGTCGAAATAAGATTGTTTTTTCATTGATTGTTCTCAGACCGTCAACCCCGGACTCATTGATGCCATCATTTCCGAGCTTCCAAACAAGCTGATCAATCTTCCTGCCAACTACAAGGCCTGTGCTGAGGGACCCGCAAAGGAGTTCATGTACAAGGTACGGAAATTATCGTATCTCTTCTACGGTAGCATCTTCTACAGTACATTGAACTTCTGGCCGGAGCTGGAGATCACTACAACGAGAAACGAATCAAGAGAGTCGCCGGACTTCTCACCACTGAACTTCTTTCCAACTTCGCCGCTGTGAGTAGCGTTCTATACCTGAGAGTTTTACCGTATTCTTCCAGGTCTCCAACTGTGCCACCACTCCTTGCCCTGGACAGCCCAAGCTTCGCATCTATTACACGGTAGGTCATCACACTTTTCAGTTGATTACTGACTCATTTCAGCACGATGTCAACGTTCTCGCCCTCTCTCACATCTTCGGAGTCCTTGATAGATTCAATGTAAGTACAATAATCGTATGGGATGACTACAGTAATCCCTCTGAACAATCAATATCAGGGCGTCACTCCGGCCTTTTCTTCTGCGCTCGTTTTCGAGACTCGTCGCAACGCCAGCGGAACTTACGTCAAGGTAAGAATATTCAGATTCTGTTTCAAATGGACTGTTCAGATCTTCCAAAAGAATGGACAGAAGGCTGATTTCGTGGATACTAACAACTGTGCATCTGACTGTTCTCTTGCTACAGTCACTTTGTCCGCTTCTCCTCTCGCTATCACATCTCAGATTCCTTGTGCATGAATGGATTGATTCATTGCTCTTGTTTCCGATAAATAGCTTAGCTTGCAAATGTATTTATTCTTACACATAACAGTGAGAAGAAGACATGAAACTATGTTCTCTCCTCTTTATGAGTGGAGAGAACATGGAGGAAACGTGGCTGAGCGCAATGCTGATTATCCAATACAGAACATCTTTTGAAAACTCTTCCTGAATGTCCAAGAACATGGGCACACATGCATACTTAACATACCGATAATCTCTAATGCCGATCATAATAATTAATGAATCGATAAGAGGAAAGAATGTGAATCCATAAGTGAAGAGGAAGGGATGAATATCAATGTGGATTCGAGTTAGAGGGAGAAACATAGTTATGTTTGGAGGCAAGTAAATGAACGAGAGAGGGATCACAAACTGAAATGTTTGAAAAGTGTTGAAGTACGATCCCACCTGAAACAACAGAGTGTAGAATAATTGCTTCTGAATCTTTACGAGTTTCGGACTGATAATTTTGATTCGGAAGATATTGTGAATGGCCCAGGTAATACAAAATATTATTGTTAATTCTGAATAGCTGTTCGTAATTGAAAGGTGTTATAGTGTACCGATGGCAAATATTGTAGAGAAAATAATTGTGACAATGACAGGAGGCCATCTAAGCTGTCCATCTCGAGTCTGAAACTGATTTTATGCTTGTCATATTTTCTTTTGGAGCTACCCAGTAATCAACAATTATACATTCGCTTGCCCTCAAAAACGGAAATTGCTGAATAAAATGCACAATTGCAGTCTCCGAAGTCTCAGGATACGATCGGAACAGATAAAAGTCTAATGCTGCCCTGAAAACGATACTTTATTCTCAATGCATTATGCATTTGTTTTTCATTGCGAATACCATAACAGCATTTCGATCACTAAAGATAATATCATCGTACTAACTCCGAAGAAGGAACCAAAAAAGTGGAGATGGTGAGGGCTGAAAACGCATGATTTGTATGTGTATGACGGTCAACTTTACCGTTTCACACTAACGTAACGATAAATGAAATGAAGCAGAAGTAGAAAAAACATACTTTGATGCAACACAGAAAATAATGTTATTGCCCATCTAAAAGTGTTAATTAAAAAACTCGATCGTTTCGCACTTTGAAACAATAGTTGTCGATGCCATGTAGAAAACGCCATTCATTATTCCCGTTGCCTGTATTACGAAATCATCGATTGTCAATAAAGTTAATCCCACCGGATATAAAAAGAATTGAGCACTTGAGTAAATAATATCGAATGTCACAAATGTAAATAGGAAACATGGATAAACACCCATAACCGATGAGCTTTTTCTCGCAATGAACCATAAAAGCAAAAGGCTCACAATAACAGTGAAGACTGTAACAAAGAAATGACGGAAGTACAGTTAGAAATTAATGATATTACCGTATGTGGTAATAGTGAACGTTGTGAACGCAAGCTGTTCCATAACCGATAGGAAAAACCTTGATGAACCCACGTGACTTTTTCTTATCGATGCACAGCATGTGACATGTAAAAAGCCGTATCCTAGGTTACAAAAGGTTTCAGTAATTATGTGTTTTTGGTTTGCTCGAAAATTGTGAGATTCTTGTTTTTGTGATTTCGGAGATTTTCGAGCTCACTTTATCTGGTACACAAGAGCCTATGTGAACTCGATAATTCGGAAAAAAATTCAATAGATAGAGAGCAGTGCATTTATTGATCAGCAGAAGCAACATAACTTAAGAAAACTCTGTCTGAAATGGACATTGTTTGAAAAGCAATGTTCAGCTGGCACACCTGTAGTCTCTGATTCCAGTAATAATTATTAATGCATCGATGAGAGGAAATAGTGTGAATCCATAAGAGAAAAAGAATGGCCCAATATCAATGTGGAACCGAGATAAGGGAAGAAACATGAGAATATTCGGAGGCAGATAAATAACCCAACAAGGGATAAAGAACTAGAAGTGAACTTTTTGATAAATTGGTTAATTGTAAAATTACTTGCCTGGAACAAGAGTGTGTAATACAATTGTTTCTGAATTTTCACGAGTTTCGGACTAATGATTTTAATACGGAAAATATTGAGAATTATCCAGGCGATAATGATTATTATCAATAGTTCTAGAATAGTGTGATTTTCTGTTGAAATTGTTGTTTACCGATAGTGAAGAATGTAGCGAAGGCAATAGATACAATAAGGGGACTCAATCGAAGTTCTCCCTTTGGAGCCTTAAAATTTGGAGTACTCTGAATTGGCTTTATTTAGTACCCAATAGTCAACGATTATGCATTCGCTTGCACTCAGATGAGGAAATTGCTGAGTGAAAGGCGCAATTGCAAAATCAGATGTCTCTGAATACGAATGTAAAAACTCATGTTCCACAAATCCCCTGCAAATGTGAATTCATCGAAGATCAATGATGTCTGGAATCACCATATCAACATCTCAGCGATTGTTGAAAATATTAGAATAGTTGCACCGAAGAAAGATCGAAAGAAGTACAGCAAGTGAGGACTAAATAGTGATAGCTTGAACTGCTTATGATTTGTCATACCGTTTCACACTAATGTAACGGTAGATGAAATGAAGGAGAAGTAGGAATAAAATGCCCTGATGTAGTACAGAGAACATCGTTATTGACCATCTGAAACATCTATTTATTCACACTTGAACGATTCTAACTTTGTATCAGTGGTAGTTGATGTCATGAAAAAGACTCCGTTCATTGTTCCCAATGCCTGAATAAATAAAAAAAGGCTGACGGTATCTAAATAACAACCCACTGGATAAAGGATGAACTGAGCTGTAGCGTATGCGATATCGAATGACACAAAGGTGAAAAGAAAACATGGATAAACGCCCATCTCGGGAGAACTTCTTTTCGCAATAATCAATAACAGAGTGAGGCTCACGGCAATCGTAATAACTGAACTAATAAAAATATTTGATAAGGAGAGAATAGAAGGTGGACCGAAAGTTGTGATTGTAAATGTTGTGAATGCCAGCTGTTCCGAAGACATTGCAAACATTGAAAGGCAAGCAGAATGTTTTTAACAAATGTCAGCTGCACCCATGTAATTTTTCATTTCTAAGTAAGGTAAGTGGCACGTACACTCAACTTTAATTTGGAATGTACATAATAATAGTACATCTTTACTCCCAATGTGTGAACAATTTAAAAAATTCGATGTATAGTCGATCAGACTGAACAATCGGGCAGTTTCCCCTTGCACGCACTCGCATCCACTCCCAGCTTGATTTCTTCGAGATTGCACGAGTAACTGAAATGAAGTTCGTCCCATGACCCAATGAAAATGACACGCATAATTTCAGCCAAGACTGAGCAACACTCAATCCGATAACTTCATAATCGAAATGCGGTCTCCAACCTCTTCACTCCAGCCCCACAGTTCTTCACGTAGATATTAGTGGCACAGTTCGAGTAGTTGGCTAAGGGGCTGGCAAGAAAGTATGTCATATTTGCTCGACGATATCACACTCACCCACATCTCTCTCCTCCAACAACGCCGACCTCATCTTGCTGTAGTTGGATGGAACACTGCAGGAATTCCTGCACAGAATGGACATCAATAGCTGAAGGTAAATGAAACTGACCTCAACATGATTCACATCGGTATCCTTGTAGCAGCCACGATACTGCTTGAACACTGAATGAACTATTCGCTTGAATATTTGGGAAGAACACTCACGGTCTTTGTTCTTGCATTCATACGCACCCGAGGGAATATTGATGGCGTATTCGATCGAATCGACCTGATGAACTCATTCGAATATGTACTATCCGTTGATTGCGTACCGTTCCCAGATCGAAATACATGAGCGAGAAGCTCTCTGCATTCACACAAGGAGTGTTTATCAGATTGCCCAAGCACATCTCAAGAGTAGCTTCGTAGCTGGAAACTCAATTGATTCTCATACCGATCAATGGAATGTTCTCACTCGCAGTAGATATCAATGCCGTCGTCTCCATATTGGTCAATGAGAGTACTCAACTTCTTCATATAATCGATGAAGGCTGGAGCAGTGTCTTTCGGAAGGGAGAAACCTAATCCTTTGAAGAACGAATCCAGGCATTTTTGAGTTTGCTAAAGTATGCAAAATCAGTGAATTGAAAGAAAGGAATCGAAATAAAATGAACCGTAGAATCGCCTCCATCACAAGTGCCTGGCCATGCAGGCCTAGATAAGGAGATAGTTCGACTGGGAACGGGTAGAATGTGGGCTGAAGTATAGAACCGTTATTGTTCGGGAAAGTCTCCAAAAGCTCATGAATGTCTTTTTCAAAATGACCACAGATAGAAAACAAGTCCATTGGCAATCTCACCTAACGTTGTTCCCACTTGTATGAACAGAAGAAGCGAAGCACTTTGCATGGTCAACTGGGCGGTTGGAAGGAAAATAGACACAAAATATTGACAAGAATCAGCTATAGATAGAGATAGTCATCACAGAGAAAGTGTCGATAGGTTGAGGTCCACCGAATTATCAGCGTCTCTTTTATCAGCTGGAGATCAATGGTGACACAGAGGGTTCAAGCTGGAAACGATGGTGAGATGAATTGATGGATAGACTTCAGTTCATATATTCGCTCACTAAATAAGCTAATTTAAAATAATTTATTGGTAACAATGGATGAAAAGAAGAGAGAAACATTAGACAGAACTGGCTGATACTTCCTTTCGAGAGGAAACATAGTTGCAAATTTTGTCGCGAAGCTCCTGAATGAATTGATGTTATGATCACCAACTTCATTTTTCCCCACCCATCCGTACTGATGATAACTGAGAAATATGAGCGAAGAGGCGATTGATTGAACCGTGAAACACATCTAAAATTCATCTCAAAACGAAAATAAAAATATTCTTCCCATACCATGAATAGAATTCTTGACATGAAGAAGATAATATCTGGAATGAAAAGAGGAGGACAGAGATGGAAAATAATGAGAATTAGCGAGGGAAAGATGTACAGACAGCCTCCAACCAGAAGCTGCAAATTTATTTTTAAACCCCGCGAAAAAACAAAAGCAAACCTCGGTCAATAGGGCTTGAGCTGTTCTGCAGAATCGTTTCTGTGCCGACTCGAATTTCTACAAATATTGCATTAAAAATGTGTACTCAAAAGGAGTACGTTACCGCATGCATTTTTAGACGACAAAGAATATTAAAAATGAGTAAAGCCATAATGGAATAAGTGACGACATCTTGCACTGCTAGTTTAGTAAATCCTGTAATTATTTTCATGAACCGTATCAATCTCTCAGTTCGTACCAGATTGCAATGTGCCAGTGTCTCCGATTCCTTTGCCGAAAACAACCATTGTTGAATACTTTCCGATCCAGGAAACATTCAGCTGAAGCGAGAACTGTAATCTACTATAATATTCTATTATTTACCTTTTGGGCAATTTCGATACGATCTGCCGGCTCATTCGTTGAGCACAGGAAAGCAGCACACACCCACACAGCATACAATGAGATTGCGAGTACAACGAAGAATTGCGACCTACAAATTCTTCTTTATTCTCCCCTGTGGAGTGGATGGTTTACTTCGGAGAGAGTTGTTCTCGACTCGGTCCGATTATTAGCGCCTGCTGGATTCGCAGCAAACAGGAAAGATAGATTACAATGGAGCCATTGAGAAATATTCCGAATATTCCGAGTAATTTGAGTGGTGGCAGCCATTCGAGACGGCACAGGAGACCCATACCTGACAATGGATACTTCCCTAGTCCAGAATGTCATTGTGCAACTCACATCCGAATACGGGAAGAGGCGTCAGAGGGTACGGCTGATAGAGAAGACAGAAGAAAATATCTTGCAGGAACTGACTCAACTGGAATTTATTGATGTCTGGTATATTGCACTCTGTCATGAAAAGCACTACTCCGGACTGAATAACAGAGATCGTTTTACTCGGATAACCTAACCACATTGCATAACAAAAAGTACTTGTAAAATGAGATATCCAGCTCGCATTTCCGCACTCATACTCTTTGATTTGAAAAGGATCACAAATGAGACGAGAGGATGGAGAAGGAAGATTGTTAGAGCGAGAACAGACAACATGAACCTGCAAACAGCGCTCAATTTCAAGCTGAATCTGTATCTGCAAATCACTTTCCTTAGAATTTGCAGGCAATTGCTCAAAACAGCCCTTCCATTAGCGTTTGAGACAAAGCAAAGAAGACAAAGAGAATCTCACCTTTGCATGAGAAGTGGCGTGCCAAAAGACTCATCGTATTTCAGTCCGAACATTTCTGAGATGAACACTTCGATTGCACTGTTCTTGATAAGAGAAAAGATAGCGAAGAAAGAGAAATCGAAGTGGAGTGAAGAACCGGTTAAATTGTGGTAAGGACTGAACCCTTTTCCCCGAGGAACGATGACTAGCGAGAAAAACAACCGCAGATCCTCTGTTGACGAACGGAGAAGAGAAGAAAAGAAAGAGACGAAAACTAATTCGGACGATGTTCTTGGTAATGGGACTCTTTCATGAAGCCAATATTGTGTTCAGTGAAAGGAGAGTCATCGATGAAAACACCCGTTAAACCCCATGGATGAATACACTCAAATGCCCTATGCATGGGCTAATGAGAAGTCGTCCGTCTCTCCTTTCCCCTTCCCTTCTCTCTAGTCGTGAAGTAATATCCGGCTTCAGAGGCATTATCCGCCCCTATTGTTTTCCCTCCTTCGCTCTCTCTTTCTTCTCACGACACGATCCTTAATCTATTTATCCATCTTTTATTTCAGAATTATTTTCAGACTGAGATTCTCTGAATTGTGGTCGATTGAAGCCAAAGGATGAGAGGAAAGAAGCACTTTACAGAACACAAACTAACTTTCCATTGATCTACAGCTGTGGCAGAAAGGTTAACATTCCAGAAAATCGAAACGTCCACATGGCATAGTGAATACAGGCGACGATACTTTTCTCAATTCCCAGAAAGCAATAATATTGTATCTCGAAAACACTTAGGACCATGTTCGAGTTTAATAAAAGAACCACTAGTTGTCTCCAATCATTCGTCTCCGTCAATCCTCTGGAAATACTTCTCCTCATGATCGCACTCGCTCTTATTGCCGCCTCTGCTAACGCTGGAGTGGGGAATCATAAAAAAATCGAAAGTCATCAAATGTCATCCATCTAATTTTTTTCCTTTCCGCCGGCCAGTTGTCTGCTACTTCGGAAAGACCGTATACTATCTATCAGATCAGAAATTCCAGGTGGATACTGTCTAGGTCTTGCAACCCTGGAAGCAGTAAAAACAATAATGTCTTCCGGAGCATACAAACATCCTTGCAGGCGCAATTTGAGCAATTTGAGTATCTCATCGGTGATGTGTAAGTCGTAATTTAATGAGTACTGAATAAAGTTGATGAAACCACGTTTTTGCCGTTACACAACGAATCGCATCATCTCAACTAGTAGTTTCACAATCGTCAATTATCCTTTCCCTCTTCACGTGTTACCGCTTCTTTCCATCCAAAACACTTATCCCTAACACTTCCAATCTACAATCTTCTTCAAATCGAGACAACAACAACAGCTGAAATCGTCGCACTCAAGTATGCAGCCAATCTTCCTCATCCTCCTAAAAATGGCGGCGAATTTCCCTTACATTAGTCACTCAGAGAAAGCTTGTTAATGTCGCCACTTCCCCCATTGAGCGAGCGACTTCATGACAATTTGACTACACTCCATGCGCTTTTGTAAATTCGATTTTATAATCTGCAAATATCATTGAATCATTTATTGAGAACTGCACCGGAGCGCACAGAAGATCTGATAGTTGTTTCCTTCTGGACCATTGTTTCATTATACGGCGGAATAACGAATATGATTGTCATGATTTCAATATTGACAACCGTTGATTTGAAGAAGCGTAGTTGGTAAAATGTCATTCTATTCTAAATTGAAAACTCTGATACAGCTACTGGCTCATTTTCTCATCCTGCTTGTGTGACTGCTCAATGCTTCTGTCGTATTTCTTCCTTATACTCCCACTCTTCGCCTTTCATGAACGCTTCTACGCAGTTTAGTGAGTGTTTACGAAACACAACTGGAATTTAATTGCAATGTAGTTCGGACATTAACTTTATCGCCTTTTACATCTACCAAGTTTTCTTCTACACTGGTTTCATGCTACTCATTGCAACAGGAGTGAACAGGTGAAGAAAATAGTGCGAGAGACAAACCATAATTTATATTTTTAGATTGTTCTGCATTGCCTTTCCCTTTCGATACTCAACATTGTTCACTCTTAGAAGAACGATCATCCTTGCGTCTAGTTGCCTCGCATGTGGTTAGAGACATGCATAAAAACGAATATTTATTGGAATAATTTACAGGGACAGGTGCAGCAACCGTTAATTTACTGCCTTGCTGTCGTGCGTACACTGATCCTGTATCCTACACTACAGTTTACCCGGAAGAATCATGGTTTTATTCTAGACTGAACTAGAGATTCCTAATATGGTTGTTCATGTTCACCGAATATGACTTATCGCTGACTCTCGCCTTTTGTACCTGTTCTGTCTCTGTTTACGTGCTCATTGTCTATTCAATCAGACGGCACGCGAAGAAGGTAAGAGGAATTGAGAGGGAAGAAATGAACAGAGATCTTGTCTGACAGATGAAACAAAACGTGCTCTCTCCTATGGACAAAATCCACTCGAGTAAGCGAAGGACAGAGATCATTCTCACGATTCAGGTTTGAGATGAGAGAACAATGATCTGGTTACAAATCTCCCCAGTGTGCGATCATCTGCGGTTTCAACATCGTCGCATCTTCCTCGTGGGATATTGTCCCAATGATCAGCGATACGAAAATGACATTCATCATTCTCAATTCATTATTCCTCCTCAACAACTGTGTAACTAATCAATCTTCTCACGCTCGAACAATCCCCACATTACAGACCTCATCAACAGTTCATCTCGTGACAAATTCGCGCCTGAGAGCTGGAATGAGAAAGAATTTCAGATTCAACGCGAGTGACAGCAGTTTCTTTACAAAATTAGGTGTAAGACGAAATCCAAATAGCACTTGATAGCTTTATTTTTGTTTCATTAATATGAGAATAAAATGTCGAATTGTGGTTAATGAAGAATTGGGAATACGGAAGAAGCTCAAAGGTCATTTGGATGATATCTGCTTGGATCATCCTTTGGTTGTCTGCATTGCTCCACTGCTGACAGTTGTCGTTCTTCGACTGCTTCGCATCAGAATCGAAGCTAGTCCAACCCTGAGATAAGTATGATAGTGTTAATGAACTGGTAGAACGGACTATTGAAGGCTCAGGTTCGAACAGTCCGCCTCAACCCATTTCCCAGCGTCTCGTGACTGTATGAGCAGGAGTTTTCACCCCAATTACTATGCTCATCACTTTACCTGTAGTCCTTCATGAGCGCAATGACGATGATTGCATCGACAGCAGGAAAGGCGGAATTGAATGCAGTGCATGCGGAAGTGAGACCGTAGTCAGGAATGACGAGGAAGGGAAGAGTGAGAATACAGAAGTACGGAATATATACGAGGACGACGGGAAGAGCAGTCTGCAATGGATACATCGGGTTACTGTATTCGATGACCTCTATCACACTCCCCACTTACAATAAGGTTGCCTGATTTATGACTGTGCATGGGATAAATGTGAATTAACACATGGGTTAATATATTCGACATAATCAATCTGTTATGGGGTCGGTAAGGTGAATGACGAACCTGCGCGATCAGTGTCTTGAGCAATTTCTGATGGAGATATTTCGAGTAGGCGGAGATCGTCTGAGCTTTGGCGATGTGATGAAGGGTAAGAATGCAGAGAGTTGAGGCAAGAGTGATGCATCCGAAGATGATTGAATCGAAACAGAGAAGAACCAAGGCAGGTCGAAGATTGAAACTACCGTCCTTCTGCAGTTATTACAGCTCAGATATTTGTGTGTACACACTATAAGTGATCATAAATGGACTAAATGATGTCCGGTCGACACTTTTTTGTCTAATCATCGCGGTATTTGATTAGAGCGGATATTCATAGTGAGCGTCGATAAGGTTACCCAGTGTTCGGCGATGAGATAAGAATCGGTGACGTTTCTGTTGTATCGACGAAAATACTCAGCTCGAGCGGCAATAGTCGAGACATCGGTGGGTGCACCAGTGAGACCGAAGACACATAGAAAGTACCTGAAACAACATACAATAAATTCGAGGAAGATCTTCGTACATGGAAACTACGGATTAGAATAATGACATGATGATAGGAGTGAATCATTCCCTCACCACGTCACAAATCCCGATGCACTGAAGGACGCACAGAGACACATGAAGGGCCGTTGAGAGAAGAGAATGATACGATCGGGACTAG
Source organism: Pristionchus exspectatus (assembly GCA_911812115.1). Taxonomy (NCBI): domain Eukaryota; kingdom Metazoa; phylum Nematoda; class Chromadorea; order Rhabditida; family Neodiplogasteridae; genus Pristionchus; species Pristionchus exspectatus. Next base: position 13,861,886 of record OU461582.1, read on the forward strand.
AAAGATTCCCTGAGATTACTACTACTGACACAAGACAAACCATTTGATGGCCCAGTATCGATAGAGGAAATGAATGATCATTAGGGTGAATGGAACGGTGAAGCTTGCACAGTAGAAACTAGTCATGTTCTGCAAATGAAATCATTGCAATGTACTAAGAGTGTAAGCCTACTCTACTCTCAAACGGCGCCCACGAAACGGCGGCAAACGTCGTGATGTTCACAATAACGACTTGCTGCAAAGGGAAAGATGCTTATTTTGGAAGGCAGAAGAGATCTCACATGATTGATTGTTCCATGTACGGCAGTGAGAAAGATATCGTAAGAAGCGAAAATGATGAGTAGATACTTGTAAGTGCCCATACTGGCTCTCGAGAATTTTCTCACGAGATACAGTAGGATCATATTGCAGATGATTCCGGTTCCTCACATTTAAAAATAATAATCACTGTCGTAAACAAGCTAACTCACCAACATTGACGTGCTCAATCACAGTGAAAACTTCGAGAATCTTCGGATCGATGAGATACATTTCACGAGGAAGAAAAAGGAAACGAATGAAGAGATCAGCTGATGAGAGACCTTATTAGGGAAGGATAATGGAGAAATGTGAACACGCGACGAGGGATGATATATTGTACATCTCACAACGAGATATTATCAGATTCTGTGATAGCTCAGATCGACAAGAAAGGATGAGAGAGAGAGGAAGAGAGACAGACAACTAATTACGTCAATGATTATGATCTTCATGCTCAGTGAGAAGCAAAATAAACAGATATTTTTTATTGAGGAATTCCTATTTTGAATCAGCAGAGGCAGGAGGAACAAGCGGGAGACGGTTCAATGAAAATAATGATCGAATAAGTAGGAGGAGGTCTTGGATTTCTCAGCAGTCAATCTTCACAGTCGCATATACTTTCCCAGATCAGTCGTTCTCACATCCTTTATCTCGATTAAGCACCGGATCTTACCCACACTCCGATGTGACTAAAGTGTGATATGTGTTACTCCGCTCAATCTGTACGACCCTTTTAGAAATATTTCGATCATTAGAGCCGATCAGATAAAGAGATTTATCGGGAATTCGGCAATTCAACAGAATCTTCGAAATTCTCAGATTAGGTTCGCTAATAAATTTGTCTGCGCGTTCAAGCACTTTATCGAGGGTAACAAAATTAGACAAAACGTCAGGAGACTGTCACAAGCCCCACCCACCACTTCTAGAGGTGTCTCTCATTCTTGATCCCTGGATGAAACATATTTGGGATTTTCTCCATCCCCTCTATATTTCTATCCTCTTTGTCTGCCGTCATGCGAGATCGGCACATTTTTAGACATGTTATCAATCAATAACAACGCCAATTTTCCGTGTCAATATGACCCCATTCAGTTAAAAAAAAATTTTATTAGACTAGAATGAAATGTGATCAAGAGTTGTGCTCGATCTTTACCGGCTGTACCGTTTTCTCTGAATACACGGAAGTGAATATAACAAGAATGAGATATGACACGACAATATTCGTAATGATTCTCAGCAAAGATCAAATCATAACATTCGCACATCTTCATTTACTTCCGCATGAACCATTCCAGTGCTTCATTCAATCCTTCGCCACTCTTCGCATTGCACTTGAGGATGTGCCACTGAAAATACCATTCTATCTGAAGAAAAACGTGACAGTGTGAATCATAGTTTGTTCAGTGCGGTTAATTGCACTTTTGTTAATGATTTCACAGAAGTCACTGGAAGAAGTACAACCAACAATTACTTTCACAGAAACGAGTGTACCTCTCGACCTCGAATAACGTTCAGATAAAGTCGATCCGTCAATTCCGTTGTTGTCAGAGCGGTCTCAGCATTCTTCTCGTTTGCAAGAACGAGTAGTTTCCTCCCTGAAACAGATACATCCAACACTTTATTTTGGGTGGTCTTAGTCGATTGAAATAGGAAGAAAAATATAAAAAATGAGATACCAGCGACGAGGGGATCGGTGAGAATCGCATGAAGTTCTTCTCTCGCCCTCTTCATGAACTCCACATTCGAGCTATCGACTACGAAAATTAGCGCCTATAATATTATCTTGAATTTAACTACATAATATAATACAAAAAATCTTGCTAGAACACATATCACATTTTTAAAATGATACGATTGTAATTGCACACCTATTAAACTATTCCGCGCGGCAAACGCGTTAGCTCCGCCCACTTTCACTTCGTTTCACGCGTTTTCCGCCTATTTTCACTATTTTTTCTTAGTTTTTAATGATAAAACTCGATTACTAGTATGATTTCGCGTTCATTAAGCACCAATTATATAATTATAGCTTAATTTTAAACGCGACCGTAGTTTAATAGCAATTTCGTTACGCGCGGAACAAGAAACAACTTTGCGTCAAAATGTGATACCTGTGTTACATCAAAGTAGGGCTTCCACATTTCCCTAATTCGAACTTCTCCATTGCTGTTATTGCCTGGAAAATTTTCGAATCTACCATCGTCATTGTTTGACGAGAACAATACATTTTCTTCAAACATTGATCGTTCTCTCTATTCTATTATTTCTCACCACGCCATTTCTAACTCGTGGCGGTCAAAGTGCGGGTAAACAAAATAAAACTAAAAAAGATATTTTTAGTGTTACTTACAAAATCCTCCGATTTCAGGCGCGGGAGTGTGAATGTCCAAGATTGTAAATTTAACGTTCTTGTATTCCACTTCCTCACGATTAAACCCTGAGATAACGAATTTAATCATACGGTGGAAAACCGTTGTCATTCTCACGTTCGCAAAAGTTAAAGGGTATGGAACTTTTGCGTGACTATCGGAGCTGTGAAAGTTGTCTTCGATCGAACAGGGGTGCTCACAGCAATAGGCCAAATCGTAGATGACTCACCAATGGTTGGCTGAGTGGTCACGAATTCTCCATCCTTCAGTCTGTACAGAATTGTCGTCTTCCCAGAGGAATCGAGACCGAGCATGAGCACACTCAGAGGCTGTAAAGAGAGGATTTCAAAGTACCTAAAACGATAGCAAACGTACCTTCCCCGACGAGAAGTAGCTGCTCACATTCTGTCCCATGACGGCCAGTTCTATAGAATCGATCAGATCAATCGAAATCGGCATCAAGAAAGAACGCGATAATTATGGTAATGCGAATATTTGCATAGAAATAGGCTGATTGTGAGAATAATGGAGTGTGACTAACCCGGCGCTTATCATCGAGCTTTCACCGCGATCAAAAGCACATGCACACAGACGTTTTCGCCTGTTTGTCGGTGAATTACAAGCATTATCGATTGCAAAATTCATGTCAAAATGAAATAGAAATGCGAACCACGATTGGGATTTGGGGAGAGACGGATAGAAAGCGATAGAACAAAGAGAGTAAAACGAAAATAACCACCTCCCTCTATTGCACAATCAGAACAGAATCGCCTCGTACGACTAACGTGAGAGCACGACGATTGACTATCGCGAACTAATCATTCCAAAATTTCGAATGTATTATCTTTGTTGGGCTCTGATCGTTGATGTAATAATTCATTTATCATTCCGTGGATATTTGGTTCTTAGACAAGTACTGAGACAAATTGAGATCACATTAGCTGTTTACACGAAATTTAAAATAAGGAAGACTGAGTATATATTGTTTTACTTTACATCTCTAAGCTTCTGTTCGAGCCAAGCGAGTCCTTCGAAGATTCCGTCTCCGCTCTTTGCGTTCGATGATTGGATGAACCACTGAAAGGAGAAAATGAGTATTCAACGTCAAAATTGTCGTCAAGCAGTCCAGGAGAAGATTATGAATATTCTCACATCTCTTCCCCTCATCGACTGCAGTCCGAGTTTTTCAGTCAATTGAGCAGTCGTCATCGCATTTGGCATGTCATTCTTGTTCGCAAATACGAGCACCTTTGCGTCTGAAATTTAATTGATTCAGAACTATTCCTTCTAATTATATTTGATTTCACTATTCCATTTTTTTCCAGACTCTGTGGCAAATCATGTGAAATTGAATTTTTTTAATATTGGGCTAGAGTGTAGCGAAACTGACCAGTCATGTCGGGGTCGTTCAGAATGGCGTCAAGCTCCTCTTTTGATTCTTCAATTCTCTCCACATCCGAACTATCGACGACGTAGATGAGGGCCTGTACTCCATTCGTTACCAACTGACAAAAGTGGCGAAGATAAGCAACACTAAGCACAAACCTGAGTGTTGTTGAAGTAGTACTTCCACAGGGCGCGAATTCTCTGTTGACCTCCGACGTCCCAGATTGTGAATGTGATGCTCTTGAACTCGACCTGTTCCACGTTGAATCCTGCAACGAGATACCATTTCTCAGGCCAGATATTACTACCGAATAGATAGTGATAATCTCACCAATTGTCGGAATGGTGGTAACGAGCTCGCCCAGCTTCAGTTTGTACAGGATCGTCGTCTTTCCGGCGCCATCCAATCCGAGCATCAGAATGCGCATGCTCTTTAATGTGATTTTGATTAACTTTTTGTTTGCAACGAAGAATGCCTCGAATTTGTAATGTTCATGCACACGAACCTTCTCCGTAGTGAAGAGTCTCCAGAAACGAGTGAGGATGAGTCCCATGATTGAATGTCAACTATGTCAAGAGTGAACATTCGCCCTCTCGGGCCTTCACTTATCTGCTCGTTACACTTCCACTCTGGTACGAGGGACGTGGATGCTGTCGGCATTGTGCAATTCCCCTTTGAGAGGGCAGAGAAGGGAGAGAAAGAAGGGAGAAGAGAGACGAACTCAGCTGTTTCCCGCCACGTGTAAGGAAACGGGTTGGAATGAGAGAGAGAAAGAGGAGAGAGGTGAGGGAAAGAGCTCTTGTGAAATGGACTAGAGCGAGAGAGAAGATGATGAGTCACTTATAGAGCATTCATTCATTGCTGGATATTTCTTCGCAGGTTCGTTGCATAACGAACGGCGCCGTTTGGAAAGAGAAAAAAAAAGGTCAAGCCATTTTACAGCCGTATGACAACACCTATGCTATCACAGCATTCTGCCCTCCTTTGAACTCCCCTCAAAGTGTGAAAAAAAGGGTGAAAGAAAATGGGATATCTTAAGTTTTGAATTTTCCCGCCACACCGTAATCGGACTGCAAATCGATATGAGAATATATATTGTTTCTGAAACTTATTTCGATTCCAAGCGCTCATTCACATTCAGAATGAAAATCTGGATAAGTTTCAGACACATTTCATATTCCATGGTTACAGTTCGACTACAACACTTTTCTGTCGGTGTAGAATGCTGTGTTATCTCATGATTTCAAGGGAAGGATACCTTCCGCGACCGAGGGCACTGCAAATGGGCTCACCGGGTGGTTGAACTGAGTGGCTGCACTTGATATATCCTTCGAATGATCGGCGGCGCCATACACCATTAATAGATATCTGTATTCGATACACGTTCTACTACGGCGGAGATAAAAAAAGAAGACAAACGAATACAATTTATCTTGAAATATGCTCCCGCCATTTCAATCAGAGAACTAATGATATGAAACTGACTGAAGTACTAACACATTGACTGGTCAATGAATGCACACAATGAAAGTGATAAAATCACTGCCACTGCTTCTTCAACTCTTCGAAGTATTTCTTCGTAGCTGCACGCTGATCATCCGATTCTCCTCTATGAGCAATCTCTGGTGATGAAACGTAGGCAGGAAAGAGAGACGTGAATCTCCTTCTCAGTGTCTTTACTCGAAAAATGAGAAGAAAAGGCATGAAAATTGAGTAAGATGCGCAGGCCTGAATTGAACCGGATTGATCTTTGAAAAAAATGATCGTGAACAAACGACTCTGAGAAGGAAATGGGCATCGACAGCGAAATCATCGTCTCTATCGATTGAAAGAATCGTTAAAATAAGCACGAATGCCTTCACGGTAAGAGCGGCCGTTATGATTGGAATAAAGGCTTTGGTCAATTCAATAACGGATTTCACCTGAAGTTTGATGAATTTTATGAATCGAACTATTTTACCTGAAATCTTGAATTTAGATTTCCAGTTGCAAACTTCGTTCGATAATAGAGCGAGCTTTTGTGGTAGCAGTTTGTCAATAACTGCAGAAGAAGAATATCAATTTTTACAGTAAAAACTATGTCATTACAGTGAAAGAGACGAATTCTTGCAATCCAACTAAGGTGGCACAGAATACATTCAACGATTCTAAAAAAATCATTACATCAACATTTCAACAAGAAAAACGTACCGTATTGCATGGCAATGATTATGGGGACGGTCATCGCCAACTGAGTTAATTGAACTTCAACCTCTCATTTTTCACTTGAGCCCAAACCTCAATCGTCAGAGCGAAAAAGAGAGCATATGTGAACGTAATCTTGTGCTTATCGTAGAAGTTTGGTTTGTAACAGAGTATCAGCCGTTCGACGGTTATCAGTAGAAATGTGCATGCACACATATAGTAACCGCTTTGGTACACAATTATGGGAAAGAAGAAGTGAACTGAAAAGCAGTTCTTGAACACTGCTGAACAATATTTCGAAGCGGATATTTTGGATAAAACTCACACTGTGCCGCTCCGACTGGTCGATTTTCACGAATGCACCATAGGGAAAGGGCAAACTGACCAATGGCAACTAAGAGGACTGAGATCGTGTTTGTACACAACAATGCTCTGTTAAACAAATTGAAATCTATAGATTACAACCATCTGTACCGATTGACACAGTGCAGTTGCGAGCTGGCAATGATAAAAAGAAGAAAGGAAACCCAAGCGATGATTAATATGGCGAGAACGAGCTCAATTATTGGTTCCCAAGGGGGGAGATTGAACATGACGGAATAGATACACAGTCAGATGATGAGAGCAGTCTCCCTCATTATCGATGAAGTCCACTCGTTGCTAACAGCAACCCCGACGCTACCCTTATTCTTTATTATATGATTATGAACTTTTCAGTTTATTGAGATCAAAGACCGCAAAGATCGTGAACATATCAATTTATCAGCGCAACAATACATTTTTTGCAAAATGACAGGGAAAACCTGTTGTAGAGCATGAAAACAGTGTCGCACAATGACAATCTATTCCCATTGTTTGAGCAACTCTTGAAAATATTTGTCAGTCGCTGTTTGTACGTTGTCCATTTGATAATTCTCTATCGGACGAATTGCACATTTTGGAAAGATTGTCGAGAATCTTCTCCTTAGTGTTTTTACTGAGAATATGAGCAGAAACGGCATAAATATCGAGTACAAAGAGCATGCCTGTGATGAAATGTTGATGTATCATAAAAAAGGCCCAATAAACGCACGGCTCGAAGCATAAAATTTGCATCTGCCGTAAAGTTTTCAAACTTATTGGAAAGAATCGTCAAAATTAGCATGAACATTTTCACACAAAGAGCACTCGTTATTATTGGAATAAAGGCTCTCGTGAGCTCGATAACACCTTTTACCTGAAAAACAAATAAGTTAGTTTTTGTGAATAAATCATACTTGAAATCGAGAATTCAAATTTACTGTAGCGAATTTCGTCCGGTAATAGAGTGAGCTTTTGTGGTAGCATATTATCAATTGCTGAATCGAAACGGTTTGGCTATTGACGTAATTCATATTCCTAACAGAGAAGGTGATCCATTCCTGCACTCCGACGAATGTAGCGCATAGCACACTCAGATATTCTGAGCAAGTATATATAGATAATTGGTTTCCTTTCATCTGCTCACCGTACTGCATGATGATAATAAGAGGAATAACCATAGACAACTGTAATAAGAAACAAAAAAATAATAAATCAGAAATGCTAATCGTACCTCGAACACCAATGCGAGTATTAGAGCCTTCTTGAATGAGAAATGGTGCACGTCATAAAAATTCGGTTTGTAACATAGTAGCAATCTTTCGTTAGTAATCAAAAGAAACGAGCATGCGCACATGTAGTATCCGCTTTGATATAACATAATAGGTGCGAAAAAGTGGACTGTATGTAAATGATAATGGTTTAGGTCCATGAGCGAAGTGGCTCACATTCATTTTTGCCAATCAGTCTTTTTTCGTTGATGCACCAAAGAGCAAGTGACAGCTGACCCAGTGCAACAATAATCAATGCGATGATATTCGAGCAAAGAACCGCCCTGTCAAGTTAGAAACATGAAGTTCTCAAAAAAGTTTGTTTGTTATTATACCTTATTACACAGTGCAATTGTGATGTAAATATCAGGAAGAACAGAAATGACAACCAGCAAAGAATGGATACCGATGCTACTAATTCCACGTACGGTTCCCATAACGGTATCTTGAGCATCACACTATCGAGGGGAGGGGCGTCAATGGAGCATTCAAATCATTATCACTCGTCGGATTAACATCTGTTATTCCGTCAGCATCATAATCTGTACTCCCTCGAGGATTTTTGTCAATTCGTACTCAAACGTACTCTGATGAACACACGAGTTATTTCAATATCCCGAAAATTGGAGAGATTAAACAATCAACTGTGTCCCGTAAATGATTTCCTACGCATTTCAATTAAATCTCCCACGCATCGTAATTTATTCACAGTCGTACTACATCGTTCACACTACATAAATCACACTTATTGATTGTGTTAATGTTAATGCCACTGCTTCAATAGTTCAGCGAAATATTTTTGCGTCGCTTCGTCAGTATTTCTTGGTATTGGAGGATGAATGTCAACTGGACAGGGCTTAAATGGAGAACAGAACGAGTGGAATCGCCTCCTCAATGTCTTTACTGGGAATATAAGCAGAAAGGGCAAGGCAAGTGAATATATAGTGCATGCCTGAAATAGATTAGTAGAACACGGTCTGTGTACTTGAAATCTCACAATTCTCAGCAAAAAGTGAGCATCTGTAGAGAAATCTTCGTGTCCATTTGTAGAAATAAGAGTCAGAATGAGGATGAGTGTTTTTACAGAAAGTCCAGCGGATATTATTGGAATGAATGCACGAGTCAACTCAATAACTCCTCGGACCTGCATTAATGCAATTATTGTACGAATAATTGTATTATCACTTCGAATCGTGAATTCAAGTTGATTAAAGCAAATTTTGTGTGGTAATACAGTTGGCTTTTCCGATAGCAGATGTTCAACAGCTGTGATTATTTTCTTTCATTTTCATTTTTAATAACAAGCTCACTGAAAACGTGATAAATTCCTGTAATCCCATGAAAATCGCGCAGAATAGTGTCCATTTTTCTATAAAGTAGAATTTTATATTAATCCAATTCGTAAAAGCACCGTATTGTAAAATGAATATTGCAGGAAGAACTACCGACATCTGCAAATGTCCGATTTCCACAGTAGTAAAATGAATCATACTTCAATAAGTAGCGAAAGAATGAAGGCGCGTGTGAATGAAGTATGACGTTTCTCATGAAAACTTGGTTTGTAACAGAGCAGTAATCTTTCGATAGTTATCAGAAGAAAGGAGCAAGCACACATGTAGTATCCGATTTGATGCAAGATCACCGGAACAAAGAAATGCACTGTAACTTGTCGTTCGTGCTATCAAAAAATCGATGGGAATACGTTCTCTCAGTCCAACAAGTCGATTTCCGGAGATACACCAGAGGGCGAGTGAGAATTGTCCTGATGCATTCACTAGCACTGATATAGTATTAGTGCAGAGAAGAGCTCTGAAATCGGTCATTCATATCAAATAATATCATCTTTAAAGGGGGAGGGGCACGAATCGAAATTGGTGGGTCCCACAACGACGTGCCTGCACCCCAGCTGCACCTACAGTAATCAGCACTGGGCTTGACTCTGTCCTCTCCCTTAACTAGGCCGTCTAGACTCAACGAATATAATGGCACGTAGCCTGGTGGTTGTACTTTTGCCTCGCTATCCGGCACAGGCTGGTTCGACTCCCGCCGTGTGCAAACCTCACTATTGCTGCTATTTTCGATTGCCAATTCAATGAAATCAATACGAGAATACAGTACCCCAAATCGTGCCTGCACAATCAATGAAACTTCAAAATTCCGTAGTGAGGTTCAGAGGCATTTCTAGCACTTCGGATAAACTGATCTCTGATCGGGTAAAGCATCCCTATTACTCCACATGCTCAGCTTATGTGCGAAAATATTCGTGCCCCTCCCCCTTTAATGACCCAAGTCTTGTTGCTCTCTCTCTCACACACACAACTCGGACCGATATCTCTTCCGCTACAATATTGAACTCCGTTCCTAAAACTTCGCTGCGATGCGAGACACTCACCGTATGACAGTGTTGAGTTGTGATGTAACTATTAGAAACAGAAGGAAGGACACCCAAAATAGAATCGTAATAGCGAAGAAAAGCTCGAAATATGGTTCCCATAGAGGAAGAGAGAACATCTCGCAATCAATAGAGAAGGAGTGAATGCCTTCATGGAGACCTCATTAATATAAGTACGATATAAAATCGAGCCCTTTATAAATTGCGATTTCCCTTGAGAGAATTCGATGCTTCGTTTTGTGTGCTCATTAGAGAAGCCAATGGGTGTGCGGTGAGACGCCTAATGAGAGGCACATTTACAGTCCTATGCTATTTCTCATATCCTTGTGACACAGATTAGTCACTATACCATTCTTATCCACTTCCTTTTTTACAGTATACTGTGTCCAACCCGAAATCCCAATGCAAGAACTGTTGAAAGGACACTTTGAAATTTGCAACGATCATTGGGTATCAAAATAACAAACAACTCTTGTTTTGTTCGCTGAAGTAACTCGATAAATTTCTATCACATTTTTACTCAAAGTTGTTACTCGTTCCGCGTGTAACGAATTACAATTAAACTATTCGCGCGTCAAACGCGCGCGTCGCGTAACCGAGGGTCGCGTTGCGGTCAACGCTTCACTTTCAACCACCCGACCAGCGTTTTATTGATTTTGCTTTGTTTCTTTTGTATATATTCGTTTGTTTTTTATCATGATCACTTTCATGATCCGTTCACCCTCCCCTTTGCTTCCGGTGTTGACCATTCTCATAACAACAGTGTTATTTGCAGTTGCGGGTCAGAGCGATGGCATCGAGTTGTGGACGGGTTTCACATTCGCGCGTCGCTGATATTCTGCAGTCGCGTCGTCTCTTCCGACGTCGTCGACGTCACAGATTCTATCTAACTCACGTCAAGTGGGTCACTGGCAAGGGTAAGTTACTCTCACTTCCTCTTTCGTTTCCACAGTTTCTCATCTTTTGGTTAATGTTGAAAATATCATGATTTCAGGGCAAATCGAGGAATTTCTCGCTCCGTGTGGGTAAATCTCTACAAGCAGCTGCAGCGTGAGGCCGGCAAAGTAATTCTTCGTTTCATGCTTACGTTTGCGTTCAATTCTTGATTTCCCGTCAGCAGTGTTCAATTCTTGTTTCTTTATTTCGCAATTAATCAACATCCGTTTGCAGCTCGGACAGTACAACCACCGCTCGTTTGCCCATCGTCACATCCGTGACTACTTTGAGGCGAATCGGACTGTGACCGACCCCGTGCAGCAGCAGAAACTCCTCAAGGCAAGAGCTCACTCTCATACTAGACAAATTTCCATCAATTCCAAACACCTCTCTTTCCTCCACGTTCTCGTGAGCTCATATCTTTTGATCTATGGTTGCACACGGATAATCTTACCTTGTATATACTATCTAAGAGTTGGTTCCTGTACGATACTAAACGTTCATTTTAGGAAGGCCATGCGCTCTCGCGACTATCAAGAGACAAGTGGTCATCGAGCAGGTAATGTTTTTAGTTTTTTAGTTTTGAGACAATCACTAGTATTTTCCTTGCCAAGTTGTACTTGAATAAATGTTAATAATTGTCGGTTTAACCGAGAAATTATGCATGCTTAGATGATTCGTTTTTGTTGGAAATACCCTGATTATTTAATTATTTCTTTACTTATTCGTTCCACAATCAGCTGTATTTTCCTACACTGGTAAATTGCAGATTCATCAGCTCCCAAAACAGTCAGCTCAGTCACGATGAAGGAGTGTACCAAGTGCAAGTCGAATGAGTACACGAACCAATCGCTCGTCATGCTCATTAACGAGTGCGCCCACCCACTCTGCAAGCACGACGCCATTCGCCGCATATGAATGGAGTACTAAGGTACGCAATTCATTTAAAGGCGGATAAATTATCGTCCGGGGGAGTGAGCTAAATTCAATGCGCTTTTTCAAGTTTCTTCTAGTTCGTATTGTCAGACACACTTAATTCGATGTGTTTGGGGAGAAAAAAGAATTTATTTTCGATGAGTGTCCCTCCTTCATCAAGGTAAGCCTTGCAATTTGTTTATGTTATTTTTAACTTATCGAATTTAAAAAAAAATCCTGTTTGAAGGTCGGTGAAATGCGCGACTATCAAGTGAGGGGACTCAATTGGCTCATCTCGCTAAACGCTAACGGAATCAATGGGATGGATACTCGCAGATGAAATGGTTTGGCAGTCATTATTTTGCTGTTGTTTCAAATGAAATGCTTTCAGGGTCTGGGCGAGACGCTTCAGACGATCTCACTCCAAACATCGAGGCCGTTATTCTCATCGGAGAAGAGAGTGACAGAGTACGCTTTTTTCTTTTTACGGTGGAATATGGAATACGTTGGAATATACGCTTTCAATTTTTGTTAATTATCGAACCTAACTGTTATGTATCGAAATGGCTAGTTATTAAAATACATCCTATTCAGAACGAGATCATCCACAACTACATTCTGTCCCAGAAGTTCGTATGTCGCCGTGACGTCATACGAAAATATTCTGAAGGAGAAGAGCACGTTGAAGAATTTCGTAGGGAAGTACATTATCATAGTGTCTTTATCGTTTCAATTACCTGTTTATCCTTTATTTCTCTCATACCTGTATTTAATGTCAATTCATTGCATTTATTAATAAACTTAATTACGATTGATATGAAAGAGCGTCATAAATGATATTTATTCAAAGTATAATAAACATTAAAAAAGGGAATCTTCTGCTTTAAAAAATACAATTTAAGACGATGTTATTATTTAATTAAATACACTTACACATTTTAATAAGTGTAAATACCTGAATAAGTGTCGATTCAACGAATGTAGTGAAATAGACGTTCAGATGGACGATCACAGTTACGGTTACCCTTCGACTCCCCGTAGTCGCAACCCTGTTGGTCGACCTCCTAGGGCCATTCCCGAGTCTGTATTGACTAGACAATCCCGTTCTCTCAACCTTAGACACTCACCTTATTCCACTCCCAACAGCAACCCCCTCTCTTCCATTTTACCTCCTTCCTCACCTCGTTTCACTCCTCCTTCCATCCCCTTCCTTCGTGACCCTTCTTCGGTTCGTCCCCTTTCCTCTTCTTCTCATTCGTCTTCCTCTGTGTTGTCTTCTCATCGTGCTCCCGTCTCTCCCGTCTCTCCTTTCTTCCATGATCCTTCCTCTCCCCAATTTGATTGTGATGATTTATCTTCTTTCTCTTTCCCTCATTTCGATTCTTCTCCTGTTCATCCTCCATTTGTTCCTTCCATCTCTGGTCCTGCTCTCACTTCCACTGGTCGTTCCATAGGCACTCCCAATCCCCTTCCTCATCTCATCAATTGTGACCCGTCTGGACATATCGATGAATTGGTAAAGGAATTAGCTCAATCCATCACACCTCTGATGAAGAGCAAAACAATTCCTTCACCAAGATTCGATCACTGTCAAAAGACCAAATCCTTGATTCGAAACATGTCCAATAGACTCTCCTCATCCAATCCAATTGTCCCTCTCCATCTCAACCAGACTCAAAAGTGTAGCCTGATTGGTTTCCTGCTTGGGTTCCATCCCAACCAGGTGAGGAGGATCCTGTTGGAGAAGGAAGATCAGCCTCTTCCATGGTGTCCCCCGTGCCATCCTCCCAAGCCAACATTGACGGCTGAAGATCGGAGACAGAAGAATCTGGAGATATTTTGTGAAGAGACGAGATTCAATGTGAGAACTACCGTACTCTTAGAACACAAATCGATCTACTAAACTACCGTGATTGGACTAGACAATAAGTAATTTAAAAAAATCTTAGCTTCGATTCTTCATACACGACATGTTTCGGGAGCAAAAGCGCCCTTCTCTCGAGTTCCTCTGCAAGAATCAAGAAGAGTGGCTGAAAGGGGTTTGTATAATATTTCATTGATACAGTAATCCAAGGATAATAGTGGACTTACTTATTGATTATTTCTACAGACGGACGAGGGTCGATCAGTGTGTGTAGTTACAATCTACAAGTGCATGCGGGCGATGGGATTCTCCTATCGTCAGCTATCTACTCGGGCACACATATTCACCAATCCCTCACTTTCCTCTCTGAGGAACTATTATCTGAGAACCATGGCTGACCTCCGATCGAGAACCGGTTCGGATTCCCCGTATTTCGGTTACCTCGATGAGACATGGCTGTATCCGGGAATGCGGCATAATTTTTGCTGGGTCGATTCCTTTGTGGAAGAAAACCCGTTCCTCGCAATGAAGATCGGATTGACGGTATTCAAATCCACATTTTCATTCGAGATTAATATAATTCAGCCGGGAATGGACCCAGAATATACCAAAGGAGAGCGCCTTGTTCTAGTGGGTATATTGAGCGAGGATGGATTCATCCATAGAAAGGTCTACAACACGGGGAAGAAGGAGGATGAGTCATGCCGTGACTATCACGGCGAAATGAATAGCGAAGTAATGCTAATACACCAAAAGGAGATGATTTTACATTTATCTCAGGTGTTCGAGCGGTACGCGGATGTTGCTTTCGCTGAATTGGCAATAAGAGCTAAGGCCAAGAATAAGGCACCCATCCTAGTCATGGACAATGCCAGCTATCATTCGAGGTGCGAGGGAGTAAAACCGAGGGAGAGGGGGAGATTGACACATATTCAAGATACCTCGAGAAAATTCCCTCCAAATCGAAGACAAAACGGATGTTTATCGAGTTTCTGGAGAGGAACAATATCCCATTCAATGACAAACTGAAGAAGGGAGAATTGTACACTGAGGTATCACACTAGATCTAATTTCATCCCCATTCCTTCCCATAAAGGTCATTTCTCGTCTCGATCCCAAGCAGTACAATGTGTACGCAGTGGAGGAAATAGCCAAGAAGCATGGGGTGCGCATCGTTCGATTGCCCCCATACCATTGCATTTACTCGGCCATCGAATTCGGATGGGCCTGGCTGAAGGGCAAAGCGAGAGACCAGCTCTCTACGGTTAGCCACCTAAAAAGAAAAGCATGAGATTTTTAATATTCACAGAAAGACAATGGGGCGACGGCCAAAGCCAAAGTGGAAGCAATTTTCGACTCATTTCCAATCGAAAATGCACCCAAATACATCCGTCATGTGAAGGACAAGGAGGAGGTATTCAATTTAATTCATAATAATGTTACAAAACAACTCCTCCTCCCCGCTCAATTCCTCATATCAGGAACACATTGCAAAAGGATCGCTCACCTTCGATCATACCGACATCGACACGCACGCCTTTATTCGAGCACAGGCGCGTGCCGATGCCGGTCTTGACTCCAATCCTGTCCCACTTGATGTCGATGGAGAGGAAAGGGAGGAAGAAGAGGAGGAGGAAGTGGACGACACTCCACTCCTCGATGATGATGGAGAGCCTCTCCTAGAAGAGTTGAGCGATGATGAGGACCAATACTCGGAGCAATTCTAATAGGATATTCACACTGTTTGTTATATATATTGTCTATACTGGCTGTTTTTACTCGAAAGTTGTCGTTGAGTGGTTAATCGAGCAAAATAAACTCATTCTCTAGTAATTGAATAAAAAAAATAACACATTAAACAAACCTTTTGCTGCTACTCGTCGCTTTCTTGATTGAGACATCGCTCGCTGGGCGAGTGGTTAACTGGAAAGTTAACCACAAGCAACCAGGATACAAACAAGCCCAAAACCCGTTGAAGCCAATGGCAAACCTGATCAAATCCAATTGTCGCCTCTGCTGTCGGTCCTAGCCGCATTTCAGACCACGAATCTAAGCAACGATGATTAGATGCATAGATATTAACCAAATAAACACTTCACAAATGTATAAATAAAGCAAAATAAACAATGAAAATCGATATAGCGTGCAACCGAGCGTGAAAGCGAAAGTGGGCGCACGGCCCCCTAGGAGCCGACATAGCACACAGTGAAAACGTCCGAAAAAATCAGGTTGAATCTCAGGCAAAATTGCGCAAATTCAAATTTTGGCTTGCCTGAATCAGGTTGAACCTGACCCCTATCACTGCAACTGCGTTTTTCCACATCTGCAACCAGAAAAAAGTATAACATAGTTTCTGTGTTTAGCGGGAAAAAAGAGCAGCACAAGTTTCGCAGCTCAGGACGTTTTTCTCAGCCCTATGTCGGCTTCCCGGGGGCCGTGGGGCGGGGCGAGCGCGGAAAAAAGCGCGCACTTCTTGCAAAGACGCGCGATTATTTTAATTGTACACAATTACGATCGTATAATTTTAAAAATGTGATAGTTGAAGTATGCACCAGTAGAAAGATGATGTTGAAATGTGTCGGTGTTGAGTGTTATGTCTGCAGTTGAAGGTTGCAGATGTGACTAAGGAGAAGAATACCAAATCCTTCGAATCATCCCTAATGTCAACGCTCTCATGTAGATCTCGTTTTTATGATTTAGTAATCAGAGACCATTCAATGCTTCGGCACAATGATTAACGACGAAACGTTGAGGGTATTCATACTTCAGGACGAGAATTGCGGAATTCAATTGTTTGATCTTACTACATTCATTTCTCCCCACTACTGAGATCATTCGCGCTGTCTACTACAGTTCTTTGTACTCAACTCACTACATATTTCTTCCCTTTTTAAATGGAACAGTAAAGTGACCTACGATCCCATCGGGCGAACAGTTGTCGGATACTGCCCAAGTGAATAAATTGCACTTTTTCATTTAGTATCTATCTAACCGAACAAAATGGAATGAGATCTGCTCAACGAAGGGCTTGCACTGAAAGAGAACGGAGAAAATACGAAAACACTAATACTTGACGAATTTAAGGACTCAGGTTGACCTGGAATATCATATTTGCCTCCTCAACAAAAAAAAGGAATGTTAATCGCCTTTCGAACATTACGCAATCGGAGCCACTCCTTTCAACTGTTTCTCTCTGCTCTCATTCGTGTGAAGTCGGTAAACATGTCATATCACACCTCGTCCTACTTTTGTCATCCATACTGATAACTGAACACAAAAGACACAGTACATACTTCATCCATGATTTCGTAATTAATTCGCACGTACATCGTACCGAACATCGTCCTTTCATGAAAAAAATTGTGCCCAATCTCTAAAAGATGACCTTTGTGCGAAAAGAGCAGAGAATAGTGATAGATATCGTACTGAGATCGGCACGGAATCAATCCTATAAAAGTCAGCTGGGAAATGCGGATGTATCATTCGCCTCTTCTCTCAATATGGAACTCACTGCAATAGTCTTTATACTTCTTCTATCGTCTCTCTTAGCCGATGCTGTCATCACAAATGGTATGCTCTTCATTATTCTAAAAATATCACTAAGTTTCTCCGCAGTATTTCTCTATTCTCAATTGCCCAAATGCGAGCATCGAATGGAATACCGAATGATTGCTGATTCGTGTGAACCCTCGTGTGATATACCTCAACCGGTTAGTTCCATTCATTACTGTTGTTGATGCTTCTTATATTATGTAATTCTTATGTGTCTTTCTGACAGTCGTGAATTGCAGACTTGTCTCACACGAGACCCTTCACACAGATTACCCGAACTTCCGACGTGCAGATGCAAATCAGGATTCTTCAGGTTATCATAGATTTTCTGAACAATCCGCGTCTCAAGGTCAAAAATGTTTGCAGAAGTATCGATGGCTCGTGTCTCTCGTTGAGTGAATGCATGGATGATATCACTTTGCGCAAAAAGGTGACATCGCCGAAATAAGAACTGCTTGTTATTTTCTGCTGTTCAGCGTGACACCAGCAAAGAAGATCAAGAGATGTCTTCGGTCGTTCGAGTGAAACGACAAGATCGATCAAGTGGAGTTGACTATTCGTCTCTTCCTGAGGGCGCTCATACTCCTTTGCAAACAATCGTTGCCCCGATGCAACTTCTTTTCCGATGGCCACAATATGTTCGTGCCTTGTTTGCAGCCCGTTTTTAATATTGTGAACTGCGATATTATTTATTTACTGGTATATTTGATCGCCTATAAACTCATATTTCCTCCAATCTTGAAATTTTTCAACTTGAATTTTTAGAAAGTACTTGAAATTCTAGAAAGTAGATACTAGTAAAAAAAACTTTCGAAATACTTCTACTTTTCCCAACAGCTACCCTAACCATTAGCACATGATCTGTCAATATTTTTTACTTGCTTTAAGATTTATCAATCAGCACAGAACACACAATACAACGCGAATGAAAAAAGGAAATGATTCAGATCGGAATTATTCTCGATTCTCTTCGTTCCGCGGTAAACAATAGTGCGTTATGAACGATTAATGGATTGTGACTAAATGCAATAATTTTTTTATTGATTCGTTCCTGAAACCAGACAGACCGGAACAACATCCTGTGTCGAATACTCTTTGAAAAGGCCATAATCAAATATGGCGGAATCGAATTGTACATAACAGCCAGACAAATGTAAAGGGAAGTTTTTGTCTCCTTCTGGGAAGTGCACTCAAATATGAGAATATCAAGAAGGATATTACCGACAAATTGTGAAACTGAGCTGTTGCAATGTGCTGCACTAGAGTAAGAATCTGCAATTTGTATTTGAGATAGTTCAGAATGCCATACAAAATACCTCAACAGTGCAGATAATGAGTGCTATCGAGTGCAGTCCGGACTCATTTCGTTGCTGAATTTTGTAGGGGGGAAGCTGGAAAACAAAAATCTTTGATGCCTTGAGCGCACAAAACAAACACTTATTTTTCTCCTGGATGATCTGACTCCAAGGATGATAGCTACGTAACAGATGATAATGGACAAGCTCATGAGGAATTGAATCAATAGTGAAACAGAAAACATAATGTCTTCGGTACGAATCGAGAACTGAATTAAATCGTTCCAATAAATTGAACTAGAAATGATTACCTCTGCAACGACACCTCCAAAAGAAGAGGGTGTCCATACAGGTTGTAGAATATGAGTTACTAATGCACCGTAAACAATCATTGAAGAAATTTGGATGCAAGCGCAAACATGTGCGCTTTGCCTGGTCCAAATCTTAATAAAAACATGTTTTAATTTTATCCACATTAATATAATCCATACAAATGCATAGCGAAAGTTGTAGTGAATTGCAGTAAGACGATTTATTGCGATGAGAAGAACAGTAAGAAGCTGATTGAAGCGAGACCCCCACACGATAACATGCGAGATCTGAATAAAAAAGAGCATTGCGAGAATTTGCATTGGATTCTTACTCTAAGAGCCAATGAAGTGCGCAGAAATGTGAAGTGAAGAAAGTAGGTTAGACTGCAATATGTGAAAACTCCATTGATCAAGGCAAAGATATCAGCAACGCTCCCGGCCTGATTGTATGGTTTCTTGTAAATTGGAATCACGTAAAAGAATTACCATGTAAATTGTGTAGAAGACAATATTAGCTTGCTTCCGTTCAAGAATCATAGCTCGAATAACTGATACATAGACGAAAAGAGTACAGGAGGAATAAAATAAGATAACTATTCCAACGGTCTCAATTGCTTGCATGGTCTCGTCATGAAATGACCATACTGAGAGGAAGTTATTTCCTTCGAGACTACAAAACAACTCGGAATAGAGAACGTTCTCGGAGGAAAGATAATGAGTTATCCGAATTGTGCTGTGATTCGACTAGAGGGTACAAAACCTAGCAATGAGAACATTTGGTCGCACTGTATAGAAAGGCAAAGCATCATAGATTTCTTGTCGGCATTATTATTTCGGGAAAGGATGATGCTCAATAACAACTCTCGCCGATGATAATGATGACGACCAAATACAAATAATATTTGGCAATCATTAGTTTGCAGATACTTTACGGTACTGTGAGAATTTATGCCGTAGCAAACTACTCGACGGACATGATAACGATAAATCGAAAATACGAGCAAGCGATACAATGAAAAATATCTTTAAAAAAAAATTTCACGTCTTTAAAAACGTGAATTTTTGTTTCATTTATGCTATACCTTCGACCTCCATGAGCCCGCATTCAAATAAGTATTTCAAATATTCTACTGACTGCCAATACGTAAACCATTGAAGTGCACGTGATTATAATTAGATTGGTGTGAATGGAAGATGACTAAACATGCAAATTTGCGATGCTTTTCATGATTATAATCAACTTGAACAAAGACATAAATTTAAATTATGGCAACAAGAGTGATCATAAGACAGACTACTATCATGCTTCATTCTGGCTTTATTTAATTTAGATCCACAGTCATTGTAATATACCTTATTGATGCGCAAACACATGCGCAAATTAAATCATATCTGCATTCGGCATTAGTCAAATGCTCATTACAGTTCAGAAACATGTCAACGATAGGTTAGTAGGGTTAGTGTTGATTGGGTAGTGACTTGTATCCGTATGTTTTTTTCCATTCTACAAATCTGGATTATTTTAAAACATTCAAGAGATTATTGTTTGACATTCATGAAAAACAATAAAATTGTACAAAGAGTAAAACTATTATCGATTTAGAGCAGCATTATTGAGGGGAAAGTGTGATTAGACGGGGCGATACTCTGAATGACTCCAATGCGAATTGATCGATTGAAAATAAGATATACGAAGGGAGGTAAACCTGAACAGTATACACCATCTTTTTGAAATATCACAGAATGGCAAACCATGGACGAGCATCCATCCAATATGGGTAGCATACAATGAAAATTCGAGACTGGGAACAAACTGAAGAATGACGTATGCTGTAAAATGCGAAAAAGTACAAAGAATCTAAAATTTTATACCATAACAAGTAGTCATATGAAACAAGACAACAATTCCACTCTGCACCAGTAGCTGATAATTCAGTTGTCATAAAATTTGTATCAAGTGTTACTTACCATAATCTTAGCTCGGTCCATCGCTTGTTGCTTTGTTGCTTCCATTGTCTGAATTTGTTGTTACTCTTCTAATGTTGACATTCCCTACCCTCGACTTCACTCTTCTCATCGTGTGCGCCATAAAAGCGTACATTAGCATTGTCGTAGTAGGAAAGAATAAATTATTCCACGAATGGAATACATTTGCATACTGTAGTGAGTACACATTTCGTCTTGTATAACAGAGACTCACTTCGAAATGATTACCGATCATTGGATCGAACAAGAACACATGTAGATTTGAGTCGAAAAAAGGCAAAGGACTACAAAAAGCAGCGTACGAACCATAAATCGTAGGCAAGAGTAGTACAATCCACGTTCGTTTCCCCTAATTGTAAGCTTTTTCCTTTGCTTCGCTAGTTGTATTCACTTACTTTGAATGATGCCATGAGCCATCTAATACTGAGCAGCTCAGCGAGTCTATTCGACCCAAGAATAAAGCAAGTGAAACTAGACGAAAAGTATAGTACTGAAACGATAAACCATGGAATAAATGACATGAAAGATCTCACAATAACATATCATAGAATAAACGAAGTTCATCTTTGGATTTTGGCAGTAGACAGACCCCTGAACAATTTTCGTATGTATCAAAGTGTTGACGGAAGTGAATGTGATGTGAACTGTCACCTTGAGCAGAAACATGCCGACCATCCCAGAATTACAGAAGATCATTCCACAATCAACGATACCAAGATACATCATAATCTGAAAACTTGTCTCCTCTGATGCAGCATTTGAATGGAGAATGCCTTGTAGCAAGATTGGTTCAGGAATCCTCTCATGACAAAGAGAATAATTGAGTAGATGGGAATAACAAGAACTGCATATAATATACAAAGAATGCCGTATACGGGTCTTTGAGTGCCCATCGAATCCCAATCAACAGTGCCGTTCCATTCGGCAAAACTGAAAATAATCTCGAAATTAATGCGAAATTTTTTTTATTTACCTGCAATTGTACTCCTTTTGCGAATCCATTAAGATATTATTTCTTATTTGATGGATCATTGTACAATTCTTGAAGAAAAGACTTGACTACTGTAGATGACAATAGTGTTGGCAGTGATAGTCCCTTGGGCATAGAACAATGAGTGCATGTGAAAAAACTGGTTGATGTCGATGTTCCACATTTCATCAGATGCCACGTTCGATCAATGAACGAACTAAATTAATGAACTAAATTGAGTTCGTGATTTTGTTTTGAAAGCTGTTCAATATTCTGTTTCACGGATTCGTCTTCAAACATACGAAATGTATGAAGTTCACGTGTAAATGTCTTATGTTTTGGTGATAGTGTACAGAATGAAGTGAGAGTTCTCGACTTTCAATCGCATGTCAACTGTAATCAACAATTTCCCCTCTTCTGCACAAGAAGAAAGAGAGAGAGAACGTCTGCGAAAGGCGATAACAAAGACACGCGAGTCAAGTGACCGCCGATTCCGTTTCATTTCCCCTCTAGCGTGATTTATCGAAAGTGAAACCAGAATAATGTCTTCTCGCTACGATATCGTCGTGTACGGTGCAACGGGATTCACCGGAGTCTACGTTGTTCGGACGCTTGCCAATATTTCGTTGTTCAAGGTATCGTTTGTTTGAGAATTACTTCGTTATATTTATTAAATCCAGAACAAAACCATCGCTGTCGCCGGGCGCAGTGAAGATAAGCTGAGAGCCACGCTGGAAGACGTTTACAGAGAGACAGGTGAGATTATTGCCCTCCATTGTTGAAATACTGCAAAATCCGAGACGTGTCTTCAGGAAATGAAAGTGTGCGCAAATACCCGATAATCGTGGCGGATAATTCGAAGGAGGATTCGCTTACTAACATGGCCAGACAAGCGAAAGTGATCATCAACACCGTCGGCCCTGTGAGATTCCGTTATTTGCATTGAACATTCCTGTCACTGTATTTCTTTCCGATTGCACGTTTGATTGTTTGCATAGCAGAAGTCCTCGCGCGTTGTTCTCTATCAATTTTCCATTTAATTATTTTTTAAGTACATTCTCTACGGCGAAGCTGTCGTTCGAGCAGCGATCAATAATGGAGCGAATCATGTGGATATCTCAGGAGAACCAGCCGTTAGTTCATTCATCTTTTTCCCAAATAAACCGAATAATCATGTCCGTGATTTCAGTTCATTGAAAGAATAGAGCAGAAGTACGGGAAGATGGCCAGAGACAAGGGAGTATACATCATTGGAGCATGCGGGTGGGTGCACAATCATACCGGAACAGTAATATATCTTACTTCAGATTTGACTCTATCCCATCTGATCTTGGATTCGATTTTCTCAAGCGTCATTTCGATGGAACTCTGGTATACGCGGAAACTTGCTTCCGCATAAATCGAGGATCTGCTGTGCGTTTCTTTTGTTCTATTACTAACTCATTATCGATGGAAGTAACCCTAATTCAATCAGGGCTACTCACTGAATACTGGCACGTGTGAGAGTCTTCTGTTGGGAGTGAAATCGAAACTAGAAGGGGGAGAAGCAGCTCTCCATCGTTCCCTTATGCCCGATCCAATACCTCAGCCAGAGTACAAGCCTTCGTGCAGGTTCAAACTCGAATTTATGGTCTGCAATCGATAATTTATCTTCAGATTCCCATTAACAAAATTCCGCGAGCGTGAATTCAATGCGTGGGCACTGCCCTTTCCCGCTGGTGATAAGGTTAGTTTGTGTGAATTCCATGATGACTACTGATTTATTTCAGTCAATAATCGAACGGTCGCAGTACTATGATTATCACGTGAATGGAAAAAGACCTGCTCAAGTGTACACTTACTTCTCAATCGGTAGAATTCACTTTCTTAGATTTGTTACCGTGAATTGAGGTTCGTTCTGCACTTCTCTCCTCGTCGCTTTGTGGGGCGGAATATTCAGCTTCTTCGCTCTATTCGGACCAACTCGAAGGTTTATCTCCAATCACGCAGAGGGACTTTCCTTCGGCATGTTCAAGGTATCACACAACAGAGACGGACAGAGGATATCTATATTTACAAACTTGAAATATGAAATGTTTCTGAACCTTATCGCGATTTTTATTCTGAATCTATTTGAAGGGGGATGATCGGGATAAGTTTCAAAAATATATTTTTACCTTAAAATTCCGATTGTCTGTGTAGAGCACAACGGAGTTCGCTATGCTATATTAAAAAAATTGCAGAAAGCGGGTCCGACCACTCAGCAGATCAAAGAGACATCGTTCGACTATTACTTCATTGGAACGGGATGGGCACGGGGAGAGAATACTGATGGAGTCAGGCCGAATAAGAAGGTTAATTTTTCAATTGTTCGATCGATAATGCCGAAATTGTAGATGACTGCTGTGTGTCATGGACCGGATCCCGGATACATGTTCACTTCTGCGGGAATCTCTGCTGTGGCACTCGCATTGATTGATGACAGAGATAGACTTCCACGAGAGTCAGTTGATGGATTTTGCATTGTTCATACTCAACCTTTGCAGAGGCGGAGTATTCACAACGGCCTCTGCTCTCAGAGATACGCGAGTCTATGAATATCTCAGGGCAATGGGAGTGTCATTCGAATTACTAACGAAAGAGAACGATTTGAATCAAGTTGTTTGAACCGATCGGTTACGATGGATCTGAATAAAATGGAATCAGTTATGAAGTTTTCCTGCTGTATTATTTATGCAGGTTATCATCTCATACAATATATTCTCATACAACGTGTTTACCTCACAACCAAATGTGCAGTACGTGGTTGATCACTGAACACTTTCCTCCACTCGTTTCGCAACACTCCCACTACTTGTTCCGCCTTTTGCACGGGAAAAGAGACAAAACAAGCGATCGTCTGTCGATAAACGATGTGTGTTCACCCATTTATACCTGGTATTTCACTATTTACTGCTCATAACTGGATTTGAATAGCGATTCGATGTCTTCTCGCTACGATATCGTCGTGTACGGTGCAACGGGTTTCACTGGAGGATACGTGCTCCGTACGATTGCGAGTGAATCCCTTTTCAAGGCAAGTCAGAGATTCACCTTTCTAATTTGATCGGAATATGATCTAGGGCAAGTCTATCGCTGTCGGAGGACGTGACGAGGGAAAGCTAATTACTACTTTAGAAGAGATTGAGAAGGAAACAGGCAAGTCTTCGACTTTATACTGGATTCTTTAGTAGCTGAATAAGTTCCTATAGAAAACTAAAAAAGATATATTCACAGGAAATACAAATGTGCGCAAGTGGCCAATAATTCTCGCGGATTCCTCAGACGATGAGTCACTAGATAGTATGGCGAAACAGGCGAAAGTAATCATCAACACTGTCGGTCCGGTTAGTGACCAACATAATTGCTTGACGTTCTCTTGAACAACTTTGATACGACCACGGAATAGGCTATGTTTGAAACTCAAAGGATATCTTACTTTCAGTATATCTTATACGGTGAGTCCGTAGTTCGATCAGCGATTAACAATGGAGCGAGTCATGTGGACATATCGGGTGAACCCACCGTATGTATTCTTCCGAGATACTGTTTTAATCATTCCATGACAGTTCCTGGAGACAATGGACCTGAAGTATCGAGATTTGGCCAGAGAGAACGGAGTTTACGTTATTGGAGCGTGTGGGTATGCTATTTTGGGTGGTCGTTTCGAATATCAAGTACTGAAGGTGGGACTCAATTCCTTGTGACCTGGAAATCGACTTTCTCAAGCGAAATTTTGACGGAACTCTTGCATACGCGGAGACTTGTGTGAGGGTGAATAGAGGACCATCGGTAAGATCATACCTTTGCTACATTTTCTCTACATTTTTTTCTGATCATTTTTTAGGGTTACGCAGTTAACACTGGGACGTATGAGAGTCTGATTCTCGGAATAAAATCAAAAAGTGAATTAGGAGAGGTGAAGCTTCATCAATCAGTGATGCCGAAGGGAGTTCCGAAAGCAGTACACAAAGTGTCGTTCAGGTTCGTTCAGTCGTATTGAAACACCAAAATCATGGTCAAGCTTTAGATTTCCGCTGTCGAAAATGAATCTCTCTTCAATTAGTGCATGGGTGATGCCGTTCCTTGGACCTGATAAGGTGAATTTGAATCAACACCGAATAGTCTATACATTATTCATCAGCTTGTCGTGGAACGCTCCCAATATTATGATTATCATGAAAACGGAAAGAGGCCTATTCCAGTGCGAGCATACGTCACTTTCGGTTAGGTTCATTTCCCTGGCTTGATCTCTCTCTCTCTTTCTCTTTGAGGATCCCTGATCAACATGCTTCTTATTACGATATGGATAGCCGTGTTTGGATTCTCCACTCTGTTCGCCCCTCTCAGAAAATTTCTATCGGCTTATCCGGAAGTGTGCTCCTTTGGAATGTTCAAGGTTCGAAATTGTTGTTACTTCATCAATAATTTTATATTCTACAGAAAAAAGGCCCGACAATAGAGCAGATCAAAGCGGCTTCATTCGACTACTTCTTCTTCGGTACGGGATGGGCAAAGGGAGAAACACCGGATTCAACGACTCCGACTAAGAAGGTATCACAGAGTTTTTTTAGGAAAAATAAAATAAAATGAATTTTAAAGATGTCAGCCGTGTGTCATGGTCCAGATCCAGGCTACGTGGGCACATCAGCTTGC
The DNA here is from genome assembly GCA_911812115.1 of Pristionchus exspectatus. Classification (NCBI taxonomy): domain Eukaryota; kingdom Metazoa; phylum Nematoda; class Chromadorea; order Rhabditida; family Neodiplogasteridae; genus Pristionchus; species Pristionchus exspectatus. The sequence continues at coordinate 13,888,631 of OU461582.1, forward strand.
GTCTGCTCAACAGCTCTCGCATTGCTTGATGATAAAGATAAACTGCCACAGAAGTAAGTATCGTATCGAAAGTTATTTGATTAATTGATGTGATCAAAATCAAAGGAATGTCATAAATCACATTACAGAGGTGGCGTCTTCACTCCAGCTTCCGCATTCAGAGATACGAGGATTTACGAATATCTGAGGAAGATGGGAGTGTCATTCGATTTACTCCCAAACGAGAACTAACAACAAAAATTCAAACAAAGACTCTATTTTTATTGTATTCTAATTATATTTTTCATAATATTTCTGTTTGCAATGAAATGAAATTCATGGAGCTTTGTTCTGGAACCTGCTTCACTAGAGTCATCAGTGCGTGCGTCGACTCAGACATCGGAGAACAGGCACATTCGTTACACGCAAAGTGTGTCGAATTTTGAGCCGAATGAGTGCGAAAGGAGGGAGAAAAGCAGAGACCCAGGGAAGAATGAGAGGGCGCAGTAAACAAGTAGAGAAGCAGAGGAAAGTTAGAGATGCAACGAGGAAAGTCGAATGAGTCGAATAATACACGATTCATTTATATTTCTAGTAGTTTCGTTCTTTATAAGTTTCTATTCTTATTTCTTCTATCCTTTAGAATGTCTCGGTACGATATCGTCGTGTATGGAGCCACAGGTTTCACTGGTATCGTCGTTGTTCGAATGATGGCAACTGAGCCTCTATTCAAGGTAAGTTTATCGCTAAAACAGCTCCAGAATTATTTATTTTAGGGAAAGACAATCGCTGTTGCTGGTAGGAGTGAGAAGAAAGTACGAAATGTTCTGGAGCAGATAGCTAACGAGACAGGTGTGTGAATTGTCATAGAAAACTCTAACCACTTATAATTAGACGGTTCTGTGAAAACATTTCTTACAATTTCAGGCTTTTCCGATGTTCGCAATTATCCGATTATCATAGCTGATAACGAGAATGAAGAATCTCTTGAGAAAATGGCGAAACAAGCAAAAGTGATAATCAACGCCGTTGGACCTGCAAGTTCTTTGAAAAATTGCATTATTTTTATCCTTTCGTTTTTAAAACCAGTAAACAACCAGTAAAGTAATATTTTTTAAATTTAAATTTTCTAAGCTTTAATTTCAGTACACTCTGTACGGTGAAGCAGTTGTACGTGCAGCCGTGAACAACGGAGCAAGCCATGTCGACTTGTCTGCCGAACTCTCTGTAGGTTTTCCACGAAAATCATGTGTGTGATTAATGATATCGAAATATAATGCATTATCAATTAGGCTGATTAATAAATTCCAGTTTCTGGAAGGAATGGAGAAAACATACGGGAAGCAAGCTCGAGAAAACGGAGCATACATTGTAGGAGCGTGCGGGTAAGCAAGTCGTTTTTTTCAAACTTATTCATTAAATTATCGTACGTCCTCAGATTGGCATCAATCCCTGCCGATCTTGGAGTCGAGTTTCTCAAGCAAAAATTTGATGGAACCCTTGACTACGTCGAGACGTGTTTTCGATTGAATAGAGGACCGTCAGTGAGTTTCGATTTCTTATGTGAGATTAATTTTTTTGGTTGAAAAAACATATTCGAGGGATACTCGTTCAACACAGCCACATGTGAGAGTCTCCTTCTCGGGATTAAATCGATGAGTGAAGGAGGAGAAGGAACCCTTCATCGATCTCTCATACCGAAGCCAATGCCAGTGTCCAAGTTCCGACCATCATTCAGGTACAAAAGGCATTTATGCGAAATGATCAACTGAATTTACAGATTTCCACTGAGCAAGATGAGCAATAATGCTATCGATGCATGGACAATGCCATTCCTAGGGACTGATCAGGTTAGACTAAATTGTTAAAAATTCATGCCAACATCTTCATTGTACAGCCAACTGTGGAGCGATCGCAGTACTATGATTATCATGAGAATGGAAAGCGGCCAGTTCAAGTTTACCCCTACTTCACTATTGGTGAGACATCCTTTTACTTCACTATTGGTGAGACATCCATTTCTTTTACAATGTTTGAACTCCAGGATCATTCTTCAATTCCATCGCTCTCGGTTTGTGGGTGGCAGTAGTTGGCCTCTTCGCTCTCTTCGGCCCTACTCGTAGATTCGTCGCTGCTCATGCTGAAGAACTCTCCTTCGGAATGTTCAGGGTCTCTGAAGTTCAATTATAATATGTCAATACATCCCCACTTTTCAGAAAACTGGTCCGAGCCCTGAGCAGATGAAGGAATCCTCATTCGACTATTTCCTCTTCGGAACTGGATGGGGAAAGGGAGAATCAACGGATGAGAAACCAACGAAGAAGGTAACATAACCTTATTTATCACCATATATATAGAAAAAAATAATCTAATATTTGAAGGTATCCGTTGTCTGTCACGGTCCGGACCCTGGCTATACTGGTGCTACTGCTTGCGTGTGCGCTTCTGCACTAGCACTACTCGATGACAGAGAGAAACTACCGAAAGAGTTAGTGGACTTTTTGTATCATCTTACCCTGTATTCTTCTCTACGATTCACAATGCTAACGATGGCTTTCTCAGTGGTGGAGTCTTCACTACGGCCACGGCATTCCGTGATACGCGTATATTCGAATACATGAGGAAGATGGGAGTCACGTTCGATTTGCTTCCCTGTGAGCAATAAAGGAGAAGAGCAGACAGCAACAAAAATATTACCAATCACTATTAACACCAATTTATGAATGAATTTATTCAAATTGTATCCTGCATTTCTTACGAAACAATTTCGTAGTACTTCATCTGTTTTCGTAATAAGATGTAGTTGTACTAACGAGTAGGTCATAATATGCAACCACCGTATGGCTCAGTCTCGATTTTTCGATCCTTTAAAATACCAAGCTCGTAGTCAAAATGCTGTGACTTTAAATCAATACCGTTCGCATATTATTTAATGGACGGGCAATTGGTAATGTGCGCTAATAAGAGTATCCACGTCCACATCGATGACAAAAAAACAAGTGTTGATCGACCCAACTAGGAAAGAAATACAGGCAAAATATCCATGAGTTGAAATCGGACAAGACTTTTGGTACAACCTGATAATTCAGAAATCAATAGTGTTGTACTGAAGCAGCAACATGCAATGCTTGTCAGAGTGAGTACATCAATGATATTCAATACTAGTTACTCTAACAAGGCCCTCAACATCCAACTATTTGCTTCGTCTGAATTTCTTGTCGGATGCGTTGCATACACCTTCAATTTCATTCGAAAGCATAATGCTCCAGCACTCGACTTCATTCCTGATACTACCGTAATAGTCATTCCGTTAAAGGAGGGTGAAAGTGAAAGGCTCCTGGCACGAAACCCGGAGCAATGACGTAAAAGTACTGTATTTTAAGTTCATGATCGCTTTCAAAATTTTCTTTCTTACAGTACTCTCCTGTCGAAAGGCATGGCATTTCTGTGGGCTTTCTTTACGCAAAATTGCCTTTCTCTCCTTTCTCATGAATTTTGAGTAAATTTTTATATGTAGTCACTTCCTTCGACTAGTACTCTACTAAAATAACGACTAAAATAGCGTGTTGCCACGTAATATACAATGTATTGAAGGATCAACGTGACTATACTATAGCTCATTTTATCTTGATCTTTGAACTTTCTCTGGTGTGTAATGTTTAGAAAAAGATCAAAGACACTGAAAAAAATCTGGCAAAAACGTTTGCACGCAGGGAGAATCGAACTTTTGAATCGAAACAAAGCTAGGCGCTGCGCACAACCACTCTGCTACAGGGTGATAGAGACTCGAGGAAAGAAGTGTCCGCGCGCCCAGCCTCTCCCTTCCCTCGTTTTGCACCGCGCATCTTGATTTTGCCTGAGCCCTGTAGAAACTTTGCGCCCGTGTATCTCAGCTCAACGTTGAGCTAGAGTCTTCAAATTTTCAGAATCGCTTAGTTATCATGATGCCAATCGGCCCATATTGCCAGTTTACCTACGAAAACTTTCACTTTCGTCCTCCTTTAAGATGAATTGCGCGGTTTACAGTAAACTACAACTCAGATCTGTAATATTGCGAATGTTGTCACTGCTGTCTGTAATCTATGTCATCACACCATACATGCTTTATATGGTGCCGTGCTTTATATGGTTTTCAAAATATAAAGACGTAAAATCTAATTAATTTTACTTTACAGATTTCTGGATGGAAAAACGTCTGTTGCTTCTAAATCGGAGTTCAGCAGATTCAATGGTGCCAGTAGCCTAAAACAAAATCTCTTCACTCCATTTCCAAACAATTATCGTTTGATAAACCGCTCATCGATGCTGGCAAGTAAAAATATCAGTCGAGCGAACAAAACAGAAGAAATTGATATTGCCGTGCAAATTCAAGTTGCTAAAGACGTAGAAATGCTATGAGAAGGAATAATCACTGCTCACTTCTTCACACTTTATTTCACAACAGCCATAATCCTCTGACTCATGCAAGACAAATCCAAGAGAGATAAGCGTAGAAACGACTAATCTATTTCGCAATCAACAGTGTTGTGATTTGAAATAAAACAGAGTTTTACATACAAATAATCTGCGAAAATCGAAACTTAAATTTAGTTCTAGTGCGTTTGAATGGAATTGAATTTTCGAATATCTATTGAATATTGATAACAGAAGATAACCGAAGTGTACTCCATAGTGAGAAAGTCGATTCTTCGTATAAATTAAAAAAGAGACGTGTACCAAATGAATACAAATGGCAGTAGAATCCTGTATGAGTCATAACAGTCCAGCTATTGATGTCTCATTGCATAGATTCTAGTATCGAGGATTATTTTCGTGCGGACTAGCTTTAGAGAGTGCGATCTCTCAAAGATTCATTTGGTTTAAATTGAGCAGAAATAGCACAAGCCAACGACTCATCCGACAATGATCGCAAAAGTGTTCGCCGCCTTTCTGCTCTTGTGTGTCGCAGGTTAGACTCTTACTTGTTCACATTTCACATTGGAATATATCGTAAATTTAAGGTGCCGTTGTCGAGTTTAAACACAGCAAAATCTACGATGAGTTTGACTTCAAGGGGCAGTCGACTGTTAGTTCTTGTTATTATTTACTATCATTATCGGACTTCGTAAATTTACAATTGAAGGTAACCGTGTCCGACTTGTGCAAGGGTTCCTGTCACATCTACGTTTCGATCACTCCCGATTCGAAGAAATACGCGGCCAATATTCTTATCTCGCAGCCAAAAGGATTCATCACGTTCGTTCTTTTTTAAATTGTTTCCTGAATCGAATATGTCTCGCCATTTCAGAATTGCTGACATCGCAGCGAAAGTTGATGCGACAACTGGACTGAAATCGTTCTTGGAAATTACTGTAACTTAATTTCGTTATTCTATCGGTTTGAGAATTCAAGCTTCAGAATACACCATCACTGAGCATTGTGAACGGGAATGCACAAAATGCAGCTGGTCCACTAGTACTCTACGTTGTCAACACTGATTACACTAATTTCGGAGGCCAGTTATCGATTTTTCGTCAACTAAAATATTTATTCCAAATTGTAGATACTGCAGAAGTATACGAAGCAGACGGAATGATTCGTCCCGTCTCCACAATTCCATCTTCCATTACTGTGATGAGTGCCCGTCCCTTCACCCTCAAAGGAGCACCACTCCAAGGAAACTTGCCTCAAGGAATCATTGCAACAATGTCGGGATATGATGATATGGATTACGCGCAATGTCCCTACCTTTACTATGTGATGTAAGTTTGAAGGAATCTTCATAGGGTTCTCTACTTTTGCCCACAGAAACGATGGACCCTTCCCTGGTTTCACCTGGAATGTCAACGGACCGATTATCTCTCTGGAATACGACGCCCACACCTTTCCTTACCCTCCCGGCGCACTTACAGCAACTATTGGAATCAGTAAGAAGTTATATATCATCTCATCTTTTGACAAAAAATCTTTCCAGCTAACACGTATAACCTTGAGAGATCAGGATGGGTTGGATCTCCCGGATTCCATGGTTGCGCAGGAAAGCAGCCATATCGTTCCAGTCTCTACGATTTCACCACTCCTTTTCGCGCAGAAATCATTTCGAAAGAGTAGAAACAATTTTCCACTTTTTTTCATCATCCTGTAATTTACAGGGAAACGAGTTTCGGAGTGACGATCGAAACGAATTCGGATGATGTGCACTCGGTCAAAGTGACTGATTCCGATACGGGAGTGAACTACAGGTAATAGTCATTGTATCCAAAGATGAATTCAGTTAGCGTTTCAGCATCGGAAAGACGGCAGAGGGAACCTATGTTTCCTACACTTTCGTTAAGGCGCAGGTTCGAACAAAAGTGACACATATTTGGAAATTATTCTGTTTGAGAACGTGACCCTCGACTGGAAACCTGATGGCGTTGGAAATATTCATTTCATGGCTCGTTATCGTGGATACGAATCACGATTCCTCCATCCTCTTATCAATTAACTAACTCTTTGATTGTGTAAAGATTGACTGTGATAAATATTTGCTGGAAATCTTATTTCGAATTTCAACATCTTTCTCTACAACGATTGTATGGTGAATAGTGGTGAAAGAGGCGAAAGAGGCGAAAGTCGGCGAAAAGCGAATGAAGCTTAGGATTAGTAACTATTCAGTGCTCAGTATCAAACAAGAGATAAAAGACCAAGTGAATGGTGACTAAAATAAATCCACAAACGACGTCTCTGAGCACTCGATTGTCATCAGTGATGCCGATCTAGACTGTCAAAGATGAGATCTTGAAGCTTTTCCAGTTAATCTGAGATAAATGGTACGCAATTCTTCGAACTATTGTCATCTTAAAGAATCGTAAGATTAGCTATAAAACTGAACAGAAATGCGAATATCAACGACACTTCGGAGCATGATCGGACGAATAATTGTCTTTCTCTTTCTTGTGCTCTGCACGACAGGTTTGAATTGCATCTGCAATTGATAGCACATACAATTTATTCAAGAAGCAATCGTCAAATTTCGAAGAAGTAAAATCTACGACGAATTCGATTTCCAGAACGAGGCCATTGTATGATTTTTCCCCGTTTAAACAGTTATCTAAAACCGAAATAGGTGACTGTGTACGACATTTGCGCGGAATCCTGTCACATCTACGCTTCTGTAACACCCGATTCGAAAAAGTTCGCCGCAAATCTTCTCATTCAACTGCCTAAAGGATTCGTCAGGTGATTTGATTTGCAGAAGGTTTGTTCATTATCGATATAAGGAGGTCTGGTTACAAGTTTTCCAGAACAGAAACTTGTTCAATTTTAAGACGGCCGCATCGCTCGGCCGCATCGCCGGCTTGGCGAAGGGGAGGGGGCGATGCGGCCGAGCGATGCGGCCGTCTTAAAATTGAAAAAGTTTCTGTTCTGGAAAACTTGTTACCAGACCTCCTTATATTCAGTGTGGCCGATGTCGCAGCGAAATTCGACCCGGCAACTGGCCAAAAGTTGTTCCTGGAAATCAACGTAAGAATTTACGTCTATTTTATTTTATTTTTCGTGAATATTGAGGAAGAAATATACAATAAATTTTCAGACCACTGCCTCTCTGACTATTGTGAACGCGAATGCCCAAATGACTGCGGGTCCTCTCGTGCTCTACGTTGTCAGGAACGAATTTTGTGAGATTCTTTATCACGCGTCTTCTGAGAGATTGCATGAAAATGACCCCCCTGAGGAACCAGGTGCAAAAGTTTGAGCTATCTTCATGAAATATTTTTGGTAGACTATATTGAAGATGAGAAATTTTTTGGCGCCGGCCATTTGTCCCAGAACCGGCTTTTAGGCACCTTCCGGCTCTAGGTCCGGCTCCAGCGTATCTCAGCTCCCAGAGCAGATAGGACCTTCGCTCCGGGCTTAAAAAATGCGGAAAAAAATTCTAAGCAACTTTCATGTTGAACACCAAAAAATTTGAGGTCGTCTTCGATTCGAAAAAAATTAAAAACTAGCGACAAAATCAAAAAATAATTTTTCCTGGAAAGGGGACCCCCCTATTTCAACCAAGCGGATAGCATTTTCGGAATCTACGTAGTCGATATACTCTAGGAAAAATCCTAACTCGGTTCCACACCCGTGCGCTGACGACTTACATGCCCAAGAAGTCGAAAAAATCGCCGTTTTTAGTGATTTTCTGTGACATGCGCCTCACGAAAATTATCATAACTCCGGTCAAAATTAAGATTTTCTCTCGTTCTAAGTTGCGTTGGACAGAGGAAAGTTCGAGCAACATTTCGTAATCGAAAACTCATTTCTGGTTCGTGCGCTCGTGCGGTGCGGTCGGTTTTCCGAAAATATGATGCAACTATGGCAATACCGATTTGGCGTACATTCCACTATGATTTTTTCAAAGTACCTATATGTGTCTCAGAAATCACCAAAAATCAGAAATATCGGACAGGGGAAAAAGGAGGGGCGCCGTATAGACTGCAGGTCCATGGACGAGTTTTGCAAACAAAAGTATGAGACATTACTTTTAGTCCCAAATGCGTTCCGCAATGTTGGAAATTAATATAAACGTGAATAAAAATTAATTGGAATACTTTAATCGGCAAAAATTTGAAGAGAAATACATATTCCACTCTTTATTGTTCATGGTGACCAAAGATAAAGCTCATTAAGTTTTCCTGTGAGTTTTCCATTACGTTAGGGTCAATTTGTTGTGTAGAATTCGAAAATCAACCTAAGAAAGACGTATCTTCAAAACCCGCCCTTGCGTTTATGCTCAGTCCTCTTTGCCAGAGTGTTTTTTGGGAACTCATGAAAACGATTATAAGTCTATGCATTTTATAGTAATTATCAGAGATCTCGACGATCTGAGCCTTTTTTTCCAAAAAAGTGACCCTAACGTAATGGAAAACTCACAGGAAAACTTAATGAGCTTTATCTTTGGTCACCATGAACAATAAAGAGTGGAATATGTATTTCTCTTCAAATTTTTGCCGATTAAAGTATTCCAATTAATTTTTATTTACGTTTATATTAATTTCCAACATTGCGGAACGCATTTGGGACTAAAAGTAATGTCTCATACTTTTGTTTGCAAAACTCGTCCATGGACCTGTAGTCTATACGGCGCCCCTCCTTTTCCCCCTGTCCGATATTTCTGATTTTTGGTGATTTCTGAGACACATATAGGTACTTTGAAAAAATCATAGTGGAATGTACGCCAAATCGGTATTGCCATAGTTGCATCATATTTTCGGAAAACCGACCGCACGGCACGAGCGCACGAACCAGAAATGAGTTTTCGATTACGAAATGTTGCTCGAACTTTCCTCTGTCCAACGCAACTTAGAACGAGAGAAAATCTTAATTTTGACCGGAGTTATGATAATTTTCGTGAGGCGCATGTCACAGAAAATCACTAAAAACGGCGATTTTTTCGACTTCTTGGGCATGTAAGTCGTCAGCGCACGGGTGTGGAACCGAGTTAGGATTTTTCCTAGAGTATATCGAGTACGTAGATTCCGAAAATGCTATCCGCTTGGTTGAAATAGGGGGGTCCCCTTTCCAGGAAAAATTATTTTTTGATTTTGTCGCTAGTTTTTAATTTTTTTCGAATCGAAGACGACCTCAAATTTTTTGGTGTTCAACATGAAAGTTGCTTAGAATTTTTTTCCGCATTTTTTAAGCCCGGAGCGAAGGTCCTATCTGCTCTGGGAGCTGAGATACGCTGGAGCCGGACCTAGAGCCGGAAGGTGCCTAAAAGCCGGTTCTGGGACAAATGGCCGGCGCCAAAAAATTTCTCACCTTCAATATAGTCTACCAAAAATATTTCATGAAGATAGCTCAAACTTTTGCACCTGGTTCCTCGGGGTCCTGCAATCTCTCAGAAGACGCGTGTTATATTTGACAGATCCACAGCAAGCGTATTTCAGCGAATCCTGAAGTATACGAAGCGGAAGGATTGATTCGTCCTGTGTCAACTATCCCCAAATCGATAACAGTGATGAGTGCTCGCCCCTTCACTCTCACTGGAGCTCCTCTGGATGGATATAAGGTAAATTACAAATACGAGAACAGATTGAAAAATTGGAAATTACTAAGAGACTATAATTTTTTTGTGTCTGTCTGTCCGTCCGTGGGTGGGTATGTATGTGGGTATGTATGTATGTCACGCTCCGGAAATCGCCCAAAATCGCCCTTTTCGCCCGTTTCCAAGCCTAAGTCCTTCAGCAAAAGTCTTGTAGCGATGATCCGAAAAAAATCAAAAATCAATAATTTCATCATCACTATGCAATATGACGAAATAGCTTACAAACCCGTTTTTCGCACCGTTCTCGCCGGAAACTCAACCAAATCGATCGTGCACGGCATCAAACTTCTCGCAATCAAAAATTACAAAAAAATCAATAATCAATTTCTTCATCACTATGCAATATTGCGTAATAATGATGAAATAAACCGTTTTTTGCGCCGTTTTCGCCGGAAACTCAACCAAATCAAATATTTTTTTTCATTTTTATTATTACGTCATCAATAGATACCGTAACCCAATTACAGTGTCCCAAAAGGTTCGCTGGGTCAGATTTAGTTCGCTGGGTCAGATTTATGACTTTCGTCATAAATCGATACCGTAACCCGATTACAGTATCCTAAAAGGTTCGGCGGGTCAGATTTAGTTCGCTGGGTCAGATTTATGACTTTCGTCATAAATCGATACCGTACCACTATTACTATGCACCAAAGTTGTCGACTAGGTCAAACTTAGTTCACTGGGTCAGATTTATGACTTTAGTCATAAATCGATACCGTACCACTATTACCATGCACCAAAGTAGTCGCCTAGGTCAAACTTAGTTCACTGGGTCAGATTTATGACTTTTGTCATTAATCGATACCGTATCACTAATACAGAACCTAATCGGTTCGACGGGTCAGACCCGGCGACATTAGCTAGCGAGCGCAGCGAGCCTGCGAGTCCCTGGCGGAAGGCTCGTGGGGCTGAGGGCGAGCCGAAAAAAGATGGGATGGGGCCACGCAGTGGCCCCATCCCATCTTTTTTCGGATCGCCCGAGGCCCCACGAGCCTTTCGCGAGGGACGATGCCAACTCGGTCCGCGACTGTGAATATTTAATCTACCAATGTGGCCCACTAGCCCAAACGTAATTCACTGGGTCTGAGTTATGAGTTTTGTCGTAAATCAATACCGTATTACTTTTATATAATATTAACGTGATTCGCTTGATCAAAGTTAGTACGGTGAAACACATTCACGCGTGCGGAAGGCCTCACGAGCCTTCCGCAAGCGTTCGCACATAACTGGGATAAAACCTTAACACACAACCCGGCGACGCGAAGCGCTCGCAGAAGACTATCACAACCCGGCGTTGCGCGCACGCTGGCGAGCGTAGCGAGCCTCATTGCAGCCGCAGGCTGCTTGCCACCCGCAGGGTCTAGCCGGGCGTAGCCCGGCTAGTTATCATACCATTAAAAAAAGCTTATAGCCTCAAGGTGTGATTGCTACAATGTCGGGATACGACGACATGGAATATGCACAATGTCCGTATCTCTACTATGTTGAGTGAGTTCAACAGAGTCGCTTATCGAAATATCAATGATCGTTTTTCCAGAAAAGATGGACCATTCCCTGGTTTTACATGGGAAGTCAATGGGCCGATTATCTCCCTCGAATACGATTCTCATACTTTCCCGTATCCGCCCGGCCAACTCACAGCCACCATTGGAATAAGTGAGAATGTTTAAAAAATATTTAAATCACGAAATATATTTAGCGAATAAGCATCAGCTTGAAAGATCGGGTTGGATAAGTTCACCCGGATATCACGGCTGTCCAGGACAAAAGGACGGTGACTAAGGCAAGCGAATGATGAACCATGATTTAATTTCAGCCCTATCGCTCCAGTCTCTACGACTTCAGCTCTCCATTCCATGCAGAAATTACATCGAAAATGTATGTATTGGAACATTTCGGCTATGATTTCTCATATGAGAAACAGTTGAGTAAAGAGGATGATTTGCAGACCTTTGAGCATCGGAGTGGAAATTGTTACAAATGCCGACGACGCCCATCCCATTTCGATTACTGATCGAGACTCCGGAGCTCAGTACAGGTATTGATTGAGACGAATAATAAAGTATCACATTTTTCAGCATCGCAAACACGGCAAACGGAACCTATGTCTCGTACACATTCATTCGGACTCAGGTTTGTAAACACTATAAAAAGTTAAAATTGCCATTATTTCTAGAATGTGACTCTCGACTGGAATCCCGCTGGAATTGAAACTTCGCATTTCCTCGCACGTTATCGTGGATTTGAATCCCGATTCCTACACGGGATTGTTTGAGATCCTGTTGTCCAAATAAATAATTCTTTTCGAATGAATGAAAAAAGCGAATCAATCTAGAAGTAAAGGATCGAACTCTTGGATTAGTGTACACTCATTCTTTCAATCAAACAAGAGATAAGACTGAGGGTGTGGTGACAGATGATAACATAATCCACATCTTAAGTACTCAATTGTCAGCAACGCCTATGATGCTCATCAACGTTTGGAACAATGCTACTACTTTCTCAAAATCTCTTATCATCGAATACTTGTTTCTAAAATTCATGATTATGCTAATTCTCAGGAAATATGTAGTCTCAAATATTTCTTTTTTTTCCTATAAATTTGCTCGTTTGGCGAACGCAATTTTAGCTTGATTCACGTAAATCCTCAATAAGGGCTTTAGAGGTCAGCGGTTCATTAGCGTTAGATAATATCTTCGATTGTGCTAGCGCGATGCTTTCTGCGTTGTATTGTGTACATTCTAGTAGTGCTGATCAGCTCAGAGTCCATAGGTCCAGCTAGATAGAAAGAGAGATAAAACCCCTGCCATCTCTTCTGGTATCACTAGTGGTCTCGACCGAGAATGTACGGAAGACTGGTCGCTTGCCTCTTTCTCTTCATTTGCGTTACTGGTTCGTTCATTTTTTCGAATAAACTTTTGAAGTTGACCATAATGTTTCAGATGCCTACGTAGATTCAGGCAACAGTCGAATCTACGATGAATATGATTTCATTGGAAAATCATCAGTGAGTAAATATTCTATTTCCATTTCTTTTTTTTGCTCAGTAATTCTCATTTGTAAACATCTGTTTTTAGTGAAATGTTGCAGGTAACAATCGACGGTCTATGCGCTGAACAATGTCTTATCTTTGCATCTATCACTGAAGATACATACAAATTGGCTTCAAATATTCTTATCCAACTGCAGAAAGGATTCGACAGGTTAGCGCTACAAAACTTGGGCTCAATCAATCATTATGTTCAGTATTGCTCTCATTGCTGAAAGTATTGATCCTGCTACAAATCAGAAGATTCCACTTGGAGTGAAGGTATACATGTGAACTGATGACTTCTTCTCAGCTCCACTTTCAGAATATGCCTTCCCTGACTATTGTAAACGCTAACGCTCAATTGGTTGCTGGGCCGATGGTAATCTATGTTGTGAAGACCGGAAAATCGATGCGTACGTTTAATCTTAAGTTTCCGCAATTTTAAGAGAACTGCATAAAGGAAATAAAGTGTATTATGATTTTTCAGCTTTTCCCCTTCCTGAAGTATACGAAGCGAGTGTCCTCCATCGTCCAGGAACTTCCATTCCCAAATCAGTCACTGTGATGAGCACTCAACCATTCACTGTCAAACAGGCAGCCGGGCAACAAGTGCGTTCCTTTGATATCTCGAAGATCGAATTGATATTTAGTCTAAACCCGTCGTCGCCTCTCTTTCTGGATATGACGATACGACTGGCGTATGTCCGACCTTCCAATTCACAGAGTGAGTAATATAAAATGTTTCACTAACCCCGATGTGGTTTCAGATCTCAGTTCTCTTTCGAAGTCAATGGACCGATCGTTACACTGAATTATTCCACCTTCACTTCCCCTCCCGGTCTACTGTCTGCCACCATTGGAATCAGTGAGAACATTTTGCAGATTGTCTCATTTCAATTCCAATATTTAATAATTACTTCTGTAAAAATTCAGCTAATATGCTTCCGATGCAGTCTGTAGGATGGGTCAGCTCGCCGGGATACAGTGGATGCCCAGGCAGACAGGTTTAATATTATCCTCGACTAGGCACATTGATGATTTCAGCCGTACCGATCGAGTCTCTACGATAACATGGGCAACTTTCACGCTGAAATAACCAACGATCAGTTGAGACTCTCCATTTTTTTATCACATTTATTTACCAACTTCAGGCCTGCGAGCATTTCCATTGACATTGCGACCAACTCGGAGCATGATAACGCTGTTTCTATTACGGACGAGGATTCGGGAGAATATTACACGTTTGTAAATGCTTTTTCTGGATATATATTTTCCGATTCAGTGTGTATGCGACGGGAGACAGCAATCCGAAGGGATTTAACTTTAATACGAAGGTGGGCGAAATAGTCTCGCGAAACTAATAGATGTAATCTCAGAAGTTGTCGCTTAGCTGGATGCCCGATGGAACTTCGAAGATTCATTTCTTCTCCAAATGGAGAAAGAACTGAACATTTGTGAACTAGAAGATATGTAAATATTTCAATAAATTCGCAATTGCCTTTACTTTATTTGAATAATTTTCGAATGAACGACGGCGCTCCAATGCCTAATTTTCTTTTCCTCTTCGATATTTGAAAATGTTGAATGACCACATAATATCCTTCTCCTTGTCGTCAGACTCGTTTCCCTTTTTCAGTGATTTCCAAGTAGACCATAGAGGATGCTTCTTTGATCCTTTGACAACGTCCACATTTGTATCCACGACGTATTTGTAGATTTGAAGGCCTTTTCTGAAGTAGATTGCATCAAGATTTGAACTATCAGCATCCCTTATCAATGATCAACACTACATTTGTTGGCCAAGGTCGCAAATTAGTGTCGTGCTAGCGCGACGATCGAATTGTTAAAGAAATTGACCTGGCAAAGATTTGTGCCAATAGATTCTCAGCGAGAAGACCGACTCCCTTTCCACGATATTGTTCAAGGGTGAAGAGATGAGTAAGCTGAAATAATTACATCATTCAGATACTGTAGTCATTAATACCTGTCCAAAAGCGTGGGTCATCTCCCATGATGCAAGATTTCCATCTTCTGTTCGAACACAAACCGAGGGAAGATTCTCAAGACGAAGTCTGAACATTCACAATCACTTCAAGGTTTTCTCATAGCTCGTAAGTTCTTGAGAAAGTGAACTAACCTGAGAATCTCCGGCGGTGCAGTTGCTCTGTACGGCCAAACTGAGTGCATTTTATCATAGTCATTGGCGATGTCCACAGAGTCTATTCGAAATCCCTTCGGAGCCTCGAATTCGATCTCAAAGAATGCTAGGTAATTGTCTTATTCTTTTTTTGTCAATGCATTACTAACATCCGCCACTTTCTGTTTCTGTTCCTCATCCATGTAGAAGGGAAAGAAATCTCCATAGTAGACAGTGTCGAAGGGTGCACCCTCACTTTGTAGCTCGAAAAACTAAAATAGAACTTGAATAGACATTGAAATGAAGTAAATACCATGGCGCGAATGGTCGTATCTGACTCTAGGAGAATCTGTCCATGTTTCTCCAAATCGGGAGTGAGCATCTCCAATACTGCACTGAGACTCTCCTTGAGAAGGACACTTCAAAATTAATTATTGTTCATTATTCAAACAACTAATTAAACCTGTCATGGCCGGCGGATGGCGTACGAACTTGAATGTGGGGGCTGCAATCGAATTTTTGATTGCGTAAGTAATGCGTATTAGATTTAAGCAGATTGTATCACTAACAATTGATACTTGCTCTCCTCAATCATGAATACGTAATAAGGTTTCTCTGAAGGATACCCGAATATGCGCATGTGTCCTTTCGGAAAACCGCCTGAAAATAAGTTCGATAAATATCGTTTGACTACTATGCAAATACCAGACAGCATCCATGTCGAGATGTTTTGTATTGAAAAGTTCTCGAATCGGTGCTTCTGACGACCTAAATATTATTTTTTTATTGCGTTGAAATTCCACCCTCGTTCACCTCCTTCCGTAAGGAAATCGACGAGAACGCGCAATCGATCGGACGATGTGAAATCACCGAGAGTCGACATGAGAAGTTCCTCTAACTAATGGGTGCAATCACTCTATCTCTCACTCTCATTCACTTCCCTTTCCGTCTTTTAAACTCGATTGTCGATTGCTTGCAGATTAGAAAACGAAAGAAAATGTCTCAATGGATACTTTCACTTCATTGAAAATATCACGTGCAATGAGATCACAATGAATCGGGTACAATAAAGGCACTCCTTCATCGAGTTATTCTGAAAATTAAGTATGAGCATTAAACTTTTTCTTCTTGAAGCCCCCATGTCCCCCAAAAGGCAAAGGTAAAGGTAAAGGTGTATCCACGTCAAGCGATTTTACGTCGTAAGACAAGGTGGGACCCGCTGGTAAGGCCAGCTGTTAGTCCCCCAAAGATCGCATTCAATTGTTTACCTTTCATTGACCAGCATTGCCTCCAAAATATCGGATGACTCGAATATCAAATGACTCTCATTCATTGATGAATCGAAGTATCCTCCGAGTCGGCTATGTCTCCTTCTACTTCCCAAATATATTCTTCGATGAGGAAAAATCAACTTTAACCGGAATCTACCCAGATATCTGGAAAGATTATGGCCGAATATCTAATAAAGGAATAGAATTCGTCAAGAAAGATGAATATGGTTAGACTCATTCAAGCGATATCATTCAAGCGTTAGTTAGTCTCTGCTTCTTTTTAGGTGGATATCTTCCTGAGAAAGAAACGGGATTGTATGCGGGTATGTTGGGAGATGTTCAGACAGGACAATTGAATGGAATTGTCGATGCATACAGTAGTCAGCCAGAGAGAATTCCATACTTTCGAGTTTCAAGGGAAGTCGATTACACAACGGTTGGAACATTCCAATTGCGACCTGAATTCTTCTTTTCATACAGGAATCTTTCTTCGAAGCTGACTCCATTTCAATCTTGGCTAATCTAACCGAACATTTTATCTTCGATGGACTGACTTATCTTTTTATCGCGATCATTCTTATACTTTTTTTTCTCATTTTCTTACTCTTCAAACTGCATCCGCTGAAGAACTTGGAATTATCACGTGGAATGACAAATGTTTTCTATCTTCTGTTCCTCACTTTTCTCATTCTTTTCTACAACGCAGAATTCAATGCAAGCACGATCGTGCCTACCTACAACATTAGCACGTGAGATGACTTCCTGACTTCCCTGATCCATTATATGCTCAGAAACTTCCGTACGCTCATAGATGGACTTCAGAAGGGCCAACTGAGGATGATAACGACAAGTGGAGCTTATCTACGGGCGGAACACGTACGAAATCATTTCCATTCTTAACAACAAGTACTGTGTTTGCAGAATCGGGAATTATTCGGTGTCGATAATCCAGAATCCGATCAACTAATCATTGAGAAAGATGTGCAAGTAATATTCAATAAGGTGATTTGATGGTCGAATTAGTGGGTGGATTGGTGAGCCACTCAAGACTCCTTTGTGGGTGTGTACCCACTTCCATTTCTGTCTCATTTCAGTTGTGTGCCGACCCTCGTCTTGTCTATTACGATGGAGATAGCATTATGATGAGTACGAGTCAAAGCAAATATCCCGTGTCCATTAAATGCCCACTTAGGAAGTATTTTGACGGACAACTAAATGGATCTTATGACGAATTCAGAATCGATACTTCCGATATCTCCACTTTTCCTGTCGATTCTGCAGTGAGAAGAAAGAAATTCGGTCAACAGAAAACGTATGTGTTCTACTTGAGTAGAAAAGGAATGAATAGAAAAGAGTATGAAAAATTCGTAGATCTTCAATTGAAGCTGTATCGATATGAACAGGTTAGTGTATGCAAATCACAAATCAATATAATGGATTCCTCAGATAAGTGGAATTCATCTCCGTCGATACATAAGTCGAGATGGTTCATCTAATCCAAATCCACTCGTGACAAATCGAGTCACTTTCTCGTTTGTTGCTGCTTTTGCAATTATTTTGGCTGTTTCCCACTCGTTCTCTATTCTTTTGTTTGTAATCGAGATATTTATTGGCAGTCGAAATTGTCGACACCAAATCATAACAAATCTGTTCAGAGATGTTCAAGCTGATTAAAGTCTATTCAAATACACGCTATTCACCTCAGATTGTTGGACTGCTAAGCTATATTATGAAAAGGCCGAACCAGGCAGATTGTGGTGCTTGAAGTGCAGAAAAAAATGATATCAGAGAGAAAATATTTATTATTAATGCACATTTGCAAAGGCGAAAGCTTGAATAATTTGATTTTCAATATTTTGATTGAGATGTAAACAGTGACTCAGTAATTCAAATTATAATAGGAAAGAAAGGTGTCGCGAAGGCCGGCCCCTCCCACTCTCACGAGCCAAGGGGCGGATTCCAGCACGGAAAAAAGTCCTAAGATTTCTAAAGCAGACAAAACATATGTAGTATTCACAATTTTACCAAGAAGATGCAAGAAAATACTGTTTTTTTTTCATTTTTTACACTGAAAAGTACTGAATGCCCATACAATTTCTTCCTTGTTCTCATCCGATTCCTTTCCATTCTTCACAGATTTCCACAGTGACCACAGTGGATGTTTCATTGTTCCTCTCACCACGTCATAGTTGTCGATTGAAACATATTTAAAGACTTGAAGCTCTTTTCTGCAAGCATTTGTATCTAAATTCATTTTTGCATACAAAGGATCAACCAGAGGCTAATATGCTGACAAAAATAGTCTAATCCATGAAGCATTCTTATATATACCTTGCCATGATCTGAGCGAGAGATAATTCAGTGAGCACTCCAAGTCCTCTCCCCCGATATTGATCGAGTGTGAAGAGATTGGTGAGCTACAAAAAATACAATTTAAGTAAGGAAAACAGCTTGATAATAATGGCGCGGTTTATCGTGCCTATTCAAAGGACTACACCGAATGCAAAAAGAGATCCCCCACCTGTCCAAACGATTGCAGCATTTCCCACGCAACAAGGTTTCCACTGTCAGATCGCACGCCCACCGATGGAAGGAATTTCAGTCGATCTCTTCAACGAAAAAATTCACTGATCATGTCAGAATTAATAATTAAATCAAACCTGAATATCTCGGCAGGCGTCGTGAAATTGTAGTGCCAATTCGAATGAAGGACCACGTGTTCAGTGTCCCAATCGATGGAATCGACTTTGTAACCCTCACGAGCCTCGAAATCTATCTCAATTCGAAATGATGAACTCAGTTTACATCTCCGAAGATCACCTCGACAATTCGCTTTTTCTGTTCTTCGTCCATGTAAAAAGGCAGACACTCGTTCGACTCGATATTTACAAAGAATGAGCCTTCTCTCTCTATCTCGAACATCTGGAAACTTATTTCTTCGGCATTTTTTCCTGTTGTACTACCATTGATCGAACAGAAGTGTCCGATTCAATAATAAATTTCCCGAACTTCTCCAATTCGCTCTTCAGTCGTTGTAGCACCGCATTCAGACCTTCTTTGAGAAGGGTGCTGCAATCGATCAAAATAAGTAAAATCGCCGAGAGCTGACATTTGTGAGAGTGTTAAAATAATGATCTCTCGTCACTTCTCTCATTCTGCAACTTTAAACCTTTTTAAACCTTTTTCTATTTGCAACCTTTTTCTATGAACAAAAATACCTGTCATGACCATCAGAAGGAGTACGAACTTGAATATGAGGGCTGAAAGTTGAATTATCGGTGATTATTGATCTAAAATGTACGTACACTTGACCAACTTCCGCTTCGATCATAAACACATAGTACGGATTCTCCGAAGGAAATCCGAAAACGCGCATTTTCGGAAATCCAGCTTCAATTTACAGTTTTTTATATGGAAAAACATAATAAACTAACAAGCGTTAATGAATGCATAGATGTTGTGAAGAGCAAAGTTCTCAAATCGATTATTGTATCGTCCTAGAAATCACAATTTGATATTAACTTCATGATGACTTACCTCCTTCAGTTAGAAATTTGACAAGATTGCGCAATCGATCGAGAGAATTGAAATCGCCGAGAGACATTTGAGTGAGGGTGAAAGCAGCCATCACTTTGTCTCTCATTCTCCACATTTCTTATCAGTTGTGATGAATATCATCACAATATTCCCTATTTTGTTGTACATGTATCAAGAGCCCAAAAGATGCACACATTTGAAAACCATGCAGATGTCATATTCTGATATTCATGACTCCCGCCTGCCAAAAATGATACAAAAATACATGGATCACTCCCTTTTTATTCATCTTTCGGTTCTCCTCATTTCTCTGAGACTGTCGAAGAAACTGCAGACTTCTTCTCCCTTCTATCATAAATCCAAGCACTAACATCAATCCTTTTCTGAAATAGACAAATATTCACGAAGCACGCTTATTTTCCATGTTTTTCTTTGATGAATGGAATAATAACACGCGTCCCATGCGGTAAATAACAATACGAGAACTGGAAATTAGGCAGAGACTCCCAGATCTGACACTTTTATGAATGGAAAGTAGAGGAAGCAGAAGTATTGAGTATATACACAGAAACGAGTGGGCCAAACATCTGAAATAACGAATCAAAAAAACGGTAAATGCTCGCCTGGGTGCAAGCAGCAATAAGTATCTTGTGCTGAATTGTATTGTATTCTTTTGAGATTTATTCAGATACCTCGTAATGTTCCCCACGCGGAGAATGAAAAAAACTAGTATCTATCAACAATTTGACACATCAAATCAAGGTTTACTTTGATGACAGCTGAGATCTGGCACAATGTGAACTGGTTAATGAACACCAAAAAATATATTCAACCGAAGAAGCTAAAAGCTGTTCTGTATGATCCGAATCCGTTTCCATTCGGATAGTAGGACTTGTCATCGTGACCCTCGAGATGTCTGAGATATCTTCCCAGTCCGCCACGACCATTTGCGATGGCTCCTGAACGATGTTCGTATGAAAATCCAGTAACATCATAAACTTGAATGAGTGAAACGTACCACTGTAGCTACCGGGCATCGTGTGAAGCTGCGCAGTGTTCATTGAGAATATGAAGAAGAGAAAAATCAAGAGACTGTTCATTTTCATGTCGAATACTCATTAAGAGTGCTTACTATGTTATTCGACTGCTTTTTATACACCCATTCTTCAACAGAGAAAAGTTTGATGACGAAGAAAGTACTCATTTTGCACGAGTTTGATCATGTTCTGTTTATCGTTTTCTCATTTGAATGTGATCGTTGAAACAGCGAGAGAGACCAAAATGGAGTAAATAGCATGACATTGTGAAAAATGGAGAGAGCATGACATTGTGAAAAATGGAGAGAACTGATCTTTATTCCACTGGTGGTCGCAAGATTGGATTCGATCATCGGAGCAGCTGAGAAAAACTTTTTGAACGATCTCGATCGAATTACGTAGATGACCAGTGAAGACGAAAAAGGAGAATTGTAGGAATTTAAATGAGTCTCTCGACTGTGACTAAGAAGCTTTTTTTTTAGAATCGGCTTGCGTGGAAATTCTAGTGGAACGTGGAATATGATGAAATTTAAAACTGAAGAAAATGCAACAGTATCGTTGTAAGTCTACTTTATCAACCATGTAAAGGTATTTACTGAGGAAATACTCATTATTAAAAGGAAAAGAAATGTCCGATTCAATGAGATCTATGTAGGAAATGTCAAACGAGAAAGAGATCGAGAAAGTAATTCTATTGGCATACACTCGGTTAGAAAACATCCAAAATTTCAGCGGGAATAAATTCAATCTACAGGAATGGGAACAACTTTACAGGGTTTGATAAGGTTAAAGAGTTAGGATATTTCAGTATTTACAGACAATTATTTCTTCTTGTTTGGGAATTCGCACAATTTTCTCTGTACGAGACATCTTTTCGCGCTCAGTTCACACCAATTGTTTAGTTTGAGAACGTTGTTGAATCCAATGAATATGAGGATGTCCAAGTAGAGAGTAGAGTAGAGATTCATACTGACATCACACAATCAAAATGGAAATTGTTCCATAAACTTACAATTTCTGTTCATTCCAATAACGACGTGCGTACCATCCACCGAGGATAATGACAACGGGACGAACGCTACCCTGAATAACAAATTGAATTTGATTCGACCTTGTTTCATCCCTGAATCTCTATATCTACGCATTCGATATAATATCGTACCACGAAATCATCGAACTGGTGAATCTCCAGTTCGGAATCGTAATCCGCACAGATGAACTTCATGGATTCCTGATGCTTCGCGTCCATAGTCAGCACAACGATCTTCTTCATTGGCACTCGACATTGACCGAGGAAATCGAGCACCTGCAATTCAAAGAAACCTTTAAATTTCGCTTTCGAAGATGCTCTTCACGGTCTACATGATTATGTGGAATCGTACTCGTTTATATAATGAAGAAAACGAACCGCTCCCATTTTCTCGACTTCAGCTCCCTGTGAATACTTGAGTAGACCATCCATCAACGAGTCTTCAATGGGAGCTCTCACATAGAACGAAGCTCTCATTTTCTCCCTCTCTTCCGATCTTCTAATTTGCAGAATGGGAAGGGAATGGGGACGAATGTAAGAGACAATTCCATGGAGGATCGGTTTGTGCGCCCGCTTATGGAAGTGACGTTCAGCTGAAAATGAGTGGATAATTTTATTGATCAAATTAATATTGAGCATATTCTATCGCACAACGTTGCTCGTCGCTCAAGAACGATGGAACGATTACACTGGAATTCTTGGAAATATTCAATTGCTTAATACAATCACCTGCAATGACTTCAGCTTTCTCGTGGTTGCCGATGACAATAACACGAGAGGGACGAATCATCTTAATGAGACCGTAGAAGTACGCCTCAAAATGTCATAGATAATTCATTTGTTGTTTTGTTTTAAATGCACGATGATTCTGACCATACAGAAGATAATCATACCTCCGTCACGGTTTCCGCATCGTCAATGATGATGGTGTGAATTCCCCTGAGGAATGGGATGAGAGGATCTTCCTTATCATCGAAATGGTGATGGAGCACCTGCAAGAATACCTTGCCTTTCTCACTCATTATTCCCCCCCCCGATATGTTTGTAAAAGGGCTGAAAACATTGACGTACTTGCAGTATGGTGTCGATGGTTGCCACGACAACATCTCCGATTGCCCAAGTGAGAAACTCTTTTAGTTCATCTTCCTTATCCTCTATCGCACTGTCTTCGTATTTCGTCTCGAGTGGCACTTTATTCTTCGGAATCTTCATCGCATCAAAATTTCTCGAAAACTGGAAGAGTATGAAATGAATTCCATGAAAAATTCATTCAAGAGATAATTTGTTCTAACTGAAGCCTTTTTCAAGATTTTCTCTGACCTCTTTGTACTCTTCATCCGTGTATAAAAGATTGATAAACCAATGATATGCTGAGCGAGCGGCCTTCCGATTTGTAGTCAGCAACAGCTTCTGATGTCGACGAGGAGTCGCTGAATATTCATTTTAAAAGTATGTTTAAAAAATATGAAATGGGCGCATACCGAGAGCAATGGCAGCGGCAGTGATTGTTTTGCCTGACTTCTCCTCTCCGATAACAGCGAATGAAGTGGTCGGATGAGCGACGGAGAATCGAACACTTCTCTCCTTCGCCACCTCTCTGCCCAATAGGGAAGCGACGATACGACGAGATCGTCTGACATATTCAAATATACTTTCAAACTGGAAATAATCACAATCATATGAAATCTCCTTACTTCGGAATGGCCGATGCTTCCTCTTCCATGGGAAGAAGCACACCGTAGAGATCTCTAAAGACTGCAGGGACTTTGACTCGCTCCGGATTGTCAAGGTCCATTCTCAATTGAATAGAGATTACTAATGGACGGAATATTTGTATTCACCTGAGGAGGAAATCGAGTGCATTTGTGGGCGAATCAGCGAATCTCAAAACGCACTGAAGGTCAGTCGAATCAGTGAAATCGGATTGCATCTTCAATTCTTCGAGAGCGAGCGATCGACGACAGTATCCAATATGGAACTCTGAATAAAGAACTATTTCAATCTGTCGGAATTAGCTTCGAATATTTCCACTAAGAAATATCCCCTTCTTTTCTTGCGATCACCTGCTTCTTAATCTCACTCTTTCTCAAACCTCTGCTCGTGATTTTTTCACCTGACTTGACGCCCTCGG
Organism: Pristionchus exspectatus; assembly: GCA_911812115.1. Classification (NCBI taxonomy): domain Eukaryota; kingdom Metazoa; phylum Nematoda; class Chromadorea; order Rhabditida; family Neodiplogasteridae; genus Pristionchus; species Pristionchus exspectatus. The sequence goes on from OU461582.1 coordinate 13,912,838, forward strand.
CACAGCTCTAAAGTGATAGAAAAGCTCGGTCTTTTCATTTTCTACTTTACCACCCGGACTATTATTACGAATAATGGGTTACCCAAGAAAGAACAACACACCCAAAGAAGGCGGAAACGGGTGTGGTTAGAGCAAAATATAAGGAGAAAGAGCTAGATCGTGTACTCACTGTCTTTATAATGCCAGTTGACGATACTGACGACGAACATCTTCTTGGAGACTGTATCATTGAAGGAGATGGTGGCATATATCTGTTTCGGAAGATTCTCATAACAGGAATAGAGAACTAGACGAGGAGTTGGTGATAAAGTGATGAATCCATTGAATTCACCGATGCCCATAAAGTCCTTCTCACGACTGTCACAGCGCTGTAACGTCGAACTTTTGCATCAATCTCAACTGTGAATATAATGCGATAAACGTACCGCCAGGGCAGTTCCAATCGACATCGATCGTTCCATCATCCATACGAAAGATTCGGAATCCAATCGATTCTCGCTAATAATGAACCAGTCTCTGTGCGCTTCGTTGTAGAAATCATGCTGTATGGAATGTTATTGTTTGAATTTCTAAACAAGGCCACTTACTTCATCTCTTTCCGTGCAGAAGTGGTCAACTCTGTATCCACTCTGTGTGTTACTCGAATCGATATTGTCGACCACTTTCTGGTAGAGGGGCAAGTTGCGAATTGGTTCGACAGAGTACAGCCATGCTGCCTCTCGCTTCGTTATCGTTGCACGCTGCACCTGAAAGTAGCTCGATCATTAATTTCATGGGATTGACTCTATTTGGTGAGATGTCTGGTGAGATCAGTATGTAGTTGAGCTACAATTTCTCTCACCTGATTCAGCTTGATTGAACTACCGAGCAAATTTTCTCTTCCGAAGATAGGAAAGGGGAATTGACTGCACACGCCTGCCAAGTACACTGATTGCTGGACACATTCCTTGCCGAAATCGCACACCTGCAAGCATCTCCATTTTTTGCATTTTTGCTATTTTTGCAAATATTATACACTAAAGAAGATATTCTATTTGGAATGAGGCAAAGAATTAACCAAAGCTTGCTCAATACTTACGGTAGCACAAACATGGTAAGGCACGGTCCATGTCTCTTCATACGAACAAACGATTTGAATGATTTCGTTGACTCTCCATGATATGAAATAGGGAATCATGTCATGGACGTCTCTGTATCTCGTTCTTGATCGAAAGGGAACACATGAGAGAGAAGTGGATGAGATCCATACTAACATTCCCTCCTTGAGAGTGTACTTGTCCACCACTTTCTTCATTACTTGCAGATATCGAAGATCCAATCGATCAGGAAGGAACAATTCGAAGTGGACTGCTTCGAGCATAAACATGTTGTGTCGAGCTTCTCCCATGTATCGATAGATAACTCGATCGAGATCAAGAGGAGATTCTCCACTACAACATCGACCAGTGCAGGGAAAGTGCTTCGTCTCTTCAGATTCTGGATTCATATCCCGTCTCATCTTGTTTTCATCGACGAATCGATCGGATCCGATATTCGATTCCAATTGCTTCGTTGCCTCTTTCACTTCTTGCACGAAGAACTTGGTCGCGTGCATGTCTTCGGGTGGGATTTTATTGATTTCCGACTTTCTCGCACTGGCAGTTCCATCTCTGAAGGCGATGACATTACGAAGACGAACGAGTTCAGGATAGTAGAGAGGACGATGAGAGGGAGGAAGAAAGTGAGAGGACAGATGATAATTAGGAGGAGGGGGATTCTCGTTGATACGAGTCATTTGGGTAGCATCATGGACGATTGTCCTCTCACAGATGAGACGTTCCATTGGATGACGAAGAGACGGACGAGCCATGATGAACACTGAATACGTCAAATGAAAAGGCGCTAATTATGAGAAGGAATCACGTGAGAAGTCCAAGCGAGCGACGATGATTCATACTCATTAAGGAATATATGAAGGGCTTTTGAAAGGGGGGTTTGAACACGACGGTTTAAATGAGATGGCTTTGAGTTCAATGAAAATACAATTTTATATTTACAATTTTAACCCTCCTTGGTCAGAAAAAAGAAACGCAGGAAAAGATTTATTAATTCTTCATTTGGACATCCCCAATTAGGAAGGATGGTTGCAGAGTCAAGAGATATATACAAGAGAGAAAAGCATCAAATGAGGATTCGATAAGAGACTGAAAGAGGAACGGCGGGCAAAAAGAAAAAGAGACTAATGTGGTAGATGCATGCGAAATTAACATGGAAAGAGAGGAGACGGGAGTAGTGTACTAGCCAGTCTAATGAGAAATGTCGTCCAAGATATGTCTCGTTTTTCACACTTTCGAGCCCATTTCCGTTACCTTTCCTCGTCACTTTCGAACGAAGAGAAGAGAGAGAGGAAGTAAACAAGAAATAACAAAGGCGAGTAGTGAATAGGGCGATATTCTGTTGTGTGAGGCAGATGGAAAGAAGACAAGAAAAGAGAAGTGAACGCCTGAGGAGAGAAAATAGAGGGGAAGGAAAGGGTAGGAGTACTAAGATCGATGGAAGAATTAAAGTGAGAAAGGACTTAAAAAAGTGTGAAAAATAGAGTAGTTTGTTAGAGAACCAAGGATCGAGAAGAAAGGCGGAAAGAAAAAATAATGGATGAGAATTTCGAATTCCGAAGGCGGAATGGAAGGAAATAAGGGCAATGAGGAAAGAGTGTGGGGGAGAGCGAGCGGAGGAGGCGGAGGGAGGATAGGAAGAGGAAGAATAAGAGGATAGAGATTGCATCGAATCGTATCTGACGTCGAATGGAGTCTTTCCTCTTATGTTAGAGAAAAGGGCGGCGAAAGGGATGATTACCATAGAAACAACGATTGGAAATGAAGAAGAGGGATGCGGGGGGGGGGGGGGGGAGAGGATGAGGAGTAATGAGGAGAGAACTCTTAACGAGAGGGAAGAAGAGGAGACATCACTTGGACTCGATTGAGTGTTGAGTAAATGACAATAACAATTACATCAATGCGAGAAATTCACAAAAGACGATGTGAAGAGGAATTATCGAAAAGAATAAATAGTAATTGAGCTGATACCTTCAGCATTAGTAGTCCTGAATAGAGTGGACAGAGTAAGAGCAAAAGACTCTGCAGCTCGGAGCAACGAGGAATGAAAATGAGGGGAAGATGAGAGAGAAAGGGATTAACTCTTGCGCAAAAGTAAATTTCAAAATGAACTCTTGAACAAGAGTTGATGTTGAATTTAGGTGTTTTATTTCGTTTGATGTCAGGATTTATTGTCAAATCGGCATCCGAATTTGCATAAGAGACACTATCTGAGAGAGCTCTCATACCACCGTACAGTAAAAAATATATTATTCTGAAAAAAATGCCCTAGGGTCAACTTTTCGCGTAGAATTCAAAAATCGACCTTAAATAGCCGTATCTCTAAAACTAAAATTCCTACAGTTGACTTCATGGTGACAGGGGTCACATACAAAAATTTTTGTGGGGTTTCCAATCAACCAGCAAAGTACAAAATGTTTTAGAAAATGAAAAATGAAACTTTTTCACAAAAAAAAGTGTAAGGAACACTCACCTGGGAAAAAGTTATTTAATTTTTTTTGGGTAGCTACCGCAGACCATGGTCGTTTCTGAGAAATATCAAAACCGTGGTGTGGCATACACCACGGATTTTGTCGTGTTGAGACACCCATTTTCATTATCGATTTTTGCGCTCTAAAATTGCTCTAAGTTAATGTATTTTCTCACTCTTATGTTTTTTGGAAAGGTCTTGACCTTCTTCATCGCATGATTCGAGCTATATTACCCTATCAATCCTCTTAGGCGCTCAAAATTGTGATTGAAAGTTTTCGACCACTTTCGGAATTTCGTATTTTTCATTTTTCTCCCGGATTCCGCGTGTACAGTGACTATTTTTACTTTTGTTGCAGCCTCGAACCCTTCCAGATCACCACCTAGCGCTTCGTAATGCCCGATTTTTAGTCGAACCTCCGCTACTTGCCTTGAAACATGGCTGATTCACGCTTTTTGCACTTTTCTTCAAAAATATGCATGTTTCTCCTGGATTCCTCGTGTACAGTGACTATTTTTGTTTTAGTAGTAACCTAAAACCTCTCCTGACCACCCCCACACTACACATGATGCCCGATTTTTAGTCGAACCTCCGCTACAGGCCTTGAAACATAGTCAACTATGCATTTTTGAAATCCGACGTTAGCTGAATAAATATTATACCTCCTATCGAAATCTGGCTTAACAATGAATTTAAGGAGTGCATAGGATGTGATGAAGCAAAAAAATACAGAAAAATATTTTTTAATAAGTAAATATAAATTAATTAAAAATGTTGTAAAATGTCTGACCCAAGATGTGCTCAAACTCTACACAAAGTACGGTGGGTCCATGGAAATTTGGAATATTTTTAAAAGCGCTAAATTTTTGTTGTCTTACGATTTTTTTAATTTTTGTTTAAACTAATAGATTCCCCATCGTCGAAAACATAGTATCCACTCGAGCTAGCAATTTTATTAGTTATTTGAAGAATACCTATTGCGGTACCTATTTTTGGGTAAAATATTTTTTCCTGAAAAAAAATGCATTACCGTAACTTTTTAAGTTCGATTTTCTGATTCCTCGTAAAAAAAATTCATAATTTTAACTTTTCCCCTTTTTCTTATTTTTGCATTCGAATGCTACGGTAAAAACGAATTTCTAGTATTTGGGAGGGCTATTTTCACGGGAAAAGACTCAAACAATATTAAAACGCCATATTTCGAATATTTATCACCATTGGACTCCAATCCGCCTCCATCATTTTTTCGGACCATGACCCGGGGTTCATGCCTCAGAAGTCACAGCCGACCATGAACCCGGGTCATGGTCCAAAGTGGACATGAAAAGTCATTTTCGAGAAACTTCAATTGCTTTACGCCGATGTGTTGCATAGTCCCCAAGAAAATTTTCACCACCACAAATACCGTAATCCGATGCTGCGAAATCGAGAACTGATTTTATAAAAGAAAAATTTGATAAGTATTTATTTTAATAAATCAATTTGCGATATCCGAATTACGGTTTTTTCGGTGGTGAAAATTTTCTTAGGAACTACGCAACACATCGGCGTATAGCAATTGAAGTTTCTCGATCATGACTTTCCATGTCAATTTCGAACCATGGTCATGGGCCACTTCTGGTTCATGGTCATGGGCTACTTCTGAGGCATGACCCCACCCCCCCCCCCCCGGGTCATGGTCTGAAAAAAATGATGATGGGGGAGTCCAATGGTGATAAATATTCATAATATGGCGTTTTAATATTGTTTGAGTCTTTTCCCGTGGAAATTTTATTAATTGCAATTAGATAGCCCTCCCAAATACTAGAAAATCGTTTTTACCGTAGCATTCGAATGCAAAAATAAGAAAAAGGGGAAGAGTTAAAATTATGAAATTTTTTTTACGAGGATTCCGAAAATCGAACTTAAAAAGTTACGGTAATGCATTTTTTTTCAGGAAAAAATATTTTAACACGAAAAATTAAATAACTTTTTTCCCAGGTTAATTTTCCTCACACTATTTTTTTTGTGAAAAAGTTTCATTTTCCATTTTCTAAAAGATTTTGTACTTTGTTGGTTGATTGGAAGCCCCACAAAAAACTTTAGAGATCCGGCTTTTTAAGGTCGATTTTCGAGTTCTACGCGAAAAGTTGACCCTAGGGCATTTTTTCAGAATATTCTATTTTTTACTGTACGGTTGTTACGCGAAATCGCTCAGTTCTCTCAGACAGTGTCTCATATACGAGATGGAGAGAAAGAGTGTGTGGAGTTTACGCGCTTTCTCTATCCACTCTCCCCCCGTTATATTGCTGGAAAGCGAAACTTTCGCGCCCTCGTGACTCACCCTCTAGTTTACTCTCGAAATTGACATGAATGAGGATTTAAAGACGTTTGTTTTCTATTGTAACAATTCCTGGAGCAAGTACTTCTTCTTTTTCCTTTTCGAGCTTACCGTTTCACATATTTTATGGTTCTATTTCAAGGTTGTTGGTGAAACGATACCTTGTGTGAAAGACAAACTCTCTCGTTTATTGTGTCGTCAACAGAGATAAGCGTGCGTGTCTCTACGCGTCTCTCACTCGCACGTCTTTTCTCTCCAAACAAGAGCACGATGGCAGAGGAGGTGAGCGATTCCCTTTGATCCATTGACATTATTCGATTCCAGAACGAAAGTGTCAAGGAGATGATCGACGAATTTATCGATCAATTCGACACGGAAATTAACGTTCAAACGATCGCTTCCCGTTCGTCTATCAAAGAGGAAGCAGATCGATACGAATTGAGCGCCAATCAGTGCTCCGATGTAAGAGTTTATTGGTTTAGAATAAGAAAATAGAACATTTATTTCAGAAAAAACTGCCTATATACGAATCCCTTACTCTGGCGTTCTCGAGAAAGATTAAACTAGAACAAGTGAACTTCAATGAGGCTGCGAGAAGTCTTCAGAGGTGTTTGAGGTGACTGAATTTTAAATTATGCTGACTGCAAAAATTCGCTTTCAGAGAAGAGTTAATTCACAAGCTCATTGATTATGATGAAGATGCAGTCGAAGAATTCAACGATCGATCGACGAAGATTATTCAAGAGTGACGATAAGGGTAAATATCACTAATGAAATATATTGTTCAGCGAGAGCGAAGCATTGCGAGAGAGTCTCCGTATGTCGTATTTGGGAGTTACGGGAGAGATGGACAGACAGGTTGTCAAGGTTTGATATCTTTTCCATTATTTACTTGAAATTTGAATCCTAGGAAGTGAAGGAATTCGCCGAGATTGTGCGTGAGAACGATTTCAAAAGAAGACATAGGCGAACAGGTATTTCAAAAGTTCTAATCAATCTAAATCTCTCGCCATTCAGCAATGAACATGCCACTCGAACCATCAGAGGTAACCGAAATTTTGACCCCCTTTTCTAAAATTATGATCGCATTTTTCTAAATTTAAAGGATTCTGAGAAGAAGAATATTGAAAAAGAGATCGAACGAAGAACGGAGGATTTTGATAGTCTTCTGAGAACAATTTCGGATAACTTCAGAGAAGTGCTAGAATCCAAAACAAAGTAAGTTTCAATCCAATTTTTCCACCTTATCACTCAATTTTCTTTTCAGATATGCAAGGACACTAATCGACGCAAACGTCAAGGCCGAATTACCTAGTAAATCAACTTCAGTTTGTTTACCAATTTCTAAATGCGTTGCAGTGTTCGGAATGATTGTGATGCACTTCAACGTCGAATCATGGGATCATTTCAAGTATCAAAAACAACTCGTCAATTCGAGTGTGGAGGAGATATTGTTGAGTTTATCATTATTCAATCATTCAGTAATCACTTTCAGATCTCAACTTTCTCGACTGAACGATCATCCCGATTCCTTCTCTGTCACTGCGCTAGCATTGCAACAAAAAGCGAAGGAACTATTTGAGAGGTTGGTACTTACTTTTCTTTGGAAAGTTGAGCATTTATATTTAGCCTGAAAGGACTTGTCAATTCTTCGAATGCCCAGCTAGACAAATATCGTGCCGATGAACGTCGGGAGGTAAGAATTTATATTAATTTCAATTGTTTTTTTTCATTATTCGGATGATTCTTCGAACCATCATGGGTATTCTTCAGATCTTCCTTCGTGACTCAGCCACTCGTCCGGATGTCGACTGTATCGAAGTGCACGCAATTGAAGACGAAGAGGAAATCCTCTTCGATGGTCGAATCAGAAGACGAGAGAATGCTCAGACAGAATTGAATCTAGATGGAATCACATTGAGGACTGATGACGATGGACGAGTCAGTGACCATGGCTCTCAAAATTCCTCTGAATTTTTTTTGGCTTTTTTGTTGGCTTTGTTTGAGACGATTTATTTTTTCTCAACGCAACTCGATGAGTTCAGGTCTCGTGTGAGCTGCGCAAATCGGTGATTCTCGAGCGAATTGCGTATGAGAGCGAAGATGTCAAAGTATTCGCAGTGCAGAAATACGCTCATTTCAATCTGCTTCGATGCCTGTGAGTCCTTCCTTACATCTTCTGCCGTGTCTAATCTGTTCGATTGTTCAGAGGAACAGGGAAACACGAGGGAATTCGTTACCTTGCATTCGAATACTTTCCCGATACACTGAAGACGGCCCTTCGTGAGCACCCGGAAGGATTAGGTGAGAATATAATATCGATTAGGAACAAAGTGGTGTTCAGACAAGGACAATTTCATTCAATTCCTCAACGGAGTTGCCCAGGCGGTGAATTATTTACACGAGAACAATCTGTATCATGGTGATCTGAGACCCGGGAAGTGAGTAATCCCAATAAGAGTTGTCTGAAATAAAAAGCTCATTCAGCGTCTACTTCGATTTAAAGGAGAAAGACGATTACTCCAACGTGAAACTCGCCCATTTCTGTATGATGAGTGCACGGGAAACGGTCGAATTGGGCACATCGGAGCAGGTTTGATCATCTTTTTGTCGCGTCTCTTCATCTCCATCTTCAGAACTCGTTCAGCCCTCCTGAAGCCGGGCCAGAAAAATCGTTGATGCTTCTGCAGAAGGTAAAATCAATTGGATTTGGGAGATCGAGGGAGAATTCCTTAATTTCAGTCTGATATCTGGTCATTCGGCACCCTTATCTGGCATGCTCTCACTGCAATCACTCCTTCCGAGGAGAAGATAGCGTATTTCCACTTTGTTTAGCTGAAAATAACCATTCGATTCAGTGATCTTCCCTCTACAATTATCAAGGACTCCTCAGTGAGTACGTTGGGTGACCTTCTAAAGAGATGTTGGGCTGAGCAACCCGAAGATCGTCCATCGATATTCGAAATTAGAGAGATGCTCATACAAGTTGTCCATGAGATCGCTTTCACTGTAGAAGAGGTTTGTGAATGGAATCATAGTATTTCAAGCATAATGTTCAGGACGAACAATGGACGAAAGAATGTGCAAAATGGAAGGTAGCCGCAGCACAGATTCATTTGAGAGACTAGACAAAAGCTCCATTGATAATGATGCCAACATATCTATTGTTAATGAACATAATAAATGTTTGATAAATTATATATTCTGTTGTTCTTTCACTTTGTTTACTCCTGTTTTCCAACGATGAATCTAGAAGGTATTTTATTCACTTGCCTTAGAACACAGACCTATGAATGGAAGAATTCGTTAAGTATGCAGAATTCAGAACAAATCGAATAGATAAATACACATTAGTGAATAATATTAAATATGCTATTTGACAGCAGGAATCAACGACGAAGGGCTATCAAATACGAGTATTTTACCAGATTGCAACATTACAATGCACGCATTGTTTTGCATTTGTTCAACCTCACTTTTTCTCCTACTCGACGTAAATTGATCGGTAATATCTCTCTGCTTTATTGAACTTTGCCAAAATCGGCGCACAAATTTGCGAACTTCAGGAATCCTGGAATATCGATTATAAGTAGTATTTATGCAAAACAAAACAAGAAAAATGGTTAATTTTACTTACCGAGTAGCATAAATTATAGGATTGGTGATGGTTTTGAGAATCATACATAGCATCGAGATGAAGAATAAAACTCCAAACCACGAATGTTTAGCATCATGAAGGGGCATGCCCTGAAAACAAACCGAATACTACTAAACCGTAAGTAAACTTGCTCACCTCAGCAGTGAGAATAAACAGACATGATGCGGGAGTCCATCCGAATAGGAAAGTCCCATAAATAATCGTTGCAGTGACTACGGTGCGGTGACCTGATAATGAGTTGATCGTCCCATCTTCATTACTCACCTCGATTGAAATTCGGATCTCTTCTCAGCAGACTCTTGTCACTCGTGTCGCTTATTTTGTGCTCTCTCTTTGGAATTCCAACTGCCTTTTGACGAATCTACAGAGAATATTTCAAATAATAATAGATAACCTACCGAATCGACGACTTTGAGCAGTCTCAAATAAATTATGCAAGTTGCAACCATCATTGTAAGAATGATAACGGAGATAAAAGATCGAAAGTAGATGTTGTAGTAGAAATACATTCCTGTTGGACCCGCACTGCAGTTCGGCGCCCTGAAAAACATTTAATGCGTTTCGACTCTCAACTTCATCAGATTCAAATGACGGATTCTCACGCGATCAGGGAAATACTCACTGAAAGCCAGCTCCGGGAAACGACCAGAAATATATTGCCATAGACAACGTCGGAACAATCCAGAGAATGACAATAAGAACATGCGTTTTACTGCAAAATTTAACTGTATTTTGTTAGCTATATTTAGCTGCATTTTGAATATATCATATGAAAAATTTGACCCTTGTTTGGTCACACATCTCGCCTCGCATTAATTGTGTACAATAAGGCAAGTTCCTCTCTGTTTTCGAGGAGTCTCTTCTATTCGGCGTATGAGATACAATCGTCGCTATACTTCTCGGAAAAGCTTACGATAGTGAAATAATACGCGCGTGGTCAAAGGGACGAGCGATTCTGAGATAATGAAGAAATGCAAGAGCAGCGATATGAAACACTCCGGTGAGCATGAAACCCATTCGAAACACCTTAATTATTATGAATTATATAAAATCTTTTGGTTAGTGGAGATACCTCAAGTGCCATGGAAAAGCACCAACTATCGTGCTTCATTCCCAATACCATCGGACCGAAACTATTCCAGAACAGCGAAGCAGCTTGAGCCTGTATCACCATTTGCAATCGTTATTTGACATTTAAACCAACAATACTGCTCAAAGTATCAGTAACAGCCAGTGAATAGGTCATCTCCAATGTAGAAGATCGCGATTTGACGTAGAATCTAAAAGGGTGAAGCCATGATCATCTCTTCTTTCGGGATCTTTAGTAGTCATTCGTGTTTAAAAAAAAAAAGAATATAATTGACGTTTTGAGTTCCCAATATACTAACCTGCTCGCAATAATTGTCGCATTAAGTAGAGTAGCGATGAGAGCGAGAAGAATAAGAAAAGGTGCGGCGATGAAATAGAGAATCCATGAGAGAACATCAACTGCCATTCTGCTGTTGGGTTGAGAGCCACTTTGTGATCGAATGAATCTGTGATCACGATGTTTTCACGTCTGTCATCCTCACAACGACAGCGAATGACATTACACAGCTAAGGTTACCCGTGAGATGAGAAAAAGTGGAAAATTAAATTCAGAGAAATAAAAAAAAAATTCACTTCGCATAAACAGGAATATTATTTCTTCCAGAGCAAATATTTCGGAACAAAAGCGCGTATGATTTATGATCTCCACAATGAGAATTCATTGCGTGATGTGACTCGAAGAGGAGACCATCGATAGGTCGCACGACCACCGAAATATGACCGCAATGAGAAAAGGGAAAATATCGCGAGAGTTAAGAATAGTCTCCGTTTGAGAACACTACCATATCCGTAAAGAGACGCATTCATTCGGAATGGTTGAGGTGTGATCTCTTTCTACAAGAGTATCACAAGTGGGGGCTAACATCCGGAAGACGGGCAATTTGTGAACTGCCAGCTGTCTAGTTCTTCCTCTCGCACGTATCTTTTTCGTAGAAAAAAACAAGGCAAAAACAGCCCCCTCGGGGGGTGTCTGAAAACTCGCCGCTTACTGTGTTGACTGTTCGCGTGCTAAGAAAGAAAATAAGTAGGAAGAATCATGAATCCCAGCGAACGCGATCGTTATTTTTCATACGTCTGAGGGAACGAAAAGCAGCTGCCTTGTAATATCAACACAGAACGAGGAGGCGGATCATCAAACTCGCTGTTTGCTGTCCAGACATTGTGAGAGACACAATAATTACGCTACATTCTGAAGCTAATCACAATATTTTATCTATCTATGGATATTGTCGTTAAGCTAGGTTGATGATACGTAAACAAAAAAACGATGAAAATTCAAGAATATGACATTCCAATATATCGATTGTTTGCGACTCGTATGACAAACGGATTTCCTTCAAAAATATTCCAGAAGGAAAATATAACGAGAATAAAACTTGAGTATCTCGGGGATTAGAATGAGACGAGTCTCGTACTAGGCAAGATGGGAAGGGATATTGCCTCTAATACTATGCAATACGGTGAATTTCTCGGAAAATAGAATTGGCCATTTCGAAAACACAGCTTCTCCTCAACGCGCACGTGAGAAATTACTCTAGATCTTGGCAAAATTAACATTAAATATTACCTTCCAGTTTCAGATCTGTGGATAAATGAGATGATAAATGGGCTGATCGAATGCCCCGTGAGAGCATCTAATATCGTCCTTCTTCTCTTACATTGATGCCATTCTCAAGTTTCTCCCCTTCAGGTCAACAAATGACTTCTTTTCTTCTGCCCTCTTCTTTCACTTCAAATCGAAATGTCTTCCATCATCTCATGGAAGATCCACGAGGGTGAGAAAGAAGAGAAGAGGGAGAAATCCGAGTCGTCTCTCTCTCCGTTGATCTCTTTTCTCTCTGGTCAATCGGCCTGGCCTATCATCAAGGTGTTTTGGCCACTCTCTTCACTAAACGCTTCACTTCCTCTCGTTCATTACTGCTTTTACTGACTCTCAGTCGATTATATAGAGGGCGATTGCGATAGAATCTGTCTGAGTAATTTCCCTTCATCAGATGAGTGAGGATGGAGGACGGTGAGGAGAGAACGTTGTCTGCAGTGCTCTGTGGAGGTATCTTCAATTCACATTTCGATTAGTTACCAAAGTATCCAAAAGTCACACTGTTTCCATTAGACTGTGATAGAAGAAAATATGACCAAAACCGAGGAAAAAGAGGAGGATTCGTCCTATAGGTTGTATCACTCGATGCTTCTCTTCTCAAACATCTCGATCAGGTCCTCCATGGGGATTCCGCATCGGCCATGACACTCAAGAGAGACCTGTGATCGCAAGGGTGAGTTCTCTTTTCTATGAGTGCTCAGTAATCGCATCTTCTGTTTTCACAACATTCACTGACTCATGGCTATCCCTCTATACTCTTCTACGATTGTCTCAGTAATAAGCAGCATGTCTCTTCCTGCATCAATCATCTCAATGATCCATTGATCTCCCCCTCCATTGTCTCTCTTTTTCCACTGATCTCTCTTCTCAATCGCACCTTCTGCAATTGATTCGCCCCTTCCCGTCTCTCTCCCGGTCTAATAGCTGTACACTGTGGAGATGTGTGAGCCAGCGTCCAGAGACCTCTTCCTCCCCTTCCAAATCCCAGTCGTTTTTCGCTGTGTTCTGTCTCTGAGAAACGCGGATCTCGCACGCATTTGTAGTGTACACTCGTAATTCTTGAGCATTTTTGTATCTTTGGGTGTTCCAATAGGTAATAAATGTCGTTCAGACGATCCCTGGTGGTCGAGCAGACGTCGCAGGAATGAGGGAGGGCGATCTCATTGAGGTATACAACTCACTTCTACATAATCTTTCACAATCTTCACGATGCTCGAGAAAAGCCACAGATCTCATAGATAATCTTCTCAGAGTGTCAACTCGATTCCCGTTTCTTCTTCGATCGAAGCTCAATCGATTGTCCAGGAGATGGAAGGCAGTGGAGATCTGAGGATGAAGATCAATCGGTATGCTTCTTTCTGCTTCTCAGCCTGCCGATTTCTCTGCCTTAGGGCATCACTGGTATAATTGTCCCTCTTGACTTGTTAGTCCGTCTCGAGGGAGAGATTATCCGTGCCCTTGCAACTTGTTCTGCCTCTTTTACTCCAGTTCCAATGCCAATTGTTCGCAGTGACGTTTCTACACAATTTCTACACATTCCAAGTCATTCTGTTTTCGCAAAAGCAATCAATTCTTTCCATCGTTCCTTGCTAATTTCTGCATTTGGCTTCAATTTGTTGTGGTGTCTTCTCTCGTTTTCATCAAGTGATTTATCCATTGACTCTCGATCGGTCAGTTGTCCATTCCATTCTCTCTCTCTCTCTCTCTTACTTGACTCCTCCGTAGTAAACATCGTGAGATGGAGTGGAGAAATGAGGAGGGTGTCAGTTGTGCTTTGACTAAGAGAGAGAGAGAAGAGAGGGGCTTATTACTGGATGAACAAGTGCTTTCGTCACCTGCAGTGATTGCGAATGATGAGAGTGCACGAAAAGAGTTTTGTTTTCCAAAATTTTTGATTGAACATTTGAAAGATGAAAGTCAGACCTTGTAATACTAAATAGTCATCCAAAATGCAATGTTTATGGCGGTATCGTTTATTCCTTATTGACAGTTGGTACTGCTGGAGGGTTCGGAGAGCAATACATACTCGAAAGTCACGGTATCGAAATGTTGTTCCAATTCTCTCTTGACTCATACCTCTCATGGATAATCCGTCAGAGGGAAGATAGTAATCCAGTCATAAAACGGGGCACTCCTTCAGTCAGCTGGGCCACCCTGTCTATGAACGCACGAATGAGATCCTTTTATCGTTTCCGGCCTTCCCTTTATTCTTCTTGTTATCGATAGGGAATATCTCCATTGGACAGATGGCTAAATCCTCTCCAAAGTGCGATCTCCTCTCGTTTTTCTCCTTCTTTTCTCTCCCGGATAGCGAAAAGATACGCGGCTGTCCTCTTCTCAAAGAATCTTCTTCGAGACTCGTCTCAGACTGGATCCAACTCAGTGTAGTTGCCGTCCTTCTGACCTATTACTAACTTTTCCTATTTCTTTGGTTTTCGTAGACATGTTTTTATAACCTTGGGTTTAATTAAGATTGAACTCGAATCGATCGGACGTCGTTCTCACTTCCGTCCTCGACAGTCCAATTCCCGTGAGAAAGGAGTGAGATTTATACCTCATTGATCTTTCGAAACAAATTCCAAGCCATCCATCACTTTTTCTTCTTTCCAGATTTCCAGCTTATTCCAATCGCAGTTCAACTTCATCGGGAGGAAGTAATTACTCTCCTCATCTTCCTCGATCTCTTCGATTTGAGGGAAATCCACAAGCACGAACACAGGTAAAGAGAATCGAATAATATTTACTTGACAGAGATGACTCAATCGACTTACTGCTAGTACGAATAGTGTTCTTATTTGTTATTCTTAGCGAATCAAAAGATAAACTATGGTCATTCCACTCATTCGATCACTATTGCGAAATCAGGACAAACGTCGTTTCTTCGAGTCTCTTGGAGGATCTCCACGAGCCATGAGAGATCCTCTTCTAACGAGGAAGATTCAGATGGGATTGGCTGATGTCCATGCACCTCCATCAGAGAATGGAACGGTACGTTCTTCATTGTCACATACGGGATAAGAACCACTATAAATCGAGAAGATTTAGATTGGCTACGATAGAGAAACAGAGACACTTTCAGATCGTTTCTGGATACGATTCTGTTTTTGGTGATATCTGTGCGGGTGGATCGTCGAGATTGTCCAGTCAAGCGAGTGTTCGCAGTGATATTCCTTCGTCAGTTAACAGGTCAGAATACTAGCTGAAAAGGGTAAAAGGAAATCCGAACTTGTGTATCGCAATTATTTCTTCCACACAATCTCCCATTCTTCCATTGAATCTTCCATCCGTTCCTCATTTTTTCGAGTCTTTTTGCTTCTCTTTTTCTTTCTTCCCACTTCACACTCTTCCGAACCCATTTTTCACTCGCTCAAGCGTTTTTAATGAGCATTCCTTGTTCGTGAGAGTTCTTAGGCGCCTGGAATATTTTCCCGAATTTCTCTAAAATATTTCGATAAGTTGTCCATTTTTCAGTGTGAACGGGGACGATGATCACTGCGAAATGAGTGAGTTTCTTCTTCAATTCCCCATCCACATTCCCTTCTCTTGAATCCCCCCTCTGCCCTTCCGATCCCTCTCCTCCAGTTGTAATACACTCCTCCATCCATCCAACCCACTCTCTTCGATCTCTCCACTCTCTCGTCTCTTTTCCGTCTGTGATCTCTTGTTATCGCACACTATCTCTCCTCTAATTTCAGCTCTAAGTCTCGATCCGGAAGGCAACACTTCGCGCGGTCCGTCACATTTGGTCAATCAGGTAAACTTCGAGATCCTCTCTCCGACCTTCTCTCTCTTCTCTTACTTTTTTTTACAATGTGTCTGGAATTTCGTCGACGGGGTTTTGTTTTCTGAAACCGCCCACATCATGAATTCTCAGCTGCTTTCTGCGTAACTTTCGAGTCTATAGAAGTTTTGGAAACAATAATTTCGCACGAAATGGCCACTTTAGCATGTCGAACTCGAAATCTTTAGTATTTTTGTCTTCATGCATTTAGAATCTCATCAACTCTTCGAGTTGTTTTCTGTCTATATTCAGTCAAACTCACTTTCATCTGTTTCCTGATTCTTTCCTCTTCATCAATTTGCATTTCTTGCAGCAGTTTTCTCCTCCAGTGCCCGTCTCTTCACCCTTCTCCATCCTCTTCAATCCTCCTCCTCCTCCTCCCTTCGATCCCGTCCCAGAAGAAGAGCCCGTACAACAACAACTACCGTACTACCGTCCTCTGTCGCGAGCCGGTCCTCCCGAACAGAATCCGTTCCCGTATCCTGCAATTCCTTCTGAGCCAACGCTTCAATTCCGATCGTACACGCCTCAACCCATTCCCAATCTGAACAACAACCATCACAAGACCTCCCAAATCCCCGTTCTATCGAATAACTCCCTTCGTGGACCCGCAAGTCCTCGATCGCCGTCTCCTCCCCTTCAAGCCCTTCATCAGGCAGTCTTCTCTCCTCCTCCTCCTCCGGTCGATCGACCTCTCTTCACTCAGGAGATTATTCAGAGTGAGTCATCACATTAACCATTTTTCTCCGTTTGAATGGACTTGAATGAGCCCATTGTGCAAAAGAAAGATTGCATTCAAAAAGAGATTGATTGCAGATCCAATGGAGCCGGCGGGTCCATCGAATGGCCAATGGCAGATGAGAACTGAGATGAACAACGTAGAACCGGCACAGTGCGAAATTGAGGTATTGGCTCAACTCTTCTTTATCAATTACTAAAAGAAGCAACAAAAACAACGAGAGCGAATAAATAAATGTGTAGAATTCAATCGATCATTTCCTATTCAAGGTTCCGGGTCGTCGTTCAGTCGCTGCTCTTCGTGATCAGATTGCAGTCAAATTGGACGTTCGTGCACCGGGGGAAGTCCCGTCAAAACAACCTCCGGCCGTGCATCAACGGCCTAAGACGCCTGTCAAATCGTGGATAAAGGTACGTGAGATCCTCCTGCTTTCCTCCTACTCTTCCATGATCAACACTGGTGATGTTGACCGGCGCAATCGCTGAAATTTAGAAGATTCGATGCTGTAGCCTTTCATTTGTTCTCGACTACTTCGTGTTGTTTCAGGTACACGAACCAGGAGGTGAAAATATGGGATTCGGTCGAGTACTCGATGGACCTCCTCGAAACGAGGCCAATTTCTATCAGGGAGTGCCCCCACCCAGCTACAACTTCGTCCCACACAAGGTGCGGTTTATGTTCAAAATAGCGGCCCTCGTGATCTGCAAGCACCAAAAAAACACAATAATCCCCCCTTCCTCACGTTGACTTACTGCCGCAATGCACCGATGAGACACGTACCCCCCCCCCCACTCATCCGTTCGAAAATAATATTTTCCAGAAATCTCCGTCTCAACCGCCTCTTCCTCACGAATCCTCTGGTTCATCCACTGTCTCTGAAGACTCTCGATCGGAAAATCGAGCGCCTTCTCTCGTTGGAATGCTCAAGCCGTCCCCTGTGAGATACTTACCAAAAGAATGTCGAGATACAATTATAATAAGTATTTGCAGGAAATCGAAAGGGCCGAGCTGCACATTCAGAGTAATGGATTCGGAAATGAAATTCACTCGGTCAGATTTATTTGACATTTTTTACTCCGATTTGTCACGTCTGATCGATGACTAGTGTATGCAAAGAAATGTAGCCTCATCAATCATGTTTTTTTCCAGAAGACCGGGGAAGTGAATTAATTTTGAGCTGAATGGTTAATGAGAATGCCCTTGCAGAAGCCGCCAGAGCCTCATGGAACTCTCGTTGAGGCACGAGCCCGATCGTGCACTACTCCCCTTCCAGTGAGGGAGAGACCATCGATAGACAGAGTATCCGTCGAACGGGCTGTTCTACAGGTATGGTACCTTTGGACCTTTGGATGAACTGAAAGAAATGACCAGCAGCTTTTCGGGGGTAAAGTTTACACTACAAGTATGCGGCGTGCGCTGACGACAAATGAAGTGTAAACAAATCGGCGCGTCCCTCTAATAATTCGTCTTCTCCCTCCCGCATGTTCAGTGATTTTCCGCCTCAACGCCCATTAGAAGAGGTTTAGTCCGACGCTTCTGGGTGGTGTTCCCAACTCAAGTAGGTATGTCACTCCGACGCATATTTGGTAAACTTTGCTGACTTTTGTAAAGGTTCTTGCAAACTTGAAACACGCAGAGTTGTACAGTAACGTGATAATCACATTGTTTTTGTAGACAGCCGACCTTGAATCGGCCGAGTTTCAACGTCGTCATTCGGCTTCTTACTCATCTCTCAACTCGGATCATCTCGGAACGATCAGAAGACGTCCGAAAACTGCAGAGGAAGAGGTCGGCGAGCACTTTTATTGTGTATTTGTATCCCCCATCATCAAGCACACCCACCGTTTTTTTCTTCGCTTTATCTGCCATGAACAACGTTTGTTTGTGATTGTCTCTCATCACTCTCTGGAACTTCTTGTTCGTCTCCCTCAGAGTGAAGATTTGCTTGCGTAAAGCTTACGCACAAAGCGGAATCAAGAGCACTCGTAAGGGGGGGGGGGATGCAACACGTGATATCATGACAAAGAACGAGAAACTGTTGAGATTTTGGAAGTATCGGCTTACTTTCAGCAGATGAGCTCACAAAGGACATCGGAGGTGGGACTACTCAATGGAGAACACGATTCACCCTCTGATAGTGGATACGACGCGAGTCCAGAGAGTAGAAAGACTTCCATGCTCACTGTGAGTTGAGAATAGAGAGTTCCAGTGTGAACACTTCCCATTACTCATGCAAATCCAATCACAGGTTCGTGATTCTCCCCCGCCGTTTTCGGGCGATTCAAGGGAAGCATTCACATCGTTGCCACCAAGCGCCCTCACAAAGGTTTGCAATACATTTTCAAAGTTTCAACTAATTCTGTGACACATCACCCCATCAATTTTGAGATTAGCTCTGTATACACACGCAGTATCGTCTTACTCCTCCTCGCTCACCCATGAACCAAGCGTTATTTTCCTCTCCCTCCCGCAATCTCGAGACTCAACAACTTCCGTACCTGGCTCCTATAGAGAACTATTCCCTCTTTCAAGAAGGATAGGGAAGTTGGATCGTCTCTCGTGGCAACCTTTCACACTTCTCTCTCACTGACATTCTAGTCGTTTTCTGCATCATTTTTTTTTGTCCAGCGTAATTGAGAATGATTGCAGATTGAGATCGAATTGCCCAAATACGAGCATGCACCCACTCCTCAACCAGAGCCGGAACCAGAACCGGTGAATAGAGTAAGTGAACATTTTTGGCCAGAATTCCTCAGCCGATCGCCTGTTTTTCACAATTACCCGATTTCACAATAATAGTCGCCTCTTAGACCGACGCAGTCGTCTCTCCGAACTATAAAAGGGACGATTCGGACATGGGCTATTGGTATCGAAACATGTTCAAGAACCTCCACAAAATAGACAATGGCCAAGGTATGAAATTTCCCTCCCTCCCATTCCTTCCTTTTTTCCTCCTCTCGAATAGCCTCCCTCTCTCATGCAGTGTATTAGTAGTAGCCGCCCTTCACCATCTCCAGATGTGCTCAATTCCTCTCCTCATTTCGAGGATTCCGTTGTACGATCACGCGAGAGGCCCATTCGAATACCATACGACTATATAGTTATTCATAAGATTTTTTCCGAAATCAACCGAAAGTTTTGATCCGACCTGATGCCTCACTTCTATCGTTTCTCTGTAGTTACACCGTCTCGATCCTATTTTCATCTCCTTGCTATCACTGTTCTTCTCCTTCTCTTCTCTTCTCTCTTCACCCTCTCATTCTTCGTCTCTCCCACTCTTTTCTCCTATCGTTCTCAATCTCCCCTCTCTTCGCTTCTTGAATCTTCTCTTCGCATCCTCTGGTTTTCTTTCCGTTAGCACTCGGGATTTGATGGCACCTTCCTATCGCGCGCACTAAATCCATCGATTTATTCGTTGTTTTCGTCCGAATTCCTTGTCTCTGTTCGCGGCGTCTTTTCTCACAGAATTTTCCTCCTTCATTCCAATATCAATCCCGATTTACCTAACATTCAGAGCAGTATTGCAAAGGAAATATAAAAAAAAATCCGAATTCGCTACCTTGAGTGCAGTTTTTGCTAGAGTCAAATCTAGAGTCAAATCCGGAAAGAATTGAGAGTAAATTTCGGCACAAGTCATTTGTAAACCGTCTCATTTCCCATTCCCTATTTTTCTTCCTCATTTTCAACCCTTCTTCCATTGCATGTCTATCAATGGATACTGGCCCTCTCAATTGGACTCCTCCATGGTCTTCATAATTAATTGAATATCCCCTAGATGACAACAGAAGATAGAGGAGAGGGAGGCATATTCGCCCTTCTTTCCTGTGTTTGTTCGACAGAGTGAGAGACATTGGCGATTCGAAAGAGGGCCAAGCGAAAAGCGGGAAGGGAGAATAAATAATGCACTTGTGTCTTAGAAGAGTTGAGAGAGAGAGAAGGGGAAACACTATGTTTGATGTGATTGATTGTAGCTGCGTATGTACATCCCTCATCCTTCCCATTGTTGCTCACTCAAGTGAAGTTGTCGCCTTTGGGAAGATGCTAGAAAAGTATGCGAATGTCCTTCGAAAGTTCATGACTTTTTGCATTGCTTTTCTCAATCGAATCTGCGCCCTCCAGGAAATTTCTTCCCTTTCGCACCACTGAGTTCTCTATTCTTGTTGCGTCTCGAGTCTTCCTGCTTTTCTTTTTTTCTTCTTCTCTAAACCACCTAACCTTCTCATTGTGAGCAATCACTACTTCAGATGCCTCGATTCTGAAGTATCGGCTGAACGAAGACGCCCTTCGTGAGTCATTTTTACTTTCTTTTTGAGGAAATGCTAATGTTCACTTTCACATTCGAATATAACAATAATGAGGTGATAATAGATGGAGTTCAGAGCATAATTCTCGTCGTCAGTCTTCTCCCTCTCCTCCTTCTGTCTGCACAACGATAGAAGTGGACACGCGAAGGGCAAAGAGCGTCGGACGGTTAGACATTCACACTCATTATTACTCACTTTTTATCTCATATTTGGAAAAATATGCATATTCTTGGTGTACGTTCCTTTCAATAGGCTGTGCAACAGAGTAATCTTGGTCATTATCGGAAGAATTTGTTCAGCAATAAGAGGAAGATTTCCATTGCAGTGATCCTCTTCCGTCCACTTCATCCCACTCCGCTGATCTTCCCCAATCCACTCCCCATCAACCTCAGACTGGTACCCATCGTGGAGACACGCCCGTTGGTATGCACTCATAGTTCATTCAACATTGCGAGTCTAATCAACAACTATAATCCGAGAGTGATCTAACCTCCATTTCCTTTCTCTAACCAGGGCGTCCGTCCTCTTTGACGTGTAATGGTCACGGTCCTTCGACCTCTCAGAAGACCGTCCACTTTCATCTTCCTTCTTATCGATTCATCGATGAGGACGCAAGAGGAATTGTGACGCCCGCTGGACGGTAATTGAGTGATCGACTAACTGAATACTACATTATATGACGTTTTTGCGTGATTCTTTCTTCTCTGATGACTTTGAATTTTTTTTTAAATATCTTGAGAAAACAAATCCTTACGGTTTATATATTTGATGTTGAGTGGAATCAAAGGTTCAGTGCGTGTCTCCGTTGCGGTCTTCCTCGTAAGCACAACGATGATTCCCTCGAGAAGATTTACACTGCCGTTAACACCGAAATAAAATCGCGTCAGAAGAGGCCTGGAGAGGATCGGACGATAGGTTGGAGATCGGTCCGGGGACTAGAAAATTGTAAGAGTTCCAGCCGCTTCACGGATTGCGGACAGACTGGAAGCAACGGCTGCGGAGCTGGAGGATTTCATCGCGTCTCTCGATGTGAATTACACGAGAAGGAGCAAGTCTAACCCTGTCAGTAACCACAACAATAACGTTCTCTTTGACCAAACTAACCACCGATTGCAGTCTATAACACCTTCCACATCGAAAGAGCATCGACAGGCGCGATTGGCCGATTCAACGGCACGAAGAGAGATTGAGAAAAGGAAAATACGAATTCAGAGTGAGACTAACCGTTTGTGGTGATTTCAAACAACTTTTTGCCTTAATTATCTCACCTTTTTCTCTAGTATAGTATTGGAGAATATTAATTGTAG
The DNA here is from genome assembly GCA_911812115.1 of Pristionchus exspectatus. Taxonomy (NCBI): domain Eukaryota; kingdom Metazoa; phylum Nematoda; class Chromadorea; order Rhabditida; family Neodiplogasteridae; genus Pristionchus; species Pristionchus exspectatus. The sequence goes on from OU461582.1 coordinate 13,935,200, forward strand.
GACTCGATCTCGCAGAAGAAATCGAGCAGCTGAAGCGAATCACCAACGAGGAAATGACGACGATGCGAGCAGAGAAATTGGGAGAGGAATTGGATAGAGAAAGGGCGAGAAGACATGGATATCAGTGAGTGAATACCATTTTTTAATATAAAAAACTGACTGAAATGTGTGAAAATTCTGAGAGATGTTACAGACCGAACTCCGTACCTTCGCTCGCTCATAACACCGATCGCTTCACTGGACTACTGAATGCGTACGGAGATGATCGGTTAGTGGAAATTATCGCAATCCCAAATACACTGTATTCACTTCATTCTTGTAGTGGTCACAGTCCCGCCCGATCGACGAGCAGTAGTACAAACGTGAGAACTGCCGTTGTCCTTCATCGATTCGTGCCCCAATCCGAACGGTGAGAACATTGTTTAGATCAGAAATTGCAAAAAATATGTATTTCAGTGAGCTCGCTTTGAACAAGGGTGACATCGTTCGTATTCGTCGTGATATCGATGGCAATTGGATGGAAGGAGAAAGAAATGGAAGAGTCGGAATATTTCCCGCTAGCTACGTTGATGTGAGAGAATAGTCCCCATTACAGCCATTAAGCGATATTTCTAGTAAAATAAGCTTCATCATTCCCCGCATTCAGATCGAAGAGTGCGTTGACACGATTCGTCAACGTCTTCGTGCCGTCTATCCCTTCACGGGGAGAAATCACAACGAAATGAGTCTGAAGATGGGTGATGTCGTCAGCTTCAGAAGGCACATCGACGAGAATTGGACTGAGGTAAGAATCATTTTCCATATCATTTCTATTTCCCGCGTTTTTTTCACTCGAAGCTGTCGGAAATCGTCCAAGAATACGCCACTGAGTACGAATATTTTGCAGGGTGTGAATCACATCGGCGAGATCGGAATTTTCCCTTCGTGCTACGTCCGACCAATCGAGGATATTCCCCAAGAGATGCCCAATATCGTCCCCGATCGACCGAAAACTCCCAAACTGCCCGGTGTAACTTTCGCTGGTGGAATGAGTCAGAGTACCAGAGGAGAAGAGGCACCGTATCAGGCATTCGATCGGTGAGAACCATATTTTTGAATGCAAGTATGCCTTCTTGAAATATCTAACATGAGATTACATCACATTCAGAGTTTTACTTTCGAAATCCATAAATAACTGCTAACATAAATTCAATTCCCTTCATTTCAGTCCATTCGACCGTATGGATCGTCGTAGCGCGGAGCCTCAGCTGCAACAACCCGCAGTGCAGCATCACATTCCCATTCAGCAGCAACGACACTCTCAACCGCCCGCTGTTATCATGCCCGCACTTCCACCTCAGATGCCTTTGCTACAGAATCCAGTGTACCAGAACGGAGGCCGTGAGCCCGTGCCCAATGTTCATGAGGTTAGTCTGAGAAAGCGAAAGCCACCCTATACAGATGTCTGAGCTAATAAATACGTTGCAGGTTGAGATACATCTTCCTCATCCCATTCCCGAAGTGTGTCCTCATATCGATGCTTCCCGTGAACAACAGGCTCGATCTCGTGCTATGGACCCACATCATCACAATCAATTGGATGACACTCTCGAGGATCTCCTGAGAACCCTTCCCACCAGCACCAGTACTCCCATCCTGGCCTCTAATCCCCCTCAAGCCCGTCATTCGGAACCACCCGCGTACCAGCAGCAGAACCAGGCCCTTCGGTTCGAGAATAATGGGTACGGAGAGCATGGCAGGCCACAGCCGATTCATTCCAATGGACACGGTGGAAGGGAAGAGCAGTATGGACAGCAAGAGCAGCGTCCCAGACAGAATGGGTCAGTGGTTGAATGATAAAGAAAGATTGATGAATGCTCCATCGAGATTTGCAGATACTCGGAACCGCCTGCAAATACAGTTTCCTCACATCAAGCTGCTACTGTATCGCATTCATCGCAGAACGACAAGGTCAACTTCATTTTATAACCTACTTTTGATCTAACTACCCGTTACCGGTGTACCCCACCAAGCGTAGTCGCCGTTTGAAGTCGAAGACTGTAAACTCGTTCTATCACAATTGTGGGTGCAGCCATTTGACCTCGACTTTTTGATCAAAACAATCTTGAACTAGGATCAATTATCGGTTAATCGATTTATTTCAGGTGGCAGCGTGGCAGCAGAAGCACTCGTCGAGTGGCTACACTGGAACGGCCAGTATAATTCCCAAGGGAGCGAGAACGTGAGTATTGACTCGAAACAGCTAGCAATAAGCCCATTTCTGGCAAGATCCCTCACTGTATCACGTAAATTCACTAAACCGTTGCACTCGCCAATCGTGTTTCAAATATTATCATTCGTTCCCCGAATGATTTCACTTCGCACGCGTCAGTGCTAATCCAGTACGTGCGACCCTCAACGGGCAACTCTCCCATAGAATGACCTCATAGTCTACTCAATCATTCTTTTTGTCCCTAATTCGGTCAAAAATAATCGTCTGTAGATTCCGTGCTCTGTACCCGTACTCTCCGATGAATGAGGATGAATTGGAATTGAGAGTGGACGATATCATTTTCGTCGTTGAGAAATGCGATGATGGATGGTTCATCGGTATGTTTCTGGACGTTGAGCAATAGAGAATACTGGGATCTCGTAGGTACATTAAACATTGCAGGAACGCTCCTTCGGACCGGTCAATTCGGCACTTTCCCCGGCAATTTCGTCGAAGAACACTGAACTTTTTTCGCCTAGATTTCTTTCCGTCGAGATTAGCAATTCGATCACGATGCATTTTTACCTTGTTTTCTATTTACTTTTTCATATTGTAACTCGTTGAAGAAGCGCACGAGAGATTTCTCCGATTGGTGATATTATTGCATTTCTCGGTGTGCCGCTTCTTCCCTTTCGTCTCGCATCTCCATGTCGATTGATGTCTCTCATAAATTTATTTTTTTGACTACGAGATTGAAATTCGGGAACAATGGAGGAGTAAATGGAGGGGTAGTTCTGTGCTTCGTGTTGACAATCCACAGAGTAATCCTCTTCTCCGGCGATTCTACTCATGTTACCACTAGTGTGCAAGTAGTATGTCGACATCGACTCGCAGCCATCAATCTGATCACATCGAGAAAAGTAAAGTGTTCAAGATCATTTGTACGCATTTTTTTTCAGCAAGCCATATTTTAAAGTATTTTTCTCTAAATGACGTGATCGAACGAAAATCAACGACCATTTTATCTTCGTTGGAAGAGTTATTGGATCACCTCAAGTTTGTTCTGATCTGTATTGGTTTTTGATTGTTATTCTGCGTTGAGATGGTCGCCGTTCTCATTCTTCATAATATTCGCACAGTCAATGCAATGGGCAATAACAGCTCAAATGTTCGTAATGACGGCATATTTGACGCCTACTGGAAATACTGTCGCAAATGGGACTTACACGAGTGTCAGGGATGAGGTGAAATATTTACTTTTCGAAGATGATCCGACTCAATTAGTGGCCTGATGAACCTCGGTACTTTGTTTGGATGGACAGTTATGAAATGATTTCGGCTTCTGAGTTTATTGGGAATATCGTCTTCGGAATGATTCCAAATTTGCTAAGTGACAGGTGTTTTTCTAATATCAATTCCAAAACAAAACTCTCCCTCAGATATGGCAGACGAGCCGTTCTAGTTGCGGTTCTATTCGGTATCGCAGTAGCAGATATGGCTTGTGCACTGGCTCCGAACTTCTGGTTTTTAATATTATCCAGGTTCTTCCAAGGAGTTTTTCTCAATGTGAAGTCTGCCAAAGTTCTCTTCCAATTGTGAAATACAGGCCATCTTCACTCTCAATTTTATTCATTGTATGGAATCGGTTACTGGTCAAAGCCGATTTCTGGCTACCTGTTGTTTTGGTGAGAAAAATGAGATCATGCACAGATAAATGGATCATTCGATACAGGATTGTTCTGGACATTCGGATACTGTGTCATTGCTCCGACAGCTCTATTCATCGGTTCATGGAGATGGATTCTTGGAGTGAATGCTATTGCTGCACTCATTTGTGCACTCATTCAATTAATGTGTAGCTTCACCTCAAGATCGACAATATCGTTGTATTTCAGGCTTGTTCCAGAGAGTCCCTGCTTTTGTGTAGCTCAAAATGATAGAGCGAATCTGAAGAATTTCGTGGTGATCAGTAAATTGTGAGCAACGTTGTGATAAATTCCTGAATGCAGTATCAGGCTCAATCGAAACATCTATGAAGTTGATTATGATGCAATTTTGGGAAAGAAGATTTTTGAAAGTATTGAAGAGGTGAGCAAAAAAGGACTGAATTTACAAAATCCTAAATGACTGTATTCAGCTTGAAGTAACTTCCATCGGTACGATTTACAAATATCTGTTCATGAACCGACCAGTTTTCATTGTTTTTCTCGTTATTTGCTATGCTGAGTATGGTTTTAATTTCTTCTAATAATAAATGTTGAAGTTTTAAGCGCGCAAACTGTTACAGGTTCGCCACTTTTTTGTCTTACGCGGGAATCTCGTTTGACTCGACATCCCTTGAAGTTGGAGATTCGAACTGGATCTTTATCTTATCAGGACTTGTCGAATTGCCAGCCTATTGTGTATTTCCAAAGCTTCTCGACTGGTAAGAGAAGACTCCGAAATCACTCAATGAGATATTCCAGGTTTCCATGCAAAATCGTAATGGTCGCAGTATTGAGTTTTGCATCCGCATCGCTTTTAGCACTTCATTTTATTCCTGAAGGTGACATTGTTCCACTTCCCTTATCGTTCTTTTTTTGGAACTTGAAGTGCTCTTAATCGTATTTTGGCTTCTATCTAAATTATTGGCTACATCTTGCTATGTAACCATACTCATTGCGACTTTGGAGCTATTTCCGACAAAGTGAGTTTTCACTAGACCAAAACAATATGGAAAAGATCGTTGAATTTCCATCGTATCAGATATCGTGCATCAGCTGTTGGACTTGCATTGACTTTTTCTAACATTGGCTCGATTCTGGCACCTCATTTCGGACATTTGGTGCGTTTTAACGATAACACTGCACGAGAAGAGCTCGTTGCAGACTGAGATTCGATCTGATCTTGCTTTCCTCTTGTTCGGCGTGTCTCTTGCCGTTGCTGCCATCCTATCAGCCATTTTCATTCCTATGAAAACGACATTTGAGGCCTAAAAAATTTAACGACCATACGAAATGGGATGGGATTACATCCGGAGCGATCCCTCGACTTCTTCTCCAATAGAGTGTACATTTGTTCCTATGAACCCGTCCTCGAATCCCTCACATCATTCGTTGTTTCGTAGAATGGCGATTACTCTCGAGTGATTGCACCACTTGTGCGCGTGTCCATTCTTCTCCTGCTAATCCTGTCATGTACTGATAAAATGATAATCGAAAAACTGACAACCATCAATGGACACACAAAACGCACACGAGAGTGTAGTCAAGCAGAGAGAAACAAGCAAGAAAAGATCGATGAACTGTGAGCAAGTGTGCAAAATATGATGGATGAAGCATCCATGAAGAAGGGTCGATGAAAATATCCCTCATATTTAAAGAAGCAGTTGAAATAGAAACGACGAAAAAGCGCCGCAGTGTCTACGAAATACAACGGTATTCAATAGAGATTAGTGCGTGATTATGATAAGCACGCAGAAAATCGATCACTCTCCATCAATATTATTGTGTATCGTGTTGACATTCACACTGTTCGCCCTTTCTTACCCACTAATACCCTCGCCCATCGCCATTACTGCCGTTTTACGAGCTAACCTAGCAGTATGAGTGAGGTTTCCGACTCTGAAGAAAGTGATGCAATCGAATCGAAGAAACCGGGCACTATCTCATCACTCAACGATCTGTTGGAGAGTCTCAAGTTAGTTTCCTTACAATTTATCGATAAATTCAATTTTCAGATGGTCTCCGTTCTGTTTCTTCATTATGCTCGTCCAATCCGTTCAATGGGCCGTTTCTGGGCAAATGTTCGTAATGACGGCGTATTTGACTCCTGCAGGAGATACAATTGCACCCAATGGAACGTACAAGAGTGTGAGGGATGAGGTCTGCTGATAGTGGTTACTTTTTCGAATCTCATAGTGTGCGATTTTAGTGGCCGGACGAGCCTCAAATATTCGGTTTTATGGACAGTTATGAGATGGTCTCATCGATTGCTTTCGTTGGTAACCTAATCTTTGGGACAATTCCGAATCTACTGAGTGACAGGTATCTTCTGTTATTAGCCATGTTAACCATAGCATATATTTTTACAGATATGGCCGACGAAAACTGCTCGTCTTTATTCTTTTCTTCATCGTAATAGCGGACACGGCGTGCGCTTTCTCACCCACTTTCTGGTTTCTGATAGTGGGAAGGTTTCTGCAAGGATGCTTCCTCAACGTAAGATCACTATCGCTTTTCTGATCGAACGAGCATCATTCAGGCAATTGCCTCGCTCAACTTCGTTCATTGCATGGAATCTGTCGCCGAGGGCAGTCGATTCCTTGCGTCCTGTGCTTTCGGTGAGAGCATTATGTCAAAATTAAGAAATTATGCAAATTCAGGGTTGTTTTGGACGATCGGATACTGTTTGGTCGCCCCCGAAGCACTGATTGTCGGGACATGGAGATGGATATTCGGAATTAATGGAATTGCCGCGCTCGTTTGTGCACTCGTCCAATTACTGTACGACGCAATCAATGAACATTCGATATACTGCTATTGTGCAGATTAGTCCCGGAGAGTCCGTACTACTGCGTCGCCCAAGGAGATCGAAAGAATTTGGAAGGATTCGTCAAGAAATGCGAATGGTATGAGAGATATGATACATAGTTGAGCTTTCTGTGAATTGAATTAGGATCAATGGACGAACGTACGAAGTGGACTATGATGCGGTAATGAGCAGGAAGGGACCGAATGGAATAGAACATGTGGTTGGTGGAACAAGGAAAGAAGGCTTTATAGATATAAGATTTAGCCCACTGCCGTTACCGTCGGGGAAAGTCTCTCTTTTCTCTTCAAGAATCCGCCAGTCCTTCTACTGTTGTTCGTTATGGGATATGCAGAGTACGTTCATTACATAGTCAACAACCTCTCTTATTCCTAAAGGTAAAGGAAGTTGGCATTATCCTTGCAAGGGCGGGCTAGCCACCCCATCGCCGGTTAGCAACTTGAGCCTATCCTGGGACGCCCAGTGGCTGGTTGCGCGGCTTCTTATCTTGACCGCAAACAGCCGTTCGAAGAGACAGTGAGAATGTGAATATATACCAGAAAGAATTCAGAATCGCTACTCTTCTTTCGTATGCGGGAATATCACTGGCAGCGACAACGCTCGATGTCGGAGATGCAAATTGGAATTTTGTGTTGTCGGGACTCGTCGAGTTCCCTGCTTACTGTGTAGCGCCAAAGTTTCTGGACTGGTTGGTGAACATTATTTCTAGACCGGAAACAAACTGAATTTGTTAAGGTTTCCATCTAAGTTTGTGATGATCGTCGTATTCGCGTGTGCTTCCGGATCTCTCGTTGCTCTCAAGTTCATTCCACATGGTAAATATTTTTCCTTTTGACATTTGAATCTAAAGTGTGAGTTATGATTCGTTATATTCTGACTATTCATGAATCATAATGACTTCCCAATTTCCGATCTCACCGTCCTCTACATTGCCTTCTGGCTGCTATCCAAATTCTTCGCCACTTCCTGTTACATGACGTCACTGATAGTGGCTTCGGAACTGTTTCCAACCAAGTGAGAAAAACATTTCCGTTCGAAATTCTCGCAACTTTTATATTCCAAGATGCCGCTCTTTCGCCGTTGGATTCGCTCTAACGTTCTCCAATATCGGGTCAATTATAGCGCCACATCTCGGATTTTTGGTAATTTTTAAAACTAATATTCCTCATAGACAAGAAATTCAGAATGATATTCTTCCCGATCTCGCTTTTCTCGTGTTCGGTGCTGCACTTGCTATAGCTACCGTCCTAGTAGCAATCTTCATTCCAAGGAATACTAAGTTTGAAGCGTAATCAGCCGAATAAATATTTACATAATTGTTGTGTTTGGATGCACAGTGCGTTACAAAAAACGACTATTCTGAGGAAGATTGAAGAGAAGACATCCGATCTGTTTAGTCTGGACGGTTTCTTGGTTGTTGTTATCGGTCAATGCGAGGGATGGGAGAACGGAGAGGGTTCTTCCCTTCTTTTATCGACACTTTGATCTATCCCAGTTCGCACTCGTTGTTCCACCTCAAGAATGTTCGACTCCCTTTCATCGCTCATCTTTCCCTTCATCTATCTACACTTTATTCACCTGCTATTTCACTATTTTACAAAACTCGCCCTTCTCATTGCCCAACTTTTCATTCCATTTCGCGTTGTTTGTAATTCGTTCCGTTCTCTAAAGAATGCCCATCCACATTTTAATCCGTCCTCTTTTTTTCGCATTCTCTCTCTCTCGAATATCGTCTTCCCATGCTCTCTTCTCTTCTACTTTGCCTAAGCCGACAAAGCGTTAACCTATTCGGGTCCATTCCTTTCACGGTCATGCGCACTTTGTAATAGAGTGAGGGAGGAGGAATGGGATCTCCTTCTTGCCTTCTTTCTCCCGGAATAGACCTCAGAAGGGAGGAAAGGGACCATAGAGACAGATCTCGCGCGTCTTTCACTCACTTACCACTCTATTTGACTTGCCACCCGCACTAATAACTGCACGAGAGAGGTTACCGAACCATTCGTGCACCGAATATCCTGTTTGCGCTACTTTTTGGCGCCGTCTTTTGCAGAATGAATAGTTCGCCCTTGCCCCATCTCTCTCTCCTCCTCCTCCTCTCTCTAATCTAGGCTCCTCCTCCACGTGCCGTTTGCCGTTTCAAAATGTACTAGAAATAGAGAGAAAGGGGGAGGACAGGTCAGAGATCGGAGTACTTTCTAGTCTAATCGGGGGCGCCGTTAGAGCTCCTGACCAAAGTCCGTCGGGATTTTCGCGGATTATCCTTGGCCTCCATTTCGAGAGTATCGTTCAAATCCGTGAATGTTTTCGATCATTATCACACACTGAAATAATTTCGAGCACTCCTCATTTCGCAACATTTTCTCACCGGTCAAACAGAGCGATAGAGCATGAAAAATTTGGGATGTTCGAACTTTTTGAACACCCCAGATCGTTATTTGCATTTGTTACTTTCTCCAATATTGCCCTTTCTCAGAATGGCAACGATAATTCGCGTGTCTTCTCGAGAGATCTGCGAAATGAAGGAAATGGATAAGGATATTGAGAAGGAGAAGAGAATCGACACCCTGAATGGACTACTCGATACTGTCAAGTTTGTTCATTATTCCTTTATTTTTCTTGTCGCTGACTCATTCACGTTTGCGATTTTTTTGATAATTCACCAGTTACTCACGAGTATGAGTCATTTGTTACTATGGCACTTCCATTGAGGCAATCTTGGTAGCACATTAGATTTCCCGCAGAGCGTCAGACCAATCTCTTCGAAATTTGCGCGTGTCTGTAACTAAAATCTATTCTCGAGCTCATAATCGCGAAAAGAGATATCAGCTTAAGAATTCGGAAAAGAACACGGAAAAAATACAAAACTACTCTTCATGACTATTCTCTAGTCTTCGCTCACTTTCCATACACTATAGTTATTTATCCGATTACAGATCGACTCGTTTCACCTTCCTTCTCATCTTCGTCCTCTCTGTTCAATGGGCACTTGCTGCTCAGATGTTTGTAATGGCCGCGTATCTCGCTCCTTTCAACAATTCCATCGGAGGAGAATTCGTGACCATTCAGGATGAGGTAATTCATTCTCTCCCTTCTTTCGTTATTTCTCACGCTACAACGAAACGGATTGTGACGTAGAAAGTAGCGGTGTACTATGATTAGAAGTGATGTTTGTGTTTCTCGAAGAATAATCCTTCTTATTTAGTGGGACGATCTTCCCAAACTCGCCTCAATCGATGCATCTGAATTCGTTTCATCAGCCACTTTCGGGGGCAGTCTCATACTCGGATTCCTTCCTGGAGTACTCAGCGATCGGTTCGTTTATTCCCTTTTTTCCCCGCTCTTTTGCTCTGATTGTCATCTTCTCCACAGTTAGGCTAAATGAATAGTAGGAGTATATAATTCTTCATTCTGTCATATCTCTGAGTTTGTTGATTCAGATACGGTCGGAAGCCGATCATCTTCATCTCTCTTCTCTGTATTGCCATCACTGGCGCTCTCTCCTCTCTCGCTCCTTCCTTTCTCTTCCTCGTAATCGTTCGATTCATCCAAGGATTCTTCCTCAATGTTAGTTTTTCTATAACGTTGGCCCCTAAAAGTAGTAAGCATGAACCTCGCATAATCCTTTTTGCTTAGTATGTGACGTTACAGAAAAGAGATATTTCGATACTCATGCATAAGCCTCATGAATCGTTAACTCGATCTATTTAAAGTCTGATTTCAGTCGATCGCTGTAGTGAACTTCGTGCACTGCATGGAGTCAGTGGCCGAGTGTCGTCGATACATTGCTGCGTGTTCATTCGGTGAGCATCTTTGTTCACCTGACTGAACCTACTGAAGTAAGGACTTCTATACCGAAAGTTCATGTAGCCTGCCCTGTGAAATTGTAATAATTCTGCATACCATGTGAAAGTACCACGATTTCAGGTTTGTTCTGGTGCATTGGATACATGATCGTCGCTCCGACAGCTCTTCTCGTCGGTTCATGGAGATGGCTCATCGGAGTTCATTCAATCGCTTCTCTCGTCGTGGGTCTGATCTTTCTTGTGTAAGCCATTTACCCGTTGATTCATTCAACAGTTTTCTGATCACCAATTTATTGCCGCTATGATAAAAGACTAGCGTTATCGGGCGCGAGTGACAGTTTTTATGGCGAAGAGGATATTCCTTGGGTTTACTACTGATGTTTCGCTCCCGATGTCACGTCAAAAGTGAACACCCGCAAAAAATTGCTGCGGATGTTATCAGCATCATCCAATGTGTCTATAATGATCCCATTGCAGAGTTCTACCCGAGAGTCCGTATTACTGCGTCTCTCAGAACAGTCGAAGGAAGTTGGAGGATTTCGTGAAGAGAGCAGAATGGTTAGTTTCTATTTTTTTGTGAAAATGGTGTATCTTTCATCAAACTCAATAGCGAAACTAATTAAAAAATTATATATTCTCGTTATGACTTTCGTAAAATATTGAGGTATAAAACGAGAATTGAGGTGGAACAGACGAGTGTACGATGTCGACTTCGATGCGATCATGTGTGAGGGACATCGTGGAAATGTGGTATGTACGAGTACGAAATATCGGAGAGGAATCGTCGTTTTGGGCCATTTGTCATTTGGATTTTCACTGGGGATAATATTCCTTTGTATAGAATACACGAACGACGATAGTGGGAAGTCTCCTCTTCATCGTTCACAATTGTCGACTTCTCGTCCTTCTTCTCGTTGTGGGATACACTCAGTAAGTTTTTTTCAACACAATCTTTTATAAAAAAAACGAAAAAAAAAATGAAAAACATAGAAATACATAATGAATTCTGAGATATTTAATGTGTAAATCATTGGAGAGTGGCGACTCTCTTCGCCTATACGGGTCTCTCCATCGCATCGACAGCACTTGAAGTGGGCGATGCAAATTGGAATTTCGTCCTCTCCGGTTTCGTCGAATTGCCCGCTTACTGTGGAGTTCCCAAGTTCATTGATTGGTCAGTTCAAATACCGGGTTGTTGAAGAGTTCTCAACATTGCTCGCTTCTATTGACGACATGAAGAATTGAAATTGAGGATCGGTATCAAAATCGTAATGGTCGTCGTCTTCACTGGGGCGTCCATTTCACTTATCGTCCTCAAATTCATCGGACCAGGTTCGATCCACTTCTTTCGATTGTTCGGATGGGGTTCACAAGCCGTTATCACCATGATGGTATATGCAATCACAATAGTGACATGATAAAGATTCTTCAGGAATCCCAGCCCTCTTCCTCATCGTTTGGCTCATATCCAAGTTTCTCGTTACTGCCTGCTACTACGTCGCATTGATCGTATCCACCGAGCTTTTCCCTACCAAGTGAGAAAATTGAAAAATTTGCTTGCCCATCAGCCAATGATGGTTTTGATGATCGCATTTGCTAATATGATATTATCTCTTTAGATGCCGATCATTCGCCGTTGCCTTCGCTCTCACTCTCTCAAACATCGGCTCCATTTTCGGCCCTCACGTTGGAGCACTCGTAAGAATTCTTCCCATGTTTCTGTGACCAATCTTATCCCTTTCAGAATGAATATCTACCTGATCTCGCTTTCATAATCTTCGGTGTCGCCCTCTTCATTGCCACTGTCCTCATTGCCATTTTCATTCCCAGAAATACGACATTCGAAGCATAGAATTGTAGACATTCGCACTTAGGTACAGGTTACGCACTCCACACGGGTTCTATGTATTCACCGCTGCTGTTTTTGTGATCGAGTAAATAGATTTTCCGGTTGCTCATTCTGTTACTCATATTGCAATTCGGGTTCGGCTATCCTCAAAGGCACTTTTTCGTTCTCCTCTCTTTGCGTTCCATAATCTTTCTCTGCAAGATCAAACGCTTAACAAGAGTTGAGTCAGTCAAATGTATGAAAAGAGAGAGAATAGAGAGTGGAGATCGCTGATTTGCATCGCAAAGATGACGGATTTGAAACCGAAAACGGCGCGGAACATTGTAGCATTTCTTGCAACGTTAGTCAAAGAATTCGAAGGACTTTTGAATTTGAAAAGGCTGGGTTAATCTTGATATGTGACGATTGAGAATCCCCGAGTGCTCTTCTTCTACAAAGATTTGTGTCCTCCGCTTCCTCCGCCTCTCTCATGTCTTGTTCGGGTAAAAACATACAAAAACGGTCATAATAACTGGAAAAAAATCGAAAAAAAAGTTTTCGCTCCATCGCATATTGTTAATGGAGATGAAATGACCATTACACCAGATTATCTTGGAGTATTCAGTATTCTGGCGTTGTCTTTCTATTTGTTGTCATCCGATTCTCCACATCGTCCGTTGTTTTTCCATCCACTCCGCATATTGAACATTATCGTCTTTACGTGTTTCCATCTGTCAAGGAAATGTCCTTTTTTCTGACCAAATCTAAGAATTGGAAAATCTTGCCCTTCTACTCACCACTTCCCTCAAGAGACCGAGTGATCGCATCGCCTTTTGCATCGCAGCACTTCGAATGAATCCAATCGCGTACAACAAGAGAAACACTGTGGAACTCTTAAGAGAAGAATCATGAAAGAACTGAAATAAACATCGTACGAATTGTAATATAACGGTCAGTGGTTCTCTTCGTTCATCGTCAGTTTCTGTTAGGTAGAGATAAACGAGAGGAAAAATTGCCATTTGGAAAACAAAACAGAAGACCATCAAGGGAAACATTGAAGTGGACAACTGAAAATTTAATTTGTTGTTTTCGAAAGTCTGGAAATATCTGACCAGTACGTTTTCCTTCACTTGAAACCTCGTGGAAAGATCTGCACCAATCTGATTACGACGTATGTTCACGACTCTGATTACGTAGAGCACCTGATAAAATTGTCTGTTGCATGAGACTATATGTAAAGCCCACAGTAACGCTAGTCGTAATGTCGAATCCGCATGCTAGCAAAATCGTTGCTCGAGGGTGGAAATCTAAATGAATTTAATAATGTCTACATGACTTATTTTCTCCAGCAAAAAAAATGAAGGTGAATGACTATGATAAATCTCCAGTTAATAATTCGCCGATATGCCCACGCTTACATGCACAGATGTTCTGCAGCGTGTTCAGTATTGTCTGAAATATATTACTTAATTATCTTAATTAGTATTTATCATCCTTGCTCACGAATGTTATGACAATCGACGATTGTGTTTTGCATGTGTGAAATCGTTTCTCGTAACTGCTAACAAACATTGTAGCACACGCTCGTTCAGCTGATACTGATGTCAATCCAAGCCAATATGAATATCTGAATGAATGTCCGTTTGAACCCAAAAATATGGAAACTTGCATGGAAATATCTAGCACTTGTAAAACGACAGTTTTCGTGTCGAAACGTATCGGAATTGTCTTCTGTCGTGAACATTTGCCTGACATGTTGAAATGTTTGCTGTTTTGTTCAATAAAACTTTACCTTCCATGACACAATCTACTCTGATTAACATTGTACTTAGCATGGCTATAATTACGGCAAGAGCATAGATTCGGAAAGTTGTTCTGTAAAAAACAAATTACAAATAAAAAGCGCTTTTCCAAAGTTACCTGAATGATGAATGGAACAGCTTAGTTTTAGAGAGTATGTAAATGAAGAAAGAGTAGAAACAAATACAAGATATAGCGCACAAAGATTCTAGAATACTTAAAGTGAGAGAATCTGCCATCTGAAATATACAAAGCTCAGAATATCTAATGTACATTATTGTTTTATTAACTTGTCGTCGCTATTCGCTTACTATTTACTGGACATTATCTAATGAGCAAGCGCATCAATTACTGAAGAAAGAGAAAACGGATTCGGAAAGACTATTTACAGCATCTAGGAATGCGAACTCGGAAAGCAATCATTTATTTATTCTTCAGAACTACAGTAATGGTGCGAGCAGATACGACGTCTAGACGAAAATGAGGGAGACTATCCTCTCCATTCACCCCACTCATTCCGTCATAGAGTGTTCAAAGTGAGAGGGAATCATCTTCGTCTAGACGTCGACACTACGTGTGGCATTTTAATTCCCAAAAGAGAGCTCCCATTGCAAAATGATGAGCAGAATTATTCCATATCTACACTTTCTCCTCTTTTCAAAGAATCAAATTATTCTTCGCTTTAGAAGGCAAGCCATCTAAAAACAATGAAAACCATTCTAACTAAATGAAAATTTAAATATATAAAATGCACGTCTCAACAAATGTTGTCATTTGGCTAATTATGAGCCTAGATATGATGCTAAGAATCAGAAGAGTAATGAGTAGAATTAATTGATTATCAGAATCATGCAAGAATCAAATTGCCAACCCTACTTGACACTGTTCGCATAATTGAGTTATTCTGAGAAAAGTATAATAGAATCGGAATAATGAAAAAAAGAAACAACAAAAGACTAATAGATATGATGTGTTGTGAGCAGAGCTGTTTTTCGGTATATAGACACAATCTGAGTTGCCTGGGGGATTTCTTGTATCTATATCATTCTTCTGGTCAATGCCATCATATACAGGCATAACACATGTTTTCTAGGGGAAAACGACTCCCCTGAGGAAGTAGGAGCCCGAACTTTTTTTGATGAAATTTATGCGGTAAAAGATAATGGTGTTGGGCATTTTCCTCGCTAGGGCGGGCTCAGCCACCCCAAGCCAATTCGTTCGGTCTGTCCCGAGAATTTCTGTGACCTACATATTAGGGTTGCAGGTTCGGTATCGGTAATACCGACATCTCTCGCGCAAGTGTCGAACATTGATCATTTTGAGGGGTCATTTTGAGGGACCATTTTGATAGATCAATTTAGGGGTCACTTTGTCCCCTCTCCTTCACCTCTCTCCCTCTCATTCATTTCACCCTCTCCCTCTCATTCATTTCACCCCTCTCCCTCTCATTCATTTCACCCCTCTCCCTCTCATTCATTTCACTCGGTTTCGACCAATTGGAATGGTTGGTTGCGAGGTGAATAATAGGGAAAGGTGAGGGAGAGGGGCGCATACATGTAAACACGTAGATGCATCGAGTGTGAACTGGTACTATCATATAAATGAAGCTATTTTTAAAATCGTAGATTGAGTCGATTTTCTCCTTCTTTATTGATTTTACATTCTTGAATTTGCTCACAACGACTAATCAAATATGCTTCTTCATCTGCTGACTGCGAGTACAGTTTATTTATGGTATACCTATCACATAACAGTCACACTTGGAACGGGACGGATTCCTCTTGCCTGATAAAGAAGCGACCTGAATATCTGACTATGAAGTTTGACTGTTCTCAGGCTATTCGCATGCGATCTGTAGGTGAAAAAGGGATGTTTGGTTGTTATGTCAGTGGTCACTTGAGAAATCTATTGATGAGAACGCATGAAGTGACGATGACGACGTATGCCATGAATATGATAACAACATACATGATTGAGTTCAAAAATAGTGTACATTGATTTATCAGGACGTAAAAGTATTGATGTTTCAATGAGCACTCATATTGCTCGTAACCGCAGAATGTGTATGAGAGTCAGAAGTCGAGGCAAGGAGAGTAGTTTGAGTTGTTCTGAAATCTGGGGAATATGAAAAAAGAGAACATATGAAATATATCTAATACATTGAAAAAGAAATGCAAAAACTCATTGAGATATAAAACACGTATGAAAGATACAAATAAATAGCCGCCTGCCTTCTGAGTCCGAGAGAATTGAGAAGATGTTCTCGAAATGATTTGTTTATAGCGACCATGGCAACAGCACCGCAGAAAACTTAAAAATATCCCTCATATTCTAAGATATATAAAACTATAATTCTTACACTTCGAATCGATAACAAATCCATTCACAAGAAAAATAGTGGCCATCCAAGGAATGGGAAGGAATCCCAATCCCAACAGTGACTCAATCGAATCATTATAAATAAATTCTGAACATTTTACCTGCAGAAATATTGCCGGAATCGCAATTGTAAAATTGACCATTCCAACTTTCAAGAGTACTCGCTCCTGTCTAGCTGTTGCCGAACTTCCCACTAACTTTCGAAGACTCCAAGCAGCCATAGAGTACAATGTAATTATAATTACACTTGTAATCAACATTTCTATTGTAGATATCATGTGAAAGTTGAGCTGACATTAAGCAACGTCAAACGAAGTTCACTCAGTGAAAGGACATTACCCAAGGAACGAAACTGTCGTCTTCAACAACAAGCATGTACACCACGTAGTCGGATACATTCAGTGGAACATGGTACATGATTCTAAAATAATTTATATGTTCTTGAATGTTCTTCATACCGAAAAGCGGAGGACGCGAAAACAATGATTGAAAGTAGGTAACTGAAGCAAATTGAGAATGGAACCATAATTCTCCAAATCTAAAAAGTTCATCATTACAATTTGTTCACTACATTTTCCTACGTTTGCATGGCGTGCTGGCATTCGAATTGAAGTAAATCTATTGAGTGCAACGAAGCAATTGAGAAGATCTTGAGTGAACGGACAAACATACGAAATTCTACTCAGATTGCAATCGATTAGTGAAGAATACCGACGAAAAAGCTCACGATATTCTTGCTCCCACACAGAATTTACAGTCATAATTCTTGAAAATTCCATTGACAAGAGGGAATTTCATCATGCGAAACTCGTGAAAAGTGACAAGAACCATGAGTAAGTCCTTGGATTGCCTCGATTTTTTCCAGAATTTGAAAGTAGGATGTGCAAACCACAACAGCTGTAGCAACAAACAATGCATAGAATGAACCTTTGAAAAGTGATCCGGGCTACAATTAGCAGTTCTCAAAAGACATATGTTTATTTGATTTGACATACCTTTAGAATACTCACAATCACAGCGAAATATAAGAGAAGTAGGAACGGCAAATAGGCGCATTGTAGTAGGAATAAAAAGTCCGCTGGCTGCATTGGATGACCAAAAGGTACCTCTGGATTGTATAGAGGATGCAGTAAGAGGGAGATGTGAAATCACAATACTCCAACTTCCGTTTAAAAAACGTGAACATGGGAAAATGTACCTCTCAAGTAAGTCACGCATGTGTAGTGCTTCATTTCACGTTCACACGTTTTATTCAAAAATGAAGTCTCGTTTTTTTTCACATGCCAGACCTTCTCACGAATCTATTCTCTCTGTCTTTCAATTTGGATGGAGAAGATCTTCGATCTAGGAAAGGAGCTTGAAATAGAAAGAGCTGTTTTATGGGTTGAAAAGAAAATAGAAGACCATCGGATAGAGTAAATAGTCCGTTGGTAATGCTTCATTCTTTCGTCTATGCAATTTTCTACGAGCTTCTTTCTATCGCCACACTTGGATATTCTCTCGCCTCTACTCTGGTTCCACTCTGCATTCCAAGTGTAGGTCATAGCCCCCCCCCTCTCTCTCCTCTCGGTCTCATTTCCTCTTCTCTCGCTTCTCCCTATCGATTCTCTTCTTCGTTTGTGTTCTCTCGTCGTGACGTCTCCGCGCTTTCACGTCTTGTTGTCGACCATATCGGGCTTAATTTCGAGTCAAACTTGCTCCATGAATTCCTTCTTCCTGTTGTTTCATATTCAGAATGATTCTGTCGTCATTTCCAGTATGTGCCCGCCTCCTCGACCTCGTAAGCTTCGCGGGGCTGAATTGGCTGCAGCCGAGGCAGCTGCAGCTGCTGCAAAGAGGAGGTCGAAGAGATTGAGGAAGGTGGCTGCAGCTGTGGCTGTCGTGTTGACAGTGATCGCACTACTCGACCAAGCATCCCGAGCACCCCAACTCACAATTCCACGTGTGCACAGGTGAGTTGTCATTGTTGTTTTGTTGTTGTTTTTGCTTTCGTTGTTTGTTACTTATTCCTGTCCTTCTCAGATTAGCGCAGTGCGACCCTACAGTTGAAGAGTACGAACAAGACTTTATCATGTGCAAGGGTAACGGTGCGTTTTTTTCAGCACGTCCACACTGGGCGCTAAATAAGAACGAAGTGAGAGATAAGAGACCAAACCACCAATAGCACGAGACCTCATATTTCCCCTCTCTTCGCTATCCCAGTTAATGAAAAGTGCGCATGTGAAGGAGTGAATATACTTCTACTATACTTCTAACATCTATCTGGAAACATGCTCTTTTCAGAAGCTCACAACACGGCCTTGCTCAAAGAAGTTCTGGACAAGGCTCAATTGGGATTGATCGTCAATGGGGACGTCGAACGATGGAAATCTGCAGATTTCGCGGGTTTGTTTGGACATCTGACCACATTCTCGACTAGTCAACCCAATATTTCAGTTAGTTCCACTCTCGCAGCTTCTATCGTGCAGTACTACACTGCACTCGCCATGCGTAGCGACAAATTATTCCTCATCAACAGTGCGTCCTACAATTATCTCCTTTACCCATATTTGCTCATGCTCTACGTGTTTCCATTGCAGAAGTAGTGCACGACTTCCTGATGCACTTCTTCAACACACTCGCGTGCACGAAAATCGCCGATATTTCGGAATCCATCGGAGTGAATGACACATTCAAAGCACCACCTTTCCTATGTATCGAAGCCGTGTTTGGTGAGGAGTTGTTAATTTAAAATAATTTCAAATATGCATTATTGCAGCTATTCCTCCAGCGAAAGAATTGGCCAAGTACGAACCCACAGAACTCATGCTAAATGTTCAGTGAGTGTTGATTATATTTACTATCTTTTATTTACTTACAACTGAATTCAATCAATTTTATTTATAACCGAAATAGCGGATTTAGAACGTTGATTTTTGTCAGGAGGATGGCCCTACTCTTCTGTCTTTTTGGCAGTGACTTCCACGAGGGAACAGTGATTTACTTGGCAGCTGTTTCCTTTGAGACGAGGAAATTTGATACACACCCTCGGCCCACTTTTGGATATGATGCAACCGTGAGCTATCATCGTCGAAATATTGCACGTAACGTTATCTATCAGAAAACATATCTTTCGGCGGAGCCAAGAGATACGTGGTTTGAACTCATGACGACAATATGGAAAACACCAAAGGTCCGTTCTCCTCTTTTGTTCCGCTAATTAAAACCTGTTCAGAATATTGAGCCAATTCTAGTGATAATCGTAAATAAGATCATAGCCACTTTCAATTACATGGGTAGGAATGTCCCGAAGGAGAAAGCTACGGTTAGTTATCCATCTTTTTATTACTCGGATATGTTTCATCGATTATAGTGGAATGAGACGTTTCTCGCTCCCGTACACGAAGTATTCCAATATCCTCTTGATGGATACTATAGAGCAACTACAACATGGTATGAACGGATATGGAATTGGGCCAAGGAGAAAATGAAACGAATGAACGGACATATAATCACTGCTTCGATCAAACACTCTTGTTATCTCACTGCATTATTATTTCTCTCCCTCTTTGTTCTTGAAGGTTATAAGAATATATCTATTCTTCGCTGGTATTTCATTCCAATCGCCCTAGTCATTTCTGAATGTGTCATACTTTCTGTTGCCTATGCTTGGCCGGGTTGTCCGTTGTTCGACTATCTTCCCGAATTACGATGTGATAGGCAATGAAAGATAAATATGTTTATTTAGTGCATTAGATTAGAAAACCATCTCCCCCCATGCAAACATAGACAGAAACCTAAAACAATGGACCATCTAGAATGCACTAATTAAATACATATTCAAAGATTTGTAGCCGATGGAGACCCGATGAGTAGATTACTTCCAAAATGCTTTCGACCTTCATGAGAAGGTTGTTTTCTCTCGCCTCTCGACGCATTCTTCACAAAATAAATGTGGAATAAGCTCTAAAAGCAAAGTTTAATCGTATGCACTCAGAGTGAGACGACATAAATAGGCGAAAAGCGAGTGCACTCGCTCTCTTGCATGGTCGATTGCATGGTCTCTAGTTGGTAGCCTGCATGTTCAATTCTCCAGCAGGTAACAGCTCATGTAAAAGAACAGACGGAAATTGATAGCATGGGACTTCGAAAGAGTGCACTAGCCCGTAATTGAGAATTTAAATAGCTTGATGTTCGTGACACTTCTGAATCAAAAAAAGCAAATTCACTTGAAATGTTGGCATGGCGTAGAATCCAATTGATTGAATCTGCCATAAATTTCCGATGCCTTCAAATTTGAGAAGGAATCCGAAAAGAAAAATTGTAAGAGGAACTGCGATAACGAACAGCGGAGCGAGTCCCTGTTTCAGAAAATAGTTACAAATTGTTCACTTCAACGGTTTTCGCAAGATTTCAGCTCATTACAACACTAACCTGAACAATCTGCAACTTAATGAATCGTTGCTGTAATTTAATTGTTCGTCCACTCATTACAGATTTACTCAGTAAAAGTCGTACTCGATGTAGAACGAAGAAAAAGATTATGTATGAAATGAAATAGGATAGAACAACGGCAAGACAGCTGAGACTGTATGTCGATCGATTCTCCTGAAACAGATGATTTATAACACAAACACATTATCTTTCTCACATTGATAGGATCGCGCTCGAAACTCAGCCCATAAATGAAAACAGTTTGATTAATTGGAAAGCTGTAAAACACTCGAGCCTCTTCCAACATTTTCAGCTCAAAGGCTGGAGTGGGAATGAAATCCATTGCCCAAACCTTAAATAGAAATAAGTATGCAATTCTGTGGAGCATCATTAACAGCAGAGAACAACATCATGACAATACTAGGAGAGTAGGCGATGAATATTGTGCTTCGTGGTGAACGAATTCGCCCCTTTGTCACGCCACTCAAAATATTCTTTTTTTTTTCGCACAACATGTGCAAAAACTGACTTAGACAGTAAGAGGAACTGCAATATACAAGGAGCAGGAGTGAGTTGCCACAGTCCCGTTGTAAGCGCCGTTGCCGCGACATACCAAGCATCCCTCATCCAATGAGGAATGAATGATGATTCCCATACGGAAACGTGGAGATAGTAACCATTGTAATAAATGTTCATCTGAACAGCATAGTAAATTCAGAAATCATTGATAAATACTATATACAAATTTAGTTAGTAAGATGGTCTGGCTCATCAGAATGCCATGCACTGATGAAATATGTAAAGAAATGCGAAATATTGTAAAAGTCCGAGACATTGACTCTGAAATCGATCATACAAGAAAAAATGAATTTAAAAAAAAATTAATATTTTTTTAACCAATGTACAAACTCACGTGAACAGAGAAGAATGGAGAGTGCTACATTGAGTGAACTTCCGATTATTCCGAAGAAATACGAGGAGATCATTATTAGCAGCATGATGATTATGTAAGTAAAGTAGATTATATAAAAGTAGATTTGGCTTTGTAACGATAGACGCTTGTGGTGAAACCGAATACTCAGTCAGAAAAGTGGATAGACCCGCTCGCACAACAGGAACAGTGTGAACAATGTGAGACGCGTCTTACACGTGTAATTAGTATTCGCGAGCACGAGACGAGAGTATAGAAGTTGTTGTTTTTCAGAAATTGAAGAAGGAACTATCAAAGAGAGAGATCGTGTCAATTGGAGACATCTAATGAATCTAATTACTCATTTGGCGGGAACCAATAACAAGCTCTTTCTGTCAGCGAACATCGACGCTCAGCCCTATTCACTTCACTATTTGTGCTTACCCGTCAAAGAAAAATATATTCTTTTAATAGTCGACAGAATGACAATTTCATGATGCAATAAATAATCGCACTAACTGACGCATAAAGATCACTGAAATCATAGGCTCTTCATTTTCATAAATTTAATAACAGTTAAGTTGAGAATCATGGAAATGGTTTGAAAGGGAGGGACCGTAGCGAGAATGAACGATGGCGACGAGGCTGTTGTTCAATTGGGCGGAATAGATGATGTCTGGCAGCGGCAAAATAGGCGAAGATTCCTAATGGCGTGAAATTACAAATTCACCGATTAATTTACGCTGTTCTCGTGAGCACAAATATCTCAGCTATGAATCACTCATTAAAACGAATAAATATCTTTTTTTGAAGTATATAAAGTCAGTGAGAAGGTTCCTAAAATTCTGGGGGGGAAGGGCTGAAAAAAAAGATTGCTCTGTTTTCTGATTGTCTAATTCGACGAAAGAATATGTAAATTCGGCGGAATTTCTTCACTGTTTTCCGTGGGCATATGGGCCGAGACGTGTGGGAGACTTTCCGTGGGAGACTCCGTTAGTATTTTCATGGAGAACTGAAGGGATCGGTGGATAATGGAAAATAAAGTGCTCCTGAATATTTTACAAAAACGCTTCTTTTTGAATTTTTGAGTAATAGATTTTTCTGAGGGAAGATAGGTACCATCCGAAAAATAAAAATATTTTAAATGGTAACTATGCAATTTGGCTTATTATTACTCGCTTGATGTCCTACATCCCGCACAACTAAATGCAAAAAATCTTTGTTGCCTGCAATATGAAGCTAAATGGTATGTGTATACTTCGTGGGTAAACCTTTTTCTTGATCCCTGGATGAAACTTATTCGGTTTTCATCCCCCTCTCAATTCTGTAGTTTCTCCTGTGTTATGCGGCAGATTGTTACTTTACTCGATTCACCCCCTATCCCATCTATCTCTTTGATCTCAATCGTCCTTCTGACGTTCTAAGACTGCGAGTTCAGACTCGTCACTTTCTCGCAGGAAGGCGGAGTCTGGGGGATTAATATATTAGGCCAGGCTGGAAAAGGTATGCTGTTGGCGGAATAGAGTGCCTCTTCCCTGCAATATCCTTCGGCCACCAGACAACTATGCGCTCCACTGCAAAGAGTCCTCCGTTGCACTGCAAGATCATCATCAAAATGTTCATCGTCTGATCTGATCTTCTTCTTGGTCTGATGACGATTGCAGACCATTCACGACTCCTTCATGAACAACAGTCAATGGTGGTTTGGTCTCCTCGGAGATCGAAGAACCTTCCTGCTCCCTTCCCTCCTCTCATTCACTCCTCTCTTCATTGCACCCAAACGAGTACCCCCATTCTCCCTTCCTCTAACCCTTTGATTTCCATGACTTTCGCTCTTCTCTCCTTTCTCTGCTATATTCCCACGCGCGTGCTCTCGATGAACTGAGAAGGAACGCATCGAATGATGTGATGGGACGGAATTGGGCTGAGAAGGGAAAGAAGGGGGAAAGTAATAGGGGAGGAGCTCGATCTGAGCGTCTTCGAACCCGTGTTCAACCGAACAACCGCAGCCAACTTTGATCTCATGGAAAAATTAAAGCCAAAGGATTATCTTCGCCCCTGTATAAAAGAAGGGAGAGGTCATTGGCCCAACCTCCCTACAGGCAAAGATGTCCAATGAGAACGAACAACAAGTGAAACAGCTGCAGGCCACTACCGGAAAGGATGTGAGTAGTCACAATTATTGATTATGATTGTGTTCTATGCTCATGTTTATAGAACTGTGATGAAATTCGAATAATTGCAGGCTGCGGTGAAGTGCACTTGCGTCCATTCTCCATCGACTTCGACCATAATGACAGAGGGAGGAGATGAACCCATCGGGAAGACTCCCGAAGATCCAGTCGATGACTATTACAAGTACGTGCTTTATTTGTTGTTCCATGTTTGAATCACTCTCTGAATATCCTGCAAATCCCTTGCCATTCCACACTGATTATTTCGGGTTATGTTTAGATGCTCATTCATTCCTTTTGCTCACCCGTCCGCAACGTGGACGTGTATAACGACTACGGTTTTGTTTTTGTCATTAACTATCTCCTTTGCAGTCGCAATGTTGCCAACCAGGCCACCGTGACTGCATATGAGAAGAGCCACCAATCTACCCAGAAACATCCTAGAAAGGTAATCACACTGTTTTCAACACTTACTCACTCACAATTGTATAGGGATTAAATGATCGGTCACAATGCACTCGCTTATTGTTGAGTACTACTGATGCAATGAGTACTCACAGATAGAACACACAAAGAGGCTACCGGTTGAAATGACCTCTGGGAGCAGAATGGGAAGGGAATGAATGCATTGCAGAGAATGATGAGCGAGAGAAGCAGAAGAAGCAGCCATCGTTGTGAAGAGCCCGTTCCTCCCAGTAAGTGGAGGCATTATGGGATAGATTAGAAGAATTAAATAATATATGCAAGAGTGGTAACACAATATGACATTTGACGAATACAGAAAGGACAATCTGCATATTTTCATGCCATTATTGTCAGAGAGATTCAGACAATAAAATGGGCTTGATTCGTTTCAGAGTTTCTTCGTTCTGCTCCTCTCGCTTCGGCCCTTCGTCCTCTTCGTCATATTCTTCACGTCGTCATTCTCATCTTCGGATGGATGCTCGGCACTTGCATCTTCTACGCTATCGAAGTGCCCGCCGAACATCAGGTGACCATTTGCCGGAAATGCCCTTTACGGTTCCGGTTCTGGCCTTACCTGGGTATTCCAGACGGTGGCGGACACGTACGTGCAATTGAACGATGCCTTCAAGATCATCGCTGATGATCTCGTGATCAGAGCGAGAAATGAGAATGAAACGGAGATTACGGCGCATGTCAAGGTTAGTATTCGCATGAGGAAATCAGACAATTGGGTCATTAATACTCATCAAATCAATTTGAGAAAGCCTACATCAAATTGCTCGAGATCGAGGGCAAGTGGAGATGGTCGGCTATCCAGAAGGTCAGTACTCAATTTTATTACTTTTCTAAACACGAATTTCAGACGGAAGGTCCCGAAGCGCACTATATGTGGACGTTCGGTTCGTCATTCTTCTTCACCTTCACACTCTTCACGACGGTCGGATACGGTAAGCATTTCACTACTTTCTTTCCTAGATATGAACAGGTCAATGGAATATTGTTGAGGGTCGATTTTCCCCGGGACGGATCTCGGACGTCTCGCAGTTATTCTCTACTCGTGTATCTTCTATCCCTTCTCACTCGTCGTTATTCGTGATCTCGGACAATTGACACTCATTGGAATGACGAGAATATACGGAAAAATACTCATCAAGATTCGGTGAGTGATTTTAGCTTTTTATTATTTGTTGAACTAAAAAGAAGGTAATCATTTTCCAGTGCGGCTCGTGGCTATCTCACAACCGAATGGGAGACAATCACTCTTCCTTGGTGGATTACAGCAATTGTCTCATTCGCATTTATCGCACTTTGCGGTGTCTTCTTCAAATTCTACGATGATATGACTGGGCCTGAAGAGGTTTGCGACTGCATTTATCGCGTTGAGCGAATTGGATGGCCGAAATTTTGAGGGTCTGAGCTACTTCATCGCATTCTACTTCTCGTTCCTTTCCTTCACAGCCATCGGTCTGGGAGATATTATGCCCAACAACATTCCCGTGAGTAAATATAATGCCCGTTTCAATTCATTGACAATTGTCTTTTCAGTGGGCGCCAATCGTTGCAATCATCATCATGGCGGGTCTTCCTCTAATGAGAGTGATTACCAAGATGACATACGCTCGTATGGAGAATGCTTACTTCGGAGTGATTATCTTCATCGAAAGTCGATTGGGAAGAAAAGAGGAGGATGAAATAGCGACACATCAAAAGGGAGAAGATATCGAGGAGAGGGATAATGAGGATGATGACGATGAGGATGAGAATGAGAAGAGGTAAACATCCTTTTGTGCAATCAAAATATTTCAATTTTATTATCAGGATTCGGGAAGAGCTGATGCGAAACTTCACTATTCGTTCACTGGCAACGTACATTTCATCGGGCAAAGATGTTTACGGAGGAGAATTCGCTCGAGTCAATCTAAGAAAGAGCGAATTATAATTCTTTTAAAGGAGGCGTATCATGAACTTTTGAAATTCAAATGTTGCGACTCTTACAACGATATGCCGAGCCTTGCAATATTTTGGAAAATTGCCAAGGTTCTTTTGGCAAATCGCCAAGGAGTAGATCAGTTTTTGTCGATGGGAAGAACCTGCGGGAACAAAGAAAAATCCCTTTCTAGTCAATCAATAATGGGCGAGACAACGATGGCCTTTCGATCTATCCTTCTTGATCTACCTTCCCTTCCTCCCCATTGGCGCTGCGTAAAATTTTTGAATTTTCGCGGGGTTTTCCCTGTTCTTTCCTGATACTTTGGACGGGGATATCTCGTCCCAGAGTGGACGTACAACTTTCAAACTTCGGCTTTCTAATATCGTTCT
Source organism: Pristionchus exspectatus (assembly GCA_911812115.1). NCBI lineage: Eukaryota > Metazoa > Nematoda > Chromadorea > Rhabditida > Neodiplogasteridae > Pristionchus > Pristionchus exspectatus. The sequence continues at coordinate 13,962,012 of OU461582.1, forward strand.
GGATTCCAATCGGATCATGATCTCAAGAGCATGAACTGATTTTTCATGATACGCCTCCTTTAAGCCTTTACTAGTTGTGCTTTCATTCTGCATTTCCACGAGCTTTTTATATTTGACAATCTTGCCAATTTTATTAACTCTCAACACGATTGTTCTCTTATGAAGTCAATAAATCCTTCAGAGAGCCATCGATAGTATTTAAGTGCCCAATGAACAATGAAGGGCCAGATAAGAAGGAAGAAGTGAGAACGCCACGAGAGATTTGAAGGAACAGCGATGTAAATTGCCTGAATTTGAATTTTCCAATATAGAAATAGAAATGAATGCCGACAGAGCTCTTGATAATCTTCATGAATGCTTTGTGTCTGCTTTCCGTTGCGTTGTTGATCGCGTTGAGATTCGCGTTAATTGACCTACAATATTGAAATGGAGGACGGTATTGCTTATTTGATTACTTTACTTGTCTAGTTTCTCTAGAGTTATTTATGAATAGATTACCGCAACTCGCCATCGATTTTCGCACAAAGAGTGCTCACTCTTCTAGCTCGACGCGACTGTTTGGGTGATTCACTGAGAGTGTAGGACGACCTAGTAAGGTAGAATATTAAATCAGAAATCAAAAACATGGACTAATGTTCACCTTGATTGACTTCTATCCTCTGCAATTGGTCCGTCTTGAATTGCACTGTCCTTCGAAGATTCTACAATCTCAAAATCGCCTGCAAATTACAGTTGTTATTATCCCTCCGTCTTCTAATAGCAAGCGATCTTCGACACGCGAAGGGAAAGGTTTCCGCAATGCAGTGAAACCAGAGAACCAATATCATTTTGTGTTGTTCCGTATCTTCCGCGTTTGCATTATTCCGTATCAACAATGCAACGTTTCAGTTGTTAGGAGAGATGTTTGAAATGTTTGCGCCGCATTTGAAATAATAGCAAACGTAAACCTCTCGGAATCTTCTCTTTACGAGGATTTGATGACTGCTCTTCCTCCGAAATTGACCTTTTGTTTGTTCGATCTCGACTCTGCAATGTACAGTTTACAACTACTCCTTTGATTTTTCCCGTGAATGGGCAACAGAGTGGAAAGTACTCAAAGGGTCTCACTACTCTCGTTCCATCTTCTTTGATTAGCTCTCGATCGATCATACGGAACTTTACACTGTAGACAAAGATTTCATCACATTGGAAGAAGTGAACAACAAACCGTAGAATCGGTCCCATTTTCTCATAGTCGTCAGAATATTTGGCCATCATCTCGTCCCAGTCCCAACTGAAATTTTTTTTTACCATCTATCAACTCGTAAATAAAAAAATATATAATTGTATATACCTTTTGGAGGCATAAAAACGAAAATAAAAAAAATAAAAGCCCGAAAAATTCCAGATTCCCATTTTGAGTGTAAACTAACTGTTCCGCGCAATAGTCGATCTTCTCTAGTAGGAAATCAACGTATCTCTCCATTGCCTAAAAACTAAACCTCTTTTGGGAAAGATTGCATTTGATACCTTATTCTTGTCCAAATCACCAAGTTGTTTCCACGCATCCCTATACAAATAAATTGGGCGTCATTTTGTCTCGGGCACAAACCATTTGAGTCGCTCAATAATGTTCCAGAATGCAGGTTGGATCGTATTGCATGGTCCCTCCGTAACATGAAAAAGAATATTATCAACTTTATCTCCTTCACATTTGCACCTGCTTGAATAATGAATACATTTTAAGCTTCTCAGCTATAGTTGGGTTCAGTGGACCTGATATCAAAATATCAAAAAGCTGCCGCTGATGCGATTGCACTTTGACAATCCACAATCGAGCCGACTACAATGTTCAAAAATTACGAATTAAAGGAGGCGTATCATGAACTTTTGAAATTCAAATGTTGCGACTCTTACAACGATATGCCGAGCCCTGCAATATTTTGGAAAATTGCCAAGGTTCTTTTGGCAAATCGCCAAGGAGTAGATCAGTTTTTGTCGATGGGAAGAACCTGCGGGAACAAAGAAAAATCCCTTTCTAGTCAATCAATAATGGGCGAGACAACGATGAACTTTCGATCTATCCTTCTTGATCTACCGTCCCTTCCTCCCCATTGGCGCTGCGTAAATTTTTTGAATTTTCGCGGGGTTTTCCCTGTTCTTTCCTGATACGTTGGACGGGGATATCTCGTCCCAGAGTGGACGTACAACTTTCAAACTTCGGCTTTCTAATATCGTTCTGGATTCCAATCGGATCATAATCTCAAGAGCATGAACTGGTTTTTCATGATACGCCTCCTTTAAGTACATACCAGATTTCGGCATGGCCTGAATGATCTCCACGCAAGCATAAAACTTATCCTCGAGAGAATACTCGATTGACTCTGAGGTTTCCTCACTCATAGTTTCTATCTGAAAACAAAATGGTGACATACGTTGAATCAAAGTACGTTTACAGAATACATGTAGAATACAATGTTAAAACCTTTCTATATCAATTAGAAGTCGTAATCTGCCACAGTGCCATTTTCAACCAAAAAATAGAACAAGTTTGGAAAATTGTATCTCCTTTTGTTGTTATCTCTTTTGTCCTGTGACTACTCATCGCACAAAACACGTGAAATGGAAAGGGCGGACGAGTGGGAAAACAACCATCCTATACTTCGAATGATTATCGAAAGGAAATAGAGCAGACTATGAGGAGTATGATTCGTGATAGATTTCAATAGTTGTTATGATTTGCAGCTATTTTTCTCTTAGTTTTTGTTTGTATTCGCGTTTCACAGGAGCCTTTCAGTGCATAATTTATAGCATAGTTCTCATTACTCGGGGGAAAACGTGTGCACGGACGGGGTAAACAGATTAGTTATCTACAGTGTTCGTAGTGCCTTGGTCCATTGATGGAGCAATCGGTCGACCTCTCGCTTTCATAATGTGAACGTAGAGTTCCTACAAACGAGTTATTAACCTTGTCCAGGGAAATACATTGACTTACAGGCACAGTGTAGAAAAGGGATAATGCAGATGCGACGGGAAGTAGAGGAGTCGCGTATTTGGAGTACTCGTTAGGAGTATCCGACTCAATTGAAAACAATGGTAGAGTCAACCAAATGTATCGCGGGATATGGTCAAGAACCATTATTAGAAATGTCTGCAAATGAAATTATATGAGAGTCAACTCAAAGAAAAATAACCTGAGACCAGAGGCATATTAGGTGACGTTTCTCTAGGAATTGACGCCTCTTCGAACGATTTCTGCCTCTAGAAAACAACAAAAGTAAAGCTGGCTTGGCAATAAGCCCCAAGCAACTTACACAACTTCTTTTCGAATCAGAGCCGTAGATATGATAGCAATAATGAAGAAAAACGTCATGAATAGGTAACAGACGAGTAAACCTGCGTATGCCTTCCAACGCTCCGCAAAGCTACCCTCAAAATACACATTTCTCTTAGATAATGCTCTTTTTCAATCGATGAAACCGTCCTCCATCCCCCCCCTTCCCGGATCTGATTGCCGACTAATCCCTTTGAGCAGTGGCCTTATCAAGAGATTCAAATTCATGGAATTTCTCCCTTTTCCCATGACTGAACGTCATGCGCATAACAACTTGGAGGATGGCACAAGGAAGGGAAGGCACAGGAAGGCACAAGATCTCACCCCGTAGTATCCAATCATTGCCATGTATCCATGATCCTTTGTGAGTCCGAACTTCTAAAAAAATAGAAATAATTTTGTGGTTACACTTTTTTCATTTTCACCGATTTGAGTAATGGAGCAGCGATTTCTGTACTGATTGCATCGGGATTGAAGAAGAAAGCGGGCATACTGCAAATGAACTTTTTGACATTTACACTTTTTTCTTGAACATTTTCATCGGGACCTTATCAATACCCTTTCCTTCATTCTAAATGAATAATGATAATGAATGAACGAGTGTTATCTGATGTCTCTAATCGCCTTCTCAGATGGAAAGGGTACGCGGGGAGAATGAATGAGATGTGAATACCAGTAAATGAGAAGGCCGGCCATTGCAGTTAGAGCACAATACGGTGCTATTGCATGGACTGAGGAGATGTGATGATACAGCCAGTTCCTGAATGAATTGAGGTGTGAAATGAGATGAGATGCATGGATACCTCTTGATAGCAGTGTATCGATAGACGGGAAGAGTGATGAGCACGATTAGTACGATGGACATTATACCGAGATAGATTCCCACTCCGACCAATCCTCGAATTATGCCCTACAAAATTATAATTAGGATAAAGTTCCCCTTCGAGACATCTTTAGAGAGCCACTGTATAATATTCGTCGCCAATGAGTGGACTTCCTTTAATATGCCGTGTTCAAACACCGATCGATGGTTTCTCTTCGTCTCATCCCTTCACCATATCCACAATTTCTCTCACCTGGGACATCATCACGAACGATTGCGGAGATGACGCCATCGACTGAAAAAATCGAATTATCATCTTTTTTGACGTTGGAATGATACTGTAGGAGATTCCTCCCCCATTCACATTTAACTAAAGGACTGTAAAATCACAGTGTAGTTAGTGAAACGTTGCTTGAGATGCCTATGAATCATCGTGAGATCTCACAATGTCACACACAGCTATGGCAACGGCATACGCGGAAATACAGTTAGAGTAGAGGATAAGGTAGTTTCTGAATAATATTATATTGATAATAAAGTAAGTATGCAATTTGCACCGGTAAGATTTGAATGAGTGGCTGTTAATCTTCATCAGACCAAAAATGAAAAGGCCGTGCAGTACGAGACTCGCACCTGAATTTAATTGTTTTCGAAGTGAAAACTACGTTAGACAAACCCATGCATAATGCCGAATAGAGTTCCATGAGGAGACGAGTCAGACGAGATCTATCGAAGAGAAGAGACGAACGACTCGATAATCTGATATTAGAAGGCTGACAACGGGAAGAGTGCGATATGAGAGAGATAAGATGAGAGAAGATGAGGGGAAGATGAGGGGAGACGATGGGAGACGCAGAGGGGAAAGGAGGTGATATTCATAAGGTGAGATGGTCGATACAACAGAGATTTCTCTCGTTTATTATCTAATTAACGAGATCTCTCAGGGGATGATATTTGAGATGGGAAGTGGACAGAAGAGATGGACAGATGTGTCGAGATGAAAAGATTATGGAGATTACGGTCTGACAAGTCATCAGAAAGTGTTTGCTTGTGTTTCGCTGTCTATATTCGAGAACTGTGCAGAATAGAAGTACAACACTGTTGACAACATACTCTTCATATCTTTAAGAAAAATTCAGAAATTCATAAAAAATTAAAATGTATATGTATGAGGTGAAGAGAGTGGTGTGATGGTCGAGGGGTGTGAGGCCCCGCGGATCATTCGAAGGATTTTAAATTCAATACCCGCCATTCTCCGAGGTCAATAAATTGCATTAGGCAACATGGCATTGTAGCCCATCAAACATCATTTGTGCAGTCCAGTTATTGTAAAATAGTACGTCAAAGCCACACCAAGCGCTTTCGTAAAAAAAGGTTGTTGTTTGACATGAATACTCCTTTCAGATCTTTATGATGTAAAAGACTTTTAGATTTACATTGCATTATCCAATAAAATTAATTTGTTCCTGCTTGACCTTCCTCTCAAAAGATGATCAATCTTTTCTCCATATGATCTCAAGTCAATCTTTGCAATCTCCTTTTCAGATTCGATTGAATCGCTAAGTAAATGAAAAATCCATTACAGTATTCTTTAAAAGTACCACAAGATCGAACACACAGAAGAATTTCGCACAAATATTTCTCACAAATCGGAATTCACTGTGAGAATTAATGCAGAAAAAAGCAATTCACTCGTGAACAACAGGTGCGCTTCACATTTATTTCCTACAATGTCAAGTATCCATAACGCACGTTTTCGAAATGGAATCGAGCCGTTTTCGCTTTCGGCAGTTATTTTGTATATTTTTTATTACACCAACATCTCGACCCCTTCTCTTTTGGAATTTCTCGTTCGATAGTTTTTCATGACTGTTAGAGATTCTTGGAGGATCCTCTCTCAAGAGAGAGGATCCTCCAAAAATAAATCTGTTAGACGTTTGGACGTATATGTCCATGGTCACATCGTGATCATGCGAAATATAATTTACAAAATCAATTAATCTCTTAAAGGGGGATAGGCATCAATCAAAGTTGGTGGGTCCCACCACGAAGAGCCTGAAACGTTGCGATCCTACTGTAAACTCTAAGCACTTATCATAGTGACTCTGGGCAAGGAGATCACCATGGCTCGTAGCCTAGCGGTTGTGCTTTTGCCTAGCTATCCAACACCCGTTGGTTCGACTCCCGCCGAGCGCAATCCTCACTATTGCCGCTACTTTCGACTCCCAATCCAATAAAATCAATACGAGAATACAGTACCCCGAATCTTGCCTGAAACATCAATGAACTTTAAAATTCTGTAGTGAGCTTTAGAGGCATTTCTAGAACTTCGGATAAAGTGATCTCTTATCGGGTAGCCATTCACTATCATTCCACGTTGCCAGTTTGTGCACGAAAATATTGATGCCTATCCCCCTTTAAAGAAGGAGTGGCACGAATATCTGGCTAGCTGAGCTCTCGATGTCAGACGGTGTGGCATGAGCACCCCATAACGCTTTCGAAACTCCCATGTTTTCAATTTTCGTTTAAACCGAGATATACTCGATTGGCTGATTGCCAAGTCACCCTGAAGCGCAGGCAACGAGCTAGAGAGCATGCAAAATGAGGAGAGCGCTCCGCCTCACTTTGCATATCGGCGCGATTCGTGCCTCTCCTTCTTTAATCCTTTTTTCGATTTGCGGTAGTTATTCAAGACGATTTCTGATACACAAACCTGTCGGAAAAGTATAATTCAATTCCCGTATTCAAGGATCGCTGTCTGAAAATTATTATCCCTGACAATCCAGCGTTCATAAGTAACACCATAGTTTCTGCTCGGAGTATTTTTTAGCGAGAGACAGTAACGACTTTATCTTTTCTACAGAAAACATTCCCTATTGTGCCAACATCTCCGCTTCTTCCTCATTTTCTCTCTCTTTTTCCCCGATACACTATTATATTTTCACGTAGCAGCACGTCATTAGCATCCATAATCGAGACGTCAGAGTAGTCTCTTCCCAACGAGCGACTATAATCTTCCACGATCAAAAACAGCTATTTCTACTCTTCTCAAACATCCTTAGTACTTCTCACTCATTCATCGGTTTTCCAATTCGTTATTGCCTTCTTATTTTCATACATTATTCGTTCATATAGTACGTGATGATGCTTCGACCCATAATGCAGACAATAATCGGAACGGAGGTATTTTTTTGTCAAAGTGCATAAAATTGAGAGCATTTCAGGCGATATTCGGAATAATTCTCAATGTTATCGTTGTCGGTGTGATTTCGAAACTGTCCGATAAAACTCTGCTACATTACAAAGCAAGTCGAATCTGGTTTCACTCATCTCCAATGTTTTGTTTCAGTTCTGCCTTTTACTCTCCGCAGTCCACGCCATTCTTTATTCTTGCATTAATATCGTCTGCGTTGTGGTATCTACCGATCATTGAACATATATTATCTCATCTCGTTAATCAACGTTTTCCTGATAACTTCTATTCGATTCAGTGTCACATCGTCGATCAAGATGCCGTGTACTCAACACTCAATGGACTCGTTATTTTCCTTCCACCCTGGTTGGCAGATCTCTCGATGATTGCGTGGATATTCCTTGCAGGTAATCTTTTATTTTTGTGTTCATTTTGAATGAGTAATCTAGTTTTCGCATGGACGACCCTTCCGGCTGCATTCATGTTGCAGTATCTCATCATTGTCAAGTGAGAAATTCAAGGCTCACAGTGTGATAGATGTTTCGTTTTCGAAGGTACACAATGCCCACTTGGAAGAGCCTTTCATACATCTACGGTATATGTCTTATCATCTCCACTCCAATCTTTGCAACAGTCAACGACGCTCTTCCCCTTCCATCTTTTGCTGATTCACTTGAGCCAACAGTCAGAAGGTATTAGACCATTCTGATCAAACTCTCACGAGAGCCTGTGAAGCGAGGAAACCAATGGACCGACCTATACCCGGTTATCCCCAATGATTCCAGAATGTACTCATTATCTTTGGAAGACCGTGTGCTCGTCTATGGTGGGACTCTCTTTCCACGAGAAGCAAATGTGAGCACCAATTCACTTCACTAATTCATTTGACGATATCAAAAGTATAATATGCAGATTAGGTATCTTGAGCCCACGCAGAAACTTTTAATGAATTATTCATTATGTCCGAGTAATTGTCAGGGAAATCGTTCATTCGCTCTTTACATCTTCGTGGGAATCGGTTTGACATTCATCGTCGCCTATGGAATTGCACTCTTCTGCGTGGTGAGAAGATCAAGTCGATCATGCGAGAGAGATCATTCATTCAGAGAGGCATTCTCAAAGCCATTCGAGAGCAGACAGTGAATAACGCGGTGAGAAGTAGTAAGAGTCTAAGAATGCAGAGAAGATTCACAACAATGTTGATGCTAGAAGTGAGGGGATCTCATCTTACTGATCAAATTGATTTTAACTATTCTCAGGCAACGGTTCCTTTCTTCTTTCTCGGTGTTACTGTGGGAGTATTTACTCTGGCTGGACTCGCAGGGGTCGAATTGGGTCTGAGCGCCCTTGTCATGAGTGTATTTGTGGCCATTGTACCGGCTGTACAGGTTTAAAATTGATAATGTTGGAAATCATCGCCAAAACCAGGCGATACTCTACATTTGGCATCTGCGAGGGCGATCGGGAGAGAAGAAGAAAGAGACAACGACTGTAACGACGATGAGGACAACCCAAACGATAGCACGGAATCAGAATTCGTCCGTCCCGGCGATTCAGGAATCTCTAGTCGAGTCAAATTCGTGAAAAGTGATAATCACCGATAAAATATGGATATTGATAGAAACAAAAAGGATGTGTGGTCTTTATCAGCAAATGTGGCAGAAACAGGGAAGAAGAGGTGGCACGGGCATGTAACCGTAGCCCATTACATAATGAGCAATCTGGAAAGAGATATGCGTCATTTTATAGATAATATCGGTGTTGTGTTCTTTTGACGGCGCTTGGATTGAATACCTGAATTCCATATTCAATCCATGCGTTGTCGTAGTTTATCATTTGATTTCTCTCCGCATTACTCATCGTACGAGGTGCATATCCATTCTCGTAGACAGTATCGTTCTGGAAATGTTACGATGAACTTCTCATAAATACTGTCCTAAATAACTTACTTGATAATAACAGTAGCTGTTGTAGATATGTTTTGCGTGGGTGCAATAGGCCAGTGTGACATAGGCAACTAGAAGAATGAGAATTCTCATTTTTTAGGGTTCTACAGTTGACTTTGTCACAAACCGACTCTTTATGGAATTCTCGCCATCCAGAAATTTATTGACTCTGACTAATCATTTGTGATGGATCATCATTCCACTTTGGTTGAGATTGTGCGTTTCGATCGGCAATATTAAGCCATTGTGAAATCTTCATCGAAAATTCTTGGTGGTTTACTCAACCAAGGTATGTTTGCACATAAACTGCATGAGGGTACTTTCTGAGATTGATTCATTTTCCATTTGTCACCTTTATCTGACTGTAAGAAAAGCTAACAAAAAATGAAAAAAATGACAAATCTGATCACTGCAGTGAAATAACAACTTTGAAATTATAATTTTTCAATGAAAATGTGATTTCCGGCCATACTATCGCAACCAAACGCATGTTTATACAGATAAGAAATCGATGATTCACCCTCAAATTCTCGTTTCGATCACTTTGCGCTCCCTTTTTGCGATCGCGTTTCCGTTCATAGTAGTAGTAGAATAGCCAATATTTGCGATGCTATGGCTCGCTCATCATCATTTCACGGACGAACAACCTCTTAACTTTACTTTTCTGAGCCAAGCGGTGAGGCATTTTATCATTTTTCCCGATCAATGTTGGTTTTCAGTTTGCAATCAATGAAACAGTATACATTATGTACATGGTTAGTTCCGGCAAAGAAGGCTTCCCCGTGTACCGACTGAATCCCGGTTAGCTAACCATATTTTATTTGTTTATTTAGTCTAAATTACAGCGTCTTTGGATGTGCAAAAGATAAACGTCGCATACAAGGTTAGTGAATTTAACGAATTGGGTTTTAAAAAAGAACATATTTTAGAATTTCAATCCTCCCTCGTCTCTCTCGGGATGCATTGTCGTTGATAAGAAAAGAGTGGTGATATGGAATGCGAGAGACCGCGTGTTGTATGAAGGATTGGAGGTCAATAAATCAATTCATTCTTTGACAATATTTACGTGCAGGTCGACAATGGTCTCAGTTTTCGGGTAATTAGAACCATGGGTGACTTGCCTCATCAAATATTTGGATTCGCATTCTGTATGTACAAAGGTGCTCGATCGGAATTCCTTAGAACTGAGTGAGAAACATTTTCAGAAAGCCTTATTATTTATGGTGGATTGACATTTGAGAATATCACGAGCACCGATACGTATGAACTAAATCTGAATACTTTCGTGTGGAGCAGAAGGCAGACAAAAGCCACTCAGGCAAAGGGAACTACTGTTAGATAGCTGACGTGCTTCAATCATTCAGGCGATAAAATCTCAACTCTCGGTGATTCTTGAATGCTTTGATGCAGATAACTTAGTGGTTGGAGATCGAATGCACATTATCGGACACTCGGTCAAATCACATTTTGTCAGTCTGCGTTTTATGTACCTTTCACTATCAACATGATGCAGGTGCTCAATCTCACAACAAACGTGTGGAAGCGAGTATCAATTATCGAAGGACCCGAAATGCCGTCCTATTCAAATAAATGTAAGATGCGGAAATCTGTGGTGAGCACATCTCTCCTCTCAGTTGTCAGTGCTTCACAATTATTTGCTTATGGGCGAAAAGAACCCAATGAGCCGGGAATTCTTTACAGATTTGATGAGAAGAAGGAGAAGTGGAAAGAGGTTGCTCATATTTTGAATAGCAGAAATGTGATTCGATCAGGTTTTATCTTCTCTATCTCATCGCCTCCCCAGACGATTCGAACACGTGGCAGTGGCAGGAAGCAGAGTATATTTTATGAAAGACGCTAACTTGGGGTCAGTTTAAAATGATAACTTAGATCTAATTCAAACAAATTTCAGAATACAAGTCACCACCTTGGTTTCGGTTCTTAAAACTAGTGAGGCTGTTGAATAATACAGATCGCGGGCGTCTAATTAATTTTCAGATCCGACAATATTTCAACGTTCTGCTCCGTCCCTTCGAAGTTCTCGATTCGGTCGATCTATAGTAAAAAAGTTTTATCCGAATTCTGTGAAGTAAGATCTTTCTCCTGTTCTGTCACGAAAAAACTTTTTAGTGATCAGATTGGACAGAACGAAGAAACTCGCAAACAATGCCAGCTTTCACATATTTTCTAGAATTGTTTCTACATTTTCCTTTTTTTCGAATGTTTTTGCACGATAAAATAACTTTATTTTTAAAAGATCATTCTTTGGAGCAGCAGATTATACGAGAATAGTAGAATACGAACTCAAGATAGAAGATGAAAAGGGAGAGAATAAGGCCGACGATGAATATCGTGATGGGGACAGATGCCTGATCGAGACTCATTGGTGCATTTTCACTGATTGTATATCGCTTGAGAATATATTTAACGGCGTTGAGAAAAGCTCGCACCTCGAGATGACGAACCATAAGAGCTTCGTTCAACTGAAAGTTAATCAATTTATACAATATCGAACTATTCTCACGTTTTCGAAGCGATATACAGATAGAAGAGCGAAATCGACTAATTCCCTGTTTTTCTTTGTCTCATTTCGATGGAATTGATAGAACGTCGCTTTTCCTTCTCTCATATTTTGAGTCAACCACGGGATTGGCGTCGATTCGCCCGGAAGAAGACTGATTCTCAAATTACTTGATGATTGGTCCTTTGACGGAAATGTTAAACCTGGCCAGATTGCAATGAGCTTGCAGTTCGAGATTCGTCTGATAGAGCATGAAATCCGTTTCGTAAAAGAATCCAACACGAGAGAAATCATCGCAAGTCGTTCGAAGTCGTTCGTTGACGGAATTCCCGCAGATATAGTTGGTATTACCGCCGAAGAGAAGTTTTGCCTGCATTATTATATTCTACTGCTTCATCATCTTGATACATGCTTCATTTTCGTCAAAGTAGTCAACCCCGTCTTCAATCACCAATTTTCTCTTTCCACTGTTGAATTGAGAGATTAGCTCGGAGAAGATTCTGAAAGTGTTCGATATTTGGCATGGAATTAAATAAAAATTTGCTCACGTTCCCTGCTTCTCGGTCGTAATGAGTGAATTCCCATTGAAGTATCCCTCCCAGGTTAATTCGAGCAAGTAGAAGGAGAGAATAATGCAAGAGAGACGAACAAAGTCTATGCAACCAATCGCTGTCTGTAAAGACAACAATTTCAATATAAGAGATGAAATCAGATCTCACATTTACAACTGGATGAACATTCTTGTTCTTTCCATTCTTTCGGACCCATTTGATCGCCTTCTCGAGAATAGATTTCAACACGAAAGCTATGAGGATGTAAAGAAGAACTTGCGAAGTGAAGACGAAATAGAAAATGAAGTTGGGAATAATGTCAATCGTATCCTGTGTTGGCTCAACGAATATCCACTAAACATGGTCGTATTTTGAAACTATATTGCGACTACGACCTTTCTCCATAGAGCTACGGTAGAATATCGGTACGATTGTGTCTGTTCGGGAGAGATCGAACGAGGTGAAACGTATGAGAATGCACCCATCGGAAGACATTCGTCCTTCCCATCTCAACTGTCACCTACAATTATAATTAAGTGTGAAATTACTCACCGGGGGATGATATTTTCTCGATGATTAGTTCTTCTCCTCTCATCGAGGCCATTGTCTCCCACAGTTCGATTAGAACTCCTTTTAATTTCCCGCATGAATTCGAATAGAAGAACGGATAGTTTTCCTCCTTGTAGAATAACTTCATGATGAAGACGAAGTTGAAGGCATAGAAGGTATAAATGAATATGGACAAAGAACCAAGCCCAGACGAGGCAGTTTCCCCCTCCTCCCTCGACAAGTTTGCTCATCAATTTGTACCACTCACATGCCATGAAAACACACAATCGTCTCAACACTTTCACGGCATTAGTGAGTGCACGGCAAAAGATTAACGAAACCATCTTGAAAAAATAGATCTTTGAATTGAGTGGGAATCGTTAGAAGCCTAACGATGTACCTTATTCATACATCGGGCTTCACAATGTGATGTGTGCGCATAGTAAAGAACAAGGTAATGTAAAATGAATGTGCAATCCTTCAAATCCGAACGTGCGTTATTGAAAACATTTTTCCGAGGAAAACAGTTAATTTCAACGAAAACATCTGAATTCAACGCGAAAATACGTACCTTTGATTGTATCATCCATCCTTGCATGAATGTAACGGTTTCAGGACACAACTAATCACATAACAGTTGCATGAGAGGCACTCAATGCGATGGGAAAACAAAGTTCGTTGGACAGTGTACGAGGTGAGAGTTGGGTTGATAAGGGGGAAGTTGAGTGCACACACTCATTTTCTTTATTAGTCGTGTTCCTACTCTATTATCGCCCTACTCTCATTGTATTCATTGTTCTGCTCAGCTCTCTCTCTCTCTCTTCAATGCCCTACTCGTACAAGTGCCTTCTTGTGGACCACGTCGGCGATGGAGTCTTCCACGTTCAACTCAATCGCCCGAAACAGCTGAATGCAATAAACCCCGAGATGTGGGAGTTAGCAGCCGAGCATTGGTTTGGACCCCGCATAGTTGATTATTCAGCGAAATCGAAGATGTGTTCCGGAAACTGGACACGGATGAAGACTGTCGTGTTGTTATCTTCTCAGGAAATGGCCGTGCATTCACTAGTGGAATCGATCTGAAATGTACGACTCATTATTCTCACGTTGAAACATTAATTAGAATTGCAGCCTTCAGTTCGACACTGACGGAGATGATGAGCAAGGATCATGATGTAGCGAGAAAAGGAAGAGAGGTTCAGATTGGATCAAATAGTATTATCAACAGTGTATTGCAGGTTCTCCGTGCGGCTGAGAGAATGGCCGTTGCTTTCAATCTCATTGAGAAGGTTAGGCATCAAAACACCGGAAACATTTTTTTCTAACGATTTCAGTGCGCCAAACCAGTTATCGCTACAATTCACGGCTTTTGCATTGGTTCGTTCGCACTTGCGATCATTTAATGACAACCTCTTTTTCATGTGGTGGAATCGACATAACTTCTGCATGTGACATCAGATACTGCACGAAAGACGCAAGTTTCTCTATCAGGGTAAGCGTTATTATGATGCGAGGAAGAAATCACGAACTGCTGTGTAGGAGTTGGCTGTGGGATTCGCTGCAGACCAAGGAACTCTCAATCGACTGCCAAAGGTTATAATTGTTTCACTATTCTTTTGATGCGTATTCGAGTTTTGAGTTTCAATGCCACATAATACCGACTGCTATTTATTGAATTATTAAATTAAAGATTATCGGAAATCACAGTTGGATGCGTGAAATAGCAATGACCGCTCGAGACTTTTACGGACAAGAGGCACTAGAGCAAGGTAAGTCATACGCATTATTCGACAAGTTGTCATTCTAGGATACGTCTCTCGTCTGTTCGATACCCACGAAGCAATGATGGCTGCAGCTAAGGTATCACTGAGTGATAGTCAAGATGAAAAGGGTTAATTGAAGGAAACAGCTAAAGGTATTGCTACCAGCTCTCCAGTGGCAGTACAGGGAACCAAGGTAAACAACAAAAATGTAATTCATTGAAGATATAATCCAGATTGTGCTCAACTACGCACGCGATCACTCAGTTGATGAATCTCTCCGTTACGTGGTATGTGATCGATCGAAGGTTGTGCATAATTAACATATTATAATTGAGGCGATGTGGAACATGTCACAAATACAGACAGATGACATGGCACAGTCAACAGTGGCTCTGATGACAAAAGGACCGAAGCCGAACTATGCCAAACTATAATATATCTTTCCGTATTATGTTCAGTTCAAATAGTTACTCACCACTGTACACTTTTACTGACAATAATAAATGATTTCGTATCTGTAAGTTTCAAATTCGATTGAATTCGATGGCCTTCAACTGATAGACGACAATACAATGATACAATGATTATACGATGTTCTTCCTTCTTCCCTCTCCACTCCTTCCCTCCTTTTCAGTTAGACAACTTTTCTTCCACCAGTTCACACATAGTAAGTAGCACCAGTCCCGTGCCCTCTCCCCTTTCAGTCTCTAGTTTCATCAACTATTCAACAGATGGAGAGGGGTGTAAGCCATGGGAACTTTTTTGGCATTGCAAGTTGTCGACGAGTGGCTGTTATGTCTACTTCCTATGATTATCGATCCGAATGGGATCTTATATACGAGGGATCCTTCTTCCCTTATCTCTACGATGGAAAGGACGGATCTCTTCGTGGTTTCATTCCCATCATGTGGAAAATCATTGGAGAAGTCCTTCGGAAGGAGATTCGATACCATGAGATCAGTAGTAAGTTTAGGGTAAATTTGCAAAATCAACATGTTTCTTTTCCAGACAATCAAGTGCCAGTGGGAAACGAATCGTATCACTTATCCGATGCCTTGATATGGAACGGCACGTATTTCTCGTTTATGGATGGTGCAGAAATAACGCCGAAAAAGATGTTGTGGGCTCGCTACAGTGTGCCATTCCTCTACGGCAGAGTAAGCATCTAACTAAAAATAACTATTCCAATTTTCAGTACCAAATCTACGAATCACTTGGAGAGCACGAGCATGAAGTTTCCTTTCTCTCATATTATCTTGTCTTCTCATGGAGTTCCATTCTCTTGCTATTCATATGCATCGTCGTGTTCAATTTCACCCTGTGGCTACACAAGAAACTTCTTCCGAGAGAGCACAAAGGTACTCCAGCACAATTCGGGTGCACAATCAGGTTTAGAATGAGTATTATTCTGGCATAAATAATTCAGGATTCATCTCTCATATGCTCCTTTCCGCTGCGCAAGCCCTCTTTCTCCTATCAATTACCCTCACAACCTTCTACCACGGAGCATACTTTCGAGGAGATACTATCGTCACGGCTCCGCCCAAACCATCGTTAGTGTAGGATTGGGAGATGGAGAAGACAAACTATATTGAAGGACGCTAACTCAGCTTCTTTCCTCACTCGATCAGCGTTATCTGCTGTTAGATGTACCGGGAAGGACGACTATGACGGCATGACTTCACTCTTCTTCTCATATCCTCACTCTATTCCAGCAACGCAATCTCATCAACGACAATGTTCAATTCCAATCGGATAAGGCTCTGTTCTTCAAACAATTGTGTAGTGATAGAAATGCCTTCACCTTTCTATTCAGTGGGGAGAAATATCAACGATCAATCATCAATGCCTCGTGTGCAATCTCTCAGTCTGTTTTTATTCCAAACTCGAATTATTTTAAATGTGATAATTGTTTTGAGAGTCTCGCTGAACTCGATAGAGAGGGCGACATACAAGCCATTCGAGAGAATGGGCATCGACAGTCCCTACGTTGTCTTGACTCCTCGCAATTTGACATCGAGAAGACTGATGGAACGAATCAATGGAGTAATTCTAAAGTTGTTCCAGGACGAACAGGTTTCATAACCATTCCTCCTTTGGATGAACTCAACTCATAGATTGTCAACCTGTGGAATCCGAGAAGTGTGGACAGTTTGCGCCATTATTATGATGATGAAGCCATTCCAATGGCAGAATTCAATCCAATGAGGTCATTTTGAAAACCATTGGAATTTAATTTGCCGTCTTTTCAGTTTGGAGCAGTTGTCGATCGTCTTCTATCTCTTCTTAGGCGGTGCTTTTGCTTCCATTCTCCTCGTTCTGACAGAAAAGATCTATCACAAGTTCTTCCATCGTCACAATCTCATTTCCCTCTTCAAGTATCGCTCTTCAGCTTTTGTACAGAAATATTCCGTCGCTGCAAGACCAACAAATAATGTATGAATAAACGTTTCTTCTGGTGAATTATATTTATCGTTATAGCTGTGTCGTGTAGTTACAGGATAGACTGACCTAGATGAGATCATCGGGAGAGGGTAAGAGGAGATCAGTGGAAATGGATGATAACACGGGTTGAGTTGAGGCTGACTATGTTTAAGTGACTATGGACAGCGAGAGATAGGAGAGGGGAATGGAGGGAGGATAGAGAGACCAATTCGAACCCTAGGAAATGGAATATTACTGTGGGTGTATATGAACACGGAATATCACGAGACGAACGGTATAGAATACTCAAAATATACATAGTGGGAGTGAGAGTGAATTGAGTGACGTCGAGTAGACACCGTGTCAATGGCGATTCAGAGCTCAAATATAACGTAGGCGGATTTCTCATGGGCTTGGATATGAGAAACAGGCATGAAGGGAAGCATTTCGATTATATTCCAGAAGAGAGAGAGAGTGAAACGAAGGGATAAGTTAGGGTATCAAAAAGTAAAAATACTGTACAACTGCAGGTGTTTCAGGTAGATTGATAGCGCTTATTTCAGTAACAAACGGATGGAGATTGGTTAAATTAGTGCTAGCCCTGTTTCTAAATTGAAAATAAGTTCGATTATAACACGAGTAAATTCGATTCCGCGACAAATATCACATGGGAAGGAAATGGGAAGGAGGGAATGAATCATGAGATTGTTGGCTGTGGAAGAGCACTGTTTGTCGCCACGACTCGACGTGCTGTGATACGAAGCATTTGCATCTGACGAATGGCCGCCGTCGCGTTGTATGCCTGGAACACACACGATGAATGGAGAACGTCGACGAGCATGATGCACCGAGCACCACACCACACTCACCTTCTTCCAGTTGCGTTTCGCGAGGGATTTCTTGAGATGGGACGAAACGGAACCGTGAATGTCCTTGGCGAGGGCAGTGTCACCGGAGATCCTGTATGTATCGTATATTGATGTGTTTTAAGTGTGAAAACAAAATAAATGTAGAAAAAACGTACCAGGGATGGGCGAGAGCTTGCTCACAATCGTATCTCTGGTCCGGATCACAACACATGAGATGCGAGATAAAATCCTTAGCTGAAAAGGAATACTATTCGTTACTCTCCATAATAAGATCCATAATGCATGAGTTGTATCATTTCTGTATTCCGTCCCATTCCTTTCATCATTGTTGTTCACTCAAGCTCTCTAAATCTTCATCCTTTGTTTTGCCCGTTTGCCAAATTTGCTTCCGTCTCATAAGTCTCGTACCCGATTCTGAGATCTGATCCCAGTAAGGAGCATCGAATTCGTAATCTCCCTTGATGATTTGAGCAAAGAGATTTGCATCGTTCTCATCGTAGAATGGAGGATATCTTCAATTTATTCATTATTATTCTGCCCTCGAAGCAGTACGATAGTACCCAAAGTCCCCGATTACTCTAATTTCCGGAAGAGTTTCCGTCGAATGTTTTCGCCAGTGCCCCGCATTCCGTGAAAAGCTTCACTAATGCGAGAGATCTGCCATAACAAGAGCACTTTCTCAATATTTTGGGGTTCGCCAGGCCGTCGTATATACTTTTCACTGAATCCTTTCTTTTTTTCACCGAATCCTTTCGCAATCGGTGAATTCATTCGGGGGGGGGTATGAATAGAATTCTCACCCGCAGAGGAGAATGTATGCGATAACTCCAATTGACCAGACATCGACTGCCTTTCCGTATGGTTTTTGTTGAAGTACTTCCGGAGCAACGTATCTGAATGACAAGTTGATCATCGCTGATCATTCTGTTTGACAAATAACGGCTATAATTTAATCACGCGGGTTGATTAAGGGTTCTAATCAAATGATAATATTTACTCTTCAGTCAATTACACAGATGCTCTTACGAGTCATCCGCTCGTGGTAATATGATGATTGCTCCTCTAATGGAATATAGCTAATATTCTCCATGTGTCAGTTGATCGAATAGATGAATGATAATCTGAGCTCACCCCGGAGTTCCGCAAGCAGTTGCCATAATACCCGAATCTTCCGTCTTCGATAGACCGAAATCCGAGATCATTATCTTGGATTCCTGAAAAGAAGAGGTCCTTATTAGAACTAGGGAAGAATGCAGTATCTTCAGGGTGAAACGAACCTCATCCGAGTTGTAATAAAGAAGATTTTCTGGTTTGAGATCTCTATGGACGACTCCGTTATCATGCATGTATTGCACTGCCGCGAGCACCTGAACTTATTGAATATCCTTTTTAGTATTTGATCTCTAGAATCCTTTTTATGTAATCTTTTTATTCGAAGTTGTCCTAATTCACATAAAAACGGGCAGTTTCAACGACAGGAAACACTTTTAATTTCCGCAAAGCAGCATAACTACCGTACATTTGCTTCATCGCTACTGTTTTCCAACATTGTTTTCAACAGATGATAGCGCGCAAATTGGAGTGGAAGGAATGATGTGGGGATGTTTGTGCACAGAGGGGATATTCCCATGCGGACTCTTTGTATGGCGTCACTTGAGTCTTGAGAGTGAGGAATGGACAAACCTGCTTTATCAGAAGACTCGCGTCCTTCTCTGTGTAACTGCCCTTTGCAACGATTCGATCGAACAGCTCACCTCCTGAATGAGTGAATTAATTGTTTACACAATTACTGTTATCTCAGACAACTGATTTCCGATTAGAGTTAGAATTCTCATCGCAAAAGAAGGTAAGGGCACTGCACTAGTCGATCCAATTACACCTATTCACCATTTAAAGAAGGCGTAAACTCCAAATTCGGGGAAGCACTTCCCTGTGCAATCAGGGGGAAGTACTGTAGGAGGGTGAGAGTGACAGACGCGAGAGTTTTTCGCTCCTCTCCCGTCTCTTCCCATCTCCTCTGCGTCTTGACCTAGACCCCTTCCCTTTGCACCGCGCATCTTGATTTTGCCTGTGCCCTGTAGAAACTTTGCGCGCGTGTAACTCAGTTCAAAGTTGAGCTAGAGAGTTCTAATTTTCAAATTCGGAATGTGCTTTACGGAAACTATCGATCTATGACGTCAGATACTCCCCGAAAATATTGAGTTTACACCTTCTTTAATCATCTTCTGGCCAGTGCATAAAAGCTCTTTCCAATGCCGAGTAAACGGAAAATAATTCAATGCCCTCTATGCGTCATAGAGCGGACGAGGGAAGTGAGACAGAACGAGAGGGCTGCTCATATTTGAATGCTAATCCATGTTAATTCGACTGAGCATAGTTAGTACACTTCTGTAGACATTAGTCTTTTACTTAGGGAGTGCAGAGTGTGAAATATGAATTAGTTCTCACCAGTGACTAATTCCATCACGAGATAAACGTATTGTTTCTCATCGTAAGTATCGTAGAGTTGGACGATATTCTCATGACGAAGCCTGCAAGGAAGATTTCCATTCTTAATCCTGTCATCCGCAGGCATTTCTTTGTGCATGTCCCCTCAACAACATCACGTTGTCCCTTCTCCCTCTTTATCCCTTCGAAGAATGGCCTTTCTCACGAGTGGATGCATGCAATTGTGTCCATCGGTAGTCCTCTCTCTCATAGCTACTTCCCCCTCAGGGCAAAGGATCCAAATGGGCAAAGGACACGGAACAAGATAAAATGAATGAGCGTGCGCGCATTCCATTTGCACAGAGATCTTCCTCGACCCTCTGAAACCCATCTCCTTTATATGCGGAATTGCCTAGTTCCGAGTGGTTTTTCAATGCCCATCTCCTCAAGTCTAGAAGATGGGGAAGGATGAAATCCTCCCCCGCCCTCGTATCTACTAAGGAGGAGGAGGAGGATGAGTGTCTACGACAACCCTCGAGAGAGATAGAGGCTAAGCTAGAAGCGATTCTGGCTAAGCGCTCATCGAGAAGATCAGGAGGGATTTGAGCAGAAAAAAACCCTTGAATGTTGTGAAGTTCAGTTGAAAGATCATCTTAGCCATGCAACAACAAATAGTCACATTGCAAAAGTGTCTTGTTAACCACATCCCCACGTCAATCAATTTACAGCAGCTACGGAAATTTGTACATACCACAAAACGCAAATGCGGAAGTTGTTCCAATCACTTTGTGGAATACGGAATGGCTCATAGTTACTCACTTTCTGAGAACTTTGATTTCGTTCTCGAGTGATTCCTCCTTTCCCTTGAGAGCTTTCTTGTCGATGCATTTGATTGCAACGAGTCGACCTCTATGATCCTTACTCTCGGCTAGGAAGACCTGAAGAGAGGGGAGATTAGATATCAAGTATTTTCGCATTCACTCCATCTGCCTTCTTGCAAACTACGATCATAGATCGCCGCTGTTCAGACATCCGCACTAACTATTATATCAGCTGATTAATTCTCCCATCCATTCAGTGGCAACGATGACCAACAGTGTAATTCGAGACAAAGAACAGGAAAGAGTGGGCAGTCTTCTCTTCATTAGTTGGACTACTCATCGACTCGTCATTCTCTCATTCCTTCCGTGAAACACTCCCGTTTCTCTCTCGTGTGCTCTCTAATCCTAATTGTATTTGATCCATACGAGGAAAGCCTTCATTCTCACGAGACGAAGGGTTTGCTACAGAACTCTGTTTTATTTCAGGGATTCCCTACGATGAGATCTTCCGCCGATCTCTTGAATAATTTAAGCGCAATTTCACGTTGACGGTACCAATTCTGAGTATTCACTCGCGAAGATTGCATATGAACAAGAAAAAGCTTTGTTTTCGTTCATCTCCATGCATGGGTTTGAAAGAGACCTCTCCCCTCATCGCCCCTATTATAGTCCATTTCGCCCATGACCAAACACCTACCGGCCGGCCCCGTCCCATGACTTCCTTTTCTTCTTTTCTCACCGAAGGGACCAGAAAAGTGCGTGCGACATTGCCAGAATAAATTAGTAAAAGTGTGGTTTTTCGATGTTGACATCCCTCCATCGGTCGATGGAAAACCACTAGGATGGCGTCATGTCAGCTGTCTTCCCCCCTGTTGGTCTCCCCATCCAATTGCCGTTCCACTGCTCAATTAGGAGTGGGAAAGCGTTCGTGTGTCTGATTTCACACGACGATGGCAATATTCGTAATGGAGAGAGGCAAAGCTGGGCAAATCGTGCAGGATAAGCGGTGGTGATAAGTGGCATTTGATCGAGAGATTGTGAATGGAGATGTGCGTACACACGATCATATGAGTAGGGATGAACAATCTAGACTGATGCTGGATCTTCGTCAACGCTTACATTAAAGAAGGCGTAAACTCAATATTTTCCGGTGTTATCTGACGTCATAGGTCGATAGTTTCCGTAAACCACATTCCGAATTCGAAAATTAGAACTCGTTAGCTCAACTTTGAACTGAGTTACATGCGCGCAAAGTTTCTACAGGGCACAGGCAAAATCAAGATGCGCGGTGCAAAGGGAAGGGAGCTAGGTCAAGACGCAGAGGAGATGGGAAGAGACAGGAGAGGAGCGAAAAACTCTCGCGTCTGTCACTCTCACCCTCCTACAGTACTTCCCCCTGATTGCACAGGGAAGTGCTTCCCCGAATTTGGAGTTTACGCCTTCTTTAAGTGCACATTTTGTTTTCGCACCAGTTCCATGTCATTCCTAACCAAGTGGCTGTTTTCCCCCACTAGTTCCATTGTCCTTTCTCAAAACGACCGACGAAGAAGGGAGAGAACAAAGTGGATTTTCTATGGCTACCCTGCCTATAACAACCCGAGGATCTCTTCTTCACAACGAATTTCTCCGTCCTTCTCCTTTTCTTTCCCTTCAACGACTGAATTTCCTCTCTCAGTCTCTGATTCAGATGGTGGCTATAAATAATCGGGCCATCTGAATAGCATTTGGGTCTATTGTGAAGTGAGTTAGTCGGAGAGAAGAAGAGATTGGTCGATGGACAACACTGAAGGGAAAATGAGAGAGAAGACTATTGATGTCTGGATAAGAAAGAGAGAAAGGGGAGATCAGATGACTGGAGTTGTCTCCCGGAAAGGTGAAAGGAATTCGATTCCAGAGAGGGAGAGGGAGCTAGAGACCCGCCGCGTGATTTCTTCCTTATTCCGTGAGATATTACTAACCGAAGCAATCACGAGAGACGTCTAACACGAGAATATTCATCTCGATTAATGGCCAATATGGTAATAACTAGGCCAATAAGTGGATGCATTAGAGAGAGAAGCAGCCCCTGCTAGTGACATTTCCCCCTTCTAGCTCTTTTGCGGACGATTACTGGATAGAAGGAGGGAAAAGGAAAGGGTCCGTGAACTGAGAAGGTCTGAGATCTTGTGGATAACTGCCAGGGACACGACGCACTATGACGAGCAATTTATGCGCATGTTTTGACTAGCACCCGAAATTTACCGTGTCCCGATCTAAACGATCTAACACGCACTTGTGCTCCAAACGAAAGACTAATCGTTTTCACCCTACAAAATACTCTTAATTCGTACCTTTGAGAATGCGCCGGTACCGAGAACATCACGGAATTCGTACTTCTCCTTGATAAGATGACCATCGCGTCTCTTAAAGATGGTGGGCATTGAACATGAAGGGGAAGACTAAGAAGGGACGACTGCAGTAGAAGGGAGAAGGTCGACTACTGAAGAGGGAGAAGAAGAAGGAGAAGAAGGAGGGCGTGTAGTCTCCTTTCTCCCTCTCTCTATCTCTTCCCTCCAGGCACTATGAATACTCTCTCCTTCTCTTCCCTTCTCTCTTCATTTCCTTCTCTCTCTCATCTCGCGCAGTCACGCTTTCCTTCTCTTCTCGATGTCCATTTCACACCAAAGAGAATTTCCCGTGATTTTCCATAATATGTCAAGCGAAAACCGATTAAAATGTGAGAAAACTGGATTGGCTTTCATTATGTCTCAGTTCTAACGAAAGAAATGTGGAAAATATAAAATAATGAGTGGGAGGATGATAAAGAGCTAAGTAATTACAATTATCATCTCTTTAGTCTGCACCTCAACGCTAAGAATACCTGTTCCAATCATATCCACTTGCCTCCCACCCTCATGACCTAATCAAAGTCTAATCACTCCTTAATCACTCCTTAATCAATCACTAATCACTCCCTAATCACTCTTCTCTCACCTCCCACGCTCTGGTGTCCTCCTCCATCTCAACGATTTCCTGTACCATTTGATGCTGCATCGAACAAGATTCGGATTGAGTTGCCAGAGAGCACGGAAACATCGCTAAATTACCCATTTAGAGTTCGATTGAGGTAGACAAATTGCCCGTTGGAGGAGGGGCGATAGACTCGATTTAAAATTAAGAAATAATTTCGTCACATCCGCTTCCTCTTTAGTCGCCCAGAGAGCAAGTGAAACGAAGAAACCGATTATGACTGCGTCACTCATTAGGAAATGGTGTGATCAGTTCAAGTGTTTGTCCCAATTAGCGAAACTCGTGGAAACTCTTGACAGATCAACCGTGTGATTGTCTGTGTTAGTTTTGTGTTATTTTGAGACGGAATGTGACTCATCGCGACTGATTTTGTGCATTAATTTTTGAAAATCCTGCTACTTACGATTTCGCTGCGAGCAGCGGTAATTCGTCTTTGGTTCCTCTTCAATGCAGAAAGCACTGAAATTGCGAAATTTAGCGATAAGCTGAAAACAATGACAAAATGATGAGAACAAGAAGTGACGAGAGACCAACTCGAAGAGCCATGGATTACTGTCAGATTAGGAAAGAAAAGGAGAGTGCGAAAAAGATATGGAATGCCACGCAGTTACGACAAAAGACCATTTACCGCATAATTAAATGATTTCGAAGCGAATTGTAGGACAGCGCACTACGATGTAGTCTGTTGCTCTGTCGTACAATAAAGTTAAGTTCGATATAAAGTGATCGAGCTGAGAGAAACGGGACTGTCCAAGTGTTCGTGACTCGTAAGTGAGACTCTAGACTGTTGACCGTTCTAAAGGTCATTCACCTGAAATGGTGAAGACTTTCCCAGGAGAGGACAGTCGTCCATCAGTCAGTGGTAGAGTGAATAACAACGACTCTTCAACTTTTCACTGTCGACCACACGCGATCGCCCATTAGAAGAGAAGAAGAAAGGCAGAGAAAAGGGGTTATTTACAGATGACTAGAGACTCAATTCACCAGTCAATTACTACCATTGGAGGAAAAAAATACTGTTCAATATATTACTATTTCCTGCATAGCGCTTTCCTAGGTCGATTGGATAAAACATTCATGAAATGGTCGCGAATAGCCGAGCATGCTCTTCGGGAAATATGCACAGAATAGGCAAAGGATTGCGAGCAACTATGAATAGAAAACTCCGTCTGAATGGGCTACAAAAAGGCAATAGCAAGATATATCAAAGGAAGTTTTGCCACCATGAAAGAAAAGAGATCAGGAGATTAGAATGGAAATCGGATCGTGTTGTACTCATTTTAGTGACTTCCCCGAACCATGGAAAATATTATTTGAGAACCTCTGTTGAACAGACGGAAAACATGCATTATCGCGCCTATTGTGAGTGAGAGACTGAAGAATGAAGCAAGTAATAGTCGTATGAAGGGAGACTAGAGGAGAGACCTTATCTTCATAGGAATTCGGAAATGAGAATGAGGATTAAAAGGGGCGGAGTCTACGAATGAAACATGCCCGAGATTATGGTAGAGGAAAAGTGAAGAGGGGCGCCTCTCGAAAACATTCTGCATCTCCCACTAACGGATATCGAATTCACCCACCGACAATCAACCTCAATTTCCTGTGTATTGGAGAATCGAAGGATTGACAAGAAAATGAGCGAAGGAGACAAGAAATGCTTAAGAAAAAGCAGAGAAATGGGATTGAAAGGGATTGATGGAAACGACGTCTCTAAGAAGGAAAGGGAAGAGATAGGTGGAGTAGACTCCTTCCGGCTCAATGGAGCAGCAAGAAAGAGCAGAATCATAAATGGATTTCATTGTGAAATGACATCGAGGGGGCTGGACACTTTTTCAATTTGTAGAGACTGCAACAGGAATTATTCCAGAAATGGAATGCTTTTCTCTTGCCAATTCGCGACAATAATATATGATAGGAAACTGTGCAAATCGAGAGAGAAAGAAATAATATCACACCGATACAGATGTGCTTATGATAACTATTGCCGATTTTTTCCTGCTGACTATCACATTTTGCACTGGACAGAGCATAGCAGATGGTATAACGAGACAGAATCAACATCAGAAAGAACAGTACACTCTGTGTTGCACAAGGAATGAACGAAGAACAATTACAACTCTCCTTCATTCAAGGGGGAAATTCATTCAACTGGCAGCCTTGGATACGAATGGTTGAATACGCCTCGTAAAACGGACTGCGAATCGGTTGGGAGAGGAGAGGAAAGAGATTTAGTTATTACGGTAGGTAGAAAGCCTTCCTATTTGGGATGTTTCTCAGGGAAATCTAACAACATCATTGCTGATAGGCTCTATTGATAAGAGAGACATCACTCTCGAAATCCTAGAATGGCAAAATCCCAAAATAAGTTATCCAATCAGAGGAAATGTGAGAAGAGCACGACGGGCCACATCATTCCTGGTCACATTTTCCGTGTTTGTGTGCCTATTTCCATCCCCATTCTATCTATTCCTCACACGGTTTTCCTCTCCTTCCTCTCGAGTTTCCATTCATTGGACAGGAGGAGGGGACGAGGAGAGTGATGCTATTGTCGACCTGGTTGGTCGAGAAGGAAAAGAACGGAAAGGCTGCTTATTCAACCGATCCAATTCAACGCTAATCGAGTGAAAAGCGGGACAATTTGTTCCTTCTTTGTCAAAGATCACCAGTCACCACCCACGAACGAAAATGTCAAAAAGAGTACAATTCTTAAGAATCTCTGATAATGCCGTGAGTATCAAATTAAATTATTTTCTAGCATAGATCATTTTTCAACCGAGATCAAACACGGAAATGTCCAATTCTGTATCCACTCGACGCTAATCAGCCTAAGACCAAACGGAAGTGCTAATGGTTAATAATGTCAAGAGACTGATTAGCAGGGAATTCGATTAAAAGCATCGCGGGGGTGGTGAGTGCTTCCGATTAATCACGGGTGAGAAGTGGATAGAGAGACATATGAGCGAGAGAAGGGCAGAAACCCGATTAATCAACCGCTGTCGTAAATTGAACAGAAACCCCGACTGAGCTCATTCTCCTTTATGTGCCCGCCGTATTTCCTCCGAATTGAAAAGACGTTTACGTCGATGGATTAGAGATCGGAACTGACATCAGAATGACAGCTCAGATTATGAGACTTGTTATCGAATCAGAATGACCTCATCGATGAAGGACGCAAACAAAAATTTGAATGGGGGAGAATCATGATATCGAACGTCATCTTGGATGATCTCCATTGTTAAAGTGCGAACAATCTCGGAGAGTGCGAAACTCAAGGAGAATGAGACTGAAAGCAGTGAAGGGGATGCTGACAGTGGAAGGGTCTCAAGGCGAAAATGGAGTCTCGAGGATGGGAAAGAGTAATCTTCTCTCTAGGGATGGAATGGAATAGAAGAACGACCCGTTGAAGAGGATGAATACGAAGAACAAGTAGAGGGGAAGGAGGAGAGCTGAAGTGAAACACTGTTGATTACTCATTCAAAGAAGAGAAGATTGATGGATCGTCAACCGATGAAGGGAAGACATTCAAGATAATGAATGAATTCAAAAGAGTAAGAAGTATACTGATGATTAGAGGAAACTTTGCAGACTCGAGAGAGCTTTTCATCTATGAATTCGAATTCTCACTAACGATTACGTAGGTGTACATAAAACCGAGGGAATTCAGACAAATTTCTTTTTTTTTGCCGAGCGCAATGTGCGGATCTTTGGCGGTATCAGGAGGATACGGTGGGATGTCTATAGTGTATCGAGATGATTGCAGAAGCATCAAGTTGTTTTCAGCAGTGGATAATTGCAAATGGAACTGTATGCAAGGCTGGCCCCAAAAGATGGCGATTGCATTGTTGTGGGTGGTTGTCAACAGAGAGCTAAGGAAAGTCACGCGAGAATTGATGTAGGTTGAACAGGTGCGCCCTTCTTCGCAGCTATCCGGAAAGATACCGGTATGACGTTATTTCTCCTTGTCTCACGGAAAACAACCGCAACATGGCTACAAGAGAGATATTGGTGGAGAAAATTGTCTGGATTGACGCAAGCCTTAGAAAATCTGCGATGGTTCTGAGAAACCGAAGAGATGCAGAATAGAAAACTATTTCCGATCATTAACAGTAGCGAATGATCGTAGTTTGAGGTAATTCATGCTCAATATGACGGTAATACAATTTGATCGTGGATTGAACGTGACTATTAAACAGGTCACATATCAACGTTGCGATCTCGAAATAAAAATAGAAAAGTGGATATCCGAGAATAGAAGAGGTGTTTCCGGAGAAGGGAAGTAACTCAGTCCAGAATGGGAGTGAGAGAGAGTTAAGTGAGTCGAGAGGCAGAGGACCCACTTCTCTTCCAGAGACAACAGAGAAGAGGAGTGTTTCCATCTTCCAACCCTTCCCCTCCCTTCTTCCTCTCCCCATCTATCTGTCTTTTCCCCTCCCAACCCCAAAAGAGCCTTCACAGTGGAATGGAGATGCATAAGAGACGAGAGGCAGACAGAGAGAGAGAGGACTCGCCCTATTGTTCGTCTTTCTCTCTCTCGAGGGAGGACGAGAGACGTTCTCCTCCTCACCAATATTTCGAATTCCTTCGTTTCTCTCACTGCGGAATTAGTCCGAGAAACGAAGAGGATGATGGTACATAGCACAAAAGAGTGTTGTTTTCACTAGAACAACGGTTGACACACCGGACATCGAACGCAACTGAATGACCATTGTTGATTGATGGTTATATGAAAATAGATGACTACGATGAAAACAGCTTTGAAGAGTTACAAATATATCTGCAGATGTGTAATTTCCCTTTTGACGGGAACGAAAATGAGGCGATAATTAAATAAGAGAGAGGAAGTTGAACTATTTCAGTCCGGATTGCTGACGAACGACCGAAATGGACGATCGGTAATGCGGTAAAGGGCATACGATGGAATACGACGAGTGGATTTTATTCTGCGTCGCAATTTGTTACGAGTTAAACGGAAATCAGTTAACGTTCTGCTATAAATACCAATAGTGGGAGAGTCAGATCGGGTAGGCAGGTGAGTGAAGTGGTGACGCAAATTCGGATCCCTAACTCTACCCATTACCAAAGCAAATCTGAGATTAGATAACCGAATGCAGGTGTTGCGCCATTTAGAACAAGAGTGGAAAATGCACCAAGAATTTAAAGCACCGATTACTCGTCGTATCTGAAATTGTTGTCTGCTTCACCATTGCAGTCTTCAGCAGCCAAAATATACATCTACTTTTTGACGGCAATCATCATAGATACGCAACGAGAGGCTTCATCAAATAACACTATCTCATATCTGCTACGTCTCTTTACTTGTCATTCATATCGAGGGCGTATCAGGATCAAAAGTGAAATGATTCATTTCCTTCTCTTTTCCGAGATGTTTCACATCCTTGTTCACATGATATGCACGTCTTTATTAGGTGGCAGAGATTCGACATCACTGACGGAGGGGGAAATGAGATAGGGAAGGGGGAGATATGATGAAGTGAGAAGAATCATTGGCTGATATATTAGGACTACTACAGCCACTGCAGCAACAGAAGCAGTACCCGCTGAGAGTCGACTGAACGAGGAAGAGATGTTTACCTGTAAGGAATGAGGTGGATACCGTGTTTTGAGATTACTGTAGAATGGATTACCTTCTGGTTCCATCCTCAAAGAAGACTCCTCCATCGAGGGCGCAATACTTGGGACAGATTCCACGTTCTCCATTGGGTCCGGCATTTCCATCCTCTCCACGAGGACCGGGACTGCCAGCAGGACCGATGGGTCCAGGAGGACCAGGAGGACCGGGAGGTCCATTCTGACCGGGTTGTCCATCGCGACCAGAAGATCCATCAGGTCCGGGTAGTCCCGAGGGTCCTGCAAAACGAAGGGAACTCAGTAATGAGTTCGAAATTGGAGAGCCAGATGCGATTTAGTTGTTTGAAATGAGCGGCGAAATTGAGGGCCACTCGTTTGTTTTGTGAGTAAGTTCACTAGAGAGAGAAAAGGAAGCCTCGTGATGAGTTCGTGATTGGATTAGGGGAACTAGACAGATCTATGGGATTTTCTCTTACCGGGCTCTCCAGGTGCTCCAGCATCTCCGGGGGTCGAGGGAGACGACTGAGCGGGTCTTCCAGCATCTCCTCTCTCTCCATCGCGACCAGGATTGCCGGCGGGTCCAGGAGGTCCATTGGGTCCCTGCTGTCCCGGAGGTCCGTTGTTTCCAGGGCGTCCAGGGTTGCCAGGTCTTCCGCTGTTTCCGGGTGAACCAGGTGCTCCCTGGGGTCCGGGAGCGCCGGGCGGGCAAGGGTTGCATGGGGGCACATCGAGTTCCTCACAGACAATAGGCGGGCGACCGGGAGCTCCGGGTCTTCCGGGGGCACCGGGGATACCGGGCTTGCCGTTGGTACCGGGAAGACCGGCACGACCAGGATGGCCGGGCTTGCAGCAACCTGAAGATAATTCAGTTCATGATTGTCCACTGGAGGTTACGGTATCTCACCGGCACATGCTCCTCCAGCTTGCCTCTTGGCGCGGCCAGCAGTCGAATTGGCAGGCATTAGATGGCTAGGGACGACGGGTTTCTTGTGAGTCATCTCAGACATAATATCACGTGCGGATCCCTGCAATGATGCAAAGGGTAGGGAATCTCGTCCAGGTTACGGTAGCTTTTGATGTGTGAGCATACACGCTCTTCCCAAGAGCATCATCACATGTCCGTCTATGAATGACGTCGAGGATAATCCTTCTGTTAATTGACGCAATAGACCCAAACGATGATGAAAGAAGCCATCATCATCCGAATGAGTCACGTGTTGTTTGACACATCTTTTTCTCCCGAAAATTTCGCTCCTTCAGATGTCTCGCACACACTTCAACACAATTTCTCCGTGTTTCATCTTCAGTCTTTGACTTGTTATTCTCATTAGCTTATCACTCAACAAGATTGTCGAGAATATCACGCGTCTTCCCGAATAACAGGAAGCCCCATCCCCATATCCATCTATCTTTGGCCCGGGACCCCTCAGGGCACGAATTGAGGGACCTACAAGATCCCCCCCCCCGCTCAAGTGACTGTACCCTGTACACTACCAGTAAGTGACTCAAGGTAGCGAGAGTGAGGGAAGGAGGGAAGGGAGAGGTGAGGGAGGAATGCCAATGTGAAAGAAAGAGGGCGTATTATAAATGGCTCCGTTCCACCGTCGTGACCGGGCCAAAGAAATGAACGAACGATTTCGATGAACGCTTAGTGAGAACTACAAAAAAGATGAGAAGTAGAGGGCAATAAATCATGATAGGCAGGAAATACAGTACTAAATGTGAAGCACGTGATAAATGCCCATTCTATTGCGTCACTCCAAAAATTTACGATAGAAATCCTCAAGACGATTCTCATGCGCATGAAATGTCGACCGAAGGTCATTTCGAGCAGAATTCGAGGAATCAACTTTTCGAGAATAAGATGGATGCGTACCTTGCAGAAAGAGAGATCTCTTCTCGTTTGCTGTTCAACGTGCTCGACGAAATTGTAGACGATGGGCATGGAAATGCAGACAGAGAGAACTGAAATTGACCTTCCCATTCATTTCCTCATTCAATTTAAATGTTTTCTGCACAGCTGAGCAGCTGATTCTCTGAATAGAACTCTGACTCGAAAGTGTGCAAGAATAGACACGTTTCGCAGGTATTTCCGATGCCGATGCAAATATTCTAAAGCACCATGGATGATATGAGTGTCTGACCTGCGAGGATGGAGAAGGTGACTGCAGCATACGCGACGGCCTTGTAGGCGCGCTCCCGGGGATCGTCCGAGCTGGAATACGCGTGTACAGATGTGAAAACCTATTTGCCGGCTCTGAGAACCGCTGGTTCTTTGTGAGAGAATACAGTGAAAGTTGCGAAAGGTATCAATGAAAGGTAAAAAGTCTAATTGAATTCACTCACCAATCAGTCATCGTGGCTTCTCTTGGCTGCGTCTTCTCTTCGGGTCGACCCAAAGCCACAACCAAAGATGCTCCTCAGAACCAGCTCTGCTTATATACATGAGGCAAGACTGTACGGGGATGTGGAACGAGGAGAGACAATGAAGATTGAGGAGAGTGAGGGAGAGAGGGAGAGGAGAAAGGAGAGTGAACCCCCTCGAAAGGAATCGTTTCCGAAAAAGTCAAAGGGCACAGTGGCTCTCACTCTCTCTCTCTTTCCTACTCAAGTAGACGATTTCAATGATAAAAAGGGGCCAATTGGCAGGAATTCTTAAGCCTGAGGGAAGAAGGAAGAATGTTGTATTGAGTGAGGGGACCAAAGTGAAGAAAGAACGGATCTCCCTGTTGCAATGAAAAAGAGCACTAGAGTCAAGAGATGTCCGTGCTAAGGACTATTCGCCGTTCCTTCGGCCATCAAACTTTACTGTAGTTCGATCTTTGATATTTGTTTTGTGATCGTAAACTGACCATTCTCGAGATCGGTTACTGTAACCGTCGAGTGATCATCGAGTGATCAGCGAAAGTTTCGTCTATTTTCGTTTTCACTCCCTTTCTCTTTCTGCCAGCATGACTTTCACTCTTCATGTAACAAACACTTGAGGAGAAAGTCTAACGGAGCTAATTGAGACTTCGCCCTTCTTTCCATTATTTTCTCTTTCCTTGGTTTGTGATCGGTATGAGCCTCTCTCTACAGTGCACTCGACAAGTCCTCAACAAAATTGCTTCATTACTACAGTAAAACAGTGTATTCTGCCATGGGAGTGCGAATATGGATTATGCTACTGAAGGGGGTCGAGTAAAGGGAAGAGCCGGTTGTGATGGAAGAATGACCAGCACTGAATCTCAACT
Source organism: Pristionchus exspectatus (assembly GCA_911812115.1). Classification (NCBI taxonomy): domain Eukaryota; kingdom Metazoa; phylum Nematoda; class Chromadorea; order Rhabditida; family Neodiplogasteridae; genus Pristionchus; species Pristionchus exspectatus. The sequence continues at coordinate 13,995,043 of OU461582.1, forward strand.
CGATTGCACTCAACGAATAGATGAAGATAGTGTCCAATATGGTACATACTTGGGTAGAATAAATAGACGCATAATAAGAGAATGGGTGGTAATACATGGTAATTTTGGTAAACCTCGGATAATAGGGAACATTTCGTGTGTGTAGAAGAAGTGGAGTGAAAGGGTGCAAAGGAGTGGGTTGATATCCATCGAGAGAGTGTACGCACTGTATTAGGAAGGATACAAAGAAACGAGAGATATTATTTTGATTAGGGGGCTATGGGTAGGAACCGATGTACTAATTGAGTACGGAGGGTGAAAGACTGAATTGATGAGAGGGAGACAACGGTTGCATATAAGGGACACAGGTTGTACAGACAGAAAGGTTAACCTGTAGGAAGGGGGACTAGAAGGAGACGAGACAAGAGGGGGGATGAATACAGAAGGAGAGAATATGGCTAAGTGATTGGGATGTGACGAAGAAAGGCATTAGAACTACTGAAGGAACTACGAATAGAGATCATCGATGGAAGAAAGAAAAGGAAAGGAAAGAGAACCCCTACAGAAAGAGTAGGCTTTTGATTCGTGTGGAAGGTGAAAGAACGGGAAGAATAAAGAGGAGTAAGCACATCCCGGTAATGGCAAATGGGGAAACACACAGGGTCACACACACACGGGTACAATAGTATACATTCACACTGGAAATAAGATTGGATACACCGGCGAAGGAAATCGGGAGAGAGAGGAAGAGGATGGAGTGCAGTGAAATCATGACTCGGGTTGGAGTGAGGGATGAACAATGGGAGTAATGGGAAGTATTCACACGGATGAGGCTCGCGCGGGTCTTGGATCAAGCGGGAACCCGGGCGGAAGAGAGAACAATGAAGAGGAATAACGGTACATAAAAACACTGTGGTCGACTATGAAACAAGTGGGCATCTAGACTAGAGATGGGAAAGGAAGAGGGAAGAGTCGCGAATGTATGCAAAGTGAGCCGCGCTCTTCCACAAGAGCAAGAGGGAATGGCCTCTCTTCCACAAGAGTGAGATCTCTTCCCCAAAACTGAGAGCGAAAAAGCTTTAAAAATAAAGGAATTTAGGCGGATTTTTGCACCCAAGTGATAAATATGTTGAAAATCATTAAGGTAGGTTACTTTGAGAAAAAACCCAACAAAATTGCTCCATTTTCAAAGCTTTTTCGCTCTCAGTCTTATGGAAGAGATCTCACTCTTGTGGAAGAGAGGCCATTCCCTCTCGCTCTTGTGGAAGAGCGGCGCTCACTTTGCATACATTCGCGACTCTTCCCTCTTCCTTTCCCATCTCTAATCTAGACCCTAGAGAGGGCCAGTTGGCATCTGAGGGAGCTGTAGACCGAGGGGAGGAGGGAATCGACCGACCATCGACTGCAGGGGCTGCAGATTCAGAGGAGGAGGAAGGGAAGGCTGGGCAAGGGAAGGAGGTGCTGAAGACTGCTGAGTCACTGACTGCAGCAGTTGCAGCAACTCGAGGGAGAGATTCGACTGCTGAGGAGGAGGCGGAGGAGGAGGAGCAGGGGCTGCAGCTGCAGCACTCACTCTCTGCTGCAGCTGCTGCAGAAGGAGATTAGTGAGCATCTGCTGCTGCTGATCGAGAATACCTGAACGAAGAATTGTTAGAAAAGGCTCATTTATATCACAATACGGCCATTTCTGGATCTAAATCAATGAAAGACAGCTCACCCTTGAGTAGATCGGTGCTGTTCGGCACTGGAGCGAAGGCTGAAGTCATCGACGTCGTCAACGAAGCCATTTCAGGTAGAGACGCCGTCGTCGTTCCCATCGGAGCCTTCGATGCTCCCAACGGACTCAATTCCTGCTTCTGATGCATCCACGAGGGAGTGGTCGGCTGAGAGAGGCCAAAGTGACCAATCTGCTGCGGCTGCTGCAGGAATGGCTGCTGCAGGGGAAGAGTCGTCTGCTGCAGTGGCTGCATCCTCTGAGACGCCTGAGGTCGACCGACGGTAGCGTAGATATTGGGAACGGCCATAGAGGGAGGAGAGGTATCGAGGGAGAGCTTGCGACCTTCCACCAGCATCACGTTCTCTTCTCCGCCTGCAATCGTATACGTATGTTTACTGCTTTTGAATTTGAAAAAAATGGGGCTAAATAAAGTAAATCCCATCGTACCCGATTGTCTGAGCAGACTGGAATCATCATCTGAGCTGGTCGAGTTGATGGGAGACTGCGATTGACGAAGATTCGATGATGAAGATGAAGAAGCACCCGATGAATTGAGGAAGACGGCGCATTTCTCTTGATGGGATTTCAGTCCTCTCTTCTCTGCGTAGCTCTTGTCGCATCCAGTGCAGCGATGACTGAAATATCGATTGGTAAGTCGATCGATAATATCTCCTTCTCGTCGTTTTGTTGTGAACGCACAAGCGTAACAGCGCATTCTTGAGCGAACCTTATCTGCGCACAAACTCGTTTGAACTCATCTCGCGCTATTCCTTTTTTGGGAACCCCAATTCGTTCCGCTGAGGGAACTTTATCAGAGAAAGAGAGAAAACAACTAGGGATCGATTTTGATGATGAGATTGGCTTACGTCTTCTGTTGTTGGTGGACCATTTCCTGGAGGAATTTATCATTCGAAGCACCGAGAGCTGCGGCGACAGATTGATTAAGATCGAAAGGAGCCATCGGAGCATTCGGAGGAGTACATCCAATAGAGTGAGTTGCCTCGTGAGCTGTTAGCTGAGACTTCTGAAATCATTCACTCTTATTTCTTCAACAATTTTCGCCCAACTTGAAAAATCGATATCCTTTCCTCTCAGTTACCGTACCTGAATGAAGCTGCGTCCACACGCCTCACACGAATAAGGTCTCTCTCCAGTGTGAGTCCTTTCATGGGACTGAAGATTTCCTTGAGAGGCGAATGCCTTGGGACAAAATCGACAGATGTACGGTCGTTCTCCCGTGTGAGTGCGAATGTGCACCTGAGAGCGCAGTGGTTATATTACGGTAGTCAGTTGTCGATACTCAATGATGGTGTGGCTACCGTACCTGTAGGCTTCCTGCATACGCGAAGCTCTTGTGGCAGAACTTGCACACGTGCTTCCGTTCCGTTTGCTCGTGCACCTGCAATAATAAATATTTATTAAAATGTTCCGATATTCTCGACGATTCCGACTTCCTGAATTTAGTACCGACCTGTCGTACGTGCAGTTTGAGGTAGTTCTTGAGGGTGAATGTCTTGGTGCAGAATTGACAACGGAAGACCTTCTCTCCGTGTGTCTTCTTGTGTGTGTAGAGAGCGGAGGGAGAGGAGAGACACTGAACGGTAAGGGAGAGAGTAGGGATACGGTAGATCACACTGCTCACCTTGTCACACTTGGGACACTTGTAGTTCCTAATGCCGAGATGAGCGCTCTTCTCATGGACAGTCTTCGTTCCGTACTGTGCAAATGTCTTCTCACAGTATCGACATTTATATCTGAACATGATCACCATCAATTTCTTGACATTTACACTCTAATTATCTATTCTCATGTTCCCTTCTCGTTATCTCAAGAGGTTTGTTATTTCGCTAGAAATAGTCACCACGAGGAACAACGTTGGTTCATGTTGCAATATCTGCACGAAAGAGGCGAAAATGCAAATGGAGCCCAATTAGTTCTTGATTTATAATCCCTTAATGTTTTTAAAATAACTCACGGTCTCTCTCCCGTATGCGTTCTCTCGTGCACTTGCAGTGTTGCCTTCTGGGCGAATGTTTTGTCGCAATAATGGCATTTGAACGGCTTCTCGCCCGTGTGACAACGCTTGTGCGACTCAAGAATGGAGAGATAGGGGAACGCCTGGAAGAGATCAAAGATCAGTTTAGATACAGAGGGATGGGATGCAGCAGCTGCAGCAATCCATACCTTGCTGCAGATGTCGCAGATATGCTTCTTCTCTGGTTGAACTCTCAGACTATCGTGAGGATGATGAGGAGGTGAATCGACGTTCACTCCAGAAGAGGAACCAGCCGATGTGGGAGAGTGACCGACGAGCTGAATTTGATACATTTTTATAAATAAAAAGTTTTCAAAAAATTAAAATTAGTAAATCAAACCGCATTAATAAGTAGCTTTTGTAGGATGGCTTGAATTGAAGGATGCATTCCATTACCTACTGAGATTAGGGGTAGAAAGGGAGAGGTCTCGTGGATTGTACCCGAGAGTTTTGTGGGAAGGCAACTATGCGAATAGGGAATCAAACACGAGAAGCGATGCGGATTTGTATGATATCACATGAGGATTTCTGCTTATCCCCACTTAACATAGAAACGATTCAACAAACTGCCCGAAAAAGGTCCCTTATTCTGAGAATTGGTCGCTGAACGGTGAATTGCAACCGAACAAGGAAATAATAATTGCAGGTGAATATTAAAAATTGTTTATTATTTCTCGAAACTGTGCATATAATTGTTTTCAGTATCGCTCTAATATATATTGTTTCAGGATTTGATTGTTTTTTCTTTATTTTTTCAAGCTTTTTATTTACCAACTACAATAGCATTTCATGGCGTGGAGCCGATACCAGAGATCCGCGACGAAAAAAGTTGTCATGATAAGAAAATAGATAATATTGTACTCACCTCTCTCGGGGGCGAACAAGATTCATCCGTGGCGATACCCGAAGAAGTTGACGAATGTGCATCCTAAATATCATTTGATTGACAAACTGAAAAACAATGACGAGATAAGTTAAAAATAAAACTGACGACTCCACTGACGTTGGAGGCCGGACTCGAAATGGAGCTTTCCTCCTCAGCGAATTGCTCGTCTATCATCTCCAATCCCTTATCATCCTCGTCCATCTGAAGCAAAAATTTCATCCATTTTGTATTGTATTAGATCTCTTACGAACCATTTCATGCAACTGAGTGATCATTTGTTTGTGTGGAGGATTGATTGCAGTAGAGGGAGAGACGACCAGATCGGCCATCTGAAGAATCGATCGATGAAGATTACGGTAGTCGAAGGGGGCAATCACGAAGTGAGCGGATACGACGACGTGAAATCAGCCACGCGCACACGGGAAAGTTGCGAGAATTCATGGCGAAAAAGTGCAATTTTGAGGGAATTGCGGGGTTTGAGATTCGCAACACATTCAATTCTTCTAGATGACCGAGAAGAGAGAGGAGATCGGAAAGAGACGGCGAGGGAAGTGCCTATTAGAGCGGAGACTGAAACCTATTCCTCGGTCCAAAGTGTCAAGCTACTAATTGCGCTTCGAGAATATCGAATGAGTGAGAAACTAAGTTTAGAATCAACTATTAGATAACATGGAATGGGAACTTGAGTCGACTTGTGAATGGTTCGAACTATTCATAGTTCAAGTGTCTTACTCCCTTCAGGTCCTTCTCGTGCCTCCCCCCATAGTGCATTTCCCCTTCTTCTTATTTTTCTTCTTCTTCTCTTTATCTCCCTCGTCGTGCCATGCAGTGACCACCAGCACGAAGAAAAGAAGAAGCAAAGTGCGATAGGACTCGAGAAATGAAGAGAGAGGAGAAGAAGATGGAGAGAGACGAGACAACAAAAGTGGGGGGATGCAAGGGGATTGGAGCAGTAGAACCATCTAAAAATATGCCTACAGTCCAAATCTGGAAGCCAGAATCTGTCAGTCAGTCTAATCAAGCAGATGCATGACTATTTTAGGCGTTCATTGTTATCTGAGAATGGCGTCATTTCCAGATCGATCCGCCATCTGATTGTATAATTCCTGTGTATTCATCTCAGCTGCCCATCGGAATCATAATAATTCGCGCATTTGCCTTGCACAGGGCAAACACTACACACACACACTCTCATGGGTACACTCATCCAGAGGGAGGAGAGGGAAGGGAGAGAGGTAGGAGGAGTGAGAGAGACCAGACGATGAGAGAGTGGTCAGTTGGGGGGATTCTCCTGAAGGCTCTCCCCTCCCTCTACCCTCTCTCTATTCTGGTGCTAGTCGGTGCCTGCAACACCCCGCCACACATACTCTGTGTTGATGGATGGAGGGAGGGAGAGAGAAATAACTATACGGAGGAAGAGAGAGAAGAGAGCAATGAATCAGTGAAAAGAGAAGAGGACATCGATGTGATCATAGAGGGTTCTTTGATTCAGAGATGAGGAATGGAACACAGGACAAGGGACAAGGAGGAGAGTGATCCATGAGGATGTGAAGAGTGGAGAACATCGGAGCATCGGGTACAGAAGCAGAATACGGAGAATAATGAATACAGTAGGATTCAAAATGAGCCAAAACGTCAAGAAAATTCTCGAACAGGCCACGGATACCAACCACTAACGGGCACGGCGCTTTGATTGAAGTCTCTAATGAGAATGAGGGAAGGAAACATTCAATGAAAGACGGCGTCAAGAATGAACCCTCTCATCTCAAAGTGAATGAAGTCTTCTCACACACAAAAGGTCTGCCCATTGTCCTCTTCCCCTCCTCCTCCTTCTTCTTCTTTCCCTTTCCAGGATCTTCCAGAAAAGGACACTAGCTGGCACGGCAGCCCCTTAGTCGGGAACACGACTCTCCCTTCATTCCCCAATCCATCGCCCTCTCTATTCCTCTGCCCCTCTCAAACCTCCCCTTCCCTAACTGAACTTCCGGACGTTTTTGTGAGATGCACTTTTGCACTCTGTCTCACTCTCCCTCTCTCGGCTGTACCAGGCAGTGAACTAACCCCTGAGGGCGAAGGATACAATTGGAGAGGGGAAGGGGAAACGGGCGAGTCTGTATTCACCTAGAACCGCGAGGTGGCACGACGAATAGGGTGACATAGAAGATACTACGGTAGAGCCAATGGTGACCTACTCAGGGTGTACTGTATCTGCAGTGGAGAGGACAGACAACGATTTTGCAAGGGTGCAAGATCAAAATCGAGCACCGCTCAGCAAAACAGAATGGAGATAAAAATGTGACAACGAGTTGAGGTCAGCGGAAAAAAAAGAAAAAAGAGGAGAATCATTTGTGTTGTCCGATAAGGAAAAAAGAAGATGAAGATGAAGAAGGCAGTGCCTGGAACTTGAGAGAATAAAGAAGGGATTAGCATCCTTAGAAGAGAAGACCTACGTAGAGAAGACATGGTGAAATGCAGACTTGCGAAACCAGAGAGGGATACGATAGGTCAATGGCATGTCTACCGTGGTCAAAGTGCAGAGATACAGTAACTCATAATACCGTAGTGTGAGTGTACGGTAGGTCGGAGACGGGCAACTACCGTATCGAAGGAAGGTTCAGGGCGTGTTCACTACTGTTCACCCCTCCCTCTCAACGTCCAGTTATTTTTCTTTTGGCTATTTCTCACTCCCTCGTTCTCTCTTTCTTCTGGTGTTCTCTCTCTCTTTCGAGGGAGTTGTGTTGGGCATTGGAGACAACACGGTCCTGGCACGGCCATCCACCGATACTGAACCACTGGAGAGGGGACGGAGGGGGGGAGAGGGAGAGGGAGGGGAGGGGAGAGGGATTGAACGGTAGCAGCCCCCTCGTCAGTAGGCAACACAACCAGTCACAAACACTAACTAACGCGCCTGAAGTAAGGAAGCCTTCTAGTAAACACAAAGACGTGACATTTCCCATAAGAGATCACGATCTACAGTAATCCACAACTTCCTTAAGAGATCTCGATGGATACGGTAAAAGAGAAAAGTGATAAATCAGCCATGGGAGAGATTTCGAGTTAGAATGGATGAAATGTGCTGAAATGCAGTTACAAAGTAGGAGGCTGATAATGCAGGTGGAAGATAAGGACGATCAATGCTTTACTGGTTATGCGAAACGTGCGAAACTCGAATTGCTAAGATTGGTGCTGAGAATCAGCTGTTTCACACACGGAGAGTTGACCATTAGAGAGAAGAGAGGGGAAGAGAGGTAGAGAAGAGAGAGAAGAAGAGTACATGGAAAGGAGAGAGTGAAGGGACGAAGGATTCGGATGGCACTGACTGATACATGAGCAGAGTGCAATGAAAGGAGAATAAGATAGAGAAGGGATGGAGAGGGTAGAGAGAACTACGAAGTAGCATGGAAGGATTGAATGGGAGTAGGTCAATGGAGAGAACTGTTTTGAAAGTGAGAAATTGGAAGGGGAAAGTGAATGGTTTCTCCATCTCGAGCGCGGCAAATGACATAAGCGAGGATGGAATGGTCAAGAGAGAGTAAGGGGCAAACTGGTATGAGGAAAGATGCTTTTGATGAGTGAGAGGGAGAGTAGTGAAAGTATGGAGAGAGTCAAGCAAGAGAAAAGCATAACAACTTGAGAAGGAACTGGTTCAGGACTGTTGAAGGATGATGATACTACGTCAGTTTGAATGGAGAAGGAGGAAGATGGAACAGAATGACAGAAGGTGGAAGAATGAAGAGTGAAAGAGGTCAATGGGAGAATGCTGTGTTTGGTAAGTGATAGTGAAGTATCATTGCACGATAAGAACAATGCAACCTCAGCAGGAGGAATGGAGGAGCATGGCGCTGTCTTATCTCCACACCTTTCTTCGTTCCATCCAGGAACTCGCTCTTGCCTATTGTGAAAAGGGAAAGGGAGATAGATGATGTTTTGTCCTCTCTCTCTCTCTTCTCATTCTCTCTCTCAATTCCATGCTTCCCTCCCTCGCCCCTCAGGCACAGTGACCAGTGCACTGCCTGACACGAAAAAATAGCCACACACGCTGGAGACAGCCGGTGAGAAAGGGGAGAGGAGGAGAGAGAGCAGACAACGAGAGGGATGAGAGAGGGAGAGGAGAGGTGGAGGGAAGAGACAACAAAAGTAGGGGGAAAGCCCTCTGGCCGGCACCCAGTCGAAAGTGCGGAGAAAGTGGAGGAAAAGTGAGAGGACGACAAGAGGGAAAGTGGTCAAGTGTACCTTTCCCCCGAATGGAAGAAGTGAAAGGAGTGAAAGGTTATGGAAGAGGTTAAATGACAACGGTTATGGGATCAGGGGCATGAAGCCTTGGATAGCTCGGGCTTGAAGTGTAGCAAGGGTTAGGCATAACCGAGAGAAGCTCATCGTATAGATCACATCAGAGTTGTCCGAAGGATTGAGAAGGTTGTCAACAAGTAGAGTAGGGATTCTGGGTAGAAGTCTCACTACTAATTGAGACAGGGCGGTGCCAGCCTCTGAACGAACGAGAATATATGAGAAAAATAGCAACAGAAACACGAGTTGTTCATGCCACTTTCTCCCCTTCTTCGAAAACATTGACGATGTCCGACGGATCTCTGAGTTCCATGAATGGAGAAATGTTTCAGAAGAGAGAAATAAGAAGAAGAAAGAAATGGACCGCCCGAGTCTCACTTTCCCATGGGGAGAAGGGGTTCAAAGTATTCGGATGGATTAGCGGTTTCTTGTGATGGGTTTTCGTTTGTTCTCTTCTACTATCATGTGGAATCTCTGATCGTATAGCATCTCTCTTTCTCATATCATTCAGTCTCTTTCTCTTCTTCTTCTGTCCAAGAGAGAGAGAGAAAGAGAGCAGTCGAGCACTGACTGGCACACACGCGCATGTTGTGTTGCAGTGGAATAGAAGAGGAAGAGAAAGAGAGAATGAGGAAGGGAAAACAGAATCTAGAGAACAGAAGAGACCAACAACGACGTGCCAGCCGAACGGAAGGAACGGAAAAGAGGTAGAACCAGGGATGGATCCGCAAGGAGAGCCGTTTCACGTTCGTATAACGGTTGTAGATCCACAATAGGGCGAAAGTTTAACAATGTAAACTGCAGAAGCAGAACCATGGAAAGTATAATACACGAATAGCAATGATCCCAAGAACAGTGGTGACACAGTCCGGAAGCAGAGTTGTACGAAAGAGTAGCGACTGTACTAATCATAAATCATTGTGCATTCTCGAACGAGATCACTCTGCCGTAGGGTTATTATCACTACTGATAGAGCGAGAGATAGTGATATCGAGGTGTGTGTGTGTGTTCTTGAACCTGTTGACTAATGTTGTGTTCTTCTCTGCCTTCGTATAGCTATAGTGGTGGGTGCCTCTCCCCTCCTTCCCCTTCCATTCCTTCCCTTGGCTCGTCTACTGGCGCGGTGCCTGGCACACGCCGAGGCACACGCTTTCTGTCTCCCTCGACTGTCTCCTCCTCCTCTCCCTCCCTCGTCCTTCCTCTATCTCTCTCCCTTCCTCTCTCGTCCCCGCGCCTGGAGCAGAAAACAACGCGAGTGAGAGTGAAAGGAGTGACCGACAGAGAAACGAGAGAAGAGCAGAGAACTAGAAGAGATATCCAGGGAGAATCTTCGAGGGAGGTCTGAGGGAGGGTGTCACGCAATGGATAAAAAAACAGGGAGGGCATAAGATATAAAGCAATTGCCCTAGATGGACATACAAGGGAGAGAAGCGAGATGGATCAAACGTTCCGCGTTACTTCTCAATGTCCATATTCGATGAAGCATGAAAATTGTTGACGCACGAAATTATGAAAGCGGCTGCGAAATGAATGAGTCAGAAAGCGGAAAAAAGTGGATGGGAGGTCGAAGAGCTCGAGTATGGATAAGAACGGAAGAGAAGAGGAGAGAAGAACTCAAATAGAGTAGAGAATAGTTAGTGGAAGGAGAGAAGAGGAGAATGAAAAGAGAGACGGAGATCAGACTAAAGTCAATGGAAGGAAATGGTATCAAGTGAGGAAAGGAACCATTGTCTTCTCGGTACTCACACAGAAAGAGTTATGAAAGAAGGGAATATGCATAATTGATCTTGCAACACTGCTCATAAGATAGTTATGGCATGATAAGAGGTGGTTCTTCATTTAATTCAAATCCACCTTTGCAAGTTATTCTCCCTCCTCTTTCTCTTTTCCCTTCGGGGTCAATCCATCCTTTGATCACTACTCTCAAATTATCTCTCACTCACTTTCCGCTAGAGAAAACATCGAAAGATCTCACTTTTTAACCCGGAAGAACGTGTTGAAGTGGAGAGATTGAAACAACTTCCGATTGACATTTTTATGCGGGAATGATCGGTGAGATGAGAACGAATCAATCTTACAGTGATGACATTTGCAAACAAATAAAGCCACAATGACATGGAAATTAACACGCGACAAACACTGAATGAACAGTAACAACTGTGTCTAAAAATAATTCTCTTTTATCAGTATCGACATTATCAGTGAATGAGCATTAACAAACGTGGGGATTACAAATTATGAATGATCAGTGAGAACAGGGAGGGAGGGAATCATCAATCAAACAATAATTTGGTAATTAATGATTCGTAATAAATATCGTGAATGAGAACAAACAATCAATTGAGGTTGGAATACATGGTTGCCAATTCTTTCTCGTAATAAGCTTGCAGTTTAGGTCTCTTCGTCTTGAGAGTCGGAGTAAGGAATCCATTCTCAACTGAGAATGGCTCCGATTCCAGATGAATGTCTTTCACCAGAAAGAAACAAATGATATTGTTTACCGTTTCCTAATTAGTCGAACCTGCTCGAAACTGAACAATCCTGCTGCTTTTCCAGTTGCCAGAATGTCATCGAGAATTATTTTCTTCACGTCATCACGAGTACACAATTCAGTCATTGAACCTTCGATGCCGAGAGATTCCATTTCAGGAATCAATACCTACAAATATGTAAGTGATAAAGTATTTGTGACAAATATACTACCTCTGCATCAGGCACAACAATGGCGATGAGACAGTTCTTGAAGCTCTCTCCATACACGAATGACTGGGCGACAAATTTACAACGAGTGTAGATACTCTCAATCTTCTCGGGAGCTACGTATTCGCCCTATAGAAACATCATCGTTGATCACCCTCCCTCGTTTCTTACTTGTGCCAACTTGAAAATGTGTTTCTTCCTATCAACAATCTTCAAACATCCTTCCTTTGTCCATCTTCCAATATCTCCAGTGTGCAACCATCCTTCAGAATCCATTACTTCCCGAGTCTGCTCCTCATTTTTGTAATATCCCTTGAATATCGTATGGCCACGCACACACACCTGAAACCATTACAGTTGTATCTGCATCGGCTAACGTGAAACACAAAGGAAAGGCATGGCAAGAAATGGCTCTCCGTATTTCACATTCTGCCTCATTTCTCTGACCAGTGAGAGAATTCGTGAAATGAAGAGACTTATTCCTTCGAAGCATTCCCAAGATACATGCAATGAACACTACCCAAGATCCACACAACCGTACCTCTCCCACTTCATCTTCGGCAAAGTATCCCAACTCAGGTACATCGACCAGCTTTATTGCCACACAAGGAAGAGGCATTCCAACGTGTCCGGGGATCGCCTCTCCTTCCATCGTTGCTGTAGCTGCAGCAACGCATTCTGTCTGTCCGTAACCCTGAATTATGACGTGCGGTAGAAAGAGTATTATAGCACCATACCTCAAAGACGACACAACCCATCGCAGCACGAACGAAAGTAATCACAACATTCTCCAAAGGAGCTGATCCAGTCAACATCAGTTTCACTTTTCCACCCATGCCTGGAAGAATGAGAATATTGGAATTTAATATTTAGAATTTCGATTACAATACCTTCTCTGATCTTCTTGAAAACAAGTTGATCAAAGAGCGAGTTCTTTCTAACAACAAAATTCTTTATTTCTCTCTTCTTGTAAGCTAGAGCCACATTGAAGAGAATCTTCTTCAGAACGGATTTGTTTACTTCTGACATCACCTGTAACGATTGAGAATTAGTGCCATAATAAGGAGATTAACTACCTTATCGTACAGTCTGTTGAGGACACGAGGCACCACAGGGAAAACGGTAGGTTGAAGTTCCTGAAGGAGAGGTTACGGTAGAAAGAGAAGGATACCGTACCTTAATGTCTTCAGGGAGTAGTTTAATGTCTCCTCGATAGAATCCGACTCGCGCACCAACCATATAGCAGATAGTCTCGAATACTCTCTCCATCATGTGAGCGAGCGGAAGGAAGGATATCATTACGTCCTAAAATGAAATTACCGTCATGAAATAATAAGAAATAATCGGGAACAGATTACCGTAGCATCGAAGCATGTCGTTTGACAGAAGAGTACACAAGTACAATCAGCGATAACATTGGCGTGGGTGAGCATTACTCCCTCAATTAATTTTCGGCTTTAAAAAAATTATGTATAAACCTTCGGATTTCCAGTGGTTCCGGAAGTGTAGCAGATAGTTGCCAGGGTCTCGGGAGTTGGTTTCACGTGCTCGGGTCGGTTCTGTGAAAAATATTGTCAGATATTAATTCATTCGCAAAAACATACCCCTGCAATGTTTCCGATATCCTCCAGTTCAGTGAATGAAAGCACTTTGATTCCCAATCGTTCGGCCTCGTTTATCAGTTCCAGTGAAGGAGACTCCATAACGACAATGATCGATAGTGAAGGGCAGTGCTCTCGACGATGTAGAAGACCTTAGAAATGTAACTGTACATTTTTTTATAATTTCAGCTAACCAATAGCCTTCGAATTCGCTTCGCACACAACAATCTTCATTCCTGTCTGATTGATAATAAATGCACTCGCATCGGGTCCAAGTGTATCGTATAGAGGAACAATCACATTTGAATACGAATATGTGGCCAATTCAGTTATGATCCACTGTAATCAAAGTTTTCACTGAAGAGTCTTTGACTTCTATTCACCTCGACTCGATTTCTCGAATAAATTCCAATGAAAGTTTCCTCTCCATTTGGAAGTCCAAGTTCACGAAAAGCAACTGCCACATTATCAACCCGAGTGAGCACCTGATAAAACCTTTTGGATTTTTTCCTAGTTATTTTTTTTTGGCTACATCGAAAACGCAGAGTCAAAGAGGATTAATTATTAATCCTTTTGTTTTTTCTCTACTCACGGGTAGTGTCTATTTCTCGTTTCTCGATTTTTACGAATGATTCTTTTCAACAAATCGAGAAGAAAAGAGGTATTAGAAATAAAATATTTTGTTGTATCTCTTGCTCGAAATTCTCACAAAATTTTGGGTGATTTTTGAAGAACACATATCGGAAACCGCTTTATGGGCAAATCAGAAGTGACCCCGGATATGAGCAGAGGTTGAACTTATTGCGAAATCTTGCGCAACAGTCTGTAGAGAGACAAAAATGTATCTCAGTTCCGTTACAGTGTTTTTGTTTAAGAAAGAGACGGTCTTTGTGCCAGCAAATGGAAAGAAATAGTGAAAACACACAATTTTCTATTTTTTTTTCGATTTTTCGCGAAAATATTTTCTTGCACACTCCTGCGCACCTCGTGATAACTCTGCCAGATGAATGGTTCTGATCCATCCTTCTGCTTTATTCTCTGCCCAAGCATCGGCCCGTTATTTGAAATTCGAGCTCCTCGACGCACACCCTTAAAATAATAATTTCAATTATCAATTTCATTGTTCTTGCGAAAAATCGTATGACTTCATAGAGTGTCGTTGCGTCATCGAATAGATACTTGAGAAGAACACCATCCTTGATGTATCGAGAAATTCGAGATCCATCCTGCATCACACTGTTAAATCACGGTCTCTTCACTATATTCGTTCAAATAAAAAACAAATGTACTGTTAGTTTCTCGGTCTGACTCAGAGGATCGACTACGGGTTCGATCTTTCCTTCTCCTTTCGAAGTCATATAGTATCCCAATCCAATTGCAGCTGCTAAAGCTGCGCCAACGATTGCCATTTCTTCCATTGTGCTGTAAATATTATTTGAATGACAAGGAAAAGGAACATATTAGTTAAAAGAGAGAAAGGGAGAGACAGATTCGATCACACGAACCTGTTGGAAGTGGAATTGGGGCAGTGGAATGGCAGTATGCATATTTGAATCAGGGATTAGAGGCGCTATGTCATCTCTCACTTTCAGTCAATAAAAACATTGAAATTTCCATTTTTCTCCTGTTTTTCACTTTTTGACCCGGAAGAAGAAGATAAGATAAAAGAAACACGATTGATTTGATAATTTTATACAGCAATGATCGGTGAGATGACAAGGAACCAATCTTGCAATGATGACATTTGCAAACAAATAAAGTGACACGAAAATTAATACTTACCAAACACTGAATGAGAGTATTAACTGTGTCTAAATATAATAATTATTTATCAGTATCGACATTAGTATTAAAAGTGGAGAATATTAATTATGATCAACGATCAGTGAGTAGTCAATCATCGATCAAACAATAATTTATGGCAATTGATGAGAAGTGAAAAATCTCGCAAACCAAGATGAAAGTGAGTAACTGTCATCCAGAGTTTGGGTTAGTGCGGACAAAACAATCAATTGAGGTTGGAATACATGGTTGCCAATTCTTTCTCGTAATAAGCTTGCAGTTTTGGTCTCTTCGTCTTGAGAGTCGGAGTAAGGAATCCATTCTCAACTGAGAATGGCTCCGATTCCAGATGGATGTCTTTTACCTAAATGAAGCAAATGATATTGTTTACCGTCAAATATTAGGTCGAACCTGCTCGAAACTGAACAATCCTGCGGCTTTTCCAGTCGACAGGATATCATCGAGAATCATTTTCTTCACGTCATCACGAGTACACAATTCAGTCATTGAGCCTTCGATGCCGAGAGATTCCATTTCAGGGATCAACACCTACAAATATGTGAATGATAAAGTATTTGTGACAAATATACTACCTCTGCATCAGGCACAACAATGGCGATGAGACAGTTCTTGAAGCTCTCTCCATACACAAATGACTGGGCGACAAATTTACAACGAGTGTAGATGCTCTCAATCTTCTCGGGAGCTACGTATTCGCCCTATAGAAACATCATCGTTGATCATCCTTCCTCGTTTCAAACCTGAGCCAACTTGAAAATGTGTTTCTTCCTATCAACAATCTTCAAACATCCTTCCTTTGTCCATCTTCCAATATCTCCAGTGTGCAACCATCCTTCAGAATCCATTACTTCCCGAGTCTGCTCTTCATTTTTATAATATCCCTTGAAGATCGTATGGCCACGCACGCACACCTGAAACCATTACCGTATTATCTCCATCGGCTAACGTGAAACACAAAGGAATGGCATGGCAAGAAATGATTCTCCTCATTTCACATTCTGTCTCATATATCTGACAAATGAGAGAATTCGTGAAATGACCTATTTCTGCGAAGCATTCCCAAGATTGATGCAATGAATAATACTCAAGATCCACACAACGGTACCTCTCCCGCTTCGTCTTTGGAAAAATATCCCAATTCAGGGACATCGACCAGTTTGATAGCCACACAGGGACATGGCATGCCGACATGCCCCGGGATAGAATCGCCCTCCATCGACACTGTTGCAGCGGCCACACACTCCGTTTGACCGTACCCCTAAATAGAGGATTACTATAGGTTGCAGTAACACTGCACTTAACGCACCTCAATAACGACGCAACCCATTGCAGCTCTCACGAAAGTGAGCACATTATTCTCTAGAGGAGCTGATCCAGTGATCATCAACTTCACCTTGCCGCCCATACCTGGAAGTTTTGGAAGAATTGTATCATGTAGTTCGATTGCGATACCTTCTCTAATCTTCTTGAAGACAATCTGATCGAAGAATGAATTGTTTCTAACAACGAAGTTCTTCATTTCTCTTCCCTTGTAAGCTAAAGCGATATTGAAGAGAGTCTTCTTCAGAACGGATTTGTTTACTTCTGACATCACCTGTCGAGATATCATTACTATCTCACTCTAAGAATGATTAACAACCTTATCGTAGAGTCTGTTGAGGACGCGAGGCACCACGGGGACTACGGTCGGATGAAGCTCCTGAAGATGAGGTTACGATAGGATTAGATTATATGGATGTCATACCTTGATATCTTCCGGAAGAAGTCTGATGTCTCCACGATAAAATCCGACTCTCGCTCCAACCATGTAACAGATAGTTTCAAATACTCTCTCGAGCATGTGAGCAAGTGGAAGGAAAGAAATCATTACGTCCCAAAATGGAAGTACTATACACTCGAATTTATGTTACATTGATTACCGTAACTTCGATAAATGTTGTTTGACAGTAGATTACGGTAGTCGCATCGGCAATCACATTGGCATGAGTGAGCATTACTCCCTGGATCACTTATTTATTCGAAAATTTGCAATGCGTACCTTTGGTGTTCCAGTTGTTCCGGAAGTGTAGCAGATTGTCGCCAGAGTTTCAGGAGTTGGTTTCATGTGCTCTGGTCGGTTCTGTGATTAACAGCTAAAATGTAGAAAAAATGGAAATCTGCTCACCTGTGCGTTCTTGCCGATAATCTCCAGTTCACTGAAAGATATCACTTTGATACCAGCATGACGAGCAGCTGTTCTCAATTCTTCAGTCGGTTCCTCCACGACGACGATGATCGATAGTGAAGGACAGTGTTCTCGTCGCTGTAGAAGACCTGAGAAACAACATTGTCTATTCATTATCATGGTATTGCAGCTAACCAATAGCCTTCGAATTCGCTTCGCACACAACAATCTTCATTCGTGTCTGATTAATAATAAATGCACTCGCATCGGGTCCAAGTGTATCGTAGAGAGGAACAATCACATTTGAGTATGAATATGTGGCCAATTCAGTTATGATCCACTGTAATCAAAGTTTTCACTGTAGAGTCATTGACTTCTATCCACCTCAACTCGATTTCTCGAGTAAATTCCAATGAAAGTTTCCTCTCCATTTGGAAGTCCAAGTTCACGAAAAGCAACTGCCACATTATCAACCCGAGAGAGCACCTGATAAATTTTTATAATCTTTTTTCTACTCATATTTTAATATTTTTTTTCAGCTAACAATAAATCGCAAGCGCAGTATCGAAAAGAATTTGTGCCTGGGCGGTGGATTAACCATTAATCCTTTTGTTTTCCCGTGCTCACCTCGTGATAACTCTGCCAGATGTACGGTTCCGATCCATCTGCTTGTTTTATTCTCTGCCCAAGCATCGGCCCGTTATTGGAGATTCGCGCGCCGCGACGAACGCCCTGAAAATTACCATTGCATTAAGTATTTGAGCAACAAAAAATGATGTCAAGCTGTTTTTTGAAAAATTGTCCCTATCACCTCATATAGAGTGGTGGCGTCATCGAAGAGATACTTGAGAAGAACTCCGTCATTGATATAACGAGAAATTCGAGATCCATCCTGCGATTCATTTAAAACAAATTTTTGAATGACTATAAACGTTTGAAAAATTATGCTGTCAAACTTACGGCAAGTTTCTTGGTCTGATTTTGAGGATCGACGAGAGGTTCGATCTTTCCTTCTCCCTTTGAAGTCATGTAGTACCCCAATCCAATTGCAGCTACTGCAGCTGCAGATACGATCGACAAATTGTCCATTGAGCTGTAAACAATTTTTGAATCAGAATGTAAAGGCCAAGAACAAATTAGTTAAATGGCAGAAACGATCATACGGATACGAATCACAAGTGTCAGGTGCGGACAATGAAATGGCACTTTGTTTGCGTCGGAGATTAGCAGCTCTTTCTCTTGCATAAATAAGGGATTAGATGCTTGAGAGTGAAGGTTACTCTCTTGATCAAGTGCTGAATGATACATACGATGATGTATCATGATTTGTATCTCGCTACTTCAGAGGCGAAGCAAGTTATAAGAAAGAAAACTACGATGTATAATGAGCAATGATGGAATAGAAAAAGAAGCCATTAATTTTCTGAATCAATTGCACTTTTACAGTAAGAAAAAGATGTCAGAAATCGTTGACCTTCAAGGAAGTGTTTTATTCTGGAAGTGCCTAACTGTTCGATAAAAATGGAATAAGGAATAGGGAATAAGAAGTAGTGCATTATCATTCCAGTATAAGGGATATGCTCTCCTCGTTCAGACTGGGAAACCAGTTGATCTATCTCCTTCTCTCGCACATTACTCTTCATTCCACTCATGCATGTCGTTTGCTATGCAAGAGTAGGATGAAGAGTGATAGACGGGCTGATTACGCCATAGCTTAGCTACACTACACGTAGGCAATGAAACTTGATTTTTTCAGTCTAATTGATTCTGATTATCAGTGGTCAAACAGATATCAAGAGCAAAATTGAAGACGGTGGAACAGAAGAAGACGGAGGCGACAAGAAAAGGGGATTACGTCGAGAAACGGTAATCGAAACAAGAAATGAGCGAAGACGATTTATCCAAAGGATTCGAAGTGAAAAGTGTTCGGGAAAAATGTCATCATTGATTATCAGGCTGGCCTGATCATTTACGACTGGTGTTTCTTTCTTGTTGGAATCTCTTTTGTTTTCCCATTCTCAGCCATTCATTTTGGAGGTCCTCTGCGCTCCTTTGATGTATCCGTTCAAATGGTGATTACACTTTTATGCGATCGAGAACTGATTTCTGTAGACAATTCTCGCGATTGGAGTCGTTACTGAGATTCCATTCTTCTTCTTTCTACAGGTCAGCATGCATCAGAATATTATCGCCGAGTTGAATCCTCAGTGGAGACTTCCTATACGGTACGATAACAAGCCGCAATGCAAAATCATCATAATCATAATGATTTTATAATTTAGAACAAAACGTATTTGTGTGACTACATTTGCTTCTGTTCTTGTCATTAATGTTCTCGGATTTGCCTATTGTGGAAGAGAATCTGATGATATCAATAGATTGTACCAGGTAGGAAAGTACTGAATGTAGCTATATTATGTCTCTGATAATAGCATTCCGAACTACAATGGATGCACAATCAGCGTGGGACTCTCGTGGTGTTCGGAGATTTTGGACAACCCCAATATTTCAAACCTGGTACATTCAAAACTTCAAAAGACAACCTTCAAAATTTATAGATCCGTTCAGAGATTTTCATACTTCTTTTCTCACTGGTGATAATTGGAATTCCTATCTTCATGTTTCTCTTCCATTCACTAATCTCACTTCGACGGACACATAACGTAGACGATGTGTTTTTTGGAATTATCTATATTGATTAATACGAATTTAGTTGACGTCGTGCAATCGAACACACGAGATGGTGAGGAGAATGTTTAGAGTCTTCTTGCTACAGGTATATAATTTAGAGTTTGAATGCGTTAGAACACGTATTCAAACAATTTATGAAACTGAACTTAGGAAACTTTTTTCCAGATGTGCGGAGCTTTTATCTGCTGCACATTGCCGTTGATAATATTTGCGTGTCTTTCAATCATTGACACTCACGATATGTTACCTGGTTACGGATTGGCAATTCTCCGTGTTAGCTGTCAGGTAATCTAGCATAACTCCAATGGCTTGACATATAAATCGTTCATAGATTCTCTTTCTACTTAATCCGTGTCAGTTCTGTATTGTCTTCATAACCAGAAGCAGCTATGCAAGAAAAATTCTCAATTCGATAAGAGAAACCGATAGTTTATTCGATAGTTCTCAGTCGAATCAAATTATTCGCAAGACATTCATCAATTCTATTCGAACTATTCTGAGTAATCGATTTGGAGCAAAATTTTCGAATGTTAAAGTGATTTAGTCGAAGAGTTTTATAAACCTACAAGCATAAAAAGCCTCGACAAGCCTCTTCGACGATGATACGATTGTTCTAGAAAAGGAGGAATAGATTTTCGTATTTGACTCATAATCCATGATCCACCCAAAATAACACTGACCGCTCTGTCAGCTCCCTTTCTCACATCAGCACAAATCTTGACCGAGATTTGCTTCGACGAGACTCCTCTTTATCTGATCGCAGAATCTCCGTAGACTACCTCCATATCGATGTCATGACTCTTCTTGTGACCATGATGATGATGCCGTAAATGCGCAGAAGACAGAGAGACGAAGCATCCAGAAGGAAACTTCTTTCTAGCAGTTTCCCTATTCCTCTTCATCTCCGAAACTTTGTCTCCTTTGCAATTCCTTTATCATACAAACATGCTCAAAGCAATCTTAGTGATACGACATCTACGTATGGGTTTTAGAATCTTTCATTTGGTCTGACATCGCGGACCTTCCATGCCTCGATGTCGGGCTGACCACGTCCACGACGAGCCTCCTCGACGATGATACGGTAGATCTAGAACGAATCGAGTAATAATCCCTTCCATCCACCCAATGGGTATAGAAACTCACGGCTCTATCAGCTCCTTTTCTCACATCGGCGCAAGTTCTATCAGAGATCTGTTTCGCTCCAACTCCTCTCGATCTGCACTCGGACTCTCCGTAGAGAACTTCCAATTCAACGTCACGGCCCTTCTTGTGAGCGCGGATGACCTAAACGCATTTTTGTATCGAATAATGGATTCTGTAGTGAAAGAGAGGAAGTACCTGGACAGGGATCATGAAGTAGCGAGATTTGCCGTAGAATTTATCATTGATCTCCTCGCGGGCTGCACGCCACGCGACCTCCTGGAGATTACTTTTACAATACACTTTTTTTTCTGCCATATCGGCTCATGATTTCGAATTTCAATAAACATATTTCGTTCTACATTCGTCCTGTGCTTTCAGAACTGTTGAAACTGATCCAGGAAATATAGTCAACGAAATTCAAAAAGCGAAAGAGAGGAATCGTACCATCTCATCGACTCCCTTCAGATTCGTGACATCTTTCCACGTCGATCCAATCTTCCATGCGGGAGGAGCAGAGAAGAACTGAGAAGCGACAACAGAGAGAAGGACTGCGGAGAGAGTAAGACGGAGCATCCTGAACAGTTAAGAGGAATGCCGGAATGATATTGAACGAAATCATTGTTTGGAAAAGAAAGAAAAAATTTTTGATCTAGAGCAAAAGAGCGCGCGAGTGGTCAACAATGGAAGATCAGGTACAAGTCTCTGAGAAGAAGTGAGCAGCCCCCTTTTATAGTGTGAACACCGCCAGAAAGATCAACACCAAACTGAGAAGGAGGGAGGAAATGACCCGATTGTTCAGTGAGGGAATCGATGCTGATTGTGAAGCGTAAGAGTTCGACGAAGCGAAGAAGTGAGAAGGAATCGATGGAGATGGTGAGTCAGTGTCTTTGATGGCAATTTTCAAGTTCACCGATTATTAATTCACTTTTTAGTTGTCATGAAATCTGAAATCCGGAACAGTATCGTGAAATCTGGATTAGATGGAATCAAATAATTTAATGATAAATTATAAATTTCGCGCAAATCTCAGCCACAAAAATGCACAGAGCTTAGTTTTTCATTAGAAGTTTGTAAAAGTTGTTTGGAAAGATGATTTTCAGAATATTCTATATAATTTTGATTGCTGGTCGTTCGACTCGCTCATAGAAAAAAAAACACCTGCGAATTCGATATCCTTGAAAGCTACTTGTTTCATTCTTTTTTCATGCTTATTCTAATTTTTTCACATTTTTGAAAACTATGTGTCGTCATTGTTCATTACTCATCGACAGGAATTTGTAATATTATCCTGCACTCCTACCACGTTTATCCCCTTCAATCCAGAAAATGTATCACCACATCATTTATTCATCTATAAAAATAATTCCGTCTCGACGAATTCCAACACCAAACATTGCGTATCCATTCTATACTTTTTTACTTCTATTCCTCGTCTTTGAAAGTGAAACGTATTCCGCCTCTCGCAGTTCTCTCAATCTCAATGATCTTTCGTGCTACTCATCGAACTTCCTTTCACTTCCAAATGAGCAATTCAGTTCACCAACCTTGGTGTTGATCTAATAGCAGAGAGTGGACACAAAAGAGAAGCAGTGAGTAGAGAAAGAATGAGAGATCAAGTGAAAAGGAGAGAGAATGGACAATTGGATCGAACACCCGAAAGGCGAATTGGCCGAAAATTAGGCGATGTTCGAAAGAACGAGAAAATCTATAAAAGACGGAAGTTTCTCGTTGAAACCATGCTCTTCTGATTTTCCCACTCTTTTCTATCTGATTTTGTCTCGCATCATCTTCTTCATTTTCTACTTTCCAGAATGCATCGACTCGTCATTCTCTCCGTCCTTTTCTGTGCAGCTGCATCACAATTCTTCGGTCCTCCTCCCTCTTGGGGAAGTGGATCATCATGGAGAGATGTATCTAATCTGAGAGGAGTCGATGAGATGGAAGTGGCATGGAGAGCAGCCAGAGAGGAAATCAATGACAAGTTCTATGGAAGATCAAGATACTTCATGATCCCCGTTCAGGTTGGTGCACTATACAATCTTTCACATCAATCAAAAAAGTCCTAGATCAATATTTCGTTGCCAGTAATTCGATATCTGGTCGTTGCAAAATAGTCCGTATGCAGGTGATTCGCGCACACAGACGAGGACGAGATATCGAGTTGGAAGTTCTCTACGGAGAATCCGAATGCAGATCGAGAGGAGTCGGAGCGAGACAGATCTCTGATAGAACTTGCGCCGATGTGAGAAGAGGAGCTGATAGAGCCGTGAGTTAATCTTCTTGATCGATAGATGAAAGCGAAAGAGCTTTATTGTGGACTAGCTGTGAGTGACTATTGATTCCCTTCTTTCCAGATCTATCGTGTTATCGTCGAGGAGGCTCGTCGTGGCCGTGGAAAGCCTGATATCGAGGCATGGAAGGTCCGTGATGTCAGACCCGGAGAGCGATTCTGATCTGGATATTGCCATAATCAGATATCTTGTTGTATAGACGTGTACGCTCATTCAATGACGCATAAATGGCTTTTTCTTTATCAACAACATTTGAATCTTCGACAACAGGAGCAATGTTTTGTGCAAGCGAAGTAAATCCATTCGAGGATGAAACCGACGAGAGAAATAATTAATCCGAGAATGAGGAAGATGAGTGGAAATTGGAGTTGAGTGAGAGAAACAAAAGTGTAGCTCAATTGCGGATTGTTGTTCGCTGAGGAAATAAGAGTGAATTAGGTTTGAATTGTGCTTACTCTTCCGTCTCTCAGTTGTGATCAGCATCTGAATCGGAAGGTTTCTGGTTATGAGAAAGTTTTCAACCTGATAATGCATTTCTTCTTTCAAACCCGAGCAGCACTCACGTTCTCTTCTGAATACACTGTAAGAAGGGCGAAGTCCATTATCTCTCTAATTCGTCTCGTTCCATTCTTGGAAATGAGATACGTGTATGGTCGTCCCTCGTTCATTGCTGCATTCAACCATCCCACTTCCGTGCTCTGTCCCTCACCCAATGTGATCCTGAAGTGAAGGAGTTGTAGACGAAAGACTATGAGCAAGTAATTGGAGACGAGCATACATAACTCTCTCCTAGCTCAATCATTATTACTCACGGGACAAGTTTGCACTGGTTATTGAGTTCCGAATTGGAAAGATATTCATAGTATTCATATTCTTGGAAGAGACCGACTCGAGACGATGTCTCACAAGTCAGTTCGAATCGTTCTCTTATTGAATTCCCAGAGATGAAAGAAGAGTTACTTCCAAAGAGTAGCGCAATCTAGAATTAAACTTTCCTTTTAATAATAAAGTTAACTTTACCTCGTCATCCTGAAAGAGGTCCTCAAATGAGTCCATTACAAGTTGTCTCTTATTCTGATGGAATTGTGCTACCATAGTGAAGAAAGGACTAGAATTATTTAATCTACTATGTCTCAAATAGTATTATAATAAATGCATACGTTCCATCGACGGTAATCGACAGTAGATTGTTTCCATTGAAGTATCCCGACCATTGCTGTACGAGAAAAACAACGGAGAATGAGAATAGAGCGTATCGAATGAGGTCGGAGGCATCGATAATAGCCTAAACAATGCGAATTTCAGTCGAGAATGATGAATAACTTACTTTCGCGTTATCAGAATCGTCTCTCACTCTTCTAGATCGACATTTATTGAAGCACCATTCGAGAAAATCGATAATCTTGCATGAAGCATAGAATAAAAGAAGAACATCCAGAGGGAAAACAATGAAGAAACTGATTGAAGCGACATTTGCACTACTTCCGACAGCGCTCTTCTCGAGGAAAAGAAGCTAAAAATATTTCAATTAAAGTTCAACTCATTGGTTGCATAATGATCACACCCTGTACCACCCCGCAGGCTGAGTGTATCCGTAATTCTGAGGATCTTTCAGTAGAAAGTACAAGGGCATCACGGTCGAGAAAATATTTCCGTTCATAATATCACCATTTAGAAGATTTCCCTCATAAGCATTTTCAGAACCTGAAAGCGATAAAGAAAAAATAAAATGAATGGGAACAACTCACCCAAGAACTCGTAGTCTCGTAGGGTGGTTCCATTACATCCCGCCAATCGAGAGACATCATTCCAATAATCAATAGACAATCCCTTCCATATTCCTGAGGGATCCTTGTAGTAGAACGGGGCTTGTTCAGAGTGAAAAGCGAGACTAAGCCCTCCTTCAGAAAGACAGGTGGAAGTCATTGAGCAATTGAGGGAAAGGGAAATGAGAGATCCAACCGCTACTCTCTTATTTGTCTATGCCAGCTAATTTCTGCATGAGACCTTGTTTGTTTCAGATAAAGAGACACCAGGACCATTCTTGACTTCAATGGAGTTTCTTTCTGATTCTATTGTGCTCTAGCAACAACGAAGAAATAATGCATTTTTTGTTATTTATCACAGCCATGTTCTGAAGCAAGTGCATTTCTGGTATGTGAAGTGCACCCATTCCAGTATGAATCCGATTAGGGAAGTGAGGAGTCCGAAAATGAGGAAGAGAAGTGGAAAAAGAAGCATAATGAGGGATATAGGATCAGCGTGAAACTGAGGATCGTTCTTTGCTGGAACAATTTTCATTTTGAAGAAAAACCAGAGCCAATCAAAAACGAAGCTCACTCTTTCTCCTCTTGATAGTGAGAAACATCTCGATAGGCATGCTTCGAGTCAACAACAGATCGTTCACCTTTCAATATTTTATATGTTATATGTTTCTTGTTCCCACACATACTTTATCTTCCGAGTACACTGTTAACAGTGTGGAATCCATTCGTTCTCTTACTTTCCTCGTACCATTCTTGGCTATGAGAAAGACGTAGGGAGATCCATCAGTGAGGGCCTGATCCAACCAAGCAACGCCTGTGTGTTTTACACCATCCAGCTGGATTCTGAAATATACGCTACTACCTATGATATTATAGTGAAGAAAGTCGGTCTCGCTCTTCTGTCACTCACTGAGCTAGTTTGCATTGCTCGATGAGTTGATGGTCGGAGAGATATTGATAGTACTCAAATTCCTGGAAGAGACCAACTCGCGAAGATTGCTCGCAGGTTAGATTGAATCGATCAAGCACCGAAGTTCCATAGATGAACGATGAGTTTCCACCAAACACAATCACGCTCTAACAGAGAAGCATGAACAAAGAAATCATGTGCAAAATAACTTCATTATCGTTGAAAAGCGCCTCAAACGAGTCGACAACCAATTGCCTTTTATTCTGATGAAATTGAGCGACCATCGTGAGATAGGACCTGAAAAGTGAATGTATTTCGAAAGGTTTATCCACTTCTTACGTTCCATTCACTGGAATGATTAGTAGATTGTTGCCATTGAAGTATCCGGACCATTCCTGGACAAGAAAGACAATGGAGAAAGAGAAAAGAGCAAATCGAAGAAGGTCGGAGAGGTCGAGAAAGGTCTGCGCTGTCGAAAATAGGTAAAGAACAAACAGAAAATCCACTTCAACTGCTGGTGAGGACGCTGTTGTTTTAAGAGTCCGAAATTTCTTGAAAATTCGATCAATAAATTCAATGATTACACAAGACGCGAAAAATGGAAGGAGAACATTGAGAGGAAAAACGATAAAGAAATCAAGAGAGGCCACTTCTGCTGTATCTCCCAATGGGGTTCTCTCTAGAATCATCATCTGCGAAAATCAAGTTTGGATTTCATTCTTTATAACCCACATACCCTATACCACGTCGCGGGCAGTGTATTACTGTAGACGATGGGATCTCGCTCGAGAAAGTACAATGCATTCAGAGTTGAGAATGTTTTCCCTCTTAGAATATCGCCGTTCAACAAAGTTTCTTCGTACAATTGGCCAGTGCCTAGAAGATAGAGGAAACTCTTTGTTACAATATTCCACACTCACCCAACACATCGTATTGAACCATGGCCAATCCATCGCAGTTCGATAATCGGGCTATTTCCTTCCAATAATCGACATACAATCCCTTCCAGTTCCCACTAGGACCAGTATAGAAGAATGGTGGATTCTCAGAATGGAAACCGAGTCGAATGAGACCATCGGGACAAGGAGAAGTCATCGCTTCCGTGTGGGTGCTTTGTGTCTCTGGGCTCACGCTTTTTCTATTTGAGCATATCAATCGGGTGCATTTGGGTGCATTCAGGCCTTATTCTCTATTTGCACCTCGCAGCTAATTGTGAGTCGATTCATCGTGTCGATTCATCAATGCTGCTTCCTCTCACATTTATCAACAGTTTTCGTTTGTTGGGAAGTGTGACTTACTAGATAGTACGAAAAAAGAAAGAGTACAAATATCCGTAAATCTGTAAAACGATTCATTGGCGTAAACCATTTTATTCTGACACGGCACGCAGGCAGGCATCAATGTTGTGAGTGAGGTAAAGGTGTGATAGTACTATTTGAGTGATGATCAATGGAAGATTCGCTTAGGCGGCGATCTCCTCGGCGACCGGAGCCTCGGGAGCCTGCAATTAGGAGCAGTTTATACCCGATGCTTTCAGAAACGGAGATTACGGAGCCGGAAAATGTTCGACTCACCGGGGCCGCGGGTGCATCCTCGAAGTCCTTATCGGGGATCTGGAGGGGAATGGGAGCAACGGGAGGACGAGCGGCGTCTCCCTCGGCCTTCACTTGTTCCACGTACTTGGGAGGCTCAAGGTTCTTTCTGAAACGTAATGATGAAATCTATTGGATCAAAGTAGATATGCTGAATAGATCGTAGGGAAACGGCACCTGAGCTGCTCAAGTTCCTCATTCTCCTTTCTTCCCCAATCCGCAGGAGGACGAGCAGTTCCGTGAACGATGGATGGTGGCGGCTTCACGAACGGCTGCAAGAGATCAAAGATCAAATGAATGACTTTGTTTTCTACTCTCGAAAGACCAAAGACCACAAGATCATCTCACGTTCTCGAACATGGTTCTGCGGTCTCCGTATCCTCTTCTGTCGGTCTGACGATCGAACTTGGAGGCAGTGGTGATCTTGGGCGGGTGCTTGCTGGTGGCAGCCTGGAATTGATTTCAGGATGATTCCACACAATCAATGGATGAACTGACCTCCTCGGCATCGAGTCCCTTCTTGATGGCCTTGTTACGGGCAGACTGACGCTGACGCTCAGCCAGTTCCTTCAGCTGAAAGAAGGAGAGATAAGGGAGAGGTCATCGTCAAGAAGATTCAGAATCTATTCACTTACATCGTATTCCTGTCTCTCCTGTCTCTTCTCGAGATCGTACTTATCGGCCTCAAGTTTGACGATACGAGAATGAAGTTGCTTGATCTTCTCCTTGAGATCATTGGGAAGAAGACCAGACACGTCAACTCCACGGCAGACAGCGGCGAGGAAGGTCTGAAGAGGAGAAGGATTACTGTAGTCCATGGGGTCAGATTCCCTTACCTTCTTGGCCTCCTCCTGCTGTTCCTTGCTCATGGTCGATCCCTTCTCTTGAGCTCCAGCGAGATTTCCGAACTTGTTCGCCTGATCTCCTCTCGATTCGATCGTGAAGTTCTTGCCACCGGGAGTTCCGCTGCAATCGCTTTCGTCAATGGGATAAGGTAGTTCGGTCGGTCAGATTTAGGTCGATAGGTCAGATTCCTTACGCGGAAGCTCCAGCGAAAGATCCGGCCATCATCTGCTGACGACGCATCTTCTCGTCATTCTTACGTCTCTTCTCCTCCTCGGATTTCGCCTGCAATTCCATTCAATGACCTCGCAATATCTCAGATGGAGATGCTTCATCCTATGACCAATTAGAATTCCGTGTACGGTAGTTCGATAGATCATCCTCAAGCACCTTTCTCTCTTCCTCATCCTGTCTTCTTCTCTCTTCCTCCTGTCTTCTCTTCTCCTGCCATTCTCTCTCTTCCTCCTCTCTCTCCTGCTTGCGACGAGCCTGACGCTCCTTCAGCACACGAAGTTCCTCCTGCAAAGAGGAGCAGGATTACGAATCTCCAAACTGCCAATTCCAATTGATTTCACCCTATCTTTCTCCTTGCTTGCACGCTTAGTGGCTGCGTCAGAGTGTAAAGTGGCAAATGAGAGAAATCCCTTCAATCCCTCACCTCCTCTCTCTCCTTCTCGAGCTTTCTTCTCTGTTCATAATCGAGAAGTTTGGCCTCTTCCTCCTGTTCATGTCTCTTCTTCGCAGCGAGCATCGCAGCCTCAGCCTCAGTCATCTCAGCTGGTTCGATCTCCTTCTGGACTACGGCCGGACGATTGGGCCTGAGAGAGACACGTCTAAGGGAGGATAGAGAGAGTTCAGGGCGACCGAAGACGGTTAGTCATAGAGGAAAAGTTAGTAGACAAAAAAGAGCTGAACATAGCACTGACTTGACTTCGGGAGCGGCCTCCTCTTCAGCGGCGACCTCTTCGGCTCTGTAAGAGGGAGAAAGATAGAGTAGAAGAAGGAAAGAAGAAGTTCATAGACACACAGTAAGCGGCTATCCGGGATATGGGATGCCGGTAAATAGGAATCTTACTTGGATTCCTCCTCGGCTTCGACCTCTGCCACTTCCTCGTCAACCTCCTCCTCGGAGCTGCAATTAGGGAGTTTAATCATGTTATCATATCGGAAATATGGGTCCGAGATGCGCAACTGTACCCATGAAAGGAAGAAAAACTCACTACTCCTCTTCCTCGTGGTCAGACATTTTTGAGTTGATGGAAGAAAAACCTGGAAGAAACGAGTAGAGTAAGAATTCGTATACGACTGAGGAGAAACAGCATGAGGAATTGGTATTTGTAAAGCGAACTATAGATGAGAGGAGGTGTGTAGATGGGATAGGGGGCAAGATGGAAAAGGTGAAGTGAGAGCAAGTCAATGCAACACGAGAAGAGTGGGAGATAAGTCAGACGCACACTCACTCAAGCCGAGTGTAATGAAGAAAGAATGAGGATGGCGAAAATAAAGAGGGAGGAATCGGAGTGGGAGGAATGGGGAGTGGGAGGGAATCAGAGAGCTCTCGTGTTGTAATAGAAGGAGAGAGAGGGTGGATCAGAGAGAGAAGGCTCAATGAGATGGAGAGAAGGGAGGAGATCCTCCCATGATTTTACACTGAGAGAAGGAGGAGAAGATTGTTTCAGATCAATCTTACGAATAACGATTGGCAGAAACGAAGTGGAATGCATAGGGTTTCTTCGGCATAATTGATTCTGGCAGACGAAACTGAAACTGGCTGAAATAAACTGATTTTGCCGGAATCCTTTGAAAATTGAATGTGAGAAATAATTATCTTTCTCAACAACTTCTAGAGTTCTAGGGATTCCAGAATGAGGAGAGGATTCTCAATTTTGATATTTTTTTTATAAAATTTGATCTAAAACAATGGTACCTATTTTTGAGTTTGACTCATAGGGGGGCGTCCGATCCAGGGAAGGAAGGGAAGAGGTGGAAATTCAGTCACGTGCGGATTCAGTCACTCTTGAATCAAACTCATAAACAATACCTTTTTTGACTAAAAATTGAATTTAGAAAACTCTCCTTATTCCTGTCCGAACTATGCAGGTTGCTAAGCCCACCATTCGCTCTATCAAATTTACCATTTCAGCCAGTGTGGAAAATTGTCATAAAAATGAACATGACAGGCGTGATCAGAATCAAAATCTAACTCGAGAACAATAATTTCAGAAAATTAGCTTTTCTTTACGCTGAGAAAAGGTGAAAAACTCGAAATCGGCGTGATGTCGTCTGGAGACTTGGAAACAGATAGACTGCGAAAAACAACAACAAAACAAACATCGCGGAAGCAGATAGACGGCGCTCAATAATCTTCCTTCTTTGCTCTTGGTCGTTTATTCCTTGATAAGTCACATCTCTTAGTGTCTGTCTGTCTGTTTGTCTGTCTGTCTGTCTGTCTGTCTGTCTGTGTGTAACGTCTGTCACGCTTTCGTTTTTTACCCATTACTCGGCTCAAACTGATCGTACACGTCTATCTCCGGTACCATTGGACTCCTCATGGACAGGCAAACTTTTTGCAAAAAAATTTCGTCATCATTACGTAATATGACGAAATTCACCTCTGCACCGTTTTTGCGTTTTTTTCGCTGGGTACTCAACCAATGCGGGCGTGCAATACACCAAACGACTTGTCATGAAGTGCACTTTCACTTTTCACATGAATTTCGTCATCATTACGTAATATGACGCAATCCTTAGGCAATAACTCGTTTTTCGCGTGTAACTCAGCGCAAAAGCGTCCAATCGAGGCGAACTTAGGCTCAAACGAACCAGCAAGTGTATCGCCACTAAATTTAGAATGAATTTCATCATCATTACGTAATATGACGTAATCCTTAGGCAATAATTCTTTTTTCGCGTGTAACTCAGCGCAAAAGCGACCAATCGAGGCGAACTTAGGCTCAAACGAACCAGCAAGTGTATCGCCACTAAATTTAGAATGAATTTCATCATCATTACGTAATATGACGTAATCCTTAGGCAATAATTCTTTTTTCGCGTGTAACTCAGCGCAAAAGCGACCAATCGAGGCGAACGACTATCACAACCCGACGACGCACTTTCCTGCGAGCGAAGCGAGCCTGCGAGTCCCTGGCGGAAGGCTCGTGGGGCCGAGGGCGATCCGACAAAAAGATGGGATGGGGCGGAGCCCCATCCCATCTTTTTTCGGATCGCCCGAGGCCCCACGAGCCTTTCGCGAAGGACGATGCCAACTCGGTCCGCTACTGTGAATATTCTATACTATTCTATAGCAATGTTTGAAATACATAACCCGGCGACGCGAAGCACTCGCAGACGACTATCACAACCCGGCGACACACGCTCCTACGAGCGAAGCGAGTCTGCGAGTCGCTGTCGGAAGGCTGGTGGGGCCGAGGGCAAGCCGAAAAAAGATGGGATGGGGCCACTTCGTGGTGGGATGGGGCCACGAAGTGGCCCCATCCCATCTTTTTTCGGATTGCCCTCGGCCTCATGAGCCTTCCGACAGCGACGATGCCAACTGGGTCGGACCCGGCGACACCTAGCCAGCGTAGCTGGCTATTCTACGTTTGAATTCGCGTATTATTTTTGCGGTTCCACAAGTAATTGACCTTGCTCGCTCTACTATCGCAAAGCGAACTCACTTACAACGAACGTCCGGTCGTTCCTTTCAATCGGCTCGTTTTCCCTCGAGGCCATTTCGCCCCCTCTACCAGTGGGTATAAAAGAGCCGCCGTTTCAATGAATTCATCAACTGCGCTTGAATATGGACGCCGAAAACGCATACAAGATCAAAGTAAGTCAATTCACTCGTTCGTTTGCTAGTATAATCTTTATTTCAATGTTGTCATGATCTCTACTTTTCAGGCCTATCGTTACGTCGGATATGCGGCAGTATCCTTCTCATCTTTGGCTGTTCTTTCCCTCGCTGTCACTCTTCCTCTTGTGGCCAATTATGCAAGAGAACTAAAGAGAACTTCCATCCACGAATTGGCTGCTTGCAAGGTTACTTTTTTGCTTGTATTACTATATCACTATGAGGAAAGGGAACACTCTCCCTTGAATTCAACCATTTCCTTGCTCATCTCTAATCTTTTCCCTTTTCAGTCGTTCACCAACGATGTTTACACTGATGTTCTCTCTATGAAATCTCTTCCTTCTCACAATAGAACTGCCCGTCAATCGGGATATGATCTCCCTGTTGATAATGTTCCCGAAGTCCACGAGGAACCTTCTTGCAATGGATGTTGCACCCCAGGTCCCGCCGGACCCCAAGGTGCACCCGGTAGACCCGGTCATCCTGGAGCCCACGGAGCTCCTGGATCCGCCGGAAATCCTGGACGACCTCCTGCAACTCCTTGTGAGCCTCTCACTCCTCCCCCTTGCCCTCAATGTCCCGCTGGTGCTCCGGGTCTCCCTGGTACCCCCGGAGAGGCCGGAAACGATGGAATCCCAGGAGCACCCGGATCAAAGGGATCTGATGGAGAGAATGGAGAAGATGGAAATAAGGGAAGAGATGGAAGACCCGGAGCTCCCGGAAAGAGAGGAGAGAATGGCGCCCCTGGAAAGAATGCTGAGAAGGGAGAACCAATTCCCGGCCCCAATGGACAGCCTGGAGCACCCGGACCTCAGGGAAGAGTCGGACCCGCTGGACCTCCCGGTAAGAATGGAGCCCCCGGACATGATGGAGAGAAGGGGCAGCCTGGTAACAATGGAGCACCTGGAAAGGATGGAGAACAGGGAGAGAATGGATTCCCCGGACAGGATGGGCCCGAGGGTGAGAAGGGAATCTGTCCCAAGTACTGCGCTCTTGATGGAGGAATCTTCTTCGAGGATGGATCTCGTCGTTAGAATGAATTCTTATCTGTTCGAAGACCAAGATAAACTATTTCTGTACAAACAACCGTTCATCACATATATCGTAATCACCTAGAGACAAAACGATGATTTAATAATGAGAACATCATCATTAAAAAGGATATCAACTCGCTAGAGAATTTTCACGATGATTTTCACGACATTAATTCTCACTTTCGTAATCATTCGAACAACTTAATTTCGTTATTCACCATGGACAGTGGTCAAATTGAACTGGCAACGGCGCTTATTCACATGGTCAGTTCTTGTGTAAATATTAATCCCGGTTGATTCAATTTCAGTCATCACTATTCGGATTTATAACGAACACGATTGCATTCATGACAATTAAACTGAACACGAAACTTCACTCGTCGTTCGTCATCCCTTTCACACATTTCAGCTCTACGATATCTATCTTTTAGATTCGGAATAATCTGTGCATGTCTTGCTGCGAATAATAGTTTTGTTCTAGTTCTGAATTCTATTTGGTATGAACATCTCATTATCTCTTTATATCGGTTTTAGGTATTTAATGCCCGATTCGGAGATTTTCGTAGCGGGATCAGTAGCAAGTCGGGTTGTGGGAACGGTATTTCATTTCCACATTCTTCTTTTATGAGACTTACTTTCAGATTGGATTGACTCTGTGGATGCTCGGAAATCGTTTTCATCTTCTAATTTCCATCAATCGATTATTGGCAATCGCTTCCCCATTCACGAGTCACGCATACATGACAAACAGAAATACGATAATCGTACTTGTGTTTACGCTATTCACAGTTGCGTTGCAATGCTCGCCACTTATCTTAGGTGCGATGAACACGAAAATTGATTGAATATTCCAAGTTCAAGAAATAGCCTTCAGAACAATTGTGTTCATTACAGTGGAAAGCATTTGGTTCTGCTATGACAGGAAAACAATGCGCTGGGTCTTTAGCGATACAGAGAATGGCCGTTTCTTCTTTGAGTGAGTCCCGTAGTTAGTGAGGAATGCTTATTTTTTTCAGAAATGTATGTGATCTAGCCATTACGATAGAACTCACGTCAATTCTGCTGCTCGATATCATCACGTTAGCTCATCTGAGAACGTACAACAAAAGCGTATTCAATTTTTTTATTGCTATACTATCGACACGTAATTAAAAATTAAGTTGTGACATTCAGAGAGCTCTCAGCGACGTGAACGCAGAGGAGAGTCGATCGATGGAAATTCAGCTATTCAAACAAGTTTTGCGATTAGAATCTACTTTTTCTATCAGAGAGATTTGCAGTCGTTCAGTCAGAGTATTCCTCTTCTTGTTGACTTCATTTCGTTTGCATATATAACTCCTCTTTTTGCCGAAGATTTCTGTGAGTAGCTCTTGTAATCCTATTGCCACCGGAAAAATCTCTAAATGCTGATCATATTCCAAGTTTCAGCGAAGTTCATGACCACAACGTTCGTATGGCACATGGAACACGTAGTAGATGGGTGAATTCGACTTTCCAATAAAAAAGTCATTATTTACTTCAGATTGATCATTGGTATATTTCACACTCGACGTGAATTGTTCACACGGAAAAAGGAATCATCAAATTCGCTTGCTCCTAACTCTGCTTGAAACTTCACAGAACCAATTTCAATCCTTCTGCTATTGATCTTTTTATTGCTCGACCTGGCTATCGACATTATCATGACTAACATATCCCAGATATCGTAATAATGTGACACCGGGGAGATTCTCTTATGTTCGATAAATATTCGTGCCACCCCCTCTTTAGGACGCTTTACCTCCATTTCCATGAGTTCGGCTCCTTTGGATTGATGTTGCCAATTGAAAAGGCACTTAGTTTTTATAGCGTCAATTGCTTTTTTTCAATTTGGAATATTCATACACGAATAATTATTTTCCAGATTTACGACTAATTGTCCATGAAAACATGTTTGCCTCATGAATCGGTGCATGTTTCTGATCATCATTAGCGTAATTCCACTTGAAACTTCTCTCACATGCTCATGCCTCAGCCTCTCATTAGTTGCATCGATTTGGAGGACGCCTTTCTTTCACTACAAATTGAGAAAAATAGGTGGTGATCTCTCTCCCGTCCTCTAATTCGTCAAAAAAAAACAATGGTGGATATGTTTCACGGGGTCGGAGAGGATCTCACCAACGTCACTATCGCTTTCAATGGCACGGAACCAGTCATCATCTCCCCTCTCGTGTGAGTCGTTTTTTATTTACTGTATTTCGAACATATATGTGTCTTTAGATATCAGATTCCTCGTGTCTCCGTTCATCTTCTCTCAACTGCTTCAAATTGTCTCTGCATTGCCCGATTCTGGCATCATAAACCACGCTTTCCTAAGTATTTCCTTTCATTTTCCGAGCTGATTCGTTTATTGAGTGTGATGATCCACACGATGAATGGATGCTTCGTCGTCATTGGAACACTCGGAATTCCCGAATTACTCAGAGATGTGCAGCTGCTTCAATTCGCCAATAACTCACGTATGTATTTACAATTTAAAACAAATACAAATAGATGGGAAGGCATCGGCGAACAAGGGGAGAGGGTATCCCATCTTTCAATGGATGCCTAGTATTGGCCGTTTCATGCGGAGTAATGTTTGGATTCAATTGATACGATGTTCAGTGCTTGTCATCTTCACTGTTCTCATTCCTCGTTGTCTCACATTCTTCGCTTGGACGTCTTCTCTCTCCATTCAACGATTCGTCTTCCGATCTTCTCTCAACATCGCCCATGCAGAGAATTCCAATAGCCCTCTGATGATCGTTCTCACTTGTCTGGTCAATGTATTTCACCTATTTTTCTCCATCTCTTTTATTTCTCATTTCAGTTCGCTATTAGCTTCGTTATGTTCTCTGCATTCACATTTGGCGAGTCCTTATTTTAAAAAATTTAAAAATATTATCATGCTAGTTCTATTCAACGTGGATGGGTACATCTCTGGTCTCATCGGTATGATATTTCCTTCTTCGTTCGCTATCGTCGGATTCCTGGCAAGCGACGGAAATATCTACAATGTAGGGAGAAACTACTACAAATTATAGCTGACTTGCTTCGCTAGCTCAAAAATTGACGGCAAATTCACCAAGGTGGAGCGTCTGACTGAAATTCCCGTCATAGATACGGTAAGATGATTGGTGTGAACATATGATAATCGACCGATTAAGTCTGCTAACGTCATCTCTTCTCTTCGTCTCTATCAAAGAACAACGATGGTCGTCAATTTCACTATGATAATCGTATTCGTCTTTATGTGCGGAATCAACATGAACATTGTGGTGCGATTTATTCATTTTATTGTTAATTTTGGTGTTTTTTATATTAGGTACATTTCAGGCAGCTTCGATGGGTGGACTCATCATCTCTCTCTTTCTCACAATCGCCCTCGCAGCTCAACAGAGACGCCGTCGTAGGACTGATGCTGTCAAAGAGGCTAGTAGAAACAGAAATAAAAAGATACAACAAGATTGAACAGGCGAATGAGAAGGAGAATCGTCGTTCAAGAAGGATGGTGGACCGATTCGATTCACTGGAAGTGGATTCGATCGAAATGGGAACTCATCGAAACAGACCAATCACAGCGACTTCCATGCCTCTTGAGGCTCAAGTTCACAGAATCTGAGGAAGACGCTCTTATTTCCCTGTATTCCAATGATCAGCAGAATAACAATGCATACGCCGTTGTTTGGTGTCGTGGCAGTCAACAAAAAGTTCACAAAATATGAATACTTATCCGGAATATTTATCACCTTTTCTTTGCAGTTCTAATAATGGTGAATGAAAAACTGAAATTATATCGTAAATAGAGAAATAAAAAGTAAACCAGGAGATACTGTGACAACGCCTTCTCTCTCTCTCTCTCTCTCTCTTTTGGACTACATTCTCTCTCCAGCAACAACAATGGTTTAATTATCTAAATGCACAGTCAAACGGCATATTACAGTCTTCCATTCCATAAACTTCCGGTAGTTGAAAACACAAATTACACCTTCTGTTCATCCGCTCTTCCAGTCAGTTCATTCTGAAAAAAGACGATGGTTCTACGTAGTCAGATATTCTTCGATTCTCATTTCTCTAATCAATATTTCTCGATGTTTGGAATTCTCTTCGCTACAGAGGTAAACGATCTGCAGATACAATAATCTAACACTATTTTATCATCGCTATTTTTCATCAGATTTTATCATCGATTTTCTTGCTTGGAGGGATCCCATTTTTCATATTCGGAGTCATGAAAAAGAGAAAAATTCATAGAAACGTTTGTACTTTGTTAATTGTGTTCATTCATTATTGGAAACCATAGATTCGAATCATAATATGTCATATTTGGTTCCGTTATGGTACTGCGATTGTCGGTCGTCTTATTCTTATCTACTACCAAATATTCTCAATCAATTGGACAGGTATCGTGCAAAATTTGAATTAGACCGTAATAAATCTTCATAGATTCGGACATGATATTTTCAATGGCAAATCTCATGAGAGGATCATTTACTGGTTACTTAACTTCATTGTGAGTAAGAAAAAAGTAATTGCAAATATTTTCCTATTTCAGCATGCTTTGCATTGCATTCGAACGTTATATTGCCACGTGTCTGTGGAACTGGTTATTTTATTTTGTCTTTTAATTTTTGCTGTGATATATATATGTAATATCTTCCTCGGAAAATATTGTAAAAAATTATAGGTATGAGAAACAAAGAAATATCACAATCTCTATTGCTGTGATTAGCCTGTCGATTGTCGAGATACTGGGAAATATCGCCGCGTATTTGTACGCTTATGGTATATTATCTCAACAACGCAAATAGAAGAACCTGACTTCAGAACTGCTGACAATTCAACAACATTACATTTTGATGTTCGGTTATGCATTGGGAAGCACAGTTGTAAGTGATAAGAGATTGTATCCATACTAGATACCGTATATTCAAACAGTTAATTGTAGTGTATTGTTTTGGTTTGCGTGATTAACCTTCGAATAATGACGGATTTGAGGAGAGGCGCGAGGTTAGGGAATCAGTAGTAATTTTAAGTCAAATCAAGTTTCAGAATAGATAGTTATTCAATCAATCGAACGTATCAAATCCGTGAGAATTTGAAAGTCATCGAAGTAGGTTGAAATATGAAAAAGGAATATTTGTATATCTCCTCAGAATCTCATTCAATTCGTTGGCCCGACGGTTATATTGAATATCCCCTGTTTTCTGTTCTATGGACTGTATGCCTTCCTTCCCGAGAGTTTGAATACATATCGCTATTTCGGAGCTGAGTTCTATGATATCTGCACTATACTGTAAGTACATTCTCATAACTGTCTCTCCTTTCTCCTTTATAAATTACAGGTACGGCCTCGCCTATACCATCATCATGATATTCTCACGAAATAAAATGCGAAAACTTTGGGTAAGGTTTTCATTAAATTTTAAATTTATTTTTTATATTTTTTATTTAAGAACTTCCGATTGCTTGACCTTACTGGACAACAGAGTGCAGGAAAAAATAGTTCATCGGAAGGAGATGTCTACTTCATGCAACTTAGTGCTCAATTTGAACTTCAATCAACGAAATAAGATAACTAATTTGCATTCTTTTTGCAAACAGTGTCGATGTCTAGACGACTTCTTTAGAGATACATCGTCTAAACGAGAATTAGGGAGGCATACATTCCCATTCTTCCGTTCCACATCATTCCAAATTGGTGAAATTGACGTAGAGTAACGCTCATTTTGACCATTCTCGATCAAAGTGAGATGAGAAAATGAGATGTAGAATATCTCCCTCGTTTTAGTCTAGACGATTTATCTCTTGAGAAATCGACTAGACGTCAACACTGTTTGCAGTATACCTCTTATTTCTGTCTGAATGGATATTTACTAGGTTCACGCATCTCGTACTATATAATTGAAGATAAATATCGAAGTAAATTAATTTCATATTAAACAATTTAATGAGAATAAATTTATTGCATGAAGCAATCCAGAAAACAATACCCGATTGAACAAAGAGTAGTATTTACAATTATGTAATTTTAATTATTTTTAAAAAATATCAAATAATTCGATCTCCTCCTTTCCTAACATTCCGACGAGCGAGCATGGCGAGATTTATACTGAAAATTTTGCAAAATTCGATATTTTGTGTTAGAGTACCTCATATTCCGTTCTCGCGTCATGAAGTCCATTCGACGACTGTGAGATTGAGCGATAATACTGAAATGCGCATTATAATAAGGATGGGTCAAACATGGGTTACCTCGGTTCAGACGACTCGAGAGATCTAACTGATTTCGACGGAGTTTCTGTGAGCGCTGATCCTCGAACAATCTCCAGTCGTCCCTACAAATTTTGTGGATTATCTATCGATCGACATAATGTCCTGTGTTTCTTTTTTCAACCTGAAGTTGATCTTCTTCTGCATCTGAATCGTCATCTTCCTTTGACGTTCTTGTGGGAATGAAACTACGAGGGACTGAAATTGGGCAATGCTTTTAGAATTAATGAACAGTGAATTCACTGCCTTCACTGTTATCCGTGCTGTCTTCCTCATTCGGTTTCAGCTCCCCCCTGTTCACCGCTTCCACGGCCTCACGCACCTGCATCCAAATACATGACAATAAATATCAGATATTTGTAGGGAAAAAAGATATCTAGTTGTTGACGCCTACTTCTTTCAGAGCAACGACTCCTCTGAGAGCTCCTCTCTCAGTAATATAGATGTGTTTGACCGAAAGCAGAGAGAACAGCCAATGAATCTGAACGAAATCTGTTTAGTGAATAGCTGAATAATATTCGTCTGAGATAGTGTGATTAGTTAAAAATTAAAAGTGTTTCGTACCTTGAACAAAGATGTGCGTGAAGTCACTTGTATGGGGGTTTCATCGATTGAGATGCTGTCCAAGTCGATTATCTCTTCCAATATAGCACTCTCTGCCGACGCTATCTGATGTTCAATCTTTGTTACACGTATGTCATCTTGCATCATTATTCTTACTTCATCATTTGTCGGTGCTTCGTTGGCGCCGTGGACAGGTGAAGGCTGAATTCACAGAGTTCACAGTATCATAGTTCAAACAAGTATAGACAAAAGACAATAACATAGCAAATTTCTCTTCTCTTAATTATCAGTGCACTTACCACTTCTGATTGACTGTTGCTCAAACTACGCATAAGTGTGCGGAGAGAGAAAATGCGATGAAGACTTCTGAATGGAAATTCATTGTGTATCAAAAGTTTTGGCAACGGATAAAAGCCCAAAAGTATTGGAAGGGTTGCAATCAAGGAAAAACTAACTGTTGATTTATTCCATTTGCAGGCGACGATTTTCCACTCAAAAGATTTTTGCCAATCTGTATGAGAATATGGATGCTTCATTACCGTTTACAATCTTACTATATCATTTACGAATCGATCCAACTTCCGCCGGTCTACAGTCCCAATGAACAGTTCCGTTTCTTAAAAAAATGAAGTTATTCGGGAGAAAATGGTGGATTTCACCCGGTGAATCGACGATTGGAATAGTGGAAATCTTCGAGGCTTTATTGAGCAGCTCCCGTACTTCTTGATAAGTGGACTGTTTGTGTATGAAGTGAACAGGGCTGATCATGAACTGTCCTACTTTGATCGAGTGGAATCTGAAAGTCGATGTTTAACAATTTCCCACATGTTTGCATCATACACGGAAGATCCTCGCGATAGATCAGGGAGATACGGTAGTTTTCGTAATTGAATAATGGAATCGATAATTGAGATCTCAAAGAACGAACAGACTGTGTTTGCTACGATGACTGCTATCTAGAATGGATCATGTGAGTCAACAGGACATCCTGTGCTAAATCTCACCAATACAGGCAATAGATGCACCAGCTGGCCCGTCATCTCAAACATGATTACTGCAGTGGAAACGGTGTGAGTCACTGAGCCAACCATCGCTGCAGAAGCTGAAACGAGGGAAAGAGTTATCGAATCTGCGAGGGTTCTCTCGTGTCATTTACAAATAGCTATTGAGAATTAGTGGAAAAAGAGATATGCCCACCTGCGACTGCGTAGACTCCAGGGAATATTGCTTGACGAACGGCGCCACTCCACATGAAACCATCGTTGATGAGGGATACGATCTCCCCTGGATACATGAGTTAGCTATCGCATGAAAAAGTGTGTTAGAACAAGGTACCCATTAGCCTTCCTGTGGCTGCTCCAATTCCAAGTGAAGAGATTATTATACCGGAAGGAATGGGCATGGTGTGGCAGAAGATTGATAGGAAGAACTGAACGCAGGTAATTGTTTCTTTTGTTTCTCCAATCAGTAAGAACTCACATGGACGACAATGAATACAGGGAGAGAGACGAAGATGGAAACGTCGTGGTGCAGTCCATTGTAATTCCCCGTAATTGACTTCAACGATTAACTCAGTTATTGTCTGAATTGTCATAGACATACCGAATTGCAAACTGGTCCGAAGTCCACTTCAGTCCATGTACAAGAAGCGAAGAAATCGATGAGTGTTGTTAGGAACTTTTTCTGGAAATTCGAAATAGTTAAACTCCATTTCAGTTTATATCAACCTTGCCAGCCATGAACTGTCCCAGCGACTCCGGATAGGTAATCGATCCAACGATAGCAGATATCAACAGAGGATACACGAAGAAACTGAAAGGAAGAATGTAGATTGGATAGTGAAATTTATGTTAATTACTTGGCTTGGAAGACTTTCTTACACAGCCAATTCCGTCTGAGAAATAAAACCAGGAAACGATGAAA
The DNA here is from genome assembly GCA_911812115.1 of Pristionchus exspectatus. Classification (NCBI taxonomy): domain Eukaryota; kingdom Metazoa; phylum Nematoda; class Chromadorea; order Rhabditida; family Neodiplogasteridae; genus Pristionchus; species Pristionchus exspectatus. The sequence continues at coordinate 14,037,113 of OU461582.1, forward strand.
CTTGATAAATAACACTGAGATTATGCCGATGAAGATTCTACAATTGTTCGATTTTATCTGGAATCTTCTAAAGGCAAATTACCCTAGCAGAGCGAACAAGGGAAGTTCCTGAGCCGAGAATGCCTTTCCTGTGGGGAAGCTTGTTTGGAACTGTGGTTGAATGTTCACTGAAAGTATAAATTGCATCGTGATCAACTCACGATCTGACTTACTAAATGGATCATTGATAGCAGGAAGAACGACGAGAATCACAAGCGCTGCCCATGAAGCTGCGTAGAAACATCGCCAGTAGTTACTTAATATTGTGATCGTCATTTATTTATCAACAACCACTTTTCATTTTTCATAAAGCATAATTATCCATTTTCTGACCGAACGGCGAAGAGCACAGAGGTCAATTCGATGGACAGGAGAACTCCTCCAATGGGAGCTGAGAAGGTCGCAGCCACGCCCACTGCTGCACCTGCTGCAAGCATCTCACTGCATCGACTCTCATTGCCGTAGATTCCCTGGAAATATTCGTGAAATTATCTCTTTTTAACTTTCCATGTAAAACAAAATTTTATTGAGACAGGTAAGCAAAATAATGCTTTATTTTTGAATATGATCGTTCTCTAAATGGGAGTAGAGAACTCGAAATCGCACGATGGACTGTGACGTCCCGATCGGATTAGCATAAAAGAGAAGAGGGGGAGGAAAACGAAGTTAGGGTAAGCGGAATCGAATGGTAATCTCGTCCTCTTTGGTATCGAGATTCTTGTGATAGAGTGAATTATTGAAAAGGAAATACAAACGGTGAATGCAGCGAGACGGGACAGTTGCATGGCGAAAGCAGCGAAAATGTGTACGAGAGGTCCCTAAAAATCCATTAGTCAATGACGTCATCCTTGTTTCACGTTACCTCTCTCCCATTAGGAATTCCTGAACTCATGGAGAGTGTCAGTCCAATGAACTTTCCAATCATAGTTCGGATAGTGAGATACTCTTTGAGAATAGTTCCACGCAGGATACATTTCATCTCGGGAAAACCCGAACCTGGAAGGGAAAAAGAATAATAATATATCAATTAGTATTGCTCACCAGTAGCTCCCGTTGCAATGTACTTTGTGCATGCGGCTGATAACATGATGAGAATAACGATAAATCCCACCCATACACCTCAAGGAATAATTCACCAGTGAGATCAAAGATCATTCAATACCGTAAGTGGCGGGAATCCTCCATCCGGTTTCAATCTTATTCGCTTCATTATACCATACGAGATGGACTGTAAAACGTGTAGATCTGATGGAAAATAATTGATTGTACCTTGACTGAGTCGACTGATGATAAACTCAAGGAGAACGGCAATAGCTGCACAAGCGAGACCAAGAATAGTGAGATACACCCAATCTTCGATGCTAATCCACACTCGACGTGCGAAACGAACTAATTGAAAACAGAATAATTATAAACGTGTCATAAATACGATAGCTTACCAATTACACCGTCACCATTGTTCTTGTATTTTATGTTGTGAAGATCATCTTGAGGGCTGACTTTATGGCCCGTGCAACACTGCAAGAAGCTCGATTAGAAGAAATAACAATAATTGAAATGCCTAACCAATGGAAGTGACAACCTCATGATGATCGGAACGTAGAGATTTGTGAAAATATGGGAAGCCAAAAGATATTGCTGGTACTGTCTGTCTCTCTCATTCACTTCTGTTTCTCTGACCTGCCTTCTCTCGAGCTCAAAAATTGCACACGCATACATTCATTTGTGTGTACCCTCATACGGAACTGTTTGAGGAGGCATCCATTTTTAGTAGTAGACGTGCCAATGAGTAAACTCGCGGTGTATTTGAACTTTCTTGGACACATCTTGTGTTAAATCAGAAGAGCAGAAACGACGGTGAAATAAGCGAAAAAATGATAAGTGCAAGGAATTGTATCACATTATAATAAACAAAATTATCAAATACACTGTAGTTTAGGCAAACATCATTCTATGTGAAAGGATATATTCGAAAACACGCAAAAGAGACCTGAAAAATTTCAACAATGGTGATCGCGTGTTGAAACGCGAGACTTGTGCGCATGAGTATTCTGTTATCTTCAGCCTCTCTTCTAGATACGAGGGAGAATCTTCATTGATGACGATGGATGAGGTCTACGATATTCTTGCCTTTTCTATGTTTGGTATTGGTGAGTTCTCTTCGGATATTTAATGTGAAATTCTTTTTCAAGGTATTCCCATTCTTCTGCTCTCTGTGAGATGCATATTCATTCTTAGAAAGTACGAATACTGGCAGAATTCGTTCTGTCGAATCTTCGCGGTCGCATTGATTGTGGTGAGAAAATCTTTGACGATAAACTGTTGCATTCTTTTTCAGAACGCAATAACCTTCTGGAATCTCCTATTCTGGCTGAGAAGCTCATGGATGGGCCTTTTTCCTGAGTTCTTCACTTTGATAAGAAGTGTTTGGTGGATGCCGTATGCCGATTTTGTCGTTCGGTTTGTTCATTGCACTCATCTAACATTTTCGATTTTTCTCAGTTCTTTCCTCACTCTTTCAATGCTTCTTTCACTGGCAATGTCGGCCAATCGATTCACCGCTCTTCACTTCTCAGTTCAAATAAATGACGAAGTAGGTTATTCATCAGCACGAAGAGAAAAGTATTTTTATCGATCTGGGACCCATTCATCTTCGTTTATCTTCCACTGATGACTATTTTCTGTGGCCTGATCAACTATGAACATCTCATCAAACAAGTCGAATTCATCCCTATAATCGATGCAAGTGGAAAAACAAGATTCGTCTTTCAAAACATCGATTTGACTGGGAATGTGAGTCTTTATGCCTAATTATTAGCACTCAAATCTCAGATTGACCTGTATTGGATGTGTCTTGAAGCATTACTAGATGCAATCTTGAACATAACAACTCTCGTGAAATTCATTCGACTTCGCAAAATAAATTCATCGAAAAGGACTGCATTTGAGTGAACTTATCTAATCCATTACAATATTTCGCAAGTTTTCTAGAAACGCGCTGTATATTGTCTCTTTCACCAATTTCCTTTCACATTGCGCAAGCAGCGCAATACAGGTGATATTGTGAAATAAAAATTTATGACTGTTATGTTGAAGATAATTCTTCGATTGGGGATTGTGCCAACATCGGTTCTGTCTGCAGCCAATATTCTTTCGAACGTGGTAGAACACTCTGACAATGAGAAACAAAAACAGTGAAAAATTCTCTTTTCATGCACTTGATGCCACGACGCTTCTTCCTCCCGTCTTCATAATCATTCTCACGAAGGAAATTCGAAATGCATTCAAAAAGTGATTCTTGACTATATTTGCGCTCTAATATACATACCCTAATTCCAGATTCATCGTATCCATCTCTGCTCGAATTTTCCATAGAGAGAATCCTGTTTCCGTGGTTACTATTTCCAAACAAACTTCTCATACTTGAATAATATGCATCAAACAACTATAAACTTCGTGCACTATCTGATGCCTTCGTCGACCTTTCGGCGTTTTTTTTCGGAGAGAGAGATAGAAAATGCATATCGTACATCGCTCCCATTACCGAACAAACGGCCTTTTCTACCTTTTCGGCCTTTTTTTCCTTTTCGCGAATTCGCGCTTAATATTCTTGTTTTATGTTTCATATTTTTTGTCCACCCCGATAAGTGGACGAATACAAAAATTGGCCGGTGAAATATTATTTTAAATGGGTGAAAAATTACAGCCGCCGTACAGAAAAAGAACAGAAAATTTGTGATGACGTGGAGATTACGGTAGAGCCGTATTTTCATTGAAAAAGGAGGCAACGGCTCTCATTTTTCACCTATTTAAAATAATATTTCACCGGCCAATTTTTGTATTCGTCCAGTTATCGGGGTGAACAAAAAATATGAAACATAAAACGAGAATATTAAGTGCGAATTCGCGAAAAGGAAAAAAAGGCCAAAAAGGTAGAAAAGGCCGTTTGTTCGGTAATGGGAGCGATGTACGATACGCAACTGTTTGGCCTTATCATCCTGTCTTGCGATCGATCAGTAGTCTTTACCTTATTATGATAGGTTAGATAATAAATAACCGAGAATGGAGATCTTCTTGTGACTAATGCTCTCTTTGCCCTTTTCACTTACTACTGTATGGTAGAATTCATAAATAGATTCTCGGTAGCCATTATGAATACGAATACATTACACGATTCAAGAAACAGCTCCATTGATTCGAAAGACAGTTCCACCTGATATGAGTTCTCTCTAATATCACACGGCTCTTACTGAAGCAGCAGCTGATTTTTGTAGTTCATTTTTCTGTTGACAATTATTCAACGAATGCTGTCTACAGAGGGTGGTGTAAAAACTAGTACATTTCGCCCTGGTGTTGGTAAAGCGGACAGAAATGTATCTAAAAATGAAAGAGGGAATTATATTCATTTTCGCATTGTCTCTTCCCGAAAGGATGTGTCTGCCTCATAAGAACGCCCTTGCAAGGAAAAACTCTTGTTTATGAGCACTTTGTCTTCGTCGATGATAGTTCTAACCAATGGAAGTTCAATTACTGCACTACTCAGTCATTTATCAGAAGCTCGTCTTGGCTACCGTAACCAGAAAGGGTGATTGAATGGTGTCTCTCCTCTTATTTCTACTGAAGATAGTGGCGATGCCTCGTCGATAGGACTTGGACAGCATAATAATGACTATAGCTTCTAACGAGGGAGCGAGGGCATTGAGAAATCCTGTGACGTCTGCAAGAAGAGGGAGAGTGCTCCCGAATATAGGAAGTGTCATGTTGAGAAGAGAGGGAAGAGTGACGCACAACACTGATACGATGACCTGAAACGAAGAAAATACACCCTTTATATCATGTAAGACCTCAGATTAATCTGCAATTTCTCCGTGAAATTGTAGTGTAATATTGTATTGTTGTGTAATCACAATCAGGTGAGAATATAAGCTATGAAAACGGAAGTGAAGCTGATCAAACCTGCAGTCCTATCGTAGCCAGTAGTCGAATGTGGATGTTTTTCGTGAACGGAGAGAGCGCAAAAGCAATTGAGACGTAGTTGAAAGCAAGCAATGCCAGGGATAATACTATTGATATGAATGCGATGGAAAATGAATCAAAGACGATAGCGAGAATCACAGAAGGAAGATGAAGACCATTCATTCTCTGAAAGAAAGAAATGGTCATCCGATTTGAGTGCTCTCCATACTTTATACTGGAATACAACCCATCCAGTGCCCACTTCTCTGTCATACTTTCGATCAAATTCATCTATCATTGCCTCCATAATATGAGGATCATTCGTCAATCCCAACCAAAGAGTCGCGGAGATTCTGAGAAGGAAACCAGTTGAAGAATTGAGACACTTCAAACAAACAGAGCGAATAGGACAGCTAGTACGATAGTCGACCATTGCAGCAGAAATTGTACATTCGAAAAGTTGCCGATGTTATACGGTCTAAAGATCAGAGGGAGTAAGAATAGAATTCCTCCCAATAGACTCACCTCCGCACTACCCAGTATCGATACAGACAGAGGAAGATTATAATGACGTTGGGAATCGAAGCACTCGAGTAGTGAATTATCGTCAATAACTGCAAAAGTGATGTGATGCTTTTGAAGTGACGTCAGTTCTTATACCTTGGAGTCATACGGAGAGTCAGATACGACACTGAATATTCCCGGCAGTACCAACACCTTCTAGAATAGATGTATAAATATTAACAGAAGTACAACAACAACGAACTGGATTGATGCAGAAGTGACAGACACTGAGTAGAATTTGAAAGATTGCAAATAGAATAATGATGTAGCGATAAGTGCCGATCTCATTCCTCGAGAATCGGTGCGATAGAATTATTAGCAGCACATTCGAAAATATTGCAGGAACTGAAAGTGAGAGTTGAGTGAAAGTACTGAATAAGAAGAAACTCACCGACGCAGATTTTGGTAGCGAAATCAATAATCACGAGCGAGTTAACCATCGAGAATTCCACTGCGCATATAGAGAGTTGTTATGTGTTCTCCGCCTCTGCTCTTTCTCCCCTGGGAATGATAATACTTGAGTAGATTGAACACAGTCTCGCTGACATTAGACGACAGTAATGGCGATGATAAAGAGTAATAGAAAGTGGTCAGCTAATAAGAAAAATGGCTCGTAAAAAGTGTGAGTAATGTAGCCGTAAAGCAAAGTTTTGCAATGAGTGGGGGAGAGAGAGAAAGGGGAGGGTGATACGACACTTGAGGGAAAAGACAGCTGCCAATTAGACTTGGATCGATAATTCAGATGCTTTCTATAGTATTCAATATTGTCTGAAGGAGGCCAATTGGCCAAATGTTGCTAGAGTTGCAAATGGATGAGAATGAGGGTGAACTTGAAGGTGTATTTACGCACGGAATAAATTATAGACATGCAAGAAGTGAATTGCAAATATATGGTTACCTTTGAATCAGAAAAAGAACAAGAATTTATCCATCTCCGAATCAGAAACTGCGGTAGAGTCCTCACGAGACCTTTTCATTTTCGGCGTGTTTCATTTCATATGCCCGAAAAAACCAAGTTCAACATGCCAATTTCGGATCATGAAACCACAGCGTCTAGACTGTGCATTACAAGAATGAAAAAATCTCCTATTTCACTTTCGGAATTATATTTGATCTCTGTTAGTATCATGTTCGATCCTTTTCTCAGGATTTCTCTCTCTCTCACTCTCTGTGTTTCTATTTCATTCTTTCGAGTTTCCGATGAATTCGACTACACTGAGATTTGGCAACGTTCAAAATTACTTCCCAGAGTTGTACTATGACTTCAAGGGAACACTTCAGGTGAGCCCTTCTTTTTATGAAGCTAAAAACTTGTATCTAAAACTATCTAAAAATAAGTAAATTGCACGCTACTTTCCCCGTTCTCTAATCTGTCGCCAGCTTCCCCCGCAGTGTTTATCCTCTCCCACGACAAAACTCATGTTTCAGGGGCAGATGGCTGAGTTTGGACAGATTCTTGCTCATGAATTGAAAAAGAAGTTTGACATTATTCAGATAGATCATTATGGTATCTTTTGATCGGTGCTAGAAAGCACAGTTTATTGTAGATTCGAATGAAATTGATCATGAAAATAAAACATACGATGGTGTTTTGGCTGAGGTTCTTGCGGGTAATATTTTCAGTAGTAAGTATTCGCCGTTCCCATCATTCGTCATCCCATTAATTCAGATCTTGATGGCACAGTTCTCAATCCATCCCGTGTTCATGATTTCAAGTGGACACAGCCTATCGAATACAACTATGCGAGTGAATCATCGCGTGTATTTTTACCAGTATTTCAGTTTAATTTCTACGAGGGTCGAGTTGTGAAGTTGCGAGAGGAATCGAGTCTTCTATTCTACCTCGTTTATTCTCCACAAGCAATCCTTCTATATTTGGCAGCAGTCGGGATATTTCTGGCCATTCTCAGGCTGAGAAAATACGTCATAAATTGTGATTTTGTTCACCTTTCAATAGTATTGACGATTTCTAATGTGATCTACTCATTCGTTACTGCGCTTCTTCTCATCGAAACAACTTTCATAGTGTATGTGGTTTCATACTGTATTTCTATTCTAATGGATACAATTGGCTTCTTCTTCGATCTTCTTTACAGAGCTACTCATTCGGCAGAATTCAGTGGGGATAACGTCATCATCACTATTCCGGATCGACTGTGAGCTCTTTTTAATGTCTGTTTCAACGATGTTTCAGTACTATGGGCGAACTCATTCCGAAACTTCAAGAAAGCACAAAAACATGGATATCAAGAAGCCGAAACGAAGTGAATATTGAGGAGGTTTTTGTGTTTTTTCCATCATAGTCAATGACTGATTTTTCAGTCAGAAGCAGTTTTGGGGAAAGGCGGCACACCTATTCCCGTCGGTTCATTCGAAAGACTCATTGATCTTCTATGCATGCCCCGATCCAAATTCGTAACCGCCATTTATGCATCCGAGAAATTGGAAATGAATCGACTAAAGGAAAGAAATAACGAATGTCAACTTTTCAAGTTCGTTGTTGCGGATCTTTCGTGAAACTCAATCCAGAAACAAAATATCATGGGAAGTATCAGAGTAGAGTCTACTCCTCGGTCTCTTCTGGATGGCGATCCTCTTCTCGAAGCATATTTGTACCCTGAAGTATTCAGTTACGTAGTGCGAAGGGATACGCCTACCAAGGTTCGAGAATAAAACGAGTAATGAGAAACATTTGATATTTACAGATCGTTGAACTGATGAACAATATTATTCTAACGATTTTCCAAGAGGATATGGTGAGATTATCCCTTACTTTGGCAACTCTATGGAAACTTGGAAATGGTCTAATTTCATCGTCGCGGATTCTTCCAACGTCGTGCTGCTGGTCCGAGGGACAGAGCTGAGCCGAAAACAGGATTCTCCGTTGCTTCGTTCAATCAGCTAACAATACTCAGAGCAGCGCCATGCTTCTACATGCTACTAGGTGAAAATGTTCATATTTGTCTGCATCAATTCAATACTTTTCATTCCTCGATCTAAATGATTGCACTGTGTACTTGAGAGAAAATATTTTCATTACAGTTGGATATGCTGCTGCACTCGCTTTATTTTTCTTGGAACGGCTCTTTTTCTATGCCGAATTGTTCAGACGAGTGCGGCGTTTCGCCCGTAATACTCACTGTTGACAACCTTTTTCTTAATTTTCATGTTCTTTTATGTGTTTATTTCAAAATATTTCGTAAAATAAATTTCTAGATATTCGCAACAGCATGAACCAGCTTTTTGAAAATCTTTCATTATAAAAATCATTTATATTTTTTAGAATTATGGGCGAAAGGCTGCAGGCCGAAATTACCTAGCGGTTTTCCCTTAATATATTAATATATCTTAATATATGCTGGATGTGAGTTACCATTCTTGCCTCTCCTTCTTGGATGTTCTGAACTACGTTGCAGAAAATTAAAGTGGCATACGTTTGCATGTGCTAGGTCTAATAACACAGTTGAATCTCACACAGAGTCAATTTCTATGTTCAACAATGCGTTTTCTGTAACATATTTTGTGTTTAAAACATTTCATGAATATCTGGGTCTCGCGTACACGATATTTCCTGCAGTTTATATTGAAGGTTCGCAGTAATACAATCATTTATCAACAGACATAGTGATACTTCAGATCATATACGAGGCACCTCATATGTCCTCGACACCGCTGAAATCACGAATTCGCTTATGTAACTACACGAAGTGTGTTTACTCACGAAATTGTTTGATCCATCTCCATTCGTTGAGTGTATTCAGTTTCCGTTGACGAGTAGTCTCCTCAGAATCAGCCCACTCCATGCAATGATCGGAGTAGACCGACTGACTCTTTAGGTGAAATCTGAATTATAAAAACAGCACTATTTCGATAACACGTATTTTTTTTGTATATCAAATACATTTATGATATCGATAAACTTTACAATTTCTAAAGTAAATTATTTCAATTCAAGAGGTCACCTTTAAATGGTTTGAGGCATTGATATCTTGTAGAATTTTAAAAAGGAAACGAGTTGATGTAGACAACTGAAAATGAAATTATAGGGCATCATATTAAAATATTTAGTGAGTAAATGAACACATCGTGGCTATGAAAAGACGCAGCACTTCGTCATTTGCGAGCGGTTTTACTTGGGCTAATGCAAATAGAGACAAATCTAGTTAGAGGAATAGGTTCAAGTGTACGATTCAATCGATGGCGCTATGAGTGTCCACTCGCTCCTTCCTCTCTCCCCCTCTTCCTCCTCTTCTACCCTCCGCTCTTTGCACACTCTCTCTCTCTCTTCTCTCTCGTTTTGATCAATAGCAAATATTACCACTAACGTGATTAGTATACTGAGAAAAAAAGAGAGGTTCAATTAGAAGTTCAGAAAGCGGATAACAATAACACAAAGATGAAGATATAGCACGGGAGAACGATATGTGGAGTGAAGAGGGGACAAAGTGATCGAGTGATCAGTGAGAGAAGAACGAGGGAGGAGGTCACTCATTCTTCCTCTCTCTTATTCTCTCTCTCTATACCAGCTGTCACTGGAATCGTACAGTGTTATCGATCGGAATGGGGAAAGGCGAAGAGTTTGCGTGTGGTAAACAGTCTTCCCTCTTATCTCTCTCTCTCTTCTATCTGTTCCTTGTTTGTAAATCTCTCTGATTCCTCAAGATCGTCACGTGCTTCATAAACGTAAATTAGAGAACGATATCTAAATTTCTTTCTTTTTTTTCTTTTTACATAAAATCGGAGCACAATTTATAGGGGAGAGATCAGTCCAAGTGGGAAAACATCATCGGGCAAGCTCATTTGGTGCTCCAAAGAGGTCGTACTCCGGCGTGTCTGCAATATGAAAAAAAAAAAAAACGAAAACGCATGAAAAAGCACATTCAAACCTTGAAGTCAGTTCGGAGATAGACTTGGATCGAAGGAAATGTTTTTTCATCTTTTGTCGAGAAAAGAAGTGTGGAAAAATGGTAGCATTTTTTCAATCGGTAATGAGTTGATGTAGACAGCTATAATTAAGCGTAATAAGAATACAAACATTAAATTTAACAAAACAAAAGAAGGTACGATAGAAAGACTAATCGAATTCTTCGAAAATAAGACACATCACCCCACGGAAGAGAGAATGCAACGAGAGGAAAAGATTGACCACTCTCCCTTCCTCTTCTCTTCTCTCTTTCATCTCCCATTTATCTACGTCACTATTGTACAGTTTCTTGATTATATTACACATGTAATATTCAATTTACACTCATTCCTTCTCTCTTCGACCGAATTCGATTCTTATTCAGAAATTATTCAGTTCACAATATATATTTATTCATTCAATGAAATGATTCGTTGCAAAGTAGTCATCAGTGAGACTACCGGGGAGAGAATTGTGTGTGCTCTTGTCCAGAATGAACCTGAAGAGAAATCTTGGTAGATTACAAAGACAGTTCGACTTACGGTGTGCAGATGAGAATCATCCCGTTCGGAAGATACACTACGTTTCCTTGGCTTTCCTTGCTTCACTCGTCCATCAATGGCCATTACGTGAGGACTGCAATTTGATTTTAGTTTAGAAATGCACACAAAAACAATATTCACCTTGTGATGAGCTTTGCAGGATCATATCGCTTCTAGTTTTCTGAAAAAAAACAACAATTTTTCACCATCAATTATGAAATTGTTTACCGTTTGGAGTAGTCAATAAAGATGATTAGAAGTCGTGATAATTATCGAGTGAGCTGATGTAGGCAACTACAATGGAAAAAATTTATGGAAAAAAATGTAAGAACAGTGAAGACTTGGTGAAAGACAGAGAATACGCATCTCCCAACAGACGGAGATGGTGGATAGAAAGAGAGTGAGAGTGACCACTTCCCTCTCTTTCTCTCTTTCTCTCTCTCTTCACTCTTCACTCTTCACTCATCCATTTGCTTCCGCACTCGAACTGACCAATTGAAATACTGGAGCAAAACTATTGTAGAGAGCGATAGTAATTCTTCTGTGTTGACCGCAAAGTGTAATGAAATCTTGCTTGCTCTGCTGTATCTTTGAGAGCATTCATTGAGGAGCATTCGTGCGTGAGCGTTTGTACGTGGATAGACTTTATTTTTCCTTCTTTGCTTTATTTTTGGTTCATTATCATGAAAAGTGGCGAATCACAACATGACTGTTTGGAAAAAATTTTTTTATACAAGTAGAAAAAGACACAAATGAGAAGCCAGTCATTCTTATGTAATCAGGCAGATCCAATTCATTTCATTGGGCTTCAATCCCTTCTAATAGACTGACCAAGATATGTGGGCTGCAATTAAATACGTGAACACTTTTGATTATGCGAAAAAAGATTTTACCTTGTAATGAACTTGACCGGATTGTATCGCTCTTCTTCACCTGAAATTCCGAACGATAAAAAAAATGTAAACTAAAATTTTGTAATATACCTGAGCTTCCGACGTTCAGAAGTTATTTTTGGGTTCAGAAGAGTTTGAAATGTTGTTATCAGGTTGAGTTGAAGTAGAGAACTGTAATAAAAGCAGTTGATCTGTCGTGAATTACACGCGAAAAATGGATTGTACTGCACTGAGAAAGAACGATACAGAGCAAAAAATGAGACATAATACTCTCCTCTATTCTCCTTCTCTCTCGCTCTCTCCCGAGAGACGAGGGCACACTCTGCCTCTTGCTCTCTCGCGCACTAACACCGTTATATGAAACGCGTAATTTGCTTGTTATTATTCCTTTTTATAAAAGTAGATCAAGAACTGGTTGAATATGTTTTACAATTTTAATCCGTGAATGTGTAGTTTGTCCTCGATCCGAATCTTTTTTATACAATTGAATTTAAATAATTATGATTTATCAATTCAACAATGGCCTCGAAATAATCAAGACAAGTTAATAAATTTTATGGTTTCGTATATTCCTGTTTGTCTTATGATGTCGATATTCTTCGACGACAGTGGATGAATTTCACATGGCGAGGAAATGAAAAGTCTGTTAGTGTTGAAAATTTCCATCAGAGTTAGTGTATGTAACTGAAATGGAATAGAAGTTAAAACGCGTTCTCTGTAAGAACGGGAGGGGGGTGGCACAATGGCTTCAAAATGCTCCGATCGAGCTGAAATTTTTTTTGGGTACTCCCTAGGGGTCAGGTATACTTCTGGCAAAAATTCATGTTGATCCATGCATTTCATGCATGAAAAATAAATTTCAGCTTTTACCCTCATGTGATATACCATTCGATAGAGCATCAAAAGTTATGTCTAAAGCTCGGTTTTCAGCCTGTTTGGACAAAATTCGTTTGATTTGCATAACGAAAACTGCATTTTTCGAAGGTTTTTCATTTGAAAGACCATGAAGATCTCATTTGCCCCGGCTAATTTTGTGCTCATTCGATGCGTCTTGAAATTCTGAATCGACGTGAATTTTTAAAAATATGAATATCGGTGGCGAAAGTTCGATTTTTTAACGTTTTCTATCACGCATTTGCCCATTTTCTATCGCGCAATCGACGTGGGTTCGAATCCGGATCGGTGCATAAATCTTTTGCCGGCATGTTTTCTCATGCAAATGGTGTTTTTCGACACAAAATAAAGTTTTATAGGCTCGTACTATGTTTTGACATTGTTTAGTTTACAGTTTAGACTAAATTTTCGTCATACCTCACTGACGGCTTTAAACTCAAATCACCACAGGGGGGACCCTTGTGTGAAAAAGGTCGGAGAGGTGTGACCAAAATTTCACCTGAAAACTAGGCAAGGCGACTTCTAAACAACCTGAAGGCTTGTGAAAAATGAATTCGTATCGAAAAACACCATTTGCATGAGAAAACATGCCGGCAAAAGATTTATGCACCGATCCGGATTCGAACCCACGTCGATTGCGCGATAGAAAATGGGCAAATGCGTGATAGAAAACGTTAAAAAATCGAACTTTCGCCACCAATATTCATATTTTTAAAAATTCACGTCGATTCAGAATTTCAAGACGCATCGAATGAGCACAAAATTAGCCGGGGCAAATGAGATCTTCATGGTCTTTCAAATGAAAAACCTTCGAAAAATGCAGTTTTCGTTATGCAAATCAAACGAATTTTGTCCAAACAGGCTGAAAACCGAGCTTTAGACATAACTTTTGATGCTCTATCGAATGGTATATCACATGAGGGTCAAAGCTGAAATTTATTTTTCATGCATGAAATGCATGGATCAACATGAATTTTTGCCAGAAGTATACCTGACCCCTAGGGAGTACCCAAAAAAAATTTCAGCTCGATCGGAGCATTTTGAAGCATTGTGCCACCCCCTGCTGAGGGCCGTCCCGTTCTTACAGAGAATGCGTTTTAATATATAAAGAATTGATAAAGCAAAACAAATAACGAGTACGAGGTGATTACTGAGTAAAAGAATGGAGAAAAAATTCAGAAAAAAAGGAAAGTAAGGCAGTAAAGAATTGATAGGGTACTTTACAGATCAGGATACTTATCACGTTAGTAGAGGAATTGACAAGCAAGAAGAAGAAAAGAGTCGAGAAATCGGTCACCTTCTCTCACTGACCAATACGAGTAAACACTCTAGAGGATATGAAGAGAAAGAGAGAAGAAGGGTTGAGAGAGGAGAGAGAAAGAGACAGTCGCATACGTGGCCGAATAGTCTTCGAAGAGGGAGCGGGAGAGGAGGAAATAAAAGTGTTTTAGGTGGCCAGATGATAATGAAATTGAAATCGCTCTGTTCCAATCCAATCAAATCCAGAAAGATATAAGTCTCAAACACAAAGTAGCGTGTTCCCTACTTTCGACGAAGTTGAAGTGTATTATCGTAGTATGCGCGAGACGATAAAGTGAACCATCGTCTTCCTCTCTCTTCCCTGAGATTCTCTTATCGTTGATATACTACAGAGAGTGCAGGCTGCAGGCGGAAGACTCCCAACTACTACTTCAAAGAAAGTATAGATATATGGAATATCTTCATCGCTTGCGAATAATTACTGGACAATTATTGTGATGCTTTGAGTAGTTATCGTTGAGTTATAAATGGTTATGAATGGTTTGACGAGTATTAGCAGTTGCCGCCGAGAAGAGAGGAGAAGTTCTGGTGACCACGAGACAGCTGAAGATATCAAAGATCAACTGCGAAAACTTTACGGAAACCCCTTCCGGGGAGATCAAATACACCATACCTCTTTCGTAGGTGCCGTGTAGCTCGTTGAAGAGTCTTTCGATCCCTCCAGCCAGTATGTCGTGCACATTCCCTTTCCCTTCAATGAGAATTATTATGAATACGTAGGGAAGGAAAAGAATAGTGAATTCCGTTCCAGTAATAGTTGCTTTCGTATATTCGAAAGTGCAACGAAGAGAAGGAAGAGCGAACCTTCACTTGTACTTGACCGCGTTCGACAGTCACGAAGTCGGGGTAGTGCTGAGAATCATTTATCCATTTATATTCATAATTAAAACTAATCACCTTATCGAGCATGAGTTTTGTGCTCTCTGCGATTTGCGTCTTATCCGCTTCTCCAGTCGATTCCATGCGAGATGCCATGTTCACCTACCGTAAAGGGGTATCGATTCGTCGATTGATCGTCCCTTACCGTATCACCGAAGAGACAGTAACGGGGCGCGTTGAGACCAACGACAGCGGCAGCCACGGGTCCAGAGCAGACTCCGAGACGACAACGAACACGAAGAGAAGCAGAGTGAGGGGCACGATATTCATGGAGAAACTGACGAATTATCGATTAGTCGTCTATTTCATCCCGTCGTGTTGCTTACACTGTGAATATCCATGGCGATGGTGCAGATGCTATTCAGATGGCGGTATCCATTCTCCTCGGGAACACCAGACACGAACATATAAGCGTCACCGATGGTCTCCACCTCAAATTAACTATTTCAGGCAAACGACTTTTTCGAAATAAAAACCTTGTACGCCTCTCGTCTCGCAATAAACTCGTCAAACCCATTGAATACTGAGTTGAGCAGATTAACAATCTAGAAGGAATCAATGATATTCGAAACCCATATTTGCAAACTTCGGCAGCAGTTGCATCCCGACACATATCACCGAAGCCAACAATGTCACTGAAATCATCCATCCTTATTTTAGAAATTGAGCTGTCGTACTCACCTAAACATCACAGTAGCCGATGAAAAGGTCTTGGGCGGGACTGGTTTGCCTTCCTTCAATTCACGAGCGACGTATCTATCAAGAACCCGAATGATACTCTTCCCACCACAAAAGTTTATTCGATGAAGGAAGCGATACTCGGAAAAGATTGTTCGAAAAACACTCACGCGGGCAGTAGTTGAGACAGTAGCTTATCAGCACGAATGTTTGCCTCCTCGAGCATGCCCGTTCGCTCCTTCACCAATTTCTCCAGATTATTCGCATAAGTCTCCATCATTCTCATCATTTGATCGACCAGAGAACCTTTTCTGTAAGTAATTTCGTTAATTGACGTAACGTAAGAGAGCAACGCACACTTTGAGGTAGGTCTCGATATTCAGTTTGATTCTCCTCAGACTCGGTCTCATCTCAGGAGTGGAATTCCAACAGTCTTGCACTAACGCAGCCAGATCCATGTGTATGAGCTAAAGATCGATTTATTGACAGCGGAAAATGGAAACTTACTTTATGATCTTGAATGGACGGTTTGATCACTCGACTTCCGTCCTTCACACAATCGATCAGTTCTGATATATTGAACGTGATTATTGTTGTCGGACAGTGAGGTTCTATTCAAAGAGATTGCATACCAGTGACATCCTGTGAGTCGGGAAAGGGAAGTGAACGGAATATAATCTCGTATATAATCATCCCGAATGCGTATACATCGCCTAACTGACGGCGTGAACTCGATTGTCGTTGCCAATCCTGAAGAGAGAATACAGTAGAGTAGAGAAGTGCATTAGAGAAGTTCGCACCTGATCCACTCTCCTCACTTTGTTATTTTCTCTCATCTTGAGCATCTCGGGAGCATCGTATAGAGCACCTAAAATCCATTGCTTTCAAAAGAGCAAAAGCAACGACAAAGTTACTAGTCTTCTGTTTTGCATTGCTCTTGTCGTCATCGCTCTTCAGTTCATCGATTGTTATCCATTGGTTCTTCTCCCATCGTTCGATCGGCTCAGCCACACCTACAATATTACATTGATTTCCTTTCTACAGTGGGGCGACACCGTAATCCGTCAGTTTGACCATCCAGTTTCGATCGATGAGACACGACCAAGGAGTGAGGGATCCGTGATAGCCGATAGGGGAAGCATGCAAGTACTCGAGTCCCTGAGTAGGACATCAAACATGTAGTACAAACGATTGGAACTTACTCCAACGATATCGCGGATGAATGCACCGTGGAATTTGTTGTCCATGTCGATTTGGTCGTTGTAGATAATATCTTGGAGCGTGCCACTGAAAAATCAAATTAATTTTTCAATCTCTTGAATGTATTAACCGATTGCAGAACTTCCAGACGAGAAGTAGTTCTTCCTTTTCATTGAAACAGATCCCAAGGAATGGATTGACATTGTCGTGCACTGCCGCTTTCATCTGAACAATCAATGGTCTCTCTCTCTTCGGACAAGTGCCCCAACCTGTTGAAACATGGTCTTGTCAGCACGATTGAAGATGATTGGACGACGCTGAACGTATCTGAAAGTATCCATCATTATGAGTCACTAATCGAATTTTATCCAAGTTGTTCAACTCCAAAACGTCGACGGTTCATTCCTAAACAAGAAGATCCTCCCGAGTAGAATCTTCATCGATGAAGACATCAAACTTACCTGTGATAGACCGAGTGAGTGTTCGTTCCAATGATGGCATGATTTCGAGAAGAGTAGTTTGTGTTACTCAATTTGGTGCGCGTGGAACCAATGGACAACTGGACAGAACTAATGTCATCCGTGTTCGGAGGAAGTAAACCATACCATACTCTTCACTTGTTCTTCATCGATCAATTGGACCTCATCTCTGTAGATGCGGAAGGGCAATTTGTCGAGAGCGCGCTTCTCACTAAATATCTCATTTTTATTTCTACTAAGAATTAATAATAATAACGAATAACGAATAAAAATAATAATAACGAAAACTGTGAACGAACATGAGCCTGTGAATAAGGTAAATCGAGAAGAGGAGGAGGAAAAGGAGGAAAATGAGACTCGCGCCCACGATAAGCAGAGTGTAGTCGCACTTCTCGTTACGGAATCCGCATAACTGTAATACACGGATCGTTGGACTTGTGGACTGAGTGCCCTACCGGTTCGTCCAGAGGCATTCGACTGTCAGGGGAAGGCCAGAAGTTTGTCATCATGTCAGTTACCACCTACAAGAGTGTTAAAGAGTACTGTAATGGGAGAACGGCTAACGATATCATAGCATCCAGATCGATTGGCTAGTCCTTCACACTTCGAAGGGTCGATCATCGTTGGTTCCATGTGAGCCATTGCCATGACCTGTAGTATGCTAACTATTGATTTCCCTTTCCTCGTGACCTACCTGGTCTTGATGGGGAGAGATGAAGAATCCTCTGTAGAGAGGCGCCCTCTCAGCCCTATCGTCCATTGTGATGATACCTGATGCAACTCCAGAAGCACCAACGATACCTGAACGTGCTTCATATTTCCTGATTAATGGAATCCATGACCTACCGGAGAATACCATTCTTCTCATTGCATTCCACACTCGAATTCCATCCAGAACAGCGGCAGGATTACTCGTCTCATTCAGTACTTTTCTCGCTCCCATCGCATACAGTTTCAATGCGTCGAAGAGGTAGATGTACGCGTAGATATTCGACTATTGAAAAATATTCATCAGAGCTTAAATAGAATTCTTACAATGTCGACATCGCCTTCAGTCAATCCTTCTTCCTTCACTCGTTCGAGGAAAGGAGCGACTATCGAATTATCGAATCCATTCACATCATCGATCTAATCATACGTATTTTTTTACTTCTTATTCATAATATCGTACAATAATTGCATTGGCGTATTGGTCCTTCACATTTTGTAGCATGCTTCCGTCTGCTCCAATCCAAGGAGAAGCCTCCTTTGCTCCATCCTGAAACATAATACTTTCATATTTAATATGAAATGACATTGATGCTGAAAGCCATGCCATTTTTATAGTCGAGTAGGAGTGCCATCAGACGATTAGAAAAAGGGAGGCAAAACGAACTCACCTCCTGTAAACATTTTCTCGTTTCAGTCCGTTCTCACACTACGGAAATGCCCTGATGCCTGTTATCTCTCATGGAAGGCTGCACTTTCTCTCGTGACACACTCATTTGGGCAATGAGCCGTTGATGGAGAGCGGAGAGCTACCCTGTGAGACTATCCGATCAATTTCGTCGGGTTGAGAAGGGCGTCACGGCATCGAATGGTATTCAAAATATAGCGAAAACAGGATTGTTTGAATTTCAATTGTTCATTTCGATTCCGCGACGCCCTCCATCGTTTGGATCCAACCTGCAGCCATGGAAGAATGAAGACGAATTCAGATGCGAGCATTCCCTCTCCTTGAGCTGCGATCATGAACTCCTTCGATTGCTCGCGAGTGTTCGAGAAGAGAAAGACAATGACTAGGAAAAGAGATAGAGACAGAAAAGGCGAAGATGGAGGAATACCTCTAGCAGTGTTTCGCACTTCTTGAATGAGTCCGGAAGCACGCATCGCCGCTCCATCGGCATATTCGTCGAACATTACCTGCACATGAATTGTAATCCATGTTCTCATTATGTCCCTTAGTCTGACCTTCTTGACCACTTGTACTCCTCTCGTATGGAATACTTCTTCGAAAGCGACAGTTCGATCCCATGCGATAGCTCCCACATTCGTGACGATAGCAATCTAAGAAGAGATTAGAGCTCCATTCTTAGCCTAATCCTTGGTAGAGGTGAAACCCTAATTTACGATAGTCTCAGATTACGAAAGCGCGTCAGAGAATAAGCCAACACTCAGCGAAATTAGAGGCTGAGAACGGGTGCTATAATCCCCCCCCCCCACCTTATTCCATCGATAGTGTTTGAGCAGTGCGCATGTGGCTTCAGCGATGGAGTTGGTTGATCTGAAGACACGTTACCGTATTCAAAAAAAAGAAAGAAATCTGGTTTCTCATTGTTCGGGTAAGGTTAAGGGGAGGACCTGGTTGAAATTCTGGCGAGTGTCTTGTAGGCTCTCTTGTCTGCAAGCGCACTTGATGCAGCCATGTAGCCAATTATGGGCAGATTCCAGAATGCAGCCATTCGAGCGACAGCGTCGATTTCTCAACAGTGCAATACGTTAAACTTGTTTCTCATATTGATCTCACCAGCATTGCAATATGGTCCAATGAATGCTTTCACTTTCTGAAGATGGTACATGTCTGCTGCCACTGCCACTCCTTCGTAAGAGTCTCCACAACCGTTTTGAGAGACGATTCTGCGAATTATTCGCTCACTTTAGGGTAATCGTCAAAATAATGAATAGAAATATACTCAATATCCAGATCATCTCCGAGGATTCCTTCCTTGTGAAGAGACTTTCGAGAGATCTCGAGTAGACGCTACAATACAAAATACTCACTTTCTACTTCGTGTACGGTTCAAAAATTATTTAATTTATACCGCATCATTTCTCAGTGCATTCACAGCTCCGATATGTCCGAGTTTGATAACAATCTTTCCATTCTGAGTGATGTCATCAAGAAGCGATTTGGATGGAGCGACCGAAGATATAAAATTCTCTTGCGAAGGTGTTGCTAACTGAAAAGACAGTATAGTACAATCTAATAATGAGCGAGCACCTATCGCACGTGACCGACTTGCTTTCTCTCACTCTTTCTGAGCATACGAGAGGGGCTTACCGCAATTACTGCAGTTGGAATCAGTAACGAGAGCACTCCGAGACACGGTAGCATCTCTCCTCCGATGTTTAGGGGAAAGAAGAAGAGAGGAGGCGCTCGAAGACTGCATTAATCCACCAATCAAGTAGATTGAATGAAGCCGACAGTGTGACTACCAAGAAATTCAGCGTTGACGTTGACGATCCATTATGAAAATTAGCGATTTGTGACGCCGCAGTCAATTTAGGATGGGCCAACTAAACAACTGGAATCGATTCACTTATTTATCAGAGTAAGTATCTCTTGTTCGTCAGATTGTTCGGTGAAAGCATTTTTTGAAGAGCCAGATATCTGATAGTTAATAGAGATATTTTAACACGACATTCATAACACCTCACAGCGATTAATTTCCTCACAGTGACAACCACCAAATCCGATTTATACCCAAGTAGATTACCAGGTAAGTAATATTGATGATTATTTCCCTGGAAATCTAAACATAAGAGGCCGTTCGCGAAAGAGTCGGACAGATCCCGAAGGATTTGGCACAGCTCAAAAATATCAATTCTCTGAAACATTGGGATTAGGGGTTTTCAAAGATGCTGATGACGATGGGAATATTCATTTTTCACTTTGCGCCGTCGTTGGCTCCAGACAACGTCACGTCGAAATCAGTTTTTGGCCTTTTTCTGACTTCTTAGAAGGGCCAATTTTAGGTGAACATGTTACCTGGGGTCAAATTGTATGGTGATCACGCCTGTCTAGTTTACGTTTTACAAAATTCAAAAATAATTTTGTTAAATGGAAGTTTTCGTAGAGTGGAAAGTGTTCTGCGAGAGTACCCTAGATCGGACCGGAATTCTGCAAGGATTCCAAAAATATTTTTCTCACATTTTTCTTGCGTGCCTGAAAGGTTTTACGTAAAAGATAGTTTACAGTCTTGTAAGTAAATTTGACGATCTTTCCACTTGTTGACTTCCAAACTTTGATCTACCCGAGTCTCTCTACTTTGACCTCTTCGCTCTCTCTGTGCTCTCTCTATTCCCAATGCTCTCTCGCCTCTCTCGGGGAGGAGACACGGATCGATAAAATTTCGGAAGTCAACAAGTGGAAAGATCGTCAAATTTACTTACAAGACTGTAAACTATCTTTTACGTAAAACCTTTCAGGCACGCAAGAAAAATGTGAGAAAAATATTTGGCTCTAGTCTAGTTGGGGGATCCCATGGAGATTGACTGGTCCCAACTTATTTGACTGGTCCCAAAATCGGCAGTTTTTATTTGAGTGGTCCCATAAAAATTGAGTGGTCCCAAAAAAGTTAAGTGGACCCATAAAAATTGAGTGGTCCCGTAAAAATTGAGTGGTCCCATTACATTTGACTGGTCCCATCTTCTGTTCTTTTCATGAATTCGAACTCAACATGCTACTGATATACTGTTATCATGATGTTTGTTAGTCACAGATGGAATTTTGAGATCGGATGAATGGAAAATTTCAATTACCTACAAATGTCACACAATTATTTATCTATTTTGATCATGTTACCCTCCTAATTCCGGAAATAGCTTCAAGTGAATCTGATTCCTCTGATGGCGAGTCAAGTAGTTCCATAGCAGGCAGTTCCGATTCGCATACAGAGTCTCGCACTTCAACAGTATACCAATAGCGTTTTGATGTCAAAATGATGATAAGAGCAGAAGATGGGACCAGTCAATTGTGATGGGACCAGTCAATTGACTGCATTTAATACCTTGGAGAAAAGCTGTTTTAGATGGGACCACTCAATTTTTACGGGACCACTCAATTTTTATGGGTCCACTTAACTTTTTTGGGACCACTCAATTTTTATGGGACCACTCAAATAAAAACTGCCGATTTTGGGACCAGTCAAATAAGATGGGACCAGCCAAATTCCATGGGACCCCCCAACTAGACTAGAGCCAAATATTTTTGGAATCCTTGCAGAATTCCGGTCCGATCTAGGGTACTCTCGCAGAACACTTTCCACTCTACAAAAATTTCCTTTTCACATAATTATTTTAAAATTTTGTAAGAAGTAAACTAGGCAGGCGTGATCACCATACAATTTGACCCCAGGTAACATGTTCACCTAAAATTGGCCCTTCTAAGAAGTCAGAAAAAGACCAAAAACTGATTTCGACGTGACGTCGTCTGGAGCCAACGACGGCTCAAAGTGAAAAATGAATGTGCCCATCGTCATCAGCACCTTTGAGAACCCCGAATCCCAATGTTTCAGAGAATTAATATTTTTGAGCTGTGCCAAGCATTGTTCGATTCTTACGCGTACGGTCTCATAATGAAGTCAATACTTGGAAACGCACCAATCCTCCACTTTTGATATTTGTCCTTATTCTCTTGAAGTCGTTCTATATTGGGAATTATCGGGACTAAAAAATATAAACAATAAAATTCCACAGTACTTACAAATGTGTTCTTCGTGCAACTCCAAGATATCCATCTTCGAATAAAGATCAGTCGCTTATTGTGTGCTCTCAACATTGCTATTGTCTCTTATCAACTTACTCATCACTTGTTTACTCTTTTCACCTTTTTCTGTCTATACTCTATCGGAATTTCCATCTTTACCTATCGCTACGGGACTGTGTGCGTCCAAAGTGTATCAAATGTGCTGCTTTATGGTTCAATAGAGCACAATAAGCAACGTCATTTATGATATATCATATTTAGCAAAACCACAAAAAAACAAATAAAATCTGAATATTTTTTCTAAACTAAGGCGATAAGGAAAATGCGAAAGCTATGTATCTACGATATGTAATTCATGCTTGAAAATATTGGTATATAATTTCGAGATTAATCGTTGTTTCTGTAATAATGAGCGAATTTCTTATCTTCCCCATCTCGTATTTCTTCCCTTCCTGTTCCTCCACTTGCATATTTTCTCCATCCATCTTCTTCTTCTTCTGATTTACAACTACTATAATGACAGTTTCGTATAACCTTGACGTTTCAAAAAAAAGTTGGTCGAATGCCTTCAAGATCCTCTTTCGATGGCGAGGTTCGATCTTCATCTCTATTCCTTTTCCTCCGTTCAGTTCATTTGTTCCTGGAAAGAGGAACATGCATTTCAGGATCCATCTGGCGATTAGTATGGAAGGAACTGTTGATCTGGTTGTTCATCTACTATGTTGTAATGGTACTCTATCGGAGTGAATGGATTCTCACCCCAGACGGACAGAGGTATCTTGCACCCGTTGAATATATCTGTTATGATTTCTTCTAAGAGATTTCGAGCGTCTTGCTCATCATATCGAGAAGAGAATCGATTGGATTCCTCTCACTTTTATTCTCGCTTTCTTCGTTGCAATCGTATTGGGAAGATGGACGAGAATCATCGATAACATGGGATATATTGAGAAGTTTGCAGACTATTCTCATCGATTCGCACACTTGCCCTTCTACTAGATAACACTCTTTTACAGTGCTGCACTAACAATCGCAGTGACCGTTCGAGGAACGATGGAGAAAGATGTAATCGCGAAACGAACTCTGGTCCGGTACTTGTGCTTGGCACAGGTGCGAAAATTATGATCATTTCTCCCGTATTGTTGTCCTTCAGGTGCTGGTGTTTCGAGATATTTCAGTGAGAGTACGAAGACGATTTCCCAATCTCGAATCTATCGTTCAAGCAGGTAACATCAACTTCTCAGTTTGAAATAAAGATTTTTAAATGTTATTTTGCAAATGTTACAGGATTTATGGAAGAAGAAGAAAAAGAGTTGATCGAAGGAATAGAAATCGATGCGGATAAATATTGGCTACCATGTAATTGGGCGTGTTCGCTTGCTTATCGACTCAAGGAAAACAATAATGTAAGGCCATCGTTTTTACAATGTAAGGTTCAAATTGTTTGTTTGGCAGTTGAGTTCTGAAACTCCGTTGATGCACATTGTAACCGAGATCAAAAATTTCCGTAGTAATCTATCTACTCTATGCAATTTCGACTGGGTACCTGTTCC
Organism: Pristionchus exspectatus; assembly: GCA_911812115.1. Taxonomy (NCBI): domain Eukaryota; kingdom Metazoa; phylum Nematoda; class Chromadorea; order Rhabditida; family Neodiplogasteridae; genus Pristionchus; species Pristionchus exspectatus. The sequence continues at coordinate 14,061,480 of OU461582.1, forward strand.
CGTGGCCTATCCTCAGGTTCGAACTCACTTTTCTGCATTCTATTGAAAGTTGCAATTTCAGGTGGTCTACTTCGCAGTTTATATTTATTTCCTTCTCGGTCTAGTCGGTCGCCAATTCATAATTGGGCTTGAGGCAGAAAACAAAGATACGGTGGGCAACATGCACCGTTTTCATGGCAAAAATACAAATTCAGATCGATATCGCGTTTCCCTTCATGACTGTCCTCCAATTTGTATTCTATGTCGGTGAGTTATTATGAAAAGTTCATGACAAGCTGACGACATTATCAGGCTGGGTAAAAGTCGCCGAATCATTACTGAATCCTATGGGAGAAGATGATGATCACTTCGAATGCAATTCACTTATAGACAAGAATATTTCTGTGAGTGATCAGTAGCATTACTAGACTGGACAATCAAAAGATTAATTGCAGACAGCTCTGGCCATCGTTGACGATACATACGATCAAGTTCCGACTCTCAGATTGGACAGATTCAAGACACAGAAAGATCCGATGTATGCAGAGGGATCTGTGCGAAAAGTAATCAACATCTCTAATTGATTTCATAATTCGTCATTTCCAGGCATCTTATTGCCCGCAATTCACTGGTTCAGCAGCACATCTTGTGTATGAATAACTTCAAAGAGTGCAAATAATCAATAATCATCTTTTTCAGTCTGGCTGCCGAAGACGAACTCGTCAATATGGTTGCAGTGAAGAATGAGCCTGTGAATGAAGAGGTTCGATTAATAATAATCGTTGAGAGAGCTACCAAATAAATTTAATAAATTTTTTTATTTGCTCAGGCAAGTAACGATGGAACTACTACTAACAACCCAATTACAATGATTAGAAGAAACAGACGATTGAGTGATAGCAGGTAACAATTTTGACTGCTTCTTGCTAGATCAGATGCACTCTGAAATATGTTGAAACAAATAAAGTAATATTGATTTGGTTCAGTGCCTTCGGAAGAACAAAAAGGTCTTCTTCACTAGCAGCTATTTTTAAGAAGAATAGTGTTCCTTCGAGAGATACAGGTTGGAAAAATACAAAAAAAGCCGATATTCTATTCTATTTTGCTTACATTTTATTATTAAAATAGTATGTTGAGTTGGACGAATTCATGAGACTGAGCAAGGGAACTCGCCGTTCACAACTCGTTCGTCCGGTTTCGTATTCAATGCTGTTTCAAAGAGTAAGTTCTTCTGCGCCTTATCTGTCTCATCTCACATTTGCAGATCCGAGTATACAACAAAATCATCATCGAGCTGATCATGTAATGAGAGCTCCGGCACTGGACGAAATCGTTGAAGGTATGGATAATTGAATAGAAACTGTACACACCATTTTTCAGAAGAATGCTCTTCCAGAAAAAGTAGTCTAAATCACAAGATTTCGGGAGCTGAACAGGTAGATACTAATGAAATCAATATGCTTGATTAGTTAGGCATCATCAACTACTCAAAAACTATCATATTTCTCAGCCAACCCCGTCACACGCTGAATCGATTGATGTGTTATCTGCTATACTCGATGGAGAAAATCTTCCTTCATTACCATCCGATACTCGTACTTCTTCCACAGTTCTCAATAGTTCCTCTGACCACTCATCGAATAATGTTTCCAAAACTGATGCGGTCACAGTAATAGACGAAACGAATGCAAAGACTGCTCCATCCATCACTAAGTCTCCATCGAAAATACAATCTACTTCAACTGGTACGATGCTTGAAAATTATTATTTCCCACGATTGTCCTTTTCAGATGAATCCCGTGCTCGATATCCGAAATTTCCAGTCAAACGTCGTTCGTCCGATACCTAATTTATACTAAAACTTGAATAAACGAGCAATTTACTATTTCCCACGAATATTTTTATGCGCATATGTTAAAATATTTCCTCAGTAGTTAGTTATGGGTCTTGCATAGGTCTTGAGTGAGCCTTCCAAGAGCCACGCGATATTCATTCCAGAGTGATCCCAAATATACACATTTTGTGTGTGTTTTCTACCCGAGGTTGTAGTCTCTTACGCCCTATGCGATCGGTAACTCTACCGAGAGATTGAGTGTATGAAGGGGAGCCTCTCCCTTCTCCACGCTCTATTGTAGTACAGACACCGAGATAGTACAGTGAAATTGAGAATGTGTCATTCGCAATCGGAAGATGTGGTCTTGGGTACAAAAGGGAGAAGAAATGGGCAGTTGGAATATAGTTGAATCTGCTGCACCAATTCCCGATGCCGTCGTACAAGGTGACATACTTTCCGGGACGAGGAGGAGCTGAGGTAATCTTGATTTAATTTGTTTATGGCAACGATCTTGCTATACTTGTCCCTCTCTCAGGTTTGTCGTCAGATGTTTCACATCAGTGGAATTCCCTTCGAAGATGAACGAATTCCACTCGAACAGTGGGAAGAGTACAGGAAGAGTAGGTTGACATTTTCTTGTTCTTCCCCTGTCAAAAACCTTCATTCTAGCCACTCCGTTCGGCTTTCTTCCTCTACTCACTGTGGATGGGAAAGTGCTGCCTCAGAGTTTTGCCATGGCCCGATATCTCGCGAAGAAACTTGGTATGTTTCTCACTGTGTAGGCACAATTGGGAATCCATTCCATCAGGCTTCGATGGCAAGAGTGACTTCGAATCGGCATGGGTCGACGCTAACGGAGATCAATACAAGGTAATTGTGAAAATGCCCGGCCTCGAGAAAGTGGCGTTAACCTTTCGTACTGTTGAGGACTACATCGTGGAAATGAAGCCATTCCTGCTGGTCGCTTATGGATTTGGAGAGGGAGACAAAGATAAACTACAGAAGGAATTGGGAGAACCTGCGAGAGACAAATTCTATGGAATATTAGAGAAGATCCTCCAGGTCTCAAATACTTTTCAATTCAAACAAATCGAAGCTGTAGATTTTTCTCTTCAGAAAAACGGTAACAATGGTCATCTCGTGGGCGATTCTCTCACTTGGGTCGATCTCCTAATTGCCGATCATGTCAACATCATCAACTACCATTTGCCCCAATTCCTAGACGCATACCCAAATGTTCAGCAGTTGGAGAAGATGACGTGTAAGATTCCGAGAGTGAAAGAATGGATGGAGAAGAGACCACAGACCAATTGCTGATTATTTCATCACCTACCGTAATATGATAAACAGTCTCTACACTCTTGATGTTTTCTTCATCCTCGACCTTATTAGAATCATACGCCTTGCGCCTGGCATTTACGGCCGATGAAGATGTTAGGGGGAGAAAGGGGAGAATAATATTATTGATTCTGGTTACGCGTCTCTTCTTTTTCTCAGTGAAAGTATGGCTGAGGATATCATTCCGGACCTTCTCAACCTGAAAATTAATCGAGCAAATATGACATCAGTTGAGCCGAACAGCCTCTTGTGTATGTCAGTAGTTTCTATTTATTTGTAAATCTACTCAACAGCTTTTGAAGGCATCTCTCCGTTCTCATTCATGCAAGCTTCACATATGGAATATGTGCGTGGAGAAATCGGTGGAAGGCCTATGCAAGGACTTCAGCTGAGTAAGTCATCTACTCAATTGAGCGATAGGAGGGAAAAGTCAAAACATTTGTGTCACTGCCACAAGATCAAATGATCAAATGATCAAAGGAGGAGCAAACTCAGTATCTTCGGGACACAACTTCAAAAACGATCTATAGCTTTCAAAATATCGTTGTGTTCCAGGATCTTCTGTCTTCGGGACAGTCTTGAAAATATTAAAATTACGCCTTTTTTTAGAAAAATTTTCTAATCTAATTTTATTGGCAGACACAAGGTGGCAACTATCTATACAATATTTGCAATTCTCATTCCTCTCAACGGCTGTCATATCTTCTACTTTATTGACAATGATGTCGTGCCTGATCCCACTGATATTTTCAAAGAGCTAGTCGACGGATTCACTATTATGATCTACTTCCTTGTCTTCTTCATAACAACTTGCGTCATCGAGATTCAATATTCTCTATTCGTATTAGACAACGGAAAAGGATTTACTACCTATTTCCTTCTCTCTGATGTGAGTCTCTGAAATGAAATTGAAAAAAATAATTGGCTAAAACATTAAAGATAGCATTCTCGTCATTTGCGACATGCGCATTTGTAGTCAGCAATTTTCCAATCAATTTTTGCGCTGCATGGATGATCTTTCTCGCTGAGTATTATGTGAGTCCTACATTATGGTACGCATTTTTTATAACTACAATTCAGATGTTCTTCATTATCCTTAAAAAGTTTATTAATAAGGAAGAAGTGATGAACCCTCAAGATGATGATTGCAAGAAAAGTATACTTCAATTTGTAATTTGGCTAATGTGCTTCATTCAGTCATCAATCGTTGGTGTTTATTCCTTGCGGCCTCTTTGATGACCTGTCTCATGGCATTGAACTATCAGCATATTCTCAATATTGAATGCATCTTTTCCTATTCTGGTTATGTCTTATTTTACAGGTGATCATAGTAACCGCAATTCTGAGTATTCTACTACTTCGTTCATACATGAAGATGATGAAGAAGAGAGGAATAGTTCGAAAAATTGTGATAGTTTCAGATATGAGACATTTCTGATGCTTAGGTTTCAGAGGAAACTCAAGCATTATACTTACTGATTCGACCCGATAATGATCAAAAAGAATCTAAGTAATGAACGGACTCCTCGTGTTGGGTTACTTCTCAACATCTCCGCTTTCCATATTTCCCGTCACAACCCAAAAAAAGAATACCCACCATATCCTCAGCCCATGATATCGTACATCGCTCCCATTACCGAACAAACGGCCTTTTCTACCTTTTCGGCCTTTTTTTCCTTTTCGCGAATTCGCGCTTAATATTCTTGTTTTATGTTTCATATTTTTTGTCCACCCCGATAAGTGGACGAATACAAAAATTGGCCGGTGAAATATTATTTTAAATGGGTGAAAAATTACAGCCGCCGTACAGAAAAAGAACAGAAAATTTGTGATGACGTGGAGATTACGGTAGAGCCGTATTTTCATTGAAAAAGGAGGCAACGGCTCTCATTTTTCACCTATTTAAAATAATATTTCACCGGCCAATTTTTGTATTCGTCCAGTTATCGGGGTGAACAAAAAATATGAAACATAAAACGAGAATATTAAGTGCGAATTCGCGAAAAGGAAAAAAAGGCCAAAAAGGTAGAAAAGGCCGTTTGTTCGGTAATGGGAGCGATGTACGATACTTACCGTATCTTCGGTTTTTTCGCATATAAACCTATTTTGACAATTCAATGTTCCTAGTATCGTACATCGCCCACATTACCGAACAAACGAACATTTTTTTACTTTTTTTACTTTTTTTAAAGTCAGCGAATTCGCATCGAATATTCCTAATGTTTGTTTCATATTTTTTGTCCACCCACAATTCCGCGTGACTTTTAAAATTGAACGGTGAAATATTTATTTAAATGGGTGAAAAATTGGAGCCGCAAGAGCGAAAAGTGATGACGGAAGGGTGATTACGGTAGAGCCGGCGTTTAGGCTTTACTTGGAGCCAGCTGCCCCACTTTTCGCCACTTTCGACTCCAATTTTTCACCCATTTAAATAAATATTTCACCGTTCAATTTTAAAAGTCACGCGGAATTGTGGGTGGACAAAAAATATGAAACAAAAATTAGGAATATTCGATGCGAATTCGCTGACTTTAAAAAAAGTAAAAAAAGTAAAAAATGTTCGTCTGTTCGGTAATGTGGGCGATGTACGATATTATATTTAAATGAAAGCTAACATAAATAACTTACACACTCCTACCGACCACTATTAATTATCTTTTTATTGATTCTAAAATAAGAGAAACGTCACTTAAATAATACTTTTTGATTGTATGTTTTAATCATTTTTTGTAACTAACATTTAATCCCCTTCTATAATTGAATGTGTGCGAAAATAATAAAAAAATCTGAAAAATATGTTCAATGGACAGCGTTTGGAGCTTATCTAGAATGTTCTCGGCTCATTTTGTTTGCCCATTTTGTTTCGGCGAATACACAACAACCTGTGAAGAAAATATATCCTCTTAATTCTTTCCAGCCTCTGGCTACCGAAAGTTTTTTTGAAAAATATTTGATCAATAACTGTGAGATTTAGTGGCATTTTTCCCTTGTGAGCTCTCTTTCAATAAATTCTTCAGATTACTAATCGCGATTATTTGTCGATCGAATTTATTTAAAAATAAAATATCGATTTATGCCATTATTGTATGATACTAGATGAAAAATATTTTATGCATGACATACCGGGAAAGATAACATAATCAAATGGAATAGTTCGGGCAGTAAAACATGTACCACTAAGATGGTGAGGTAATTTTATTTTCTAAGATGCAAGGTAAGCATAGGTAATTAAGTGATTTGTCCTGCCATTTCTGGAAAGAACTGAGCCACGACCTCTCTGTTGAATACTGGAGTGGATATGCCTGTAGTATTATCAGCCCAGTCCGAAGTGAGAGGACGATTCATAGATGAGTCTTCTGCCATTCCTCAACACAATCAGATAAGCACCATGATTGGGAAGCTGGTTTGTGAGTAGTGACAAAAGTAGTGCTCACCTGCCGGCCTCAGAATCTCCTCGATGCTTCTCGTGAGTTGTAGAGGAAGCTTCGAACTGAATGTGAGTGCGTTGGGACGAGTGACCGATGGAGGAATGAGACAATTGGATGATGGAGGAGCGAATGAGGAGTACGAAGTTGATGGAGGCATTGCGAAGAACGGAGAAGAAGGACCGAACGACTGAAATGTGGAATTTATTCACTTCCTCAAGGATGATGGAAACGTACACTGTATGGTCCTCCGGCATTGCTCACTGGCCGAATGGCTCCTGCATAAGGAGGAGTCATAAGAGACGTCGACGACGATGAGGGAGACAACTGCAAGAAGAAATTAGGAGAATCTAATGATTATTCGCGCTAATGGCCATGCTATATTTCCACCAAAATACAATAATCTAAATGTGATCTTTCGACATACTGCATAGCTGAACTCGTTCAACGTCCAGTCGAACTGATCTCCAACCTGCGAGAAGGCTGAAGATCGTGCAGGAGATGGAGGAAAGGAAGAAAGTCCATCGGCAGGTCCACTGATCAGAATGGAAGGCATCGTTGAGGGTGAAGTGGGAGAGGCAGAGAAAGACGACGTCAGAGGTTGATGCATCGTCTGGAATGCGCACTTATTCGATAGGTCATACATCCTTTACTCGGTGTTGCCTCATTTGTACTAGATCACTTGCAACTTTCCAATTTCTCTAAATCTTCGACAAACAGAAGATCGGTAGATGGGAGTTAACCGACCTCATTGTGAGTCATCGACGTCTGAGCATCCATTACAGCGTCCAATACGAGATCATTCGATTCGGGCGAGAATATATCAGTGAGAATGGTGACGAATGGAGGAGGAACGGCGGGAAGAGGGCGAGGATATGTAGTGGAGAGACTAGCGTAGATATCACCGGCCATGTGCTGAAATCATTTCTATTATTGATTGATATGGTATCGAAAATTACGGATCTTTAGGGAATGGTGCCAACCTTGAGTGGCGGTAGAATGGCCAGTAGCTGACCGAAGATTGCCGAGGGAGAAATTGTAGTTTTCGGTCGACTTCTCTTGATCGATTTAACGAGAACGTCGAAGAGAGTAGATCGAATCTCCCTTAGTCGAGTGACCGCAGCAGTGCACAAACCCGGACAATCTCAAAAGCACATATTTTATTTTGCAATTCTATCGATTGATTGACCAACGATTTGCAGTGCTACAAAACATCTTTTTCGTCCTCTTATTTAGTACAGTAACCTTTGGTTTATCGACCAGCTCAACTTTAATTGTGACTGAGCGATTTGTGCAAAAGGGCATAATCGTTTGGTCACTTTCGCCTAAACAGCTCGTTCATATTCAGTCAAAAAAGGACTTCACAGTTTCCGGTTGCAAATAAATCTGCGTTCATCCGCTTACACTATCCCCCACTCACTCAATCACTTTGCAATGTATTTGGATGCTACGATCAGTAAATTTTGAACCATTTCTGGTTCGAAGTTTTATAATAATGCTGTGGATAACATTAATAACATACCGGGATTAAGGGCGACGAGGGCTCGAAGCATCACGTAATCTGTGTCAGAAAGAGCCGCATATCGAAGAGGAGAAACGAGTTCGGCGGATAGACGACGAACGAGATCTTTAACGGGACAGTGCAATCTGCAATGATGCATCTCGTACGACCAATTCATCCTAGTAATCAACAAGTTGCTTGCGAACATATTTCATTAGCCTGTTCAAACGGTGCTCACTTCACATTCTCGACCATCGCTCTGACAGTGTTGAGATCATTGAGTGATGGTTGCGCGGAAACGTGTGCCATGAGGGAGAGAAGAGTGAGAGGAGCGAATGACGATTGGATTAGACACGCCTGTAATTCATTATATTTTATTTATTAATGGATATTTTTTGCTCAAATTGTTATTCCGGGCTGTACACGTTTGGACGAACTTCGTTCACAATCGTTCACTCGGGAGAGTGGGACACTTCTGTACCCCACACAAAATTAATTCGCTCGCACACCCATTCTCGAGTCCCAGTTAGTAATGGCTTAGGTAGAAAAACGACTTTGAACATTCACTCACTTTATCCTCAGCCGTAATGCTCATCTTCATCTTTCCCGTCTCGAATAATCTGACTAATCCATCGATCCAATCGACAACAGCGACAATTCGACCGATGGAAGTGAAGGATGTATCATGGGAAGTGGAAGGCACTTGACTCTGCAACAACAACAAACTACTTCTTCGTATAATTGAACCAATGAGCCAAACCAATAGAGAATCAGTTCAATATTATTCGAGATCACACTACTTCCTTATTCGCCGAATAGGAGGGAGGTAGACGTACCGAGTAATTATTTGCCAGAGCAAGTGTACGATCGGCGATCAGACTTTTCAGGGAGAAATGAGCGACTGCATCGAAGGTGTGACTCTCACAATGAGAGACTTTCTTCGATAGAACCATCAAATCGAGCAGAACCGTCCTGAAGAAAACGATAATTCATAGAAATATCTTTCATCTGGCTTGGTCATGTGGGCGAACTTATCAAAAACCGAACATTTAGATAGAAATATTGAATTATTGAACCTATGCTCTTGTCCCAGCAGTTTTGTCCAGTCATCCGGATCGTTCAAACTTTGCGTTCGGCCTGAAACTAATTGAATATATAATGAAGAAATGAATATTTACTAACCGAGACTCTTCTTCTTCGATAGACTGTATCGTAGTTTCTGCTTTGGAATGGGAAGGGCTTTTCCCGTGGACGAATCGTTGCCGGCCTCTCCTCGATCCGGTCGTACCGCTAAAGAAAAGTATATCCAATTTCGGTAATAAAAATAACTGTAATGTACTCACAGTCTGGATTCATGCCCGCTTGCAGACATTTTCTGAATCGGCAGTATCGACAACTGTTGCGATCACCTGAGTATGCAAGGTTATGTCATTGCTTTGATCTTCTAATCTCGATATTTTCTTATCTCAAAAACAGGACGAACGTGAACACTAATCACTGATCCGTTCCACCCTAGATTAATCCGTTCTCTGTCCATTTCTCTCCTTCCCTTGACCAAAGTATCAACCCATTCGCCAAACGGCGTGCACAAGGGTTCTACAACTCTGATCGGCTTGCATCTCCACTCTCCTCTTATTCTTTTTCTACTCAACTGAATCAAGGGAGAGATTGTTTGTCTCGATATTTCGTCCTCTTCTTCTCTTCTTCCGCTGCCGCGTGAAGAGAGCAAAAAGCGGCAGAGGGACACAACCAGTTTTACCCTTTTAACTGACCAATACACGGGAATACTTCAGTTATCCATCTGCACTCGAACTCTGTTTGTGTTCCGTGATTCATATCAATAGCATCATATCAGTGATAGAACTCTTCGTCCCCCAGAACATCCCCCTTCTCCCCCTTCCCTTAAGCCTATTCCTGACGTCAGATACAGATGCAACGATCTCCCTTCCACACGATGAGTCACGACAGTTTACCCAGGGTCGACAAGATGAGAGGGTCGTAAACAGAATGGAAGAGAGCGTTAGAGCAACCATCACATCTGAGAACTCCCCTTCGATGTTTGAATGGGAGAGAAGTGGAGGAGGTATTAGAACACGTAGGAGATCATAGACTAGAGTATTGCTCTCATTTGAGGATGGGGAATGAACAGACCATTCGAATTAACGCTTGAAAATTCCCAGTGCAGATCCAACAATAAATAAATTAGATAGTAAACTCTGACAGTCTAATTAATTGTCCATTAATTCCGTTTTACAATTCGTACGAGATATTCTTGCTGGTATGGTCATCCTTTTCCCCTTCTCGCGCGAGATTTATAGTGTCGAAATGATCGCAGTTCACCACTCAAAGGAAAGTCTTCGCGTATACAGATTGAGATGAATCCCCAGTACATTCTTATCACTCGACCAATTATAAAGAACGCCGGTTCAAAGAGTGAAACCCCCGAGACATTTCGTATAGTCTGCGCACAACAATCGCACATGAATGAAATTGGCATGGGTCGGAATGCACATTCAGTGAAGGAAACCAAATCAATCTTTCACAATGATAATATCTGATCTGATTGAACGATCGTTATATAAGAGTGTCGATTGCAAAGATTTCGAGGTCAACGAGTTCAAACAACTATGTTCCTCTTTTTCTATTGGGTGCGCATGATCAGGTACGAAATCTCGGATCTTGGAAATAGATAAGGGAGGTGCTCACTTCTGCTGACGGGACAATTCTTCTCATATCTGCATTGATACTTGTTCCTTCCATCCTTCACTGCACGACGAAAGAATCCCTTACATCCAAAACAGGCCAGAACGCCATAGTGGATCTGTCAAGCAATTCATCATTCATAATCACCGGCCATTAATCCTCCTCCTCCTCCTCGACACCCACGCTCCTTCCTCATCTTCCCCCTTTCTCTTTCTCACTTGGGATAAGATAAAGCATTCACGGATAGGATAGTGACTAATCATTCTCGTGAACGACGGTCCTTTTTTCGAGCGATGAAAACACACAGGAAAGGGTACGAAAAAGTGTTTCACTCATTGTCTCATGATTCGATGATCGAGTATCAGCGCACAACAAACTCGGCAAGAAATTTATTGCAGTACCTTGGCAGGTGAATCTCCGCAGACAGCGCAGTTCCTTATTTTCTCAGTCGAGGGAGCGGGAAGAATATTGCCCAGATAAGTCATCGTCGTTGTCTCTGGAGACGCAGCGCCGTATTCCGACTTGGGTGAGACTGATGACAACGACGCCACTATTGCTAGAACAAGAAGAAGATCGATAGACAGACAAATGGGAGTAGAAGAGTGTTCGAATTGATGGTACCCAACACAAAACTGCGATAATTGAAAAGAGAGGGTGGAGGAAGGAAAAGGTATGTTCGGTAGGTAGCTCACTCGGGTTGAGCCGACTCGCCTCTCTATCTCGAAAAATGGAAGTAGAGGGAGAGAGTGAGAGGAGGGAAAGTGGAGTTAGAGAAGAACGGAAAAGTAGTGGAGAATGATGCGAGATAACACGGACAGTTCAGAGGATTGGAGAAGAGGAGAAGGAGAACGATAGAGGAGAGAAGAGCGGGCGATTTGATGGTTGATGATGCGAATCGATTTGTATGTGTGTCGGAGGTATTTTGGAGAGGCGGTGAAGAGAAAAGGAGGAGATTGATGGGTAGAGGAAGTTATAGAGTGAGACGAGAATGTCGTATGATGCTACTAAGTTGTTTACGGACAGTAACAAAACCCATCGACTTTGGGTGAATTCGTGAAAAATACGATACTGAGCGGGCCTTCACTTCGGATGTCATGGACGAGTACAAATAAATCATTCAAATGGAGGGGTCATTCATGTTATAATCACGAGAATGATTGCGTTGATCGAGATCACATTCCCCCTTTGCTTTTCGCGTGAAAGTTGAATTGGCTGCGATTCGAGATGGAATAATTCTACAATTCTCGCTGTGATTTCGCTGCATAATAAATTAATATGAATCACTGTCCAAGCGATCTTTGAAATGCGCTCCGTTTACATCAATAATAATCTGTTTACGGGGATCGGAAGATCGGATTTAGTTTGGAAGAATAAGGGGATGGTCCAAATAGATTGCTCAATGGAACTAAAGGGTAAATTTTTTTAACAAATCGCCTAGACTTCTGAAACAGCGGTTCTTTTCTTTAATGTGTTGTTAGTGCGAAGCGAAATTGTCGATTCAAAGTACTCTGAAAAAAAGTCATCTGTTTTAGAATATCGAAAGACACTCTTCTATATTACGATATTCTAAAATATACATTTCTTGAGTGATTTTTGAAAATATTTTTTAAAAATTTGTATTTCTCACTATAGAATTTGTGACAATTTACATTTCGAAGTGATGCGTTAACTTTCTAAAGCCACATTATCACTGACGTTTTGATCGCAGTGAAACTTGAACAAACTTTGGGGGAAGAAACGGGTTGACATCATGAACAAAATCGATGGCACAAATTGATTTCTGAAGAGGTAAGGAACTAGTGAGCGTCGGGTGGTAAGAGTATTTGCGTTTGACGGTACGATCGAATGAGAAAGAGAAGAAATAATGGAAGGGAAGGGAAGGGAAACGAAGAAGTTTGAGTAAGAGCACGCTGTTCTGAGAGATATGTCTAGGTAAAGGTTGTAGGGAGAAATACGAGGTAAACAGTGTATGATATTATCGAGATGTTTTCATTGACGATGCGGGATTGACGATCTGTCTGCGATCACTTCGTTCTTGATCAATTATTTAACTGAACTCTTGATCTTTAAATCTTCCAATCAGATAATTTTATTTGTACTTGTTCTCAATGAAACTGTGCATCCAATCTCATTATCACATGTTTACTCGATGTTTTTGGTCTTATCGCTTGATCTACACAATTTATGTTGCAGATACTCGAATTGACAAAGCAGGATTTATTAGTGCGAGAAATTGTGAAACGATATTTAATAATGAAAGAAAAAGAGATGAATAAGTGAAACGGGAGGGATACGGTAAGTGAAGGGCCTCGAGAGTGATTTTTTTTGGTTTGCCATGGATACAGAAAAAAGGACGAGCAAAGTTGTTGGAAGTGTGATGTAGCATGAAATTAAATCTCTCTCTCTCTGTATAATTTTCTATAACTTTTCTCAGCATATGACTACAATAATACTACGTTCTCTACACTTGCGACTGAGGGCTCTAGAAATAATCTGATACGAATATAAATCATCTTTTTTTTGTTCAGCTACCGATAGTACTGTAAAAGGAGAGAATACTCTGGACGAAGAAATTAGCGGCCAAAATTACTGGATGGAACACCGATTGAAGGAAAGCAGCCTGTACAAAAAAAAAGCGTTAAGTCTAAGTAAGAAACTGGAATGTACGACGATTGATTTGTATTGGGGTACGATAGGAAGGGAGACGGCATGGGGTACGGTACACAAATATTGTTGGTCATAGACCGATGGGTAGATCAATTATTCGATAGATTCTATCGTTGACGTGAACTATAATACTACTCTACATAATTACTCTTATGACTTCTCTATTGAAGGCAATGGGATAGAATACCGGGGGAAATGGGATCAATTGACAACCTATATGTACAGCAGGGGGGAAGAAGGTCCTATAAGAAGTTCTCGTTGAGATTCTCCAGATATGCATCGAAGTTCTGATCTTCGAAATTGAGCAACGAAGTTTCAGTTGTTGGAAACATATCAGCGATGTGATCGAATTCGAAATCAGCGTTGAAGTGATCGTTGAGGATTCCACTCTGCAATATAAATATTCATTATGGACAGTGAATACTCCAACTAACATCAAACATCTCGAATTGATCAGATTGTTCGTTCTCATCGAAGGATAGTTGACGAATCGATGAACAAGCTGTACTGACGGTATGAGCAGGAGACATTGCATCCAGAAGATTCACACGTTGATGAGAAGGAGGAGCAACTTTATCGTCAGTCTGAGTCGACGCTTCCGTTGTCCGTCGAGATGATGATGAGAATCGAGAACGATGAGAAACAGAGCCTGGCTCGGGCAGAGGAGACGTCGTCTGAAATGACCATCGTATTTGAAGAACTTATGATTCCACTTTACTCTCATTTCATTATGTAAAAAAGGAACTTACATCTAGAGAGATATCAGCTGGGTTCTCGAATAGAATTGGTGGAGAAACTGAGGATGAAAATCGAGGATCTTCCAGTTTGAAGTCACCGAACATCTCACGCAGAAGAGGATCACCTGACAGATAATGAATTAGTTGTGATATCAATTGGAAATCAAACGTAGAATCATATCTGATATTCTTACCCGATGCTCTCGATCCGAATGTCTGACAGAATTGCATATTCTCGCTCATGATATTGGAGAGACTGGCGACGGTGGGAAGGAGCATGAGCAGATTACCGAATCGAGCACTCGGTGAGCCCATTTGAGACTGACCCGCTACCTGAATATTACCCTATTGCATTCCTTCCTTCAGGAAATCGATGCATGGTCGTATCCAGAAATATCTAAGCTCACATGGAACAGCAGATCTTGTGCCTTCTCTCTCAGAATCTCAATCTGCTTCGCTGTCACGGGAGATAGTCCTTTTGCGTCTGTAAAGTGCCCGGATGATCCTTTGAATTGAAATACTTCTCTATGTCTACATGCTTCTTTATTAGTAGATGAGACATTCTGGCAACTCACTCGGATCAAGGATAATAATGGCCTTGAGTGGCACGATTTCCTCTTCTCTCAGATTCAATTTCCTCAATGGTCCGACGAGTTCGTGAAGGCATCGATCGATGAGATTATTCGACAGTTGACTGGAAGTATGCTACCTTGATCACTCTGGTCAAAAGCTATTCTTGTGTGCAAGTAAACAGGATTAGATTCAATGTCGTTTGATCGAGCGAGCGCGGTCTGCACCCAAAAAAGCGCCTCCAGAAATAGATGAGCATTGAATCTCGAGATCGAACCAGCAAGGCATGTAATGACTTCATGGCTTACGCAAGTATTCTCAATCCGTCTATGAACGAATCTCCCTCCCCCGTGTCTAATCTCCTCTCTCCTTCTCTCATTCTTTCACTAATCCGATGATCTCATTCATGTCACTTTGTCTGTTTCCAATCGCCCTTCCTATCAACTTCTCCTTCTAACTAGGCACAATCTGATAAGACCATGATGGCCACATTGCGTTACGGATTCGAAACTTTCCGCGATGCGCGTCTTTGTCACCACGATGCTCGGCTACAACCATAAACAATCAACTAGAATGAATTTTCCGCGTTGGTGAGATTCACCGATAGTATCATCATTTCTTTCTGTAATAACTCACTTTTGTTCGTTGAACTCGGGAGGTAATTTCTTCGGTACAAAATATCGACCGGCCAGACAGAGAATGTCTTTGTTTTGTGTATTCTGCGCTGTTCTCACGGAGAAATTGAAGATGGTAAGGGGCGAGTAGCACTGCTTCACCAGAGTCACCTGCAACATCTCCATTCATACGCAGTTCAGATTCTCCGCTAAGCCACGTTTCCACTGTGATCGACTGCTATTTTGCATCACATATCGGTCACTTCGTTATCATTTTCAGTCATTCTGAGAACTCATAAAAACGGAGCAAAAGAAGGAGGTTATTATCGTGACAGCGGAGCTCATAAAGAGGGACGCTGATTTCTCCCGTTTATTGAGAGCCGACCGCGATCTTTGACAGTCAAAATGAGACTTTCTTTCATTACAGCCGAAAGCATCAAACAACAGATGTAAGATTATGCACGAAAAGCAGAAATGATAACAATGGCCTCACTTTATCGTCAGTGTTGACGACTTCGGCCATCTCAGAGAGGGCATCAACCCAATCGACAGCTGCGACCGCCCTTCGATGGGCAATCTCCGATAGATCTTCCACTTTAGCCATTCGAAATGGCTCGTACGACATCTGAATGTGATTCTTTGTTTCTTTGTGTCTACATCTTGAACATTTTCCTTGTGCACTGATGATTGTTTCGGTCTATGTTATCAATCGATCCCCATTCATCGACACTATACTATTGTGATTGGAGGAAGTAATGTGCTCGAGCACTCAAACCGATTATTTTTCTTTGCACCGTCAGTTCCCTCGCACTTGTTGCGCTAGAGTGAATGGAGAGGGTGTGAGAAGTTAGGAGAGAGTTTCACACAGTGCGTTGATCACTTTCTCCCTTCCCCAGCGTACACAACTGATCGGATCATCACTGTCATTGACTATTCAATGAGCTGACACGTACTTGTGCTGAATCATCCCAGATTGTTGCAGAAAACTGATCGATCGATCGATATTTCTATTCTACCGTACCTCTGTCCTCTCGCTGGGATTCGGTTTCTGCTCGAACATATCCCTCAATGATTTGATCTTCTTTTTCTCTGGGAGCATCGGCGGCTCTGGTGCATCTCCAATCGATTCGTCGCCTTTCACAACCTGCAATGGAGACGACGTTTCCCAATTCTCACGCGCATCTGCCACCACGAGATTACGCCAGTTCGTCTGGTTTCGTGTACTGTCCGATGCAATGGTCCGTCACTAATCGCTTCGCCCCGGTTTGGAGAAGTAGTACAATTCAAGCCATTCACTTCGATGCGCGTCTATTGATAGGAAAGTTTTGTGCACGAAGAAAAGCGGTGAAGGTCGTTTGGGAAAGCAATCGCACTATTTTGAGATATGGAGGAAAAACTCAGGTATTCTTAGGTAACGATTGAGGAAACATATGGAAGGAGTGTACCTTGGATTCGACCTGCATCAACTGCATTAGAAGTATTCTCACTTCCATCGGCAATTTCTTCGACCAATCGTCGCTTTGCAACCGAATCTGGAATGATGATCACGATTACTGTAGAATTAAACTTTTCAACTTTGTCATCGGAGCTACTACGCACCACGTGGTTCAGCAGATCGTCCGACAACTTGTGTTTTTTTGCTCGCGGCGTCCGTTGATTTCCTGTGGGATCGCGGTCGGGACGCACGGCTGCAATCAATTCCATCACTATTTCCACTTTCGATCTCAAGCACAATTCTCAACTTTATTTTGCTCGTGCACCTTTTGTAGGATGCATTGCTCACCTTTTGGGTCCATTCCGACCTGCAGACATCGTTGGAATCGGCAGTATCGACACGAGTTTCGCTGATATTTATCGACAGTGCATGCATTGTCGAATCGGCATGCGTATCGATACTTGCCCGTGAGAGTCCGCCGGAAAAATCCCTTGCAGCCGTAACACGCAAGAACCTGAGATGTCAAAGTTCTTTAGCAACGCACTTTCACTTATCCGTTCTTATCAGTTTGTGCAATGTTCTAATTCATATGGTGAAATTGTGATCAAAAGACCGGCAGAATAGAGCACGACAGCTATCTCGAGGGCAAATAAAGAAAAGAATGATCCCTTCGATCTCATGAGAAAGGAAGATCAAGCCACGTCGCCTGTTCGACACAGATCTGGACCAACTCCAGAACGTTCTTCTTATTTTCAGGTTGTTGTGGTTCGATTTAGACAGTAAACGACTCACTCCATAATGAAGTTTCGCTTGTCCATCTCCGCATACAGCACAGATATTCTCTCCTTGATTCGATGAGAGAGAGGGAGAGGAAGACGATGACGACGATGGCGGTCGATCCCTGTACGAATTTGGTTCAAAAATTCTCTAACTTTCAAAATATTTCGAAATTTGGAGGCTACTCTGGTCTTAAATCTGACCGAATGGTGTAGGAAGGAGTGGAAGATGCAGTGGATGCAGCCAGCATGACCTCCCTTACGAGAGGCATCCGATAACTGAAAGGAATAGAGTTAGTTCACGGCCTAGAACCCATCCTATCACTATCCCGAGCACAAAAGGCGCGATAGGTAGTGACGAGAAGAGTTCTCTCATGTTTATGGTCGATTCTCGCTCTACTCGATCAGATCAATACCCTCGTTCTCTCTTTTGTTCTCGTTATCCTCGCTGCATTCCAAAATATTTTCAACGTACTATCCATGATCTTTAGTTCATTGACAGCGCCCTGTTCTGTTTTGACGTCGTAGGTTAATGGTGTGCTTCTTTCTGCATCTAAGCTGCTTATTCTGTCATATTCTTGTGTGCTATTCCAAGCCGATTGATCAGTCGAATTGATAAGGAAAAGTCGAAGATCTCGGAGTCCTAATCTGCAGATGTAATCCCACTCGATCAAACACCGTGGACATCAGCGGAATCCTCCGCATAAAATCGACTTAATGACCCTCCTCTCACTCAGTTTTTGTTTCGATGCGCTCACTGACCGCAAAGTTTACCGGGATCGGTTTTTTACAGGTGTACTGTTTACGTCACAGGCAATTCGTCTCGATCTTTCAACCTTTTGTGGTGATAAGACCCCTTCCCTCCTAGTCACATATCAGAAAGGAAAAGGAAGAATGGAATGCAGATGATAAGCTGCTGATAAGTAATAATGACGGCGTCATCTCAACTCGTGATTGAGATTCTACGAATGATATCACAGTACTTCGTAGCGCCCAACTAAGTTCCCAAGCCCGCCAAAATGCAACGTGACTACTTGCAACTCTTAATGGGAAAAACCCAGAGAGAGTCTTGAGAAAGCGACCGTTATCTCTCCTATTGTAAATCCACCTACATCTTCTTCCATCCAGTGAATATCACCCTCCAATTGCGGCAGACGCTGATAAGACAGTGATTGTATCATCGAATGCTCAATCATTCCTTCCCCCACAGTCCTCCCCCTCCTTCCTCCTTCCCTCTCCCACAGCTTTATGAGACCACGGGTGATAGTGCGGTGATTGTGTGTAGAGAAGAGCATCATCACAGGGAGATCGGAGAAAGGAAGGAGGAAATGGGATAGTCGTTTGATCTTTCAGCTACCAATAACGGGAGCATTGACCTAACGAGTGAATGAAATGAGAGTGAGATGGATACACTCCCATTTCGAACCATGAAGCTGTTGCTGCTCTTGATCTACTGTTGATGAACCGCCTCTAGTTTGAGATTACTTTCCATGATGAGCGATTTACTTCGTAACTCGAGATGACAACGCGGCAAGGACGAATAGAAAGTGAGAGAGATGGGCAGATTATAGAGAGAGACAATGGAAAAATGAGAGAGTGCAGGGATATGAAGAAGTAGTCAACCTAAGATCCCGACAGAGAGAGACAACTGCTACGGTCAAAATAGTCGCGAGATCTTACTCCCAATCCCCCCCCCTCCCATGGACAGCGAATTATCATGAGCTACTAACCTTCCAGGACTGTATCGATGGTTCACGATTGGTTTCCTCTCGTATTCTTCTTCATCCTCATCCATCATATCATAATCATCTTCGAATTGAGGCGCATTTGCTCCAATATGCGCCCAATAATCGAAGTCGGCGGCTGGATGAATGACTCGCCTTGCCATCAGTGATCTACCGACTGAGAGGCTCACGTACCCTGAAGTAACTTACTGTCATTAGTGCGAGAGTGGAACATGATCACGGTGCGGAACGAATAATTCGGAGGCACACTGCGCAGCGACACGGTTACAAGTGGCGGAAAGTGATATGAGGGTAGAGAAGGGGCGAAAGAAAGAGAGAGAGAGAGAGAGAGTGAGAAGAGAGACGCTCTCGATGGAAAGAGTGAAAGAGAGAAGAGAAAGCAGGTAGGAAGAGGTGATAGAGAGGACTACCTCTCATCTCTCTCATCTTTCCATTCTCTCTCTTTTTTCTCTTCCCTACTTATCCGGTCTCGAGATTAGCATAATGAAGGGGGGACGATAAGACTGCTCAACTCAACGGATTCACGGACTCTTCCTCTATCGCAGCTATCTGATCTATGAATTGATGCAAGTGAAGTGACCCTCTCATACACAAACCGACCCTTCATCACAGCGACCCGTCTCCTACAGAAAAACGAAGAAGTTCAATCGAATTAGCTCGGTCAAGAGTAAGTTGGAAGCAGAATGGCGCTTCTTATAAACTACTCTGTAGGCCCCTCTCCATCACATGAATGACATCGTCATTCCATTGACTCATGCATAATCCCATGATTTCAGATACTTTCCAGTCCCGTTGTCGTCTGTAGTTCGTCGTCGTTCACATGAGAGAAGTGACTAGACGAGAAGAAGAAGTGCTTGTACCTTATCAATGTGAGAATGAGCCCCTTCCCTCTCTCTTCCCTCCTCAATCACTCTTATCTCTACGATGGTTCGAGGCAGAAAGTGCTGTGCTTGCATCGAGTGGTTCGTAGAGGAAAGAAGAAGAAGAATGACATAAGAATGGAATGAAGAAAGGGATCAAATCATGATGGTCACAAGAGCAAAGCTCCAATGTTTCCAGAGGTAGAATGAAGAGAGGAAAGCAGTGATCAACAACAAGATATTAGTGCGAAGAGCCAGTGTGGAATAGACAGACACGGTGCCCAGGGTCAGTCGAGAGAGAAGGGAGATAGATCACCTCTCCCCCCCCCCTCCCTTCCCCCTTCTCGTATCCAAGGAGTGTATCAAAGTGATATTGATAGAGTGGTTAGTGCACAGAGAAGGGAAAGAGAAGAGAATCGAGTTAGAGGTTTCTCTCTCATGGAAGAGATCGAGAACGAAATACGCTGACAAATGAGTGAAGGCGGTAAATGCCCCCAAAGCGAAAGAATTTGCGAAAACTGCGAATTTTTTGTTTTGTTTTCTGCACTTTTGTCTATGGTCAATTCATTCTCTTGAGAAACTCATCTCTCTCGCACTTTTTATCTCAATTTCTAACGTGTTCGCAGAGCAAGTGATCGGTTCATCAAGAAATCAAAGGCTCCTCATCAAATATTACGGTCAAGCTCCATAAAATGGGCGAAAAAGAAGAGAAAGGTTGATCGAGAAGCGAAAAAGAAGAGGGCGGATGAAAAAAAGCGGAGGTCATCTTCACTAATGGGATAGGGGCAGCTCACAAATAAATCTGAGCCTCGAGTGAGAGAGAGAAAGACGGTGATCTTATCTGTTTTCCCTCTCTTTCTCTATCTGTCTGCTGTGCCCACAGGAAATCTCACCTTTTGACCCTTTCGGAAGAGAGAAAGCGTTCGTGTGACCACATAAACCTCTCGCAAGATCGGTTCGTAGACGCTTTTCGAGAGTATGTTCTCTCCCTTTGAAACACCTCCAAAAACACATGGAAAGTGTTCGTTTAAGTGGACGAAAACTGTCGTCATTGATGCGATATTGAGAATGAAAAAAGAGTGGAAGAAAAGGAAGGAACTCGTTTGACAGCAGTGAAAAGGAGATTAAAAGTAGTCCCACACTAGGCTAATATTACGTATTTGTCCCAACCTTTTTAAATCGGCTGAAAAAATTATGCAGACGATTCGCGCAAAGTCAAACGTTTCGAAGATCAGTAGGCGAATTCTCCAAAGATCAGTTATCTACTCGAGTTGTCGCCACGTGAAATGAGCAATTTCGATCCAACTCGAACGGAAAGTGAGGAAAAATGATATCGTTGCAGCTCCCTTTCCTTTTCTCTTTCAAGTGGACGTTCGATGTGCGAGTTCAGCAAGAGATTTATTGCAAAGGAGGAAGGAGGCGACAAATTCCGCAAACATGGCCTAAATTTTATGTAAAAATCGTTATTTGAGTGCTAAAATTGGAGTGGAAGCAGTGAGTTGGCAGCTATTGCCATTGTGCGCTCTGCGCAAGAGATGCTTATCTACGTACACGCTCTACAAAAGCTCCTAGTTGAAGGAATAAAAACAACGCGAATTTAAATTTGTCGAGTTCGACCTAGATCAAATAGGAAAATGACGTGTTTACGAGCTCGAGCAAGGCATGAACTTCCAATTAGCCCAATCGTGACCTCCATTTTGATTGCACGGGAAGAGGAAGATGATTCTTTCTCCCGTTCGATCTCAAATCGTCAATGAACTATAGACCGGATGAGAGATGGAGAAGCACTATCAGATTACACGTTGATAGTCGATTGATAGGAATCCCCAATCAACCTGAGACACGTTAAACTACGAAGGAGAAAGTTGAAGAGGCGCAGTCGACAATCAGCCGAGATGATATGATTCTGACGATGAAGCCCCATCGTCCTCCTCCCTTCTTCCCCTTTCCTACCCTTATCTAGTGATTCCGCGAGTGAAAAGAGGGCTATTGTAATCAAATGCGATTTGTGACGCGAGCAGAATGGTGAGAGAGCAATGACTATTTCAAGAGAGATTGAGCATCGGAATGTGAGAGATGAACCTCTTACCTTAACTATTAAGAGGAAGAAGAAGAAGTACTAACTAAGAGTTCGAATGATCAATCGAATTATCCACTGCAGTGACTGTTGACTCGAGTCCAGTGGAGGATTGCTCTTTTAAATACGCATGATTGTCATGATCGAGAGAGAGCGAAAGAAGCAGACAATCATAGAGAGTGGGTAAGTACAAAGAAGCACAGCTAAGAAAATACTTTTCCCCGATCTTTGAAGGTTGTGCAAAGATCATTCAACTGTTCCTCATCATTGTAATTGTATTATTCGGTTACGGATCCGTCAAGGAAGCCGAGTGAAAAAAGATGAGACGCAGTGTGTGAATTACGATGATCAGTAACGGGAGGAAAGAGATCAAACAACGATAGTGCAAAGAAGACACCATTTATGGTGGAGCTGCAAATGAGTGAGAGAGGAAAGGTAGTAGATCATCAAATGGTGCGGAAGTTAGAGACAATTAGAGAAGAGAAAGAAACTCCTCGAGGGGGGGAGGGAAGATGGAAGAGGAGAAGGGGCTATCCCGTACCTAAGATCAGAGAACCAAAAAGTCAATAGCCCACGCAGTTCCATCTATCTACAACAATAAAATGACGAGTAGAGTCATTCCATTCCTTTGCCTAATCTAGTTAGCCGATGATTTTGAGGCGAAGAAGAGGATGAAAGCAGCACTATTCCTTCCTCTTCTTCGTATCAAATGACGATGAGTTCAAGGACGAATTGGGGCAATACTCAAAATATAGTGGACGATTAGAGAGAATGACGACGATACCCCTTCAATCGGAAGGGGATCGAGAAGGGATAATTTATGCTTGGGAATTGACTCATTCTGACGTATTCGTCGACCAATCGGAGATCCTATTCGATGTCCAGTCAACATTCTGAACCCTGTGAGAGAGGTCAACAGGAGACGACTTTTAGTACTACGGGAAAGCAAACAATCTGTTATAAATATCGGAAGAGCAGCGTGAGAGATGGAGAAAGATCAACGAGCGGTTATGAAAATAGAGTGAATCAGAAAGGAAGAGAGATCGAATGTGCAGTGGATCGTTCGAGATTTCGTCCCATTGGACGGACCTCTATTGGACAATTATGATGTCGTTAGCACATTCGTACAGTGAGTATACGATAGATTCAGAGAGTGCATCAAGTGGATAGATGAGCCCAATCCCACTGTTGAACCTTGGACGTGTAATCTGCAAGGGGGACGATGATGTGAGAAGAGAGAGGAGGGGGTTGATTCACTTGGGAACGTCACTCAATCAGTTGAGAATGAATCAGAATGGGAAGCTAGTGAAGTGAAGGGTGATAAATAATACAAGATGGATTAATTGGGCGCGCCTGGTAGAGACTATTTGATCGAATCGAGGAAAGAATCCGAATGGAGAAACGAAGGAACGGATTAGATGTGTTCTCTGTTTACAATCGAGAGTAGTTATGATATGAGAGATCTAAACATCGACATATGATCGGTTTGTCTCTTCTTGAGAATGGAGCTGTCAGTGAAGAATCCGTCTCTTCATTCTACGTAACGCCTCACTAATCCAAACTGTGAGAGTGTGTGCTGAATGAAGATACTGATTCTTCATTACAACGATACTCTTGAGCTTTCTACGAACACTGAAAATGCGCAATAGTTTGAATGCATTCGTTTATCCGCACCGAACGACCTTGCGAAAGGATGAAATGGAGCGAAAAATAACTACAAAAGCGTGGAAAACTTGCACCGAATTCGGGATAGTTTCCGGATCAAAAAAGTGTGTTGGTGAGAGACGAGTAGAACGCACTCTCGATGTCAAAATTGCTGCCAGCCAGGAAAGAGAGAGAGAGAGGGAGACGAATGGTGATGGGAGAGAGGACAATTAGAGTGAGAAGAGAATGAGGGAATGTAAGAGAGAAGAGAAGAGGAACGGACAATGATGTGACGATTATTGTAGTGGGTTGCAGTATAAAAGATGAACAAAGTAACAGTTCGGTGTACTTCCTGGTTCAAAACGGACAGCAGTCGCTATCACACATTGAGTCAGAAATTAAACTCGAAAACATATGAAATTGATAAGAAAATTGTTTGAAAAGGGGGAATGAGATTGGTATTGCCTCGAGGAGCGAATGATACTTACTAGAGATGACTAACCAACCCCCGTTCATGCAGAGACCACTGTTTACGAAACACAGAGATCGGCAAGAAAAAAAGAGGGAGAGAATAGCTAGAATAATTTGATATTCCATCGGCTGAGAAGATGAAATCATCCTTGGAAGCTAGTGGAAAAGGGAGAAAAGAGAGAGGAAATACACCGAAGGGCGTGAATGAATGAGAGTGTTCCATTTCTAATGAATCATTTCTCAATTTCCGTCGCTTCCGAAGCATTTTCTAGCTTCAGATCTGTTACAATCGTCCTTCTTTTTTAGATCCATCGTGTTTACTACAGGAAGTTGTGTGGTTTTCACTGTCTGACATTGAGCTTGTACAATCACGAGAATTTAAATCGGCTGATCGTCAGAAGGAAGGAGTCAGTAGCAGTCGGAGTAAACAGGAGTAGAGCAAAACAAGGCGATATTTCGAAAGAGTTGAAATGACCTGTGGAATACTACTGGAACAAGCGAATCCGGATGCATCACAAAAGAACACGCGAGCGGGCAATAAACATTGAGTAGAACAGCGGAAATATGAGGACGAGAGAGAGATTGGAGGAGATCATCAAGTAGAGAGAAGCGATAATTGCAGTGATCGAGAGAGGGATAGAGTGGAATCGGATGGTGATGGGAGGAACGATTTAATCCCTCACGGGCCGGAAGACTCGATCCTCTTCTTGCCCATACAAACCATGGCTCTCGCGAGATAAATACCCGCTTGACCCTCACTCAGTTTATCTCTCTCTCTTTCTCTCACACGTACAGTGCTACTTGTTGTCGAATAGTGAATAGGGGGGACAGAATGACGGGATAAAGGAGGCTCCTGCCTCACTCACAAATGTCCACATACACTCACATTTATTTGCTCGTTCGAACGAGAACAATACAGTGATTCACAGAGTCATTGCGAAAATATCAGGTGCATTTCTGGAGGAGGTTGCCCGGTGGGAACAGACAGATAGGGAAGATAGGATAAGATGGGACTAGAACCAGTCTTCTCCCTCTCCTCCCCTCGATTCTCCCCTTCATTTCCAACGACAGAAACACGCACAAAAGACGCAGTGAGTCGTTCAATCTCTGACTACTTCTTATTCTTCTCTCTCTTCTACCTCCTCCTCCTCCCTTCTTCTCCCCTTTCTTATTCCCATCATACCCAGAGGAGGAGGATGAATGGCCCTATGCGAGCATCGCTGTTTAGAAATGGGAAGAGGAAGGGCTGTTTAGATGATTTGATGACGAAAATTCTAGAGAAGGGGAAGGAAAGGTCAAGATCAAACTTCCAAGAAGCCTTTGATGAGATTCGGTATAACTGATGGTAACAGAACAAATGGGTTATGGTGAGACTCAAACTCATTATTTCGTAGTGTTTCAACCCCGTGCTCAAAGTGTCATCTTTGTGTGCCTATCGAGTGCTCGATGTCTTTCTTCCTAGATGAATTTGGAAATAGAGGACTTTTCTCGTTGCATACACTCTCTCATTTCTCTTCTCGTCAAGAGATCATAATTATTCCTCCCTTCCAATCTGTTCCTTTATCCTCTCTCTTTCCAATCTGTCATCACCTAGTTATGCCAGTCGACAAACAACAAACAACAAATCATCGTCCCCCATAATGATCCCTTCCTCTTCTCCAATCTCTCCATCGGTATCATCAATCCGCCAATAACAATACCTTCTCCTCTCTCTCTCTTCAGTATTCATCCTCTCTCTATCGTATCATACGATATCGTACAATCTTTATGGCGCTGGGAACGGGAATAACTGCGAAAAATGCGGTGAAGAATGCTGAATAAGAAAGCCTCATCCATCAAATGACGCGAGTCTTTTTGGGACTTGGCGCTCCTTTCTTCCCTATTCTCCCCTCACGCTTTCTCTCAGCTGTAATCTCACTAGGTCCCACCCGAAAGAACTTCGTGTGCTCTCTTTTTTTCGCTGCACTCACTGCCTCGATAAACCAAATAAATACTAGCAAATTAAAGGAACAACAACAACATGGAGATGTAACTGAACGAAATCGCAAAGAGAACACTTCGAGGATTTGAAATTTGGAGAGAAAGCAGTGGTGGAAAATATCGGAGAAAAGGCGAAGAAAAGGATAGGAAGAGGGTGCATTCGCGCGGCTTCGACGGCCGCTTTACCGCATCGATGTTTAGAAGGAAGAGGAGAAGGAGGAGAGGAAGGAAGGAGTTGTCGGACGAGTAAGAAGAAGAGAAGAAGAAGATAGAGGAGAGGTTGAGAATAGACTGCACTAAGAGGATGAGATTACTCGACAACGTTCCTTATGAGATCTTGCGTGCGAAAGGACGCTCAATAGATGGAATGCAGTCCTTAGAATGTGCGTCGACGTCTATTCAGAATGAAGACTGGAGGAGAATACACTAGCTCATTCTGCTCGGATGGATATAAATGAATGGGACGGGTCTCTGTATTTTCAGCATTATTTCCGCATGAATACTGTACAGACTCGTCTCCCACTGTCAATTTCACGCTAATTTTCGCAAAAAAAAACGTGCTAGAGAAAGAGAAGCATTCGTCGCGGGAAGATAGTGAAAGAGAAGCGAATGGTGCATAAATTATCAGAACTTCTACCCAATCCAATAAAGAGAGTACATGTTAGTGAAATTCGCGATGACAAATTTGTAAATGCAGGAGACGAGCGAGTAATACGAGATTCGTCAACGAGAGGAAGGGCCAGGAAAGGACCTCTGTTTCTCCCTCTCTCTTGCATCCTTTTCTCTCTCTTTCTTCCATGCTTGTTTGTCTTTTCCTTCTTTTCTCGCTTCCTCCACCCTCTCTTTCGGCAGATACTCAGAAGAAAAAGAATTTCGACTTTTCAAACCCCTATACACAGATATTTATTCCGTAGGATAAAAGATATGTACATCACCATTGAAAAAAAAACAAGAACGAAGTTTACCCGAATTCGCACAACTTGTCAAAACATGAAAACAAAGTGTAATCCAGAGCGATTGAGTCGATCCGCATGGGTCAAACTTCGGGATCACAAAATGGAAGATAGAAGATCGCGGAAATGTTTTGATGCTTGTTCCGATAGCAATCCCAGGACGCTCGCTGCCGTCTTAACGAACAGAATTTATCATTTATTATTTAAATAATATTTCTCACCTGTTGTGCGGATCTTCGATCTTGGACGCCGTTAAGATCGAGAATAATAATGGCATCGACTGAAAATATTTTGTTTGTTACTCAATGTAAGCATTCTTTCCTCTACTTCTTTTTTCGATACTCTTTTGCCGTAAGCTAATTTTTTAAGAGATATTTTAGAGGAAAAAAACAAACAATTTGTACGGGGCGCTCGTGTCAAATCAGGATGGAGCCGAATAGCGGCAAGATTGAGTGTGGGACTGTAATGAACTGAATTATTCATGATTCGTCGAGCTTCAGCATCTTTCGGTGAAAGAGAGATGATACGTACAGTTGGTTGTTCCTATTGACTGGTTGATCAGGTAGATCCACAGGTCGGAAGGCCGCTACGAATCCATCTATTGCACCCGCTGGCATAGCGACGGGTCGATACAGACGAATCACATTAGCTTCAGCAAAGAATCGAGTCGAGATCTAGAAATAAGTTTTTTCACTAAACTGAGAGTCCGATCACCTTGACAATATCTGCATTGGGCGTCAACGTAACGATTCTCTCCATTTTCATGAGCTGATCTCTGTCGGGATCCTCGAGATTTTGCCACATATCCTTGATGATATCAGAAGCTGCCGAGTTCAGAATTTCCTGAAAAAAAAGCAATAAAAATACTAATATACCGGATGCTTACTGAGATTGAAAACATCCTTCCATTGTTCGTGTTCTTGCTGTAAACCATGTATCCATCTCTCGTTACGAACTCCTATGATTTCAAACTTGACAAATAAAAAGTATCAAAAAGATAAATAGACGTTGAAAAAATGTTCACTTTTTTCCAGCTTCTTCGTTGATAGAAATCATATTGCGAGAAAATTGACTGGGCCTCAGTGAAAGCCGCTTGTCCGATCATTAGAGCCGGCGCATACTCAAAACATCAAAAAACTTATTTTTTTCATTTTCCTTACAACCGAATCAAAAATTACCTGTTTGTTTTCATCCGATAGAGAATCAGTGATGCCTTCGATTGTGATTGAGGTCTGAGCATCTGAGTATCGAACATTAAACTTTACGAAAGCAACTTTAAAGAAGGCGTCCCATGAACCGCGCTGGCGACTATGCAAAGTGAGTGACGAGAGGGTGCGCTCTCCTCATTTTGCATACTCTCTCGCTCGTTGCCTGCTTTTCAGGGTCGTTTGACAAGCAGCCAAATGCTCATATCTCAGTTCAAACGAAAATTGAAAACATGGGAATTTCGAAAGTGCTATCGGGAAGACACGATGCACCATCGCGCATCGAGAACTCAGTTAGCCAGATATTCGTGGGACACCACTTTTAATAACTTTACGAAGAAAAATTATGGCTCACTGATAAAGACAAATGAACCAGCTATTGAAGAAATAATCAGTGAAAGATGCATGGTGGATTCTTTTCGAGGGTTGTTACAGAATTTGATCCTCGTTCTATTTCACGAATCGTATACCTAATGGCACGCACTATTGTTGATGGAGACGCGTAGAAACATCAAGGAGTCTGACGACTGTGAAATATTGTGAAAATTTTGTATTTTTGGAGTGCAATTTTAGATTCGACACTGTGTAAGAAGAGTACCGATCACTAGAAACACAAAGAATCATAATTTATATGATAGTAATCGACTACATCTTTGGAGAGATTTAGTCGATTATACTATGAATTATGAAAGTTCTCGAAGGTGCATATATATATATAAAGTGCATATCTAATCCTATGAAATATTGTGCACATCAATGTTTTCCTTCTCACAATCAGCGTGAAATTGTGAAATTGTTTATTCCACGGAACGAATATCATGTCCGAATGAAAATACAAATAATCGCTGGACGATTACGATAATCCGAGCATTGTGGATTACCAATAGTTGGAGGATAACTCTCCAAAGTGATGAACGGCCTGCTCAGAGAGCATCGTCAGCATTGAGCTCAATGACTAAAATAATAATATTATGGGTAAGATTAAGATATTCCAAACCTGCTGAGCGAACGCTTTATCGGAAACTCCGCTCAGATCAAGCATAATGACAGCATCCACTGAAATTATCTTGCTTATCGCAATTCATAAAATATAGAAATTTAAACTGACTTAGCGTGCGTGCTCCTCGTGCTCCAATGGGATCGGGTCGAAGGCGAATGGCAGCAAGATACAACGAAGGTCTGATGAAACATAATGTGGAGATGACCAAACAGCGAGACCTTACAGTCCGACTTTGTTCGCTGGCTCATCAGGCAGATTGACAGATCTCATAGCAGTGATGAATCCATCGGCCGTCCCACTCATGGGAACTTGTCGATAGATACGAACGATGGCCATATCACGACCAGATGAAGGATTACCAACCTGCAAATGTGTTCAGTCTGATTTCATTGTATCTCCCGTCTGTCTCACTCTGACAATATCGCACTGATCTGATAGCGCAGCAACTTTAGTGGATGCCATGAGCGGATTGCGGTTGGCAAGTCCTTGATTCTGCCACATTTCCTTCATCACATCGGGTGTTCGCGCTTCCAGAACTTCCTGGGAAATAGGAGGGAAAATGGAAAAAAGTGATATTGGAAAGCAGTGCAATTCTCACCGATATGGTGAACATCCTTCCTCTATTCGTGTTTTTGCTGTAGACTGCGTAGCCGTCTTTCGTCTCGTGTTCCTTCAACATTTTTAGTGAATAAACAACAAAAAATAATTCGGATTCTGCAAGATTGGACAGAGAATACTCACCTTTTTCCAACCTCTTCGTTGGTAGAAATCATCATGATCGAAGATAGATTTCGCTTCGAGGAAGGCGGATTGAGCATCCATCAATGCAGATGTGTACTAAATGAGTTCAATGAAAAAAAATTTCACGAAACGATATTTACAATATACCGCTTGATTTAGATACCATACCTTTTCATTTTCAGCCGAAAGTGTGTCCGTGACGCCTTCTAGTGAGATCGATGTAGATTCTGAGATTCTTTTATAGCTCAGTCATCGATTTGTTCTTTATTCAACTTACCAATCACAATTACTGCAGCGCCAAAAACAAGAACGATCTGTAGAACTTTCATGCGTGGTATTTTGCGATGAATGGTCCACAAATTTCGCGCTCAACTCTTTATAACGAGTGCAAATCCGTCCGGGATCAGCTGATCAATATTTTTGTTGTATTTTTCTGTTCCAGAACGATAGAAATTCACAATTGATGATCAATAAATTTTCGATCTGATTATACCTTACCTTGACCTACCGTGCCTACCACACCCTACCGTACCTTCCCAAGCCTACCATACCTTGTTCCTCCACATCCTTTGTGGGCAATCTACCTTGCCACTGAGCCGCCTATACATCTTGTCCTGCCCACAAAGTAACACAGTGGTGTCTCGTTCTTCTTATCTACTCTTTGAAATGCTTCAGCTTAATAATCGACAAAGGATGTTTAAGTATATTTATTTAGTCAAAGCACTCAAGCTTGTTGAAAGAATAATATTACAGACATGATCAATTTGGACGATCACCATCTTGAGGAGTAAACTTCACTGAAGTGTCGAACGGTCGTCTCCGATAGCATTGTGAGCAGAGCACTTGCAGTCTGAAAAAAACTCAATTAATTCCTAGTAAAATGATATTCTGCTACCTGCTGAGCGTAATCCCGATCGGGAGCTCCTCTGAGATCAAGCAGAATGATTGCATCGACTGAACCAAAAAAATTTATTGAATATTACAACGATTAAACTTACGAATCGTTTTAGCTGATCCGTTTGGATACGGACGGAGACGGATCGAAGCAAGATGAAGACTGAAAAGGTGAGACAATGGTGCCATATGCATCGATTCGCATGAGAACTTTCAGATAATTGAGTCTCCAATAAAGGGGGTTTGGGAGAGTGCTGTTGAATATGGATTCAGAGTGCAGAATTGTCTCACAGAGGGGCGCCACTATCAACGGGTTGATCTGGTAGAGGAACGGATCGCATTGCAGTCAAGTATCCATCTGCGCCCGAACTCGTGGGAATGGGTCGATAGAGACGAACGACCGTTAGATCTCGACCGACTGCGGGATTGACGAACTGAATTATAATATAATAGAAATGAGATATTATATTATCTTGTCTCAATTAACGATCATCGACATATCATCGCACCCTTATTATATCGCTGTACTCCGATAGTCTCACTACAGGCTGCGATGACACGAGCGGATTGCGATTAGATGGCACTTGATTCTGCCACATATCTCGCATCACTTCGCCTTCTGGTGCGTCCAAAATCTCCTGAAATGATTGATTCCAGAAAAAGATAATAAAAATAGTTCCGAGTAGAAAACACCCAAATACGAAATGATTTTTGATGTTGAAACAGAATTTCACTAACAGTTAGAGCAAACATTCTTCCTCTGTTTGTGTTTTTACTGTATATTTCATATCCGTCTCTTGTCTCGTGTTCCTGAAATTATGTATTTGTCAAAGGAAATATAGTTATCGGTATTACTAACCTTCCTCCATCCCCGTCTTTCGTAGAAGTCAACATGATCGAAAATTGATTGTGCTTCAAGAAAAGCGTTTTGTGCTTCGAGTAACGCGGGCGAGTACTGAATTGACTCGTCGAATTTAAAAAACAATTGTAAAAACGGCGAAGAAAATAATGAGGGACAAAAAAGCCAAAATGCATACTCTCTCATTCTCATCCGTCAGAGTGTCAGTAACCCCTTCCAGGCTCACAGAAGTCGCTTCTGCAGTTTATTGCATAATCGGTAAATATTTCATTATAGGAACCTACCTATGAGCTGTGCTGCAGCAATAATAGCGAAACAAGCGAAAATACTGTGCATAATGTGTGAGGGAATGACCTGACGGATCTCACTCTCCGCTCTTTATAACGAGCAAAAATCTTTTCACCGATCTCGCCACACAAAGTTATGTTTTTTTATTCCGGATACAAACTTGTACATTTCATCACAATGTACGGACTATTGTAAGTTATGACCACTATATGTGCAAGGTCTGTCTATTATATTTCTCTGCAACTACACAAAGGCTTTACTAAATCAGCCCATTCTCTCCCCAAACAAATGAATGAATCGTCTTTCTTCCTCGATCTGCCCACATCGATCATAAGATTGCACATACGAGATCACACTTTCACTATTCATTTTATCATAGAACATCCTGTCGGAATTAGAGAGAACACATGTAAAGGGCAAAAAAGGAAGGCGAGATAATCCGAAAGTGTGGAATAATTAGAATTTCGATGGCGAGTAGACCTCATTAAATCGTTGCATTGCCTGATCCGAGATCATACCAAGGACAGTACTCTCGGCCTGAAGAGAGTCTGTATCACTCTTTCGATCTCTTTTTCCACAACGATTATGGAAAACGGCATCGTAGAGCTCGAGTTTCACCGTAGAATTCTCTCTCTAATCCGAACCGTGAAAATTTGAATAATCCGAATAGAAACCCTCTCTCTCTTTTCATAGATTGCATATAAATTTCTAGCTTACTCCACACAATTACCTTTCCTACTATCAAGGGAAGCTACCGTAGCATGGTTCGTCTTCTCATACTCGCTGCAGCACTCGTGGCTGCAGCTGCTGCAGCAGGAGAGGCGCAGATAGTGCTGGGTGGTAGGTCAAAGAGAATGCGATGATGATTGAATGATCTGCCCAGGTGATTGTGGCTGTGGGGCGGGAATTCAGACGTATTCTACAGCAACTGCAGCTTACTGTCCGACATCATCGTGAGTTCGTTTGATAAGCTCACTATAATGCGAATACGCTCGCTTTTCGAACTTATCAGGTACCCTTCCTGTGACATCACGAAGATGGTTCATGCCAACTGCAAGATTTCGTGCGGTGGAGTCAGATCAAATCTTGTAGTATGCACTTTCAGTCGAATGACAAACCATAACTCTGATTGGATCAAGAAAAGAAAGTATTTCAGTACCGCAACAATTCTGCCATCTGGCTCACCACATCCTCCATTTCATGCGTCAATGGAGAGTATAGAACCGAGGAAGGAGCAAAGTTGGTCAATCTCCTACGTCCCACGTGCGCACTCAAAGCTTGTGAGTGAATGATCTTTGATCTCTATGATTTATGCTTAATATTCAGCTTGTGACGAATGTTCTACTTCTCTTGAGCCCTCCTGTCCGACGGGAATGACGTGTAAGGTATGACGACTATGTGTCGTGTGTAGCACATCTGGCTGTGTCTAGAGTTTGTCATCGATAAATGAAAACATTTAAGGCCGGAAATCTAGAGCAGACGACGGATACTGATGGATGCGGGCGTATGTCGTGCAAGACAGGCTCACTCAGGGTAGATTAATATCGAAATTCAAAATAACTAATCGATAAATGCCAGTTGTATACGGAAGATCATCTGCCAATGGCTTACCAAGCGACCAAGCTGTACTGCAATACAGCCAAGAAATGGACTAATTACTCGCTGGATGGGTCTACTGTGGGTGGCACTCAGATCAACGATATCTTCCATGCTAATTGTGTACTTCCCAAGAGTGAGTAATTAGTTTGTATTTCGTAGCATCGAATCCACGCAGATCCCACATTCCATAAAAGACATACACTTTTAGCTATTGATATGCAGTCTTTTAAGCATTAAAAAAGCGACTACTACTTTTAAAAAGCGCATTCAGTATCCTTGTCTTTTTATATTTTATCACCTCGGAAGAGCTATTCAGAAAGCTCAGAATTCTCAATCCACATTTTTAGCGTGCGAGGAGTGTGTCTCTCCTGCGGCGACGGATTTATCGCAGCTGCCGGTTCCCTTCCGTACCGGATACATTCTCGACTCTGTTTGTTAAGGATTATTGATTACTCGAGCACCTCTCGGTTGTAGATCATTCACTTCAAAGAGGTAGGATCGTGCTCTGAAATCTCCTGCAACAGCGGATACACTCTTTATGTGAGCTCTTTATTCTGTGCAATCGTCTGCTTCGTAATAGTATTGAGCTTCAGGGTTTCTCTGGCACCGCGACTAATGTGACTGGCCATGAGTACACGGACAAGGGATGGTTGCAGTGCGATGGAACCACGTTTGTTTTTTTTTGCAAAAACCATTCGAAACAAAATATCGTAATCTGGAAAAAAATTTCGTATTGTCGTAATTTATCACTCTCATTGATTACGATATCTAGTAAATTGTCTCCCAGGCATTGGACGAATGGAGGTCAGGCGTATACTCCATCCAATCTCATCGTCGCTTGTCTAAAGGATGCCCCGAGTGAGCCTCTAGACAAAGCATTAATTTCGTTTTTTATGAGAAATCGTCACGGCTATTAATATGTTGTGAGCATTATTCGTGATACAGCATAATATACACGTACTAATGCTTTTCTCTCCAGCCACAACTACCGTACACACTACAACTACCGTACCCACCACAACAGTCAATCGTGAGAACCATATACAAGTCTAATTGTGTAGGGAACGGTTTCTTACCACTGAAAATAAGTGAAAAGTGTAAATATTCGAGTGGCCGTATAAAAAATATTACCGGATCGTCTAACAATAAGATTATATTTTAAGCATGCGGTGCATACGATAGTGTGACTGTCGGAGGAGGAAGTGTCGTGTGCGTTAATGGACAGAATAGAATCAACTGTGATCAGACGGGAAAGAAAATTGAGGTACATCCATAGCTACGTTAGATCTCTCATACTTTTTCCCTCACAATCAGGTCTTTGACGCTGAAGCGTCGAAGATGTTCGAAAAAATGACGTTTGTATCTGGGAAAGGATGGATGTCTTTCGACTGCACTGGAAGCGCTCGAATGTGGAAGACGGGGGGAAATGAAATCGTTGCCGTGGCATGCGAAGGATTCATCTGATTCAAATTGATGCAGCATGTAAATCAATAAAAGAATTTCGAGTCAAAGATGTGCATACTAGTGGACCATTAGTACTGCTGTGCTCTCCAAGCCTAGACGCGCGCTATTCACATTCAATATCGCAAATAGCGTCACGCAGACAATGAGAGCACGGACGCAGTGAAGAACGGGAAAGTGGTAAGAGAGCAAGCGAGAGGTTGCCAGGGTAAACGGTCAATAATAGGAGTATCGTATCCAATATCTACCCGAGTGGAGTATTGAGACTACAGTGTGTTAAAATGCACTCACTCAATAAAGGCGTCAGCTTGAGTTTGGAAAACACATAAAACTTTATGTTGCCTTCATCCATCTACTATCTCGTTCCTAGTGGCATTCATAAAAAAAGCAAGGTCACAAAATATCCAACAGAAAGCACTGACAGCGAGTAAAACTTCGAACTTTTTATTAATTCTAAGAGTAATTCAATTTTTCGTTGTCCGAAACCTCGAAAAAAGTGTTTTATTTTAAGTATCATAGTTTTGGACGAACTTAATCTACTCACAATAAGTGAACTTGGTTCCGAGTCACGTCAGTCGCAGTTGGTCGCAAAGCGACATAGATAGAAGCCACCGTACGATCCACATTGAGTTCCCGCCAAAGGAACGAACGCGCTGTGGTAGAATTTATGCACAGAACCCAAAGAACGAATTTCTCAGTGCCATAATAACCAATCGAAATTGTACCCAGTGCCAAAAGAACGAACCAATGGCCACTGTACCCAGTGACCAGTATCCGGTGGACTATTGGTTACTGTGCCCAGTAAGCTATTAAACTCTTGAAAGTAGTCCACCCTTCCAGTGTTGACCTATTTTTTTCTACCCGGTGGACTAATGGTTACTGTACAAGCTAATATATTATTGAAAGTAGTCCACCCTTACTATAGTGTTGACCTATTTTTTTCTTCTCTATTGATACGTTCACCTTGGCCCTGTTCTTTCTAACAAACACTTCTTTCCAAAC
This sequence comes from Pristionchus exspectatus, assembly GCA_911812115.1. Classification (NCBI taxonomy): domain Eukaryota; kingdom Metazoa; phylum Nematoda; class Chromadorea; order Rhabditida; family Neodiplogasteridae; genus Pristionchus; species Pristionchus exspectatus. Next base: position 14,097,838 of record OU461582.1, read on the forward strand.
ATTCCTCCCTTCGCTTACATTTAGTCCCAAATTGTCGGATCCACTAGCAGCTGCTCGTCAATAAGATAAGTACTCGAGTATTCTATCTGTATTTCATACGCCGTTTGTATTGTTATGTATTACTATGTTGGATGGTTTTATTATTTTATAATAATTATAAGATTTTGGTATCATTAAGCTACACAACCGAATAGTTTGGAGTTTCACGCACGCCGTTTTTCATGATAGTCAAATGGTGCACTATATGCCTTGCACTTCTTCTAGCTTGCAGTTTGGGTATGATTGATACCAGCTGGTTTATTGATTTTTAGCCTAATCTTTTATGCTCGTCGCATTCGCCGTCTAAGTAATGAGTGAAGTCCAACCAGAAGTACCCGGTACAAACCAAGATGCAAGCTAGGAGAAGCGCAAAATAGAAAGTGCGACACTTCACTATTGTAGAAAACACTATGCGTCAGCTTACCAAAATCGGATAATAATCATTAAATTATTCTATAGAAAGTACCACCCAACTTTAAAAATATACAAAAACGGCTTTATGAAATACAGCAAATACAGTACGTGAATAAGATAAATACACGTACTTATCTTATTGACCAGCGGCCGATAGAGGATCCAGTGATTTGGTAACGAATGCGAATGCGAAAGCGGATTCCCTTAAAGGAGGAAATCGGTGCCTTGTCTGGAAAAAAGCGTTTATTAGAAAAAATAGTGCGACGGTGAACGAATCACAAGAGAAGGAAAAGGCAGGAAACCTGTCTGCAAAGCGAATGAAACAGAGGAAAGGTGGACAGTTTGAAGGAAAACGATTTGGAAAACGAGTTGAGTGTATATAGAAAGGAATAGGCAACAGAATGTCAGAAAGAACAAACGAACTAACAAGGTACTCTAGCTATAGGTCTAGTCATGCAAATAGGCTTGTCTAAAACTCTGAATAGTCTCGAGACTCGATCGATCGAACTCGACTTGTCTGGCCGGGCCGCTTAAAATCGTAAATTGTCGTCGAACATACCGTAATTTCACAATAACTTGGCTCCCGAAACTGACTTTATTTTTATATAATTAATCAGGTCAGTTTCTATTTAATATTCAACGATCCTGTTCAATGTCAATTAATCAAACTAATAATGATACTTTAATAATTTTATCATTTAATACAAATATTGACCAAAGTTGTTTGATCGATTACTGTAAGGTTTAAATTACCGCATAGCGTGTGAATACACTCGCCGATATTCTCCAATTCACACCAAGGCGATTTTGACTTTATTTTATTTTTTATTTTTTGTGCGGGGCATGTCGGTCTTGGACTTTTATTTCGTTAGAATTAGCGGAAATTGTGTAATATAGGTTCAGAAACTGAATGCTGTTCTCGGAGTCCCCATGCGTGAACAATACTGACAATCTTTGTTGTAACCATGCCGTTTCCTATTGTTTTGCTCATCATTTCGTCATTTATGATTGCGCCTTTCTCATCATTTGAAATGTTCCTTAATTTAAAAGCGTGAATGTGTTCCTGCATTGTGATTAGTATGTTATTTTTTCAGTAAAACATGGGCAAGATTATGAAGCCTGGAAAGGTCGTCCTCGTCCTCAGAGGAAAGTATGCTGGCCGCAAGGTAAAGCCTTCTTCCGAGTGTTGAGTTAATCGATCGTTTAGGCTCTTGTCGTCAAGCCTTACGACGATGGCGCTGCCGACAAGTCTTATAGCCATGCTCTTGTCACTGGAATCGATAGGTATAGCCCTTTTTTCTGATTTTTCTCATTTTGTAAACGAAGACATGAAATAATACTCATTGCGATTTCTCGATGGTTGTATTCGGTTCATTGGTTCTGGAGTGTTTTTATTTATTTTTTTTGGTGGTATATATTTTTTATCTAGGCTTGAGTTGCCACAATATGGATTCATATGCTGGGCCAGGGTGCTCTTTAGAATTTTTTTTGTACGATTTGAACTAGACACCGGGTTCAAAAACCGCTTCAGAAGTACGGGTCACCTCCCCTTTTGGACCAATTTTCGACAAGCTAGCAATCATCGGGTTACCGATCAAGTTTCCAAAAAATATGTCTATTGGAACGGCTCACAGTGTTCAAAAAGTATGTCAGAATTGACATGAAGTACCCGACGAAGAATTATATTTTTTTATCTTAGGTGCCCGAACCGGTGCTTAAAAAGATGAATTTTCAAGTGCCAGCGCTTGCCTGTAACTTTTTTTTTGCAGTATTGGGATGTAAGGAAGTGAAATCATAATGTGGCGCCACAAGTTTTCTTCAACAGTTCTGCATTTTGGATATTAGACTGCTGATGACGTCACGGCGACCGGGGACGAAATATATTTAGTGGCCTGACACCAATAGCGGCACTTCTATAGAACGGGGGGGGGGGGCAGGCTTACCGTGTGAGCAGACTAAGCAGTGTGCCTAAGCACCCTAAGCTTCAGCAGCCTAAGCATGATCACCTATAGACAGATTAGAATCTTCGTCTATCACTGTCGAGCCCCCCCCCCCCACTCGTTCTATAGAAGCGCCTTTCTGTTAACCGGCCCGATGGTGTACGAAAACGTATGGTATAAACTGGTTCATTATTATAATTCAACCATCTAAATATGATTTAAAAATATCTTGTTCAAACGGTCACGTCTCTTGCCCTCCTCCTTAATGTTAGGTTGTAGCCACGCAAACGGGAGACATTATAACACCACTCACGTCTGCTGATAATTTTAGAATTCCACATTTATATTCTCTGCTAGTGCTTATTTTTTGTTTAAATAACATCCCTTATTCCCTTTTGAACGCAGAGCTGTGCGCATGTTCGATTCCGGGCCTTATTTCAATTCTAAAAATTTGCGTAAGCTCATGTGCAAGTTGGAATAAATTTATTAGAAAAGAGGGAAACAGTAATCAATTTTTATTCAGAAAGTGATTTCCAGGCGGAAAGTGAACATTGGATAACATGATGTTGTTCAGGTACCCTCGCAAAGTCACCAAGTCTATGGGAAAGAAGAAGCAGACAGAGAGGAACAAGCTGAAGCCCTTCCTTAAGGTAGCCTCTATATTTGTAATATTGCGAGATTTGGCTGATTAGTTTCAAATCTATGGGAATAGTTTAAAGGTCATGCCAAATGGTTTTATTATATTTTGACAGGGTGAAATATTAGGTTGGTGCTAAAGTTTCTGAGGTTTGCTTTTGCTTCAGAATCGGCCTATCATCTGGTGAGCTTTGATGTCATAGTTTCCCGGGGATCCGCAAAACGCCGGGTCCGGGGATCCGCAGTTGGAAAAATTCACACTACGCATAACCGCAAACGGCGCGGATCGCCCAATTTTTTCACGAAAACCACTCCGCCGATCCGCAACCCAAAAAACTAGGACATTGGTAGCTCAGCAGTGCTTATCAGTTTCGCCTGCAGTAAAATCTTTCATACACGGCTGGGCTATATCCCCGCTTGATCATCTGAGTGCGGGACTCCCAAGTAGAGATGGGAAAGGAAGAGGGAAGAGTCGCGAATGTATGCAAAGTGAGCCGCGCTCTTCCACAAGAGCGAGAGGGAATGGCCTCTCTTCCACAAGAGAAAGCTTTGAAAATGGAGTAATTTTGTTGGGTTTTTTCTCAAAGTAGCATACCTTAATGATTTTCAACATATTTATCACTTGGGTGCAAAAATCCGCCGAAATTCCTTTATTTTTAAAGCTTTTTCGCTCTCAGTCTTGTGGAAGAGATCTCACTCTTGTGGAAGAGAGGCCATTCCCTCTTGCTCTTGTGGAAGAGCGCGGCTCACTTTGCATACATTCGCGACTCTTCCCTCTTCCTTTCCCATCTCTACTCCCAAGGAGATATTTTGGAAAACCTGCGGAGCCCCCTCGTTGTCTGAAAGATTTTTCGCGGAGCCCCCTAACTGCAAATTTTCGAAAATTGCGGAACACCCGGACAACTAGCGGAACTTAGCTCATCAGTGCATTCATAGCAAATTTTAGGAGGATAGTTGGCCACCACCATCGTCATATTGAATCTAAGTTGCTTAGTATGCGTGAGAAAGTTTTTATATTAGAGCACATGCGATGATTTGCAATTATCGTGACAAGGTTTGGAATATCAAAATTTTCTGTGAATACTACTTATCCCTTAGCTTTGCCCGTCAAATCAGCAATAGTGGATGGGTGTCTGAATCGGATAAACACTTAACAACTCGTTTTCAAGGTGCCTAGAAAGGAGAGGGGGGTTACATGAAGCATCAAAAACTCGGTCCAAATTTAGGAGTATGAGTTCAAAAATTGCTTTCTCCAAGAATGGAAATTGGATCTCCGTTTCAATAAAATGGTTTACTAATCGGTATGAGTGCTCACATATCCCATATTAAGAGATCTCTAACTCAATGTATACGAAAATACATCGATGAATACTGATTTCGATCAGATTCTGAAAGCCATAACAAATGAAAAATTTCGAATATTTATTTGACCAAACGTCACTAGCCCCTCTATTTTTAATTTAATCTATATTAGTGATGCTTTAAATCAGAAAAAAAAATTTGGCATTAGCTTTGTCCTATGAAAATGTATACATTTTTCAATGCTGTGTTCTTTCATCGGCTCCGTCCACATTACCTTTCTACCATAGTACCATAGTACCTTTCTACGCAGCGTTATTCATATGTTCTCATGCGCGTCATTTAGGGTATCCACGTCTCTGTAAACTACAGAAAAGCATTAGCTGATTGATCAAACAAGATAGAAGCGAGAGGTCAAAATTTCGACTTTAGAAAAGCCTCAGAAACTTTTGCACCAACCTAATAGTATACGATTGATATTTCTATTCTTCTAATTTTCTTTGTTTCTTATCTATCTAGTCTAAAAATAACATTTTAAATATTTGCTAGTATAATATTTTCAGGTGATCGCTTACTCTCATCTCCTTCCCACTCGCTACTCAGTAGACGTCAACTTCGACAAGACCTCGGTTAACAAGGAGGCACTGAAGGAGCCCAAGAAGAAGAGAAGAGCACTTCACGAGGCTAAGGCTCGTTTGGAGGAGAAGCACAAGGCCGGAAAGAACAAGTGGTTCTTCACCAAGCTTCCTTTCTAAATGTTGTTGGTTGATAAATTTGTTATTGTTTTTGAGTTGGCTTATAAACATTGATTTAGGGCCGTTTTAACCTCGTTTTTTCCACCTCTCCAAAACGACTAACAGTGGCCCCTTTGAAACTCCAGCCCCAGAAACGATACATAGAAGAGAAACTACGTGTGGCAGTGGTCGACCATCCTGCTATTAGGTTGCTGCATTAGTTTCTTCACACCGCGTTTTCGAATTTATGTGATCCTGTCCCCGTCATCTCGAACATTCTAGAAGCCGCTGAACCTGTCCCCGCCATTTTGAACATTCTAGAAGCCGCTGAACCTGTCCCCGTCATTTCGAACATTCTAGAAGCCACTGGACCTGTCCCCGTGATTTCGAACATTCTAGATGCCGCTGGACCCGTTTCCGTCATTTCGAACATTCTGGAAGGTTCTGGAAGTTTCCTCTCTATTTCGCAAAATTTACAGAGGATCGATATTTTTTGATGTGCCAAACGTTGGCGAATCTGCTCGATTCTTATGCAAACGGTCTCAAATAACCATCTTTCATGTTTAATAGAAATCGAATCAATCTGTTTTGAAATAATTCGTTTGAAATATACGTGGACATACTGCAATAGGAATCAAACACTATTCTTCCAATTTCGAATACCCGTTTCGAACGGGAATTTTGAGGATACAGCAACGTGTCGATAACTGTTGACTTCATCTGCATAATCGGAACTGGTCCCATTTGCGTCCCCAGTCGACTATAAAATCGTTCCGAAAAGGGAATAATGTATCATCTACCGTTCTCGGAGAAGAATATGGTTCATCTTCTACTGACTGTTGCTGCCCTCGTTGGAATCTCGCAAGCTGCCACCGTATTAGGTTCGTATTCCATTCATTCTCATGAAAGAAATCACAGAATTGAAAAGTCTTCATTTGTACGCTTCAATACTGAACTGAAAGAGAACTGAAAATGACGACTCAGCATCTTCATTGATCCGTATTGTAGATGATTGTGGATGCGGCGCTGGCGTCGAGATCTTCCCTCAATCGACGGCAGCCTATTGTCCCACTTCATCGTTAGTATCTCATGTTAATGAAGCTTTTCAAGAGCTCAAGAGCTGTTCAAGAGCTCGAATAGACTACTGGAATTTAGAATCCCCTTCAAATATGACGAGCAATTTTTCGAGAAGCTCATTTGCAGATACCCGAAATGCAACAGTTCGATGCTCGTGGAAAAATCGTGTACACTCACGTGTCCCTACTCGAGATCCACCATTGCTGTCAGTATCGAGATCATTCATACTCAATCAAATTCTAAAATATCTGGTTCCTTCAGTACCGTAATGCGACTGCGACGTTCATCACTACTGATTCGATCACTTGCTCTGACGGAGTTCTCACGAATAGCGCTGGAGCGAAGATTACGAATCTGATGAGACCAACCTGCGCATTCCTCGCTCGTCTGTTCAATTCATCCCTGGCTCTTATTCTTATTCAATTTCAATCTCTCGTTTCTGACGACCTTCTCGAGCAAAAGAATCAAGTTCTTCATTGTGAAATCTCCAACGAATCTTCTTTCAGCGTGCGAAAGTTGCCCTATTACTTATGAAGCTACGAAGTGCCCCACAGGATCAACTTGCAATGTGAGTGCAGCGCATTTTATGAATCCTTCAAAACTCCAAGATTATCTAGTTTTTATTCAATCATCGTCAAACCATTAATGTCTCATGTGAAAATACATACAATGATTTCAGGTCGCTAATTACAAGAAAGGAATCGATTCAACTGACGGATGTGATCGCATCTCTTGCGACAACTTCGCTACACTCACCGTTCGCTGACCTTTTTAACAAATATTTAAATGCTTCATTTTTTTGTTCCATAATATACTCGAAATTTGAGTTCTACGACTCTGCAAAGAACGGTGTTCCCTTCTCGACATCGAAATTATTCTGCACAGTTGCGAACAAATGGTGAGCCTATGGATTTCATTCCTTAACTCGTCCAAAATATTCTCGATTTCTCGATTTGATGTTCAGGCAAAATTACTCGTTGAACGGTAATATCGCGGGAGGAACGGCCCTTCCTACGACTGCCCTTTCTGCTAACTGCATCCTGCCACTTGGTACGAATTTACTCACCATACCATAGAACAAATATTCAGATTAAGCTAAAATATCCAATTTGAGCCTGCGAGACGTGCAACAACCCCAACTTAATCCTTGCGCCCACTCAACTTCCCGAAGCATTCAGAACCGGATACAATACTGTCAATGTACGTCTCAGACTGATACAACTTGACTGATTTTGATCATTTGAATCATCTTTTTACATATTCCAGGCAACAATCAATAAGCCATCCGGAAATTGCGCGACGGTTACTTGCCCTAACGGATATCTGCTGATGGTGAACAAACTCTTTCTCTTTAACGATTATGTACATCCTCATTTGGTATTTATCAGGGATTTGTCGGGACTGGAGCCACTCAGACCGGACAGAACTGGACAACTCAGAACTACATGAAATGTAACGCCAATGGGTATGCATTTCGAATATCTCGCCCAGCATCAATTATTATATTTAGCCAATGGTCGGACGGAAACTTGGGCTACACTCCCCAGGACATCAAAGTGTATTGCATGCAGAAACAGACGCGTGAGTTGATTCATTCAATCTGGGGATATTCAACTGCTTTCTCTTTCTCATTCATTTATTCATCTTCAGCCTGTCCTCCGATCGATAATGTCCTCGGAAATACCTTCAATGCCACATGCAACGAGACAACCAAAGTGTCTACACTCACTTGCCCGACTGGAAAGAAACTCTCCGTGAGTGTTCGTCCCTCTTTTATTCCATCGGATTCTTCAAGTGCATTCTTCTTTCAGATGCGCTATACGACTCAGACATCGACCGTCAAGTATGATCGGGCTACGTTTTTCGCTGGAAAGGTGTGCGCATCAACGTCAATCTGAGATTCAATCCTTGATTTTAGGGATGGTTGGCTCACGGATGCGATGCGACTGCATCACTCTTCACTACTGTAACTGGAGCACAGATCATTGGAGTGTGCACCTAATAATGTCACAGTAAAGATTACAGTTTGTATCAATATTTTACTGATTGTGAACGCTCCCTTCATTGTGAGATCTAGAGCCCTCTTATCGATGTACTAATTTCTTATCAGACTCTCGATCGAATAAACAGACATCACGAATTGGTGTCTCTGGGGGTATTTGTGTGCATCTGAGTATTGGTGATCTCTCTCCCAATTCGGACGCGGAGGGGGAAATGGCTGAAAGCGTGCGTCTTTCGTGTATCTCTGAATCATCGAAGAGAGCAGCGAAACGTTCGTCTACCAGTACAAAATCTCCCGCTCTTTCTGCTTTTTTTCTCGAATCTCCCTCTGTTAGTTTTCCTCGCTTTCACTCTCGAGATTACTCTCCAGTAATGCTACGACCACTGCTGTTCCTCATAGGAACGTCCCTGAGTGTTGTCGCCTACGACGATCTGTTGGCGAGTCAGTCTAATTCGAATGCCATTTGTGTCTATTTGACATTTTACTGTTTTTATTTATTTTCATTTCAAAGGGCAAATCCTACTTCCTCTTGCTTCTGCGGCTTACGCTGACGATCCAACTCCGTGTCTGAATCGGCAACTTCCTGGTTCACGGGTAGAAAATAATGGATAATAAAATTTGCGATAGAGAAACTTTGAAGAGAGAGAGATTCAAAATTTCCATTACATGCTCCTATAATTTTGGAAGTGTACTCTGTATCATTTTGGTTGTCTCGTCGATTCGAAATCGCGTGCGATGCCACGGGTAACAACACGTGCAGTGCATTCACTTTCGTCGACGTAGCCAAAGGAATGATCGGATTGGTGTTCAGGTATGCAGATGATTTGCGTCAGAAACATTGAGCCCGTTCATTTCACAAATCAGAAAGCCACTATCGTCAAGGACTGTAAGGATCACGCACTCATTTTCAGAGGCACGAATTCGGATGAGCAACTCGCGTACGAAACTCAGGACATTCTCGCTTCAGGACAGGCGAGGAAAAACAGAACATACAGTCGTAAATATGCCAAATTCAGATGACATTCCAAGACGGAGGAAAAGTAGCGCCATACTTCAATAACGCTTTCTTCTCAGTGAGTTCAGCCAACAGAGATTGATCAAACAAGATGCATTTCAGTTGTGGAATAGCGCTGGTCTCGGTTGCAACGTTCAAGAGCTCTCTAATAAGTATCCCAACTTTCGTCTCCATGTGAGCATTTATAAATGTTTATAAATGTAATGTCATAAATGTAAATAAAATTGTCATAAATTTATAAATGTCATAAATGTTTGTTCATTCTTCTTCGAAAAATGAGGAATCGAGCAATGTTTGAAATAGAAAAACAAATTCTCTCATCAGATCACGGGTCATTCTCTCGGAGGCGCCATGGCTGCTATTTCTACCGTTCACATCATATCGAGTGGAATTCACTCTTCGAGAAGGTTCCACTTTCACTCACATCTATTGGAGTGCTTGAGCAAACGTCCTCTCCGAAACAACACAAAGATCAAAATCATCTACAGAACGATTCTCTACACGTTTGGAGAACCGAGAACAGGAGATGCTGAGTTCGCCCGATTGTTGGATTTCTTGGTAAAATGCGAGATAATGCGAATTAATGGATCAATATTGTAGATTCATGCCTATCGTGTCGTTCACAAAAAGGACAAGATCCCGCACATTCCATTTCAGTCGATGGGATATCAACACCACGGAACTGAGGTTACAATCCATATTTGAAAAAAATCCAAAGAGAGGTAAACAATCAGGTTTTCTACGAGAATGACATGCAATTGGGTGCACCTTACAAGTTATGCAGTGGAGATGAGAATGTGAATTGCTCGGATAAAATGTGAGTTTGAGAGAACTCTAATATGATCAATCCATTCAGCCCATTAAATGAGACGATCTTCGATCCTGATCATCTCCATTATTTCGGAGTTAATGTTCTCAAATTCGGCAAGCAAGGATGCGTTAATATCTCAAATTGATGACATTGTGATCGAAGCGGTTTCAAATGATACGGTATAAATCATAATTAGAATCAAGCTTTTCGAATGAATTTGTATATTTTCCTCCGGAAGTACACATGAAAGTGTTTGTTATTGCCCCATTAGTGATCTGAACATGGACCGATGCTCTATTATTCTGCAAACAAAAGATCGCCGATGGCTGAGAAATATATCGATATATCCACCACAATCCACTGCTTCATTATGTGGTAACTAAATTGTTCTTCAGTGCGCAAAGGACATCGTATGTTTCCCTTGTCCTTCCGTTCCCTTTTTGGAGTGCCATAATGCAATTTCTGTTATGGTACACGCGCGGAAAGTGAATGGCCATATTTACAATTACTCGCGTTCTTTCCAATTACATGAGTTACATTCCCTCTTCGTGTTGATCATTTGTACTAGAATGAAGATGATTGTGTGTTGGTTATTCCTTTCACTTTTCGTCGTCGTCGGAACTGCAGTGAGCAATGAATACAACGAGACCATCGCCAGTAAGCATCTCATACAACTTCTTTCCCGATCAATTTCCCGTTTCCTCGCTGCATTCTTTCAGGGGATATGTTGATGCCTCTCGCATCCGCAGCGTATGCTTCTGATCCGAAGATGTGTCTGAACAATGTACTCGATGGATCACAGGTTATTAATTCAGACAATCTTGAAGTAATTAAATGTCTAAGCTGATTCGACGCTTCGAAGCTCCCTGTGATTTTACGGGAAAGAATACGTGCAGTGGATACACTTGGATTGATGAAACAAGAAGAATGATTGGATTGGTGTTCAGGTGAATACAGCAAGGTCGAAGCAAATCAGAAATGAGGCACTTCTCTGAATATGGTCCCAGCCCTTCTTTGGCCCGGGCTACGACCGCTCGGAATGTGAAGGGGGTAGGGAATGAGAATAATAGAGAAGGATTACTCTGCGACAAAAGTTCCAGAAATGATCCGCTTTACAGAGGAACAAGTTCTGACGAGCAGTTCGAAGCGCTGCTTCCATCCATTTTATCAGCGAAACCGGTGAGTTCTGCAAGTGTAAAAAAAAGCAAATTATGAACACTTTCAAATTCAGAGGAAATTTCACAACGGCGGACAAGTTGTGCAGTACTTCAACGACGCATTTTTCGCGGTTCGATTTGTTTTTGCAAATTATCCCATTCTTGCAATTTCAGCTATGGATAAACACCGAACTGGGGAATGTTGTTCACGAAATGTGCAGAAATTATCCCGACTTCGATTTTTACGTAAGTCTTGTCGTATTCGTCGACTAGACGCGATGAATTACCTTCAGATCACGGGCCATTCCCTCGGAGGAGCACTGGCTGCGATCGCTTCCACTTACATCATTTCGAGTGGTGTACACCCTTCAAACAAGTAACACTTAATCAAATTATCAATGAATATATTTTGCAGAGTTATCTTGTACACTTTCGGACAGCCAAGAATCGGTGATGCACAATTCACAAGACATTTGGGCACTTCGGTGAGGAGATTTGACTCATACCAAGAAATACGCAACAGCATGACACCAGGCTGTCTATCGGATCGTTCACGGAAAAGACATGGCACCGCACTTTCCGTTCCAATCAACGGGATATCAGCACCATGGCACCGAGGTTTATCGACACGAATTTCAAACATACAGGAGCAGTTTTTAGGTTTTCTACGAAAATGACATGACATCGGGAGCGCCATTCGTCATTTGCAAGGGTGGCGAAGATCCTAAATGCTCGGATAAATTGTAAATGAAAAATTTAGAAATGATGCGACTTTATAATAATTCAGCCATGTACTTGAGACGAACTTTGGCGAAGATCACTCCCATTACTTCGGAGAGCACATCCTCGCATTTGGAAAGATGGGCTGCAAGAAAATTTCGAAGCCCTAGCCAATAGCTGTTTGATATAGAAATTTCGCTGTTTAGTGATACGTTAGTGAAAGTTAACTTGTTCCATATCTTTCTTCTTGTTGATTGTGATACTGAAAAACGATTTTGACAGATTATTGTTTACTGAGCGATACTCCCCATTCTGGATAACAACAGTGAAACAGTGACGTGTACTTGAAATCGTAGATGACATTTGGGAACTGCTGAGTGCGATACATAAGTAAATAAGTTCCTACTGCAGCCGAGAAAGTTATCACGTATCGAGAAACGTCTTTATAAATTTCCTTCTGTCAGCCTGAATAACCCTCACAATGTCCTTACCGTGCAAAATGAATGTTGACCACTGACCGATTCTATCGCGATAACAATCGTATGTCCTTTCCGGATTGGGATATTCACTCTCTTCACTTGGATCTGCGCCCTCTCTTGTTGCTATTGTTTTCTATGACACGGACTAGAAAATTGGGATCCATACAAATACTCGACATCTCACTCGATGTTGCCAAATGCATATCTGGGAATCTCTCTGATGAATATTATATCTTTTATATTCGTACTGATCTCGACAGCATCTGCTGTAGTGGAGACAGAATATAACTGCTCGCTCGCAAGTACGTTGATGATTTCGAATGTCATATTATTTATCCCCATTCCTTGCCGACTGAAAAGAAGAAGAAAAAGAATAAAAATACTGTTTCAGGAGAAATCCTTCTTCCACTGTCTTCTGCGGCATACTCGAATGATCCGACTTCGTGCATGAACAGTGTTCTCCCCGGAGCAAGGGTAATTCGATCTCCATTTCGACTAAAGTATTTATATTTCAGTTGAATCGTCGCTTCGAAGTTCATTGTGATTTTACAGAGAAGAATACGTGCAGTGCATACACTTTCATCAATGAACCGATGAGGATGATAGGAATCGTGTTCAGGTGATATCTTTCGGAATATCTTAAAGATTGACTATTCCATTTGCAGAGGCACAAATGCCGATGAACAATTCGAAGTGGAACTTCCATCGCTCTTAGCGACTCCACCTGTTAGTTCACTGAGTGTGAACATTATCCTCATTTTATATCTTTAGAAAGCCTTCCAAAACGGTGGAAAAGTAGTGCCCTACTTCAATGATGGTTTCTTCTCGGTATGGTTATTTTTAATAGAACACTTCATCTTCGATTATTCAGCTGTGGAACGGCAGTCTCGACTCCAATGTCCAAGAGATGATCAATCAATACCCGGACTTTGATCTTTATGTATGATGTTTCCCCTCAATGATAAATTTGAGTTGCCAAAATAATTCAGATCACTGGCCATTCCCTCGGAGGGGCGATGGCTGCCATATCAGCTGCACACATAATCGTAAGCGGAATTATGCCCAAAGACAGGTTAGTTGTACCATCTGCTGGAGCATGTGAAATGTTTCATTACAGAGTGCTTGTGTACACATTCGGTGAGCCGAGAATCGGCGACGCTCAAATGGCCACTATTCTGAACTCAGCCGTGGCCTATCGTGTGGTTCACAATAGAGATCTTGCCCCGCACATTCCCTTCCAGTCACAGGGATATCAACATCACACCACTCAAGTTTGTCTCCCTATTTTTTTCTTAGAATTACTTCAATTTTAATTTAGATTTTCTACGAAAATGGTATGGAGCCGCACGCGGAGTACATCGTTTGCAAAGGCGAAGAAGATCCCAATTGCGCCAACAAATTGTAATTTAGATAGTTTTTAACCAAAAAAGGTGCAGATGACTTTTATTTCCAGCGGAGTGATCGAGACGAACTTCGGAACTGATCACGTCCACTACTTTACACGGAACGTGCTCACTTACGGGGCGGAGGGCTGTCCCAAGACAACGATCTCCACTGGGCGTTGAATGTCATGCACTTTCATTTGTATAATAATACATTTTTCTGAATCATGGTTGTTGTTCGACATGATGCATGGATAAAATCGTAAGTCGAGAGGATAATGGTGTGGTCACTTGATGTCTTGCCGAACTATCCTGGATGAACGAAGTAAAAGGGAACAGAAAAGTAACGGGGCGATGTCCCACTTTGCTTAAATTATAATTCATTTAGAATCTTTTTGACCCATCGTGTTCGATGAAGGATTTGCCCATAAAAGATGAAGATGGACTGCACTTCTCATTTCATCGGGCTTCATTGAAAAATGTTTCATTATCAAACATCATCGTGCCGAGTGGTCTTTCGGCAACAATGAAACACGAAATATAATACGAAAGCATAGAAAATACGCGAAAACAAATAAAAAAGAAAGAAAACACGCGCTAAAGGGTATGCTTCTTTTCGCGATTGCTCAATCTCTCCATTGTTTGGCTAGTTTGACCCCTCCATCTATTTTTATTGTCTGAACGAATTTTTGTAGTTAGAGTAGCTTACATTGGAGTCTTGTGCTCTCGTGAACCTTTGGGCCTTCTGAGTGCATTTCTCTCCACTTCGCCTTTCTTCCTTCCACTGTATCTCTCCTTCCTCTCTTTCCCTATCTCTCCTCTCTCTCGAAGGTTGTGCAACGAAACAGCTCCTCCCTCCCTTCGGATGGCGCAATCTTGCATAGACCAACTTTATAAAGCATCTTGCATTACTCACCAACTTCAAGGTTTCATTTTTCATCTCTCTTTTATCACTGTTTTTTCAGAGTAATGTCCTCATTATCTCTCCGTGAAAATCGGGAAGGTCCATCAACTCCTCTTCTTATCGAGAAGAAAGAAATTGAGGAACAGAGAGAAGAGGGCTGGTTCACGAGATTTTTTAATCTCTTTTGCGAGTGAGACTTCGTATTTTGAGCTGCATTTCCACTCACAGTAAATAATAAAACGTTGCTTAGATCGGAAGAAGACGACGATGAAGATTATTCTTCAGTTCAGCCCGTTTCCTTCCTCGACCTCGTAAGTTCTTTTCGATTACGAACCAGACAGGAATGTTTACTGCCCTTTTCTCTAGTTCCGTTTCTCCACAGCCAAAGAGCAATTGGCCATCGGAATGGGCTGCTTCCTTTCTGTACTCATTGGCCTGTGCTCACCCGCTCATATCTATCTCTCCGGTGTGATTACTACGTACTATGTCGATATGAAAGAGGTACTGAGAAAGTTCTGGACAAGTCATAAACAGTGTCCCTTCAGCCAGCCGGTGATCTCGAGTTCCTTCATCTCATCTGGAAATGCGCCGCCCTCTATTTCATCATGTTTGTCTTCACCTTCTGTGTTGGATATGTCGAAGTAGGTATCAGAAGCCTAATGCCGCACATAGCAATCAACAAAACAAACTCTGCTATTCGCCAAACAGTTTCTATGTCTTGCTCATCAGCTTGGGGGTGGGGCGAATATATACTTGATGTTTCTGTCAGACACCATTGGAACTTTCAGAACTGGTTGTACTTGTGGGCGAGTGAGAGCATTGCGCAGCGAGTTCGCAGGTGAGGATCCACGAAATAACAAAAAAGGAAATTGTGTGATTTGAGCGCGTTCATCGCAGCAATTCTAACACGAGATGCGTTCAATGACGATGAAGCGAGTTCGGGAGAACTGAGCAATCGATTGAGCAGGTCAGTAAGAATATTGACCATTCGTAAACAAGCTTGAACGTTACAGTAACATCGATCGTCTCAGAGATGGAATAGGCGATAATATCGGCACATTTGTTCGGTAAAAACTGATTCACTTCATGGAATTAATGATTTGATCAGGTCGATTTCGATATTCGTCGCTGGGTCAATTCTAAGCTTTTACCTTGATTGGAGAACTTCGCTTCTACTGATATGGAGTGGACCGATCTGTCTTATCAACTCCACTCTTGTTCCTCTGGTAAGAGACGATACAGTTTGGTAAAATTCGAAACCATATCGTGCGTTTAAAATGCTCAGCAAACTCAATGTGCTGTTTAGCATGACGCCCGCCAAAGTACGACGCGTCACGCGTTTGAAACAGGTGGAACGGTTTATTCGCTTTAGCCGTTGGATTTCAATTTTTACCCGTTTCATTTGTTTATTTCGTCTATCGTGTGTTTAATTGTCGCAAATTTGTTCGCAAGTGCCTCTATTACCCCGTGTTCTGGAAATACGCGCGATCGGAAATGCAAAACACGCGGTTTGCGACTTTAACTCGAAAGTGAATCAGCTTCACCCTTTTCACTCACGATATTCAATCTTATTTCGATTCATTCTCTCCATATTGCCTGTGTAATACTAGCTAATCCAATGTTTTACAGCTTTACGAGGTAGAAGCGACGCCCGGGAGGAATTACGGTTACTAGGAGAGCTGAATAGGCTTTGTTCCCCTTTTAATTATATATTTTGTGATAGGAATTCATTTTGATAGTAAATAATCTATAGATGTCATGCTACATATGTCTTTTAAGGGTATAATGGCTACGGGCGAAAGATATGCCCGCGAATCGATGTTATCCCTTCGATGTTTCCTTCAAATTCACTCCACAAGCGACGATGCTTCCTGACTACAGGTTATTTTCTTTTATCTTTTTATTTACACTTTTCTCAATTGCGATAGCCTATAGGTACGCCGGAGGCTATGCCCAATTTTTTATTTTGCCGTTCGACATTTGCTCGGAATAGTCATTTTTTGAACTTACAATTGGTAAAAACTTTGGGCACAGCCTTCCGAGTCCCTATATTTGTGCCTACCACCTGTCAATACTGCTATTCGGGCGGTTTCTCTTTCCGGATACTTCTAAATCACAAGGAAACTTACCTATTCAGGAAGCATCGTCGTTCGTGGAATGAATTCGATGGAAGAATCGAAGGAATATCATCAACAAATACGATGTAAATAGATTGGCACTTCTTTACTTTAGTGTCCAAATACTGCGCTCTTACTTGTATGTAGCGAAAAATGAGACAACGAGCGAATGAAAGAGCGAGAAAGAAAATAACCTTTGGGTACTGAAGTAAAGAAGTGCCATAAAATTGTGAAGCATTTCCTATTTTGTTCGTAAGATATTTATCTAGAATAGTTGTTAGCTATATCACAGAAAAATTTGTCTATCGATTGATTTGTTGCTAATTTCAAACATAGAATATCGATTGAATTATAACCAATGCCCT
This sequence comes from Pristionchus exspectatus, assembly GCA_911812115.1. Classification (NCBI taxonomy): domain Eukaryota; kingdom Metazoa; phylum Nematoda; class Chromadorea; order Rhabditida; family Neodiplogasteridae; genus Pristionchus; species Pristionchus exspectatus. Next base: position 14,114,929 of record OU461582.1, read on the forward strand.
CGTAACATCGATTGATTCATTATTTTATGTAATCGAAACATTGTATTATATTAATGTGCGATAATAATACTTATTTATCAAACGATTGCTCCATGGCGCAATACATGATTTGGGAAACATCAAATAAATCCACAATCAATAATTTACTTTTATCGATCCCTAGATACAATGTAACAACAACGAGACATAAATCAGATGGGTGACAACGAATCATGCAAGGGAAAGGATGGGGAAATGGAGAAGGGCAGCGTGGAGATGGAGGAGAGGGAATATTCAAAGGTCAGTTATTCACCCATGTGTTATCTATCCTCATTCAATATTCTAGTGTGCGAATTCTAAGACAATTCCAACTTCGCATCCCCTCGTGAGTACCCCAAGGAAATCATCTAACTCACGTCCACTTTTACCCTCTAGATCCCTACGTCCTTCAATTAGTCCATATACCTCATCCATCCGTGCTCCTATTCTATCTGGCCCTTCACACTCTACCCACCCGCCTGTCACCAGTTCTTCCTACAATACTCCTCAAGTGTGTCCGCCCACTTACCGTACTCCTTCTGTTCCTCGTCCATTTCGCGTCGAAAGACACAATAACACTGTTCCCACTATCCTTCGCCACTTTAAGTCACCTACAATTCCTCGTTCGATGTCTATGAGTGATCTCACTCCTAGTTTCTCTCCCATCAATCGCATGTCTTCTAGTGTTCTTGTCCCTTCATCATCAATTGTTTCGCCTAGTTCTCCCTCCGCAATGTCGCCCATTCATTCCAATTGCGACCTTTCCACCATTCTTCCCACTACTTCATACAACGTACTTGATCCCTTCCCTTCCCCTCTACATACACCTAACTCTCCATCAACACCTATCCCGACTAGTGTTGCCTCATCTAAATTTTTTCCATCCTCTAGCCCTAATCTTACCTTTTACTCCTCTCCCCCCATCGGCCCTTCTCTCTTTACTTCTCATTCTTCCACTCCTCTTTCCATTCATCCTCCTCGTTCCCTCACCACCTTCCATTCTTCCTCGGCGGACATCACTGAAATGGAGGAAGGTGATCATGCTTCAATTAGACGTTTTCATTTGACTAAGTTTCTTAGTTATTGTAATCCCCCTCTTATTCCCGATTCCGACCCTTCCCAGTCCCGTAAATCACACATTGCCCACTGTGATAAGACCCGCGCCTTCATTCTCCGTGGACATGCTTTCATGGAGGAGAATGGCGTCGGTGATCTTTCACCTTCCCTCTTTTCCAAGCTCTTGTCTATCCATTCGCAAACGGTATCACGAACTATTGCTGATGCTGACATCCCTTCCCCACTCAATCGATTCCCCCCTTGTGGCCCTCCTCCTCTCAAGCAAACTAAGAAGGCCAAGGAACAAAGAATTGTCGGGAGATTCAGTCCGGAGACAATCGAGAAGGTCAAAACAATAGGAAGAAGCGGAAAATCAAGATCTCTACCTACCACAAAGGTACCACCACAAAGAAATGAATAGTGAGGTGGGTTAAATATTCACCACCAACATGAAACACAAATGCAACTAGAGTGAGAACCTATTTTAAGGAATTCGAGAAATACATCCAGAATGTATTCAAGGAGTTTGTGAAGGAGGCAGAGGAGAGGGAACTAAGGCCCGTGCTGTTGATGGACAATGCGTCCTATCACAGCCGGTATGCAATTGCCCTGTCTTCACTATATATTATTAACACTAAAGGGTCCTCGACAAGATGCCCACGACGAACGACCGCAAAGCGGTGATTTCCGATTGGTTGGTGAGGAAAGGAATTGATTGCCCCGCAGGTCTCAAGAAGGTTGGTCAAAAAAGAGAACAATAACCACGTACGATTTAAACAGACGGAATTGGTCGATAAGCTCAAGAAGCTAAGCAGGAAGGAGTACAATATCTATATCGTGGATAAAATGGCCGAGCCAGTTTTTTTTGAATAGCTATTAATTAGGTCATGCAATTCCAGAGAGTACGGGGTCACGCTTGTTCGAACGCCACCATATATGGCAGAATTCGCGCCAATCGAACTTGGGTGGAGTGCTATGAAGCGAGCTCAGTACGATCTGATCAATCGTACTGATGATGGGAGAGTGATCAGGGAGAAACTACTCGAGTGGATGGAAAACTACCCCGCAGAGAAGTGTAAATCCTATATGGATTACAGCAGGAAAGTCGAGGAGGCACGTTAATCGTTCATCTATTTACTCATATTTTCATCCCCATTTTAGAAAAGAATAGCGGAAGGAGGACTTACGTTCTCTCCTCCCTCCCTCACAACCGAAGAGGTCGTAGCGGCCGCTGCCGAAGTCGTCGACGATGAGGATGAGGAGGCCGTGGAGGACCTAGACGATATTTTTAATATTTTTGATGACGAGGAAGAAGATAGTATTAGAAGCATGGAGTTTTAACCTCGCATTCACCGTTAATTTCTTATTGTTGTTACTGTTCCACATTGTTGTATGGTCAATAAAAGTATTTGACCGTTTCACTGCACGGAAAGGCTATTCGCAAAGAGCAACAGTTGAGCAAGTTGTGAAATTCTAATAAATATAATAACTCTAATAAATATAGATGAAAGTGAGAATACGCACCTTGAATACTTGCTTGGAGATGAATCCGTGATGTCTTTTCAGACTACCCTCGTAGGCGCCGTTGATCACGCTGACGAGCGACTCAGTGGTCGCTTTTTCCTTGCGGTAGTCTCTCACCATGAAGATGAGCATGAGGAGCATGAACTCCAGTCCTCTAAAGGGATTCCGTAATAGTAAAGCTTGATTTACAAGAACAAAAAGGCTTTGCATCATGTGGGTAGCAATAAACAAACAACAACTTGCAAAATGGAAAAAAATAAAGACCTTTTGAGCCAGAGCAGTTCTTCATGTGCGATGCTCAGTTTGCCGCCGTTATCTTTCAGATCGGAATCGATCAGCATTTGCAGGGTGTACCTTTAGCCATCGAGTACGAACCTAAATTGAAATCATTGGGCGTAAAACCGCAATTAAAAGCTTCGAAATGTGAAAGAAACCAAAAGGAAACAATGCTAACAGTTGAAAAGAGGAAATACCTTCACGTTTCCACGTTTAGTCACGTTTCCTGCGATGTCACTCTTGACCGGAGCCAAAGCGGTTCCAATGAAACCTGCATATAAAGAGGTTAAAAAGTACCAGAGCTCGACAAAACTTACCGACAAAGTCAGCCAATCCCTGGCACGCACTCAGGAACTGTTCCGTCGGAGTGCCCGAGTCTTCTTGAATGCATGGGAAGAGGTGTTCCTTCTTCGCGAAGTATGTGTGGTCATTAGCAGGCGCGACGCAGGCCATAACTGGCTGGAAATGGTGAAATTAAACGTATAAATGGTGTAACTCTATAGCGAATACGAGAAAACTGTTATCGCGCTGACTTATCCCTATGCTTTTTGCAAGTTTGACCGATAATTGCGCTGATTCCGTGGTTTGGCCAATTGCCTGTACGAATTCCTCAACTATTAGCAAAAAGCGGCCATGAAAATCATGTCAAACGTCAACAAAACAAGAAAAACAAGAGAAAGTTAGGAAACGAAAAAAAGAACGGGAAAAGCTGAAAAGCGCGCACATTCTTACCTCATGGCGCACGATTATTCACAACTAAGGTAGTCAACATTTCGTAACGCGTGAAACGGTTTATTATCTTACGATAACAGCTTTCCACTTCTGCAAACAAAAAAGTCGTTCAACTATCGGAGGAAGCGAATGGAATCAGTGAAGAAGCAATTTTGAATGTGAAGACTGTCGTATCGTGCAATGGAGAACAGCCGATGATAGAGGTCAGGTTGGCCAGAAAAAATTGCGTGGTGAAATGATCTATCCTTTTTTGTTCACTCGATATCGCTTATTATAGAGGTACACCTCAACACTCCGCTCCTCAATTGGTGCTTCTACTCGGTGTGGATTTATCGGTGCATTGTGTGATGGAATATCATCACTCCTTCATTCCGTATTCCACACAGCCGGATTGTGGTGAGTCTTCTATCTAACCATCAACATCGAGTTCAATCTGTCTTTATCCCAACTGTTACAGGTATGGCGCAGTGAGTTATCACTCGGGTCGCATCGATGGAGCAGGAACAATCTACGCCGTTGTCAGTCTCGCTATGGACAGCTCAAGTTGCTTTAGTACGTATTCCTTATTCTGTGAAATAACTTTCGAATCGGCCATTGCCTTATTTCTCAGCTGAGCTCGGCCCTCATCTGATGTCAGTGATGAAGGCTCGCGCAGCCGCCGCCAAGGTCTATCATACCATTGACTCGGTTCGACATTCTGAGTAAGACAACTCAAGGACGAAAATTGCAGGTAGCAAAAGAAGACGAGGATAATGTTGAAGAGAAACTCGATCCCGCTAATGCTGAAATACGACTAGAGTTCGATGATGTCACGTACATCTTCCCGACAAGGTATAATATGTGTGTAACTGATTTTCTAATGTGTCCTACGTAGATCTCAGCCGGTTCTACAGAATCTCTCATTCACTCTCGCACCTGGAGACTCGATCGCACTAGTTGGAAAGAGTGGCTGTGGCAAGAGTACCACGGTATGTTTCGCCTTTCCGAATCAATAATTCAGTGATTTTTTATCTCAGCTCAAGCTCGTTACTCGCTTTCTATCTGCTGTATCGGGACAAGTCCTATTGAATGGACAACCTCTGGAGAAATACGACAAGAAAAAGTGGAGAAGGGTCAGTTGAAGATGTTTCATTATGATTGCGTTTTTCAAAAATAAGTGACGATATTGTGAAAAAGAAATGCACTTTTTTGCAGTTGATTGGCGTGGTCTCACAGGAGCCGTCACTATTCAATGGATCCATTAGAGATAATATCTGTCTTGGTCGACCCTTCTCCGATGAGGAAGTTGAAGAGGCGTGTAGAGTTGCGTACGCTCATAACTTCATCATGGGATTGGATAAGGTGAGAGTGGATCACTTCTGCTCTCTTTGTCAATACTAGCCATTATCTAGACAGAAAGCACTGAATACTCATCCTGAAGCATGATCAATATTCAATACGTATAATTAACATATTCCTTTCGAGGGTTACTCCACACTCCTTGGTCCTTCCGGGGTTTCGTTGTCTGGTGGACAGAAACAGCGAATCGCCATTGCGCGAGCTATCGTTTCCAATCCGAGGCTGATTCTGCTCGATGAAGCCACGAGTGCACTTGACACCAAATCAGAGAGAATCGTTCAGGTAATACGACTATGATTATATTCAAATTCTTTTGTCACTTGTAGGAAGCGTTGGATGCTGCCTCAGCAGGTCGAACGATGATTGTGGTCGCTCATCGATTGAGTACTATCAAGAACGTTCAGAGAGTTATTGTGATGGAGGAGGGAAGAATCGTCGAAAGTGGAGGTGAATTCACATACGCAATCACTTCCTAACGCTCTGGTTGTACTTGCAGGGTACGATGAATTGCGCAAACGCTCCGATGGAATTTTTGCTGGAATGATCGCAGCTCAAGAGATTGAGAGATGTGAAGAACTGAAGGAAAAAGTGGAAGAGTACTCAGATGATGATGATGAACCGGTCGATCTCGTTAAGGACAGTGACAGCGAAGAAGAAGAAGAAGAAGTTTGTCTCAAATCTCCAATGATACAAAAATAAATTTTTCCTCATAGGTGGTTGTCAATGATTATCCCGTGATGAAGGGAGGCATATTCTCTCTGTATTTCTTCAATAAGCAGAGGGCAGCGTTCACAGCCATTCTCTCGTTACTGAAGGGCCTCCAAATGCCATTGCTTGGGGTAAGTGGGCTTCCACAAATCATAATGGTTAAAATCTTGTTGTAACTGTCGTTCTCATGTTGTTGAATGATGTTAAATTCAGGTCTCATACTACTTCGTCTTCTCCTCGATTAAAGATTCTGAATACGAGAATGAGCTTTTCTGGACGATGATTGGCACTCTTCTTCTCGGAGTCTACGCATTCTTTATCGTCATCTTTTCGGTATTGAACTTTTATGTTTATTGAATTTGGACTTTTGCAAATGGATGCGCTGGTATTTTCACTTTCAATTAATTTCACGTGTTACTGAAATAGTTGAGTGATTGCAGCATACGGCACACACGTACACGGGAGAATGGACGATGAATGACGTGCGAGTCGCGTGCTTCTCTTCGTTGATAAAGAGACCCATCGCGTCAGTATTTCTCATGTCAATTTGATCATTCTCTATCGTAGGATCTCGACAATTCTGTGTGTGAAATACCACTATTGCAGGTATTTCGATCGTGCGGAGACCTCTCCCGCAGCCTGCTCAGTTCTTCTCTCGCAGCAACCTCCGATAGCTATGGCGGTGATTAGTTCATCCTCGTATCGCTAGCATAAAAAACATTCATTAGTGAAAGTCCAATGAGGTAGATTCATCTCAGATAGTGCACAATTCGATGTCCAATATGATCGAGAACGCCTTCGCTGGTTTCATAATGGCAGCTGTCACTTTCTTAATCTGCGTCCCGAATGGATTCGTGAGTACCCGAAATTTTAACTTGCATTGCTTTGTATTGTGCTGTCATTCAAGCAGCTCGCAAAAAAGCAGAACACCGGGTGGAAGCTAATTCTGCTCTTTCAGACTGGTCTGGCATACATCTCCATCTTCTTAATCACTATCTCGTTTGTTGAACATTTCAGCAATAAAGCGTACAACGAGTTGGTGGAGGTTGATAAATCAGGAGAGGTTGGTTGTAAATGAACTGCAAAAAAACACGTTTTGCATAATCCAAAATTAAAATTTGGAAAAAATAGTAAAGCGAACTCCTATTTCTACAGCTTGCAATGGAAGTATTCGATAATGTCGCTACGATCCAGCAGTTGGCTGTGGAAGATCACTTCCAAGAGAAATTTGATGAGATTCAGAGAAAGCGAACGAAACCACTCGCTACGGTTAGTTCAACGCAACAATTTATATATTTAAAAAAAAAGTATGATCTTGGATTTAGAAAATTCGGTGCCTTTCGATGGTACATGCAGTGAACGAATCGGAGTGCATGCTGCTCGACTCCATGGCCACTTGTCAGTTATCTCCTCTGCGTACTCTAGAAATCACTGTTTTATTTTTCATCTCTCCGGGAACTATCGTACATGATGATCGGTAATTTCAGCTGTCGGAATCTACTTCGTCTTCAAGGGTTTCATCGACATCAAAGAATTGTACACAACAGAGGTAAAGAATACAGGAATGCGGAGCACTGCGAGACTCAACACAAATTAAAAAGCCTCTTTCAGTTTTGTATCTCAATCTTGGGCTATTGTGTTTTGTCCATGAGCGAGTCTTTCAAGGTACGCTCTCTTTGTCTATGGTGAACAATTTTACTATTGAACGTAATTGCAGGACATCGTACTGGCCTCTTCTGCTGCTCGTATTCTAATGAAGTTGATTGACCCTATGGCAAAGGAGATGAAGAAGAGCGATGACAACAATGTGAAAGTGATCATCCTATCCCTATATTCACTTGAAAATGTTTTTGTAGCTACGCGGATCCGTTCGTGCTGAATCGATTTCGTTCGCGTATCCTTCCCGACCACAGAAGAGAGTTCTCAATGATGTCAACTTTGATGTCGATGAAGGTTTGTCTTCTTCATTACAAATGAGAAAACAGAATAATTGATGTAATAAAGTACATTCAGGTAAATCTCTTGCACTCGTGGGACCATCAGGAGAAGGAAAGAGTACGATAGTGAATCTAATCGAGAGATTCTACAATCCAACTCAAGGACAACTTGTAAGAGTTTCTTTACTGAATGCATAGAAAAATCGTCTTTTTTCAGTATCTCGACGATATTCCGTTTCCTTCTATTTCATCGTCATCCCTTCGTTCCTCGATCGTTCTCGTCAGTCAAGAGCCAGTGCTATTCAGAGGAAGTGAGCACGTCCACTTTTATCATTTTTCTTTGTATATGAATTCATCTCTCTGAATACTCTGTGGGTTCACATGAAGCAGTTGGATATTCTGAACCCACATTTTTTTATCTCCAGGCATCCTCGACAATGTTCGACTGGGAGTTGAAAACGCGAGCGAAATGGACGTGATAAATGCATGCCGAATGGCCAATGCGCACGAGTTCATCAAACACTTCCCGGAGGTTGACATACAATAAAAAGGGTGTCTAAATAAACTTACCTAGAGCTACTCCACTCCCGTTGGAGAGAAAGGGCGATCGTTGTCTGGTGGACAAAAGCAGCGAATCGCCATAGCGAGAGCACTCGTGAGAAATCCGCGAGTCATCGTTCTCGATGAGGCAACCAGTGCATTGGACACGCACAGTGAACAGGTTACCATAGTTTTGCCCATAGTTTTGCCTTTCATTTTTTCAAACGAGAGTTAATTTGATTCGGTGAGTACCTTTGTTTCCTGATTATGAAACTGCAGGTTGTCCGAGAAGCGCTTCTTACTTCTGCGAAAGGAAGAACGTCAATTACGATCGCCCATCGACTCGACACAATCAGACACTGTGGTGAGTAGAGAAACTAGAGAGGCAATCAAATATACTCTCACGGACAATTCAAATGACACATTTCAGACGAGATTTGTTTCGTCGAGGGAGGAAGGATTGTGGAGAAAGGAACCCACGATGAATTGATGGAGAAAAGAGGAAGATACTTTGCAATGGTCGAACAACAAACATTGAATTGAGTGTAGTGAGACAATCGTATTGAGACTGTTTTATATTGATCTGTGCGTTATCATATCATGTAATTTATATGTGATCTCATTAATTTAAATTCCAATTATGATGATGGTTCTGTGTGATAAATTTTCAGTCATTTTTAATTTCCCGATCAACTCAACGATTCTTGAAACCCAGAATTCATACGCACATTATCTGTATTATGTGATCTCATCTGCAAAACCATCTGCTTGTTATTTTACATGCTAAAGGTCCATTACAAGTATTACAACGTTTATTATGTGCATCTTGTCAATACACGAGTATTTGAATAACTGGGAAAATGAGCAGAAGGGAAAGTCTTGATAATAAATTTAGGCGAGACTCGATTTCTGCCGCAAGTTGACCTGCATCGTTTTTTTTTGTTCAAATTATCGCTTCAAGTATTACCTGCGAAAGGCCACCTTTCAACTTAGCTGATCGTTCCTTTCGAACGTCGATCGTTGTTCTCTCCACCGTTCGACCGTTCGCAGCAATGAACCGAGAGCTAAGTATTTTCATTATTTCAGATTTTTAAAGAACAAATCATACGTTTTCCTATTCGATGCAGGTTTCTTTCCAGTTGATCTCCTCAATCTCAACTGATTCTCGAGAAGAGCGATTCTTTGTTGTTGAGAAATGACTGTGGATTGGAGTTGGATGACTGTCGAGAGGAGTCGATTCACCTGTAATGAATATCAATTAAAAACGAATTATGTTAATTAACAGTATTGACTGATCAAGCTGCACCTCAGTCCGCAGAGTTCCGATGTTGTTAGACTCAATAGCCGCTGGCTTGGACTCTTCCTGAATGGGTGTTCGAGCAGGTAGTTTAGCTGCAGCCACCGGTCGCTTGGAGAAGATTCTACAATTACGGAGTTGGGATTACTCAAATCTAAGAAAGAGGCGGAACCTGAAAGGCGCCTTGGTTCGCGATGCCGTTGTTGCACTAGTCCTGTTGAGCGTCCTAGTCGTGGTAGTTACAGTGGCTGGCGTAGTGGCTGTCGTGTCTACGGTAGAAGTAGCAGTAGTAGTAGCCGCAGTTGTGGCTGCAGGTGTCGTTGCAGTCGGAGTCTTCGATGCGATAGTCGTTGTATTATTGAAAAGCCGACGTAGTGACACTCTCGTTTTGCTGATCGGCCTGAATTTGAATATTTTTTTAATTGCTCAAAATAACAATAAACCTCCTCTGGACAGTGGTGTTTCGTATGGGCAGTTTGGTAGTTGCTGCTCTACTTGAATTCTTTGCCGTTCCAACAGCGGATTCCAGCTTCAGACGGGCGACTGTGTGCTTTGTGGTTGGAGCATGGGTCTGCAATTGAGTCAGTTTAGGTTTCTGTTAGTTCACTGTAGTTACCGTATTATGCACAATCAATGTTGACCGGAGTGGTACTTTTGTTCTGTGAGAGCGGAATTTATGAGCTACGGAAACGTGGTTCGTTGAATTCTGCGGCTGGCGATTTCGCACACGGAATGGAATGACTGGCCCGGTGGAGGGGACTGGCGTGCTGAAACCGAACATTTTTATCCCTCGTTTGTGACTGAAAATTGACCAACGAGTGGGTGTTTTACAAGACGAAAAGTACGTACTTGCTCGTTACATTCAACGGACTTTGCTCGGTTGATGTCTGAAGGCCAACGACGCCCAATGAAGTGGCCACTTTAGCTACTCCAGGCGTAAATTGATTGAGGGGCTTCGCTGTAGGAATACTTGTCGTCGAGGATACAGTGGATGACGACGTAGTGTTGCTTGCAGTAGCAACAGTCGTCGTTGCAGCAGTTGCCGTTGTCGATTCAGCTGTAGGCGCTGACGTTGTCGTAGTTGTGCTGGTCTCAACATACGCACTCATACGAATCAACATCGATCCCATCACTAACGGTCAGTTCTGCTTCGACTCCAGTTGTTGTTCCAATCACTGCAGCTGCAGCAGAGGTCGTGGTCTCGAGTGCTGCGACTGCCGTGCTTGATCCAATGGCATCCGATAAAATAGTTGTTGTAGCTGGAACAGTCGTAGTCTGCAATGGATCCATCCTCTTCAAAGTTATCAATGAATGTCTACCGTTTCACCAGTAGCTCCAGTGGACGTCTCAGTAGTAATCTCCGTCTCTCTCTTTCCACGATCAGCAGCGTAGAAGGGAATGTCTACGATAGTAGGGCGCTGCGAAATGTTAAGCAATATTGTGGAAGGTGTGGACTATCGAGTACCTTGGTCTGAGTGAGTGACGACTGTCTCCTTGGTAGGACGGGAGCCTCAGTGAATCTATCATACCATTGATCCCATGGCTTTTCGAACGACATGGACGATGGGGCGAACTGAGAGCAAAATTGTTGTTGTGTTTCGAGAATTTAAAATATTTCACCTCATCAGCACTATGCAATTTCTGTACGGGCGGAGCCAATCCGTAGAACATCATGTTCTTATTTCTCTTCTCAGCTTCCGCTTGCAAAATTGCGCTGTTCGGAATGGTGCGAGGATCGATAAAGATCTAGAATAATTAATCCATTCTGACGGCGTTCTCTGATTGCCATGTAATGTGAATAAAACGAAACGTAGATGGAAGACACTCACATTTTCTCTGCCCAATGTGCGTGGAATATTGGGACGAGCGGCTCCGATTGGATTGTGGAGAATACCGATGAACTGTAAAGTATCGTCACCGATGTTAAGTTGATGAATGCCTGAACCTGATCATTCCTGAACGGTTCCTTGTATGAGTGTTGGTGGATGAAAGTGAAATCAACTGGTGACTGAATGGATATTTTACATACTCTCCCTTTCGCCCTCATGATTAACCTCATGAGGAGTTCCGGCCTGTTGCGATTTCGGGAAAAGTGGAATAGGATTAGGCCTGTTGCCAAGGATGTTAGCAGGCTGAAATATTATCATTATGTGAAGAGCCGTTCGTGAGAAACCGTTGCCTGGAATGAGGGATCGTTGGGATCAATTGCTATTGGAGTGAAGGATTCTCCGAACTCTTGGCTGATTCGAGGCTGTCCACCCCTTCCAGATCCCCCACCAATCGGGATGAATTCCCTGAAAAAAGTTTCCCTAAATGATTGTTTGGTCCAATCCCTTTTTATGCTCGTCCAAGGTCGTGCCTTTCTCTCTTTCACACTTAAGATAGGCATCGATACAAGGCAGTTCGCAGCGTTTTTCCATGTATGTGAAAGAGGGACAAAACAACGCCTACTCAAATAACTCCCAAATACCACCTTCACAATTACTCGCACGAAAGTGCGATGCTTGAAAGGTTGTTCTTATCATAAGAGCGCACACACACACACATCATACCGGGAACGAAGTTTGAACTCACTGTGCGAATATTGCTGTCGAAAGGAAGATTACAGCAAGAATGAGGTGCATCCTGTAGAGAAATAGAAGGTTTTGAGGACCGATAAACAACTCTCGATTACTTTCAGTTCAATGCTCTATGGAGAGAAGAACAAGGCGCTCCACTGAAAATGGCCTCCACTTTCTATCTATTGATTCAGACCATAAAGACGCTCAAGGTTCTGGGGTAAATAGCTCGTTCTGATACTCTATTGAATGGATTGAATAGTTGATCGACCTTGGAAGATCGAGAGAAAACAACGATGCTCTAAGAGTTTACATGTGTGAACAATTGAGAGTGGAACGGATGGTGAAAGTATCTGGTGAGAGGAGTGAAAATGGATTAGAAAGTGAATGAATGAGAGAGGATTGATATTCTACAAGGGGGATACGACCTCAATTGACCTTACTAATGAGCCTAAAGTCGGTGTAACGCTACACACATAAGCATTACACTGAATATCCGCCATGAATATATTTAAATGCACGGAATAAGCCTCGAAAGGGTCGATCGGGAAGGAACAGTACAATGGGGAAGCGGTTTGCTCTCGCACTTGCATGGCAGGTAGAGCGAATAGGTGCGCGCACGGCCTTTTTCGAGAGCACAAGAGGCTCCAATTGAGGGGTTATTACAGGGAAAGAAGCGGCAGAGACGAGTTACGCTACGGTTGCAGCTAGAAACACTTGACCGTTCACAAATTGGAACACTGAGATGAAGGGATGATTGGTATGGAAGAGAGAGATTCACATTAGGGGACAAAGGCAATGCCAATCACAAGGTTAATTGGATGAGAATTAAATGGGACGAAGTGCAAATATTGAGGCTGGATTAGATGTTTGTCGAGGCTCAGTAAGGAATGTGTTCCGTCAGCTGAAAGACTGCGACCGATCTCCCTTGAAACTCAATTTATGACGAATGGTTTGACGAAGAAAAAATCGTACTTGAGTGTCAAACTCAATGAGACCTTGCAAGCATAAGTACTGTAGAGCCCTTTGTGGCGGGACGCAGTGTTTCTCATCGCATAACGCTTCATGCAATTTTTTCTTGCACGATCTTTTTTGGTCCACATTGTGTTTAGAGAACCGTCGAGATAACAGAACCGATTCTACTTCTTTTTTACGAACGAAAATACTCATAAATTATCGCTTTCCTGGTAAATTATAATTTTTTAAGATTACTTTCAGACGAACTTTTGTTTGTCACGATTCTTACATAATAAGACAGTTTATGATTATGTGTTGCGTTAGTTTGTCTGACTTTACGTTTCTTCGTTTTGATCATCGTCTCTGAAGTGGTCAGTGACGATGATCAAAACGAAGGCGATGGGTTCACGTAGCTATGGGAACACAGTGATGACTATCGATGCTCACATGGGCATCATTATTTTCAACACAATGACAGTCACACAAAATAGGAAAAAAGGTAAAAAAGTGGAGTAAAACTGCTATCGAAATGTCGACCGCACCGGTCACCTAATCAGGCTTCGAATTCATAAAACTCAGACTCATCCGGGCGTTTTTATCGCTTGATATGGTCTTGTACAATGTTCATAAACTTCCAGGAACTTTCATTACATCCAAGCCCTACTATTGTTTCTTTGTGCTACAGCATGTGCCACATTCCATGATGCTTCAAGTGTCTCGAAGTAAAGATCTCCTTCCCGAACTTTAATTCCGACTTGAGTCGCGTATTGTATGTGGAATCGTTTCCTATAACAAATACAAATCCTTGTGGAAATTATCAACCGCTCACAATACGTTCCCTCCTTTCGAATTTATTTTACGCCGAAATCGGGGATGTTTGAGCATGAGCCAAGCAATAAGGAGAGTTGACAAAATTGTGTGAGTCTGAATGGGCTGTATTCATTGTTACACCCGTTGCCTTACCATGAAAAATAAAACTTCAAGGTCCGCGAATGTTGCCGGAAACAGAAAAGGAACGCATCGAAGGTGTTCATCCATTTTGTAACAGAAAGACAGGAGAATAATGGCGAGAAGGGTCTGAATGTGATAGAAATGATCAATATTCAATCTTTCTCAAACTTTTGCGAGATAAATGGTAAAGAATGCTGGCTGCATCGACTTGGCTAGCTCGTATGCTTCTTTCGCCTGAACATAATATTTCGTAATTTGTTTATACTTTTTCACCAACTTGATAACGAGCATTGAGTGCCTTTGGTGCGTCAAGAGCACGGTAACGACCTTTACAATACCGAGCAGCGACAAAGTTCACCTATTATTATATATATACATTTGTGCTAAAAAGAAAGTCTAACGATAATTGTCGTGGAATCGAGAACGAAAACTGTCAGAAATAGCATGAAGTGACTTCCATCTTAAATGATTGATATCTTGGAATAGTTAGGAATGTAACTCACCTGCTGCCTTCTTTCCTTGTAGACTCGCCCAAACAATTGCGACAACGGTGATTGGAATAAGAAAATATCCAGAGAATCGTCTCTTGTAGTAAGTTTCTGGGCGAATAGCAGAAACAATTCGTTCCGAAGCTATCAAAATCTCATGAAGAGAACAGATAAATTGAGTTGCGATGTGCACTGTGTAGAGAAAAACTCGATAGGCTGAATTAATGCAGCCAATTAGTCCAGAATAGAGTGGATAAAGGAAGAGCAATTTTACGATTTTTTGAATTCTTTGAGCGGTCGTACCGGTCGAGTGAGTATGGAAACATAGGGAAGAGTTGATTCCTATCGATTCCAAACATATTGAGGAATTCATTCCACTTTAGAATGGGCTAAAATCTTCACATTCTTCCGATTTATTCAAAAACTCTTCCTCAAGAGTGAGTGTTTTTAAGCGAATTTTAGAATATCGGGTCTACTATGCAAATGAGGCAATATATTGTGTTTGCCAAAAGTTGAAAAGAGGCACTCATAGGTCTTGAACACATTCTTCCTCAAAATACTCAAAATTGTATTGTTCCTGAAGAACTGCATTGAGTTGTATGCGTTCAGCAGCTCTTCCTTTATCCACTCTAGTCCAGAACATTTGAAAATCTAACGATATTCTCCTCGTGATTTCGGAACTCCAAAAAGTATCCATCCGACGAATACACAGATGTGAACTGAGAATTGGACGATGAACCCAATTGACCAAACGGATAATAAATATCTTAAAGAAATGTGTTAGTATGTGAAAGTAAAAAAAACAGACTTGCAGTTGGAGTGAAGATGCGTAATGAACAGTAAGAATAGAAGCAGAAAAGCTATGAAAGTAGAAATGCAGTTGAATGCAATAGCAAAAGGCGGGAAAAAAGGGGAGAAGACGAAAGTATTCATTCGACTGACAGTACTTCGTATGATAACATTCACTCTCGATTGAAATGCCACTAGGGACTTATCATGTGTATGATCGATGGTGATAATATTTTTACTTTGTCAGCTCTCGCTTTCCCGCCTTTATAATCTAGTGTGTAATGTGCGTAAATACAGTGAACATCACAGTCTCTACGAGAACTTTCAATTTATTTGTTGAGTGTGTGAGCAAATGATTTCATCGCAGCCCCTTCGCTCCAACTTTTGTTCAGAGATTCAAAATATATTCCAGATTCGGATTTCTTTGTATGAATTACCACAATATTTGAGTGGGAGGCGTTCGCAATTGGATATCCCCTGAGAAATTAAAAAAAAACTTTAGAATAGTCAGAAAAGTACGAGGAGTATGACGTAAGCCGTCGTTAATCATTAGAAAGACCATACCGTAATTTGCGATATAATCTGACCGAATATATTCGCAATCTTGGATGAACAAAAATAAACGAAATAATTAAAGTGATCGAGATAAATGTTAGACCCTGATAACAATATGTTCTCGTTATTAAGTGAGAAATTACCAGTAAATAGACAGCTTCCCAAACGTAGAACGGAATCGTGATTAATAGAGATTCACAACCGCCAATTTGATTTGCCCTGTAGCAAAATGAGAGGACAATGAGATGGACAAGCATCTAGAAATATGAATAAATTGTAATGGTCAAAATCTTGAAACCTTGAAAGTGCAAGAAATAACATAGACGGGAAGCATTGCAGTGGCGATGTCTAGGGCTTCCTTTACCTATCGGTGCACTTTGTATTATTTCCTTGGACGATTTTATTCACCTGATATCGTGCATTTAGTGTTGATTTTCCATACAATTGGTCGTATTGCGTTTTGCAAAAACGAACTGCTCGGCAATTGACCTAGAATTTGCTGATTGACTGAAAAAAATGTTGAACAACATGCCACTATAGTAATCAGATCGAGTAGAGACTCCGACGAAACCATGACAAAATGGAAGCCTCCTATGATTAGATATCGATTACAAATATTAAATTAAAGTTCAACTTTCCGCGAGATAAGTCTGCAAGCATAGAAGAGCAGTGATTGCTAAACTGAGCGGGATAAACCCTTTCCATGCATATTTCGAGTAGTAATAGAAACCAGGTTTCATACATGAAATGATGCGCTCCGATGCAATACAAATCTCAACTAATGTTATAAAGATTTGAACTCCCATATTAAAAGTGTAGAACTCGACTCGAAATGCTGAACACATCAATAAATCAATCCCTATATGAATCCAATACGAGGATCATTCTTCTCTTGTGGAGGAGCATCCATTGTAAGGTTGTAAGTGAAAACAAAGATATGAGAGGCGAATTGAGTAAATAGGCCGAATGACCACGAATAGAGGAGGAACCTGAATGGCTTAAAAATATCAACAAAAATGAAAAATAAATTGATTATAAATTGAAGGTTCTCACTTGCAGTTAATGTGCAGCTGGGTTTTGGAAAGAAGTCTGAGTAAGAGAAACACACAGATGCATCCAAATCCGTTAATTAGAATCAGAAGTATCGGAGTAATAGTAACGAGAACGGAGGAAGTATCAAGAATCATGAGGGTATGAGCAATCAATGATGAGGAATGACAAATGTAAATCGGCACAGCAGTCAGCCGTAATCAGTTGGGGGAATTGACCGAAAGTGTATTCTTCGAGTTTATGAGATAACCTCATTAGCAGAATAAAACATCTTTATCGAATCTTATTATTTAGTGCTTATTCCCGCAGTCCAACTTTTAGTTAATTTTTCGAAATATATTTCTCCTTCGCCTCTTCGTTCTTGAATCGCGAAGATATCAGAATGAGAAGCAATTGATATGGGTACTCCACTGCAATATTGCATTTTTAATGGTTTCGATGAGCTCGAAAATAGACCGGAATCGCTGGCGAAATATTTCAAATTTCCTTCTCAATCTTGGATGAAGGTGAATGAATCCAGCAATCACAAATATCGAAGTTATTGTGAGTGTCTTGCGTCGATTGTTATTGTGATATTATCATTGTAATAAAAATACCGTATAATAGCCCAATTCCATGTACACGAATGGAATATGAACCGAGTGAGAAAGACAATTATGGTTAGCATTGATTTTGTAGCAGAATATTGAAGAAGGAGCAAAGAGAATTATCTGAAAATTGTCTATTATCCTGGTCAAATTGACAAAATCAAACTTTGAGGATGATTGAGAAAATGTAGACTGTTTGCAAAGATGAAGCAATTTCAGCAGCTTCTTTCACCTGAAAAAAACGTATCTAAATAGTACAACAGCCACTTACTTGATATCGAGCATTCAGCGTGATTTCGAGATTTTCGAACCGGCGTGTGCAAAACTTCTTTGCGATGAAATTGAGCTATGAATAAATATATGTCAATATTAGTAATATTAGTAATATTAGTACCGAAACTGTGAACAAGTCCAGCGACAGAATAATGACCATGAAGAGTAAATGATAACGGTCTAACAGTTCATTGAATTTGAAACCCAATGAAACCCAATGAAAAAATCTTACCACCCACAATGAAGATTTGACAATACATGAGCGCACAAACTATCAGAGTTATTGGATAGAGGGCTTTCCGAGATAGAGTACGACGATAATACTTTTCTGGGTTGACTGATGATATGATTCGTTCAGCGGAGAGAAGCAATTCGTAGATTGGAATGATCATTTGTGTTCCTAGTCCAATTGAATGTAGAGAGAGACGAATAGCTAAAATTATTTTTAAAAAAATTCGATTTCTCTACACATAAGCAATTGTTTTTGCGAAAAAAACATTGTAAATGTTAATCAATACACATATTTCCTAGTGGTTTAAAAAGTATTCAATATACTTCATAGTGTATTTTGAAAGAGAATGATAATCTCTTACGAGGATCAGCTATGTTCTGCGGAAGTTCATCCATGTTCAAATTTAGAAAGAAGAGATAAATGTGTAGAGAAAATTGTATGAGGAAATAACTCGCCCACGAATTTAACAGAAATCTAACACGACAATCGTACATTGAAATAAACCGAAAACCGTACTTGCAGTTGACATGCAGTCGAGTCATCGATAGTAACTTGAGAAAAAGAAAGGAAACAATGCATCCAAAGGAGTTTAAAGCGATGAGTATTACGGCTCCAAACATATCTAGATACTCTTCCATTTCAATGCTGGAATATTCGTCGGTCAAGAACGAAATGACTGAATTATAGCTAAAAGTTCTCGACAAAACGATAATGACCCATGGGAATGTTCACAAGCGTCAATATCGCCTTGCTCATTATCACCGAACCATAAGGAAATGAATAAGCTGCTATTTAGGCATAATTGATTTCACTGATCAAATAAAAATGCGATTTTGAAGTACCATGATGTGCAGACGTACAATACAGAATTGGCCTAATTTTCTTAAAATGTTTTTTTTTTTAAATTCTTAAAACAAAATGGCGATACAAATGACAAAAACATTGGCAAAAAATCGTCGCGGCTGAGGTAAATTGATGATTGTCGAAATCCCGTGGGATTGTTCATCGTTAGGGATAGGACGAACTTTTCTCTCTCGACACACTCATCACTAGAGGATAACACTGTATGAGGCCGTTCGCGTAAGAATCGGACAAATCCGGAGGGTTCTGGCACAGCTCAAAAATTTCAAATCTCTGACTCTGTGGGATTCGGGGTTCTCAAGGGTGCTGATGATGATGGGCACATTCATTTGTCATGTCGAGCCTTCGTTGGCTTCAGATGACGTCACGTCGAAAACGAATTTTTAGGCGTTTCAATGTCCTCGGTAATGCTAAAATTAGGTGAATAAGCCTCCTGGGGTTTAATTGGACGGTGATCATGCCTGTATACTTTATTTTTCATAAATTTCAAAACTAATTTTGTTACAACGAAGTTCTCGCAAAGTGAAAAGCACTCAGAGAGACTAGGATAGATCGGACCGGAATGAAACAAGGATTCCAACTGAGTTTTCTATTTTCCATTCTAGCGTGCAGAGAAGGTTTTACGCGAAAGATAGTTTACTGGCTTGTAAGTAAATTGAACCCTCCTTCCCCTTGTTTACTTCCTTCCTCGTATCGATCGGAGACTCTCTCCCAAGGGAGGCGAGAGAGCAGAGGGAATCGAGAGAGTGCAGAGACTGGGAAGAGGTCAAGGTAGAGAGACTCGGGTAGATCAGGAGATCGGAAGTCAACAAGTGGAAGGAAGGTTCAATTTACTTACAAGCCAGTAAGCTATCTTTCGCGTAAAACCTTCTCTGCACGCTAGAACGGAAAATGGAAAACAGAGTCGGAATCCTTGTTTCCTTCCGGTCCGATCTATCCTAGTCTGCTTGAGTGCTTTTCACTTTGCGAGAACTTCGTTGTAACAAAATTAATTTTGAAATTTATGAAAAATAAAGTATACAGGCATGATCACCATCCAATTAAACCCCAGGAGGCATATTCACCTAATTTTAGCATTATCGAGGACATTGAAACGCCCAAAATTTCGTTTTCGACGTGACGTCATCTGAAGCCAACGAAGATTCGACATGAAAAATGAATGTGCCCATCATCATCAGCACCCTTGAGAACCCCGAATCCCACAGAGTCAGAGATTTGAAATTTTTCAGCTGTGCCGGCCCTTGTTCGATTCTTACGCGAACGGGCTCGTATAACACAAACAATTGCGCATTTATAGGCTGAAGAAGAAAACAATTACAATACGTTAACTCGAACGACTGTGTGTGCCACATGTAAGAAATAATGAGATCAGTGAGAAATAAACAACGAGAAAGATGAGAAGGATTTAGGTGGAGGCATACGAAATTGGTTAGAAGAGCGTTGTTGTCGTGGATATTGGATCTGGGCGATAGCTGACATTGCACTCGCCGACTTGGAGGAAAAGAGCGAGACAAGTGACCATTACTGAGAGAGTCTGAAAAGGATGGAATAGGTCGAGAGATGTCACTTGGATGACAACTAACCGTTAGCACGAGTGGTTTGCTCACAACTGCGAATCCCCAAATGGAAACACCGAGATTTGTCTGATCGAGATGACAAACAAAAGCGAGGGCAGAGTGATAAACCTGATATTATAAATTAAAAACGACGAGGCTATGGCTTAGCTCACATTGGGGCGGTACGGAAACCAGATGTGAGTATTAGCGCATAGAGCCGACTTAGTGTTGTAGATCTATAGAAGAAGTTCTAAGTTCGCTGTATTCCGGGTTCTCATTTACCGTATCATGGAGTTGGGAGGGTGCATTTACGAGGGCGAAGAATGAGAAAACACAGAAGAAGACAAGAGGACACGAGAGGAGGAGTTGCTGAAAAAAGAAATATTCGAATTCTCAGTGGTATAGCTTTGTTGTTTTTCAAACCTGCCCTTTGACCAGCAATTACCAGCCCCATTTTGGCTTTACTATTAGCGCAAATAAGGTAACCTAATCCAAATGAGAAGAATTGTTTGCTTTGCCGATGGAAGTATCCCTCTTTCTTCCTTCTTTATTGTGCTTGGACACAAACTCGAAGGTCCAATTCAACTAACAAAAAAGGAAAATGATGAAAAAACAGCGCACCCAGCAGAAAGATCTTTCCGGATGATGGACGACCATGAAGAGAGAGAAGATTGTAGTGGGAATAATCGTAGCGATCATGAAGAAGGCGTATCGCTGCAATTATAAACACTTATATTTAACTACTGCAGATATCGTATACATGGAACATCTGATCGAGTCGCTTGACGACTTCAGTGAGACGATTGTGGATCTGGAATTATTTGATTGTCCTGATAAAGTCAAATCAATTACCTTGATTAGTTTGAGAAGATAGTTGCACAGTGCATCGTCCGTTTGGTATTCGAGGTTACATTTGATCTACAAAGGTGAACGTTTTCTGTAAGGGTTAAGGAATTGTACATACCGATCTGACTTGTTCGTTGTAGTAGCGGAATTCGAAATGAGTTGCGTGAATGAGAAGAGAGAAGATGAAGAGAGCGACTCCCCAACAGAGAATACAATAGAGATTAGCGAGTTCGACGATGATGAAAAGTCGGCGGTCACCGAAAATCTGTGAATGAATTTGTTTAGTTGGTCTGTCTTTTGGTTCTCGTCAGTGTTGTGAGCTAAAAAAAAAGTTGTTGAATGGGAAAGACTCTCGAGTGGAAAAACTGTCCATCACACCCATTATCATGCATTTTTAAGTGCATTCGCTTTTAGAACGAAACGCAGCTGACGCTAAAAGACCAGGCGCTGCGAGCATGTAATCTTACCAACGGAATTTTCTCATCGGTGAATCCAACTTGAAATCCGAAGAAATTGGCGATCATGAGAGTGACGTAGTAGCAAATTACGAAGGCTGAAGAGAAATTATTAATATATATCTTTTGGATTTTCATACCGAGGACAAGATAGAATGATCTCACGATAGCCACGAGACATTTCCGATGATGATGAATGCCCACGCCCTTCAATGATACTTTTAATTAAATTTGCGAAATGAAAGGATATTGAACTTTTGAAAAGAGGGGTTAATGAGATTTTGAAAGAGGAAACTGACCTTGTGAGCTTCATAGAGCAGCTTGAGCAGCTTACACGGCTGACTCGTGTACTGCCACCAAGCGAGGAATAACTGAAATATATTCAAATGTATCTCCAAGTCCTGTTCACTCGTAAGTTTGTTTCTCACCGTAGACAGTGTCGCCTGGAGCACCCAAGTGCACATGCTAATGGAAGTGGCCACTCGTTCAGCTTCGAATCTCTGACTGAGACAGAGATAGCCGACGTAGCCAATGAAGTAGAGGTCTGTAATCGATTAACCTGTCATACCACAAGGAAATATCAACTCACTAATGCTGCAGATGAGAAGGATCATAATCAAAGAAAGACAACGCATTCGAGGACATCGATTACGGTAGAAGTTGACGCCCAATAAGAAACAGAGCTGAAATTGTTGGTCATGCATTTCCTTAGTCAAATGTAATCATACTCCACATATGCGATAGAAGAGTTTGTCGATCTTGTAGTCGTCTTCGGGACCAGAGTGATCAGATGATGCAGTGCTGCCGATCTAAAAGTTCGCTTATTACCTATTCAATATCGAAGAATTCAGGGATATTTGTTTTTTTACATTGTTTTTCTTATGCAATCAGTTAAAGGCTCACTTCATCCACTTCATCCACATCCTCTTCGTCAATGTTGATCTTAGTGATAGGAGCTTCAACGAGCATAGGTTTTTCTTTCTTGGGGAGTTGACCGATATCGCACGGCATGTTCTCCTCTAGAATTATGAAAAATTAGAAGAAAATGAATGTAGCGTAAAAATTTATTGTGTGCGTAATAGTTCGTCGCCACGTGAACATAACTGCGAGACGAGTGAAGGTAACTGAAGGGGCGACGAACAAAATTTTTATAATAACGTCGATGGACCAGTAGTCTTTAGACTATCTCAAGTTAGAGGAACAGTTATGAATGGGGAAAGAATATAACGCGGATTTACATGTTCCATTTAGTGAAGATCGTCCTCGCAAAGATTCGCAAAGAAGGAAATGAAAGTGAAAAAAGAACCGCCCCCATTATTTGAATACTTGATGACCGTGTGGCGATCTTTCTCTGCGAGAAGTCAGCCCCAGGACCTCAATTGGCTTGAGTGGCCTTTGCGAAATGAGGTCTCGTGTTGAAGAGCAAACACAGTCGGTATCTCTTGACGAACAAAGAGAGGAAGAGAATATCTCGAACAAAATGTACCCATCCACAAGAGAAAATCTCTGTTTTCGAAACTCGGATAGAGGAGGACAAGTGATGTAAAAACAGTGACGATTATACATTGGACACTATTTTGGAAGATGATTAGTTGGATTGCCATTTTGGGATTATCGAATGAAAAAAATAGTAAACATCCATCGAGCCTAAATTCAGTTTAGACTACAAATAGCCATACACTATTACAGGGTGCGCATTGAAGCGCAGACATGAGGAAAGCATGACTGGGCCACTTTGTGAATTGAACCGCCGACGCAGGTGTGTCCAATAAGCAATAATCGCACCACCTCCCACTTTCACCCCTTTGTAACATGCAGAAGGATGCAAAGAACGTACAAGTATTATTCTTTATCTAATTCGTCGATATATGACACTTATATAACTTAGAATCCGAGGAAGGAGAAAATTCCTGATGGAGAAGCAGTAGAACCAGCAGGGCTTCCAGACGATGCACTGGGGGCACCAGTGGATCCCTGAGCGGCTCCAGTCGATCCAGAGACGGCGGCACCTCTCTTCACTCTTCCGGCTCCGGTGGTTCCCTGGGGAGCTCCAGATGCGTTGGGGGCGCCAGTGGATCCCTGAGCGGCTCCAGTCGATCCAGAAACGGCAGCTCCTCTCTTCACTCTTCCGGCTCCGGTGGTTCCCTGAGGAGCTCCAGATGCGTTGGGGGCACCAGTGGATCCCTGAGCGGCTCCAGTCGATCCAGAGACGGCGGCACCTCTCTTCACTCTTCCGGCTCCGGTGGTTCCCTGAGGAGCTCCAGATGCGTTGGGGGCACCAGTGGATTCCTGAGCGGCTCCAGTCGATCCAGAGACGGCGGCACCTCTCTTCACTCTTCCGGCTCCGGTGGTTCCCTGAGGAGCTCCAGATGCGTTGGGGGCGCCAGTGGATCCCTGAGCGGCTCCAGTCGATCCAGAGACGGCGGCACCTCTCTTCACTCTTCCGGCTCCGGTGGTTCCCTGAGGAGCTCCAGATGCGTTGGGGGCGCCAGTGGATCCCTGAGCGGCTCCAGTCGATCCAGAGACGGCGGCACCTCTCTTCACTCTTCCGGCTCCGGTGGTTCCCTGAGGAGCTCCAGATGCGTTGGGGGCGCCAGTGGATCCCTGAGCGGCTCCAGTCGATCCAGAGACGGCGGCACCTCTCTTCACTCTTCCGGCTCCGGTGGTTCCCTGAGGAGCTCCAGATGCGTTGGGGGCGCCAGTGGATCCCTGAGCGGCTCCAGTGGATCCAGAGACGGCGGAAGCACGTTTGAAACGGACGTCATCAGTAGTCTCATCTTCGGGAGCATCGGTTGGAACGGGTGAAGATCCTTTGCAGGACCCGGGAGAACCAGATGGCTTGGGTGAACCGGATGGTCGAGGAGATCCAGAAGGACGGGGAGAAGATGCCAATTGAGAAGTGGCAAAGCCAATGAGGAAGAAGATAAGAATTGTAGTGAACTTCATTCTATCGATTCTATCGAGATGACTGTTCCTTCCAAGAGAGGAAGTGTTGAATGTGATGTTCATAGTCGACGCACGGTTCATTTTATATTCCTAAGTGATCGCAGGTGTGCAGACATGGGAAGAGGGCGGGAGAGTTGGTGCGATGAGAGATCCATCATAAGCAACATCCGGTGCGGGTAGAGAGATGGAGGGAAACTATACTGTGACTGACAACTTGGTAACTTCGCCCGGTTATCAACTGTTTGATATATTCAACTGCGGATATGTAGTGTCTACACTTGATCCTCCCGGGGAGGGGGGGGGAATTCCAAAAAGCGCCATTTTAATTTTTTTATTTTTATCTGTCTTATAATATAAATCTCTCGATAACTCTTCAGAATTTTCTCAGAAATGCGTACTCTTCAATTCTCAACTCATCCAGGATAAATTGGATGTGACTGCTCTCCGGTGCAAAGGCCGCAGCTGGACAAATCCACGATAAACGGCAATGACCAAGAACAGAGCGAAAATGGATGGATAATAATAGACGGAAAATATATGTGTGTAGGAAGAGCATGGAAAGAAGCGCTATTCTTTACGTTTTCCTCTTCAATGCGTACTCTCTATGCGCACTTTATAAAGAACCAAAACAATTTATTATCTTCTCATTTTTATATTCCAACTGGAAGTCAATTTTTCAAAGTAGATGTCTCCTTCGGTTTTGTTTGCTTGAATTCGCGTAACTTCTGATTGTGATGTTATCGTTATAGGAACTCCCCTGAAATCATGGAAAGCTTTCACACATACTTTTTACTTTGTCCCTACCAGAACTTTTGTCGAAGAATGGCCGTTTTTCTTCTCAATCGCGGATGCATTAACATGAAACAGATTGAAATGGTGATTGAAGCAGCCGTGAAGCCCTGTTTATATCTTGGATGCTGGTGTGATCGTGTATTCTTACCAATACGTAAATGAGTTCCAGATATTCGAAAGGAAGTGAGAACCAAAGGGGTACACAATCGTATGATGAGCTCACTTTGTAGCAAGAACCAAAGATGACGATAAAGATCAAATTCTGGAAAGGCTATCTTGATGACTACAATAGCGAAATATGAAATATCACCTTGAATATGAATGACCCGATGTAAACAGGCTGCATTGCATTGGCGATATCCCGAGCTTCCTTCACCTATCCAATACCATTTATCGAAAATAATAAATTTTATGGAAACCTGATATCTTGCATTCAGCGTTGTTTTGCCTTGTATCTGCTCGAACTTTCTTCCACAATATCTCACAGCAAAGCTATTCATCTAATTGAACAAGTAGTCGTATGCAAGAAGTAAGAAGTAAAAACAAACGATAATAGTGAAGATGTCCAATGTTATAATTGCGATCAAACAGGCAACATGATGTCCTGCTGAATATTGAAATTTAGTCATCTTTGAACAGGATGAAATACCCTTCGATAATTGCTCCTGTATGATCGTAACCAAGCCGATAAGAACGACTAATGAATAAAGTTTTCGTCGAGCCATTTTCTTGCGATAATATTTCTCCGGACGAATTGATGAAATTATTCTTTCTATCGTTACTGAGAGCTCAAATGATGTACTGAGTAGCTGAGCACATTGAGTAAAAGAGTGCAAGACAAGGCGTATTTCTAAAATTATAATTGTCTATTTACTAAGCGGATATTTAATTCCCGGGATCGTTTCTGTTGCGCGGACTTCGATTCATATTGCAATTCAGGAAGTAAATAACAATCTGCGAGGCAAATTGAACTAGAAAAGCAACGGACCAACCATTTAGGAGGAATCTGAAAATTTTGAACATTACCAGAATTTTATTTTTGCAAGAAAACTTACGTGCAATTCTTGTGCAGATGGGTCATAGAAAGTAGCCTCATTTGAAACAAAACAATAATGCAACCGAAAACATTCGCAAAAATGACAGCATATGAAACAACATTACTACCAAATTTAGGTTCGACATTGCTGTCGATATTCTCCATTGCGAGACTAATGTCTTACGGAAAGAACGACTTTTTGCCTGATGGTCAGCACTTTATCGATAATGACCCAAGGGACAAGGCGAGAAAAGAGAGTAAGAGAAATTGTGAAAACAGAGATGACAAAGACGGCAATGGGAAATATAAATTAATCATGCATATCACACCCATAGTTTATGATGCAGTATTTCAAAGTACACATAAATCAGCCCCTCGTTTGATGGCAGCTATTGAAGAGACGCTGATTACACTGCTCAATGGAATAGCCCCAACAATGACTTTTGCAACAGATACAATGCCACCAGTACAAATATGGTCAGAATCGAAAGTCACACATCAACCCATCAACCCGATAAGAATTAAATGCTACCCTGAGAATGCAAGCACGATGTATAGATCATTCAAGTTCAAGCTCTACTTGTGTCTGGACAGCAATGCAGGAATCAAATCCGACAATGTTTCACGGCTATTTCACCTAAAGATTGAGATATTATAAAAGGTTCACAGTGAGGATCCATGTATCGCAAACTATGGTGTCCTTCAGAAAAAAAGTATATGGCGTCCTTCAGAAAAAAGTATATGGTGTCCTTCAGAAAAAAATATTTCGTTCGAACTCCATAAAATTGATTGACCGTTGAAAGGGAAAAAACACCGAAAACTACAGCGAACAAGAGCTGGATGCCAAATATCCTATTTGATCGTTGATTCCCTGTGCGTAAAAATGATCTGACCATCGTTCATAGGATTGATGGATGTTTTCTCGGTATGTCCTGTATCCGCTTGGGAAATGTACAACTTTATTGGACCTGTCTAGACAACAATTATCCTAGTTTGCACCGACATAATCGAACGATTTATTCAAACAATGCATCAGTTCGTTCGTTCTTAATTTGACAATTCACATAAAATATTCTAAGAAAGACCATTCGTTTTGTTAGAGTAGAGCTTCTGCGTATTCTTGGCATCAACCTTGCAATAAGTTGTCGTTTGCCTTGTGAATGGCTGATTGTACGAATCGACACCACTGAAAATAGACCACTCATTAGACTTTGCCTTTTGCCGATAGATTTCCCGAGAGAATACAAACCTGACTGAGAGAGTAATGACGTCGTTCTCTTTAACGCATGTGAATGCTTTTCCTATGTATGAGTACGAGCATCCCTCACGAGGATCAACATCAGAAGTGTACGATTCCTCCACTTCGCCCTGTTGATGATTATTTAATATTGGAGCATGGTTTTTTATCGAGACCACAAGTCGTAATAAGTCTAAAAACGAAAAGGGGCTAACGTCAATGCTCATCCGTGTCATTCGAGCAGTGTAAAGTGTCTCTGTCGGAAGTATATTTCCCTCCAACTCGTAGATGTAGAACACAGGAAAGTTAACAGCTGCGATTACACTGTTATGATAGAAAAAGGAAAATATAAGTAACCTCCATAGACAGCGTAGGGCTTAGGTGTATCAATGTAGTTATAGTTCTGGATGAAACCAAAGAAGACCTGTGATATTAATTTTATGACATTTATCTGGTAAACTCAAATAAATGACGAGTACAGCGTACCTGAGACGCGTGTGGGAATCCCGAAGTGACTGAATATCCCGATCCATACACCACTGGGAAACAGGCATCACTATCCGCATTTACCTGTAGATGCATCCTCATCATCTGAGCATCAAAGTCTTTTCCCATACCGTAATCTTGTATATTCCGGGATACTTCGGTGCAAGTGTCCAGAAGACTTCTTCATCGGTATTCCACGTTAAATCGCCCTCGATGGGATCTAAAACGATATGGTGACCCTGTTTTGTCTCAACAAACTATTATTTTCAAACCTTTCCTCGGGGTTTCAACCTGGACAATAGCTCCTTTTGCAGCGACCATGATGTATAGCATTGACATGCCTGTATCGACCTAAAACTCGGATATTAATAGCAAGACACAAACATATCTCTTTGAGTATCTCGCCAACTCAAACCTGAACGTAGATATCGTTGTTCTTGCAATTGAAAGGGTCAGAGAAGGAGAGCCTCTGAGCAGCGTATCGAGTGGGAACGAAATCGAGAACACTCTGAATAATTATTTTGTAATTTCGATGACCTTGTTAGTCGAATAAACAACTGATGTTTTCAAGACACGATGTTTTCTGACCAGAGCAACTTGCGGAGGCTGCACTCTGAAGAAGATACCACCTGTAGTTGACAGAAAGGTAGTGAAGTCACTCAGGTCCTAAAATTTGTTGTATTATTTTCCATTAATTCTGAAAACAATACCTTTGCCCAATCATCAATGGGGCATTGAGCAGTCTCGATGTGGAGAAAATCAACGATCGGAGTTTGAATATCGAACTGAAACTGCCCATTTGCAGAACTTGCGTTATCGATACAAGTTTAAAGAAGGAGTTGAACCAATCACGCGAGTATGCGCGCAGTATGCTTTTAAGTGTCAGTTAAAATGACATGGCATTCTCTGCGGTTCAAGGTCACTTTGCATGCAACCAATTGATCATATCAGTTCAAACAAAAATTATGACATGAGAGTTTGTAAGTCTTACCTTCTCCATCACAGAATTTATCGCGTCCCTATCCACATCAATCGGAGCAGCGGCCGAAAGTAGAAGCACTTCCGATCCCTTGAGATATTGAGAGTTCGGAGAATCGAAGAGGCTATCCATCGCCCTGTCATAATTGGTAGTAGGTATTACTAACTGGAAGTAAATTTCGTACCTTCTTTGTTCGAATAGCATGTTTATTATCAAGAAAAATGTTTTTCTATTTCCTATAATGGCCTTACTTCCAGATTGGCATCTGACATCCACCAGGGAGTTCGCGCGCTTCGTTTGATAACTGTAGAAGATACTTCGCGAGCTGATCAGGGTAGTAGTACACATCGAGTTCTTCGATTGTGCCATCCACTATAAGATTTTAAAAAATATGTAGGCAAATAGATTGAAGTGCAATTGTATTGACGTATAGACAAGGAACACGACAGAGTAAAATACTTACTTGTGAAAGTGAGGACCATGTATTTGTCAATCCATCCCTGGTGTCTGTCCCACATGTACTGCACGAGGAGGTGCAAGGAATCGGCGATCTTAACCTATCCATCAAAGAAGACTCAGCCATTCGTACACTCACATTCTTTATCGCATCTGCGGTGTTTGAAGACTTCTCAAGCACAAGAACGAGTGCCTTCTCGTCGTTGGTAAAGTATGTCCGTGAATTGTCGTCGCAGTGCACTGTAGAATCATTATATCGACAATTTTTTTTGTATATGACTAACCAAATTGGCATGCATCTCCAGAATATCCAGATGGACATGAGCATTCTCTTCCACTCGGAAGAAGCTTCCCTCCATTCTGACACAGAGGAGTTTCACAATTATCTCCTGAATTTTGGATACAATACTTTATTTGAACAAAGAATCACCTGCGTAATAATCAGTACAGAGACACTGTCCATTCGAGTAGACTCCTCCGTTATTGCAGTCGTCTGAAAGCAATTGTTGGATTCATTAGACTCTAAGATAGGCATCATACACCACTTGCTGCACAGGGAAGTCGAATATCGCTGGAAGGTATTTCCCGTGTCGTCTTCACCGATCAACTGATAATACAATTCTACCCTATGTTGCAAATACAATAAAAATAACAAACCACGACGGAGAAATCGGTGCCATTAGTCAAATCACAGTTGACTTCCTGAGAGACGAATTCGTATGTACATCCTAGTCGATATGAGAATGTGGCCGACTCGAGAAGAATCGATGTGGGATCAGAAGATCGAAGTTGTACATACTGAAAAAGATCATTTGGAATACTTTCTCATATAGGAAATTGAACCTGGAGGAATGAATTCTGTGCTTTGGCTTGTCCAAGAGATACTGATGAAACTACTCGATTATCATCTAGAATGAAAATGATGAAAGTTCGAAATAAGTTAATTGTTTACTGGAGTCGACATTGGCAACGGGATGAGGCGAATCCCTTCTGAGACCATCGACGAATCCGTATTCAATATTGAGATCCGATTGGACGCGAATCTATGATGACTCGTAATTAGACAATGATGCTGTAGAAATGGAGATTACCTCGACCTCACAGCCTCTGTAAGGGGCGTTGATATCGGTTTGGATGACGAGGTAGTAGTGACCGGGAGACAAATCATCTGACATATCAGTTAACTTATAGAAAAATTAATTTCCGAACTTGAACTCAATCGAAAGAATCAGAGCCTTACCATCTGCAATGCTTGAGGGAAGGTTCTGATGGTCGTACATGTGTTTCTGGCAGATAACGACGTATTCTCTGTCACATGTCATCGGATACCTGAAACACGAATAAAATGCACAAAATTTCACAGATTCTGGACTAAAGATGAGAAACTAAGAACGAGAATAAACACCAAAGTCCATTGTAGGTGTATGCACAAGCTCCCTTCGAG
Organism: Pristionchus exspectatus; assembly: GCA_911812115.1. Classification (NCBI taxonomy): domain Eukaryota; kingdom Metazoa; phylum Nematoda; class Chromadorea; order Rhabditida; family Neodiplogasteridae; genus Pristionchus; species Pristionchus exspectatus. The sequence continues at coordinate 14,145,889 of OU461582.1, forward strand.
TCATCAGCGGGTGCTTGTCCAGTTATCCATTTGTTCATGTGCGGAGGAGGCGCCATCGTGTTTCCGTTCGCTTCCACGAACAGCCATTCCCCTATAATAGAAGGATATTTTAAGATATAGGCAGAAGGAAATATGCAAAGTGCTCATATGATAATTTGCAAAAAGTAGATTAGAAAATACCATTGTAGTAATGGAGTCCCAGCCATGCCTGCTTTCCGCCGAGAACAACTGCAATTATCGGATTATCATAATTTCGAGGTAATAATAAGAAACGTCGGTCTTCTATTAGTTCTGAACTTACAGCTGAGCCAGTCATTCTTTGTATCGGTCAGATCGTCAGCCATAAATCCACCCATGCTTTCACAGAGAGCAAGAGCATCCTGCAAGGAAATAACATGGATAATTCAGAATTATGTTCTTAATAATCACATCGTAGTTCTTCTCGACGGATTTGCTGTAGTACATGCACGATTGAGAGACTGGTTCCCAATCGTTGTCACACGCTAAAACAAGAGTTTTTTGCCCAAGAGTTTTGTTAAATAAAAGTCGATAAACTCACGGTTTCTGTATTCAACGACGAGATTTCGATCGTCGTTGAGAATATCGATACGTCCCTCATCGGGGAAGGTGTAGTAATAACCGTTTCCTGGATCTCGTTTTCTCAGGCCGATTTCTGCCTTGCTTCCAAAGACAACTGCAGTGAGAGTTTGAGTGTACGCATCGATTGGGAAGTAGATCTGAATGTGAGGGTATATTTCTTTTTGATAATCTCGAAGAGTCGCTTACGTTATTGACATGAGCACAATCATCTGCGAAGTACTTGTAGACGATTGAAGATGAGAACAACGTCGGGATCATACGAAGAGCACTGAGATCAATTTGTTGAAATTCCTCTTGAATTATATTCTCTTACTTTCCGAGATCTTTATTTCCCATTGTGTAAATCAATCCATCACCTCGTCGAGCGACCTTATCGAGATAGAAGAAATCTTCCTGAATTGTTCATTGATCATTACATCGATTCTTGTATCTTACATTCTTTCCTCCACACGGGAAGCCATTCTCCGCATTCCAATCTTTCGACTCGAAAACGTTGGTGATCGCTCGTCTTTCGAGTAGCTCCTCGCTTGTTGAATATATGAGGGAACTATCTTGATCGTTGTCGGGAAGTGACGCCTGCAATTAACATTACTATCTTCAAGTTTCCCACACCAACCTCGATAATATTGATTATGGATCGATGAGGCAGATATCTCTTCTTGTCACCGTCCTTGCGACCATTTAGTAGCCTGCAAGATAATCAATTTTGCAAAGCGCCATCAGACTGTTATCTCACATATCGAGTGCCTGCCATATGTGAACTCGACAATTCATCGTCTCCTCAGGCTTCGAATTGGCCCATGCAGTGAGCGTATTGTAGAACTTGTTCAAGTTTGTAATCGGGCTGTCTACCATGCCGACTACTCCTGGAATAAGTCGATATTGTAAGAAGAAGTCGATGAAAATTGACGATTACCCTTGGAATCGTATCCAATGAGAACAATGCGATCGATCCAATCCCTATGCTGACTGCTAATATCTCGCATGATTTCAGGAAGCATTGGTTGGATCCAATTGATCTGTTAATGAAAGAATCAGTGAAAGAATAAGACTGATAAATGTTTAGTCAAACCTGATCAACTCCTTTCGGAGTCACTTCAACAAGGAAAGCCATATCGACGTGGTATCCATAGGATGGCAGAGGACCAGACTCGGAACATTGAGCTGATTATGAAGAATATAGATTAGAGAACGGAAAAAGGACTGACGATAGACACAGAATGGTCCAGTCCATCCAACGGGGCATTGACAAGTTCCGAATGCGGGTGTTCCTCCGTTTTCACAGATCAAACTGAGAATGGAATGCTCAGTTATCTCACTACTAGACTTGATAATTTACTTCTGACAGTGTTCTCCTTCGTAATGAGCAATGCAGAGACAAGTTCCATTGTACTTCACACCTCCGTTCTGGCATTCTGTAGGGGCAGAAGGAGTAGGCACGTCTGAAATGTTATATTATTTGAATCCCTTGCGTAAGGAGCAGTTCACAATTGAAGCAGGTCATCACGCCCGCTCTCTGTACGTAAAACCCTTGATCGTTGCGGAGGTTGAACTGAAAAAAAGAAGTGTGAATAGACGAGCAATGGTCAAACGACCTCAAAATGAAGGTTCTCGTTAGGTCGACAGCGAAAAGATGGGAAGTAGAATTGGAAGGTGCATCCACCACGGTAGAGACCGTTAGAAGCGTACACCTAGGATTTCCATTTGAGAACTGGGAAACGAACACTCTGTAACCTCTTGTTCCACACTATTTCTGACAGCGTACATGTTGAGAAAGGCGAATGAGTGATCGACGTCATCTCCGAAATCTTCGATGTGGAAGACCTGGGAAAGAATTCGAATAATGCTCGTCTGTAATTCGTCTTCTCGGAATACCGGATGATTATCCATTCCCGCGAGTGGCTGATACATCATTCCATCTGTATCCACATCAGTGGTGATCGCCCAATATGCTTCCGTTTGAGGGTTAGGCGATAGAGACTGTTTTGAAGCCTGAAACGAACAGGTGAATTTGGAAAATGAATTGCTCCTCTTCAATTACCTGGTAGGTGCGAAGACTGCACGAGGCAGAGGGTGCATCGGAGGATGCTCTGACCATGTAAGTGCCAGCTAGAGGAATCGACCAACGCCTGCAGAGAAATGTTCAGTGATCTTTATTGACGAATAGAAACGCACATAACAGTGAAAGTGCCCTCCTTGACGACTGTTCTCGGTATGACGCTAGTTCCATCGGGAGAGGTTACATCGAGATGGAAGTCCCTTCCTCTCGAAATGAACACGATTGTCTCTGCTGTATTCTCGATTTGGATGACCTGGAAGGTTTCAACTATTGATTTGGTAATTCTCAGTAAACTATACCTTTCCCAGTCCCTTACTGCATTCTTCTCGGTCCAAGGTGAGCATTAGCTGTGACTTGTACATAATCGAGTTCATGTGACCGTAGAGAACCTGTCGATTTATCCATTAATATTAGGGCATGTGGATAATTAACTCACATTATACACTTTGTTGTCATCCTCGATATACCAAGCCAATCCACCGAATCGATTGGCCACATCATCGAAAGCGCGGAAGCCGGGATCAGTGAGATCAACTGTGCACTTCGAGTTTGGTCCAGCATGCACAACAACGAAATTGATCTGGAAATAAAGTCATGCTAGTATGTAAATTGCTTGCTTGAAAAAAAATGTAGAGTCATTCCAAAAGATGCTCACAGTCGCTCTCCAGAAGCTGTTCATTTGTATGATTCCCTCGATCTCTTCTGAATAATCATCAGCCAATGCATCAGTGATCACGTAGACAGTCGATCCTTGTGTAAGAGAAACATCCACAAGAGCCTTCAATATGTGTTTTGACAATCTCGAATTATGTTGAGCTGCGATGGAAAATATTCACTAACGGCAGCGAGTGCTCCGAGTACATCATCATTGCAATTTCCGAATGTATCGGTCGATTGCGTTGCTCTCTGTTCAAAATCCCAATCGAAATCATTGATGGAAGAATACTGCTTTGACAGAATTATTTCTGAAATTTAAACTTTCTAGGAGCAGTGCTGAGAGACTCACTTTTATTGTTGAAGAGCACGAGATGAAATCGGCTAAGATAAGAACGATCGAATTGAAGATTGGCAACGACCTCAAACAGAATTATTGATAATATTTAATGAACTGCAGTCCTACCTCATCAATCGCCTTCTGGACTTGCTTCATCACTGAATTCTGTGTTTTTCTCACTCTCGCTACGATAACGAGAGTGGGACGATCAACACCGAATCCGTGATTTGAATTGGGCTCGCATTTCACTGGAATGTCGGAATGCGTTTCCGATTAAGTGAAACTGATAAATCGAAATATTATTATTAAAGTACCCTGTTCGCAATGAGCTCCCTCGAATCCGATTGGACAGAAGCATTTACTCTGTATACGCGTCCCGCCGTTGACACACTGGAAGATTCATGAAGAACTGTATGAAAAACTGTGCATACCAACGCCTGAGAACATTCGTATCCCGCCCAGTGATCCTGACAGGCACATGTCGTCTTGCCTGAGAGTTGAAGGATTATCATAAAACTCATCATGACTTACCATCGGCCTCCAGCAACACTCCTCCATTGGCGCAGCTTGTCGGATTGGTCGGGACAGGAGTTGTGGGAGGGACGGATGAAGTGGTGGGACCGGGTTCTGAAAACACCTCTCTCATTTAAATCACGAACAATGAACTCACTGTAGACGCATTCAAAAGGAGCGACTCGACGGAAGAGATTGCCATAGAAATCGATGCCTTCCACCTAATTACTTCATTTTTTGATAAATCGGTTCTAATAACACACGATGAGAGCGTATGATCCTCGATTGTAGCAGAACATTGAATCGAAGTAGAATTCGTACTGACAACCATACCGCTTATCCAGCACACGCGGACGGAGTACGTACTGTCAACAAAGATTATTATTGCGCATACATTCGTTATCGAAAATTTGTGATACAGAATAAACTGCTCACATTATCGGGTCCTACTACAGACACAGTTTTTAGAGTTGAGGGAGCTCTTCCACCATTTAGAGTGAGAAGGATGGAGTTGAACTGATGAGCGCCCGCGTTCTCGTTCGGAAAATCGTTCCTGGAATACATCACTCATTCTATTATCAAAGATTAATGAAATCGACTCACCTGTCTCTATCATCCGTCTGAAACCCTCCGGAGATCGTGAGCGTTGTTTGAGCAGTCGTGGTGAGAATGCAGCGAGAATTGAGCGAAGCGGCCGATGGTTGCACTGTGTAGGCACCGAATGGAAGGACGCTGAAAAGATTAGAAATTGTGGATCATCTAGGTGATCAGAAAAAATACTTGAATACAGCCACATATCGATCATCCTCTTGTATAATTCGATCGGGAGTTCCAATGTAACCTGCGCACAAAAGATATTTTAAACTAGACATTATATTTTCAGAGAAATTATCGGCGTAATAGTCACCTTGCGAGTCCATGACAGTTAGTTGCGGAGATACATTCTCGAGTGATTGAACTTCGATGTGGATATCGTACATTGTCTCATCGACGATAATTTTATGCACACGAGTGCAATTTCCGAGATCAGTGAGGTCGATGACATAACCTTCCTGAACAAAGTTCCTTTTTTTCAGTAGTCATCATCAAAGAGAAGTGGAATGATTAATTCAGAAGACAAACTCCCACATCTCTCAGATATTGTTCCGGGTTGCTCTTCGGATTGAACGATTCGCAAATGGCTGAAATTAGCTTGAATTCTTAGTGTCGAGATCAAAAAGTGACAACGTACTATTAACAATTATACTCCATGGACTCATAAAAATGAGACTCACGGAATTCGCAATACTGCCCTGTGTATCCTGGTCTGTTGCATCCTTTCGTTATCGGCGCCCCCGCAGCGAATCTCTGAAAATTTATCATCATGTTTGAGTAATGAAGAACTCAAACGAACGGCTGTCTCATCTGCGTTCCTTTTCCTTCGCGTGTGCTCCTCTTCATGTTCCTGTAATAATATTGATTAAGCTACTCATTGTCAGCCAAGCCAATAAACACGACTGTTTTTATTACCTGTGGATGGAAGATCTGTGTTAGATGGTCGAAATCGTCGACAAGTCTCACGTCCTCCGATGGATTCCAAGTGTTGAATACTAAGCGAGGCAAGGTGACGATAGTTCGTTAAAAGTCGACTCACTCGATGCAAATTCTCCTGTGAATGCGCTAGACGCAGTACATGACAGAATGGCCAATGAGGCCAAACTGAGCAAATGCATCGATGAACTACCCTGAAACAATGCCTTCTGAAAAAATCCGGAAACAAGTGGTAACGCTAAATGAGCTATCAGGTTCAAAATTGATCAGTCGATCTTGGGTGCAGTGATCGAAAGGAAAGGTGATAATGATTCCTTCTTCTTATCGGGAGTGAGAAAAGCCCATTAAACTAGCCCCTGATTGCACGAAAGATGACAATTGGAGATCATTCATCGTAAATTGAAGCTTGAAGAATGATATTTATTGTGTGCAATTCTGATGCAGTATTTTTAATTCTGGCACTATTAGTCTATGATTGTGTATGCCTTTTAGAACAAAATTACGCGAGAACTTGTACATAGAAAAACGATGACCGTTGCTCAACAACCCACGATGGCGTTACATTGAACATTGAAATGTGTTATCAGCATTCATTGTCATGCACCTTCATTTTACGAGAAGAGTCAAATATCTTTACTATCGGACAAAGAACTAAACACATTTTTTGACATTCTGATAAAATGTGAATCAATTCATGAAATTCTTCTAGATCGTGGTTGTGTTTGCATAACTCTTCTTCAGCAATGTTGTATCAGATTTGCAATAAGTAGTCATTTGACGAGTGAACGGTTGGTTGTATGAGTCAACGCCACTGAAATGGTAGGAATTTTGTCATAGATCTCGGCCGTGAGCAATTGTAAAACCGAGACAGCGAACCTCGCTGATAATGTGATCACATCGTTTTCCTGGACACAAGTAAATGCTTTTCCAACGTAGGAATACGAGCATCCATCGCGAAGGTCGAGATCAGAAGTGTACGAATCTTCTGATTTTCCCTGAGCAGACTAATTCATGCAAGACTGCACGTCCTTTTACTCACATCGATAGTCTGCCTAGTCATCCTTGCCATGTAGAGACTTTCAGTTGGCAGATCATCACCAATTTTCTCGTAGATGTAGAACACGGGGAAGTTAACGACTGCAATTGTTGTTGATAGGCCTGTGATTATGATTAAAGCTAACCTCCATAGACCGCGTAGGGTTTGGGAGTGTCCAGGTAGTTGTAGTGCTGGATGAAACCGGAAAACACCTGCAAGATCGGGGAATTCGGTGTAACCGAGGGCATTTTGACAAAAAATAATGAGGTTATACCTGAGCAGCATGTGATAATTTACCCGACTCGACTGATCCTCCCGATCCGTAGACCAATGGGAAGCAAACATCATTGAATGAGTTAAGCTGAAACGATTATTGTGCAGAGTTTCTGTTTTTATGCATACCGTGATTTTGTAGACTCCAGGAATCTTCGGATTGAAGCCCCAGAAGCATTGTTCGTCAGAATTCCACAAGAAGAGGGGAGAAATGTCTTCTACAGTAAAAACGTAATTCTTACCTAAGTTCAACAGTTGCGACATACCTCCGTTCGGATCAGTAACTTTGAGGATATTCATCGTCCATGGTCCTCCCACAAGAATGTACACAAATTCCATTCCCGTATCTACCTGAAAACTTTTGTTGCGACAATTCTGAGGGGTCCGAGCAGTTTACTTGTACAAAAATGTCATTGTTCTTGCAATTGAGGGGATCAGAGTATGATAATCTTTGTGGGGCATATCGAGAAGGAAGAAATGCGGTAAAGGCCTGCAATGTGGGATTTACACTTTACGTATTAGAATTCCGGAACAACTGGTCAGCCATTTGATGGAATGACTTACCATTCCAATCAGTGTATGTGATGTTCTGAATACGACTCCGCTAGTGGAAGAGAGGAAATTGGCGAAGTCTCTCAGATCCTAAAACCACAATTTTCTTAAGATGAAATTGCACGATGTGCTATTGGTACCTTCGACCAGTCTTCAATAGGACACGTTGTTGTTTCGATGTGCAAATAATCAACAACGGGCGTTTGAACATCAAACTGAAAAAATGTACTTTTTTTTCAAAAAATGTATTTTTTTTTCAAAAAAATTTTTCGACAAACCTTCTCCATAGTGGCGTGAATTGCCGCAAGATCAGCATCGAAGGGAACACCAGCCGATATAATCAAAACTTCGGAACCATGTAAATATTGAGCTAGCGGAGAATCGAAGAGGCTGTCGAGCGCCCTGAAATATCATTCATTCCATTTGTTTTTCATATTCGAATTATGGCAATATCGTAAAACTTCACTTCCAAATAGGCATCTGGCATGCTCCAGGAAGTGGACGAGCTTTCTCTACAAGCTGAATGATATACGTCTCCATCTCATATGCGCTATCGAAGCTAAGAAGTTCTCCATCTGTTCCGTCCACTGAAAGGATAAAACGTATGGTTCAGGAGTAGATCGTAACGACAGACAAAGATATGGAATACTGACATGTGAATGTCTGCACCATGAACTTCTCAATCCATTCATGATGCTTTTCATTCATTAGTTGGATTGTCGGCCCGATGTAGGTTGACATCTAGAAGTATACACAAATTGAATTATCTAATCGCATAATAAGAGAATTAATACTTTGTCAATGGCATCGGCTGTGTTCTCTGACAATTCGATCACTAGCACGATCGCCTTTCCCTCGTTGCTGAAAGTCGCGCCCGAATGAGCATCACATTGCACTGAAAAGTCAGGGCATTATTCCTTTCCCGATGTATGTGAACATACCAAACTGACAGGCGAGTCCAGTGAATCCCAGTGAGCATGAGCAAGTTCCATCAGAGGAAAGGACACCTCCATTCTGACACAACGGTCGCTCACATTCGTCTCCTACAGTTTTTGATTTTTCCATGAAATGTCGACATTGACTCACCAGTGAAATAGTCAGCGCACAGACATTGTCCGTTCGAGTAGACTCCTCCGTTCTGGCAGACATCTGAATGAGTGATTTACTCCCTGATGCTAGAAAGTAAGGGTCATACACCATTTGCTGCACAGGGAAGTCGAATATCGCTGGAAGGTATTGCCAGTGTCGTCCTCTCCAATCATCTAAAAAGTAAAAAGTTGATATCAAAGTACATTGCTTTATGATTGCACGTACCACGACAGAGAAATCTTTTCCATTTGTAAGGTCGCAATTCAATGGCTGGGAGAAGTAACTGTAGCTGCATCCTGCTCTCAAAGAATACGTCGCCGCTTCGAGAAGTGTTGAGGAAGAATCATCCGATCGAAGTTGTACGTACTGTAGAATAATAATAAAACGTGAAATATCTAAGGGAAAGAAACCTGGAGTACAGAGCTCTGTGTTTGCGCCTTTCCAAGCGATAGAGTGGAGACAATTAGATTATCATCTAAATTTCAACAAGTAGCAAATTAATGGTTAGTTTACGTACTTGAGTCAACGTTGGCGATGGGATGGGGTTTGTCCTTTCTGAGGTCATCAACGAAACCATACTCGATGTTGAGATCCGATTGAACGCGCACCTGTCAAGATTATGTTGTCTCTAAAGTTTTGTATCCTTCACACTTCTACGTCGCATCCTTTCTTGTCTGCGCCAGAACTAGTCTGGACGAGGAAATAGTATTTACCAGGTGATATATCATCTGAAATATCTAGATTGCGAACGATACAGCCTATCCAATATCTTACCGTCATCAAGATTCGATGGTTGATTATTTCTATCGAACATGTGTTTCTGACAGATAACCGAGTAGTTCTCATCACAGGTCGATGGATACCTCAATTGATTCCAGCCGGTACAATTCTCGATCTCGCAGTATTGCTCACCAAATGTTCATGTAAAAGTATGCGCAAGTGCCAGTAGTTCCATCGGGAACTTCTCTTCCCGTCCATTGGGCAGTATTCGGAGGGACCGGCATATAATTCCCATTGTCTTGCTGCCACATCCATTGACCTGTAATAGAGGAGATTGAATGAGGCAAGGAATTGTAAACAGTACCATTGAGGAATACGAGCCCGAGCCATCCTCTTTTGTTGTTCAGAACAGCTTCAATTTATAAATTAAAATATTTTTAAAAATTTGAAAAGATAAAGAATGAAATAATGAATCAAAACTTGCTTCCGATCCAGTATGTTTTATCCCCGTTCAAATCGTCGACCATAAATCCACCCATGCTCTCACATAAGTTGCTCGCTTCCTGATATCGTCATGTGAATTCTTTCAAATTGCGAGAATATTATTACTTGGAAGGTCTTGGAAAGGGCGTAATTGTAGTATGCACATGATTGAGAGATTGGAACCCAGTCGTTCTCGCATGCTGTAATGGCACTCTTCGAATTGTGAGTTAATCGATTACACACGATTTCTGAACTCGATGACAACATTTCGTGGATCTTCGAGAATGCTAACGCGACCATCTTCAGTGAAGGAGGTGTAGTAGTATCCTGATAAATATGTGGTTACCATGTTTTCCACTACTCGCTCACCTTCCTTCTTCATCAGATTCACAGTTGCTCCTTCTCCAGTGACTACAGCAGTGATAGTTTGAGTGTAGGCATCCACAGGGAAGTACACCTGTAAACAGTGAGATTTCACTTCAAGAACATAGGAATAATAAACAACCCGCTGAGCTGCGGTACTGCAATCGTCAGAGTGGAATTTGTAAACGATCGAAGACGAGAAGAGAGTAGGAATCATTCGAATCGCTCTGGAACAATTTTCAAGGAGTAAATGCAAATGGAGAGTTTTACGGATAAATACAGACCTAGCTAGATCTCCATTGCCCAAAAAGTACATCATTCCATCCCCACGCTTAGCGATTTTGTTGAGGTAGTCAAAGTCAGACTGAAATTATACGTGAGGTTTATCTGCCACACTTTCGATTTGTAGTAAATTTAAAGGAGGCGTATCATGAAAAATTAGTTCATGCTCTTGAGATCATGATCCGATTGGAATCCAGAACGATATTAGAAAGCCGAAGTTTGAAAGTTGTTCGTCCACTCTGGGACGATTTTTCCCTGTCTAAAGTATCAGGAAAGAACAGGCAAAACCCCGGGAAAAATTAAAATATTTTACGCAGCGCCAATGGGGAGGAAGGGAAGGTATGTAGATCAAGAAGGATAGATCGAAAAGTCATCGTTGTCTCGCCCATTATTGATTGACTAGAAAGGGATTTTTTTTTGTTCCCGCAGGTTCTTCCCATCGACAAAAACTGATCTACTCCTTGGCGATTTGCCAAAAGAACCTTGGCAATTTTCCAAAATATTGGCTCGGCATATCGTTGTAAGAGTCGCAACATTTGAATTTCAAAAGTTCATGATACGCCTCCTTTAAGACTGCGTAATTCTTCAACGATCTCACTTCTTTTCCTCCACATTGGATGTCACCATCTGAAGCAGCATTCCAGTTTTTGTACACAAACACATTAGTGATTGCTCTCCTTTCCAATAGTTCTTCGCTTGTAGAGGTGATTAGGGGAGCGACGTCATCTTTCTTGTACGGCATTGTGGCCTGACCTTATTCTATGAACTTATTCTCCCTGATACTTCAAACCGTAATAATATTAACAATGGATCGATCAGGTAGCACTCGTTTCTTATCTCCATCCTTTCGATCATTGAGAAGTCTGCGATCATTCATTTAAAGTTATTATTTCATTGTTCGTGTTCTTACGTATCAAGTGCATTCCAAATCTGTACATGACATGTCTCGAAATCGGGGTTCGAATTGGACCACTCGAAGAGAGTATCGAAGAACTTCTTCGGGTTTGTCATCGGAGTGTCCACCATTCCAACAACACCTCAAGCAAACGATCATGATGTGATTTGATACCAATAATAAAAACCTTCAGAGTTGTATCCAATCAGAACGAGTCGATCGATCCAATCCGTATGTTGACTTCCGACATCTCGAATGATGTCAGGTAATGTGTTCATCATTTGGTTTATCTGAAGAAAATAACTACAAAAAATAAAATATCGCAAAAAAAACCTGTTCAATTCCTTTCTGTGACACTTCGACTAGGAAGGCCATATCAGCATGATATCCATACGAAGGAAGAGGACCGGAAGTGGGACATTGAGCTGCAAATTTTAAATTCATAGTTGCAATTTTTTGAGATGAAGCAGATGTTATGGTAAAGGTAGCTAACGATAGTCGCAGAAAGCTCCTGTCCAACCAGATGGACATTGACAACTGCCGAAGAATACCGTTCCTCCGTTCTCGCACATAAGACTGAAGAGCACGTGTCAGCGTTGTGCAGAAAATGATGCGAACCTCTCGCAGTGTTCTCCTTCGTAATGAGATTGGCACAGACACGTTTCATTGTTGTATTTCACTCCTCCGTTCTGACAGTCTGTTGGTGCAGCCGGTGTGGGAATGTCTGAACGAATAGATCAATTCAGAGATATTGCAAAAAGGAAAGGTTACAATTGAAGCAAGTCATCACTCCGGCTCGCTGGATGTAAAAACCGTAATCGTTGCGAAGATTGAACTAGAATGGAGTAGAACTTGTGAAACAAATACAGAAAGTACCTCGTAGTGAAGGTTCTCATTGGGTCGGCAACGGAAAGATGGGAAGTAAAATTGGAAGGTGCATCCACCACGATAGAGCCCATTCGAAGCATACACCTTCAGTAGCGTGATCATACGATTTCGAGCGAAATATTGGCTACCTCCGTTTCTATTCCATTTCGAACAGCGTACATGTTGAGGAAGGCAAATGAATGGTCTACGTCATCTCCGAAATCTTCGATGTGGAAGACCTAGATTATATCATTGAACCATGAATAACAGATTGTTTCTACTGGATGATTGTCAGTTCCCGCGAGTGGCTGATACATCATTCCATCTGTATCCACATCAGTGGTGATTGCCCAATATGCCTCGGTCTGTTGATCGGGCGAAAGAGTGTGGAAGGAAGACTGCAATGTAGTCATCATCCATTTTTTTCTTGAGATTTGCAAGGAACACCGAACTGAGAGCAAACCTGGTACGCGCGAAGGTTGCACGAGGCTGATGGAGTGTCCGATGTTGTTTTGATCATGTAAGTACCGGGAAGAGGCGACGACCACTGTCTGCAATTAGAAATCGATTAATAAAACATCCATAAACAAAGTTCTTACGTGACAGTGAATATTCCTTCCTGTACTATCGTTCTTGGCTTCACTTTCGTACCGTCGGGAGCGGTCATTTCGAGATGGAAATCGCCTGAGAGACATGATTACATATCAATCCAGAGGGTTATGTACAATAGTCAAATAGTACTCACGTCCTCTAGAGACACATACGATTGTTTCAGTGTTCTGCTCCAGTTGGATTACCTGAGGAACTCCGTGATTACGCTCAACCAATTGTTGCTCACCTTTCCTAGTCCCTTGTTGCACTCGTCTCTGTCTACAGTCAACATCAGTTGAGATTTGTACAAAATTGAGTTCATATGGCCGTAGAGCACCTGAATGAGTGCTATAATTAATATAAATTGAAAAGATACTTACATATTTGACCTTGGTTCTGTCCTGAATATTCCATGCCAACCCTCCGAAACGATTGGCAATGTCATCGAACGCGCGGAATCCTGGATCAGAAAGATCTCCGGTACATTCCATTTCTGGCGCCGGTTGAATGTAGATGAAGTTGATCTATAATGCATTTAATCATCGGTGAAGGGCCATGGAGAAGTGCATACGGTAGCTCTCCAGTAACTGTTCATCTGTAGTATCGAATCGGTATATTTCATCTCATCATCAGCCATAGCATCACTGATCACATAAACTGTCGATCCTTGTGTGAGAGACGCATCCGTAAACGCCTGTGAATGTATGAATATGCAAAGTTTTGGAATAATGTACAGACTGTTGCCAGTGCCTCCATCACATTGTCATTGCACTCTCCATCACTGTCCCTCGAATTGACACCGTAGGAGAAGAGATCACTGTCGAACTTCTGGATGGAATCGTAAGACTTTGACCGAAATACTTCTGAAAATGAGACCTTCGTAACTGAATTCTCGCGAAAAGCTAACCATGATCATTAAACAAAACAAGATGGAATCGAGAGAGATATTTAGGATCGAATTGAAGGTTCGCAATAACCTTAATTTCTACATTTGAATGTGCGCGAAATTCGATGACCTCACCTCGTCAATCGCTTCCTGGACTTGTTGAAGGATTTCCTTCTGTTGAACTCTCGCTCGAATAACGAAAAGAAGAGTTGGACGATCCACACCGAAACCATGATTGGAATGGGGCTCACATTTGACTGAAATGATTAAATTAAGGCTTGTAGAAGGTTGTCAATTGTCTACCTTGTTCACAATGAACTCCCTCGAATCCAACGGAACAGAAGCACTTTCCGGCTAGAAGAGTTCCACCGTTGACACACTGAAATATAATGAACTCTATTGCAAACGCCTTGAGAAAGTTAAAGGACTGACCACAGCCTGCGAACAATCGTATCCAGTCCAGTGATCCTGACAGATGCACGTTGTCTTTCCTGAAAGATCCACAATCATGATTACCCCGAGAGAGAGAGACTGAGATGCTAGACCTTCATTCTCCAAGAGAACTCCTCCATTTGCACAACTGGTCGGATTGGTCGGCTGAGGGGTGGAAGGAGCGATTGAGGAAGTGGTCGGACCCGGTTCTGAACATCAACTTGAAGCTGAATTCGTGAATAGAAGACAGCTTACGATAGACACACTGAAATGGTGCCACTCGACGGAAGAGATTGCCGAAGAAATCGACCCCGTCCACCTGAGGTTAGAGTGAACAAGTGATTCCTATCAACAACGAGCAACTCACGATCAATGCATACGATCCTCGCTGGTAGCAGAATAGTGAATCAAAGTAGAACTCATACTGGCATCCGTATCTTTTGTCGAGTACACGAGGACGGAGCACATACTATAATGAATACTTTATATTTTTGCATGTTTCATCCGACATATGAACCTAAAAAATCAAAATAAAGTGTTTACTCACATTGTCCGGGCCAAGAACAGACACAGTGTGGAGGGAGGCGGGTGCTCTTCCACCATGAAGAGTGAGCAGTATCGAATTGAAAAGATGCGCTACCGCGTTATCGTTAGGAAAGTCACTTCTGAATTACAACAAATGGTTTGAAAGTGTTCCGTAAGAACATCGTTTTTACCAGAAACATTTTTTTTCAAATGCCACAGGAGAAAGTTTGATAGCACACCTGTCTCTTTCATCTGTTTGAAATCCTCCAGAGATCGTAAGGGTTGTTTGTGCAGTCGTGGTCAGAATACAACGAGAATTGATGGAAGCAGCAGTGGGTTGAACGGAGTACGCACCGGATGACAGTGAGCTGGAATGTTCATGTTTTATGAATAAATTTTGAGATTCGGACTCAGGCCGTGCTTCCTTCAACGGAGTGATAACGTTTTTATGAGCACACAATTCACCTAAAAACGGCAATAAATCGATCGGGCTCCTGAACAATTTGATCGGGTGTGCCAATCCGACCTGGAATTATGGATAAGCACAGATTAATAATGAGAGTTATGATCACCATTAGAATCCATGATGATGAGTTGCGGAGATACATTCTCGAGTGATTGAACTTCGATGTGGATATCGTACATCGTCTCATCAACGATAATTTTATGCACACGTGTACAATTTCCGAGATCAGTGAGATCGACGACATAACCTTCCTGAATACAGTGTGAAATCGAGTGTTTCTAGCTCCACATATTGTAATGAACTTACATCTCGAAGGAACTGATCTGGATTACTGACGGGATTGAACGATTCACAGATGGCTGCAAAAGGAGGTTGTAGATAGTAATGAATAATGTACTCACGGAATTCGCAGTATTGCCCAGTGTATCCAGGTCTATTGCATCCTCTCGTTATTGGTCCACCTGCAGCGAATTTCTGAATAAACTCTTTGATTAATTACCGCGAACTATATTCTCACCGCGGTTTCATCAGCATTTCTCTTCCTTCGAACAATTTCTTCTTCATGCGCCTGAAACGTAATCAGAAACTTTTTTTAGTCTCTTGCAAACCTGAGGATGAAAGATTTGTTTGAGATGCGCAAAGTCGTCAACGAGAATGGCATCTTCGGAAGGATTCCATGTGTTGAAAACTGCGAGGAAGAATGGACAATTCAGGAGGAAGAAATAAGCTTACTCGGTTCGAAGTCTCCTCGGAAGGCACCCGATACATAACAAGCAAGAGTAGCCAATAAGGCTACACTTAGCCGATGCATCTCAGAACGACACTACAATGAGTTAATAGCTGTAATAAAACGAGAAATTCAAATGATCAGTCGATCTTGAGTGCAATGATCGGAAGAGCGAAGTGATAATGAAAGCTCCTCGTTATCTTTCGGGAGTGAGTCGAGCCCATTAAATTGCCTCTGATTACACGAAAGGGATGACAATTAGAGATGATACTCATTGATTCGTAGCCTAAAGAGTGATCATCCTCATTCTGACTCAATTGATTTAATCTAGCATTTTAAATCGTCGGGACTAGAGATGGGAAAGGAAGAGGGAAGAGCTTCGAATTGATGCAAATCACACCGAGCGCTTATGGCAGAGTGAGAGAAAATGGCCACTCTGCCATAACTCTGCCATAAGAATGAGAGCTCTGCCATAAGAGTGAGAGCGGAATGAAGTGTGAATTGACTCTGTTGAAATGAAGGGATTTCGACGAGTTTTGCTCTCATGTGACAAATAGGTAGACAGGCGTTAATGAGTGATTTGTTTGAGCATACAGTGGCAATTAGCGACTAATTTGTTGTATTTTAAAGTATTATGACTCTTTTTGCGGAAACTGCGGAAAGAGTGATATAATGCGCCGCCGATCCTTCGACAGGTGCCAAGTTCAACCCTTACTGAAAGTGAGGCCAACCAAGCCCTCGGGGGACCTGCACCTGGGGTCAGTGAGTTAGTAGTTACCGATATTATCCTAGAACATTATTGGACAAAGGGTACTGTGAACCGCTGATTACTGTAATAACAGGGTACTGTGGAGTATTGTATTCCATATAATTCCAGCTTTACAGGTAGATCTCACATGGTGTTGATGTTGTCTGATCTGGCTTTTTTGGCTGAAGACTTTCATTTTGGGAGTTCAATTAGAGGCTAGACTATCCCATTGATGTGACAATGAAGATGTTATGGAGAAATTGCGAAAAACCGCCTTTGACAACACTCAACATCCGAGATCTACTCTTCCACAACCCCTCTCACTCTGCCATAACTCTGCCATAAGAATCACTCTGCCATAAGAGTTCATCTCTCCCCCTCCTCTTCCTTTCCCTCTCATTCCTCGCCGCGCCGCTCGGTTTCTCTTCCTTTTGCTCTTCCTTTCTCATCTCTAGTCGGGACATACTATATTCCGTTATTTTCGAGAGCTAAACGTGCGTTCTTGATAAATGGGGTGGTGGCGAATCTTAGGCGAACACGCTGTTATTGATTTATCCTTTTATAAATATAATTACTATAATATGTGCCAGCACGTGTTGCCCAGAATCTGAAAGATACTCAGTATATAATCATCAGCAGGTGAATGTTCAATGACAAGAATAGCAGATATTATCGAGAAAGTTGATAGAGGATAAACAATGTCTATGAGTTTAGTTGGCGTTTTACAATTCTTATCCTCATCGAACGAATAGTCTCTTTCTTGATATGGAGAATGGGAGATCTGGGCATTTTCTCACTGTTACTCTCGTGCCTTTTCTTCAATTTTTCTTCAACGGTTTTTGTTGTTGTGCAGCCCTGTTGATGCTACGAATCGTCCAAGCGACGCAATTGCACCCCAATTGCAAGTATGGTCATTGAGTGCATTAGGAACCATCATGAATGACCTTTCAGATATTTATTATCCATGTGGTCGCTTAGTTACCTTTCATTATTTATTACTCACGGTTGTGTTTGCTTAATGAACTTACTCATGGAGCAACCACCGCAGCACAAAGTGGACCCTCGTATTGAAAAATTAAGGTTATTTCATGAACATTCTCTCACTTTCAGAAAGCCGAAGCTTCTTGGTTGACCTCAGCGTAAGTTCACAAGTTTCCTGCGCCTTACTGGAAATTGCAATCGCTTCGGAAAGATTGACTTCGGCAATTCGGCCTGCACAGTACTACAAATTGGGCAAATGTGGAGTTGTACTCTATCCAATATCAGCACTTGTTCTAACAGTTGCCGCCTTGCAAGGATATATCACCGAAGGTGTTTTCGGGTTAAAACATTAAAACTTCGAATCGAATTTACAGCGAGCAATCATTTTCTCGCAGCAATTGTCATATTTTGTATTGATGTGTGCACGCTCACAATAAATTCGAAGTCTGTGAAATATTGTCACAAAAGATTCGAAAAAATGCATGGGAAGGCAACACTGAATGCCCGTTACCAGGTTTGCTAACATTACTTGTATCTTGTTATCTTGTAAATCTTGTTGTGCATACCGTGTCAGTTTTCTTGTTACAGGTTAGAGAAGCGTATGAAGTCGCATCATCTATGCAGAAATCTTATTTTGTGTGTTTCTTTTGCAAGGTTTTTTCTTAGTATTTGTTCTTCGAGAAGGAGATTGTTTCAGAATTGTTTCAATGCCACCGTAATCGTATCATGTGTAGACACTGACGAATTTCATTATTGTATTCCGCTAATCTTTCCGATGAAATATCAATATGTTGAGGCTATCTATATGGCAGTAAGTCTCGAATGGGCTCTCTTTCAGTAGTAGTTTTCAATCAGGGTTTGAGCGGGACTTCATGTTATCTTCTTTGTTGGCTGATGAGTACTCATCCAAGACTCAGAAGAAAACTCTACGCAATTACATCGATATTCTGGTGACTGTTTCTTTGAATGTACCAGCTAATATGGTTCAAGTGCTAAATTACTTCTCTGTTAAGTGGAGCGACAGTTTCACAAGAAATAGTGGTGGACGTGCGACATCTCTACCAGAATAGATCGGAAGCCGATGTCTATTTTGACTCGCTAAAGAAATCATGGACTTAAGAATCGTCAAAGTGCTTAAAAAATTGAGTACAGTCAAGATTTTTCCAGATGTACAGTCGCTCATTATTTGTATCACTTCTCGAGAACTTTTTGTTGTTTCTTTGTTCTCAGTGCGGAGTAGTAATCACTCGTTCCCCATACAACATCACTGGATTTTTTTCACATTCGCCATTGCACAGTTACGAAGACACTAGGTCGGATGAGAATATTCGATTGATACCTTCTGGATGAAAAACAACAATTTTCCATTTCTTTCGCTTTCCTCTCATCTTCACTGTATTTTTTTAAAAATATTATTATATCATACAAACCTGCTAAAAATAAAGTTTGGGACGAACGCTTATCTAAGATGTCTATTCGCACATTTCAAGGTGTCGCTCACTGAATTACTATTGATAATGAATCTAAAAGGAATGCATTTACCAACAAGGTAGACTTCAACTCGCTCTTTTGCTACTGTTTTTTTGTAATTTTTTTCATAGATGTACGATGAACTTTGTATTTCTCTCGACATCGCTAATGCGAAAGACGATATTCTTTTCACAGTTTTCACAGGTAACAAGCAAATATCTATTTTTGAGTTTATCGGAATATTCTGAATTCTGGGTTGAAAAGCTAGTCGCGTGCGATTGGATCTCTCTCTCTCTCTCTCTCTCTCTCTCTCTTCCGCTCGCCCTCCACCCAGCGTCCTTCTCAGCGCAGTGGTGTTATTGGAAGAAGAATGACCACTTTGGGAATCTGGCTGCAACCGTTCCTCATCGGCCTCATCAAAGTACTCACACTCTCGTCCAAATGTCGCCAAGGTCAACTTCCATGTTATCTGTCTAAACGAGGCGAGGATCCCTGGAGAAGTACCCTCTTAGACTCTTAGCACTTCTACCGTATTCTATAGCGGAGGTAAACATGCCCATCGAGGTTAAAAATAACCTGGCTCAAACAGCAAGACTCGCAGTTGTCTAAAATCGGATTCGCATACACGATACTCGGGTTATTCGACTATGTGATCTGCTCTGATTCGGTGACGTGTGCATTTGTTCGAGCAACTACAATTAATGGACCACAAAAAATAAATTTATGTGTATTTCCTCACTCCATTCGTATCACTTGGAATCGCTCCCGATGGAACATCTTCTGTCCTCTTTCAAAGATTCATGGGAACTTCAAATGTACCATTTTCAATTATTTTGTATCTAGACAGACGCAGATTGAAAAACTAAGTTAATCATCTGAGGAAAACGAGCAGCTGCTATTCAACGTACCCATGACGGCCAAGTATGCATTGAAACGAAGATTCGTCTCCCAAAGGCTGAATTTCAGAAGAAGGCAGCACTATTGTTTCAAAAGTTCTCCGGGCTCCCTGAACATGTGAGGATTAGATGTCGAATTCTTGAGCTATCGATGTCTCTTTAAGAGCGTCCTCACTTTGAGATAACTTCTGCGTAATTGGAAATGTCGCCGTGAGATAAGATCAATTAATAATGAAGAGTACGATGTACTCAATGAGCTACTCAATCATACGAGAACAATTGCACTTATGAAGAATATATTCGGGAAAAACAAGATGTAAATAAATGACGCGTGATGTGCACACACTCTGATATTTCCTATTCGTAGTCAAACCAGTCAAAGAACAGTATTAACTATGATCAAAACAGCCTATCAAAAGGGTTATAGTGATGATTCACTTCACAGCGTGATTTAGTTACGATCTTTATTCTCTAGAGATAAATGAGCTCTTTCAACAGTGATATCACCTGCTGGCTAAACCCCCACAATTACTCTGTTTCAAAATTAAGATTTTTTGTTAAAACAGAACGAAGTGAAAATAGAGAGTTATTAAATATGCCCTATGCCCATGTCTTGTTCAACGATTCGAAATAGACGTCCGCTTCAGTTTGGTAGCTCATACGGATATTAGCAATTGAGCCAGGTTCCACTTTCGTACTCCTTAAAATCATAGTGGTTATCGATAAAGTAAAGTTGCATACCAGACAACGGATACGAGCACGATGAGCTTTCGTCTTAGTCTCGGATGATTTGTCATTAGCCAGTACAGAAGATAACACGATGTGCAACTCAGGCCCTATATTTGAAGTCGTTATTACACAATGGATTTTACGATAACTTACCCCGGTATAGGCAGACTCGATGAAATGGTAGGGCATTTCAACAACCAAGCCCCTACAGAAATGATTTTCGTCTGTGTATGCGCAACCGACAAGAACAAAACAGTTAAACAGGTTCTGAAGCAATATTGAAGGTAAGATTGTTCAACGTGTATACCTTGAAAAAGAAGCAGACAACATAGGAACGCTGCATAGACGAAGCGATTTCTTGTGCTTCTCGAATCTGCAATAACGTTGTCCCATTCAGCATCCAACTGAAGAACTCACTTGATAGCGGGCATTCAGAGACACTTTTCCATGCATTCTCTCGTATTGATTTCTGCAGTATCTCACAGATATTGTGTTTACAGTCAGAGTGCTAATATCAATTATCAAAACAGCAGACGCATCAGCGAGATGGTCACTTGAGACTGAAAGAGAGAAATTATCGAGGCAAGCGACAATTATTAACCTTCCGTGATATAACCGAAACCTGCGGCTATCATCAATACCACAATCGTCGCAGGATAGAGAATCCATCGATTTTGACCACTTTTGTAGTATTTGGCAGGTCGAATTGCAGACATCAAACGTTCGGACGCAATCGCAATTTCTAGAAGAGCGCATACAAACTGCGCACTGACACTCGCATCGAGAAAGTAGCTTCGTAAGGCTTAAAATAATGAGATATTTTTATAGAACAAGCGGATAAACTGACGAGGTCCGATCTTCTTTATAGGAAGCTGCTTGGCAAGCACATTGATCATGCTGGTTCCGAAGTTGGCGATAAAAATAGATAAGTAGCCACAAGACCACATCTTCAACAAATATCTGAAAATAGTAAATAAGAAGAATCTCAACATTTCGAGAAAGGTTTTCTGCAACCAAACCCACTTGCAATTGGGATGCAACTGCGTTGCTTGGACGATTCGCAACATCATTATCGCAACACAAATTGAGAATCCATTGAAGAGAAGTTGGGCCAAATAAACGAGAAAGAAAGGAGAAGTGCCATGAGAAATAGTACTGTCGCTGTCGTTATTCATTACGGTGTGCTTCTGATAAAGGCTTCTCGATTGCTTGATGACAAAATCTTAATGACAATTGTGCGCTCCCTAAAGACGAAATCGATCGACTTATTGTGACGAGTTCACTCTAATTGGTTATGCGAGAAAATTCTGGCATGTGAAAATATTGTTTCGACGCTAGCTAAAACGAACATCAAAAAAGCATACTGTACGCGCAAAATCTAAAATAATTTTCAATTTTTACGCTCTTAGTTGCTGGTGCTGAGCACCCGTGGCTAGAAAAAATATTCGGTATAAAATTATGGATTCCGTTACATTATTCAATCGAAGGCAACATGAGCAATATGCTTTCGATGCGACTAATTGCTTAATTTATTATAATTCAGTCCTCAAATACTCTACAGCACTTGCGATATTCTGCAATCAGCACTGTTCTTTGTACGGAATAAATTCGTTCAATGATCACAATGGTCGTTTCGATTTAATAATGTCGTTTCAGTTTCTTTTCGCTTCTTGTTATCATTCTTGAGTGTGTATATGTCTCATAAATAGAGAATGATGATTGGTTCTTCCTAAAATGAAATAATCAATCAACGCAACTTCACACGATTTGTAAGCAAGAAATTAAGAAACCTCTATACTTTCATAGAATTATGAATATCAAATTCAAGTGCACAATCATAATGCAGGATTCAATCAAACCTCCGCAACACGAATCACTCGGAGCAGTATACTTTAAAGAGCTGAAAAGAACCTGGAACAATCGTACATACATCATGCAATCGTATTTGAATGTATCGATGATTTCTACGCTATCCTCACAATTGTTGCGCGAAAAATATCCATGACTGTCTCTGACTTCAAGGTCGAGCATGTTCTTTGTTCTGTCGAAATTGTTTCTGAATGTGATGAATTCGGTCATCCTGACAAACATGTTTACATGCCTTCTGAGATGACTAATCGCTGTGATATTCATTTCATTCGAGATCTTCTTCTTATAATATCATTCGAGAAGAAACCCTGTTCAACAGAAAAGTTGAATTCTTCTCTCCGTTGTGCCTCTTTCCCTTGATGCGATGAGTTCAAATAATCACACGATTCGATGAATGTCTTTGACGTCTGACGGCTTTCTCTCCAAGAGAATGAGAATTTTCCATTAATAATATGAGCTTGATAATGTCGTGCGATCGTATTCTTGTTCTCACAGATCGAATGTTATCATAATAAATATTTATTTTGGCATGGCCGACCTCCCAGGCTGGTATATTCCTCTCAATTATTGCGCACTGGCAGTTCATTTGATTTATTTTGCAATCTCTATTTTCTTAATTGCTGCGGTTCACTCAACACAACTTCACTTAAATTGCAAGTGAGTTACCCTTTAAAGGGGGAGGGGCACGAATCAAAATTGGTGGGTCCCACCACGACATGCCTGCACCCCAGCTGTAACATACGGTAATCAGCACTCAGGTGGACTCGGTCCTCTCCCTAACATAGCCAACTAGGCATAGCTCACATCATGGCCCGTAGCCAAGTGGTTTACGCTTTTGCCTGTCTATACAGCACCCGCTGGTTCGACTCCCGCCCAGTGCATTTTCACTATTGCTGCTATTTTCGCCAGAAAATCCAATGAAATCAATTCGAAAGTACAGTACCCTAAATTGTGCCTGCACAATCAATGTCACTTCAAAAATCCGTAGCGAGGTTCAGAGGCATTTCTAGCACTTGGGATAAAGTGATCTGTGATCGGGTACAGGATCCCTATCACTCCACAGGCTCAGTTTATGTGCGAAAATATTCGTGCCCCTCCCCCTTTAAAAAATATTTTATGTTTATTTTTTTAAGGGTTCTTCTGTCGCTGTGGGGGGTCAGTTACATGACTCAATTCGCCAGTCACGCGGCCATTTTTGTTTTGAACACTATGATGACATCGTTACCGCTGAACAAACAAGACCCCAGTACTTTCAAATGTAGTACTCAAAGGATATTTCAACTTTTTCAGGAATCCGTGGGTATCTCATCACTGTTAGTGCGGGAACGCAAGCCTTCAGCGAAACTCTCGAGATAATGATCGCATCGGAGAGAATTTTGTCATCCATCAACCCTGCGATATACCACATCTCAGGACTCAATATTAAAATGCTCATTCCATACACCTTTGTGGCATTCAGTGCTGCGTTTTTTCAGAGTTGGTTGGCCCAAGGTTAACTTTTGAGAAGAATATTGTTAAAATACGCTCATTACAGAAAGTCTCCATCTAATCATTGCAATAGTCATCTGCGTTCTTGAATTGTTTTCACTAATTGTAAGTGTGAATTTATTTTTCCAAATAAATGAAAGCGAACAAGATGAATGCTATGGCGGTGAAGTACTGCGGGAGAAGATTTGACGATTTGTTTGGAAATTCCTCTCTGAATGCTCGATATCAGGTATACTATCTACTTTTTCTCAGGGCCTATCAATCTGTACTCTTGAGGTAAAAGAAGCTCGCGAGCTGGCGGTTTCCATGCAACGAGCCTATCTTGTTACTTTCGTTGCTAAGGTGAGTACACGATTGTCATCTAGAACATTTATGCTATTGTTATTGTCAATTTAATCTTTATTATTTGTAATGAAGAATAAAGCCAGGCAACCAAAGTTTTTCTTTGAACCAAAAATGAACCAATACAGAGTTCACAACCCTTATTCCCCTTCTAGAATATTGTCAACAGTGTCATAGTAGTGGGTTGCATTCGAGTGAACGAAGAACATAATTGCATCCCTCTACTGTACCCGCTTTCATTCACGGTCTTGGAGGCCATTTATTATGTGGTAACTTTACCAACGGGTACGAATGTTTCAGATAGAACTTCGTTCAGGGATTCACTACAACCTCAGCGTTTCTCTTGATGTCACTGCTTTATAATCATCCTCGATTCAGATTGAAGACTCGCGTTCTTTTAGCCAAGATTAGGTGAGGAATCGACGAAAATTGATGAAGCTGTACATATTATTCGTGGGAATTCAGAGGATCTTCAAGAGTACATGACGTTTTCGAAGCACCTAAAATCGATTCCACTGGAAAAGTTTATTTTGACGATCTGCGAAGGGCTTGGAACTGATTTTCTGATTATTCTTAAATTATGAATGAATTGTATCATTATTTGCTTGTTTTTGTTGTATTGTTCCTCAAATGGCAAGTATTGTAACTTATTGCTGTTCAATAATAAAAAAATGTAGTCCGGCTCATGCTTGTTTTCATTCTACGATTCAAGCGCTGAGCGCTCACTACTAAAGTTTGAATAATTTCCAAACAATTTTTTTTTAAATATTGAGCAGCTGCTTTTGAACGGTGAGCGGCGCACAAGTGAATCGAATAACCGCCTTTTCCTTTCACTTCGCACTGTTCGAGTACTAAATACTTATACAAATCTTCCGCTTCGTCTATCTTTATCGGAGCGAAAGTAGTTCATTATCTCATTCTCTAAGCGTCATCCCTCTAAGGCAGTGTTTACTCGGAATCAGTTCTTATTCATTCTCTCTGAGTCCCCTTCATTCTAACCATTCACCTTTTTTTCCGTTTTCCGTGTTTTCCGTGTTTTCCCAAATATTCACTTTTTTCCAGAATGGCCGAACTCACCGCGTTTTATACGACTTTCAATTATTTCGCATTGATTCTTCATGGCTTATACATAGCTATCTCAATATTTTTGATTGCGGCTATTCACCTGACTCAGCTCCACTCCAATTGCAAGTAAGATACTGTGGTAATAAGTGCTGATTCATTACGAGATTTCTTCTCACCGTATGGTGCTCTAGTTACATGACTCAATTTATGTGTCATGCTTCATTATTTCTATTGAGTACGACAACATCAGTGTATCCAGTCAGTAAAACTGATCCCCGTAAGTTTATTGTATACGTTTTCATAGCAATAAACAGTCAAATACAATATTTTCAGAAATTCGCAGCTATCTCCTTAGCTTGAGCACTGGCACTCAAATATTTTGCGAAATAATTGAAATCACGATTGCATCTGAACGAATTATTTCATCCGTTGATCCAGCAGGATATCACTTGTCGCGAAAAAACACCCAATCACTAATATCAATTACTCTCTTATCGCTATGCGCGGCATCTGTTCAGTTTTGGCTTTGTGAGCGTAAGTGCAATCGGAAAGTTCTCCCTCACCAATCATTCAATCACTTATAAGTTATTTAGACAGCCTTCATTTTATAATAGCTACTGATCTCTTTATTCTCGAGATGTGCTCTCTAACAGTCAGTTCTAAGCATCTGAGAAAAAAAGAATAACAAACGCAGATGAATCAGGTTGCTGTGCGCTATTGTGGCAGAAGATACACTGGTTTGTATGGTAAAGCCTCTCTGAATGCTCGTTATCAGGTACGTTAAAATGTATCTCAGTCTTTACTGTGCCCATTTAGGTAAAAGAAGCTAGTGAGCTCGCAACAACAATGCAGCGATCCTATCTGACTACCTTTATTGCTAAAGTAAAATTTCATTAAATTCAGTACAATTTTTAGATTTTTTGTGTATCTTGTGTATTTTTTGTGTGGATAGACATGATTGACGATGATAATATCATTTTGTTTTTCAAATTTTCGTTCAGAATCTCGTCGATAGCGTCATCATTGTGGGATGTTTTACGGTGGACGAAAATCACAATTGTGTTCCTCTTATATTTTCTTTGCCATTTGTGGTCATGCAAGCCGTATATTGCTTGGCAAGCTATGATATTTGTGTGGCATGAATGAGATGTTAATATTCAGGGTTTCTCTACTACTTCTGCATTTCTGTTATGCTCTCTTCTGCGAAATCATCCTCGTCTGAGAATGAAGACGAATAGGATGTTATCGAGGATAATGTATGTGCCGCTTGTGAATCACTTGAATAATGTTAGATTCAGGCGGAGAAAAGGAGTGGAGAACAATGTAGTGAAACCACTTCATCACAATTCCATCTCCGATGTATACTTTGATGAGCTCAAGAAGACCTGGAATTGATTTGAAATAAATACTGTTAAATTCTGCCCAACACCGAAAAAAACTTTGTCTCTTGCACAATTCATGTTTTAAACCGCATGGAAACGATTAACTGTGAGAAAATAAGGCTGTTGCTCAGATACTGAAAAAAATCATCATTTGAGGATAAAAAATCGATGAGGAAAAATCGATGAGGATAAAAAAAATTCTCATCACCCCAAAAGTTATTAAATGAAGCTCACGGTTTTACCTTTTCGGAGAGTGTACTAGAGCCCTTCATATCTGGACTAATATCAGTGTTTGTTAATTCCCTTCAGTGCCATTAATCAACGAAGACCCAGGTAACGAAAAATAGATCATTCATTGAATGTTGGCGCATCGGGTAAATGTTTCCTAGTATTTTTTGATTCTTAAATATGATAACTATCAGCAGACTCAATGTGCTGGCTAGCGAGCTTTCTAGTCCCCGGGACGAAGGAAGAGGAGAGTAGACAAGGTAGATGAATAGCCCGCGCTTCTTCCTCCCTCATAGTCACTCGCTCAAACTTTCATCAAAGGTCAGCTACGCGTGGAATGCGAAATCTAACTCGACTCTACATTGGAGAGTTGGAGCTAGGCAGAAGATTGGTCATACGAAACATCTTGCATCTTGCATATTCTTTCTATTCCCGTTATAAATGATCGTTTTTGCAAAATTACACGATTTGTTTCATGCAATACTCTTACGACCAGTGAGACACATTTCATTATCAGGCAATAATTCTTTCGCATTCTCCACAATGCACGACAACGAATGCTAATTTCACCGCTGCGAAGAGATTCGATTTACGACTTTCAAATACTGTCACATGATTCAGTAATGAGCTACCTAGGTTATTTTTCGCAATAAACACACAGAAATAGATAGTATTCGAAATGGAAATTATAGCCGAAGGTTTCCTCCCCTGTGAAGCGTTTAGCTGAGAATGGCAATGAATATCTCTCTCGATCCTCGATGGCACACTGCAATGCCTGCGTACGAGCACACAGTGAGTCTCATCACTGAGGTTCTCTCAGCTTTCGCGTTTTATCTGATGATTACGAAGACTCCTCGATCGGGCAAATCTTTCTCCAAATATCTCATGCTCCTTCAGGTATATTGATTCTGATATTGTTTGTTATTTTTCACACTAGACAAGCATTATGCTGGTCGATCTCAACTTCGGCTTCATCGTTTCTCCTATTGCACTTTATCCCGTTCCGGGAGGTTTATGTAACGGAATTATCTGCACTTGGTTTGGCTTCTCTGGTCACGCCGGAATTGTTTGTTCACATTGCCGTTTTAACTAAAACGAAAATTGTTCAGTCAATTATCATTTTCGCGGTGGCATTAGTGTCCATTTCCATTCTGTATTGCTTCCATTTCAAATATGTCATGATCGGACAAACGAGTGGCAAAGATTCTCTGAAGGTTCTCATTTCTGTGTATTTATTTAATGATCACTTTCCGTCTTTAGGCTCGTCGTCACAAGGTTTTTCGAGTAATGATATTCTTGTTGCACACAATTCCGTGTGTGATGCAAATTGGTCTTTATCGAAATCTCGAAGGCGGATCACGTATAGTGAAGAAGGTTTGATTCAATCAATTACACTTCTGCGAAAACTAGATACTTTTAGGGTTTTCCCTCAATGTACTATCTCATTGAGAACTCTAATTATCGAGCATTTGTGTATGATATGAGTATATTTCCGGGCTACCTCGTGTCTTTCTCCGCAGTTGCACTAACTGTGCACAATATTCATAAATAAAAAGGTCAAATTTTGATGCTCAGACTTCGATTATCGCAGTTGGCTTTGTTGTGTGGTTTGTGACTACCTCGTGCTCCATGATAACGAAACAGGCGAGAGCTGCAATATGCAAGACATATTGTTCGATGCAGAAATATTATAGAGTTTCCTATGTGGGAAAACGAAGCAGCTTCAACATCGAATGATGACATTGTTAGTTGTTCAAGTAAGTTTATCCGCAATTGAAGATAAATACTAACTGAGATTCAGACCGTTATTCCTCTAGCAGTTCAATTAATGCCGACACTCGTTCACTCCTATTCAATTCTCACTATTTCACTGAACCCAAGTTTTTCAATTTGCCCGTAGTAAACCTTTTCCCCTGTTCAGATATTAACAATGCTTTTCTCTGTTTTCAACTTACTCATCCATTGATTCATACTGTGGTATTGATTCTTTCAACTCCTAGTTACCAAGAAGCCATGAAATTGTGAGTTTGACCATATAAATAATTATATCGATTTATTGAAGTTGGCAAGAAAAGAAGCGCAGAGATTCAGCGCCTCGAAAACCAAGAGCAAGGATTTTCGTTATTGATTCACTCTAACATGAACAAATTCATTAATGTCGATGAAATATTTCCCTCATCTTTGAATATAGACGATACCTTCGTTTTAGATGGAAATATTTTTACCTATATTCTGATATTCTGATAGTTGCAAATGATTCCGAGTGATTTGCATTAAATAAAACTTTTCTCTACCCCCGTTCTGAGTAAAAGAGTAAGGCCTTGTTTTCGCCTCGTGACTGTTTGAGCGAATGACATATTCACAGTATTCTCATACATCAAAGTTCCGGGATAGTTGAGATGCCCAATATATCTCTTCATCCACTCTGGCACACATCAATGCCCATTTATCAGCATGTAGTTGGTGGTGTTACCCATTGCATCTCTGCGTTAACACTGCGTTTTGATGTTAACAAAAACACCCAACCACAGCAAACCGTTTGCAAAATATCTGATGAGTCTTCAGGTAGCCAATAAAAATAGCGAATCTTCATTTGTTTTGGACAGGTCGCGATAACTTTCGTGGATTTTAATTTCGGTCTGCTTACGTGTCCTCTCGTTCTTTTTCCTGTCCCAGGATTTATATGCTACGGAATTCTCTGTACCTGGTTCGGTCTCTCTGGCCATTTCGGAATCGTAGGTAGCAATATAAAATACTACAAAGGCTAAAATTATTTTAGTCTGTAATGTTCTGTTCGGTTTCTTTTGTGGGTGTCTCTATTTTCTATTGTTTTCACTTTAAACTCGTATCAATTCGTCAAATGCTCGGACAAGATTCACTATCGGTGGCGCTTTATCTCTGAGAACAGCATAAATCAATGATTTGAGGCTCGATGTCATATCGTTTTTCGAGTTGTACTATTTTCCATTTACGCTACTCCTTGCCTACTTCAAATGGGAACTTATCGAAATTTGGAAGGCGGACTTCGTTTTGTGGAAACAGTTTCTAGATCTTAGAGAATTATCATTCGATTAATATAGCAGAATTTTCCTTCGATGATGTATCTGATCGAAAATGTGGATAGTCGAGCTATTGTATACGATTTCACTCTCTATCCGGAGTATTCCTTTGTTTTTGCGTGTTCAACGGTATTTGTGAGTATTCTCAGTCTACATTATATTTTTAGTTTTTGAAAGAAGAATAGGTTTACAGATCATGATTCTCGCAGGTTTTATCGTGGCATATTTTCTAATCAACACCTTCTCTATACTTTCAAAGCAGGTTAAACGATCTGAAAAAAGTGTTTACAAATACTTTGAAGAGTGTGCTAAGTGAGAAAACTAAGCAGTTGCAACAACAAATGCTGGAATTGTTGATCCTTCAGGTATTTATTTTTCTCGTGCGCTCGTAATCAATTGCGTTTCAGACATCAGTGCCTCTTGGTATTCAATTAACTCCGCTTTTTTTCTATGTATATTCTGTGATCACTGTATCACTTGACCCAAGTTAGTTTGCGTGTGTACTTCCTATCTTCATTTTGAGAGCTCAGATATTAACAATGGCATTTTCTGTTTCCAACTCACGCACGCTCTTGTTCACACTCTTGTTATAATATTCACCACTCCGAGCTACCGACAACCCCTTGCATTGTGAGTGAATTGTCACTCAAAGGAAACAATCATTCAAAGGAACAGTTGGATGAAGAAAAAATCGAATTCTTCTTCTTTCGCTTCTCGTGGCACAGACAATCGAATTAATAGAATATCATCGTTATCACGGCACATTTGAGCCTCGTTTTAATATTTATTATATTATGTGATATCTTAATATTTGTCACGAATCCACAAATAAAGACGAAATAAGTGTTTGATAAATTGTAGTATGAAACAACTTTGTTGGAACAGACCGACAGAATATTCTTGTTTTTCTCAAACACGACGTAAATTTAATAGATTGGTTTCTAAGCTACAACTTATTCCTTCGTCAGTCAATAATACTTCCATGTCGAATCTCACCCTCCATCCTCTCTGGCACACAATAATGCCCATCTATCAACATTCTGTCGCTATTTGCACACATATTATTTCTGCTCTTGCATTCCATCTCATACTAACGAAAACACCAAATTCGAGCAAGTTATTCGCAAAGTATCTCATACTACTTCAGGTACTATGAATGTGGATAAAATCAACCAGATTTTCAACAGGCTTCTATCACATTGGTTGATTTCAATTTCGGCCTCTTACTCTGTCCTATCGCTCTCTTTCCTATTCCGGGTGGACTCTGTAACGGGATTCTGTGCACCTGGCTCGGCCTCTCTGGCCATGCAGGAATAGTTGGGTCAATCGGGTAGTGTAATGCATCGACTATTTGATAGACGATAATGTTCTTCTCCGTTGCGTTCGTTGGTGTATCGATCATCTACTGTTTCTACTTCCGACTAGTATCGATTGGACACATTCTTGGTCAAGATTCTATTGAGGTGTGCAAATTCCAATTCGATCGTATTATTTAATCCCTTTACCGGCAACGCGTCACGTTGTTTTCCGGATCGTGTTACTAATCGTTTATATTATTCCCTGTGCACTACAAATCGGAATATATCGGAATTTGGAAGGCGGAACACTCTTTCTGAAGAAGGTTCAAAACATGCAATGTTTTCTACATAACGAATTAATTTCTGAATTTTTCTTCTCTGAATTATCTGATTGAAAATCCGGAATATCGGACATTTGTTTACGATCTGACTCTTTACCCAGAGTACTCTCTCGCAGTAGCATCATCTACCGTATTCGTGAGTTGATTCAAATTTACAAAACTACTATAATTCTGTTCAGATAATGATACTTGCAATAGTACTCGTGGTATATTTTGTCATAAGATCCTTTCTTCTTCTTTCTAAACAAGTTTATCACCGCTTCTTCACTCCCGAATTTAAATTTTGCTTCCAGACATTGCTCAGTGATAAAACTAAGCTGATGCAGCATCAAATGATAAAACTATTGATAATTCAGGTTTGTGAGCATTTCAGCTTGAAATAAACGCCACGCATGTTCTGGGAAAAATTGCCGTCGTGTGCATTTTGACAAAGACGCCATTTCAGACATTGATTCCTATGATAATACAGTTGTGTCCACTCTTCATCTACACATATTCAATGATCTCTGTAGTGTTGGATCCAAGTACGACGATTCAATTTCCTGGGTGGCGGTAGATAAATTACATCTTAGACATCACAAATGGGATATTCTGCTTCCAACTTACGCACGCGTTCTTTCACACTTCCATTCTGATAGGGACGACTCCGAGTTATCGAGACTCTCTGAGAATGTGAGTATTCAGTCAATTCGAAGTATGACGTAGCATTGTAGTTGGAAGAGAAAGGAAGAATCACAATCAGCTTCGCGTTTTACTCAACTACGTCCCATTTCACAACATTTTTAATCGAATTTATTTTTTAAATTAAAACAAATCTCCAGTATCATCTTATCTGATTTGTGAATGTTAACGATGTTCAACTAGATAGTCTATGTGTTTCAATAAATACGATCATTACGTGACGTTAATAAACATGTTGTTCATTACCACGGACGCTCGTTCAATTCTCAACTGTGGACGAAAAAAAAGGTCAATAAACTGCTTCCACGCGAAAGTAGCTGAAATACTTCGATAATGATTTTCGTGGAAAACAATTACTTGATTTTTGACGGGTGAAAGAGAAATTAGTGTACTTTGAGAACTTGATACAGTTAAGTTATTAGATTAATCCATTTAAAACATTGAAAATCGAGAAGTGCTATCAAAATGTGATCCCCTCGCGTTGTATTTTCCGCGTTGTATGTTGTATTTTCCTATTTGAAAGGGTTTATAAAAAAGTACCGTTCTAGTTTTTTTTTGATTGAGGTCACATTCTAGTTCTTCTCTGATCTATCTCCTGCACCGGATGTCAATTATGACGGATCTATCGTCGATCCCCTGCCGCCCTCATCTTCTATTTGATCAACTGTCTAGCATCGGCCTATAAAACAGTCCGTACATTAACCAAGAACATTACTCTCTTGCAGATCGAGAATGAAGTTCACCGCAGTCTTCGTCTGCTGTCTAATCGGCTATGCCGCAGCACAACTCGCTTCATCCGGTGCTCCTTCATCCCCACGTCCCTCCGGTTCCCCTAAGCCATCTGGATCTCCCAAACCTTCCGGATCACCTATGCCTTCTAATACTCCCTGCGCTAAAGGATCCTCGCCTTCTCCCAGCGGGTCTCCCCTACCAACTGGATCGACTGGAGCCGCTCAGGGATCCACTGGCGCCCCCAACGCATCTGGAGCTCCTCAGGGAACCACCGGAGCCGGAAGAGTGAAGAGAGGTGCCGCCGTCTCTGGATCGACTGGAGCCGCTCAGGGATCCACTGGTGCCCCCAACGCATCTGGAGCTCCTCAGGGAACCACTGGAGCCGGAAGAGTGAAGAGAGGTGCCGCCGTCTCTGGATCGACTGGAGCCGCTCAGGGATCCACTGGCGCCCCCAACGCATCTGGAGCTCCTCAGGGAACCACCGGAGCCGGAAGAGTGAAGAGAGGTGCCGCCGTCTCTGGATCGACTGGAGCCGCTCAGGGATCCACTGGTGCCCCCAACGCATCTGGAGCTCCTCAGGGAACCACCGGAGCCGGAAGAGTGAAGAGAGGTGCCGCCGTCTCTGGATCGACTGGAGCCGCTCAGGAATCCACTCGAGTACCCATTGGAAGTACCGGCTCTCCATCTGGATTTTTTTCAATTTTCGGCTTCTAAGCCATAATTTCAACCGTGAACACATATTATTCATAAGCTAGGAAACTCGATAAAATCGATTACAATAGTTTGCCGATTCTTGCACAATGAAGTTGAACAAATTTGACTAGCGGACTAGCCCGGAATCGTTTGCACGAGTCAAGTGACACATACAAATATATTACTTAAATTTTTCGGCTTCTATTCGATTGCTCGTATATTGTATTTTTCTACCATCTTTTACTAATTTTCGATTTTAATATCACATCTTCTTAAAAAGAGCTTTGTCTCATGGAGTTATGTTCGATTGGCTGTTTGCCAAAATGACGCGGGCATGTTATGATAGAGGGAGAGAAGGGCAATGAATGGGTAATCACACAATACATGAGTTGTATATCTGTTTTCAAAGTATCCATGCGATTGCTCCCTCTGTCAATTCGATTTTTTACTATGCGTTGCTGTGAAGAAACAGTTCTGTGTTTTGTAAGTTCTATGTTGAGGAAGAAGCATTTTTAACGATTGTCTGAAATCTTTTAGAAACTTCTTTCCAGCTGGCCTTTCAATATCCGAAATAAAAATACAGATATACAAACTAGCGAGGGAGATAGATCACACTTTCATTTTATAAATCGCATTGCACGTGGCACTGCCTTCCTTAGGAACAAGCCTTCGAAGAAGGGTAGTATGGTAACCGATCGCAAGGAAGCTAGTAAATTCAAAAATTTTGATACGAAAAAATTCCGAAAACGACCAACAAAATCGAAAAAAATAATTAAGTTATTTTTTTGTCACTTGTATCGATGTAACGAAATCGGCAGGATCCATTTACTGCTTATGATAAACTATTTTGACCAAGTGGAAATTGCAAGTGAGAATCGTTCGCTCACTCGTTTGCTCATCTGCCCTTTTCACTGCGACGGAAAGCACTCACGTGAAATTATCTCTCAGCCTCCATCACAACATTACCGCATCTTTGGCTAATTTAAAGAGCAGGATACTCGAGAATAATTGTGTTTCTGGAAACAGAGCGGGTACCCGAGGAGAGTCTAGTCATGGTTTCTCAATAGTTGAGTCACTGTCTCCCATAGAAATTCTGGCGTTTCTTCGGTTAAACAAGCTTCAAAAACAAATTTTTCAGACAACGTTACATTTTAGAACATGTAAGCATAGTTGAGAGCGCACAAGACAGTATAACACTAACTGAATTATACGTACTATCTACATATTTAGGAGATGAAAAATGAAAAATATTACACAATTAACTTTATTGTAAAAATGTTCGGTAGTATCGAATAAGCAGAAGAAGTTTGTGACTGAAGTCACATTATAGTTTTTCTCTCAATCGCTGCACCGGATGTGAGGATATCACGGATCTCTCATCGCACCATCCTCCCGCGTTTCACTCCCGTCTGCACACCTGCCCTTCTCCCTCCTATATAACCGCCCGTTCGTCGACCATGAACACATCACATTCAACACTTCCTCACTTGGAAGAAACAGCCCATCTGCTCTCATCGATAGAATGAACTTCTCACCAGTCTTCATCTTCTTCCTCGTTGGCTTCGCTGCATCTCAACTCGCTTCATCGGGAGCTCCTGGTGGATCCTCCCCTCGTCCCTCCGGTTCACCCAAACCTTCCGGAGTTCCTCGTCATCCTACCGGTGTTCCATCTGGCTCCCCCTGTCCTCATGGATCTTCTCCTGCCCCCACTGGATCGCCTCTTCCTTCCGATGAATCCTCCCCCGTCCCCATTGAGTCCTCTGAGGAGACCACTGATGACTTCCGTTTCAAGCGCGCTGCCGCTGTTGCTGCATCGTCGAGAGCCCCCAAGGGATCGACTGGTTCTCCCAACGGATCTTCTGGAGCCCCTCGTGGATCGACTGGTGCCGCTAATGCGTCTGGAGCCCCTTCGGGATCATCTGGAGCCCCCATGGGAACCACCGGTGCCGGAAGAGTGAAGCGAGGAGCCGCCGTGTCTGGAGCATCTGGAGCCCCCAAGGGATCGACTGGTTCTCCCAACGGATCTTCTGGAGCCCCTCGTGGATCGACTGGTGCCGCTAACGCCTCTGGAGCCCCTTCGGGATCATCTGGAGCCCCCATGGGAACCACCGGTGCCGGCAGAGTGAAGCGAGGAGCCGCCGTGTCTGGAGCATCTGGAGCCCCCAAGGGATCGACTGGTTCTCCCAACGGATCTTCTGGAGCCCCTCAGGGATCGACTGGTGCCGCTAACGCCTCTGGAGCCCCTTCGGGATCATCTGGAGCCCCCATGGGAACCACCGGTGCCGGAAGAGTGAAGCGAGGAGCCGCCGTGTCTGGAGCATCTGGAGCCCCCAAGGGATCGACTGGTTCTCCCAACGGATCTTCTGGAGCCCCTCGTGGATCGACTGGTGCCGCTAACGCCTCTGGAGCCCCTTCGGGATCATCTGGAGCCCCCATGGGAACCACCGGTGCCGGCAGAGTGAAGCGAGGAGCCGCCGTGTCTGGAGCATCTGGAGCCCCCAAGGGATCGACTGGTTCTCCCAACGGATCTTCTGGAGCCCCTCGTGGATCGACTGGTGCCGCTAACGCCTCTGGAGCCCCTTCGGGATCATCTGGAGCCCCCATGGGAACCACCGGTGCCGGCAGAGTGAAGCGAGGAGCCGCAGTGTCTGGAGCATCTGGAGCCCCTCAGGGATCGACTGGTTCTCCCAACGGATCTTCTGGAGCCCCTCGTGGATCGACTGGTGCCGCTAACGCCTCTGGAGCCCCTTCGGGATCATCTGGAGCCCCCATGGGAACCACCGGTGCCGGCAGAGTGAAGCGAGGAGCCGCAGTGTCTGGAGCATCTGGAGCCCCTCAGGGATCGACTGGTTCTCCCAACGGATCTTCTGGAGCCCCTCGTGGATCGACTGGTGCCGCTAACGCCTCTGGAGCCCCTTCGGGATCATCTGGAGCCCCCATGGAAACCACCGGTGCCGGCAGAGTGAAGCGTGGAGCTGCCGTGTCTGGAGCATCTGGAGCCCCCAAGGGATCGACTGGTTCCCCCAACGGATCTTCTGGAGCCCCTCAGGGATCGTCTGGTGCCCCTAATGCGTCTGGAGCTCCTTCGGGATCATCTGGAGCCCCGATGGGAACCACCGGTGCCGGCCGAGTGAAGCGTGGAGCTGCCGTGTCTGGAGCATCTGGAGCCCCCAAGGGATCGACTGGTTCCCCCAACGGATCTTCTGGAGCCCCTCAGGGATCGACTGGTGCCCCTAACGCCTCTGGAGCCCCTTCGGGATCATCTGGAGCTCCGATGGGAACCACCGGTGCCAGCCGAGTGAAGCGTGGAGCTGCCGTGTCTGGTGCATCTGGAGCCCCCAAGGGATCGACTGGTTCCCCCAACGGATCTTCTGGAGCCCCTCAGGGATCGACTGGTGCCCCTAACGCCTCTGGAGCCCCTTCGGGATCATCTGGAGCTCCGATGGGAACCACCGGTGCCAGCCGAGTGAAGCGTGGAGCTGCCGTGTCTGGTGCATCTGGAGCCCCCAAGGGATCGACTGGTTCCCCCAACGGATCTTCTGGAGCCCCTCAGGGATCGACTGGTGCCCCAATTGGAACCACTGGCGCTCCCTCTGGATTCTTCTCTTTCCTCGGTTTCTAAGCCATATTTGTAAAATATTCCGATGAGCTAGATAAAGTTGTTTTCTCCTTTAATTTCTTGCCTCACAGTATAGGGGTATCAAATTAGAGCGGTCCTAACAATGCATTTACATTTCGTGACGTCAGTTTTGAGATATTTTGGCTTGTAAAAAGTGTGGACGCCTACAGAATTTGCTAATTTTCTCAGCAAAGTTAGGTCACATGGTGTACTAAACGCCTGTGAAATCAGAACCCGCGGCCTTTTCCTCCCCTTTGCATAAATCAACATCGCACGCGTGCATAATTTAAAAAAGGGATGGTGGTCCCTACTCACAGTATGCATAAGGGGGAAAAGAGCGAAATGTTATCCATTAGTGGGAATTGGTTGTCTCACATCTGCACCATTTGTTCAATTGTGATAAGTACGTTAGTTATATTTTATTCCATCCTCTTGGTACGATGTCCGTTCTAGTTTATTTTTTGACACGTCTCGCATTCTTAATATTTTCCTGTCACAAATCTCTCTCAATCGAAGGAATCGAGAAAGAGCAACAAAATAAAGGTGGCTGATCGACTGTTCATCTCACCTCTTGTCATCCCTCTCACACATCTATCATTCAAGCCGTTCGAATACACCGCGTTATCTCACTACTCCGGTTGCAATTGTTGTCTTCCTTCCTTCCTTCTATTCCTCCTTCAAGAGATGCTTGGTCGTGTTTGCTCTTATCCCGAGACCTCATTTCGCAAAGGCCACTCTAGCCAATTGAAGGCCTGGTGGTTACTTTTGAGCAGAAAGATCGTGGAGCGAGCACAAGGCATCTATAGTATTCAAATAATGGTCAAGAGGGCGGTTCCTCTCTCTCTCTCTTTTCCCCATTCTCATTCACTCCATTGAGAGGTGCAATGAGATTCGGTTTCCTCTGAATTTCGCGTGTGAGTCCGCAATGTGAAACTCTCCAATCTTCTCCAATGATTCACTCCAATTAACTTCTCATTTTCAGTTTTCAGTTTTCATTCATATTCCTTTTCCTTCCCTTCATTTCCTCATTTCCCTCGATTGCCTCATGTTCCACAATTTCGAACGACGTTGTTATCTCATCAACGGGCACTAAATTACAAGCGCTGTTTTGCTCGCAGTAGTGCTTCTGAAACGCATGAGAGCCTGAGCCATTCATTGTTTTTTTTTTAAATTTACACTTTGTTACACGAAGAAAAGAAGAGCGATGCCGTGCGAGATCGGTGAATTGCCGAAGAAGGAAATGCCAATGATCGTGGAACACATTGAGACGAAGATTGAAATGGACGAAGATGGCCATGATGAAGATGAGGTGAGAGAAGGATGGAGGGAGAGGGCTTAAGAGGGGGGGGGAAGAAAGGGAGAAAGACAGCTGACAATCTTTGGTGTCGAAACCACTAAATGAAACGCATCCATCACTGCTGGAAGTGCGACTTTTGTTTTCTACTTCAACCCCAGATCTTCTCTTCTTGATTAATTGTTGGCACCCTTTGTCACACCAATTCCCGATTGTTTTTCTTGATTTCTCACAATTTGTGCAGGTCACCAGTAAGGGTTCATCCGATCACACAGCTCCCGAGGATGATTATAAGATCGACACACTCTTCTATCGAATTTGCTATGTAAGCGATAAAAACGAGAAAAGGAGAAAAACATAAATGAAATTGGATACTTTTTCGCAGTTCTGCTTCATTCTTGGCGTCAATTTCTACCGCAATCGCTGCCCCAAAAGGCGATGTCTATCCATGATCGTCGTTCTTCTCATCTGTAGTATCAGTGAGGCCACTTGTTTTCTTGCGATGAATTCCAACTTTTTTTCACAGAGTCAAGATCATAGAAATGTGTTCCGGGGAATAGCATGTATGTATCACTGCAAAATAGCATCTTTTTTAAACTACTACTATGGCCTCATTAAATTTCTCTCTTGCTATCGTCATTCTCTAGAATGGTTGAACGTCTCGAAAAGGAACAATAGGAAATGGGGCGAACGGAAAATGAGGAAAAAAGTTTTTAGTATTCCCAGACCTTCCAAAATAGAAGAATTACGCGTCAGGCTATGCAAACTTTTTTTGTTGTGCTGTTATTCTGACATTGAGTGAAATTTGAAAAAATTGTAGATCTCTACTTCATTGGGTACGTCGCGTACCTTTCTCTCAGTCAGAAATTCGATGCTGATCGAGTTGCCACTTCCATTAGTATGGGTACTTGGGTGCTGCAGGCTACACTATCCACCGTGAGTTGCGGACAAAATCCTGAATGAAAAATAAAATAAAAAATGAAAAAAGTCCTTCCCATCAGCTTTTCCTCGCGTGGTGGCAGTACACTAGTCAGCCGTGCAA
Source organism: Pristionchus exspectatus (assembly GCA_911812115.1). NCBI lineage: Eukaryota > Metazoa > Nematoda > Chromadorea > Rhabditida > Neodiplogasteridae > Pristionchus > Pristionchus exspectatus. The sequence goes on from OU461582.1 coordinate 14,185,729, forward strand.
ACTTCTCAAGCTCCTCTACGAATCGCACAAGGTTAGTGTGAATATGAGTATCGCGATGACCTTTAGTGTTCTTTAGTTCAAATTAACGTTCATTGCAGGGAGTGGGAATTCATCACCATCGAAAGAGCCTCGTTGCAATTGTGAACGGATTTTATCTCGTTCTAGGTGGGTCAATCGAAAAAAATTAAACCATATCCGTACATCTTAGGTTTTGTCGTTTTCTACTACGTCGGCCTCATAATCGCCAACTTGGCCAATTACAACGTTGGATACATGGATGATCAGATCCCCAGAGTCAGTTCTATTCCTTATCCATAGTTCGTCGTTTTTTTCATAAATAAAAACAGCCATGACACAGTACTTCTCAGTTCCGTGTCAAAATAAGCAAAAAGCTTGTCGCTCAAAAATGCATGAAAATAGAGTTCATGGTGCTTTTAAATTTCACGCGAGAGTTCTCTCGGTTGACAACCTGTTTTTCTCACTTGGAAAGGGGGCAGGAAATGGAGAAGGACCATTTTCATCAACAACTTCTCAGATCTTCGGTGATCGTCGTCTCTTCGTCATCGTTCAACTCGCGAATCTCTATTGTATTCTCTGTTGGGGAGTCGCTCTCTTTATCTTCTCTCTTCTCATTCACTCGACTCACTACGAATTCGTATATTACAATGACCAAGTCCGATCGGTTAGTTTGGATCTGTTTCCGAATATATTTGAGTGAGTTTCGTACACCCATCACTGAACTGCTACACTTCATTCGCTTTATTCACTTCTTCTTCTTCTTTTGCATTGCTGTCAGTGTGCTTGTTCTGCAGTTGATTCCTCGTGACAAACGTCGTACGATTCTGAAGGCAGTCGGAGGATGCGATAGATCTGTTGAGCAGGAATGCATCTTCTCGGAAGATGATGAGGTCTTTATTTCGCTAGTGTGCCGTGTACCTTCTCACTTCATACTTATATCATAATTTGCCCAGCATTGTGTGAGATCAATACTGCAGGGGAATCATCACATTTTATCGTAATTCCACATAGATAATCCTTTGGCAGATCAAGTGCAACCAAGAGTATCAGACGGACGAGGCACTGTGCAATTATCTTCTCAAACTGATCAAGGTCGGTTCTCTTCTCATCTATTTTGAAAGAGTGAAAACTCTCAGATCCACAATCGTCTCACGGAAGTCGTCAAACGCCTCGATAAGATGTTCCATGTACGATTTCAGCCATCATTCATCGATTTCAAATATGAATAATTTCAGCGTTACGCATTCTTTATGATTGCTACCATAATCCCTACGACGATATTCTCTCTATTCATGGTCGTTCACAATCCACACTTTTGCATCGTGAGCTGTTTCGTCATAACCTTTCATTGGAGATTGGAGTTTGTGGTGGAGTTTGTGCACGACCACAATGAAGAAAGGCCCTATATTAGGGGCGAAGAGCAAACAATTTTGTCTATTTAGATTAGATTAGATTACTTCATTTCCGTCAACAACAAAGACCATAATGAGGGCTGATGGTTGTTGATCACACACATTTCGATCAACGAAGCAGGAAGTAGATTTTAAAGAAATATATCGAATTATCTGAAACCTGAAACCGATAAATTTCAGAAACTTCTCTTCTCGTGCCCTCTCGTATTCTTCTGTGTTTTCTCATTCTTCGCCCTCGTAAATGCACCCTCCCAACTCCATGATACGGTAATTTAATACCAAGAGTTATCTAACCAAAATTATTCGTAGATCTACAATACAAAGTCGGCACTGTGCGCCAACACTCACATCTGGTTCCCTTACCGCCCCAATGTAAGATATACGCCAAATTTTTCTCCAAAATTTTCAATTTGAGGTCTACCATTCCGCTCTCGCTTTTGTATGTCATCTCGATCAGACAAATCTCGGTGTTTCCATTTGGGGATTCGCAGTTGTGAGCAAACCACTCGTGCTAACGGTCAGTTTATCAAAACAACTTGCACAGAAATAGTTTTTGTGTTCCAGACATTATCGGTGATGGTCACTTGTCTCGCTCTCTTCCTCCAAGTGGGTGAATGCAATGTCAGCTATCCTTCGGGTTCAACACCAACGCCATTATTCTAACGTTCCTATTAATCTTTCTTCATTTCGTTCTCAGTTCTTCGTTATTTTACTCCGTTACAGTCGATCTCACACAATCCTACGTTCCTTCATTCCCGAAAATCTGAAGCATTAATTATTGAACACTCAGTAGTATCTCCTCTATCTGTAATCAGTCTGATAAAAGTTTCGTTGTTACTATGTTGCATCTTGGAAAGTGAGCGGTTGTACTCCGCAAGATATTTGAAGAATTGGACTAGCAGAGCTGTGCGAGAACTCTCTGCTACTCGCTATCCCGATCGTCGAAGTAGGCAAATAATAACACAATACATCCGAGGGATCAAGTTAATCCACCATCGAATGTTCGCCTTCATGTCTCACATTCTCTCCCCAATCACATCCACATGTTCCTCAACAGTCGCTTTCTCTCTCTCTCTGTGGTGTGTCATACCCCTCCTCCGCTCTCTTCCACCCACCATTCAGTCTATTTCTTGATGGCCACTCAATTCGATTAAAGACGTAATGCTGACTTTGACGCAGCCGGCACGCGCAATGTTATCATCTTTTATTGAAATTACCTAGAAAGGATTGGTTTATTCCACATCCATTTTCTCTTGTTCAGGTGCATCCATTTCCACTGAATGCAACACGTAAGTGCACGATATCTTCTTCCTCCTTTCATCGCTCATCCACCGACTGTTGATTGCCTATCCAGTAAGTACTATAAGGGAAGCACTTTATCCCAAGTAGTTAGCACGAATAATAGCCTCGCCGATAACATCCACTTCAAATTGGATATTACATAGTACCTGAGAAACAGCGAGAAATGTGCCACTAGTCAGTTTCTTACACTCTCACACCATTTCCTCGCTTCCTATGGTGAAGTTGGATGCGTGCAAAATAACTCTTCTGTCGATGGGTAAATGGCATTTTTTTTACAATTGTTTCACTATCAAACTATAGTACTCAATTAAAAATACTTTCTTTGTAGACGAGAGTAAAATGCCATTGGAGAATGGGAAACAATCCGAGAAAGAAGAGATTGTCCATCAAAATCAGACGGATATTCAAATCGACGACGCTCATGAGAATGAGGAGGTAAGATTTTTCTTGATAGCTCGAATAATGATAACACTTTTATAGATTGCTAGCAAATCTTCAGAGAGGTCTGGAGAAGAGGAGGAGTACAAGATTGACAAACTCTTTTACCAAATATGTTATGTAGGTGTCATTCTCTGTGCTAATACAGTCTCCATCTTCTCTAGTTCTGCTTCATCCTCGGAGTGAATTTCTATCGCAATCGATGTCCGAAGAAACGTTTTATATCCATGATAATAGTCCTCGTCAATTGTTCCATAAGTGAGTAATCTTCTTCCTCAGTCCATCTTTTTTTTAATTAATATCCGTATGATTCGTGAAAGTATTAGTGAGAGTCCAATTCAGATATCTATTTCGTTGGATATGTAGCGTATCTCTGCCTCAGTAAGAAATTTGATGCTGACAGAGTGGCTACTTCAATCAGTATTGGTACTTGGATATTACAAGCAACGCTCTCAACAGTGAGTTTCAAAATATCCGATTCGTTTTAATTGCTCTGAATGTCAGCTAAAAAATTCGAAATATTGATACAATGTGTAACTTGACTGATGTTTACAGTTATCACTGGCTTGGTGGCAATACACGAGCCAACCGTGTAGACTACTTAAGCTTCTTTTTGAAGCGAACAAGGTACGTTTCACATTTTGTTGTAATTTTTATAAATATTTTATAATAAAAATAATCATTTAATTGCAGGGCCTGGGAATTCGTCACCATCGCAAGAGCATCATTGCTATTGTACGCACGTTCTATGCTGTACTCGGTAGGAAACGACTGAAAGTTTTCAAATAATGTGTTTTCAGGATTGGGTGTTTTATACTACGTGATCTTGATCATTACGAATCTGTTCGAGTACAAAGTTGGATTTGTGGACGATGAAATACACATGGTTCATTATCAATTGTTCTTTGTTGGGAAACGCATAATTGAAAAACAGTGATTTTCCAGATATTTGGAGACCGTCGTCTTTTCATCATCGTCCAACTTGCCAATCTTTATTGTATTCTCTGTTGGGGAGTCGCACTTTTCATCTTCTCCCTTCTTATTCACTCTACCTATTACGAATTCGTCTACTACAATGAGCAAGTCAAATCGGTCAGTAAAATGGGGGTTTTTTCTAAGCTTACACCTGATCTTTGTTCGATGTAATTTACGAATTCCCTTCTCAGTTGCTTCCTCGCGACAAGCGTCAGTCGATTCTCGAACCAGTGTGTGGATGTGATCACTCCGTGGAACACACGTGCACAATTCAACCACAGGAAGTGACGCCGCTACAATCTGCATATCAGAGTACATTATATTTCAGGCCGAACGTGATTATGAATTCCAGACGGATGAAGCACTCTGCAACTATCTGATCAAGCTCATAAAGGTTCAGTTTCAAACTTCTCCTATGAGCAATAAATTTAAATCAGATTCACAATCGCCTCACTGAAGTTGTACAACGTCTCGATAAGATGTTCAATGTAAGCCACAGCATGAAAGTGTCCAAATTCAAATGCTAACAATTCAGCGTTATGCATTCGTGATGATTGCTACAATTATTCCTACATCTCTCTTCTCACTCTTCATGGTTTTCCATGGAAATATCTGTTTAGTAAGTACACCTCGAACAATTTTCAACTTGTGACTCTCAACAGGATCTTCTACTCTCTTGCCCTCTCGTCTTCTTCTGTATTTTCTCCTTCTTCGCTCTTGTCAATGCGCCTTCCGAACTCCATGACACGGTACTTTAATATTGTGAAGTAAGTAAAAAGACAGAGGATGAATTCAGATCTACAACACGAAATCATCGCTGTGTGCCAATACGAACATTTGGTTCCCATACCGTCCGAATGTAAGTTCTCTGAGGAACTAGTGACCACGAATGATCCTCTTCAGGTTTATCATTCTGCTCTCGCTTTTGTATGTCATCTCGATCAGACAAATCTCGGAGTTTCCATTTGGGGATTCGCAGTTGTGAGCAAACCACTCGTTCTAACGGTATCTTTTTCTCACAGTTGGCAATGCTTATCTTCGGCAATATACTTCCAGACTTTATCTGTGATGGTCACTTGCTTGGCTCTCTTCCTTCAGTTGGGAGACTGCAATGCTGGATAATGGATTGATGAATTACAAGAAATTCAAAACTGATATCTGATTATTTTCATTCCATGCGAATTCAATTGATCTCATTCGAATTTTCTACGACGCACACCATTTCTTGATCTCGATAAATATTATCTTGTTTTCGTTGTAGCCTGGTGCTTTTTACAGAATAAACTATGACAGTGTAGTGCACAATTCGCTCACTTCTCGCTCATCCTCACTACAAGTAAGTGCATAGAGATCTCGACTGTTTTCATTGTCACCCTTCTGCCTTTTTCGTTCCTTCCACATTCCCATCCGAAAACAATACCAGATCTTCAATTTAATTCCCGTATCTGAATGCTTTATTCCCTTTCCAGCCCCCTCCTTTTCATTTAGTGATGACTACAAAACTGACCAGTTGGTAGAGGGTACTCTATCTTATTGAGAGTCGTCTAGCCCCTTTAGCACTGCAGGAAAGTAGTCATATTTGATGAAAAGCGTGGGGAGTAGCCCCTCCATTCATTTCGCCTTTAGTGGTAACGGTCACTGCAATTTATTTATTTATTCCTGTACTTTCCTTTTTCCTGGTTCAGAAACATCTACACCATGGTCGAAGGTCCATCTGTGAAGAAGTCAACGAAGGCAGAAGAGTTCACTCAGACAGTAATCATCATTAATGACTTTGATGAGAAGCCTACGGTGAATAACTTTTTTCTTTATTTCTTTTACACTTCAAATTTGATCAATAATGTTCACGTGATCATGGCTTTACAGACTGCATGCAATGCCTCATCAGAGCACTCTGAGCCCGATGATGATTATAAGATCGACAAACTTTTCTATCGCATTTCATACGTATGTTTTTAAAGTCTAAATAACGGCCTGATTCGATTGCACAGTTCTGCATAATGTTGGGCGTGAATTTCTACCGAAATCGAAGTTTCGAACGACGTTGCCTCTCCATGATCATCCTCATCATTAACTGTATCATCAGTGAGCTTTTGTTTTATGCGGAAACGAACCTCATCGTGATATGTAACTCCGAAATATTCGTCGTGTTACAGACGTCTATTTCGTTGGCTACGTTCTCTATCTAACTCTCACTAAACCATTCGAAGCCGAACGAGTCGCCGTCTCCATCAGTAGAGGAACTTGGGTGGTACAGGCAACACTCTCAACGGTAAGTTTCTGATCGAACTAGTCAACGTGACACGCTATCATAGTGCTACTTTATTGCAATTGTGAGATTGTGTTTTGATTGCAGCTATTTCTTGCGTGGTGGCAGTACACCAGTCAGCCGTGCAATCTCCTCAAACTGCTATATGAAGCTAACAAGGTAAGTTTTAGAATTTAGCGGTTTGTTTGATGGTTAGTTATTCAATTCCAACACGAATTGAAATGTAAATGCCGTCTATTTGTATTGCAGGGCGCTGGAATTCATTATTATCGTCATCGACTATCGAGGATTCTCACTACTTTCTATGTGGTCATTGGTGAGTCACACAATGAAAATTGGACAATAATATTATTGATTCAGTTCTGTGCACACTGTACGTCGTCGCTCTGAGCATGGCGAATTTTCTCGAAGTTACATTTGGATACGCTGACCAGGATATTCCAATGGTTAGTTCAGTATAAATCTAGGCCTCTATGCAAAAGGATGAACTAAAAAAATAAATACAATTGTTGTTTAGATCTTCGGAAATCGTCGTCTCTTCATCATTATCCATATTAACTTTCTGTATTCCGTCCTATGTTGGACAGTCGCTATTTTCACGTTTTCCATTCTCATTCACTCAACGCACTACGAATTCCTCCATTACAATGAACAAGTCCGTGCGGTAGGTTGAGCATAGTCCATCAACTGATACAGATGTCATTGAAGATGAACTGCAATGAAGAATGTCGGACTGATGAGGCTCTGTGTGACTATCTCCTCAAACTGATAAAAGTAAAATATTTTTGCCCACTGTGGTTAAAATTAAGTTTTTAAGATTCATAACCGACTGACAGATGTGGTCAAACGACTTGATAAGATGTTCCATGTGAGTCCGAGATAAAACCATTGACATTCTGAGATAAACACGATTGGAATTGCAGCGTTACGCCTTCGTTATGATCGCTACTATCATTCCCACAACAATCTTCTCGATTTTCATGGTCGTTCATAAACCCAAAGAATCGTTTTGCTGGGTATGCATTATCTTCGTTGCCAGTTTTTAACTAGACGATCACAGGAACTTCTCTTTTCTCTTCCCCTCGTTGTCTTCTGCGTCTTTTCGTTCGTCGCTCTCGTTAACGCCCCATCACAGCTCCACGACACCGTATAAAATAAGGACGAATGTGAAATAAATATACTATTGCAGATTTACAACACGAAATCCGCTTTGTGCGCTAACACTCACATCTGGTATCCTTATCGTCCCAATGTGAGTTCATAAGGGAACTGGCAAAAAGGCTCATCGCATTAATTTTTACAATCCTCCTGCAGGTGTATCACTCTGCCCTCGCTTTTGTTTGTCATCTCGATCAGACAAATCTCGGAGTTTCCATTTGGGGATTCGCAGTTGTGAGCAAACCACTCGTCCTTACGGTTGGTTGAGCCAATTGCCTAAAATTTGCCCGATTGCTTATCGTTTTATTTTAGACACTCTCCGTGATGGTCACTTGCCTGGCGTTATTCCTACAAGTTGGAGATTGTAATGCACCTTGAAAATCTTTTTTCTATTACTGTAATGAAATCAAATTCTCATTTCGATCTCACATTTCCGTATTTGCGCTGGTTATTAATGCACTCTACATACTGTACTTTACTTCCCTCGTTACCGTTCCATTCGATAAAATGTTGTCAACAACCTTTGTTTCCGGTTTTGATTGTTCTTTGAAACCATACATTAACCCCACAAATTAACGAGTCAGACAGAATTCGACAGAACACAAAACGACTTCGTCCTCTCTGAAGTACTCAAACAGAAATAACGCAGAGATCGGGTTAATCTCCTCTATTTTCGCCCCTTGTTCTCTTCCACAACCAAAACAATGTCCACCCTGTCAAGTGTGGCACCTGAATGCATTTACCATTCTTCGTTTCCTTCTTCTGTTTTCTCATCAAGAGACGTCGACAATACTCGTTGTTGTGCCCCCCGAAAACCTCATTTAGCTGAGGACACTTTAGAAGATTGGAAACAGACCGCCTTTCAGTCAAAATAGAACGGAGGCGGGTCAATCTCGTGCTTCTTCTCAGTAAATGCTGTAAAAAGCTCCCTTTTTTTCGTTTATTTTAATTTTATGTTTTGATTTCCATGCGATAATCAGGGAACACAGGAAGAATGACCAATCACAATCTGGACCATTCGAAGAAGGAGAAGCCAATCGTCCTTGAACACACAATTACGCAGATTCACGTTGAAGAATCGACAAGAATTGAGGACGACGATGAGGTTCCATCGTATTCATAATATTTATTTTCGACTTTTTTTCAGATCAATTCGACCGATCATCCCAAGGAGGATGACTACAAAGTCGACTCGCTCTTCTACAAAATTTGCTACGTATGCATTTCCAAGATTCTTTAAGCTGACTCTGGAAACTTAAGTTGGGGTGGTCCAAAATTCAAATTCACATTTCAGTTCTGCTTCATTCTGGGCGTAAACTTCTATCGAAATCGCTGTCCACAACTTCGCTGTATCTCCATTATCATTGTTACCATCAATTGCTGCATCAGTGAGTAGTTCAGAACGCAACACAGTCTAAATTACTGAAGTGTATCGTGTGTTTGAAATGCTCAGCAAATGAGATGTGCTGGTTAGCGAGCTATCGGGAGAGAGGCAGGGGGAAGGAAGGGGGGAGGAGGACGCTTGATCTACCGCCTCCTCCCGGTCTCTTCCTTTCCCCGCCCCCATGAACGTTCGTCAAAGGTCAGCTACGAGTGGAATGGAAAATAATCTCACGATAAACAGAGTTTAAAAAAATAGCACTGGAAGTGTTCTACGTGCATAGTTTTCATTCCGCCCAACTATTCAGCTCACCCATAACATCCATCTCCTTTTGTCTTTGCGAAGAATAGACTCAGCTTACAAGGAAAGGCATGAGAAAATGGTTTAGAATATGCCTTGAATGATCGAACGATTAGCAAATTTCTAACTAAAAATCTTAATAGCTCTCATTCCAGATATCTACTTCGTCGGTTACGTTACTTACATAACACTCAAGAAGCCATTTGAAGCAGAGCGAGTCGCTATCTCTATTAGCAGAACTACTTGGGTAGTGCAGGCTACATTCGCGACGGTTTGTTCTAAATTGCTTTGAAAATAGTTCTCTAAATAGAAATCGAGAGTTTAATTTGATTCTTTTTTTTCTCAAATTAATTGTCTTGTAGCTTTTCGTAGCGTGGTGGCAGTACACGAGTCAGCCATGTCGGATCCTCCACCTCCTCTATCAAGCAAACAAGGTACATTCAGATAATATAATGCTTCATGTAGCCCATTGTTTTTTTCATTTCCAGGGTCAGGGAATTCAGAAGAAGCGAAAGAACCTCATAAGGCTTCTTCAAACATTTTACTTGGTCATCGGTTCGTCAGAAATGGCTTCCATTTTGCAATCATCTATTTGAGCGTTGTGTATCTGCTACGATGTATGTTTGATAATCGGAAACCTTTATGGAGCCGATTTCGGATACGCGGACCCAGATATCCCTAAGGCCAGTGGGGATAGATTAGTGGATCTGAGCTGTACTCTTAATGATTACAGTAACTCTTTTCTAGATTTTCGGGGATCGTCGTTACTTCATAATCTTCCAATTGAGCTGTTTGTATTCGATTCTATGCTGGACAGTTGCAATCTACATCTTCGCACTTCTCATTCTTGCCACAAATTACGAATTTGTCTATTATAATGAGCAAGTCAGATCCGTGAGTCACAATCTTTTGAGTGTCCCTATCAGAAATAGACCCATTGTGCAGATCGAGTGTAATGATCAGTGTCAAACGGATGAGGCACTGTGCGACTATCTTCTTCAACTCATAAAGGTCATTTTTGTATAGAAAAGTAATGAATTCCTAATACGATAGAGTGAAAGTGAAAGTTCCTAATACGATACGATAGTAATTTTTTTTATTGTAGATTCACAACCGTTTAACGGAATGCGTAAATCTTCTCGATAAGATGTTTCACGTGCGTTCAATTTTCAAATGTTTTGCTCACGAAATATGATATCTTCAGCGTTACGCATTCATTTTGCTTGCAACGATAATTCCTTCAACAATTTTCTCACTGTACATGGTTGTTCATAAACCTAAAGACTCCCTCTGCTGGGTAAGTCATTACATCAGCATTCAATACCGGAATTAATGAAAAATATCAAAAATATAAAATATTATATTTAGGAGTTGCTCTTCTCGCTTCCGCTCGTACTGTTCTGTGTTTTCTCATTCTTTGCTCTTGTAAATGCACCCTCGAAACTCCATGACACGGTTGGAAAGAATTGATTTTATTGCTATAATCCAACTCTCAGATATACAACACGAAGTCTGCTCTCTGCGCGAATACTCACATCTGGTTTCCTTATCGCCCCAATGTGAGTAGTAGTTCACCACTGAAGTCGACTTTAGCTATTTGTCAGGTTTATCACTCTGCTCTCGCTTTTGTTTGTCATCTCGATCAGACAAATCTCGGTGTTTCCATTTGGGGATTCGCAGTTGTGAGCAAACCACTCGTTCTAACGGTGCGTTCACTTCTATTAGTCGGTAATAAAATTGATTCACTTTTCCAGACCCTCTCCGTAATGGTCACTTGTCTCGCTCTTTTCCTGCAAGTCGGAGATTGCAACGCCAACAATCCCAATACCGACCAAATGTCGTAACAAAGCCTAGAACAACTAACATATTATTTTGAAAGTTCCTCTCACATAATCTACCGATCTCATCTACGATTGTGCAACTTGGGAAAACAATAAGTGTCAGGATTTGATTTTGTGTGTTTGTTGTCAATTCATCACGATAAACGCACTATTGTTAACTTTTATTTGTTGACGGCCGCGGAAATATTACTCTATCGGAAAGAGATACTTGAATTGAATGTTTTCACAGGACAATGGCCGAGATTATCGCCATCATTTTACCTTCACAATTCGTCTCCCCTTTTCTATTCCAGCGCTCGTGACATTTTGTCTCGAAAATTCAAAACACCCTGCGATTACGGTTATTATAGCGTGCACGTTCTCAACTAGTCATTTTTTTTATTTTGTTGAGCAATAGTTATGAGCATCCGACATTGTTTCATGATATTGGAAATGTCGCACCATAATGATGATCCAACGGAGAAGGAACCTTCTCCTTTGAAAAATATAAAAGAGACAAAGATTGTAATTGAGGAATTGAATGAAGAAGCAAAGGTTAGGATTATTATCTTTTTTGTGAGCTACTTTTATTTGTAAGAGTTTTTCTCGAAATAGACTTGCAACTACAGGGAAATGGTCCTTGTTTTTCTCATCAAACGGATTCCCATCATGATTGCAAAATTGATAACCTCTTCGGCCGAATATCCTACGTATGGTGCATGGATCAATAGTTCACTCTTTTGTATCTCTTTCAGTTCTGCGAAATATTGGGAGTAAATTTCTATCGCGATCGCAGTTCACAAATACGGATTCTTCTCATGGTTATCATTACCGTCGTTTGCATTATCAGTGAGCTATTACCAACCAGACAATAGCGCTGGGCGTTGTCTAAATGTTGCTAATTTCAGATGTCTACTTCGTAGGATACGTCAGTTTCCTTATCTTTACTAAGAAGTTCAATGCGGAAAAGGTCGCAACGTCAATAAGTCGATGCACTTGGGTAATCCAGGCGACAATGTCTACGGTGAGGGATGAATCGATCCTCTTTGACTAAATAAAATAAATTACTTCTTTCATCCTTCTTTCAGCTTTTCCTAGCTTGGTGGCAATACACTGGTCAGCCGAGTAAACTTCTCAAGCTACTTCGCGAGGCACAACAGGTTCATTTTAGATTTTCATCGCAAAAAGATTAAATAGTTCGTTACAGGGTGTCGGTATTCAACACTATGGAAAACACCTCAAAAGGATTGTGGTCACATTTTATATTGTTGTTGGTAGATCTCAACAGGGCACAAGCAAATTTTCAAATTGCATTTTTTCCAGCTTTTCTCATTGCCTACTACGTTGTACTGATTATTGCTAACTTTCTGGACGTCAAAGTTGGATACATGGATATGGACATTGTGCTGATGGTTTGTTAACGGATAATATAAACACTATTTCTTATCGAATTTTTCAGGTATTCGGAAAGCGTCATCTATTCGTAATCGTCCAATCATCCATTTTGTATTGCACTTTGTGCTGGTCTGTCGCATTGTTCCATTACTCACTTCTCATTCACTCGACTCACTACGAATTCCTTTTCTATAATGAACAAGTACGAACGGTATGCCAAATTCTCTGAAGACATCTATCTAAAATGTTTTTTTCAAAGATCCAATGCAAATCAGAGAAATCGGATGAGGAACTATGCAATTCCCTTCTTGAATTGATGAAAGTACGTTCTTGCTAACAATACAAATTTAAATTTATATTATCAGATCCATAATCGACTCATCGAATGTGTCCAGTGTCTAGATAAAATGTTTCATGCAAGTTTAAATTTTTTTCTTCAAATTCGTCAATAAGTATTTGAGCGATACGCCTTTGTCATGATCGCAACTAATATTCCGACAACGATGTTCACGATGTTTATGTCTGTACATAGTCCACAAAATTCGTTTTGCTGGGTTTGTATTATTGACATTCTCAATATCCTTGAAAAAGGTTTGTTTAGACAATTATAAATTTACAGGAATTTTTCTTTTCCTTCCCGCTTGTCATATTTTGTGTTTTCACATTCTTCGCCCTTGTGAATGGGCCATCACAGCTTCATGATACGGTGAAATACAAATTATTGAATTAACAATTAAACAACAAATAGTATTCAGATTTACAATACAAAATCAGCTTTCTGCGCGAACACTCAAATTTGGTTTCCTTATCGCCCAAACGTGAGACTTCAAGCGTATTTTCGATTATTTTTTCATATTTTCAGGTGTATCATTCCGCTCTTGCCTTCATTTGCCATCTCGACCAAACGAATCTCGGAGTTTCCATTTGGGGGTTCGCCGTTGTCAGCAAGAAACTCGTCCTCACTGTAAGACTGTTTTTTACTCTTGCCTTTTCATAACTTCCTTGTTCAGACAATTTCCGTAATGGTAACCTGCCTCGCTTTCTTCCTTCAAGTAGGCGATTGTAGTGTTGGCGCCACTTCAGTCGCATCTTCAACTATGCGAACACCGCTCTGAACATATTAGTCTGATTTCATTCATGACATTGAAGCTTTTAAGGGGTACTTGATTGTTCCGTTATTTTTAAGGTTTTTAAATCATTGCAAATGATCAGCAAAGTTTGTTATATCTGTGCGAGTATGCGAAAAATGGAAGAGGATGGATCAACTGTGTATGTCTATTGTTTTCCCTTTTTCACTCTTCACGAACACACTACAAGACCTCCCATTCTCACATACGATTTCATTCTTATCAATTCATTTATCTCCACTTCTATCTTGTTTTGGTGGTGTAACGGCATGTTTGCTTCACGACGCGAAACCTCATTTCGCGAAGGCTACTCAAGCCAATTGAAAGCCTGGTGCTGACTTCGGCACAGAAAGATCTCAACTCATCTAGAATTCAAATAGTGAGAAAAACGGAAGAGGTGGGCGTGTCTTTCCCATTTTCATTTCCTTCCCTTCAAAGAGCGATGAGCTTCGACCTTCACTGAATGCAGCACATTGCTCCGAAGTATCTTCTGCCAGCCTTCATTACTCTCCCTCCTACAGTAGCATATATTCACAGTGAGTTACTATTGTATTCACTTCTTTGCTGTGACAGCTTTTTTTTGTTCTTAGACCAGTGAGCAATTGTTCATGTTTTCAGCAGACGAACCCGTGATGCCGTGTGAAATTGGGGATCTTCCCAAGAAGGAAAAGCCTCCGCTCGCTGATGATTCAGAGACGAAGATCGACATTGACGAGGAAGATCTAGACAACGATGAAGTAGACTACAATTGTTATGAAAGCAAATCGCCATGAATTTCTTGATTTACTTCTTTCTCCCGATCTATTGCTGGCGCTTTGTCTCACTTCTCACTCTTCCTAGTAGAGATGAGAAAGGAAGAGCAAAAGGAAGAGTTTCCGCGCGGCGCGGCGAGGAATGAGAGGGAAAGGAAGAGGAGGGGGAGGGGATTAACTCTTGTGGAAGAGTGAGGGGTCTTGTGGAAGAGCGGTTTCGAAGAACCAGCATTTACAGCTGATTTCTGATCCTTTTCTTAGGGAATATGCAATAAATATACACATCTAACATTCTAAAGTAGACTCTAGTCATTACACAATAGAATTTCAAGTGATTTATCTCATCAGGTGTCTCGTGATCATCTTCCCCTCAAACATTTGTTGGGCGATTTCTAAGCTTGTTTTTGAGCTTGGCGATAGAGAGAACAGTTGGAAACTAAGTACAGTAAATAAAATATCTCTTCCTATTCTAATAATGCCAATACTATGAAGATTCTAACGAATCTTACTGGTTTACGCCCTTTCAAAGAACGTTTGATAGCGGAGATAGCTACTGTAGAGCATTAATGCCCTGTGGCCAATATTAAATATGAAGCCGATCAAGTTGCAGGTTTACAAGGGTCATTACTACCCTTTTCTTCTATTAGGATAGGATTTTTCTCGTGGAAAAGTTCAGAATCGACCACACCGGTCTTAGTTTTAATCGTATCATCTTACTTGTGGCATCAGTCTGTCAATTAGATGTTTCTCTACAACTTTTCTCTTGACCACGAAGCGCTAAAATCATCGGGGAATTTGCCCGCTCTCATTTTGTGACCCACTCTTGTGGAAGAGCTCTCACTCTTGTGGAAGAGAGGCCATTCCCTCTCGCTCTTGTGGAAGAGCGCGGCTCACTTTGCATACATTCGCCACTCTTCCCTCTTCCTTTCCCATCTCTACTTCCTAGTGCATAGGAGACATTTGCAGATCGATACTTCTTCTGAGCACACTGGTCCCGAGGACGACTACAAGATCGACAGTATCTTCTATCGTATATGCGCTGTGAGATAATTTGATCAATCTGTCGCTCTCATCGCATTCTCAGTTCTGCTTCATCATCGGCATTAACTTCTACAAGAAACGTTGCGCCAAACTCCGCTGCGTCTCGGCCAATATTGTCCTCGTTAATTGCTGCATCAGTGAGAAATCGTCTTGTTTTGTTTGTTCTTCTCGATAGATCTACCTGGTAGAAGTGTGGTTGTTATTGCGAGCAATGAGGTGAGAAGTGGAGTCAGACACAAATTACACACAGATCTCTACTTCATCGGATACGTTGTTTATCTGACCTTGACGAAGCCATTCGAACCCGAACGAGTAGCCATTTCGATCAGCATGAGCACTTGGATTCTGCAGGCTACTCTTTCTACGGTGTGCATTATTATGAAGTTGTATTTCTTGATCTTTGGCGTGAAAAAATTGTGATGTTCTCAGCTGTTCCTCGCATACTGGCAGGCAACGAGCACTCCGTGTAAACTCCTCAAGCAACTCTACGAAGCTCACAAGGTATACTGTAGTATTGACTGATGTGATGAAAACAGTTCCTATTTCGTTCACTATTCCACGCTATAGTTCTTGCGGACTATTACCTGTTTTTGCTCGAGATTCACTTCGGGGACCGTCGTCTCTTCGTCAGAAATGACTTTTCAGGGAGTTGGTATTCATCACAACCGCAAACATCTCGTCACCATCTTGCGAACATTCTACATTGTACTCGGTAGGACAATCACATCATTATTTCCGGAATGCTAAGACTTACCTTTATTTTAGGTCTTACTGTCCTGTACAATGTGATCGCAATATTCACTAATTTCATTGGAGCCAAAGTGGGATACATGGATGAAGATATTCCCAAGGTTTGCTGACTCACATATTTTCTGTATTGTGAATAAATTCCACATTTATAAATTCGGTGAGGGTACAGCGAAGAACCTTCAAAATAGGCATCTTATAAACATCTTTATTATTCCACGCTAGAGAACTTGTGGTTCCTGTTATTGCTAAAAGTCGAGACATTCTAAAAATAGAAAGTACGGACTCATATCGAATTTTCAGATCTTCGGTGATCGTCGTCTCTTCATAATTGTGCAACTTGCTAATCTCTATTGTATTCTCTGTTGGGGAGTCGCTCTCTTCATTTTCTCTCTCCTTGTCCATTCTGTTCATTATGAATTCAGTTACTACAATGACCAAGTCCACTCGGTATGTTAGGAATAACTAAAATATTTTCAGTAATGAAAACGTTCTAGATCAAGTGCAACAAGGAATATCAGACGGATGAAGCTCTGTGTAATTATCTCATCAAACTGATCAAGGTAACCTCTCTTTCTATCATGGTATCACACGGACATTTCAGGTGCACAATCGACTGACGGAATGCGTGAAACGTCTCGATCACATGTTCCACGTTCGTTCCTCTTGCCACATACAAAAGGCTTCTTTCGCTAGATCTGAGACTTTTCAGCGCTACGCCTTTGTCATGATCGCCACCATAATTCCTACCACAATCTTCTCTCTCTTCATGGTTTTCCGTCGTCCGAAAGAATCATTCGGCTTAGTAAGCCTTCTTCGAAATTCAATTATCTCAATGGTTAGAGGGTTGGAGTTTGTGTGCGGTCATAGGACGTGGGCCGATATTTCTTTCGCTAGAGCACACACTTCCTCTCATTTAGATTGAATTACCTTTTCTGAGCGGGCAATGTCAGCTAGGGAAGAAGGGGCCTGTGGCTTATGGTCAAATAGAGTTCAATGAAAGGAATTGCGGGGAATAGAATAGAATAATGTAAAAAAAGCTTTCGAAAATCATTAAAAACTGCAGGAGCTACTCTTCTCGTGCCCTCTCGTATTCTTCTGTGTCTTTTCATTCTTCGCTCTCGTGAATGCCCCTTCACAACTCCATAAAACAGTAAGTATCATAGATCTATTTCAAGAAAACGAGGAGGAATTCCGATTATTCAGATCTACAACACTAAATCTGCTCTCTGTGCGAACACTCACATCTGGTTCCCCTATCGCCCCAATGTGAGTTTGCAAGAGAGAGAAAGAGTGAGGGTGGCACAGCTGACAAGACAGCTTCAATTACTCAAAACAAATCCCTCGCGTGAGCACGTGTTGCTTCTTTAATTTCGGTGTTCTCCACTAAAAGAAACCTAATGGCATCTCGGAAAACGATCATGTCGCATCCACACCAACTCAACCAGGACATATTATTGCAGGTTTATCACTCTGCCCTCGCTTTTGTTTGTCATCTCGATCAGACAAATCTTGGAGTTTCCATTTGGGGATTCGCAGTTGTGAGCAAACCACTCGTTCTAACGGTAAGCAAAATTGAAACAGTTTTTCTGATATCTCTTCTCAAAAGATATTAAAATAAATAATTTCTTATCAGACGCTATCGGTGATGGTCACTTGCCTGGCTCTGTTCCTACAAGTCGGAGACTGCAATACTGGCCACTAATGTTTGTCTCAGTTCACATCATTAATCTACAGTATTATATCCACCTCTTGGTTGCACGTGCTTTTTAAAATCTTCGTGAGACAAAACAGTCTTCGTAAGACAAAACAGATGCAGAAAAAGTCACAGCTATTGCTTGATGTTATTAATTCATTCCCGCGATCTCGATAAACACTGTTGTTGACATGCCATCATTCGTCTTGCCTCTCATCTTGTTCTCGAAATGAACCCTCATCCTCAATGTGTGATAATTATTTGGCTCCTCTGCCGTTCGGATGCAGACAATGGATGAAAACAGCGACAAAGTGGAAATCTCTCGTGTTTATCTCGAATTTCATCCTCTCACTCTCATCTTCTTCCTCGTTCGAAAACACTCGTCAGTTCAACCATCTAATTCTCACCACTCAATCTATGATATTTATCCCCGAACCGCATTTCTAATGTTTGTGATAACCTTCTTCAGTAATATTTCTTTGCCCCTTTCGGGAATTGAGTTTGTTTTTAGCACTTTACTTACCGTCATAGTGTAATTGATATCATCTTACGATTCTGAATGCTAACTGTGAACCCCCGATCACAACTGCCGCCCTTCATAATTTCGCCCACTGCATTCTCGGAAAGTAAGTATTTTTTTGTTCTCCATAGTCTATTAGTGCCTAAATGTAATAAATATCTAATATTCAGACGAGAAACCAATACCATGTGAAATCATGGAGTCTCCATCGAGGGAGGTACCAATTATTGTGGAGACATCAGCGCCAATGAGTGAAGTGGAAGAGGCTCAAGAAGAGTATGAGGTGAGGTCTAACGATAGGATCTGTTTATCCGAGTGTCAGCTCTCCGTCAAGTTTTACTGCAGCTCTCTCTTCAGTGGAGTACGAAATCAGAATTAGATACGTCTTAGACATTGACAATAGATATTGCCAGGCAGAGATCAAGGCACCATCTGAACATTCCGGACCTGAGAATGAATACCATATCGACGATATTTTCTATCGGATAAGCTATGTATGTAATCCAATACGATCTAACGATGAAAGGATTTTTTTAGTTCTGCTTTCTTGTGGGTGTTAATTTTTATCGTGATCGACCCTCTAAACTCCGATGTTTCTCCTTGGCAATTGTTATTATTACGTGCAGTATCAGTGAGTCAAGTTGTATCTCCCTGTTGACGATTTTACTTGTTTGTTTATTTCATAAAAATTCAAACTATAAAAATAGACCTCTGTTTGTGAATTGTCCTCTTTATTTCAGATATCTATTTCATTGGTTATCTCATCTACCTATTACTTTCAAAACCATTCGATGCGAATCGTGTAGCTACTTCCATCAGTATTTGCACTTGGGTTCTGCAAGCAACGCTATCAACTGTGAGCTTTACTTGCGACAGGGTTACAATTGAATGAAACGTCTGCATTGAAAAAATTGGCTTCAATCTTCAGTAAACTTCATATTTTCAGTTCTTCCTTGCATTCTGGCAGCATACGAGTCTCACTTGTAAAATTCTGAAACGACTATACGAAGCTAACCAGGTACGGGTCTGGAATGGGCTGATTGACAAATCCATTCAGGGCATTGGAATTCATCATCATCGACAGAGCCTCAATAAGGTCTTGCGCATGTTCTACATTGTTATAGGTTTGATAGCCCGTTTATTTTTTAATGCAAGAAAGCTGCACTTAAGCCTTCAGCGCCGTTTTCTATATCGTGCTAATGATTACGAACTTTATTGGCATTGACTTTGGATACATGGACAAAGACATTTCCAAGGTGAGCAACCGTTTTTAATATTTCCTTGAAAAATTAGTACCTTTTTCATTCTGATCTCATGAAAAAGCGAATCAAAAGTTCGGTGGAGTGAACAACAAAGATGCTCGTGTGTGCCGAATAGAGTTGTGCACAACATATACAAACTTCATAGTGAAGCTTTTCAGATTTTCGGTCACCGTCGTCTCTTTCTCATCGTTCAATTAACAAGTTTGTACACAATCGTCTGTTGGGCTGTGGCCATGTTCATTTTCTCCCTTCTTGTTCACTCAACTTACTATGAATTCGTATACTTCAATGACCAAGTCCGATCGGTATGTCATCGATATCACTCTTGAAATATTTTGCGCAATTTCGCCAGTTGACTCCTCGGGACAAACGTCGTCGCACTCTCGAACCAATCTGCACACAGGATCATTCCGTCGAGAGAAATTGCACCATTCTTCCGAAGAAAGTTGTAACTACATTGATCTCTCATTTGAACATCAAACCCGTCGTGAAGTATCACACTGACGAAGAACTTTCCAATTACCTTCTGAGACTTATGAAGGTTCATTACCTAATCGCACCTAGAAATCAAATATCTTTATTATAGATTCACAATCGGCTCATTGAATGCGTGATGCTGCTTGATAAGATGTTCAATGTGCTGTTCCCTCTTCCCTTACAACACAGAAATTTGCAAAACTGTTCATTTTACAGCGATACGCCTTCGTTATGATCTCGACAATCATTCCTACAACAATATTTTCTCTTTTCATGGTTTTCAGTCATCCGAAAGATATCTACACTTGGGTGAGCAGTTTAAAAAATTGTTGATTTAGAATACAAAAAAATGTGTGTTAATGTTTTCGCAATAACGAAGAGCTAATGCATGCAAAAGCTAACACGAATCTAACTATTTTTTTTGCTCAAAGGTATCACAGGAGTTACTCTTCTCTTGTCCTCTCGTCATATTCTGTGTATTCTCATTTATGGCACTCGTTAATGGACCATCGAAGTTGCACAATACGGTGAACTATTACATCATGAATCTTAATTTTCAGCTTTATTCAGATCTACAATACGAAATCGTCACTCTGTGCGAACACTCTAATATGGTTCCCCTATCGTCCGAATGTGAACAATTCTTCGTATTAGAGTGACTGTTCAAACAATATTCCAGGTGTATCATTCTGCTCTTGCATTCGTTTGCCACCTCGATCAAGCTAATCTCGGTGTTTCCATCTGGGGATTTGCAGTTGTGAGCAAGAAACTCGTCCTTACGGTAGGACATATACCAATAACAAGCAACATTCTTCATCTGGTTGTTTCAGACGCTCTCGGTAATGGTCACAATTCTCGCGCTCTTCCTCGAATTGGGAGATTGTAGTGCTAACAATCAGAAAACACGTGATAATTAATTTTATCGAATCATTTCTTGTCATTCCATACATTAAAGATTCTAGTACTTACTTGAATCGTTGTCATGTGTATTCACATTGATAATAAAGAATGTGTTCACTGGCCGATTTCAGTAGTATCATAATAACTGACACAAAACAAGATTTAATGGAAAGAAGGTTTGATCGATTATCCGTGACTAGAGTGGATAAAGGAAGAGGGAAGAGTCAGGGAAACGGTATCATTCCTTGCGAAAGAGTGAGAGGGATGCGGTGACTCTTCCGGAAGAGTGAGAGTGATTACGGTAAAACTCTTTTTACATAGTGTCGACAGAGGAGCACCATATTTGCAAGTACTCAGGACAAAAAATTGTGACTGTGACGAGTTTTTGGGTTGTTAATCGTTCTGTCTCGGTAACCTAGAATCGTGTTAGGTCTCCGCACTTTCAGTGGTGTGAATATGATCTCAAAGGATGCCAGTCGATATTAGGCAAAAAATAACGTCGATTCTCAAGAAATCTGCTCTCAAAGAGGCCAAAACACTTCTCATTACCGTATCTGCTCTTTCGGGAGATTTAATGCCTCTCCCCTCACTCTTCGTCTCTCTCTCTCTCTCTCTCTCTCTCTCTCTCTCTCTCTCTCTCTCTCTCTCATTCCTCGTTGCGCGGAGAGGAAGACCATTCCTTTCACTCTTCCTTTATCCACTCTATCCGTGACTTTCATCCATTGATTCATTTTCACAAACAGAGTTGTAAAACAGTGTGTCCTAGTGGATCCACCGTTAATCCCGACTGTTTCCATATCCATTCCGTGTCGAATAACATTCCCAATCTCTTCTATTGTCACTGCTGATTACTCTTTGCTCGTTTATTCATTGCTCGTTTCGGCTACAATGCTCACTTTCTATCATTTTGCAGTACTATGCCCAGAATGATCCAGACGAGTGAATCTCACTACGAACACACCGATGCAAAGACTGTTATTCGAATATACGAGGTAGAGGTTACACGCATGATTCATGGATACGTTTGGGGATGAAGCGAATCTCAAACTGATATTGATGTTGTTTGACTAGAAACGTGATAATTGCAGAACCCGAGGAACACCGACGAGAATTATAAAATCGATGATCTCTATAAGAACATCTGCTACGTAACTACAAAATTTGATTTGCCACAAGATTATTACATATTTTTTAGTTCTGCTTCTTCCTCGGATTCAATTTCAGCAGCGACCGTAGCAAGAGAGCTCGCAATATCTCTATTGTTATTGTTACGTTTATATGCTGCATCAGTGAGTTATTTATCAAATAATTTATGTTTATAATAGTAGATACTACGATTCAGATATATACTTTATTGCCTACGTTCTCTTTCTCACTCTCTCGCGGCCGTTCCAATCAGAAAGAGTAGCCACTTCAATCGGAGTCGTTTCTTGGATATTGCAGGCGACTCTTTCAACGGTGATATCATCTCGTTGATTTGAGAGAATGGAATACTCTCAGTTATTTCTTGCTCACTGGCAGCATACGAATCAACCGACCAAGATAATGCAGCTTCTCAATGAATCAAACAAAGTATTTTTGAAGAGAGAATTTAATTGAATGATGTATTACAGGGTATCGGCATTTATAGCAATCGGAAAAGTCTCTCAATGATTGTGAAAGCATTTTATTTTGTGACTGGTAAGTGAATTTTATTCTTGTTCTTATGCAGAACCACTGAATTGAGTGTTGAGTCTCTTCTATTATTTGTTTCTAATTACCGCCAATTTATTCAATGCAAGAATTGGATGCTTGGATGCTGAGATTCGCAATGTATGTTATAAGAAACCTTTTATTCTTCATTATCAAATATATTTACGTTATCAGAAAGACGAAAAAATATTGAATGAATTTGAGCATTTTCAATTAAAAATATTTCAGATCTTCGGGGACCACCGTCTCTTTATCATCATTCAGTTGTCCTGTTTGTATTGCAAGCTCTGCTGGGCTGTGGCAATTTACATTTACGCACTTCTCATTCACTCTGCGAACTTCGAATTTATGCACTATAACGATCAAGTTCAATTGGTAGCACAAGAATTTCTAAGATTTCTATAATTTGCAGATAAAGTTCGACTTCGGAAATCAAACGAATGAGTTAATCTGTGAATACATCCTTGAATTGATTAAGGTTATTTTAAAAATCATGATTTTGTCCACAAAGTAGGTTTCAGATCCATAGTCGGTTGATAGAATGCGTCAAACTCCTCGATCAAATGTTCCACGTTCAGTTTTATTGAAATAAAAAAAGTCTTTTGTAAATGAACTTCTGGAAACTCTTTGGTTTGAAGGCATGAGCGATTTTCAGCAGTTTGCTTTCTTCCTCATCTCGACAACTATTCCTACAACGATTTTTTCTCTGTTTATTGTCTTCCATCGTCCTCAAGAATCCATAAACTCAGTATGGTTTTACCTTAAAAACTTTTATCCCATCGTTCAAGGTGATGGTCAAAGCTAATAATGGAACTCAAATCATTTCACATTATAAGATTTGACAATAAATTGATACTTACAGGAGCTACTTTTTCTCTGGCCGCTGATAGTGTTGTGTTTTTTCACGCTAATAATTCTTGTAAATGCACCATCTAAGCTCCATAATACGGAAAGCTTTCGAAATAATTTATACTTGATATGAACATCAATGTTTAGATTTGTAACAGCAAGACAGCGCTGTGCTCGAATACACACATCTGGTTCCCCTATCGTCCAAATGTGAGAAGAAATGAATCCTTTAGGATATAAATGGCGTATTTGTTTAGGTTTACCATTCTGCCCTCGTTTTAATCAGTCATCTCGATCAGACAAATCACGGAGTTTCCATTTGGGGATTCGCAATCGTGAGCAAACCGCTCATACTTACGGTTTGTTATTAGATAAAATTGAATGAAATTCAAAGTTTTCAGACACTGTCCGTGATGGTTACTATTCTTGCCTTATTCCTGGAGATTGGCGATTGTACGGCAGTCCTTCAAAATACTATCGACCGCCCATGATTGCGCTAATTTTATAATTATCATCTTGCTTCATTAATTTTTTTCTTTATCTACGTTTTTCAATCTCGAAGAAACACTAATGAAATGAATTTATACTGAAATGAAAGTAGCCATATAATCGCACCGAAATATGTTCCAAAATACAAATTCTATTCTGATCTATTCTTCACAATGATTTTTCGTGTATATTTCTGCCCGTGGTCTGTAATCATCTATCTTTACCCCATTCGAAATCGAGAAAAAAAAAGTGTAGGGATCATTCACTAATCTCGAATTTTTCTATCCTTCCCTATCCTCTCCCTTTCGCTTTGAATAACAACAACAGATCCATCGGAAACTCTCTGCTCATTTTTTAATTACATTTTCTTTGAGAACTGCTGAGGTTCGTGTAGCATGCGATCAATTTTAATACGTATGATGTATCTAATTCAATTAATTTTTAGTTAGATCCTTTCCAATGCCGATCATCATCGGAGACGCATCACCGAAAGCCATTCGAATAACCATAGGCCACACAGAGAAAAGCGCAGTTCGTTTTTTCAACCAATCATTTTTTTTGTAATTGCTTTATTTTTTAGTTCACTTTTGACGAATATATTTCAGAAGAATTGTTCTGATCGCGAAGATGATTACAAGATAGACAAACTTTTCTTTAGAATTTGCAACGTACGTCCTGATATACCATTTTGATTTTAAATTCCTCATCTGCTACTATTCTTCAGTTCTGCTTCTTCCTTGATGTCAATTTCTACAGCGATCGGAGTACCAAAACTCGCTGCTTCTCTATGATTCTTGCCACATTAACTTGCAGCATTAGTGAGTTAGACAGAATTTAAAGAAGGAGGGGCACGACCATTTGGGTCATATAGACTGGCAGTGTAGGGTGATAGGGAATGCCCACCCGATCAGAGATTGCTTTATCCGAAGTGTTACAAACGTCTTTGAAGCCAGCTATGAATTATCAAAGTTTGGGCTAGGGGGCAGGCAATTTGGATACTGTACCCTGATATTGATTGAATGGGTGCGATTATCGAAAAAGTAGAAAACAGCAATAGACTAATAGCATTGGTCGGGAACCGAACCAACAACTGCTCGCTTTCGAGCCAGCAACTTTACCATTACGCCACGGAGGGTGATGAGTGCTTGTTCGTGGTGAGGGTATGTATACCGTAAAAACGAGCGTTTCGCTGATACATACGGGTTTCGATCAACAAGCTCGTCAAATTTCCAAGATGTTTCGTGAAGCAAAGCATGCAGACACGATTTGTTCGTCTACAGTAACCTACGATAATATCTATTCATTCCCATCTATTCATAACGAAATAAAAGCGATCACGTCGTTTTGAAACGATTCGACTAATTGGATTTTAAAAAAATCAAAACTTGTTTTGATTTTAAAAAAATAAAAACTTCTGTTTTTTTCTACCAGTTAGCCGTCTTGCTACCGTATTCTATGGGGTTACTGATTCATGAAATGATATGTTGACACATTTGATAGATAGCGATAACAAATTTATCTTACAAAACAAGAGTAACAAGTTAAATGAGTGGTTGGGGGCGGCCTCCTCCTCGGCCTCGAGGGCCTTCTTCTCTTCTGTGGTCTGGAAGCGACCGTGGCCGAACTTGGACGAGGTGTCGATGAACTTGAGGGTGATCTTCTCGAAGGCAACACGCTTGGTGACCTGGAATATAGGAATATAAGGAAGAATATTTATTACAAATGCCATAGTGTAATGAACCACAGTGAACTGCTAAATATGCTCAGAAAAGGGCATGTATTATCAGCAAAGACCATTATGTCCACTACTTGTATTGTGGCAAGCGTCACAGCTTTTCATGAGCAAAATAAAACATTATACAATGCTAACCTTGCGGAGACCCTTGTGGGTCTTGCGAGGAAGCTTCTTGGAGTGGAAGTCACACCCTTGAATCCCTTTCCGCGGGTAACACCGATGGTGTCGACCATCTCATCCTGGGCGAAGACATGGTCGATGAGGACCTGCAAGTAAGGCAAATTAATTAAATCATAATGATGAAACATCTATAACGCCATAATTAGAGTGTCGAAAACAACAGTTTGACGACTATAGACTAGTCAAAATGTTTCGTAACAGGCAACCAGTCAATCCATCATTATCAAATTTTGTATAAATATTTGCGGAGATTAAGCAAACCTGCCTCTCTAGACGCTCCTTGGCCCATCGACCTTGTCGGCGATGGATCATCCGTTGAGCTGGGCCTCCATAATGTGGGCCTTCTTGTTGTGGTGCTTGAGAAGCTTCTGCTGAAATTTGAACAAAATTATTAAATGAAAGTTTAAGTTTATGCCACATATTGTCTTTCTTTGGTTCAGAAAGAAGGCAGCAGTGAACTGGATGCTATTCATCACCAAATCTCGCAGAGGCAGGGATGGGGCCGAGCCTGGCGTAACTAGTACAATCCATAACATTCAAGCACAGAGAAAGGATCCTAAGAGCAGCAAAACTCAAACACTCGTGGATTTTACTGCTAAATCTAAATATAAGACGTACCAGTTCTTGATCATGCGTCTGCGGAAGTCCTCAGACAGTTGCTCAGCGAACACGGTCTTGAAGGGGCGGGGTCCCTTGGGGGTATCGATGTATCCGACGATTCCCGAGATGACCATGGGAGGGGTCTCGAGGATGGTGAAGGCCTCGACGACCTCCTTCTTGTTGACCTTCGATCCGGGCTTGTCGGACTATAAAACAAGTAATCATTACATTAATAACACGGAACACAAGTTTGATTCGGCTCAGAGGGAAGGCAATAGTACACTGGGTGTTGTTATTCAACAACTTGACTGTCATTTACTTTATTCTACCTAAATCAATATTATTATAATTATGCAAGATTTCACGACCTTTTTAAATAATTAATAACAACAATTACCTTGATCTAATTCGGCCGCAGGCAGCTTTCTGTATTGCCCCATGCGGACACGCTGGAGGTCGAGCTGCCCTTAATCAGACGAATTCAGTTTTTGAAACCAATAAAATCGAGTAAATATGAAGAAAATAATCACGAAATTCGCGGGCAAGGAAATTCCAAACAAGAAATGGGGAGCACGTGACGACATATCGGAAGTTTGAACACTAACGCGTTTTGTTGTGCGTTGGGGCGTAAATTATCATAGATTATCGAAAGACTGGCATAACTGCAGTAAGAACACCAATTATGAACAAGAAATAGACTAGGATACCACATCGGGAATGATAAAACAAATCGAATAAGGTACACAAACGGGGCTCGTCGAAACTTCGTCCAATATATTACGATTCTGAGCTTCAACCATGTTCAAAACTTATAATATGGAGTGCTCAGCCTGCCCTAATGCATTCTAACATAAATTGAAACTAGAAATAGCGAGCAAAACGACGCAACAATCAATTAAAGAACAAAGGAGCCGCAGTCACGGCATTTGGGCCCTGTGCAAAACCAAGACTCCGCCCACTTGTCGATAATCAGCCCTTGTATAGCGCGGGAATTTAAACGGTTTTTTGCCTGTGTGGCTACCCTATATGCTTAAGCATTGTGATTGTTGTTCGACGTGGTTGTTTTGTTTTTCTTCTTATTTTCACTTAGTTCCCCGTGTTTTTTGTGCATTTCGCGGCATGTAAACTATGTCCAACATCTGTCAGTGATCACGACTTGTCGGTTGAACCGGTTGTGCATCATGTTTATCGATATTTCCGTGATATAAACTGTGTTTTGCTTTCCTTTTGTGCTATGCAATGCCATCTTCAGGATTGCCAACCTCATAGTACTCGTGGCCGCCTTCGACACAGTCAGAACGGAATACGGTAGAGAGAAGAAGGTACGCTACATTATCGATTGAATTAGACAAAGAGATGAAGGCATGAAACGACTGTACTATTTCGATATGTGTAAGATAAGGAAAGTGAGAGGTGTTCACAAAGAACCTACTATTTACTTAGTTCTATTATTCGTTTATTCTATTATTCGGTATGTTATTCCATTCGAGTGATATTGTTTCAGATTCTGAAGCAAGTGATACCGTCTGCTCTCTCAGAGATGTCCCTTCCGCCCACTTTCAATTTCTACTTCGGTGGAGGGGCTCCGGCTCCCGTCCCTCCTTCTGGTTAGTTATTCTTTCGAGTTTTATTAATCTTGTGGACGCATAAGTACAAGTGAACACCAATGACTATTTTAATTCAGCCTTTCCTCCTTGGGGAAGAGGAGGTGATAGAGGAAGAGGCAGAGGAAGAGGCTGTTTATGTTTAGTTCATAACGAGTTGTATCGCCCTCCTCTCCCGCCATACAGTCGTGCGGGAGGAGCAGGAGTTGGAAGAGGAGATAGAGGAAGATATGGTAAAGGTGAAAGAGGAAAAGGAGGTAAACGGTGTGACAAATTATTTTTAAAAACATATCGTGCACTAGGTTCATCCTACATATGATTTCCACTCTTTTTCATTTCCCCCTTTCCTGTCCAATAAAGATTTAGATATGTAGAATTAGATGAACATGGTCAGTGTATTGAGGTCTCCCCTTCTCCTCGAAGCTATATTTTAATTGAGAAAGTATGTTTTGACGAGGAGGGAACACTGATTACACATGCCATATTGAAAATGTCCACTCCCTTGTTTTCGTGCTCGCAATACATACAATATACTAGGAACACATTCTCAATAGCTACGGAGAGTAGTATTCCATTTCTTTTCACCTGAAAATTCAGATTATTTTACACAGACCTTATCCTGATGTTACAGGGGGAGAGAGATCGAGTGAAGTAAAGAATGAAGCCAATGGAAGTGGAGGTAAGAAAAAATTTCTATTCGGTGTAAGAATTTTGCGATGATTGACACATATTATTGATTATCATTATGAGTGTGCTGTGTAAATGTATTCCAGAAGGCATGAAGATCGATGGTAAAGTGAAGGAAGAAGAGAGGAAGACTGCGACAAAGAAAGAGGTGATTGATAAAGTAGGCACTATTCAAGATAAAATGAATAAAATGGAAGTATCCCGCACCTTTACTAATTCGTCTTTTCACTAAATTGTCCCTTGTCCCCCCTCATATCGTGTACATGTATGCCCTTTATCCCCCTCCTCATGTTTCCCACCCGAGACCACACAGGATCGATAGTAGATCCGACTACGGTAGTTGGCCCCTATCACACGCTGTAATATTGCTAGACATTCCTCCTCACACTGTGCTTGTTAGTCGAAAAAAATCATAATGAATCAATCGATACCGTACCCCCAGTGTGGTTTTAGAAGATTTAGTCCTACTTAGAAGCTCGTCTGAATTGTACGTATAACACAATGTAGATAAAGATTTATATTAATAATTCATTTCCTTACAAAATACACACATTTCCTTACAAAATACACACATGATCGGCGTGCGGGAACAGCTGCACGATCTTGTTGAATTGAGCCGTTGTCATGGACTGTGAACTGCCTTCGCCGAGTGCTCCCTGCAACAGAATACATAACATAAACGACGTGAAAAAGGGGTTGAAAACCGGTAGCAGTATAACGATATCGGGAGAAGGTAGCGGTTCGCTACAAACAGTTATATACAGCTACTCTTACGGCGTCTCAAAGATCTCGCAAAACGACGTCTTAAAATGAAGCAAGCCCTACTTGTAGAGTCCAGCAAAAAGGGAACTGAGCTAATTCGTATCTTTATCGTTTAAGCCCTATTGCTAACCCTAGTAAGAAAGCCGGATATCCGGAAAATACAGAGGAGATATCTGACAAAATGCAGGGCTAATCACTTTTAAAAAACAAAAAAAACTATGTAAATAGCACCTCTTTAACGGTCTCCTTGTACTCTGCGGCTGCCTTCGCTGACGCCTTGACACACTCCTTGTTTGCTTCGTTCTGCTTGCCGCAGGACAGGGAGTCGAACTCGTACTTGCGGAGACATCCGAAGAGACTTTGCAAGGTAAGAGACGATATTGCCTGCAAACATAACATTTAAGTAAAAGGGGAAGAGAAACAAGTCAACGCTTCCATCTATTACACGAAACCAAGTGAGCGAATTATATAATAAGAGTCAAGATCCGTCGAATTAACTTGACAACACATATTCAATTGAAGTACTAGCGAAAAAGGAACATACATGGCAAAGAAAAACCTAAATCAATTACAACAGCAAGCAGAATCCCGAGCGAATCCTTCGAAATAAACGTGTTCGCTCCCGATTCGGGAGAGCGCGAATTTGAAAAGCAATAAATTTAAACACAAAATATTCGCTCCAAGGTTCCGTGTGTACGACGACTAATCCGACACCAAATATACTGTAAGTTTTCGCATCGACCTGTAAATCGTGCTTTGAAATGCCGTGGAAATATCCCACCGCGATTGGCTTGCGTTTATAACGCGGGTACTGTAGTTTTTCAGTTTTCAATAGTTTTTCAATTTTTTCGCAGGTACGGTAACTGCGGATTTTCGCCACTGCGCACGGCATTTCAAAGCACGATTTACAGGTCGATGCGAAAACTTACAGTATATTTGGTGTCGGATTAGTCGTCGTACACACGGAACCTTGGAGCGAATATTTTGTGTTTAAATTTATTGCTTTTCAAATTCGCGCTCTCCCGAATCGGGAGCGAACACGTTTATTTCGAAGGATTCGCTCGGGATTCTGCTTGCTGTTGTAATTGATTTAGGTTTTTCTTTGCCATGTATGTTCCTTTTTCGCTAGTACTTCAATTGAATATGTGTTGTCAAGTTAATTCGACGGATCTTGACTCTTATTATATAATTCGCTCACTTGGTTTCGTGTAATAGATGGAAGCGTTGACTTGTTTCTCTTCCCCTTTTACTTAAATGTTATGTTTGCAGGCAATATCGTCTCTTACCTTGCAAAGTCTCTTCGGATGTCTCCGCAAGTACGAGTTCGACTCCCTGTCCTGCGGCAAGCAGAACGAAGCAAACAAGGAGTGTGTCAAGGCGTCAGCGAAGGCAGCCGCAGAGTACAAGGAGACCGTTAAAGAGGTGCTATTTACATAGTTTTTTTTGTTTTTTAAAAGTGATTAGCCCTGCATTTTGTCAGATATCTCCTCTGTATTTTCCGGATATCCGGCTTTCTTACTAGGGTTAGCAATAGGGCTTAAACGATAAAGATACGAATTAGCTCAGTTCCCTTTTTGCTGGACTCTACAAGTAGGGCTTGCTTCATTTTAAGACGTCGTTTTGCGAGATCTTTGAGACGCCGTAAGAGTAGCTGTATATAACTGTTTGTAGCGAACCGCTACCTTCTCCCGATATCGTTATACTGCTACCGGTTTTCAACCCCTTTTTCACGTCGTTTATGTTATGTATTCTGTTGCAGGGAGCACTCGGCGAAGGCAGTTCACAGTCCATGACAACGGCTCAATTCAACAAGATCGTGCAGCTGTTCCCGCACGCCGATCATGTGTGTATTTTGTAAGGAAATGTGTGTATTTTGTAAGGAAATGAATTATTAATATAAATCTTTATCTACATTGTGTTATACGTACAATTCAGACGAGCTTCTAAGTAGGACTAAATCTTCTAAAACCACACTGGGGGTACGGTATCGATTGATTCATTATGATTTTTTTCGACTAACAAGCACAGTGTGAGGAGGAATGTCTAGCAATATTACAGCGTGTGATAGGGGCCAACTACCGTAGTCGGATCTACTATCGATCCTGTGTGGTCTCGGGTGGGAAACATGAGGAGGGGGATAAAGGGCATACATGTACACGATATGAGGGGGGACAAGGGACAATTTAGTGAAAAGACGAATTAGTAAAGGTGCGGGATACTTCCATTTTATTCATTTTATCTTGAATAGTGCCTACTTTATCAATCACCTCTTTCTTTGTCGCAGTCTTCCTCTCTTCTTCCTTCACTTTACCATCGATCTTCATGCCTTCTGGAATACATTTACACAGCACACTCATAATGATAATCAATAATATGTGTCAATCATCGCAAAATTCTTACACCGAATAGAAATTTTTTCTTACCTCCACTTCCATTGGCTTCATTCTTTACTTCACTCGATCTCTCTCCCCCTGTAACATCAGGATAAGGTCTGTGTAAAATAATCTGAATTTTCAGGTGAAAAGAAATGGAATACTACTCTCCGTAGCTATTGAGAATGTGTTCCTAGTATATTGTATGTATTGCGAGCACGAAAACAAGGGAGTGGACATTTTCAATATGGCATGTGTAATCAGTGTTCCCTCCTCGTCAAAACATACTTTCTCAATTAAAATATAGCTTCGAGGAGAAGGGGAGACCTCAATACACTGACCATGTTCATCTAATTCTACATATCTAAATCTTTATTGGACAGGAAAGGGGGAAATGAAAAAGAGTGGAAATCATATGTAGGATGAACCTAGTGCACGATATGTTTTTAAAAATAATTTGTCACACCGTTTACCTCCTTTTCCTCTTTCACCTTTACCATATCTTCCTCTATCTCCTCTTCCAACTCCTGCTCCTCCCGCACGACTGTATGGCGGGAGAGGAGGGCGATACAACTCGTTATGAACTAAACATAAACAGCCTCTTCCTCTGCCTCTTCCTCTATCACCTCCTCTTCCCCAAGGAGGAAAGGCTGAATTAAAATAGTCATTGGTGTTCACTTGTACTTATGCGTCCACAAGATTAATAAAACTCGAAAGAATAACTAACCAGAAGGAGGGACGGGAGCCGGAGCCCCTCCACCGAAGTAGAAATTGAAAGTGGGCGGAAGGGACATCTCTGAGAGAGCAGACGGTATCACTTGCTTCAGAATCTGAAACAATATCACTCGAATGGAATAACATACCGAATAATAGAATAAACGAATAATAGAACTAAGTAAATAGTAGGTTCTTTGTGAACACCTCTCACTTTCCTTATCTTACACATATCGAAATAGTACAGTCGTTTCATGCCTTCATCTCTTTGTCTAATTCAATCGATAATGTAGCGTACCTTCTTCTCTCTACCGTATTCCGTTCTGACTGTGTCGAAGGCGGCCACGAGTACTATGAGGTTGGCAATCCTGAAGATGGCATTGCATAGCACAAAAGGAAAGCAAAACACAGTTTATATCACGGAAATATCGATAAACATGATGCACAACCGGTTCAACCGACAAGTCGTGATCACTGACAGATGTTGGACATAGTTTACATGCCGCGAAATGCACAAAAAACACGGGGAACTAAGTGAAAATAAGAAGAAAAACAAAACAACCACGTCGAACAACAATCACAATGCTTAAGCATATAGGGTAGCCACACAGGCAAAAAACCGTTTAAATTCCCGCGCTATACAAGGGCTGATTATCGACAAGTGGGCGGAGTCTTGGTTTTGCACAGGGCCCAAATGCCGTGATTTCGTTGAATGGTCGTGCCCCTCCTTCTTTAAGAGACGCTTGTCTCCGAAGATCTGGAATAGCTTCGTTGTAATCGCATGCGTTGTGAAATATAGGCATTTGTTATTTCTATTCATCCGATTGTATTGGTTAGACCAGTTCACATCATTATAAGAGAGGAATCGCCAGAGAATTGACCACTCCCCGGCGGTAGAAATTTGTATCGCTAATCTTGCTGAAAAAAATTAACCAAGGTACTTTTTATGATGCTCTATCGAACTGCGTCGGCCGTTTTTGCATATCTCAACTCATTTTCGGATAGCGGCCGATCGGAGCTGTCGCACTTAGGGATTTCGCCGGAAATTGTTCAAAATGAAGATATTCACATGTCCAAAGGAGCGATCGATAAAGGAGAGCTCGGCCAACATTTCATATATTGACGACATGATTCCTAGTGCACCCACTGGTGCGGGGCGGTCACTTTTCGGAAAAAATGGCATAACTATTCAAAACGGAAGTATCCCAACAAGCGACTATGCGGCATTTGTAGCACGTATATGTATGTAGAAGTTCTGAAAAAATCGTAAAAATCGAGAGGTGGGGGAAGCGCAGGTTCTTGTGCGCCCGTCTCCATATGAGTAACCAATAACATGCTTGTCTACTCTTCATATTGGTTCTTCATACCCAATATATTTCCGTTTTTAATAGTTATGCTATTTTTTTTCGGAAAAGTGACCGCCCGCATCAGTGGGTGCACTAGGAATCGTGCCGTCAATATATTAAATGTTGACCGAGCTCTCCTCTAACGACTTTGGAAATGTGAATATCTTCATTTTGAGCAAAGTTATGACCATTCTTGTGAGCTGAATTTCCGGCGAAATCCCTAAGTGCGACAGCTCCGATAGGCCGCCATCCGAAAATGAATTTCCTACCGCCGCCGACCCCCCCCCTGAATGGTCGATTTTCTGGCGATTCCTCTCATAAAGGTACAGATTGTAATTACCTTGTGCATCTCCTCATCCGAATATCCAATCTTGATATTAACTGATTGGCAAATAATCAGAAACATGTAAA
Source organism: Pristionchus exspectatus (assembly GCA_911812115.1). NCBI lineage: Eukaryota > Metazoa > Nematoda > Chromadorea > Rhabditida > Neodiplogasteridae > Pristionchus > Pristionchus exspectatus. Next base: position 14,220,160 of record OU461582.1, read on the forward strand.
AACAGAAACACAAAGCTGAATCATTCATTACATAAATTTCATTATTACGTGTCCCCCCCCCCCCATCTACATACCAATAAGGACATAAAAAGAATTCACGATCCGAACGAGGCGCTTTCGATGGTGATGAATACCAACACCCTGTATAAAAAACAATTTCCGAACACAAAACCATCATGTCAGTATGATTCTGAATAGAGATGGCGAAGGAAGGGGAGAGGGAAGGGACTGCCGCTATCGCGAGTGGAGGAATGAAAATGAGGGAAGGGGAGAGGAAAATGAAAGCATTCTTCCGGAAGGGTTGGCCACCCTTCCGGAAGTGGAGAGGTGGATAATGGCAGTTTTCGAGCGTTTAACGTCCGGATTTATTGTCACATTGCATTGTATTAGCATAAAACCTACTTTTGGGGTTTTTGTACTCATTTGGCCTAAATTCTTCTGTTTTAGGTTGCTTTCTTGATCCGTTCCTATTTTTTACGTAGGACGCTAATTTTGACACTTATTTATCAGTCAGAAGACTATAAAGTTCCGTTTTGTTGTACGAAAACATTAAAAAACGAGACCTTTTCCTCACCTCATCTCTAAAACGCTAATAAAAGGAGCAACTGACAATGAGCTAAACAAAATGTAAAATAGCTAGAAATCGAGTCATTCATGCCTTTGGAAACAGTATACAAGTGTGTGAGAAAATCCGATGTCAAACGGCTGAAATTGGCTAATTTAAAGCCCATCCCTTCCGGAAGGGTTCACTCACTACCGTACCCCCTTCCTCTCATTCCTCGTCAAACCGCGCACTCCCTTCCTTCACCATCTCTACTTCTGAAATACCTGGTTGGCATCATAAAGCAACTTTAGCAATTTCAATGGCTGACTCGTAAACTGCCAAAACGCAAGGAATATCTGAACGCAACACAATAATGTCTGAAAACCTAATAAATGTAACGCTGGTCAAGAAAACGCACTGTTGACAGTGTCGCTTGGAGTACCCAAGCAGATATCGTGATAGAAAAGGCGATGAGCTTGGCTTCGAATGGTCTCGAAAGTGTTAGGTACACAATGTATCCAACGAAGCAAAAGTCTGAAACACAGACATTATTATTTATAACGAGAAAAATTAATTTGAAATAATGAAACTATGAAATTCTCCGAAAAAAATATTAAAGAAGGAGGGGCACGACCATTCAACGAAATATCCCACCGCGATTGGCTTGCGTTTATAACGCGGGTACTGTAGTTTTTCAGTTTTCAATAGTTTTTCAATTTTTTCGCAGGTACGGTAACTGCGGATTTTCGCCACTGCGCACGGCATTTCAAAGCACGATTTACAGGTCGATGCGAAAACTTACAGTATATTTGGTGTCGGATTAGTCGTCGTACACACGGAACCTTGGAGCGAATATTTTGTGTTTAAATTTATTGCTTTTCAAATTCGCGCTCTCCCGAATCGGGAGCGAACACGTTTATTTCGAAGGATTCGCTCGGGATTCTGCTTGCTGTTGTAATTGATTTAGGTTTTTCTTTGCCATGTATGTTCCTTTTTCGCTAGTACTTCAATTGAATATGTGTTGTCAAGTTAATTCGACGGATCTTGACTCTTATTATATAATTCGCTCACTTGGTTTCGTGTAATAGATGGAAGCGTTGACTTGTTTCTCTTCCCCTTTTACTTAAATGTTATGTTTGCAGGCAATATCGTCTCTTACCTTGCAAAGTCTCTTCGGATGTCTCCGCAAGTACGAGTTCGACTCCCTGTCCTGCGGCAAGCAGAACGAAGCAAACAAGGAGTGTGTCAAGGCGTCAGCGAAGGCAGCCGCAGAGTACAAGGAGACCGTTAAAGAGGTGCTATTTACATAGTTTTTTTTGTTTTTTAAAAGTGATTAGCCCTGCATTTTGTCAGATATCTCCTCTGTATTTTCCGGATATCCGGCTTTCTTACTAGGGTTAGCAATAGGGCTTAAACGATAAAGATACGAATTAGCTCAGTTCCCTTTTTGCTGGACTCTACAAGTAGGGCTTGCTTCATTTTAAGACGTCGTTTTGCGAGATCTTTGAGACGCCGTAAGAGTAGCTGTATATAACTGTTTGTAGCGAACCGCTACCTTCTCCCGATATCGTTATACTGCTACCGGTTTTCAACCCCTTTTTCACGTCGTTTATGTTATGTATTCTGTTGCAGGGAGCACTCGGCGAAGGCAGTTCACAGTCCATGACAACGGCTCAATTCAACAAGATCGTGCAGCTGTTCCCGCACGCCGATCATGTGTGTATTTTGTAAGGAAATGTGTGTATTTTGTAAGGAAATGAATTATTAATATAAATCTTTATCTACATTGTGTTATACGTACAATTCAGACGAGCTTCTAAGTAGGACTAAATCTTCTAAAACCACACTGGGGGTACGGTATCGATTGATTCATTATGATTTTTTTCGACTAACAAGCACAGTGTGAGGAGGAATGTCTAGCAATATTACAGCGTGTGATAGGGGCCAACTACCGTAGTCGGATCTACTATCGATCCTGTGTGGTCTCGGGTGGGAAACATGAGGAGGGGGATAAAGGGCATACATGTACACGATATGAGGGGGGACAAGGGACAATTTAGTGAAAAGACGAATTAGTAAAGGTGCGGGATACTTCCATTTTATTCATTTTATCTTGAATAGTGCCTACTTTATCAATCACCTCTTTCTTTGTCGCAGTCTTCCTCTCTTCTTCCTTCACTTTACCATCGATCTTCATGCCTTCTGGAATACATTTACACAGCACACTCATAATGATAATCAATAATATGTGTCAATCATCGCAAAATTCTTACACCGAATAGAAATTTTTTCTTACCTCCACTTCCATTGGCTTCATTCTTTACTTCACTCGATCTCTCTCCCCCTGTAACATCAGGATAAGGTCTGTGTAAAATAATCTGAATTTTCAGGTGAAAAGAAATGGAATACTACTCTCCGTAGCTATTGAGAATGTGTTCCTAGTATATTGTATGTATTGCGAGCACGAAAACAAGGGAGTGGACATTTTCAATATGGCATGTGTAATCAGTGTTCCCTCCTCGTCAAAACATACTTTCTCAATTAAAATATAGCTTCGAGGAGAAGGGGAGACCTCAATACACTGACCATGTTCATCTAATTCTACATATCTAAATCTTTATTGGACAGGAAAGGGGGAAATGAAAAAGAGTGGAAATCATATGTAGGATGAACCTAGTGCACGATATGTTTTTAAAAATAATTTGTCACACCGTTTACCTCCTTTTCCTCTTTCACCTTTACCATATCTTCCTCTATCTCCTCTTCCAACTCCTGCTCCTCCCGCACGACTGTATGGCGGGAGAGGAGGGCGATACAACTCGTTATGAACTAAACATAAACAGCCTCTTCCTCTGCCTCTTCCTCTATCACCTCCTCTTCCCCAAGGAGGAAAGGCTGAATTAAAATAGTCATTGGTGTTCACTTGTACTTATGCGTCCACAAGATTAATAAAACTCGAAAGAATAACTAACCAGAAGGAGGGACGGGAGCCGGAGCCCCTCCACCGAAGTAGAAATTGAAAGTGGGCGGAAGGGACATCTCTGAGAGAGCAGACGGTATCACTTGCTTCAGAATCTGAAACAATATCACTCGAATGGAATAACATACCGAATAATAGAATAAACGAATAATAGAACTAAGTAAATAGTAGGTTCTTTGTGAACACCTCTCACTTTCCTTATCTTACACATATCGAAATAGTACAGTCGTTTCATGCCTTCATCTCTTTGTCTAATTCAATCGATAATGTAGCGTACCTTCTTCTCTCTACCGTATTCCGTTCTGACTGTGTCGAAGGCGGCCACGAGTACTATGAGGTTGGCAATCCTGAAGATGGCATTGCATAGCACAAAAGGAAAGCAAAACACAGTTTATATCACGGAAATATCGATAAACATGATGCACAACCGGTTCAACCGACAAGTCGTGATCACTGACAGATGTTGGACATAGTTTACATGCCGCGAAATGCACAAAAAACACGGGGAACTAAGTGAAAATAAGAAGAAAAACAAAACAACCACGTCGAACAACAATCACAATGCTTAAGCATATAGGGTAGCCACACAGGCAAAAAACCGTTTAAATTCCCGCGCTATACAAGGGCTGATTATCGACAAGTGGGCGGAGTCTTGGTTTTGCACAGGGCCCAAATGCCGTGACTGCGGCTCCTTTGTTCTTTAATTGATTGTTGCGTCGTTTTGCTCGCTATTTCTAGTTTCAATTTATGTTAGAATGCATTAGGGCAGGCTGAGCACTCCATATTATAAGTTTTGAACATGGTTGAAGCTCAGAATCGTAATATATTGGACGAAGTTTCGACGAGCCCCGTTTGTGTACCTTATTCGATTTGTTTTATCATTCCCGATGTGGTATCCTAGTCTATTTCTTGTTCATAATTGGTGTTCTTACTGCAGTTATGCCAGTCTTTCGATAATCTATGATAATTTACGCCCCAACGCACAACAAAACGCGTTAGTGTTCAAACTTCCGATATGTCGTCACGTGCTCCCCATTTCTTGTTTGGAATTTCCTTGCCCGCGAATTTCGTGATTATTTTCTTCATATTTACTCGATTTTATTGGTTTCAAAAACTGAATTCGTCTGATTAAGGGCAGCTCGACCTCCAGCGTGTCCGCATGGGGCAATACAGAAAGCTGCCTGCGGCCGAATTAGATCAAGGTAATTGTTGTTATTAATTATTTAAAAAGGTCGTGAAATCTTGCATAATTATAATAATATTGATTTAGGTAGAATAAAGTAAATGACAGTCAAGTTGTTGAATAACAACACCCAGTGTACTATTGCCTTCCCTCTGAGCCGAATCAAACTTGTGTTCCGTGTTATTAATGTAATGATTACTTGTTTTATAGTCCGACAAGCCCGGATCGAAGGTCAACAAGAAGGAGGTCGTCGAGGCCTTCACCATCCTCGAGACCCCTCCCATGGTCATCTCGGGAATCGTCGGATACATCGATACCCCCAAGGGACCCCGCCCCTTCAAGACCGTGTTCGCTGAGCAACTGTCTGAGGACTTCCGCAGACGCATGATCAAGAACTGGTACGTCTTATATTTAGATTTAGCAGTAAAATCCACGAGTGTTTGAGTTTTGCTGCTCTTAGGATCCTTTCTCTGTGCTTGAATGTTATGGATTGTACTAGTTACGCCAGGCTCGGCCCCATCCCTGCCTCTGCGAGATTTGGTGATGAATAGCATCCAGTTCACTGCTGCCTTCTTTCTGAACCAAAGAAAGACAATATGTGGCATAAACTTAAACTTTCATTTAATAATTTTGTTCAAATTTCAGCAGAAGCTTCTCAAGCACCACAACAAGAAGGCCCACATTATGGAGGCCCAGCTCAACGGATGATCCATCGCCGACAAGGTCGATGGGCCAAGGAGCGTCTAGAGAGGCAGGTTTGCTTAATCTCCGCAAATATTTATACAAAATTTGATAATGATGGATTGACTGGTTGCCTGTTACGAAACATTTTGACTAGTCTATAGTCGTCAAACTGTTGTTTTCGACACTCTAATTATGGCGTTATAGATGTTTCATCATTATGATTTAATTAATTTGCCTTACTTGCAGGTCCTCATCGACCATGTCTTCGCCCAGGATGAGATGGTCGACACCATCGGTGTTACCCGCGGAAAGGGATTCAAGGGTGTGACTTCCACTCCAAGAAGCTTCCTCGCAAGACCCACAAGGGTCTCCGCAAGGTTAGCATTGTATAATGTTTTATTTTGCTCATGAAAAGCTGTGACGCTTGCCACAATACAAGTAGTGGACATAATGGTCTTTGCTGATAATACATGCCCTTTTCTGAGCATATTTAGCAGTTCACTGTGGTTCATTACACTATGGCATTTGTAATAAATATTCTTCCTTATATTCCTATATTCCAGGTCACCAAGCGTGTTGCCTTCGAGAAGATCACCCTCAAGTTCATCGACACCTCGTCCAAGTTCGGCCACGGTCGCTTCCAGACCACAGAAGAGAAGAAGGCCCTCGAGGCCGAGGAGGAGGCCGCCCCCAACCACTCATTTAACTTGTTACTCTTGTTTTGTAAGATAAATTTGTTATCGCTATCTATCAAATGTGTCAACATATCATTTCATGAATCAGTAACCCCATAGAATACGGTAGCAAGACGGCTAACTGGTAGAAAAAAACAGAAGTTTTTATTTTTTTAAAATCAAAACAAGTTTTGATTTTTTTAAAATCCAATTAGTCGAATCGTTTCAAAACGACGTGATCGCTTTTATTTCGTTATGAATAGATGGGAATGAATAGATATTATCGTAGGTTACTGTAGACGAACAAATCGTGTCTGCATGCTTTGCTTCACGAAACATCTTGGAAATTTGACGAGCTTGTTGATCGAAACCCGTATGTATCAGCGAAACGCTCGTTTTTACGGTATACATACCCTCACCACGAACAAGCACTCATCACCCTCCGTGGCGTAATGGTAAAGTTGCTGGCTCGAAAGCGAGCAGTTGTTGGTTCGGTTCCCGACCAATGCTATTAGTCTATTGCTGTTTTCTACTTTTTCGATAATCGCACCCATTCAATCAATATCAGGGTACAGTATCCAAATTGCCTGCCCCCTAGCCCAAACTTTGATAATTCATAGCTGGCTTCAAAGACGTTTGTAACACTTCGGATAAAGCAATCTCTGATCGGGTGGGCATTCCCTATCACCCTACACTGCCAGTCTATATGACCCAAATGGTCGTGCCCCTCCTTCTTTAATCTTTGTCCAGTTGACCAGTCTCTACTGCAAATTGTGCTGGGCTGTTGCGATTTACACTTATACACTTCTTATTCACGCGACAAATTACGAATTTTCTCATTTCAATGATCAAATGCACCCGGTATGGTTGAATCGTTTGATAAAAAAATTCTAGACCATTAATAAAAATATTGAAGATAGACGACAAAACCTATACGAACGAGTCGTTGTCCAACTACATAATCACGATGATGAAGGTATTTCATGCCCAATTAACAGGCTGATAATAGTGCTGATGCAGATACATAACCGTCTCACGGAATGCGTCAAATGTCTCGATCACATGTTCAATGTTAACTTTTTCCTAATTTTAGTTACTTCTTTTACTTACTCGAGACCAATTTCAGCGTTACACATTTGTAATGATGATAACTATCATTCCTACTACGATCTTCTCTCTTTTCATAGTCTTTCGCTGTCCCAGAGAAGCTTTCTCATCGGTGATTGTTATCTTTCAGTCAATTATATTATTGCATATGCAGGAGATCATCTTCTTGTGGCCTCTTCTACTTATGTGCATTTTCACCTTCTTTGCTCTAGTAAATGCTCCATCGAGACTGCACAATACGGTGAATCGTAGACTATCTCTTATTCGGATTGGACCTTCATTGTTAGTCAAAATGTTATCATACAGATCTACAGTAGCAAGGCCTCTCTTTGTGCGAATTCTCACATTTGGATTCCATATCGATCGGATGTAAGCAAATTTTAGATCACTCCCAATCGTTTATCATAATGTTGAAAACCTTTCAGGTATATCACTCAGCTCTCGCATTTGTCTGTCATCTAGAGCAAACAAATCTCGGTGTTTCCATATGGGGGTTTGCTGTTCTAAACAAACCACTCGTCTTGACTGTGACTGCAAATCACACTTATTCCATCGTCTAATCCTGTATTTCCAGACACTTTCGGCCATGGTCACATGCCTCGCTTTATTCCTCCAACTCGGAGAGTGCAATGTTACCCATCGACCCACATGAACAATCATTCAACAGTCACTCGCTCAATAGAAGAGACATCGCGTCGTTGTTCATTCATCTTTGATTGTTCTGCTTCGACATTATAAAGTTAATCTTATTTGGTTATTGTTTTAGTGTTTCCTTGCCGAAATTGCGCCTAAGGCTCAAGAGTTCTATAGATTAGTTTGCGCATCAACTTTCGTCCACATGACTTTCCAACTCGACACTGATGTATTTGCACATTGTGAAAAGCCATCTGTTGTTTCACAACTCTCTTATCCGACACACTCCGCGGAATGTGTATCGCATGTGCATTTTATCTACCATCTCGCTGTAGAGAGACGAGAGTGGGATGATTCACAAAAAATAGTGGTGAGGGCGGAGAGAAACGAGAGAATCGGACGGATTACTTCAAAATAAAAAAAGAGCGTGTCGAGCAGAGAGCAGTTCATTCTCTCACTATGCTACTCATCCTTTTGTCCATCTCTGCGGTCTTATTCCTCCTCTACATGTAAGATTTTTTCGTTTTTTTTACATTCTAACTGTTTTTACCAGATATTACAAAGAAGCAAATAAGAAATGGATGAATCGAGGACTCCCTGGTCCCGAACCAGAATTGTTTCTCGGGAATTTGCGAGAGGTGTGGGACTACGATAGACCTCGATCGATCGTGATGAGAGATTGGTCGAAGAAGTACGGAAAGGTTTGCATAAATTAATTGAGCACTCATCATAGAAGTTCATGTAGATGTACGGTTTCTACGAGGGTCAGCGTCCATTCATCGTTACTTCGGACTTCAATGTCATCAATGAGATCGTAGTAAAACAGCACGAAAAATTCGCAGCAAGAGCGGTTAGAACGCCATCGGTATGACGTGCAAACTCCAATTATTTCAGCGATTCGTGATGCAAGAGCGAAAGGACACGGCTAACACGAAACTAGTGGAAGCTCGTGGTCCCCATTGGAAGAGATTGAGAACACTCGGAAGTATGGCATTCACGAATAAATCACTCAGAAATGTAAGGAATCTTTGAAACTATGTTGAATACTGGCCAATTGTAGATCGTGAATACAGTGGATGAGTCCGCAATCACAATGGTGAATGGAATGGAACTACATGAGGGAGAGATTAACATGCTTGAGTAAGCCAACGATTCAGTCCATTCAAGTTCTCTCAATTGCATCACAGATTCTTCCAAGAGTACACACTTGATGTTATCTGCAAAATCGCCCTCGGATTGAGAGATGTCAAAATGTTCGACAATGAGTATCTTCCAACGTGCAGAGAAATGTTCACTCGGTGAGCTTCCACTAATTCGATAATTTCACTTGCAATTATTTCAGTCCTCTCCGTCATCCGATCACCATTATCGCTTCCCTTTTTCCATTCGCAGTAGACGAATTGAGAGCAGCACTAATGATTATGGGTAGAAATGCACTCGCAGCCACTCGCATGATCGTTCGTTTCTTTCAGCCAAAGTGATCCCGAACAAGAGCCCTTTCTCAATTCTGACTACCATGCTGAAGCAGATAATCGAACAACGGAAAGCGGAGAGAGTGCAGAATAAGAAACAGTCCCCATCGAAAGATTTCATCGATATCTTTCTTGATGCCGAAGTAGATCCATCTGAAGTTCAGTTTGGAGCAGATTCCGATGTTAGACATTCTGTTTGCTCAACGTTACTAATCATGATATTCAGACCTCTCGTAAGTTGTCCGCTGACGAAATCGTAGGCCAGTGTCTTGTTTTCCTCCTTGCGGGGTTTGATGTGAGTATGTATATCAAACCAGCTGATATCGAGAGTGGTAAACCATACTGACTAACAATTCTGCAGACCACATCGAATTCTCTCTCTTATCTCACTCATTTCCTTGCTAATCATGAAGATGTACAACAGAAGTTGACTGATGAAGTTGACTCCTTTCTGGTTGAGAATGAGGTCTGAAAATTTTCAAGGAATATCAAGATATTCTCGTATTCAGTCGCTTGAAATCGAACGTCTTTCCGAACTAAAATACATGGAGGCTGTGATCAAGGAGTCGCTTAGGCATTATCCTCTCGGCAGCGTGTAAGAGTAGCACTATCTTCTACTCTTCCCATTCGACTCCTTTCCAGAGTAGTCACCCGTGAGTGCACGACAGCCTGTGAGATTGAAGGATTCAAGTTCGAGGTCGGAGATACGATTGCGACTGACACGTGGAGTATGCACATGGACAAGACGGTGTGGGGAGAGGATGCGGAGGAGTTCCGACCGGAAAGGTAATGTTGTCGGATACTATCTATATTGATCATGTCGGATACTTTGTGGATATTGAACCACTTCAATTGAAGATGGCTTGAGTCATCCGATCGTCCTCGTGCCGCTTTCCAATCCTTTGGTGAAGGTCCTCGAATCTGTCTGGGAATGAGACTCGCGTACGTTGAGGAGAAAGTTGCCCTTCTCAAGTTACTGTCGAGATTCAGAGTTGAGAAGACAAAGAATACGGTAATGAATACGAATTGCGAAGTGATCTAACTCAACCACTTTCAGAATCCAATCAAGCTTGTCGGCTCTGTCACTGTTGGCCCGGAACGAGTTATGGTCAACCTGGTCAAGCGATGATGCGTGATTAAATTCAGAATTGAATTAAATGTATTGCCATCTTTGACATCCGTTTTTTAAGTTAAAAGTTTTGATCGTTCGTCAATGAATTATTTACATTATTGACACTGAAGATCGAAGAACAATTCGTTCTTTTCCACAGCAGAATGTTCGATATATCATATTAATCAGTCCATTTCGATAGTCTTTCATAATCAGAATAACTGCCAGTGCATCGAGTCCAGGGAAACTTCCGATCAATTCGAGACCGGGAAGCCATCCCATCGGAATCTTGAAGTAGGGGAAGGTCGTAGTGCAGAAGTAGGGAAGATACACCATGATCACAGGGATGAGACCCTACAATCATGAAATGAATATGAAAAAGGATAATGAGAAACAAACCTGCACTGTTACAGCCGCAAAAATAGTAAAATGAGTCTTTCTGAGTTTAACGGAAAGTTGTGAAGCTCTTTTGATATGAAGAAAAGTAACGTTGGATAGAGTGAATGTAAGAAGAAAGTTGGTAACCATGAGTACACATCCGCATGCGATAGTGGTCGTCAGTTTCGCCGAAAATTGGCCGTTTCGCTAAACAAATTAAGTGAATACTGTGATGATCTGGCGGATGTACCCAATTGTCCATCACCATCCATCCATCCCAAATAGTGATGTTAAACTTCAATCGATATGCTTCTCGAACAATAGTCGTTCCTATCTCGTGTGGCCCTCCGTCTGTTCCGAGATACCCGAGAAGATACCTGAACGATTATAATCGAACAAAACTATAAGATAAGCGCACCAAGAAACAGCTTCGATAAGAGTGAAAAGAACTAAAAGGAGTTGAAATTTGATGGATGTGAAGAGGCTCAATTTGTGTGGCCTGAATGTAAATTGAATAATTCATGCAAAATACTTATCTCACGTTCTGATCGCCCAATACCTGTAGAGGTAGTGAATTATTGTCAGACTAAGAGGAACGCTGAAGAATGCGCAATACAATACAGGGAAGTTCTAACAAAAAAATGTTTCACAAATAAAAATAAAACAATAAATCAAACAAACCTTCGATTGCAGTGGAGTATTTGAAACTATACCTAATAGTGTAGTATCGACGATGATTATTCTCTGGAACTTGTGTATCTTCAATACATTGTTTTTGTGCATACTGTTTCTGTGGCAGCGTGGTAGATAATCAAAAATATGTTGACAGAGTTAAAAATGAAAAGAAGGTAGCGATAGTGTGATAATGTCTTGCTAGAACACTTCACGATGAGGAAAAGCAGAAGAACATTGGAAAAGATGCCGAACCCTGAGAAGGAACAATTTATTCAAACTCGAAAAAAGTCTTGTCTACCTGCCTGAAGCGGAATTACGAAACCCTTCATTGGAAGAGGAACTATGACAGATATGAATTCACTATTTAATCTAAAAGAGAAAGAGTAGAGTCTTCTGGTGCTACTTTACCCGTAAACACAATTATCTCGTGGGTGCAATTTAGTTCGGGAGAAAATTCGCGACACACGTTTCTTTCACGAGTAGCTGCCATTTTGAGTCTCAATTTCCGCGATTAGTGCGAATTTTTTTTCTATACCTCTCCCCCCCCACCCTCAGGCCCTTTGACTATGGAGGTCTAGATCGAAGTCCTAGGGGAATGTCCGTTAATCGGCCAAAATGGTGGATTTTCTAAGATCCGGTCTCTTAAGGATAAATCCTGAGCTGTCTACACTCTAGCCAGTGAAAAAATAATAATGTCATCGTAAAGCTAGAGTGGCCCTTTGATCAACACGCCGTCTGCGACAAATCTCATGGCATCAAGAATCATTCTGATAATAAAGAAACGAAATTGGGACTAACGTACGAGAGCTCGTCGCCGCACTTGCAGACTCGCATTTTCATGTTGCTAAGCTTCGTTGGATTGTTTGAAATTTATAATTATCAGTTTAGGAGCCATGATGAAGGTTCTGCTACTGGTGGTTATATTCCTTGACGCTGCAACACATTCGCATGTGATTCCATTCAAGAAGAACGAGATACAAATCTCAAGAGTTCAAGTGAAACTTTTTTTAAAACTTTTTTTTCTGACGATTTTCGTTGAGAACATTTGTGACAGACAAAAAGTCCAAAAAATTAAGGCTGCCAGCACATTGAAAGTGGCCGTGAAGAGTGGCAAGATAAATTGTGTCGTCTGTTCAACTATTGTGCAAGGTATGCATGATGCTTATACACAGTTCGCAATTTTTGCACGAGTATGATATTTAGGCATAGATCAATTGCTCTCGGAAGAAGAGCCTGAAGAAAAGATCAATGAATTTCTCAAGTAAGACTTTTCAATGAAAAAAACATTTCATGATGTTCAGAAAAACTTGCATTACACTCGATCTCGAAGTTCCTTACGTCTGCGATGCAATGGTCGATGCCTTCATGGTTAGTTTAACCCTTTTCTCACTATGAAAATTGTATTTGAAAATCAGAACGAATTGTATTTCGTTGCCGAGAGAGTCGTATTTACACCTGATGAAATCTGTGGCATGTTAGTTGACGACTGTGGAACACCGGTGAATCCTGCCAAGGTATGACTATAACTAATATTATCCACTTTCTGTTCAGGGATGGTTTTCCTTCTCAAATAATAGATATTCAGTTTTGTGACTGATCTATGCCACGTGTATGACTTAGAGAGCCACACCGTAGTAGAGCAGGATTGGTTTTTATTATTCCGCGTCTCGGTAGTAAACCTGTCTACAGTCCGTCTTTGTCGTCTGATGATCAAAGAAATCACCGCATTCGAAACAGTGAAATACTTCAGCAAATGAGATATGGGGTGGTATTATTTCTCCAAATTTAGATTTCCTAAAATTGTTAGCTTTTAATATATTTGGGAGCTCCTCCTTAAAAATTTTATTGTGTCTTCCTCGGCTCACACTAAGCTGTCTATGGAAAGTCATTATTAACGCGACTTGACTCGTAGCAAAGTGCGATAATGAAAGAGCGAAGGTAAAATAAGGTGTACAGTGCTTGGGGTTATGGAAAGCGAAGAGCGACAGAGCAAATTTGGGCGACACCCAAATTGAAGAATGAATCCCCCGCCCCTGCAATTCAAATATTAAGATTTTTGATTCATTGGTATTTGAGGTACTATGGAACTTGACTATCCCCGGAGGAAAGCCAACTGTGAAGCCGTGGCCTATGGTCAATGTGAGTTTGCTTTCTGTAATCTTGAAAATAAAGCTCGAAGAACGCGGCACTCACTATATTGAACATAAGAATGACGAAACAACGTCCAGATTTTTCTTTAATGCAGTCTCCGAAGAAGACTCAACGAGTGCTTCATCTATCCGATATTCACATCGACAGAGATTACGCAGAGGGAAGTGAGGCTGATTGCGAGGTTCTTTTTCCGATTCTACGAATGCTTTTTTCAAAAGTAGCGATTAATAATATAGTTAATATTGTAACTGTTGAAGTGCGCGAAAAAAGTGAAAACAATTCCAGGACGAAAATAAATTTATCGGCCTTTGCTGTAGAAATTATCCAGCGATATTGGCGAAAACTGCACCAGAAGGTATCAAAACAATCATGCTATAGTTTCTTTCTCCGTTTTCTTCTCCAAATTAAAAAGTACTTAGCGGGGGAAAACGTTGCAGACGTAATCAAGGCACCAGCTGGAAAATGGGGATCCATCTTCAACTGCGATCTTCCTTATCGAACATTTGAGTCTGCCATGAAACACATCTCACAGGCACACAAAGTGCTTTATTTGTCTTTGCGTAATTCAATAATTTCATTACTAAGGATATCGATTACATAATTCTCACTGGAGATAAGGAGGCTCATGACATGTGGGATTACACGAAAGAGAAAACACAGGTGACGTTTTTCTATTAATTGTTAATCTTTTGAATATTCTTCTTGCAGGCGAACATAGCCAATATCTCTCAAGTTCTCATCAATAACTTCCCTACTACGCCCATTTACGAGTCGGTTGGAAACCATGAAGGAGTACCTTGTGACGCGTGAGATTTATTCTTTCAATACCGACCAAAAGACCCGATTACCCGCATAAAATTTGAAAATAACTCATTAGAATGGCTCCTCACAACATGGATGAGTACGATACTCGTGGCCCTTCATGGCTCTATAACATACTGGCGGATACTTGGAGCAGATGGATCTCTACCGAATCGATCAAGGGCGTACAATAGTCGGTTTCCGTTTTATCAACTCGCATGATGTCAGCAATATTTCGAAAAAATTCAGTCGTGCATCTTACGTGGAATATCCTTCACCCGGTCTAAAACTGATCTCCATCAACAGTATCTACTGTTCCAAATTCAATTTGTCAGTTTCAAAAGATTTTCCCAACAAAGGCAAAGCTTGTTGACACGTCGTCCCTTTTTCATTTTGCCCGTATTTTCTCCAGCTACATTTACATCAATCAAACGGATCCTGATGGAACACTCACATGGCTCATATCAGAATTACTTGACTCCGAGGTGAAGGGAGAAAAGGTGGGACCATTATTCAATGAAATAGTGATGCAATTTAATATTACACACTCCTGACTTGAGTCGATGAAAAGGGAAATTGACAGGTTCACATTATTTCTCACATTCCTGCTGGTGATGACTACTGTATCAAGGGATGGGCGCATAACTTCTA
Source organism: Pristionchus exspectatus (assembly GCA_911812115.1). Lineage (NCBI taxonomy): Eukaryota > Metazoa > Nematoda > Chromadorea > Rhabditida > Neodiplogasteridae > Pristionchus > Pristionchus exspectatus. The sequence goes on from OU461582.1 coordinate 14,235,204, forward strand.
CGAAATCGTCAATAGGTAAACTAAAATAACAGCACTAATGCCTCATTGCACTCATTTTTTGTTTGAAGATTTGAAAACACTATCGCTGCTCAATTCTACGGTCACACACATAACGATCATTTCCAGGTATACGAACAGCATATGAGATTTCCTTATTTTCCTATCTGAATCTCACACGTATGTTGTTCAGGTGTACTACGAGGACTCAAATCCCTCTGGACGACCTACTCATTTTAACTTCATCACCCCTTCCATTACAACGAATTCATTCAACAATCCCGCGTATCGAATCTACACAATCGATGGAGGTTATGAAGGAGCTACCTACGTGAGATCTTTTTCTTGCAAATGCAAGTGTTGTAAAAAAAACTAACAATCAGACGGTGCTCGATACTGAAACGTACACTACTGACCTCGATGAGGCGAATGCAAAGGATCAAGAGCCGCGATGGTTCTTTGAGTATTCCGCTCGAGTGAGTACCAAAACGTATCATCATAGTTCAATTTCACAAAAATTCCTTTTTGAGGATGCTTACAATCTTCCGGATCTTTCTCCCTCTTCTTGGTCTGCTCTCATCGATAGACTGTCTGTCGACGATGATCTTTTCAAAAAGTTCCATCGGTCAGCTTTAATTTTTAATTTTTTTTGTCGCTTGAAACCCTAGTGTGATTTGCAGTTTCTACTTCCGTTCCTCACATGAGGATAATTGTGTGAATGAGCCCTCCTGTCGTCAGAGATACGTCTGCCAACTGAGAACAGCCAAATCATTCGAAGAAGATCATTTTTGTGCCGAAGCCTCGCTTGTATGAGAATCTAGAGAAACGATAAAGAATGCGAGCACGCATAAGAAAAAGTGGTGAGAAAAGATCTCGATGTTTGAGCACCAAATCTTTACTGGGTACTTATCGCTTTTTCCAACTAAACTTCGCATTAGACATTGTGGTGATCTTTGTGTCTGATGCAACGATGACAATAAGAGTGAGCATTTCCGCCTAGGAAGAACAAAGAAGGGCGATTATGCGTTGATACACTGAATTTGTGTGGTACTGATAACAACAGAATTGGCACTGAACGATAGAATTTGGGTTGGTAATGGAATTAGAACGATTTATGATGCTTTGATTAACAAAGAAAATTTCATCAATAATGAAGCAGAAGAAGACACATTATTTTCCAAGTATCGAGTGTGAAAGTTATGATAAGCTCAATTTACATTTGCTCATCATCACAAATAATCAATAATTGAAATTGTTCGTGATGTTTTTAGTGAAGTACTAGCATTTTTTTTGCAAACGGTTCTGCAATAATTCAACTAATCACAAAAAGATGATTTTTTAACTGTGAATTTGCTTCAGTCTAGGTGATTTGATACGATCACGACAATTCATCTTTGATTCGGAGTTTGTGAGCGAGTGCACACTATCGGAACACAAATCGGACTATATTAGAGAGGGGCGACGAGAATGATTGTGGTGTCCACCTGTTCTCGTTTATCGCCTATGTGCTCTGCATAATCACAATATCTGATTTTCATACTATAATTTCAGCCTTTACAGATATGCGTGCAGCAGTCATAGTTCTGCTCTATTCTATTATCTCATCTTCTTTGACATTCAAGTTTCTCGCCTACAATCCGCAGATTGGAAGTTCTCATGTGAACTTCATGTCCAAATTAACGGCAGCATTGATGGATGCTGGACATGAAGTGGTCAGAATCACCTTATAGAGCACACTCTTTTTTCGATCTATCTTTTCGTTTCGTTCAGGTCATGCTGTCACCACGCACGGATACTTATGCAGGGGCACCAAAGACCAAAGCGAGAGTAATTGAGGTTCGTGCCGCCGATGAACATCGTTGAAGAAATGTTAATCTTCCTAGGTAGCCCAGTGCGATTACTCGGCAGCATTCATAGCACAGATGGTATCGAATACGGGATCGATGTCCTCAGTGTGGAAGAGCACAGACACATACTCACAGCTCACCAAGGTATTCTATTCCGTTTCCGTACCTTATCACTGAATTTCTTTTAGCAATACCGACCGATGATGATGCACTACGCACATCAGTGCAATGGTGAGAGAAATGCATCTGCATTCAATTATCGAATGTATTCGCAGCCACTCTCGCCGATAGTGCAATGCTCCAGCAGCTGAGAGAGGAGAAATTCGATGCAGCCTTCGCTGAATGCATCGATGTGTGCGGATATGGTGAGGAATTTTACAACGATCATGAGTAGTATGTATTTCATATTCAGCTCTATTTCACCTTCTTGGAATAGAGAAATACGCGACGACTCTTTCGATGGCAATGATGGACGGACACTTTAGAGTGATACAAACTCCTGCCAGTTCGGCCTACGTTCCTTGTCAGTTTATCTTGCGCAGAATTCATCATCTTCATGCCACATTCATCCCCCTTTCCAGCACTGATGGGCGGTAAGTACGGTGATCGAATGACATTCATCGAACGTCTTTACAATACCCTCTCACAACTCGCCTTCTCTCACATTCTAATCGAGAACAGTCTCGATTATTTTCAAGATGTAGTGGGCAAGGCAATGGGAGATGCCGACATCAGGGTTTGTTACCTGAAACGTGATGAGATCACAATTTCGAAATTGTTTTTTTTTAGGACATAATGGCTGCATCGTCGCTGGTCTTCCTTAACTCCGATCCTCTAGCTGATTTTCCGAAGCTCACATCAGCCAGAGTAATCGATATCGGAGGAATCAGCGTTCATGACGGGCATGAAAAATTAGACAAGGTATGTGATTTTCCTTGCAACCTTTAAAGAAACACCTAATATGCTGTTTCACTTTCAGTATTGGTCGGAGATCCTAAATCGCCGCAATAACACAATTTTCCTGTCATTCGGAACGTGGGTGAAGGGCTATTTGATGTCTGACGAATACAAGGAAACGATTCGTCGAACAATTCAAAAATTCCCAAATGTCACTTTCATCTGGAAATACGAGGTTAGAACTGGGATTTGTCATAGTTAGTACAGCGAGCAATCTCAGAAACCAGAACACAATATATCTTCTGGACTCGACAACGTTGTTGAGACGACGTGGGCTCCTCAGACAGATCTTCTACGTGAGTTCGTGAAGGGGATTATTCAATATTGTTGATATTCAGACGACGAAAGACTCACAGTATTCATTACTCACGGTGGACAGGGAAGTATCACTGAGTCTGCCACTGCTGGTAATTCACTCATCTAATATTGAAATTGCTTCGTCCGTTAAGGCGTCCCACTCATCTGCATTCCAGTCACGGCGGATCAATTCAGAAACGGAAAACAGGTCGGGTTTTCAAATAAATAAAGAATACGACGTTAGTTTTTCAGGTCGAGCGAAGCGGAGTAGGAATAATGATCGAGAAGGAATCACTTGCATACGATGGTCCACTTGAACAAGCTATCAGAAAAGTCATCAACGATCAAAGGTAACCGTCGAGATTTAAAAAAAACATTGTAATTCGTTCAGTTACCGAAGGAGCGCTCGAAAATTGGCTGAAATGATCGCGAACCGACCATTCTCTATGAAGGACGTGAGAGCAACTAACGAAGCACATATAATACATGATTCATGAATATCTTCAGATATTTGTTCGGAACATGGAGTTTCTCGCAAAGTACGGCCCACTTGATCAACTTCATCATCAGGGAGCAGAGATGAATTTCTTCCAATATTTTCTGATCGACGTATTTGCATTCCTAGCATTCACCGCGGTTTCTCTAAGTCTTATTCTTCTCTTGTTCGCTCAACAAGCAATAACCACAATTTTGAAATATGTATCGATTCGAAAGGTCAAGCCAGAATAAAGCCATAAGCTCTGAATTTTACATAATGAATCTTCATTCGAACTTGCAAAAAAAACCTTGATAATTTGAATTATCTTAGACATTTGTAGATCGAAGAACAATTTGTGCTGATCAAAGCTGGTGAGATGCAAATCATGGCAATACACCTGTAAGTTCTCGTCAAGGTGAGTGTACACTGCGAGGGTGCAAAAACCAAAATGTGTCTCTTTCAAATGAAAGCACGACAATGTGGTTAATTTTCAAGACCTCTAAGATTCACTGAGTCAAGAAGTGAATAAAATGATAAATTTCTATATTGAATCAAGAAAAATGATGAATTTGTATTCAATTTCAATAATAGTAAATATTTACAGTGAAATTGTGTGAAACACTATTCAAATGACTCTTCTTCCCTGGATGAATGCCTTATTCTCAACGAACCACCGTAAACGCCTCTTCTCTTAGCTGAAAAATCAAAATAAAAGAGCGAAAAAAATGAAAAAACCACCTTACCTTTAATCGAATGGTTGTTCTTCATGTAATTCAAACCAGCTTCGTATTTGTTACATGTCGCTTCAAACCAAATCTTCTTACCGATTGTAGGCAAAGACTAAATTCCCTGAATACCTTTCACAATAAATTTGATTATGAGTTACCTCTCTGAGGCAATCAGCTTCAGTCTTTGACAAATATTCCGGGCAGTAACGGTTTGTGATGTACAACTTTTCGAGATTTAACGAAAACATGTCAAGTATGATCTTTGACCAATCCTCATTGTAAACGCCAAAGAAATAGCGATGTCTTCGTATTCTTCCAAAGGGATTGAGTTGATGCAAATGAAGGGAATAAACGAGTGATGATAATTGAATAAGAAATGCTACTGAAATTGAACTATTTTCAGAGAAATTCATGACAAATACACGCCTGGATCAGAACAGGAAAAGCTACGTAGAATAAGTAAAACTTGGCCAGCTCTGTGCTCTTTGATGAGAGACAAAACAGAAGTACTGAAAGGAATCATATCGTACATCGCTCCCATTACCGAACAAACGGCCTTTTTTACCTTTTCGGCCTTTTTTTCCTTTTCGCGAATACGCACTTAATATTCTTGCTTTATGTTTCATATTTTTTGTCCACCCCGATAACTGGACGAATACAAAAATTGGCCGGTGAAATATTATTTTAAATGGGTGAAAAATTACAGCCGTTCCTCCTATTTTTTGCTTAAAATGCGGCTCTGCCAAAATGATGGCAATTGATTACGGTAGAGCCGTATTTTAAGTAAACGTAGGGATAACGGCTCTCATTTTTCACTCATTTAAAATAATATTTCACCGGCCAATTTTTGTATTCGTCCAGTTATCGGGGTGGACAAAAAATATGAAACATAAAACAAGAATATTAAGTGCATATTCGCGAAAAGGAAAAAAGGCCGAAAAGGTAAAAAAAAGGCCGTTTGTTCGGTAATGGGAGCGATGTACGATACTCATTAGAATATAGCTGAAATCTCACCTTGCCTCATCGGAAAGAGTCTCGACAATAACTGATAGCTTTTCGAAATAAATTCCATTCAGAAGTTTAGAAACTAATAACATTTCGTTAGATTGAGCACAGTTGTACAGAGTGGACTTTCTTGTTCGTTTTCCAATGCATTCTCCTAAATACTCCAAAAAGTCGTCATTATCATCAAGAAAGCATTCGTAACGATATTCCTGCATGTGGTTAATAAATTTTAGCACAAGGGACGTTTGGAATAACTCACATTTGGGCTCTTCTCATCACACACACGCTTGATGATATTGTCAATGTGCAACTGACGACTTTTGACACGCAGTTCGAAAAGGTTAGATTTGCATTTTGGTACGAACAAATCGATCTTAATATCCCCTGATTCGTTTCGCTACAATCCAATTTTGAATGAAAAAAACGTAGTGCAAAACTCACAGCAACATTGAGTTGTTCGACTAAAATGATTGATGATCGTTGCTGCGCATACTCCTTCACTCGGTATAGAAGACATTGTGAAGTCTAAAAAGATCCGATGATGAAATGGAATCGATCACGAACACTACAGATTAGAACATGATAATAATCGTAACAAACCAGCATGAGTTCGAGAACGGACTCCGGAACATATTCGATTATCTTCCACGTAAGTTCCATAGGAAGTTGTTCAAAAGAAGATGGGCGATCGCATATTAACCCAGAAAAAATATGAATGGAAGTTGGTTGACATGTGTACAATTGCAGCTATCCATTTATAAATCTGAACAAAGGCGTCGATGATCACAGAGAAATCGCGTGCAATTCGTCTCGTTCGGTTTTGCATTCTAATCGATCTCGTGTTAGGCGCCACACTTCACCCTTTACAAATCACTGGTAAAGAGCAAACGGGCTAATTCTGGCAACTTTAGTCATGGGTTTGTTAAGAATGCTAAATTCAACTAACCACGTATGAAGAATTAGAAATTATTTTTTTCAAAACAAACATTTAGCGAAGAGAGAACAACGAAAAGGCAGTGAAAGAGAGTAAAAGTGAAAGCTAGCAACGAGAGATTGATAAGAAACAGTGAGGAGCAAACGTTTAGATAGTTCTATTATCAGCCAATTTTGTCTGTGTTCGCTACATATTCTGATACCAAAATCAATGGTCTTCCGAACTGTGCCGCTTCTTTATTTTTTGACTCTTAGCCTTCTTCGCTTTCGTTTTCTTGTGTGTCTGAGGTAGTATCTGAATATTAGGTAATACAATGACTTTTTGGGGTACTCTGACCTCGGAATCCACACCACTCCCTTCAATTATACTGCCCAGATCTCGATTTATATCAATTACATTATTCTTGTTCCCGCCGTGTTCAAATTTCTGCAATTGAACAAATAAGGACCTTCATATCAATGGTTGAACCTCTTTTTTATAGCGCATCAGTTTATCGACATTCAAATCTGGAAAGAGATGAAATAGATTGGCATTTAGCGAAACTGACCTTTGTCTTCCGAAGAAGCCCATTTTGCTTCAATTATAACAGTTAGAATAGAAAGTACGAGAAAAAACGTCATGATGTCCTCGTGAGGAGGTAATAAAAAAGGAAATGGTGATACCCTGAATCGGTCGGATTTGCATGCTAATTGAGCTAGTGCTCGCAAACCTTCTTTCCCGTTACGTTCTGATGGAGATCGTTTGACTGTTGGAAATGAAAATGGAAGTTGGAAGGTACCATGCGTGAGGTGATCGAATTTTGGATAAACCGAACATGTTGAGAACGTTTTTTCTGAAAAAACTGCAATGAGGAAAAGGAAGGAGAGTTCACTTTGCACCGATATTTGGTAATTCCGAAGAGGATCACAAGGGCGTCGATAAGGGGAAATATAGTGAGACCATTGGAGAAGAAGAAAGGATCGATATTGAGTGGAATCGGAGTGAGAGGAAGAGTAATCACTATTGTAGGAGGAACGTACATCGTTAGGAGTGGAATGATAAACTGAAACGGCTCTTTTATCGGTATCTCGAAGGAACATTGAACCTGAATAAGAAGTGTGTAAAATAGCTGTTTCTGCAATTTGAGTAGCTTTGGGCTGATAATTTTGATTCGAAAAATCTTTAAAATGCGAATGACAATCCAAGTGATCGTTGAGAGCTCTGCAAATCATTACGATTTTGATCTCGTTGATTCGTCAGCTTCACCGAAAGTATACGCTGTCGTGAAGAAAACTGTACCCACAAAGGGAAACCATCGAAATTCCTGGTTAGTAGTCTAAAATGGGTTTTACTCAGTAACGAAAGGGATAGACATACCCAATAATCAACGACAAGGTACTCGTTTACATTCAGTGACGGGAACTTCCTTGTAAATGAAGCGAGAGCGAGATCTGTCGTGTCGTGGTATCCAAAATAAAAGCAATATTCAACTAAGCCCCTAAACAAAATAATATGCTGAATTATTACTTTTATAGTTACCATAGTATCATTTCCGCGGCAAATCCAATTGTGATCAGAGAGACACCAGAGAAGGTACGGAAAATTACCAGGCAGTGAGGGCTGTATAATGAACTGTCGTCGGTATTCAATATGATTTTACCGTTCAAGGAGCATATAACGATATACGAAATGAATGAGAAGAAGAACGAGAATGTTTTGATGCATTACGGAGAACAATAAGATGGACCATCTGTAAATTGATGTTTATTCACGTATTCGAGTACACCTCACTTAGTTCCAATGGTAGTGGATATCATAAAGAAAACATTGTTCATGGTTCCGATAGCCTTAATGGCGAGTACTCAAACAAATAGTTAATTTTAAAACTAACCGGATATAGTGAAAAATGGGCGGTTGCATATGTAATATCAAAAAGAACGAAAATGAACAGAAGATATCGATAAACTCCAATCTCTGGTGCACTTTTCCTTGCGATTATCCACAACAACACAAGACTCACGAAAATAGACACCACTGAAATATTTAAATGGAAAGCTGAACAATGTGTTATGGCGATTGTTACAGTAGGCAGAAATAGTAAACGGTGTTAGCATAAGGAGCTCCATTCAAAATTCGTGAATATCACGCTGACCAGTTTTTTCGAGGAGGGAGATAACTGAGAGATGTAATCAGACGGACGAATTCCTTAGAGACGTTTAGTAATTGGCATGTTCAAACCCTTTGTGAACTATTACGACACTGGGATTATGTATTACCTACTGTACCCACGAAGTTGTACAAACCTCAATAATAATTGTATGTATTATGAAAAATTGAGCCGAAATTGAGCTCTAATCTTATTCTTTGACTTCGAGTGATAGAAAATCTCACGAATCTCTCAATTGAATCGCTTTGTTACAAAGATATCCCATGGCATTTTTATTATCAAAGTAGCCATTGGAATGTAGATTCACTTATCCACATCTTTCTCAGGACATAACATATTCAATGTTCATCGCAAGTATTGACTGCCAACCAATAAACACATTTCCAGATATCATACAATCTCTGGACTCACACATCATGGATAAAAAGATAAAAGATGAGCAACTCAAATCACAAAATTATCTCACTCATAAAAACAACGTTACAATTTCAAATAGGATTTGACAAGATGAAACCTGTCCGATCCAAAGAATGATTCGTGCTTGTTCTCATTTGCACGGAGCACCTTCATCCAAGGAACACCGAAACCCTAAAAGTAGTTCATTCGATCAACAAACAGTCGTTCATACCTGATCATTGATTACTTCCTGTGTGTTTGCTTCATATTTATTTCTAATCTCATCCGATTTGCTGCTCTCGACAAGAATCTCAGCGTCATTGTTGGAGATACCGATTCTCGAGAGAACCTGAAATATTTATCCATTGTAGTCGGGGTGGGGGAGGACAAGCCTCGATAAGATGTTGATCTTCGTGCATTGGCTGATGCACCCGCCACATTTGATCGAAGAACACGCGAATCGTCGGCTCTAACTACAATAATTTAGATAGTTTAGGTGCTTTTTTCATAATTGCACCTTATCAGGCCGTTGCTCCTGCACGGCGATACATAGTCGATTTGCAGGTGCAGTGTTAGCAGCTCGAAGATAAGGAACGATGTGGTCGGTCTAAACGACTGCTTAGTTATCAGTGAGAACAAAGACAACGAATCGAATGAGTCACATCGGGAACATTGGTATCCAACCCGAGGAATTCAAAACTTCTTCGGAGATCGTGAGGAAGGTATGCAGCCTGAATTATCAGGTAATGGACAAATAATTCGTAAAATTAGAAAATGATCGAACTTTTTCGGGCCGAGTTGTGAGTGGTGGAGGGACGTTGAAATGCCTGCAAACAAAGATTTTTGAAAGAGGAGGAGTTTTGAACTCACTTGAATATTGAAGGTACGAGAACAGGTCGCCATTCAACGGACAAAGAAGAGTGTGTGGTCTTGAGACGAGTAAGAATCTGAAAATCATCTTCAATTGGGAGCGGAGAAATAGATACCAACCTCAAATCCCATGTACGCATAGGGTGATTTAACATCGAAAAAGTATTTGATGAGGTGTCTATTTGACGACATTTTATTTTGAATAAACAAAGTGAAGAGACGCCACGTGTTCACTCGAAGACGCAATATGAAGTGACAAATGAGATACTGACGATAGAGAGCAATGAAGGGTGAAGTGTAAAAGAGCGAAAGCAACAAGAGTAACACACCTCGATGATACTTCACTGATCAGACATCACGCAGTGTTAGACACCTCGCCTATTTTATTGAGCTCAAATATCAGACAAAGAAATATTTATTTTATTGTTCATCATCGAATAGTGTCAAGATATATGCAATTTCAAAAAAAAAATCATTTGCATATCTTTATTGATCAAACGATCCTAAACATATTCTACAGAATACGGATCTTTTCGTACTCAATTGTTTTTTTTCTTCTTGTCGGTTGTTCCGGAGCTGCAACAGCAAAGGCCACAACATCTAAGAGCGCATCGAATGAAAAGGATGAATAATGTGAGGAGAATGAAGAGAATTCCAGCGAGGAAAGCAATGACATCCAATGAATGATAAACAAAGAAGGAGAGTTGAATACCATACGGAACGAGATTGTCGAGGGTCCTGGAAAGCGATAAAACTGGACGTTATGCCATATGATAAGTGAATACTTGTGTTGTGCGAGAAATTCAGTCCATTTAACGAGAAGAGTCTCCGATGGGACAGGTCGAGTAGCAATCATTGTTTTGATTCGATTGGCATTTAATTTTAATCTTCAAAATGTCTCGTATTTCGCATCTTCGAGAAATGTCATACGTTTTGTCTTCGACCAGTCGTCTAACTCCCTCGAGTACCGTCTCTTTGTTCACATTCGTCTTCTCAATATTGACGCCCATTCCGAGTCGTTCCGGAAGACGAGCGTTCCTTGAGATGGAAAGGAACTAATGAATTAGCGAGAGTAGACGTACTTTGGCTGATCTCCAAAGAGTCCTGTAGTGAGAATGGGAACTCCTGCATGCATTACATCTTGAATGCTGTTGTATCCACCGTGAGAGATAAGACCAAGCGACTTGGGGTGTTCTGAAAGATTTCAATTTACGAGAATACCTAGTAGAACTGACGAAGAAGATCCGTTTGTGGGAGCCATTTGACAGCGTAGACATTAGGAGGAAGACGATCGGCGATCTCTTCTAGTTTCTCGTAACGAAGGAAGAATTGAACATCGGGAAAATGGGCAAATGCGTTGAGATAAGCTTCCTTCCAGCTGAAAGCATTTTAGAAAGTATAAAAAACTTCTAGGTATACTCACGTTTCTGGCATGAGATACATAGGTGAGTAAGAGCCGAAAGTCATCACGACGATTCCACTCGCCTTTTCAATGCGGCTTGAGAATTCCTGAATTATGCTTTATTTCGGAAATGGATATTTCTGTACCTCACTGAGAGGTTTTGCGTCTTTCTGCTTCATCGCTAGACCTCCAACATAGATTATCTTTGCAAGCGTGGGATGAGGAGGATCATAGAGCTCGTTAGAATTGAGCATCACAAGAGGCGCCTGTACTCAGAATTCAATCAAATGAACAGCATCTCGATAACCTTAGTTGCAAGTTCTGCTAGATCGGGGAAATCCTCTCCGAATTGAGCACGGAAGATCGCCGTCTCCTTGTCAGATGTCATTCTGGAATATTCAAATCGATGTGGGTTGTGATTCAGATTGATTACGATCTCCAGAAGTTCTTGAATAGAACGTGTCCGATGAATGACTTGACCCGCTCTCCGAATGACATTGAATCAGAAGCGTCCATGATCATTGCTGTAATTATTACAGATCGTCTTCAAACCGCAATCGAGACAACTCCCTCTTATCTGCTTTGAGAAATAGTTCAACTTCTAAAAAAACTGACGCGGACAATACGATGGAGGCTGCGGTACTCCCATCACCTCAGCTACTTGGTCCATCAGACCACCTGAACTCAGCCAGATCCACGTGGGAATTTCTGCAATAGGTGAGTTGTAACACAACCGGAATCATTAGTATTCTAAATTGATACGTAATCGAACTCACTAGCCAGATGGATGATTCCTACGGGGCAGAAATTGTACATGTGAGTGAATGCGAGATCAAATTTGCTATTCTCGACATCGGCAAGGAATTCCATGTTCTTGAGGAAGACTGAAGATATCTGATTCATGACATAATAAGAATGCGATCGCTTACTTTCGCACGATTTGTACATCTCTCCAAATGCCGCAAAAGATCTCCTCACTACCGGATCGAAGAATGAAACATCGTTGAAGGAGAAATATGCTTGATCTTTAACCATCTGATCGCCATCCATTCCGAACGAACCGTTTACGTGTACGACTGATAGAACGAAATATGATTATAACCCACCCATTAACAATCACTTGCCTCTGATTCTCGAGTCGATCTCCAACTTCGGATTTTTGTTATCGAAGAAGCGCATCATGTAGATGGTCACATCATGGCCGGCATTCACTAGCGTCTCCCCTATTCGCTTGTTCCAGAGAACCTAAAACTGTTTCCTCGACCTGATTAGAGCATTTCGTGCGAACTTGGCTGTTGGCCATATAGGGAGCGAAAATTGCGATTTTGTATTTGGCCTTTTCATCATCGTGAATTCCGATTACTTTCAATGCTTCATCAGGAGATGAAACGACTGGAGCTGATCTGTGGTTAGTGATGATCTTTGCAAGTGCCTTCCCTTTTTTTTACTAACGTTTAGTTAATATTCTTAAGCGAATACATTCTCGTTCAAGTTCTTTCAAGTTCACTCACTTTGTTTTGGATGCAGTCGACTCTGAAACCGATGCAACTATCAAGGAACAAAATAGAGCACATTGAAGCTGCCTCATCTGAAATAATCTGGGTTTGGTCTGTTTAAATATGAAGAAGCGCGAAATATAATTCCGACCAGTTCTTGTCATCAAGAGTGATCAGTTCAATGACTTCTCTCACGACTCGCCTTTATTAAATACGTGCGAGATCTATGAGGAAACAGTCGCAATCACCGAGAGATAATACACTCGGAGAGACACTAGAGATGTCATAGAGATTGTTGCGAAATCGCTTCGAGTTTGATCCTTAGTTTGAGAGAATGAGAAGAGTGAGCACGAAAAAAGTTGTGAAACTCTCCCTGATTGATGATGAAGAAATAGTAAGAGCGACACTCTTATCAGTTTATTGTGAAAGTTGGCGAGTGAGCAAGAATCTAGAGATGATCAGCAATGGTGAATTTTGTTTATTTTCTGATCTGCATCATTTGAATAATTTTTGTTTATCGCGATTATTGAACGGCAAAGACCATCGTTTCGTAATTGTGTATATCAAGCCCCCAGTATAGTTTGGATGAAATCCGTACAACTTTTTGCAAGTTGTTCCGGCGTTGCTTCGTTGTCTCGCGATAGCTGTGATAATTCATCCTTACTATTCAGTGATCTCAAAAAATGTCTTCTTGGAAATGTTTAAGAAGTTATATTTGTTATATCCAATATCAAATAACAGTGAAATGATTGTGTGCTCAAATAAAAAAAAAACATAGATCTCGACATTAAAAATATAATAAGGAAAGGATAATATATATGGATAATTTGACTTTTAGAGTTCAAATATTGTATACTGGTAGGTGACGGAGTGAAAAAAAAAGAGAAAACACTATTTATTATTTGAATTTTTTGAAGTAAGGTCCTCTACTCTCTGTCCAGAAAATATAATCCGCGTGATAAACCTAAAAGTACCGCTAATCGAGACAATAACTTCATTGTAGTTTACATTTTGTATGGTCGCACGAAGTAAAGCGTTAGTCCAGGATTGATCAAGGCTGGCATTACAGAAATCTGAAAAGGTTTCAAATAATAAATGATCCAATTTATACATACGTCATACACTAATCCTTCGATATCAGATGAATGAAGATCATAGAATATCTGTGCTATTGTAAGCGTGGAGAATATAGTCATTACGAAAAGTGGCATCACAGCGTGAATAGTTAGAGCCTAAATTGATTCAATGTTCTTTGTATAAATTATATTCATGCTTTTGCGAGAGATTCATGAGTGTTCCGTGTTCTCTCGCTCATATGTTTTGTCTTCTCTCGTAGCAAGGAAAGGAGCTGAACGACTATATAGCAGAAATATAACACAATACGATAATTGCTACAAATAAATGAGCTTCACCCTCAACAAACCTTCTTTCGAGTTACTGCAGTGTATGAATACACAGAAAATGGGAAAACAAGAGTGTATCCCAGGAAAAATGCGGGAACCGGCTTGGTGACGTCAGAATATCCTTAAAGATGCCTCTAATAAGAAAACTCAATCATAGTTTTTTTTAAATAAATACGTACCATACACTCCATAATCTTGTGAGTATCCGTCGTGATAAAATTGGTCGATCAGAAACTCCAATTTATTCCGCGAAGTAGTAGTCAGAACATAACCAATGATGTGTAATGTATGCGGCATAAATAGCATAATACTAATCAACTGAAGTTGCCACATTCTAGGAGGATCTTTTGCAAGCAATATCTGCGTTCTAAACATCGTAAATCTTAATGAAGCACAGTCTCGATAAATTTCAAACCTGTACCAAAACGAAACAGCAACAAGAGATCCAGAATGAATCATGTTTAGATTCATGAAATCAGTAGCGATTGAACAAAAACTGTTAGAGATCGATCTACATGGACCACTTGAGATTGTGATGACAGAAGATGAAGAAAAGAACAATCGTCCATTTACAAGAAAATGTGCAAAAATGGAACACGACTCAGTAATGCAAGTGTTGAAAAGCAAAAGTGAGTATGTCTGAAAAGTTCTTCAGTAACATTGATAAATGGTATATAGGTAAAACGCACTTTCAATGTCTTCGGAGTTTTCCTCGAGATGACAAAAACAGCGACACCATTTAGAAAAATACCGAAGATTATGGTAAACCCGTGAATCGCTTGATGTATCATCTGAAAGTAGTTTGAAATGGTGATGACGACAAACGTATGATAGAGCTCGTTAAAAATAATGACAAGAAATGTTATCGGAACAACGAGTAATTCAGAGAAAATCCAAAATTCTGATAATCTAAAAACTGGCTATACGTACAGCATAACTTCATGACACAGTGAATTTCAAAAATAAATGTTTCGAACTATAATTATCAGACTCCACAGACTGATATGTAACCCTATGAAGTTCATAGCGAAGAATGTAAAAGAAATTTTTCTGTTTTCGTGTTTTTAATGATAAATTTGTTGGCTATTCGCGAAAATTGTGTGCGTGTTTTTGAATCTTGTGACTTTATTTGTATCCTTTGTTCTTTATGGAAAGAATTTCACAGAATATCAACGAGGAAGGGGAATATATTGTGTTGGCGTGTACGATCATGTGAAAACAGACTAGCAGAGCGCTAGATGTTGTGTTTCATCGCTCCCTTCCCCCCACTGAATTGAACTGTGATTCACTGGTCATCTCAGGTCTCTCTCCATGGTAGCCGTCAATCATTCATATATTGCCCCCAATAGAGAGGAGGGGCGAGTCAGACACACAGTTTAGTGCGTCTGCCCCAACAATGAACCACCGTCTAGTGCTTCTCTGTCTAACTATACTCAATTTCAAACAGGTAAGAGTTTTAATGTAATATGCTTTGAGAAACATGTGAGCTAACATTAAGGTGCATTCACAATGTTACACCTCCACTGTTTCCTCGGAAGCCCGTAATCGAATTTACGGTCCAGTCGAACTTAAAAGTCAAGCAGAATGTGAACTGGCTTGCAACTGTGCGAGTGGATTCACGAGGTATGAAAAAGAATTCGGGCACCCATATCTTTAATATTTGTTTAATGGGCCGCAAATGAACACACTTCGTTCAGTGACTGTTCTTCGTTTTCATCAATTCCCGCCAGAAGTTGTCTCGCCTACTCATTCGATTCAATCTCTCTCAAATGTTCTCTTCTTGGGGACACGTTGACAAGCATGTGCTCGGAACCCGCGGTAAAATTATTTGAAAATACACCAACTAATTCAACTGAAACGTATTACTTATTTTTGTACTCTGAGTGGTTCGTTGAGACAATTCTCACAACTTTCCAGACCATCTATCTGCTGAGTTCGTGCTCTACGACCACCTCAACAATAACTTCCCCTTCAAAGAACTCGATGCTTCCCTCCACGACTACCACGCCAAGTGGGCCTTCCATTAGTTGCACAAGGAAATATCGCCTTGCAGATCCGTTGTGCGGACAAATTCCTGTTGACTCGAAGGTAATCTGTGGAAGCACCGGATACACTTGTCCTGCAGGATATTTGGTATGTGTGTTTCAGGACACCATTTGAAAATGAAGTGTGTCTTTCAGCCGTATCTCTCTTGTCTGATCTCGTCGGAGTGGAGCTACACTGGAGGATCGAATATCTACTGGAGTTCATCCAATTCCACCTGGATTGTCAACTATTCGACGTCGAATTACGGATTCGCTCAGTCGGCCGCACAGAATATCACGTGCTTCCCTGCTGCAGCGCCCACGTAAGTTGTGTCCTTCACCAATCATTTCAACATGAGGAAGACATCATTTAATATGTTTCAGATACACGGCTTGCTCGGGCAACATTCCTCGATACGGCAATGCCCTTCTCCTCGGGGATTCGTTCGGATGCATTAGTGGATTCACTTGGAACTACTTCAAATTGGTCGGAGGAGATGTCCAGTGGACGCAGCCAGTGTGCACTTCTGGAGGATGGACTTCGAGTGAAGGAGGAGCAGTTATGAATGGAGAGATCACGGAGATGTGGTGCCAACCGAATGGAAGTGGATGAACCATTTGCATCATTCACATATTCGGTTTTTGCTCGTAATTATTGAATTACATTAACCTCTGTTTAAAATGAGTATGTAGACAACAAAATCATATTCCCTTATTTATATCTTGTCTGGGTTGTATATGAAGCATCAATAAATGGAATAATTATTATGCAATGATGACAATTTTTTATGTGCAGTGAGTGCTACTCCTTGCTCAATGAGTAGGTAAAGCAGTTCTCCGGAAAGACTCCCATAAGGCGAAAGACTTCGTATGTCTCCTTCACTCCTTCGTGAGGCTGAATTTTTGTCTTGTTTTTATTATTTCAGACATCTACAGTATACCTCAAAAATAGGCAAGAACATGTAGAGCTCTCCAAGACGAGAAGCATAATCGGTAATACCCCGTACGTCTCTGAACATTTCGATATTTCATTTCGAAATCTGACATTCATACTACCTAACGTAGTGGTGAAGTTCCTCGACCGCTTCTTGTCGGTATTTTTCGCTCATCTTAGTAATTTCTTCACTGGGTGGAAGACCATCTGGAATTAGCCCTCGTAGACAACTTCTTCACTTAAATTGTTACTCACTTGACGCCCAGAACATGAGAACGAGAACTGCGAGAAATTCTTCTTCATCAGGATTCACTCTCTCCATCAATAATCGCATTCTCTCGATTGAGGAACGGCATTTGTTCACGACCATTCTAAAATTATGATATCGATTTGTTAATAAACAAAACATTACATACCTCTTAGCCTCCTCTAAGTCGCCTTTCATCTCTTCGTTGTCATCGAAGAAATGTTCAGCCACTTCTTCAGATATCCAGAGTGTGTAGCTGTAGAACGTCCTGTTAATGAAGTGATTTCGAAATTAAATTGAACAGATACTTTCTTCGAAAAAAGTTAATCCAACCAAAACATACCTGTGAGAAATGTCGGAAAATACCTTCCTCGCGCGATTGAATCCTTCGAACATTCGAAACACAAAGAAGAACTTGACTGTGATCATCCACTGAAATATAAATACTAAATTTAATCGACAAGATTGCTTTGTAGGGTGGTGTAATTCAACTTATGATTAGTGAACAGCAGCGAGTATCGTTCGATTGAGTATCGTACTAGTTGACCAGAGGATAAGAGCTATGGAATAAAGAGGATAGTGAAAGTTCAATTGAGACTCGTAAGAATTCTCCTCTCTCCCCACGAAAACCGAACGACACGGAAAAATCCCCGAGCGCGCTCATTTCGCACACACTTTTTGATTCGCTCTCTGCATTAAAGGGTCGCTTCAAGCTCGGTCAAGCGAGCGACTCGCTTGGCACTCAGTCAACGACCCATCCCCTGATATCAAGAACTCAGGTAGCTAGATATTTATGGTCATTAATTTAAAAGGCGTATGAATTTAAAGCGTGTTTTTTCACAAGGAGGGGCATCAATAACTTTCTAGATGAGTTCCGATGCCAGATGATAGATTCTGTTTTTTCGTTGGAACTGAGTTGCTAGATATGTTTCTCCGAGATTGGACTTATTCCAAGTGACAAATGATCGTACAGACAACGAGAGATAATAGAGCCTATCCCTCTTTAATGGAGTCACTACTAACCTTTTCTCCGTCCGATAGATGACCGAATTCAGGAAAACTTGAAGTGCCTAGCTCCACAATGCAGGTCAACAGAAGCCGATTAGCGTTATTCGATGTAGTGTAAGTAGCTGGGTACACCGGCTGAAAGACAAATCTGAGTTCACCCACTATATAGAACCTTGAACTCACATGATCTCTGAGCCTGATTTGCATTGGGGAAGGGGGATTCTTCCGAGAGTTTAGCTCTCCAGTTAAACGGGCGAAGCACATTTTCCTGAGAGAAATATACCCATTTATAATCATCAAATAAAGGACGTACTCATATGCCGTTCTCACTCTGTTTATAAGTGGACGAGCTCTTATATTCTGATTATTCCTATTGGAGACGGCAATCGAGCTGAATTGAACAACGATAACTTCATTATTATCGTCCAACCCACCTTCTACACGGCTCATGAAGTAAACTTGAGTTTACGGGCTGATCGAACATCTGCGAAATCGGAGATTCTTTTGTTCTCATTTCCGATATCAATATTTTTCAGAATACATTGGTTGTTTTGCATCTAACAGACAAAAGAGAAGATTATCAAACTATTTTACTGGATCTTTTGCTCCTGATTGTCGCAAAATCCTCTGAAGGTGAAGAAGTCGACACTTTCGACAGTTCAGTTCTGCAGTTTTTTCTTTGTTTCATTACTTCAATCTGCTAATAATAACCATTTCCGGAGGCGCATTGATTTGTTCCCGATCTGCACACAAACGATTCATTCTTCTCAGACGAACGTCTGAATGTCGGGGGATGCTTACTAGCTACTTATAACAATACTTTTTTGCATCAAGACATAAAAGCAAAGAACACTTGCACTCATTCAAAATCATGTGACGACACATTCTTGGCACACTTCTACTCCATTATGTTGAAAGAGCGCATTGGTATCGATTCGAGAGTAGAAAGATTTATTTGACGTACCGATAGAAGACAGTGCACGCTCTACACACATCAATGCCCATATGAGCGATGTTCGTCGGACCATCGCAAACGAGACATTCGCGATGCTGAAGAAACAACAAATGAATAAAATGTTATAGACATGCATTGGAAAAAGGGAGTAATTGAGAAATTTCTGACCAATCTCTTCGTCCTCCCGAGAGGTGGCATTCCTTTGTATTCAAATTAGTTTTATATTTTACAAAATGGAGTAAAAGAATAAAGCAGAAAGGGCGAGTAGAAAGACAGAGAAGCGTTGTATATACACCCTTCGCTCTCTCTCACACATACTCTCTCTCTCTCTCTTTCCCCTCTCCATCTTCTCTCGCTCTCTTTCGCGCTGAAACATCGACACACTGAGCACACGGAGAGTTGAATCGGTAAACACGCGCGGATTTCCGAGCAGAATAACACGAACAAATCAGTCACAATATCTTTATTAGTCTTCACTGCGGAATTGAGATCTCAAGACAGGCGAACGGATTTGAGTGTGTAATCGAAGAGTTCCTTTGCTGCGGCCTCATCATTGGCTAACGAGGACTCGTTAGCCCGCTTGCAATCCTGTGATCAACGTGATCAATTATTACAACAAGATAATATCATACAGAATAATATCCGCCAGATACACCCTTCACTTCGGACGAAAGTGCGAGATAAAGAGTCGTCATGGCTCCATCTTTCTTCGACTTCATAAGCACTCCACTGCAATTGGTTTATTCTTTATTTGTAAAATGTAAATCTACTAACCCTACGGCGTTTAAGACTTTAGCTCGCATTCCAAAGTGACGACCGAGCTCGGTTTTAATTACACCTGAACAAATCACAAGTGACATTCAGATGCTTGCTCGTTTGCAATGAATTACCCGGATGGAGGCAATTTACTGTGATGGGGCTTCCCTTTTCCTTTAGACGACGAGCCAATTCCTTAGTGTACATTATCTGAAATTCATATTAATTTCATATTAATTTTTTTTTATTCCTTACATTCGCCAATTTGGATTTGTTGTATGCCTCGATTCCTCCGTGGAAACCAGCCTCTGTATCGACTGTAGACATATTCAGCTTTGGGCTCTGCAATCAAACAATTAATAGTTTCAACTGTAGTGGAAACTCACTAATGAGTGAGCATCGCTTGACACAATCACAACTCTTCCTTCATCCGATTTTGCGATGAGAGGAAGAAGAAGCTGAGTGAGTAGCACGGGGCATGCAGTGAGAAATATTATAATTTCCAATGCTTAAAAATACCAAGATGATTAGCGTGCCACGTCGATTCGTGTCCATCCGTTGTCAGTTCAAATGAAGACATGGCCACTCCCGCATTGTTAATGAGAACGTCCAGACAAGATTCCACTGTATTATTGTCATTTCCAATTCGATCAATAGAATTTCATGGAGAAGACTCACATTCACTCAGTTTCGCAGCACATTTTGTGGTACTCTCGAAGCTGCTTAGATTGCATGAGAGAAAGATGAGACGACTGGCATCACATCCACCCTGTGATCTTCTGTTTATTGAAACCACAATATATCAATACCGTAATGCAATACACGAAAGCTATTTTCTTCGATTAGTTCTCATTATCGTAGGCTTGTTTTCGCCTTTCCCTTCTGCGAACAATTAACGTACCTCGATCATTTCTTTCCTCGCAGCTTTCGCACGTTCCTCACTACGACATAACATGTAGATCTGCACAGTCAATGCTTGGAATAGAGAAACGGAGGGAAGAATACCTTTGCCCCTCTCAGATTGAGCTCTTTCGCGGTTTCCAGTCCAATTCCAGTGTTGCAGCCTGTGACTGCCATCACTTTACCCACTGCAGATACACACGATAGCATCGTTATCTATAAAGACAGCATTTTATAAAATAAATATAAATAGTATAAATAGTAGGTATGAAAAAGGCTCAACATATACGAAATGCAGAGCTGTACGACAGGAAACTCAACTAACATGTGAGAGATAAGAAAAGGCGGAGACTACCAGAGATATCAAGATATATCCAAATGAGAAGAAATGACATGAGTCTGCGAATATAACCCTTTGAGGTGTAATCAAAACAGAACTCGGTCGCCATTTCGGAGCCATAGTGAAAATCTTCCACTTTGTTGGGCTATTCAGAAATTCTCGTTTTCATGAAAACGAGAAAGGAAGGTGTTCAGACTTCCATCCACCTGATGCTATCAACTGAAGTTGAAGGAATGTCAGGAGGATATTTTTCTGGAAAATTTCGAAATAGTTTTTGAGTTTCATCTCGTTTATTTTCATTGAAAGAAATCACCAATATGTTGAGAATTGTGACCGAGCGGGAGAGTTTTCCAATGGGAAAGACGATGAAGCATGTAAAGAACTCTATGACTATAGTTTGAAGACAATCGAAACCGCAAAAAGCTCAATCTGAGATGGGCAATTCATATATCCGTTCACCCATTTCGAACCTCGAGTGCACTAGATCGAATGAACTTTCTGGTACTCTCGAAGCTGCTCATATTGGATGCGAGAAAGATGAGACGACTGGTATCACATCCACCCTGTGCTTACTGTACTTTGTGTTTATTGTAATGAGAGTGACTTTCCACCGTATTCAAATTCAAAAGCATATTTCCATCAGCCAGTTCTCATTATCGTCCGCTTGTTTTCGCCTTTCCCTTTCTATGAAATTTTCTGCGCATGTTCCTCACTTCGACACAGCATGTAGGCCTAGTGCATTCTAGGTTCGAAATGGATGAACGGACAAATGAATACCTTTGCCCCTCTCTGATTGAGCTCTTTTGCCGTCTCCAAGCCAATAGCAGTATTGCATCCGATGACTGCCATTACTTTGGCCACTTCAGAAACATTCTCTCTGAATTGACAGCCGCACGACGGCATTATTATCTGTAATGAGAACAGGAGGGAAAGGTATGAAAGAACATAACTAAATGAAGAGAAGTATGATAAGACTGTAAATTCAGCTAACTCGTGCATGCGATAGATAAGAAAAGACGGAGAGTGCCAGAGATATCAAGAGATACCCTAGTGAGGAGGAATTACATGAAGCACGTGGAAATGAGACTTGCGACTAACTTCAAAATGCGTATGAACACATTTGTAAAATAGTCCTTACACATCTGGATTAGGATATGCCCCTTGACAACAATTCATTGGTTCTCAAACTTCTAAAGGTTCTAAGTGTTTGAGACTTCTACAGTTTGAGACGGAAAGTCGGCGAGAAAAATGGAGATCATTTATCATTCATGAATATCACAACTCAAGCGAGGCCGATGGTTTTCAAACTGTGATCATAGAGTTCTTTACACGCAGCATCGTCTTTCGCATTAGCGCATTCAGATGATCGAGCACAATCCTTTAAATAATTTTTTAAGTTGCAAGGAAATTAGAAGAATCAAAAAAAGTAAATTAACTCACAGCGAAATATGAACCTGAGACTCCTTCGACTTCTGTTGCAAGAGCGAGATAAATAGAAGTCTGAGCTCCTTCCTTCCTCGATTTCATGAAGAATCCGCTGGAATGAAACGAATTTCTTCTCACTTTTCTTCGACAATGGACATACCCAAAAGTGTGAAAGATTTTCACTGCGACTCCGAAATGGCGACCCAGTTCAGTTTTAATCACTCCTGAAACTTTTGCTTTCTCAGACTCTCATCACAATGTTTCCTAACCAGGATGAAGGGAGTTCGCTGTGACCGTGCTTCCCCTCTCCTTCAGTCGTCGTGCAAGCTCACGTGCATACATCACCTACGATTTTTATCGGATTTTATGTTTTGAGTCAGCACTCACATTAGCCAGCTTCGACTTGTTGTAGGCCTCCAGCGGTCCTTTGTATCCTTCTTCGATGTCGACCTTGTTCATATCCAGTTTTGGACTCTCAAAGATCAAAGATAATACAGGGAAATGTATACTAAGCTGACCCTCTTGTGAAGGTCACTGGCAACCATGACCACTCTTCCTTCCGCAGATTTCTCGATGAGTGGTAGCAATAGCTCAGTGAGCAGCATTGGTCCTGAACAACAATTAATCGGTTGTTGAAATCTGTTCACCGATCTCTCCGTCTCAGCATTGGAATGTGCCTACCCAGATGATTGGCCTGCCATGTCGATTCGTGTCCGTCTTCCGTCTTGCTGAACTCACTCAACACCATTCCCGCATTGTTCACGAGCACATCCAAATGAGATTCCACTGCAACATTCCTACTCTTAACAGGACTCGACCGATTCAACTAACATTCTCCAAGTCTCTGTGCGCACTTTCGGACGCTATCGAAGCTGGACAGGTCACATTTGAGGAATATTAGGCGAGACGCGTCACAGCCGTCCTGTAACCATCAGTACCTTGATGTTTTTCAGGAAATATGCCATCGAAATGCCAACACACTATCTCTAACCTGCACCATCTCTGCCTTCGCTGCTTCTGCGCGTTCTTCAGTGCGACACAGCATGTACACCTGCAATTACTCGAGAATGGGAATATAATATCGAACGTAGTCTACCTTCGCTCCTCGTAGATTCAACTCCTTCGCTGTCTCCAATCCAATTCCCGTATTGCATCCTGTGACAGCGACCACTTTGCCCACTGCAGACACATTCTCCTTGAATTTACCGCCACTTAAGAAGCCCATGACCGACTGTCTTCCTTCTGGAATGGACCACGAGTGAATAACAATGATAAATACAATGGAGGCAGCGATTGAAAACAAGCGACTGACGAGAGGGGATTCTCGTGAGAGAGAGTTATATGGAGGAGGGATGGAGAAGAACCGAGAAAAGTGGACACAAACTAGAGACTGGGGGAGAGGAGACAGAGAAGTGTTACTTAGCGTCAACAGTAAAGTCGAACAGAGAGCCATTGCGTCAGGCAGAGAGGGAAAGAGAGTGCAGAAAATGTAAACAAAATTGCACACTATGAATAAAAAAAGAGAAAAATAGATGGAATCCTTAGTGAAAACACACGAATTGCAATGCAATATGCCATTATCACATTTTAAAATTATCCCATTTTAAATTTGCTGTGACTTGTTGCCTGAACGATTTCTTTGACCATTTCATCTGATGTTTCATCACCTCAAACCTTTGAAATCGTCATTTGGAATATTCTGTTGATGCATGCATGCTGTGCTAAAGTGTCCCGCTTTGTACACAACTGCAGTGTCTCTATTCTCTCCCCACTCCCATCTCTTCTTTCTCATCGCTCTCTCTCGCTTTCTTCTCTTTTTCTCAGTCTCTCACTAGATGCATCACTCTCTCGTCTGCTATCATTATCGTGAATTATATTTTGCACTCTGTTCCAATCGATCCGTCTTCGATCGATGATGCAGCCAAAACTGGATATTAAAAATGAAAGGTTTGAGAAGAGATTTTAGAGATTTTTCTGGTCTTGCTATTAGCAAATAACATAAGGAATTAAAATTCAGGCGCTGTCTAATATGCGGAAGTGAATCAGAAGGAGCCAATTCGGGCGTTGACTCTTGCCGGTTAATTTCTCGACTTTTTTTATGACAATATG
Organism: Pristionchus exspectatus; assembly: GCA_911812115.1. Taxonomy (NCBI): domain Eukaryota; kingdom Metazoa; phylum Nematoda; class Chromadorea; order Rhabditida; family Neodiplogasteridae; genus Pristionchus; species Pristionchus exspectatus. The sequence goes on from OU461582.1 coordinate 14,259,858, forward strand.
TAAGAATTTCAAGAGCATGTTCCGCTTTCTTTCGCCGGACAGTGATGGTAAATATGAAATACACGTGCAAATGTGAGAACAAATGTGATCTATCTAGAGGTATTGCTAATTCAGCCAGCAACTTAAAAACAATAAATTGTTGAGGAAATGGACAGCCGAAGCACAAACGGATTTGCCGATCCTGTAGATTTGAACGATGCCTCAATATTGGAATGCTTCCTGAGGGTAAAAATTAGCATGTTCAAACTAATTTATGATAATTTGAAGAGGTAAATATTTCCGTTCGCCATTCTTCTTCTGATAGAGATACTCCCGGACCTTCCCAGCCAATCGAGGTTTGTTTCTAAGAAAATTAAAATATCAACCAACTTTCGATCCAGGATGATCTCTTTCTCAAATCGTACACAAATCGTATCCCTCTGCTATCTAAGACTGCATCGCTCTACCAGTGAGAAATCCTGCTCGGAATTCCGTGAAAAATCAGGAATATCAGTCTTTCACGAAGCCGTCGTTTTTACTCCGAGCTTGAATTACTACCGACAACATCTAAGAAGCCGAAAGAAGTCGATTCCATTGAAGCTCATCAGGTAGGTTGCTCGTCGTTCTTTATTCAGAGAAGATCTCTTTATTGTATCCGTAAAAGAGTGATGATTAATATCAACCCTGCAGTTACATCCATGCGACGTAGTATTGGGTGATCATTTGTGGCGATCAAATCTACCGTTCATTGTTGAATTCTGTGGCGATACCTTTGGGGAATTTGCTAGTCTGGAGAAATCGGACAAGGTAGGATTGAATATTTTGGGCATGTATTTTAATTATTTTTTTCAGTTCGATCTCTTTCGATCTTTCGTCGCTACACTCTTCATTTACGAGCTTGAGGAGGCGAGTGCAATGCACAATCTCGAGAAGGAAAACAAACGGTTGTTCAATAACGTTCGACCCATTTGATTGCTTCATGATTTTTCAACTTCAGTCAAGTTTCCCGCACAACGTATGTAGATTATGGGAGACCGGATCTCTTTTGGAGCAATCGAGAATCGACAGCAGACAATAAGTTCCTTGAGTGGGTGGTTTATCCGTTTCATTGTAGAGAATGTCCCATCTAAGGACATGGGCGGAAGCGTGCAGTACTCCCATGCATCATCGATACTTTGCGTCCTTCCGTGATCTTAAACCAACGGTGATCGAGCGAGCAGCGATCGTCGCTCTTCTCTTATGGAATATTGATGGTGACGGTTTACAAATCACTCTCCCTACTACTTTATGCACAACTAACGGTGCATCAAAAGTGATATAATTGTCTATTTAATCATCCAAGACTTGGACATGTGTATCTCCGAGGAAACTCTCACGTTGTGCAGTGAAGTGCGATCACGAATCATGCACGAGTTACATGTCTACTACACGTTAGCTCATACTTCCTTATAACTAAATGAGAATATCATTTTAGAGAAGTTGTGAATCAGCACGAATACAGTATGAGACTGGGAAAAGTTATCGATCACATACACGAGACTAACGTAAGATCAGTGACTAATACAAGCATCAAGCAATTTCTTAGGAGCATGCACGCAAAATGAGAACGGAACTTCTCATGTATGTGATGATCGGAGCGATGAAACCAGAGACCACATTTTTCGACTTAATCCGTGTTTAATCGATAAAGAACTAACAGGAAGAGATCGTATTGTGTGAACCGCATCAAACTACACTATGAAAGTACCATTTTGTGCCCTTTGTGTGCTCGCAATCTCTCTTTCGCGTGTCTCTTTCTCTTCTCTTCACTTTCGTCTCTTTCTCTCTCTCTCCATTCTTCCACTCACGCGGAAGACAAACGAAGATTCGAGTTGTTGTGCTGTCTCAATCTTGCCTATTTCGCAAAAACACTTCATTTTTAAATGAGAAAATCGTTTTCCATTTAGCGCTTTCTGTAATGAAGACATCATCGCCAAGGAACATTGGGAGGTTTGTGGCCGTTTAGTGAAAATTAATAATAGTTTGACTATCTACTTTTAAAAGGTCGAAGTATCGTATTTATAGAGCTAGAATTCAGTAATATGATAGCTAGCAATGCAATACTTACATGTCACATGTCAATCGAAATAAATTCTTCCAGATACTGCCTCATCTGTGGCGGCACTTCAGAGGGAGCGAATTCAGGAGTCGAATCTTGTAGGTTCGCAAATACCCTCTTATTAGTGTGCAATCTTCTTTCTAGAGCGTGTTCTGCATTTTTCCGTCGGAGTGTTGTTGAAAGTATGAAATACGTCTGCAAAAACGATCTCAAATGTAAGATCATGAAAGGTTAGACAACTTTGAATTAGTCATTCATGAAACGAAATGCGTAATGGTCTCCAGAGCAGAAGAGAATGTGCCGGGCTTGCAGACTTCGGCGATGTCTGGAAGTTGGAATGTTACCTGAACGTGAGAATAGAAACTTGAAGAACTGTCCAACTCAGAAAATTGTAGATGTAAAAACGGTGACTCGTCCTTCTTCAGTTGATCCCGAAATTGCCGGACCGTCCAAATCATTTGGCGAGGTTAGAAAGATCTTTCGGACTTTTACGCCATATCTCCCATTGCAGGATGATGACTTTCTCAACTTGCACGCAAGCCGAATCCCGCTTTTGACAAAGATTGCGAAGCTCTACCAGTGAGATCACAATTTGCGGGCATTGCTTTTACCGAAATTTCAGTCGTTCCCGCACCCGCCGTTTCTATTCTGAATTGAGCATTCTTCCCATGGATGCGAAAAAGCCCGATTCATCTAAGGATCCAATCGAAGCACAGCAAGTAATAAATTCATATTTGAAAACTTGACGATTAGCGATGTTCAGTTGCACCCATGTGATGTTTACTTGGCGGACAATTTATGGAAAACAAATATGCGATTCATAACTGACTTCTGTACAGAAACGTTCGAGGAATTCTCTATACTCGAACAAACGGAGAAGGTTGATTTCCACTCTGAACTCAAATAATGAATAAAATAATTTTTCAGTTCGACCTCTTTCGATCATTCATTGCGACATTATTCGTCTACGAATTGGAAGAAGCAACTACACATAATCGACTCGAACTGGAGCACAAACGGTTAGTATCTTGCATGGTTTTGACTCTGTGATACCTTTGTTCAAGGCAAATGTCTCGTACAACCTACGTTGATTTCACTCGTCCGGAACTTTTCTTCAGTAAACGAGAATCCACCGCGGATGACAACTTTTTGAAGTGAGGCATTGAGGCACATTTGATTTGTGAAATTGTTACAGAACTTGGTCAGAGGCGTGCAAGGATCCAGCTCATTTTCGCATGTTAGCATATCTGCGAGATCTGAATTTGAGTGTAATTGAACGGGCTGCTATTATTGCGTTGTTGTTCTGGAACATCGACGGTTAGTGTCTATTTGTAAACTGTGTGATCAGTATCCATTAGATTTACGGTACTATTTGTGTATCCAACTACGAAATGTCTCACTGTATCGTTCAGATCTGGATATGAGCATTTCGGAAGAGACTCTCACACTTTGTTTATCAATGAGAACGCGAATCATGAGAGAACTCCACGTTTATTACACGTTTGTTACGCATTCAAATACCATTGATACATTGTTACAATTTCAGCGAAATTCACCGCAAAGAGGAATACTGTCTTCGATTAGGGAAGATTCTCGATCATTTGTATGAGACAATTGTGAGTGATCAAGCTTGGAATTGTTCGTCAAGTCTTTTCGCTCAGTCTCATGCTCATGGAATGCGAACGGAGTTGTTGATGTACGTGATGATCGGGGCAATGAAACCAGATACTACACTTTACGATCTCATTCGAGTTTGAATTCCGATAAATCTTTTTCTCATGTTATCATACTATTTTTTGTCATAAATAATCACTAGAATGTGATATTTTGAAGTTGCATTCCCGAAAAAAATTGCAGCGTTATTTTATTCTTAAAGGGGGTGGGTGGGCATCAATCAAAGTTGGTAAGTCACACTACGATGAGCCTGCATCATAGCAATCCTTCCGTAATCAGGCAGAAAGATCACTGTAGCGCGTATCTTAGTGGGTTGTGCTTTTGCTTAGCTATCCAAGATCCGCTGGTTCGACTCCCGCCGAGTACAAACCTCACCATTGCTGCTATTCTCGACTGTCAATCCAATAAAATCAATATCTGAGTATGTCTGCACGATCAATGAGACTTTAAAATTCCGTAGCGAGGTTTAGAGGCATTTATAGCACTTCGGATAAAGTGATCTCTAAACGAGTAGGCATTCTCTATCATTCCACGTTGCTAGTTAAAGAAGCAGGAAACCTCATGAGTCTCACCACGAAAACCCTGTGTTTGAAAGGAAAGTCAGTTCGTGATCGCTTTTCATTTTTTCACTACCGTAATCCCAAGCCCAATATGTTGACGCTGTGCTACACTGGGTGAGTACTATATGCCCACCAATTTTGGAGTGATTTGATTTTTTTGACTAATGCCAAGGTTCATCAGAAAGTTTTTCACTGACTCAGAAACTCCCTCTTATATCAGTGAAAAGATGACATAAATTGAGATTGTAAATTTCGAAATCCAACGTATTCGTTGGATGCGTGCCGTCTCCGCTCCTTTTGCATACTGAGAGAGGGAAGAATCCCACGAACTGGTAGGATATTCCTGGAAAGGTGAGAACAATCATCAGGTCACAGAAGGAAGTTTCTTGTCTAGTTTAGCAGATGTCGAGGGATCAATCCCCTCTGCAAAATAATGTGGGAATTTTAGGAAATGAAGTGTTGTGTGTGTGGTGGGTTATCTCACTGTGATGTGGAGTCTTTATTTCCGTTTTGTATCGATTTTGATTGCTGTGAAAAGTTGCATGAGAGTATTAAAAGATGCTATATTCTCCAAGGATAGTGTATCAGATTCAGGATGATGATGTGTTTACAGTACAAGCGAACCAATGAAAAATATTTTTGGACATGAATGATGTTTGGTTATGGGACTTGTCTTGTCTTGATACTGTTAATTCCCTTATATTTCCTACGGACAAGATGTCGGGGCCAGTATGAGAACGATTGAAAAACCTGAAAATTCAAAAACAAAATATTCAAACGAATATGGAACCTTCGATAGTTTGGCACATAGTAGATTGTAACCAAAGGGACGATTGCAGATTGAAGTTGGAGAAACTGAAGAATTACCGCAATAAATATTCGAAAGCTTTTTTTCCCTCACAAAGAAGCAGGAATCGAGAAAATTTTCCTCGTGGATAATCATAAATTGTCCGCTAAGAAATATAAATCCAGGCCAAGTTCCGGATGTTGAGAGTATTGCGTGCACTGTTATGCTCTGAGAGAATATTTTAGTTATTTATTTGGCGAAGATATTTCATAATAAATGCCAATATTACTTTAATCAATCCTTCTTGTAGCTGCTTTGATTTGGGTGACAACTTGCTTCGAATTTTCGCAAGAACTTTTAGTACATTTCGTCGTCGAAAGAACATAAAAATAAAGACAAAAGGGACAACTGAAAGTTACAGTTTCATCATAGACACATATTAGACACCTCACTGAAAGCATACAATGCATTTACGCTGAGGACGTGAATTGAGAGAGAATCGTGTCCTTAAGCATACAAATTATTTCTGGTCACAACGTAGCCAAAAGAAACCATTGATAGGTAGTTTTTCCTCAATAAACTCGGGAAAGATTTGCTTCACGATCTTCTCAAGAACAGAAGTTTCTGTTTGGTGGTACCACACATTCACCTGAAGAAAAGAATTTCAAGAAGAATTTCAAGAATTTCAATTTCAAGAGGAAAATAATATACATGAAGTAAAATGCACAAGATGGCAACTGGGAGGATCCATATTTCAATCAGTGGTGAGGTTGTTTGATGAAGCATCTGAGATCTAAAATAAAAGTGTACTGTGCTGATCCTGATGTTTATAGTATTATTAGCATGATGCCACGATTTATAACTTAAACCTGAAGATGAGTTGAAATGAAGTGATAAAAACTGTGCAAACGTAACAGCAAACAGTCATTGTGTGAACTGAAGTGAATGCTCGCAGAATTCGATATCATAAACTCACAAAAATAACAGAAGGAGGCTGATACATTAGAACAGACACCAAGGGAGGCAAATATGGTAGTACCGGGAATAGGAATAAGCCTGAAAGTGTAAGTGAGAAAATACTTCGTGTTAGATAAATACCGCTGCATCGATAGAATATTCGCGGTTGCCGACACCAATTCGAATATGCATTCTTGAAAAATAAGAATGGCGTAATTCCTTGAATCTTTTTTTACATATCTAAATGTAACACATAATACCGGAATGACTTTGTCGTCCTCTTTGCAATGATCACGATAAGGAGGAAGTTAGCTAGTATGGAGATTAAGGCGACGAAATAGTGAAGATGAAGAATTACGGACATTGAAGGTTTCTCCACTGCGCACCGTGAATACGAGGATTAGAGGAGAGTTGGTCAAATTGACGGATAGATAATACAGCGTTATCGAACAATTGTGGGATACAACGATAATGCTAAACACATACGGCGAAACCTACAATAAATTGTTGTTTCCATAAGGCTACCGTGGGAAATCAGCTCCACTGTTATAGTGTTATGATTTGATTTCTCTTATTGGAAATGGAATAGTTATTGGAAAATCTCCTGTTCTTCCTCTACATACAGTGCGAGAACAATGCGGTCTCATGTTGGAACTCCCATTTTATAGGGGATACGAAAATAGGGGATACGAAAATATGATATTGTCCCCAATCCATACGGTCAGGGACGAGATTGCCCAGATATACAAATGGGATTTGGAGCACTCTTTTGTAGAGTCTCCGAGCTGATCAAGATGGAAAAACATGTAGTAATGAAAACAGAAGATTGTCCGTAGACGTAGATGGTAGTTGTGAGTATAAGGCTTTTATCTCATAATGCCAAACACTCTACGACGAAGCATCGTAAATGGCATGCATTCGATCACAAAAATAATGGACGAGAATGCGAGTCCAATAAAGAAAAATTCGAGAGGAATCAGCATTGCCTCCATAGTCATCGCTGTTTCTTCAGCACTGAAGAATGGCTTGTGAGCTTCTCGGAACTTGTCCGTCTTATCCAAATACTCCATTGGAATCGTCCGACGAAGGATTATTCCTTGCATCTTAGGAGAATGAATTATAGATGCAGTAAGACACTATACTTACATTATCCCAAGTATACACTGATTCGAGCAGAAAATTAATTTTCTTCACTATTTTACTCGAAATGTTTCGATTATACACGAAATTATAGGGATCTCCCAAGAGAATGGAGTCTTTGACCCATTGCACGGGAGAGGGCTGATCGGCAGAGAGATAGATCCTATAAAGTTCCTGAATTGCACAGCACCGGCCGAACTGACAGAATCGAGAGGGGACGAGACGAATGAATTCGAAACCAGGATAAGTTTCATCGAGTGATCAAGAACGGAGTATATACTACTAAGGCTGGTGGCAAGTAACGAGGTATCCATGGACTAACATTGAGAGTGGGCATCGCTCTGCGAATGAATCGTTGGATAGATAATAGATGATATCTCCATCATAAAAGAATCCGATCATCGATCGATCATTGCACACAATTTCGAGTCTTTCGTCCGTAGTATCACCGTAGAAGACGTTTCTCTCACTTCCGAACATCGATATCAACTAGAAAAAATCATGACTTAATTGGGTTCTTGAAATTTGATTGCTTGAATAAACTAACATCGGTTGAAACAAACTGCGTGTTACCCGACTCAATGACGACCTTTCGCCTTCCCTGGGCGAACTGTGCGTAAATAGCCTATCCGTAAATAGCCTGAAGTTTATTGTTATTACATTTTGTGAAAAAAACTTTACGTTGGTGGTCGAGCCGTCACGATTACTGAATTTCCCTTGAAATAGCAATTGTGAATGTACATTAGAGCGACAAAAGCGTTGAAGATGAAACAGTGAGCAACAATGTCAATGAATCCAGCGATGAACTGAAATTGACACTCATTCTTTACGTTGGAAATAAAGCTGACCTCAACATAGTAAGGAACGAGTCGATGACGAGATCCATTGATCCTCTTCAGTATATTTATCCTAGCTACTATTGCGTCAGTGACAAGATAAAGAACGAGAATGATGAGAAGTAGATACGGTTTGAAGACAAGGTAGAAATTGAGATCAGGTGAACTCTTCAGTGGTCTCGTTTCTCTTGCAACTTCGAGGAAGACCATCTGAGGAATGTATTCTTTTCTTTTTTAAATATCGTTTATTGAATGAATGATAAACCTTCTCCCATAAAACAGTGGTAGAGTATCTCGATTCGAAAGCATCCTCTGCATGTAGATAGTCAGCATCGACCGGAGCGAAAATCTGATATTGTATATTGGTCTAAATTAAGCACTTTTTTGATATAACCTCTCCCCTGTCAATAGCTCCGCCGAATAGTTTTGTGCACGAATACTCGTCACATATCTCTGTAATGGTGAGGTTCATTCAAGTGGCTAACATTTACCCTCTGTTTGCTCGTTGATGCAAGACGCATGAATTTACACTAAGGATCTTTATTCTCGAAAATATCGTTCGACCAAGAATCAAATAAACGAACGAGAGAAGTTGTAGTGCACAAACTCGTGGCTGGTGCACCCTAGCATCTTAGAGACCGCTCGCCAGAAATTGACTAGGGATCCCTACAAATGATGAATGATATATCTGTTCTTCTTACAGCATCAAAGGACATCATTGAGTGATTATGAAGTGCTTACCTTGAATTTGCCAATTTCAGCCCAGTAAAAGTAGGGAAAGAACTCGATCTTATATCCGAGCTTGAGTACTCCATCAGGGCAAGCTTCAGAAAAAGTGACCATCTGACATTTCGAAATTAGAAACACGTAAAAATTGAATATCTCACAAAAATTTCATTAAAGCATTCGTTGAGTTTTTTACGAAGAAAAAAGAGTAAGAGTAGAAGGGGAAGAATGAAGCCTAGAATGCCAGCTGGAGGAAAATGGAAGATAGTGGTTGGAAATACTATGTTTGCCTTCATTGGGCCTTGCCTGCCTTGAGTATTCAATTAAAAGACAAAATGGAGCGAAAGGCCCTGACTAGTGTTTGATAATTGCAGCAGAGTATCAAAGAGGGATGGGTTGAGGTCTCATCGTAACTGTTTTTACTGGCAACGTGTTTATTACGGAGATTCTTCACTGGCGACACATCCAATCAATTTTTGCAGGGATGCTATTTCTCCGCTTCAGAAGGTTCGGTATTGAGACGTGCTAATAGATACACAACTGCAGCATACGATGACTATTTGTTATTGCATTCGAATTCTGTACAATATTTCTTCCGCTGATTCTTTCGTCGATCTGGATTATCTCGCAACTTGCAACGAAAAAATTGCATTCTCCAATATTGTGGAGTTCACTTGGAGAATCATGATAAATGGCTATTCACGGAGACAATAAAGAGAATACAACATCAGAGTATTATCTTATGCTGCGAAGGGATTGAACAGCATTTGCGAGAACTGCATTCATTCCTTTAACACAATCAACGCGTTCTATAGCTAGTTTGTCTTCCTCTAAATGTGTTAGTGTGAAAATATCAATTTCAAATACATTCATTGGGTTTCTGTAACATGAATAGTGATCATGGACGCTTCTGATCTAAGCGTAAGTCTTTTCTCTCTTTCATGTTCCAGTCTTGTCAATGGGAATATTCTTGCTTTCTGTCGGAGAACCTTTCAAATGATGAACTCTTCGAGTGATCGAAGACAGTTTGCTCACATGGCGGAAAATGGTGTTCGTTCGAACCTGCACGTAGAATTGACCCACAGAATTAAACATTGATATCGGCTGAAATTTTAATTATTAATATGATACTCAAAATGGGCGTGATTCTCACAACAACAAGCAACCGAATGCCGAAGATAATACAATCCGGTAGAAAGGCAATGGAGAAATACATAGCGAGAATGATAAGCAAGAGAGGATATACGTAGAAAATTGAGACGATTGCGGTCTTAATTTTGTTTTTCTTGAAACGCTTTCATATTTTCAAAAACTTGTTGAAATAAGACGTTGATTACTCGCTTCTTCAATTGCATCGTTCTCGAACCAATCACTTTCTGGATATATTCATAATCTCAATCAAGTCGAATTTAGCCATCAAACCTGATTTTTAAGAAAGTTCACTGAAGTTCCGATGAGGAAAATTCTGAGTGGAGCGATGAAGCAGATCGACACCATTATTGTACGTGCAACTAGAACAAATTTTATTCTTTGTACTTTAATTTCAAACCATTTCGAAATTCGCCCATTCTTCCTTCATCTCCATAGATCAATAATGCGCCATTCCTTTGTTCAAGCCAATCGAGATTGTTTCGCTATCGAAGGAATGTTTTAATAAAAGGTTTTGAATGGAAAAAAATCTCACTTGAATTATCTCAATAGACTTCGCAACATTAGCCCTGCTTAGAAATGAAGTAATCCCATTGCTACACAGAATAATGTAAACAGTGAATACAAATAAAATTCGAAAACTGAAATCTGATCTCAATTTATGTATTTAAATAAAAGCAAATGCCTCAATGAGAAATGATATTTATTTGACGGAGGAAGAATTTGTTGATGTGTCATGAGAAGCATGAATAAAAGCAACGATACTGCGTTTATCATGAAGATTATTTCAATGAACTGAGATAATTGTCCATCATTTATCATTTTCTATCTCCTAATGTATTCCTCACCATTGATATTGATGGAAAGTGGCTACAGAAGATTCCTTGACAGTAAAGTATCGGGTACGGTAGGATTGGATAAGCTCGGAAGAGAAACGAGCTCCATAAATCGTGCAGCAACATTTGGGTCTAATTAAAGTGATATTGGTCTGGTTAGATTCTTATTCTCACTTGATTGATCAAATAGCCAATTCTAAGCGCCCCGCTTAGCGTTCGAGAATATCGAATAAGAATGAGGAATGCAGTGGCATGGATAGGAATGATTAAGAAACCGTATACGAATTGGAATCTGAATGACTAGATCAAAAACATCGAAAAAATACACAAAGTCATACGTCATAGATGCGTCGATTCCGAATTCTCTGTCCGCGTGTAGTGCATAACTTCTGTTGTTCTTCATCGATGGAATCACGAGGTACCGTAATTTTTCAAAAAAAGTGGATTAAATAGCTGGCAATATCGTAGGCAGGCGAAAGATACAATTCACATGGAGAATACAATGCACCTCATGTGATTATAAGACACGATAATATTGAGATGGGAGGGGTAGTAATCAAGTGCGCATTCGAATTATCACTTTTGATGCGGAAAAAACAGAAGATGTAAGATCATTGATCGTTGACCACTTCGTGAGTAACCAATGCTCATTAACAGTAATTCCACTCTTTCACAGAAAATATTTCTTCGAAATCAAAATAGGACGTATTTCACAGCGTGTCAGAGAGAGGAGATAATCCAATTATCGCGGCGGAGACTCATTCTCATTCCTCACCCTCTCACTCGAAATTAGCGGTGAAGAATGGTAAAGTAATACAATAATCCTGAGAAGCGTAACCCATACCTAACTGATAATGACAAAAAATCAAAATAATACGGTTGTTAAGAGGCGTGTCAGGGAGCTCCTCTGTAAATTTGGACTAATACAAATTATTTTCAATATTTTTTGCATAACATTTCGATGACTTAGGGTGCATTTCATAAGTTCCTAAACGACTGGGGATAGATATCAACATTCCGCCAATTCAGATTTTTCCGTAGACCCCCAGTGAACAATACTGTAAGACAGAATTTTTAATTTCGAATTTTAAAATGATTTACATTGTAAAACGTGCGATAAAGTGAGAAATTACACTGCATTTTGGTGATTTCGGGTGCAATTCATAAGTTCCCAAACGACTGGGGATAGATATAAACATTCTGCCAATGCAGATCTGTCCGTAGGCACACAGTCAATAATTCTGTAAGACAGAATTTTCAATTTCGAGTTTTGAATTGATTTACACTGTAAAACGTGCGCTCATTCTCAAAATCCTCTCACTTTTCCACACTCTCTCGCACCGGTTCGCAAAGTGCGAATCGAGTGGAATGATCCGCCGCGGAGAACAAAGAGGGTCTCTCTCTCTGACACGCTGTGTATTTCTAAGAATATAATGGCGAAACAAAGACAGTACGAACTCGTCCTCTGATAATTGAGACAACTGCAAGCTTGCAACAAAAAATCACAGACCAAAACTTAAAGCAAAATACGTTGCGCGAGTTGTGAGCTCGGTTAACGTGATGTATTTTTTTGCATAAACGAGATAATAATAGTTGTCAGAAAGTTCAAGCCGAGAACAGCCTATTTATTTCGAAGAAGCGATCAAAATTATACGGTTATTCAGAGAGTAGTGCAGTGTCCGGAATTTCAGAGAACGGGTTCCGAATGACGTTGAGCATATTTGGTTTTTGGAAAATGGTATTAAATCTGGCTCTTCGATGCCATAATAATACTGGTTCATACTCATAATAATGAGATGATCACAATACGTATTTTGTGAATGATCCGTATCTTCGTGAGAACGAACTACTGATTCGGAAAGTGGGATAAATGTTCTCTATGCATTTCTCAAGCTCTCCATTTCACAGAAAACACTGACGGAACTTTTCGCACGACGACATAGCAGTGAATGTTGATCTCATTTCGCCCTTAATGATCTCGGCTCCTCTGAGGCCCGACGAATTCGATTTTACCAAACTGCTAGTACGAATATTAAACGAACACTAAGTGTTGTCGATGTAGTACGCAAAAAATGAACGACATTATGGAAATTGATTATTTATTGGCTTTCGGTGACTTGAATGGTGATCATGGAAGCTTCCGATCTAAGTGTGTTTATTCTTTCTCTTCCACGTTGTCGTCGAAATCTAGATAAGAATTTCCCAGAATTGTGTCGAAGAATCTATGAAATAAGAACTATTACTCCAGCCAAATGGACACATTATTCTAACCTGATGGAATAAAGTGTTAGATCTAATCTGCACGTAAAACTGTCCCAGTGAATTGATCATTGAAATTGGCTGAAACAGGCAAACTATTATACAAGAAATATGCATTTTCAAACATAATTGCAGACCAACTTACAATGACTAGCAACCGTATTCCGATTAGAATTTTATCCGGAAGGAAGGCGATGGAAAAATACATAGCAAGAATAATGAGAAGTAAGGGATAAACGTAGAAAAAGGACACTATCGCCGTCTGGAATTCACTATTCTTCTCAGAAAAAGATCTTATCTAACCTGTTGAAACAACACTTTTATAATTCTCTTTTTCATTTGAAGTGTTCTCGATCCAATTATTTTCTAAAATTCGCAAACTTCTTCTTTATCATTTTATCACTGTTTATCATTCTCCGAACCTGCTGTTTAAGAAAGCTAACAGAAGTGCCGACAAGAAAAACTCTCAGAGGAGCAATGATGAAGATAGAAACCATAATAGTGAACGCCACTTAGTTATTCTTGTATTTATTCTTTTTATCGGGGTTGAGTACCGTATTGAAAGCCGCCTCCCATTTTTCCTTCGTCTCCGTAAATCAATACGCCGCCCGGTCTTTCAATTAACCAAATCAGGTTATTTTTCTAGGAAAGTGAGTAAGTAGTCAAATTTCGAATAAAATATTACTTGCAAAATATCCGTCGAATTCTCAACATTATCCCGGCTGATAAATGAGGTGATTCCGTTGCTGCATAGGATGAGATAGACTGAACACACAAAAAGAACTCGGACACTGAAATGAATGACTGGGATAAGGAACTCAAGCTATTAACTGCACCTGAATGAGCAGTGATATTTGTTCGATGGAGGAAGAATTTGCTGATGAGTCATCATTAGCATAAACAATAACAAAGAGATCGCATTTATCATGAACAATATTTCGATGAACTGAGTTGATTTTTTTGTTTGGTATCGCGATGTCCTTACCATTGAAAATGAAGGAAATGATCTGCAGAAAAGACCTTGGCAATAAAATATGGGAAATGGTAGAATAGGATGTACTCGAAAAAGGAACGAGCTCCATATATCGTGCAAGAACATTTGAATCTGATACTCAAAATTTGCTGATTGCCACCATCATTTCCTTACTTGATTGATAAGATAGCCTGTTCTGAGTGCCTGGCTGAGATTCCGAGAGTACCGAAGAAGGATGAAAACAGCAGTCCCGTGTATGGGGATGATGAATATTCCATAAAAGAATTGAAATCTGAAAGAAAATAACATAGAAATAGCTCTGTTATTTACTGTTTACGTTATTGAAATATCGATGCCGAAATCTCTGTCAGCTTGAAGACCATAGCTTCTATTGCATGTCATGAGTTGTGGAGGAAACTTCCGAGAAGAGGCATACACGTAAATAATGAGATACTGAAATACTCGTGAAGCTGTTATTAGACGGATTAAGGAAATAACAGGTCCCATTTGGGTAAGCACTGCACGGTCAGAGTACAAATATCTCTACTCATAATATCTTTGTATTTGGTATCTACAAGAATGATGCATGAATTGATTTTGTGCTTCTAATTAGTTATTAAATTTAGAAAAAATAAAAGAAAAAGAAGCAGACTACGACGGTGCCATTGACTTCTGGAAGAATCCTTGAAATGCCGTCCTTGAAATTAAACCCTCTCCGTCCTCGATTTCATTAGCTTTCGTCGTTGCATTGTTTGCACAAGTCACGTGAGAATTCTCACAAACAAGTCTTGAAATGGCGCCCGCTTCATTTCTCGGTGCAATTCACTTTCATTACTCTATGGTCTTTGGGGGGTTATTCATGTTTGCTTCGCTATTCAATATAATATCAACAACCAGCCGATTTCGCCGCCGCTTTCGGCGGGTCTCATCGTCTGGAGTCCTCTTTTTGTGTGCTTCGCTCTCCTCTCACTTCACAATTTCGAAAGCGCGCGCGACATGTTTCGACGTGTTTACAGTTTCGTACCTGATTAAGTGACTTGCGCGCTTCCGCAAAAAGCTTCGCTGCAATTTCAGTTATACGTATTCATAATCTCATGATCTTGTTCACGATCTTTCCTTTAAGAGATCAAAGACGCCTTTTCCATTTCCTTAGGATAGAATTACTGAACAATATCTGGAGAGGAAATGTTTGCCTGGAGAGGGCGAGATACTGCAGAAGAATCGTACCAGAAACAAATTCCCAAATGGAACAGCGCACAACTCCTGATATAAGAGGATGGGCAACAATTTTAAATTCCTGAAGGGCGAATCCGTGTCTTGTCGAGAACTGCGTTCGAAACTGAGCGTTAAAATTCCCTAAAAAAACAGAATTTCGATAAATGTTCTTGATGACGATTGTACGGCGATCATCTCACAGTTCGGGTCTTTGATCAATGTCATGACTATTCAAGTGATAATGGCTGCACAAGCTCCAGCGAAGAAACTGTACCAGAAATTTCTAAAGCAGCTCTCAATGCACTCCGCGATTCGTTCTCGTAGATTCCCTAAACTATTGAATTGAAAAATCGCCGCATTTAGTCTCTCATTATGCGGTGCTCTCAATCAGAGGTTTCAAAAGCAATAAATTCGTAATCGACACTGTAATTGTGAATTTCTATTACTAGCCGGAGAGGGATAGTAGTGCAAATATAGAGTTAGCCTCATTTTCCTTCTTATTTTTTTGCATCTTCACAAATGCTCATGCAACTATCATTTCGGAAACTCCGAAGGATATAATGATTTTGGGAATGTGGGATATGCGTGGTCTTCATAAATTTGTGCCAAATTTTACTCTGTTCAGGATCTCGCTTTCATAAGAGCAAGAGATCTTTTTCCCATTTCCTATAGATAGAGTTACAGGACAATTTTTAAAAAAGAATTGTTTGTCTAGAGAGGGCGATTGCTGCAGAAGACTAGCGGAATGAACAATTTCCCGCGTGGAAAAAGCATCAAAGAAGAGGGCGAAGAGGCGGAATTAAGAGGAAAAGTAGAAAGCATAACAGGAAATTGTATCATTTTTCTTGAACGTCTAGTCTCTCGAAATGAAATGAATACAAAAATCAATATTTTGGCTGTTGCGTTAAAACCTAATCAGAAGAAATGCGCAACTGAAATTGACTTCAAACTATTTTTATGATGTGTGTGATCGAAATACCAGAGAGATCTCGGACAATTCTAAGAATACGAATAATTGAATGTTCTTTATTTCTTACTCGTTCCATCTACCAGTGAAATATTTACAATATTGTCTAGAGGACCACGTCATATCGAACACACCTTTATCGTAATAAAGGTTCCTCTAGAGCTTTAGTTGCCTCTGACGACCTCTGGAATAATTAATCATGTATATTTGTAAATAGAATTCAACTAGGATCACGTGGCCTCATGAATATATATTACATGATAGGTATATTGCACTTACCTCTCAATCGTCTTCTGTCTCTCTTCATCATCGATTTGCAAGGCTACGAAATTAGAAGACCCCAGTGACCCTACAATCAGTGCTGAAACTTAATCTGTTTCCACTGTTACCTCCATCCACACTGATTCCGTTCACTTCTATTCTCGGCACACCATCCACATGTGCTTGTCCCATCTCAGGATCATCTTCCGCAATATCGACGCTGCTATTTGTATTATGTTTCCCAAATTTTACATTCTCGGTAGTTCTTCCAAAATTATTATAAAAAATGTGAAAAACTGATTTCTCGCCTTTCAGTATCCTTGTAGAACTCATTCATCCTCAACAAAATATCCTTTGAACTCCGTCTAGACGTCATTTGTTCCATTCTCCATCGTTCTCGCTCGTTGCCAATACTAGGAAGGCAATTCTCATCGGCATTTTCTTTGGCTTTTTTCTCTATTTGTAGTTCGAAAAAACCATTATCTACGAATAAATTTCCTCAACCTGCTCAGAATGGATGCGACGCTCTCTCTTTTTTTCATCATTTGTAGATGAAGATGGTCACTGACCAAGAGACTTTCCTCGAGGGGAGGAACGATCTCTAGTCCTTCCTTAATCGACTGCCTATTGTGAACAATCCAAAATAAAAAATAAACCTGTAGATTGTCATCCTCATCCGTCGAATCGTATGCGTTGTTGTCATGGGCGCCATTTGTTTCTTCAATCGCGTATTTATTTACTTATTTGGCCATGTTTCTTCCGTGGTCGAAAGTGTTCTCACCTCCTCTCTCCACGTCGTCACTCTTTCTCTTTACACTTAACCCTCTTGGGAGCAAATGTCCACTCTGACCCTTTTCGATCGCATATCGAATCTGAAAAGACGTATTATCTAGTTATTTGTGAACAATTAAAATACCGCATCCGGGGTGATCAATGACGTTCATTATATTCGAAATAGTCATTAATACCTCTTTGAGAGCGACTACTCCAACAAGCTTTCCACCCTCCGTCACGTATGCTCGGTTCAGTCCGAGAAGAGAGAAGAGCGAGTGCACCTGAGTGACGAATACAAATCACCTAATTATGCACTGATTTTACATTGCGTGACTGAAGGCGACGTTTCTCACCTTGAAGAGACTAGAATGGGATACGATTTGAAATGGCGTGGAATCGACAAGAACAGAGGAGAAATCGATCGTCTCGTCCAGAATCGCCTCTTCCCATGCGAATCTCTGTGAATACAGAACGATTGACTGCACTACTCGATGTTCTCTCTCTCTCTCTCTCTCTCTCTTACTTCATCGCCAATAAGATCGAATAGAGCAGGCGCTTCTTCTGAGATACTGTGACGATGAGCGAGTGAACGGAAGAAACCTCGAATGTTTCTAATTGTTCAATAGATTGTGTATGCTCATCAAACCTCCAACAGCAGTGCGCACTTGTGCGTACTTGCTTGTATCTGTCACGGAGTCGACTGATTTTGTGGAGCCATCCTTCAATTAATCCGGTGATCAAATGAAAATGAACGTATAAATACTACTTACTTTGGGTGCGTCGAACGAGGCCGATGTCAGTTCATGTTTGTTCTTATTCTGATTATCCTCATTCTCATTCTTCTGGACATTTTCGTTCTCCTGGCTTCGTTGAGAAGATGTTTCAAGGCTTTTCTCCTCTTCTTTCTCGTCTTCATCTTTCACTCTACTCGCAAGAGTTGCAATTCCAAATATGGCCGCTCCCATTCGTCTTCTCGCTTCCTCGCGTCTCTTCGTTGTCGTTACTGCTTTCTGCATCAATCAGAATATCACGCCGATAGTGAAAAAAGATAGCTGACCTGATCTTGGAGCATCTGTAGTAGAGTATATCGATTGACAGATCCAAGTAGAACCATTGACGCTGCAATCCTTCTTATACTCGGGCGAATCAGCATGAACAATAAATTTTAGCCAAATAAACGGACTGGTCGAATCGACTACAGGGAAGGCGCGTAGCTTGGGCATCGTTTGTAGAGCGAGACGAACGTGACTGAAAAAGAACAATTTCGGAATTATGTCTGCAAGAGCATTCTCATCTATAGTTGTCATATGAAAATAATAATTTCGTGGAATATTGGTGCAGCTCATCAACAGATAGACAAGCGTACCGATATGAGCAGTCCCTCGGGATGCACTGCACTGGCGTCACCATAATCCTTTCCACTGTGATCGAGTGGAATCTGTAAGAGGGGATACGTCGTCCCCGTGTTTGCACTTGCACCGCACACAACTTACATGCTCGCTGTGTGTCGGATATCAGGGAGATACGGTAGATTCTTGATTCTGATCACTGAATCGTAGATTGACGGCTGTAGATAGGAACACACGGCGACTGATATGACCACAGCGATCTGAAATATGGGGTTATGCTGTATTTCCTATATAGAAGAAAAAACTCACAATAATCGGGAGAGATGCGAGTATTTGCCCCGTAACTTCGAAAACGATCACACATACAGAGACGGAATGAGTGACGGCACCGGAGAGAGCGGCAGCTCCTGTAGCCATATATCATGGAATATAAAGTAAGTTTGTGAAAGTGCGCACCAACAACAGCGTACACTCCAGGATAGAGCATCTGCATCTTCCCGCCAGATTCGATTTGCCCTTCGAGACAGATTGCAACGATCTCACCTGAAATATTTTTATTCTCGCGCGATGGGCATTTCCAGTTCCCCACAATAAGCAAAAACCACAATGAAGTGAGCTGACCATTCTATGGAACCCGAAACAAACTAGGTAAAAAGTAGACCAATCGTCCGTCCAAAAGCAGCTCCGATGCCGAACACTGCGATGAACATTCCAGCAGGAACGGGAAGAGTTGAGCAGATTATGGATAAGAAAAACTGGAAGATTTACTTCATTTGGGATAATACTGCAACGCAACTTACAAATACGAATTGGAAGACCACCAATGAAATAAAAATGGAGTTTTCATTATCGACGCCTGTCCAACTGTCGGTGACGGACTAAACAAATGTATTCCGCGTATGAATTCTGACTACTCTCATTATGAATTACCTCACTGCAAGTTAGTCCATACGTTGTGTTACTCCATGTGCAAGCACTAAAGAGATCGGGTATGGTCGATGTGAATTTCTTCTGTAAAAGTTCAAAGACCACTTAAAGTTTAAACCTCGACACTAACTTTGCCAGCCATGAACTGTCCGATTGAATTTGGATAAGTTATCGTCCCAAATATGAACGGGATCAAAATAGCGTAAATC
The DNA here is from genome assembly GCA_911812115.1 of Pristionchus exspectatus. Lineage (NCBI taxonomy): Eukaryota > Metazoa > Nematoda > Chromadorea > Rhabditida > Neodiplogasteridae > Pristionchus > Pristionchus exspectatus. The sequence goes on from OU461582.1 coordinate 14,279,534, forward strand.
ATCCAACTGAGAATGCAATTGACGTATCTCTATTTTTCGTTGCACTGACTATTTCTGCACTAGCAGCTTTGTCACGCTGTTTCTTCGTAGAAAGAAAACGATATTCCGATGGGCGGCGATATAAGCCGCAGCCACAATTCCCAGCACAAATCTGAGCAAAGTTTAATGGCACCTGATATGAAAGAGTGACCCACCCTATCAGGGCAAAGATTGGAAATTCTTGAAGCGTGTACGCATGGCCAGTCGGGAAATGCGTTTGGTACTGAGCGTTGAAATCCACTGAACGGCTACAATTTCTCCAGTATCTTTGAGAGGGCTACGATGCTACCGTAACCCACTTACAGTTTGGATCCTTGGTTAGCGTTGTGACAATTCGAGTAATTGTGGCAGCAAAAGCAGCAGCGAAGAATCCCCGATAATAGTTTCTGAAAGATGACCTAATGTGGTATCGTCCATGTGTTATCGCCTCACCTCACAGCAAAGTACACTGATGTGACTTCAATGGAGAATAGCACTCCTGAATGAATCGATAGATGAGATATTCTATCCTATTCCCTTACCTCCGATCGGAGCGGTAAATGTAACTGCCACACCAACAGCACAGGCTGCAGCGAGCATCTCCGTGCTACGCGACTCATTCTCGTAGATTCCCTATTCAATTCCATTTAAAGCATGCAATCTCCATCGTATACCTGGTAACTGTGGACGAGACGGGAAAGGTGCGATGCGACAATAGAAGACATGTGCACGAGCGGACCCTGAACGCATAGTTGAAATTCCATTGAATATGTCGACCGTCAACCTCTTTTCCGAGTGGAAATCCGGCTCCAATAGTTAGCGTGAGACCGATGAACTTGGCGATCATAGTCCGGATAGTAAGATACTCTTTGAGAATTACTCCGCGAAAAATGGTCTTAATCTCGGGAATACCCGATCCTGCAAATCTTTCAATTATTTTTCGCGAAATCACCTCATAACATCTATTATCCCTTCTCATAAAGAAATGAAAGACTCACCAATTGCCTGGGGAGCGATGACTCTCGTGAGAAGAACAGCGAAGAAAATGACAATAATGATGTACATCGTCCAAAATGCTTACAATTTCAATGATAAGGGAATCCAATTCTTATATTCGTACCATATGTAGCCAATATTCTCCAGAATCCAATCTCTATTTGATCTGCCTGATCGTAGGCCCATTGTTGGACTGAAAATGTTCAAATAACAAAGTGTTTTTTTTCATTTCCTACATGTGCTCATATTTTCGGTGATAAAATCCATCAAAAGTGCGAGCAGGGACATAATTGTTCCAAGAAGAGCGAGATAAATCCAGTCTTCGGAGAGTTGACGGATACGTTGGAGAGTTGATTCTGAATTTGAATCTTTCAATCTAATAATAATCACATAAAAAAAAAACTAACTGATGGTTCCTAGTATTCCTTTACTCTCCTTCTTCTCAATGTTGACATCCATAGTCGCTTTTTCCTATTTGTCTGGAATATAGAATTTCTCTGTGAAAAAGTTCTCAATAAGGATTAATTTGGAGGGGAGGGTTCAAATAAAACTGTAATTTGAACAGAGACTGGTAGACAGTGAACGTAGACACACTGGAGCATATATTGCATACTAAAGTGGAAGCGTGATCAATTCTCTGTACATCGCTGCACCCGCACACACGACGCTTATCGTAAAATAATAAGTAGAGGGATGTTCAAAGGCGGCATGTCAACAACCGCCTTTGATTGCTTCTTCTGACATCAGTATAATAGTCGTCGCCTAACGGACGTGATGTATCATTACCACAAAAGAGCAAACATTCAGCATTCTTGACAATGTCTGATTTTTTAACATAATCTGATTCACGACATTTCAGCAGGTAAAAAGAAATCAAATGAATCTCTTGGTGACAATGAAATACAATTTATAAAAAGAAACGGCCGAGTAATCGCAAGTGGAAGGGAATCAAGATTGCTCTAGAAGGTAACCCAATCACCACGGATCTGCAGCGTTCATCACCCTTCATTTCACAGTGATAAGAAGACGTGAGATACCGCATGATATTATCGCCGGATTAGAAAAATGTGCAGAATCATGTAGTAGAGACCGATTTCTTCTTGATACAAAAATCATGTGCAAAAATGTGTTCGTGTTAGATAAAGATTAGTTTATCGTGTTGAAATATCGCAAGGAATCTAATTCACAAATCAAACGAGGTAAATCACAGCGTTTGAGATAAATCTTGTACGGTATTCGTCGTGAACATCACAGATTTTGCCTCTATTTTCTTCTTTCGGCTTCCAAAAATTATACTCCTCGCGCCAATTCGATAGTCTTTCATCAGAAGAATGATAACAATTGCGTCCCAAAGGGGAAACGCAGAAACGAACGAAGCTGCAATCTCGGGAGAAATGAGACTGTCGACATCAAGGAAAGGTGCGTTCAATATGTTCACATAGGGGACGTATACACAAAGAAGAGGAACTGTTGTCTGAAAAAGATCTTACTACCACTTTACCAAATTAATTCACCTGAGCACATAACGCAATGAGGACAGTTCGTTGTAATCTTCTATTGTTGTCCGAGACCATTGTATTGATGTGAATGTGATAGAAAGTCATCGTGGAGAGGATTACCGCAGTGAGAAATGAAGTGAGCAAGAGAGAATCAGTGAAGAGAAGAACGAAAAAAGGACGAACTGCCAATCGATCGTTCGGCTGGAAAAAATTCCTCATTCTCATTACACGCAGCTGATATTGTATGAAAATAGCAGAAGGGGGGGGGGGGTAATATTTCTGCAAGTACCCAATAATCCATGACAACCCATCCATCGTAGATGGTAATGTTGAATCTTTGCGTGTACCAGTCTCTCAAAAGAATTGTTGCAGGTTCGTTCACTCCACCATCGCAAAATTGGAGAAGAGCAATATACCTGCAGTTACTTTTATTGCGGATTTCAAAATTTCAGAACTCCTACCATCCCGCAAATGTGAATGCGAGTGCCGTTACTAATGCTCCTATGAAATAATTGTTCGAGTAAAGCTCAAGTTTAACAGGGCTCAAAATTAGAATTGAGATGCGAGAAATAAATCACTTTTCTTACCTTTTGATCGCCCAATATCGATAGAGAAAATTCAAATTAGTGAGAAAGAAAGGCACACTGTAGAAAGCGACGTAAGCACATGAGATGTGCTACAAATATTGTTAGATCGAAATCACAGTTCTCGCAAACTCTCGACTCCCAGAAGGTCCTGCCCACAACACTAATAATAGAACCAATACGAACAGCAGTATGAAAGGAATATTATTATTAAATCAGTTTGATGACGTCAAGCCAAACCAGATTAAAAAGTGCCTCGAGAATCGATAAAAATATGTCATGAGCTGCAAAAATAGTAAGCAGATGTTTACCCAGTTCCTTGCGAGAAAAGCGATGAATAAGATAAAGAAGAAACACATTCAGAGGGATACCAACTACTGTAAAATAAAATCAAATGTTGTAAAATAAAGTGTACAATTTCACCAAAATTGAAGGTCTCGATAGGGCCATGCCGAGGGAACATGATAATAGTCTGCTTCGAACGATTACTCCAGTGAACAATCGAGCATAAAGTCGATTTGTTTTCGGGCACGTGTGTTTCCCGAGGGAATAAAGTGCGAGACCTAGTGGTTAGATAAGGTAATCAAAATATTCCACCTGCGTCCTTTTTCGTTAATTTTGTGACGAAGAAGTGTTCAGAAAAAATAATTGAGAAAGTGAAAAAGTAGAAATGGCACGATTCAACGATGCAGAAGGGAACCTTTCGTGCCCATTATCAGAGTTGAGGAACTAAATCCAGGTAACAAAACAATCTTCGTTGTCTCCCGTTGATTCGTTGAAGTATTTATGTAGACGTGGTTCATTTTCATAGCTTTCAGGTGAGTTTTCCCACTTTATTCAGTAACGATTTCCTGAATATGAATTTCAGACTGGAAATTTCTTCTTCGAGCAGTGCAACTGAAATGCGCGGCCTGTTCATGTTTGTTGTTGTTTGAAAAACTCTCGCATCTGTCACTCTAACCCTCTTCCTTTCTCTCCTACAGTACTTCCCCCCTGATTGCTCAGGGAAGTGCTTCCCGGAATTTGGACTTTACGCCTTCTTTAAACTCTTGCCAACGCTTAAAAATAAGAGGCGAATTAAACGTTTGCTATGAGCAGGTATGAGTAGGTATGGGTAAATATTTTGGGTGTTAAATCTGCTAATAACCCAATTACAGTTTTTGCAACAAAAAAAGAACGAAGAAAACTATTCTAAATAAAAATGACCGACATTTTCTTGAATAAGTATTCTTGAACAACAATGATTTTTGGCAAAATTTTTTTTATCGTAAGAAATTTCCAAGTTTATAGAAGTCTACTGAACAAGTAGCATACAAAGGCATATTTTCGAAGAATTTTTTTATTAAAAAATATATTTATATTATAATTGACGTGATGAGAGTATTAACTATATTCTTGAAACTGTTCTATAATAACTGTAAACAACGATTGAATGCTCGAACATTATAATTTGTTTCAGGAAAAGGTTTCAAGTGGTAAACACAATCCAAGACTTGTCGATTTATCGTAACATAAACCTCACACATTATTTTCTACTGAGTGTAAGATAGACTTGTTTCGTAATGCATCTGGGAACTGCCTACTTCGACTATTGCATTATTTGCTTTATTTTGGCATACATTTTGAATGGAATTCTGGTGCGTACTGTTTACAAGAAAAGCGAACGAGTCGGATTCTACCGGTATTCGTATATCAATTACTTTTCTCTAAATTAGTTTAACAGATATTTCACTTATTGCTTCGTCGTTATTGATGTACTGTATTCCTTTGGGTATAGTGCGACCCAGCCAGTATGTTTTTTTTTCAAATTAAGAATAGGAAACTATGAAACATTGAATTATTCGGAGTAGAAATTTTTTTGAAAACATTTGTGCTTCAGTTTTGGTATGCCTCTCCGGGAATTATTTCATTTTTCTCAACTGCGCCATGGAATTCAAATTTCACACTTACTCGGGTCAGTTAAATGAAAAATCCAAGAAATGAATACATTGTCTAAGATCGCCATGCAATTATGGTTCGCGGCTTTTGTCTCGTTGATACTCTGTATTACATGTAGCTTCGCGTACCGCTACGGTCTCTTATGCAGGTTCATCTAAACTAGAAATCTCGAATAACTCTGTTCAGTCCTTTTGTTGTATCCCTTTTCCAACGACAGAAAAGATTTTATATTACTCTTCCAATTCTTACGGCACGTTCAAAAGTTCATATAGTATATATAGAATTTTTTTTTCAAGAGTATTTGCATTCTTTGGCTATGGACGTGCATGTTCTTTCTGTTTGAAGATTCGGAGGTTAAATTTATACGTAACGGGGAATTGAGACCACAGTTTCAGGAAATTCGAAATAACATGAATCAGCACTTCGATGGGTCCATAAAATCAGATTTTCTCTACGGTTACATGCTAATGGTCAATTTGAATGTAAGCAAATAGAATCGACGCAAATTATAAATATTAATAATTAGAATGAAGAAACACGTGTGCATAAAAGGATAGCAGCAGTGGTGGTAATTGCTGTCATGGAGTGTCAAATCATCGTATTCGTGAGCTGAATGAGTATTGTTGCAAAATTAGATTCATGAATTACAGATTTTCTGTGGATGGAAAATTCACAAGACTATCAAAACAAGAGCAATGAGCACCAAGTTGAAGAATCTTCATGGAAGAGCCTTGCACATGCTGATAGCTCAAGTATGTTGCTGAAGGTTGTTCAATGTTAATTAAATTGCAGACATTGAATCCACTGGTGTTTTTCTTCATCCCTTCAACGTTCAATATATTCGGAATATTCGTTTATGTTGACTATGGCAATTTTTCAAAGGTATAATATAAAAGTAGGGAATATCTGCATACAAAGAGTTATATAGGCTATCGCTTTATCGTTTGGCCTATTTCCCATCGTTAATCCGATAATCGTAATTGTTTTCACGGAGGATTACAGGCGGTATTTGCTTGGGCCATCAAAAAGTTTCAACAGACAGGTGAAGGAACTCAGTAGCAAGGCGATCGACCATTCTTTCTTTAGACTCAAACAGTTGTCGGATTTTACAAATCAGAAGCTGTCGAAGAACCAACTGCTTTGCAATGAATCAAATATTATATAAATTTCGTTATCGGTTCAGCAATGTTCAATAATATTTCAATTCGTAGTCGAGAGGTGCGAAACGTGGTAATACGCACGTTATGCATCGATTTGTTTAGAAGATCTTTCTTTTTTTTTCTTTTTTTTTAAATTGAACATTTATTCAACCAGATAAATGTAATTTCTGACCACTGTTTACTGTACTCGCTTGTTTGACTCGAGTCACACGGAAAACCGTTCGAAGTCGTAGTAAGTTCTATTCACGTGAAGTTTGAAAACGCAGTACATTGCAATTGTTTTTCACTACTGACAAATAGTTTTATGTGAAATTTATATGTGCCAGTTCGAGAGCTCATGACAACCAAAGTAGCGGGGTAAATAACGAGTCTACATTTTTTTCGAGAGAGAACTGGAATAGATCCAATGTTGACGTATGAACTAATATTTTATCGTTCCATCGTCTTTTCTCTTTTCATTGCGTAATCCCATTGAGCGTGCAATTGTCCGAAGTACGTCTCCGTCTCTTTCACTTCACACGATGAGATTACGCTCGTCTTTCTGCTGCAATTTATTGCCATGCTAAACTAGTTTCAAGTTCTCGAAAGAAAATTAGAAAGAATGCAAATGTAACGCACAACTTGGTGAGATACCATCGTACGTAGAATGGTCGTTCTCCTGTGTGAAGAGCGATAGCGAACGTACCCATTGGAGCACTCGCCGCTACGGATCTCAACGAAAACAACTTCACTTCAGTTCTCCTAGTATCTCTTAAAATTCACAAACTTCATGAAAATATGAAAATAACTATCATAATCTGGACGTTTTTTTCATGACAATTATAAATGAAACTAACACTGCCAATACAATGTTCCCTGCCCAGAGACTCCATTGCAATGCGGTCCTTTGAACCGGATGAGTTAAGATAGAGACTGGTGCGATAAAAAGCGAAAGATTGAGAACGAGGACAAGGATAATGATTACCACGCCGAGCTCGATTTTCTGCAAACAACAAAAATATTATGAAGGAAGCAGAAATGTTTCAATAAGCATGATCAATAAGCATTTTATGGTGTGACCTGGAGGCTCCAAATGTTTTCCTTCAGCTGTATTCTCAGACTAAGGGAGTATTTGTCGTTTGGATAGCGACGAAGAGAATCGGATAGTCGAGCCAGTCTCTTTTCGTTTCGCTTGAGCATGTGGTGTAGAATCTGATGTGATTATCTTGCCTAGGAAGCCATGCAAAACTTACCCAAGCACATACAAAATTCGGTAGCACACCCATAATACAGAAAAAGTAACCGTTCATGATACCTGAAAAAAATGGTTCTATGGTTCTGCATATTCAATGTTGGCAAAGACCATATAGTCTCACAAATGCACCTGCGACAAAAGCATAGCTGACTCCCATGAGAATACAATCGGCTAAAATTGCGAGAAAAACTGGAACATAGAAACGAGGTCGAATTTCGTAGTCCGCAACGAAAATGGTTGCGACGACTCTGATTCAAACAAAATTTAGAAATATGTTCTTTTAGAAATTATTGAACCTCTCAGTCGTAATCAATTGTAAAAGACAGTAGCCATGAGCTAGTCCGAATTGCCTAATTGTGCCCAAAAATGGAATTGGAGTGGATCCGACGTCTCAACATAGAAAATCACGTGGTTGCACTCATTCAAATATCCATACCAGACCAGTTTACTGCTCGCGTTTCATAAAAGATCAGCCCGATTCGAGCAATGGAACCGCATTGAAATGCAACGTAGAAATTGGTCATGAGTGCGAGAAAACTTGGATGGAGAATCTGCTATTTGTTGGTCAATTGTTCCAATCTCTTTCAAACTATTTACTTGATATTTCCAGCACATGAAAACGCTTCGACCATGCAAGACTAATCCAGAGAAGAGAAGAATTGACTGAAATAATAAATCAATAAGGAAAAGGCAATTCATTTGATTATCTCGCCTCGACGGCTCCTCCGAGGTAGTAGAGTATTTTCCACGAATCGATGAATTCAGACTTGACAAATAATATGAGCCAAAAACTAGAATTACTCCTGCTAAATACGTGCAGAGCATCGGGTTCGGGGTAGAATATATTCGAAAACGACTGCATCGATCGAAAGACTCAGATATGAGAGCTGTCTTGAAAACGAATTTGTGCTGAAGTCCGACTGTTGACATCTAAATCACCGGCTCCATGTTGAAGATTGGACATTTTTCATCTGCTATTTTTCAATTTCGTACGAAAATGAAATCATTGAGCAAAATATCTTAAATTCGGCTTGATCTACTGTCGACGTAGAACCGTAGTGTGACTATTCCGATAAGAAGTGTCTGATCAAAGATAAAACGAGTGAGAGTCTCTACTCTTCCTCTCCCTCGCGACAATGTGGTTGATACGCGTCACTCTTCTCCTATACACACTCCAATATGCCGACGCTCTCAAGTCAGTTCACTCTTCCTTCTTTTCCAACTTTTACTAGACCAGTCATATAGACACTACAAGCGTTGAAAGAATTATAGAACAACAAATAATGAGCGTCTGGATAACTAATTGTGTTTCTAGATTTCTGGTGTACAGTCCGATGTGGGGGAGAAGTCACGTGACATTCATGGGCAAATTGGCCGATGTTCTTGTAGAGGAAGGGCACGATGTGGTCAGATATTTCATATTTTCTCCCTATGTTTCAATGTCACTACAAAACCCGCACTGTTGTCCAGTGACGATCTGTCTCTTACAGACACTCGTTGGACCCATATTTGAAGCGCATCTCGGTACCCATGGAACAAAACTGGCTAAGGCACGATTATTTGATCACCGGATTCATAAAAACATTGACTGCAGGTGATCGAAATCCCCTCATGCGAGCAGATGTTGGACTACCAGAGGGACAAAGCAGAGGAATACGTGACTAATGTGTGGAGAGCCAAATCCACCTTCGGATTTTTAAGTGTATGATTTTTTTGAATTTTTTCTTTGAACATGAACTATTTCAATTTTCAGGAGATCAATAAAGTGAAAGATGCGTGGATCGGTCAATGTAATGGTTAGTATAAGAAATTCTCTGAAATTATTATTATTATTTTATTTCTAGCAACGTTGTCGCATCCCGGTTTGATAGAACATCTGAAGAAGGAGAAGTTCGATGCCGCCTTTTACGAGTTGATGGACTTGTGCGGTCCAGGTAGACAGTGCGGATTTGGAAATGCTATCAATATTGTGTTCAAGCTCTTTTCCATCTCGCGAACATTAACAAGTTCGCTCTAACTTTCTCGATGGCTTCATTCGAGGGATCATTCCATTACACGGGAGTCCCAACCGTGTCCAGCTACATTCCCGGTGCTCCATTTTTCCTACTTCCTGGATATAATTGAGATAATTGAAGGGCCGATGTCTGCTCACTCCGAGAAGATGTCATTCATGCAACGTGTCAAGAATTTCTTCTCTCTTTTCATCGTCAAGTGCTTCTTCCCTCTCATTTCTCGTCCCTATCAAGCGATTGTTGAGGAAAAGTTCGGATCCGATTTCCCCAATCTATTCGTGAGTTGACATATAATTTTTTATTGAAAAATCCACCAAATTGGAGGATATTGCTGCTAATAATTCCCTCGTATTCCTCAACGACGAACCACTCATCGAATTCCCGCGATTGATCTCTCACAAGATCATTGATATCGGGGGAATAACGTTGTCACTGGGGCATCAGAAACTGAATGAGGTGAAGATCACATCAGGTTTGTTTTCTTCACATTGACAATATTTTAGACGTGGTCGTCAGTTCTCGATCTTCGTCCTCACACAGTTCTTTTCTCACTTGGAACAGTGGCCAGAAGCTATCTCATGCCTGATGAATACAAGAAAACATTGCGGGAAACGTTCGCCAAGTTCCCCAACGTGACTTTTATTTGGAAATACGAGAAACCTGAGCACAAGATCAGCGAAGGTTCGTAGCCAATTCTTTGTAAATCTTATTCATCCTTCAGGAATCGATAATATCTACGAGACAACTTGGGTGCCACAGAACGATATGCTTTGTATGAATATCGTCCCTTTAATTTGTTTAGTACTAAACTAATGCTGCAGACGATCCTCGTCTCTCCCTCTTCATAACTCATTGTGGACAGGGAAGTACCACTGAAGCAACCACAGCCGGCGTTCCTCTCATTGTCATTCCTGTATTGGGCGATCAGATGAGAAATGCACAGGTTTAGAAACAACGCACACTAGAGATCAAAGATCAGTTGCATAGGTGATCAAGCGAATCAAAACGGGCATCGTCTTGAAGAAGGAAAATCTCGCTGATGGTGAAATACTTGAAGCAGCAATTCGAGAGATGCTCAGCGATGAAAGGTAGGATGATTACGAATTCAACCAGAAAAATCGGGTCATTCTCAGCTACACTGTACGGGCGAGGAAAACCGGCGAAATGATTCGAAACCGGCCTTTCAATCCTCGTGATACATTCGTGAAGAATATGGAGTTCATGGCACGATACGGACCACTAAGGTGAATATATGCATACAGCCCATATTATGCTAATTATCATTTCAGGATGCTCGACCACTATGGAAAGAATCTAAACTTCTTCCAATATTATCTCATTGATGTATTGGCTTTCCTTGCTTTTTGTGTAGCGTTTGTTGTTGTTATCTCTCTTTGGACTTGTAGGAGCTGCTTCAGATTTTGGAGAAAAATTGTTGTGAAAGCTAAATTAGAATAATAAAACAGGTTGATCATTTTCTTTCGCTTTCCATAACAGTACAGACGTTGCACAGTACAAGAAGAACAAGAATAGCTGCCACCATTGATTGCCATAATTGTTTTCTTTGTTTTCTTTGTCGCCCTTTATTTAAAATTTCGATCAGTTTGTTGAATTTTCTCACCAGTAATAGCTTAATAAATGTTGAGTGAATGACGGAGTATATCAACTTCTAGTGATTCGCCAATTCAATTCCACTCGAACGTCGAATTTCATAGGAAATACTGCCTGGCTGAACCAGTAGCCATTAAGGATTATCCCTCAAATTGTCGCTTTAATCGTCCGGTTGTACTTTTGTTCTCCGGTCTGGGGCACTAATTCCTCACTGACCATTTTCCCTATAATCCCTGTGAAAATAGCACTGTCGTTGGATAATCACCTTTTACGCCCTTCAATGAGCTTTGTTTTTTTCTGGCCCTTCCCCCCTTTTAAATCGTCTAGCAGTGCCACATTTCCAACTCAGATCATCTCGGTTAGTACAATGCCAAGTAGTAGCAAAAGGGGGAATAGAGAATCAAAGTGTTTTCGTTTTGAAAGCTGTTGTAAAATGTTATTTTTTAAATAGAAGTGCCTTCTCATATCCCAGCCAGTTCTGAAGTGCCTACAAACTTTATTTAATCCTCTGTAATCGCCCCTCTCAGCGCGCGCCAGTGTAGTTTGATAGGTATCGCCCTTTCTCACTTTCATCCTCCATTGTTGCTCTCTATTGTTACGATCGGTCAACCAGAGAACGAGCCATTGTAATACATCACAAGCAGTTCATTCGTGATCGATAAAGCTTGTTTCTATCTTCAGTTGAAGTGTGGATGCGTCTGCACCTTCGGTCTTCCGTGTCTTGTCCAGAATGAAATCGCTCATTGTCCTTCTCATCATGTCTTTTGCTGGTGAGTTCATTCCTTAAAAGAATAATTGTGTACGCACGATTAACAGATTTCACTCGATCATCACATTCGGCTCAATGGAATGAAGGCAAATCAACATCTGATTTTACGCGAATGTTCGAACACTCAGAGTTGAAAGTACGATTCGCAATGACTCGTTCCTCACTAATTATACATCCATATTTATGCAGCCCATTTATGCAGGTTCATTTGCTCAAAATCAATAATATTCAGGGGTCTGATGCTGATCGACAGTATTTCGATTTGAATCCGCAAAAGCTTCGACAGCTGTGGCATGTTGCCATGGTTCGTGCACTGCTCAAGGTATCTAATTTGCTTTTAATTTAGGCGCCGCTCTTTTTTTTCGTTTCACAGTCAGTTCATACTTTCTCTTCCACGCTAATCGTGCATTCAGTCGAAAGCGAAGGTCATGTGCTCTACTCTGCCTCCTATTGAGCGAATTGTCTACAATCAATGCGAGAAAGAAGCGAGGACTCTCGTTCAACTGGCAAGGTATTTTCTATTCTGAATTGCTCTTTATTGACATTATATTTTTCTACTTAGTTAACTGATTGACTTATCGCAGATGCATCAATCGTCTATTGAACGAGAGAGATCGAATCGAGGCAGAGGAAAAGGAGAATACAAAAGTATGCACTTAGATCTTCAGGCAGTGAAATATTTTAAAAAAAACCATTAACAGGCATCAAATTTATCACCATCCCTCTCCTCTCTCGTTTCCCCTACTTCGCCCCTCTTCCAACTTGCACCACTTATCGATCTGCTTACTGGGAAAGCTGGTGGGGTACATGGTATTTCATTTGATTTTTCACATGCTCCGAGGGAGACTTGTCTCATTACTTCCATAGCACAACCGCAATGCACAATTTCGAAAAATTGAAACCGTTAATCTTACACAGACTGATTCTTCTTCAGATTCTGCTTTTGCAATGAATCAATCCGACATATCAATTCATCAACTCCCGAAGTACTACCCATACAATCCTATTCACAGTCAGCTACGAACACTCAGAGTAAGTATCTTACTCAGCCTTTTCCAACGATTGTAAATAATCAGGCTATTCGAACGGAGCGACTTCGGCAGCGGAAAATTCATACAGAACTTGCTCACGGTAATAGGAAGACGAGATCAATTCCCAATTCGAACGGACAGTTCAAACCGGGTAAAACAGGTGACTTTCCCTTTCTTGAACCTCATGTACATCTAAAACGAAAAGGAGATTGTCTATTGAGTTACACTTTCGCTCTCAGACGTCCGATCCACTACCCCAACGCTTGACTTTGGCTCGCTCGCTAGTCGATATCTTCGGAATTTTCTCGGCAACAATTTTACTACTCGAGAAGCTTCCCAACGTGATAGTCCACTATTGAAACTGTCGAATGCGGACAAATTGCAGCTGATCAAGGTTCCCATTTTTATCTCAAACCTTTCCCTTGAAAGCCTACAAATATTTGCAGGACCACTTTGAGCGCGTTGAGAAATGCAACGAATATTTTACACTAATGAGCGATGAAAATCGAGGGTATCATCGAGATGTTCTATTCTAAAATCAAACAATTTTGACTTTCAGAATGTTGCACAAGCTCGGATTACCGATCGAGACTCTTTCGCCTCGCGTTGCAGCATCTAATGAGGAAGACATTATGGAGAACTTAATGTCGATGGTCAATCATTTCGCTGTGAGTTGTGTAACGAATGTGTTCACATGAACAACTATCAAGAATGGTCAGGCTGATCACCTTGAATCCAATACGAAGAAAAAAGAGAGCAAATGGTCTATTCTCTCACCAAAGCTATTCAACTTATTTCCCGGAGGAGCAAAAACTGAGCGAATTGTATCAAAAGGTAGAGTAGGAACACTTGTATGTATTACGAATCGGAATAAGACAAAATAGTACCGGACCGGTGTATTTTCAAGGTCGAATACTATCGCCCAATCTCCTCTCTTTTCACAAAGATGGCATCTTCTCAATTCCTGATATTTTCAATGTGAGCTTACCATTAAACGTCAATCAAATTTTCAACTGAATATCTACACCTCTGAATAATTTGTCAATGTTCATCTTGAGATGTTGCAATTCGATCGTTCGTCTCACTCTGTGATACTCGATATGATACTCGATATGTCAGGTAGGTCCATAGATTCACAGATACACTTTATTTATATTTTTTTTCTTTTTTTACTCAATGGTTTAGGCGCTTCGATCGCTCTCGATGACGCGATAGTCAAGTTGGAGAAAGAGATCAATCACACGAGGGTTTGTTCTTTTCTTTAGTTCAAAAGATCAATGTTAGCTCTCAAGAACTATAAACAACAAATAATTTAAGGACTATCAGTACCCGCTAGTGAAAGAACTCAGCAAAATGGACTACGGATGGATGCAGGTCGGAAATAGTTGTTCATTGTGACTCAGAGGTTTTGTTGGAAAAATAACATGCTGGATTTCATTTGTTGCTCAAAATGTCAGGTGGGTAAATGCTGTTCATAGGATTATTCGTGAAATTGTGTTCATTAAGATAAATAATCTCAGGCAAGGAAGACGTTTACTCCCACACAGCGAAGACAGATCGACGAGAGAGGTTATGCATTCCTCGAACCACATCAACTGAGAAACGTCTACGGAGACAGTGAGTTTGCATCATGTTTTTAAAGTTAATTCTAAATTTTCCGAGCTGAATCTGGACATGGACCAATACGGGCTGATGACCGAGCAAGAACGGTTGGTTGGCCCACTCCATCCACTTCATGTTCTCATTTCTCTAGAGAAGAGCGTATTGAGAGGGATATACGCAAGCTGGCTAATATGGGTGATCTTCGACGAAGGAAGCGAGCAACTACAGGCAATGAAGTCATTGGACCGGAGGGACCCGAAGGTACTGTGTATTTCATTCAATTCGCAGCTCGTGCATGGATATGTTATTTTAAAAGAATAAATCGAGAATAACTAATTTCGTCCTGTAAATTTCCGATTCGCTTACGTTCTCTGTACACAGATCATCCTCGTATCAATGGAGTTCTCTTCGAGACTCTTTCACCCTTCGCATTCACGAATGTTGTCAATCATGTAAGCGACAATACAACAGTAGTCGCTCTCACTTGATCATTCCCTCGACAGCTGTATTTTCTGTTCAGGGTGGAGCTCTCGAGGTGGTCACTCTCTCTCCTCAGGCGTTTATTGGAGAAATCATCGCTCCAGAGGCGCTAATTGTGAGCCTTCCGTGTTCCTGTTTTCGTATCTCATTAACATCATCATATAACATAACATCATCAGCTCTCCACCCTCTCCCCTCGTGCCTTCGTGGCAACAATTCTTTCCCCTGCCGCTCTCGTTGCAAGGATTCTCTCGCCCACTGCTTTTCGAGCGGAGGTCAGACGACTCTTCCAATTTTCTTTATCTGATAATGAAATCCTCTGCAGGTGCTTGCTCCTCGTGCACTCTACACGTGGATTCTCTCCCCTGAAGCAATGATAGCTGAGGTTACGAAGAGACGAGGGAGGGAATAATAATATGCTATTGAGGTGCTCACTCCACATTTCCTCGAACCGCGCATTCTGTCGCCTGAGGCATTCATCATCAATGTGCTGAGTCCGAGTGAGTTATCGCAGAGATCGCTTATTCAGTCACATCATCATTTTTACAATATATAATTTGAGTTCGACTGTCGAATGCACATGATAATGAGGCAACAATCCCTGTTTGAGATCTCACTTTTCAGAATTCCTCTCTCCCAATATCGGTTCACCTGAACGATTCGCAGTTCTCGTTCTCTCTCCGAATATTCTCTCTCCTCGAATTGCCAGTGACGAGAAATTCGTCGTCGAGGTACGATTTATCATGCCAAAAGGGTTCGAAAAAAAAGAGGTTTGTCAAATATTGATCCATTACGAACAAACAAGATCATTATTTGCTTGCGTGTGCAGCCCTTTTCGACCTGAATTCAGATTGAGCATCACACTGAATCCATTTCGAAACTCACCAGACATAACTCATCTCAACTCAATGATACGCGTGTGGTTGAAATCTGAACAATATATTATTTTTTTTTAATCCTGGTGTTTTGAACTTCCCGTTTTGGTGCTGACAAGCTTCGAGTAGTTCCACTAGGGCATTCAACCGCTTTCGTCCACAGACTCGAATTGGTACCGTCTCGATGGTCTTATGAGAAGATATGACGATTGTGAATACGATGAGGAATAATAGACACGCGGCCAATCCGATCTTTATCTGATCTGAAATTATTTTGCAATCAAGATAATATAAGCAACCTGAAAGAAATCAAAAGAGCTCACGATTCTTCGTAGACACTCTTTCGAAGCATATTACATCGTATCGAGCAGCAACTGTCAACAATGGGAAGATCAATTGCTCTCAAGCAGAGATGCTTACCCTGATAGAGAGACGAAATAGTACTGTCACAAATAGGGAGAGAGAAAAAAGACATTGAGCCTCGAGAACCCACGCAAAGATAAAATGAGTGAAGTGGCGGGACATGTTTCAATAATTATAAAACCTCTCAAATTAATATTCGGTGGATGGCATCAGAAAAGACGAGGACAGAAACAAACTACAGTCTAACTGTGTTCAATCAAAGGTCAATTTAGGTGCTATCCCCACACATTCTCGGTGGTCCTCACACTAAACACGAAGAGGACGGATCGGTGATTTCCATAGGAGGAATAAAGGTAATGCACATAATATTTGAAAACATTTCAATGTATTCAGGAACACGAGGGCGAAACGGAAGGCGGAGATAATCATCCGGCTCATGGACCAGAGGCTGCTTGGGGTAATAAATACACAATCAAATATTATTTTATAAATTAAATTTGTTTCGCTTTCTCAGATCTGCATGGACATACCGGAAGTGCGACTGGCGGTCACAACCTTCACGCTAAATTCCACTGAACATTTATCAAAATTCATTTATTACACTGGCCAATATGATACATGACGCACTGCCTTGTGCATTTTTGCGCTAAAGCAAAATAAAGTAATAATTGTTAATAATATATAATTAGTACCACGAGTACGTTCGCCGTTTGTAGTTTCTGTAGAGTTTTGTGAGTAACTGTTTCGCAAGGTTTGTTGCCTTGATGCGTAAAGAATTTGTGACTCCACATCCTGAGCAGAAAACAAACACAAAGCGCATTGGCTATCGTTTGTGTGTTCTTTAGACGGAGATAGAAAGGTCAGAAAGAACGGCACCTAATAGATGATAGGTAAGGGAATTTCAAGAGTTTCTGAGAGAGAAAGAGTTAGTGACTCAGTAAAGTTCAGGATCTGATCGACTGAGCAGTCGGAGATTCACTGACCGAGTATAAAAGATGAAGAAACTGCTGTTGAAATATTCACGATAGCTCAGCTCTCTCGCTCTCTATCTATTCATCATGAACTCCTCGCTGTAAGTTTATGTGCTTGCTAAATAGGAGAATGGACGAATAAGATGACAGCGGGCTGTCAATTTTGCATAGCATATTGAATGATTTAAAATCCAAGACGATACTAAACGATAGTCATTTCAGCCTCCTCATCATCACTATCCTCGCTTTTCTCGCCCTCGTTTCGCAGGCCCAAACTTACTACTACTATCCCTCCAATGGATACAATAATGGCTACTACAACAATGGCTACACCTATTATTACTATCCATCCTACAGCAATGGATACAATAATAATGGATACACTTATTATTACACATACGGCAAGAAGTAGTCATCATTCTTCGCTCATGGAGAATTAACTATTTCATTGTATGCGAATAAATAGTTTGAAAATTTACGTACCTTGCAACACACGCTCGAGAGCTCTAAAGTGGGTCTAAAATTTGCATAAAGTGTAGGCCGCGTATGGATGGAAAACGTAAAATTGCTAGACAGACAAGGCTAGACAAGATATTTCTAGACAGATAGGCAAGGACATTTGCCAAATATACGTTTTCAACGTTCTTGTTCATTAGACCACAGATATCCAAGCGCCGGTGTGTCTCGTTTCTCTTCAGCGAAATTGATTTTTTTTAACTATTGAATATTTTGAATAATGAATAATGAGTATTCTGAAGAAAATTCAACCGTATCCCTTGATCACAAATGTAGCTACAAATTTGAGAATACATTGTCGCCTTCTTCACGACGTGTATGACATCTAGTGAACATAACTGCACAGTAGTGCACTATGTGCACCCCTGGTTGTTCTCTCTTGTAAGTAGCGACTCTTTCTATTCTCGCGTTAGTTCTATGTTAGAAATTCTAGAATTCGAGAAATATGGACAAGAAGAAAATAAATATATGAAATTCATTTATGATTGTACCAATCTTCGATACTCCGTTCAAAATGATCAAATTGTGTTACCATACTTCTCCTGCAGATAACACACACATTGCGGATACGCTTCATTTGTTTGTTCTACAGACGAAGAGAGAAAGGTCAATAAGAACGGCATCTAATAGGTGGTAGGTAAGGGTTTTTCGAGAGGTTCCGAAAGTGAAACGAATGTGACTCAGAAGAGTCCAACCTCTAGTAGATGCAGTATTCTGTGCCGTATACAGAGTATAAAAGGAGGAGCGTCGGCTCCAGACAACACTGCTGTAGCATAGCTCTCGTCTCATCATGAACTCTTCCCTGTAAGTTTATCATCTAATAGCATTTCCTCTGAGGACAGGTTGCTCAAAAGGGCAAACTTCTGAGTATTAATTAAACCTCTTTTCAGCGTCCTCTTCATCACTATCCTCGCTCTTCTCGCCCTCGTTTCGCAAGCCCAAACTTACTACTACTATCCCTCCAATGGATACAACAATGGATACAATTACAACAATGGCTACACCTATTATTACTATCCATCCTATAGCAATGGATACAATAATAACGGCTACAACTATTACTACACCTATGGCAAGAAGTAGATAGTTATCATTCGTATCTCATGACTTCCAAGTATCTTATCTCGTTTTCTCTTGTCTTATTTTTCCTTGCAATAAACAAATCAAAATTTATAGCAATACGAGCCCAAAAAATTCGTTCTTGGAAATTTTTTTATACGAATTTGTGAATTTGAATTTGAATTGAGAAAGAACATGAAAAGATAAAAACAGTGAATAATGAGTTTCACCCTTCCTGAGCATCCTGCGCGTTTACATCATTCTAAAAGGCTATTACAATGATAAAAATAGTGAAAAACGTTCCATGAGAAGTGGAACTTCGTTGATCAGTTTATCTCCTTTCCTCGGGTTATTTCTCAACGCTCCAAATTGGAAGATGTGCTGTCATCCCTTTGACGTTCTCGTTGTGCGAGGATGCGTCCCTTCAGTTGTGTGTTTCTGTATTTGTGCTTGTATTTGTGTATTTGTGCTACTACTCTACTTGCAATTTTGTGTTTCAATCGAGTTTCTAATCGAGTAAGTTCTTTTTCATTCACGGATGCAGGAGCGACAAGAGAAAAATTTTAATTTTTAAAATTTTTAAAATTTTTAAAAATTCTTAAAAGAACACAGTTCACTTTCATGCAGATCTCATCCGAAAAGATCATTATTGCCTTTCGCAATGTTCGTTAGGTTTGTTTCGGTGATGAGTTATTATTCGCACAATTCGCTAGATCCGTTACGATAAGGTGACTCATTTGTTATTAAGCAGGGAACATACGCAACGCGCATAGGCTAATTTGTGCTTGTTAGTCAAATTGAAAAGTATTAAATCCGAGTTGAGAGGTTCTGAGATTAAAATTAGCATGACTCAGAAGGGTCCAACTTGTTGTCTGTAGAGAAGCATGGAGGAACGGACAAGTATAAAGGCGGGAACTGTTGCATATGTCACAACTGCACTCGCTCAACTTCCTTCGCACCATCCCTTCGCACCTTGCCGGTTTCTCTTGTCTAGTTTTTCTTTGGAATAAATCGTTCAATATTTTCCCTCTCCCAGGAAGGGTATATCTCGAGGCATATCGGTCAATTTTTTAAGGTGACACAGGATAGAAAGGTCGTTATTGCCGTTCCTTTTAGCACGCATTTCCGGAACTCCTTGTTTTGAAGCAGTCTCCGATAAAGTCCGATAAATTTGAATGAGAATATAATTAACCCATATGCAATGTTTGATACTGGATGAAATAATATCGGGAGAAGTGAGTAATCTTGAGACGAGATCTCTAAGCTCAAAGTGTGAGCGCGCCTGGTTTGTTGATCGACCCAAATATTTACTCATCGGTGAATCGGAAGCAGAAAGTAGCTGAGTCACACTGTTCTTCTGCTGTTCTTTGTAGCAAGAGAAAAATAGCAAAAACTAAACCAAGTGGATCTCTGAATCAACCTAATAATGAGAGTTTAAAAACTACACTGTTTCCTCGCAATCAATGTTTCCTTCCTCATTAATTACATTTACTTTGATAGCGGACATCTACGAATAGATTTATAATGTAAATTGATTAGCGTCGTCGTCTTCCATTGTACTGATTGTTGGGATTGAATTGCTGACTTGAGCTGAATCCATACGACGAAGATGATTGCCCAGAGGGCTGAATAGAAAAAGGTTTCAATTTTAGAACGATCACCACCAGTTTGACAACGAGCACAATGGGGTTGTATTATATTATTGGATTCGTACCTGTTCGCTGTAGCCAGGTCTAACTTGTTGGAATACATTATTAGGCACGCCATAGTACATCGGTGGATAACCGTTTCTGAAATATCCTTGTACGGTTGAAAGTCTGCAACTCTTCGTTTTTTTTCATATCATATTACTGATCGTACAGCGACTCACGGTAGTTGCAGTTGGCCATTGGATGAATACTGTGAACTGCTAAAGCTTGGAGATCCGAACTCTGAAAATGCTGACGTTTCATAGATATGGAGCGTCCCCATAAAGTGGCCCACCCTGGTGCTGGCTCTGCAACACTTGATCTTTCAGTGCAGCTGGAAGTTCATCGAGATTCGCATTGTATGGCTTCAGATCATCCTGACTACCTTCCATCGCCCTCTGTGTTTCATTGATTGATTACGTATACATCAAGACTAACCTCAAAATTATCGGCTACACTGGTTACAATTATGGCGATTATTGCAGCAATGAGTAGTAGAACAAGAGCTGTGATGGCGAGAATCGATATTGGACGGCAACAACTTAAATAATTTCCTTTGCTCTGCACGCATATGAGAAACTTACCATGTCTTACACTCATGCAGACGATTTCTCTTCGGTTTGTGTTCTTCCTCGTTTTGCCATGACTCAGTAGGGGTATGCGAGCACTGAGTTGTCGCTGGCATGACAACTTGCTATCTCAAAATAAAAACTACTCACGACTGAACATATTAATATTTTTCCATATTTAAATATCAAAATTATAAAAACAAGGCGTTTTTAGACGAGAGCCTAAGGGCGCTGGACGAACAAGCAAGGAAAAATATTCATATTCAACACAAAACATTGTACATTTTATAAGTGCAAATAGGTAGTGGATATGAGCAGAAATGTGGACACTAAAGCTCAGATTCTAGATGATATCACGCGAAAATACCGCGAAAATAAAATATATGAAAATCCGGTTGATTGCAAAGATGTGTACTCAATCAGCTGTTTGAGTTAGAATGAAATGGAGATGAGAAGAGAATTGAAGAGGTGAGATAGACGAACTCATTGTATTGCACCAGTAAGACAGTGAGCAGGTGCAGAGGGAAGATGATGTTGATCATTCCGACTACACTTCAAGGAGCAACCTGGTGATCGTTATTGAATTCATCGCATTCCGCGATCCATTGAAACAGCTGGAAGAGTGTCGCTTCTGCAATTTACATGGGAGCTCCCACCAGCGATGATTTGGAATCTCGCAGAAGTGAAAACTCTGGTCTGGCCGGGTATTTGATCGTTGAGGAATGCATTCGCCAACTTTAAAAAACCAACTCAGCAGCCTTATTGTTAACTTTTTTCGTGAGCCCCCAAGCCCATGCATAAAAAACCCATGCATAAGCTTGTCACATCTTGACTGCCTTTTAACTGGAGCGAAAAAGCAAGAAAGCAGTTCAGTGAACGAATGTTGACACAAAGCTCACTGTAGTCCTGTGATCCTCATGATCTTATCGCAATAATAACACGAGAAAAACCGGATTCAAGGATTGTCAATTAAATTTTTCAACTTCCCAAATCTTAAAGTTCGCTGTGAATTGTTTCAACCGTTTCAAGACAATGTTATCAGGACGATAAGGAAGAGCTGTTACACTTTTTCGACCAGATTGTGAACAATTGGCCATCTACGTTGTGGTCCGTACCTCTAGTTTTGACATTTGCCACCGGACAGAGATGACAGGTGAAAGCTAATTTTCTCAAAGTATCTCTCAAAAGCGCGACATACAGGGGAGAGTTCGTCTTCATTCTCTTAATTTCTTCTCTATATTTTTTTTATATATATTTCTTCCAAATCTAAGTCCATGCTGACCCAGGACATTTTTGTGTCTCTTACCATGCAGAATACAATATTCACCACACAAAAATTTGTCTTCGTATTTTCAATGCTTCTGAATTTACTCGCATTGATTTGCTTGCTCAAGCAAACACCACCCAATCAAGCAGTGATCCGCAATTACCTTATCCTTACGCAGGTTCGGTATCTAACGTTCCATATGTTTATATCGTCCATAACGAATCTCATTCTCAGGTAATGATCATCATTTTCGATTTCGTTTTCGAGTTGACCGTCGAGCCATTGGTACTCTTTCCGATATTGGGTGGTTTCTGCTGTGGTTGGCTATGCTCAATTATTCCACTTCCTATTGTTGTGGTGAGTAAAATTGTGACAGACCCAAAAAATTTGTTATATTGATTTTTGTACTTTCGACGAAGAATATTCAGTCGTTGTTCATCATCTTAGTCTGCAACATTGGCGTGTCTATCATTATCTGCGTCATATACCGGCACCAGGCGATTCTTTTCGACTCGAGTCCTTTCAAACTTAGCAAGGTTTGACGACGGAGCGAGCAGCTGAATGCTCAACTTTAATTGAAGAAAACGAGAAAGGGGAAATTGAAAACGCATACGTGTCAAAACAGATACGAAATTGAGATAATGAGGATTCAACTCATGTTAACTTTTCTTTTGTGAACATTGTCAATGTGAATTACAGCGCACGATTCAAATAATTCGCGTGACACTTTTATCAATTTTTTACTGTCCAGCTCTCGTTTATGCTATCAAACCGATTGATTACAATTCAATTGAGAGAGTAATTGACGAGGTGAGTTTCAATAAATAATTTGTAAAATTTGTAGTGTCTCATATTTAACGATATTTTTTTGAGAACAACCTCGGATGGGTTCGAAGCCGATGCAAGTACTACTTTGAACATCGTGGCAATCTTGTTATTGCAATATGCTGGGCACTGGTTGGTGTGAGTTCATTTTATCTATTCTATTCTGAGAGAAAAAATTCTTAACAGCTCGTATTGTCCGCAGTCACAATTGTACTATCATTATTCGCTCATTGTCACATTTATTTTGTACTTCATCAAGAGGTTGGCACTTTTTTGCATTTTATAAAATAGAGGGAAAGTTTAGCATTCAAAACGGAGCACATCTAGCGTGAAAGCAATCAAAAAGTCACTATCAGTGCTATTCATTCAGGTAATATGAGGCCGTTTGCGTAAGAATCGAACAAGGGCTGGTACAGCTCAAAAATATAAATTTCTTGGAACACTTCCATTTGAGGTTCTTGATGGTGCTGATGACAATGCGCACATTCATTTTGCCCGTAGTTCATGCGTTGGCTCCAGATTGCATCACGTCGAAATCTATCGTCTTCAGCACCCTTGAAAACACCAAAAGAGAATTTCAGAAAATTTTAGTGTTTAGCTGTGATAACACTTGCTCGATTCTATGACCTCATATTGATTCGTAAACACCTTTTTCATAAATAATTAAAGCTGTTCATTCCACTATTCATGATCTGCACTCCAGCAGGTATCATTTTCGTCGGACTTGCCACTGGAAATCTCGTTAGTTTCGGTGAGAACGAAAATAATCAATTTACTAAAAAATGGATCTTTATAGAAATCTGCCTAACCTTGTTCTATTTTATATTTTTCCACTCCATAGGTCACAATATTATTCTCTTGACGGTTACGAGCATATATCGACAATTTATTTACGATTTTATGCGGTGTAATATGACTAGAAGCGATGTGACATGTCGATTGCGAAGTCGAACCGTACAATCGATAAGCCATTATTCTCGAGCTATGTAGAATAAATGATACTCGTCTATAAAGTACAGCCGTTCGCGAAAGTTTTATTTCATCGAGCGCCCAATTATCACAAATAATTTAGCGAGATAAAACTGCCGCTCACTTTGAAATATTGTGAGCGCGATATGAGTTGTGCAAACTCAGCAATACAGGAGCAGGTTCGACTCCACCAGTGAAGGAAGCGCTCTGTGAAATACAAGCACAGGGCGAAAGAGAGTCTTCGAAGAGTACGTTTGTGGGCCGGATGAGTTGAAAAAGCAACTTTTTTTAAAGTCACAAAGCCAACATGACTTCGCACGATGCTGTGAAGAAGATCACAAAGGATGTTCTTGTTTTCTTTTATATTTGAATGTAAATACATTCTGAGATAAAGTGGTTTATCTGTTCAAAGTTCTTTATTCATCTCAACTGATTCATCACATCAATGATTTCATTGTAAATTTCGACTTTTGCTCGATTACCCCATATAAACTCGAAATGTCCAAATCCGGTAATATTTCTTTCTCGAACGATAGCAGATGAGGGCAAGCTAGCAAGACCGATCTTAATTTAACAAAAAAATAAGTGAATATTGTTTATTACACACCTTAATATCTTCTGTCGACACCAACTTGTCCGCTGGTGAATAAAACACAGAAGTAGGAACGGTAAATCCAGAGAAATCATATTCGCGAGGATAAGGCTGGATTACAAAATTACTTACACTTCAAGCAAAAATGCCCACTGATCCGTATGCTCTGAGATTCCCTGCAATTCCATGGTCGTAGTATTTCGTTCCGTTCTTAATCTTCTGAAAATAGTGCTTGATATTGCGGTTGGAAGTGCCGCCAGGAAGATGAGCTGTGAAAACGGGTAGTCGGTCCTTCAACATCAATTATATCTCATTCGATGCTAGGAAAGAACCTCGTCCACTTGATCCATTGGGCCGGAAAACTCATTGAATATCCACTTGCATGGTTTCCACATTGGTGGTCGTCCACAGAAGGGAACGAGAACGGGTAGAGAATACGCTCGATCGGGAATCATTGAAAGCGCCGCCTGCTGTGAGAAAGAACGATCCAAATTGCGCAATTAGATATTATCACTCTTCCAAACACGCGTGTTGTTCAATAAAATCCAATTACCTGGACAAACTCGGGATGTGTTGAAGCTATTTGAATAGTGACTGAGCCGAGATGAGAAGAGCTCATACTGGGTGCTATTGCAAAGAAGTGCTTGACCTGTAAGAATTATAAATAAAATAATTTCGGGTTATAAAGTATTTGTTAAATGTGATAAAAAATGGATTTCCACCTTGGATTGTATCTCCGGATGGTGGGTAGTAGCCACGATAAACGTGTGAGCGCCCTGGAACATTATCTCCATGCATACTTGCTATTCTGATTAGGATGTATCGTATCGAACCTGTGAGTGCCCGACTACGTGTAAACTGGACTTTTGTGTAACATTGAGCACGTAGTTGATCATTGCAGGGAAGTCGAAACGACCCATTTCGTCCCATCTGACATTATCTAATTTGTTGACTAGAGACCCGAAAAGTTCATACGAGAAATCCCAGTATCGTCGACTCTTCGCTCCCGCCAATCGCACGTGTTCAGTTGAGTAGATATTCCCTCGATTATTGCCCAACCACACATCATAGCCAGAATCAGCGAGAAAATAGCCTGAAAATAGCCTGAAAATATATTTTGTTGATTTAATTGGTCTTTCTTTAGCCTTGGTTAGTCATGGTGTTTCGATTCTCTTTAATTGCTAACTAATTCCACAGCATTCTCCTTCGACAGATAAGGGGTATGCATTTACATACCCACTCACTCACTTTGCATGAATCGAACTGCAAGGCCTGAGCGGGAGGAGCGACCGCTCTCCCCGCTCAGTTATTTGAATCGAGCGGGAAATTGCAGTTCTTTCGTGTCGGGATTTTGGCGCGAAATTTGCATCCATTGTTCACCCTTATCTGGAGAGAACAACGGGGGTCAGAACGCTGTGATTCTCGTCATTCCCTTTTTGTGTTATCGCTTCGAAGACAAGTATTCATTTGTGATACTGAGATGTTTTGTCAAATAGCTTTCCATGAGCAATTCAGACTCGAGCGAAATTAAATGATTAGTGCAGAAGAAAGATTAGTAAATTTAAATCTGACTCAATGATTTGTCCGGCAGTGGGGATAGAAAATCGAAACTGCTACTCATTAAGCCATGCTGGAGAAGCACCGGAACTCCGCCTCGCTTCCCTGCAATTGCAACGATAATTAGAGTAAAATCATTAAACAAGTTTGACAAAAACGAGCCAAGTATTGTTTACTAGTAATTTTTCTAATGCTGAAATTGATGTTTTTTTTTCTGCCACGCATAACCCGTCACATGGCGCACGTTCAAGATGCTATCTTACCAGCGTGCAATTAAAGAAGATGATACACTTCTCACGTGACGCTTTCCACCGCGCCTTTTTTTCCTGGGCTTTCATTTGCTATATTTTATTTTCTATTCGATTCGAAGTATTATCTAATGTGTATTAAAGAAGGTGTCCCACGAATATCTGGCTAATTGAGTTCTCGATGTGAGATGATGGGTCGTGGCTACACGATAACACTTTCGAAACTCCCATGTTTTCCTTTTTCGTTTGAGCTGAGATATGAGCATTTGGCTGCGTGCCAAATGACCCTGAAAAGCAGGCAACGAGCGAGAGAGTATGCAAAATGAGGAGAGCTCGCTCTATCTGTCCTCACTTTGCATAATCTCTCGCGCGGTTCGTGGGACGCCTTCTTTAATCACCATTTATTCCATGGGGAATTCGGTGCATCGTCAGAATGTAACCGTCCTTAGTAATTACTTTGTGATGTTCAGCCGGATAGCCGCGATACGCGATCATTTCCATCTGAAATTTGGCGAACTTGTTGTGAGTATAAACAGAATGACTTATTTCATTCTGCGATTACTTCATATTGATGTACAGTAAATAGTCCTCATGAAGAAAATATCATAATAGAATGGACTCACTGATCCCATGAAGCGTTCATTGCGAAAGGCTTGCGAAGTCAAAATGACAGCAAGAAAAATTAGTAAGAGTATGGACACCTCCATCAACAATCGACTTGAATATTTTGAGGAGCAGCGAAAGTGATGTTCCGTTGGGTAACTTCGATCTGTCTTTGTATTTGTGATATATTGTCTCCTTCTCCTGACTCACTCACCTTTTTCTTATCTGGAGACCATCAACACTTACTTTCTCCATTATTTCCGGTGTCTGACGTGAAAGGACTGAACTTTTACTCGAATGAAATTATTGCTAACTACTACTATATCTTGACTACATCTTGAGATTTTGTATTTCAACCCTAAGAATGTCATATAAAATAGAATTTGTTCAGCTTTCATTGTGGAAAATGGAGTGGTCTTTAGATTGTTTGATCTGTATTTCGAGTGGGCGACCCCTTCACGATGGTTATCTCAACCTTTGTTATGCGCCATGAGAGAGTCCCTTTATTCCGGGTATAATTTATCAAGATTGGAGAAAATGTTTACAAATCTTCATTTTTTTCCAAATACGCACATTCTCTTGAAAAAACGAACAAACGACGAATCATGTTAATCGAACTCTTTTGATCTATAATATGTTAGTTTTGCTAAATAAGTTCATATGACCGATAATTTCGTCGTAAATCTCCGTCTTTGCTCGATTTCCCCACATAAACTCGAAATGGCCGAATCCAGTCAGATTTCGTTTTCGAACTATCGAAGCTGCTGGTAAGCTTCCAAGTGCAATCTGTAAAAGTGCAATCTGTTTTTAAATATTTATCTCTAAAATGAGTATCCTCAAAAAAACTTCTTGATCGCTTTACCTTCATGTCTTCACTTGAAACTAATTTGTCGGAGGGTGAAAAGTATAATGAAGTAGGCACTGAATATTGCGATAAATCGTAATCTCGAGGTTGTACCTGAAAGTACTCATATATTTATCATTTTCGTATTCCTTGCGATGCATTTATCAAAAAAGTTCTAACGGTTCCATATGCCTCGAGGTTTCCTTTGGCGCCACGATCAAAGTGTTTTGTGCCACTCTTCAATTTCTGGAGATAATGCATCCAATTCTTGTTGGAAGTACCGCCAGGGAAGTTTGCAGTGAGAAGAGGCAAATGATCCTGAATCTTTTGTCTTTCATAAGATCTAATGATGAAGTCACATCATCGATCTGATCCAATGATCCTGAGAACTCGTTCAATATCCATTTACACCATCTGACTAGTGAAGGTTGCCCGCAAAAGGGCTGAAACACCGGCACAGAATATGCTTCATTCGGAATCACTGACAGTGCAATCTGTAGAGCTTTTTGTAAAATTCGTTTTGAATTGTTGATTGCACAATACCGTAACTAATTGTGGCTGCACCGCGGCTAGTCGAATTATAACGGATCGTAGATTGAAGCTACTCAGACTGGGTGCCATTGCAAAGTGGTGTTTTACCTGCGGTGCTATATTTATTTATATTTTTTTTATTTATAAATGTAAATAGATAGACGCTCGCCTTCTTCTGAATCTCCGGATGGTGGAATGTACTGGTGACAAAAGTGTGTGCTCCCTGCGTAAATAACAAGTAAACATATTGCACAACTATCATTATTCATTCATCATTCGATGAATGAATAATGATAGTTGTGCACCTGAGAATGAGCAACAAGGAATAAATTGGGTCGACGAGTAACTTCCAGTATGTAGTCAATCATTGCCGGGTAGTCGAACTCACCCATTTCGTGCCACCTGAACAATCTTTTTTAAAGCATAATGAAAATAAGTCATGCATGCAACGAACGAAAAATCCCAGTAGTTGCCATTCGTCGAGTTGTTCACATGTTCATTTGAGTAAATATTGCCACGATTGTTTCCCAGCCACACATCATAACCAGCGTCTGCGAGTGAGTAACCTGTACAGAAAAAAAAAGTATTTGTTCAAACTGGTTCTCAAGAAGTAGATAATAAGAAGTAATATAATAAGATGTCTCACTCAGCGACTGATTAGGTTGGAGGGACAAAAAGTCGAAGCTACTGCTCACTAAACCGTGCTGCAGCAGCACCGGTCCTCTGCCTTTTCGTCCTGAATATTCGTAAAGTTTGCCTTTTTAGCGATGTTTGTGCTCTATCTTGCTCCTATACAATTTTGTCATATTACTCTACTGTTCACCTAAAGGTTTTGGTGTCTGGCCATTGCACTTATTAGATAATATCTAACATTGAGTCACGTGGTGAGTGAAGAAAAGGATTAGATGTCGTACAGATGTCCCACTAGATACGCGTATTTTGAATGATCATAAGATATGAAGATACAAACATTCAAGGGGTTGAAGATGAATAGACGACGATTACCGTTCCGTCCATGAGGGATTCGATGTATCGTGAGAATGTATCCGTCTGTAGTGACCACTTTGTGCTCCTCTGCCGGATATCCACGATGTGCGATTATTTCCATCTCAATGAAATAATAACCGAATGAATGTGAAGCTTGAATACATACCGAACCCATGAGACGCTCATTCTGAAACTTCTGTTGAGCCGTGGTCAGAACTAGGAAATAGAAAAGGAGTATTCTCGGCATTGACTGTCAATAAGAAACATCCGAGGAAGTTGGGAGTGTTCAATTGCGTAACATCGATCGAAGTTGTTGTGAAATTCGTCTCGAGTTGGAATCGATTTCCTTCTATCTAGCGATCATCGGCACCAACTATTACATTTATCTGATCGTAGTTTTGTTCGCAGACCGGTAGAATAAATTGGATCATTTTGGATTTACCTATTCACTTTGTTGTACACTGATTGCAATCTCTTTTGTTTTCTATCTTGGTGAAATGAAGTCATTGCACCAACATTATCAAGATCAGTACGAAATACTACAAAAAGAAATACAACGTTATTTACTCGAATTCAAATAGGCAACTGAAAACGAATGTTGCCACTTTATGTACGGAAATATTGATGCCTACCCCCCTTTAAAGGCGTGTAAATGGAAGAGAGAAGTGCGCAGTTGCTAAGTGAGCAATATCAAATTCATTTCAAACAAAATACTGGAGGAAATTTCGTTAAGTATTCAATTCGCACATTGAACCGCAATCACTTCCTTGAACCATACAGTTAACGAAAAACACGTTTCACTGATTTGGTAGGAGTCGCTTCACGAATCACAGTGACATTACGTATTTCGTTGAATTTGCTTTGCATTCAATTTAAACAAATATGATATTCTTTCTTGTAATGGTGAACGCTACGCTAACTAATCAATTCAAATTCTGGTTTATGGCCATCTACTCAGATTAGGTAAGCATCATGCGACTATTTTCTACGACATGTATTCATAATGCTCACTTTGCTCTCGCCATTATCAAATGTCTTCTCCGTTAGTTTTTGCCTTTTTTGGACAGAA
The DNA here is from genome assembly GCA_911812115.1 of Pristionchus exspectatus. Classification (NCBI taxonomy): domain Eukaryota; kingdom Metazoa; phylum Nematoda; class Chromadorea; order Rhabditida; family Neodiplogasteridae; genus Pristionchus; species Pristionchus exspectatus. The sequence goes on from OU461582.1 coordinate 14,310,001, forward strand.
AAGTGATTAGGTAAGGTGATTTGCAGTTCGTTGCCTCGTCAGAACAAGACAGACATCTACTCCACAATGAACAATATATCGATCACATGAATGATGAAATAGGTTTCAATTATTTATTATAATCATAAAAACAAGACTGCATAAATCAGATTTACGTCACCATCCTTTTTGTATCGCTGCATCGTGAACAAGTATTAATTCTTTCCCGGTGAAGTTATTAGTAGTGAACATTACTTTCTCTACCGCCTTTTTCTTCCTCCAACGTATGATTATATCAATATGAGCAAATCTTATTTTGAAACTGTACCTCAATTGAAAGTAGAAAATGGCTGGCAGTGCAATTCCCTGCAGGTAGATCATGTTGATTGTATCCTGCAACATATAAATTGAAGTGTTTAAAAGTATTTCTCTTACTTCAAAGATAGGGTAGAGTTCTTTCTGATAATCTGCCAGTTCAAAGTAGAAGAAGCAAATCGCTCCAGTCATTGTTATGGAAGTGTGAGAACTGGGATATTCAGATCATTCAGATAATACGTAGGGCTACATAATACGCAAACTAACATAACAACTGGAAGCAGAAATCGAAGAACTCTGATGTTCTCACTCAGTTGATATCTGAATATGTTGCGACTTGTATCCCTGCTCTTTTTCACTCACCTTTCTGTTAGCGACATTCTACTAGCACCTGCAGAATTGTGCATTATCTCATTCTGACGTAACAATCTTGTATAGAAATGAATTGTGAATAACTCGCTCGAAAAAAGGACCGTCTAAGAGAGCGAGCTAGCAATAAATGTGTGGGCGTCTATTATCTCTTACGGTCACAATTGTCTGCACATTTCTTCCCATAACTGAGACGATTGTACAGTGAGCTACTCGATTAGGAAAGTCATACGTGATGCTCTGGGTAAAAACCCCGATAATCGTTAGCACGATCTGTCAGAGAAAAATATGTTACATAAGACTAAAGAACTCACGTGAAGAGCAACGAACTTCGTGCTTCCTGGAGAAGATTCGTAGTATGTGAAATAACGAAAGGCGGCGAATCTTTCGATGGCCATCACAAGCAATGAGGATACCGACCCTACAGAGAGATATCTAACAGAAAAGGCAATGGACACTTACCACAAATACCGAAGAACGATGGTATCATTCGAAAGAGACACTGATGAGGTGTCTGAAGAAGGTCTGATGGACTCCTTAACAAATTAAAAGGCTTTGCGTTTGAGATGACTGCACCCTGGACACACACAATAAGATCACTTACTTTAGTGTGAGATGAACAAAGGTTTGTTGAGTGCTCTCTGCTAATGTCGATACACATAAGAGAAACGTCCAGAACCCGTGAAGATTGAGCAGGAATTTGAGCGATTTGTGAGCAACGAATTTTCTAAACTAAACGATCAATAATGTTTCCTTGACCTACGCTTTCTTCTTGTGACACTCCAAGATGATCATACAGAGAACTGCTATTCCGGAAGAAACGAATCGAAAGATGATTAACTTAATTTAGTGCTAAATAAAAACATTATATGGAATGGAATACCCCGCGAAGATAATGGCTGTTTGCAAACACATCAGCCGTTTCGAGCTCGCTCAGCATTGCAAGTCGGACAAGAATAACACTGTAATATATACTGCCTATAATTCCTCAGGGTGAATACTACTGATATGATTCTTGATGATAGAGTCGTAACCGAGTAATATCGAATGTGTGAGATGTAGTGATGTCAGCACTAACATTTGATAAAGTTCTTTTTCCTCGAGTCTCTGACGATTATGAAATTGATCACTATCTAACGAGAGATGATTGTATTCCAGTACCTTCTGCTTTCAAATGACAAATGTACTCACTTTGAAATTGAATGTTTCCTGTGAATAAACAATGTTAATCCAAAAGATCCAAACATTGTGATCCTCGAATAACAACAACATTAATCTGCAGATTTATTTGGACAGTAAATCACATGGATGTCGATGTTATTTCATTAGTTGTTCATTGTTATTTTCTGTTCCTTTTTTAATCCACTCTTTCCATACATTTTTCGAAAAAAAACATGTTTTCATAACGATTTCATTTTTGACATTTCAGCTCCTCTCAATGATATCTTTATTGGTTGTTCTCTGTATATTTATTTCTGAGACGACAGCACAGCTAACGAGACGAGAACAGAGTATTTTATTTCTTTATCGATTCGGCGACATCAATATTAATTATTGTAGTCACATGTTTTGCTACAGCGCAGAAGTGGCTCAAACGGAAAAAGACAAGGAACTGAGAAAGATGATGAAGAAAATGCTCGATACTCTATCCGTAAGATTATTTTTTAATGAGCAAACCTAAATCTCAAACATAGATATTGATCTTGTTGGTGTTGTTTTAAATTCGTCTGTGCGAATTGCAGGATCTTGCTATGGATATGATTAGAGAACTAATAGATGAGCACAAGAATAAAGTGATGAACCACTATTTTACTGGGCAGTACGTCTTCTTCAACTTTTCAAGTTTAAAATTCAATTTCTCAGGTGCACGCAACTCACTCTGCAGAGTATGTTCGGCAAAGAGTAAACGTATTCTACCTTGTTGTGATCGTGAATGGTGTAGAGTGATAAATGTCTTTGTGGATGCCTGTAATTGGTGTTTGGAATGCATTCAGAACTATGGCAACATGCGGTGTCATCCAATAAAAGAAAGAAAACAAGAAGACTGGCAACAGAATTGCAGCCTAACCGAAAATAATAAGAAATCGATCTTTGATATTCGCTGGAAAACATGGTTTTCGATCAACCATCTTCTGATTATGGCTCCCTAATCACGAGATAACGATCATTATTCCCAGATAAATGTGCGTATCGATAAATAAAACTGGAACAACGACTCCTTCCCGATTTTTTTAATCATTTATCAGGCGACTCTAGAATGTTTTCTCTTATTGTATCGGGTGGTGCAAGTTTCCGAGGTTTTTCTAAGGTCAACGTTTTGACATCTCACTTCCTTCGTATTGGATCAATGAACTCATGCTTTTCTGTAGTATATGGGGACGTGGATGCACTATCTGACGCGCATGAGAACACATGAATATCACTGCGTAGAAAGGTACTGTGAATAATCAACGTGGGCGGAGTCGATAAAAGTGCTTAGTTTTGAAAATGAATAGCTTTTCAAAGGACAAAGCTAATGCCAAAATTAAGTCTAAAAAAAAACAAGGACAAAGCGAGACTTCCATTGCCCTTTGATCACAATTAATTTCATTCACTTCAGTTTTATGTTTCGCTGCTGCACAAAATGCGGTGCAAGAAGAACTGGACAAGCTGGTGAAGAAAGTTATGTCGGAGGCGCTTCAGACTCTCACGGTCAGCTTTCATTTTTCTTTTCTATGGTTTCACTGACGCGATTTTTCGCGATAAAAAAACGTTCTTTTTTCATGACACACTGATCCGTTGTGGGGTTCAGGAGATAACAATGGATATAATGCTGGAGTTGAACGAGGAGCAGATTGCTCACATAGCTAACTACTACTTCACTGAATCGTATGTTTCATCTCTTTGTTTTATCAATATTGCATTGATCTAACTGAGAATGAGAATATCAATAGCTCGTCACCTTGCAGATGCGGAGATATGAGATCGCTTTTCGAAAGCGACTGATTTTTGTTGAGAAATTAGTTGGCATGATTGCTTCTATCTGTTCATTACAAGATAAATTAGTTATACATAACAACGACTGAAACGTTAGATTTTTTACGATTTGTAATAAGTGTAAATACGACTAGTGGGTGCCGAAAGAGCCGGGGAATTCTTCTACATCGCCGACTTTGTATGTATATTAGCGATTGCGTGGAATACATTCTATCTACTCTATATCGAAAGAGATAGAAGAAGTCGCGAAAAAGTAGATTACGACCATAGGGAAAATATTTTCTTCATCGAAGCACTATGCGAGAACAGAGAAACAGGGCAAAAAGCACAGACAACACAAACATTTTTTGGCTTTTTTTTTAATGTCCGGTCAGATCTTGAAATGATTGACTCCTTTGAGGCCATCGTAGAAGCCTTCCTTCACATGCTCGAAAATGTACTCGATGATATCTCCCCAAATCTGCAAAATAACGACCAGAATAACGATTTGACTATTATTGAATGATCAACCCCACCTCAATAGCACGAGCACGTTCAGAGGGAGACAATTGAGGAAGGGTATTCAAACGATCATTGAGACCTGTCCGAACGGCATCCTGACAAAGACCTTCAATTGCGTGTAATGGAATTGAGACGTACTTTGAATACATCCCAGTATTCAGGGTCGAGCCACACGGGCAAATAGTGCACATGTCGATGACCAAGCGCGTACAAATATCGCTCTAATCTCTCGATATTGTCAACCTTGTCCAGCGCTTTCTCGATAGTCTGTAGGGTTCACTATTGAACAGAACTTAGAGTTAGTTGAATACCTGCACTAGCCTGAGTGCTTGAATGCGGAATTCGGTCTGTTCGGCGTAATTCCTTCCTGCCATTTCATATCTGGCCACCCATGGGAATAGTGACTTGCAGGCTGCTCCGTGCGCTCCTTCGAATGCAGTACTGCAAAGGCGAAACTAGAATAGAAAAAAACTCCCCGTCCTTCTTTCTTCCAAGTACTTTTCAATTCTAAACAAAGTCTATTCTGCAAAAAAAAAAGACACCGGAATTGAGCACTTTTTTTAATTCTTAGAAAAGCAGATTTGAGAAAAACTGACATGTACATTTTTGATCCGAGTGAGAAAAGTACTTCGAAATCATCGGTCCACGTGCGGTGAAGAAGGGCCGTGTCTTGCTCATTCTTCTGCCATTCCAGCATCCGAAATTAAAATGCTCAAACTCAGCTAGAGTTGCATGCAATCAAGTAAAATAATCGTTCACATAGACACACGAACTTACTTTAAACTCTTTCTTGACCCTTCGGAACATAGGGAATATCACCTGCGAGTCTGCCTGTGAAATGGACGGTATCACACAAATGAACTCAATCCCATTGTCGCATACGATGCTGTTTATCGCATCGATTGCAATGGATTAAATTGATTTTCATTTTGGAAACTCTGCACACGTGAATAAGAAATTGTGAGCAAACAATCAATGGTGGCCAGTACCCAAAGCAGGGGTTTGTCATGCAAATCGTGAGCAGAAAAATCAAAACTGTCAAAATCGAAAAAAGGAAGAATTAATTCTAAAATATAATCCTTGTGAGGAATTCAACGGAAGAGCAGAAAGAAGAAGATGAAAATAGCCTGCTGTCGATGTGATTGCAAAATACCGCGAGGGAGTGTACCCCAGATGAAATCGGGGAAGGAAACAGCTTGGCACGTGAGCGATATGATTGAATTGCTTCGCTGACAAATGTGAAAATATATTGTGTCCGTTGAATCGAAGATAACACAGTCTTATTCCTTCCTGATTATATTACCAGTGCTCTGTACCAAATAACATTTTGATCACGGAAGGACGACTAGAGAAAGTGATATCATACATTCAGCACTTACACTCAACCTTTAGCTATCCTCGAACATTGACTGCAAGAGAAACGATCATGATAATGAATTTCTACTGCCCATACAAACAGATCTGAAGGACACCATAACGAATGCGATTAACAGGAATATTGCAATTGGCCATTAACTAGTAATCTTTTTTATTCACAATAACGTACTACAAAAACAACTCCTGCATTAATTTGTCAGCCGTATGAACATCGAATAGCGTAGAATGAGTGCGAAAATACTCTTGAAATTGGGTGTTGCATTCCTGAAATTAAGGTAGTACTTTCGTTATCTCGCTCAGCGTTTTTCATATGTAATTGCCAAGCGTACCCTGACTACGTTGCAAATCATCATGAGGTTGCCGAGTCGTGCCGAGAAGTCGATCAAGCCCATTTCCAATGTGTAATATCTATTCAGCTCACTCAGTGTTTGGCTTCGAATTGTGTCGAGTAAGAAGAGAAGTCTTTCGGATACTTCCGTTTTCATGTCTGAAATAAGTCCGCTCATAGTAGAGCGCACTCACAATCAGACAATATCGATATCTACTTAGTACTAACCGGGTTCGCATAATGTCAAGGCGAGAAGTGCATGAACTTCGCAATCAGTCAGATCGGCTTTCTTAAATGGAGGTACCAGTCGTGACATTTGATCACGAACGTGCAGATCCCCCAATCTAAAATTTTATACGTGAATTAGCTGATTTAACATCTATGGGATTTCACCAAGAAGACAATTGACTTACTCGACCATTTCTCTCCTATTTTCGACATCATCGTCCACTCTCATCCATGAATATGGTGATTTCAAGTCAATGCATAGCGATGCCGATACCATAACACTGCAAGCCAAGACCTTTCCTTGTACGATTGCTCACAAAAACAAAAGATAAATGCTCACAAATTGTCGTATGCTTTCCAAATCTTCCATGTGCGGGAGTATGTGTCAATTAGGCAGAAATTAGGTAAGTAACACCGAAAAATTTCCGCCTATAAATATTCATTTGTGAAAATTTTAAGCAAGTTTTTTAAGCAAACTTGTTCATTTGCAGATAGTTCACGAAGGATGGGGAAAGCATCGTGAAAAAAATTCCACAATTCCTCAGCCAATATTTGCACAATTGCAGTGTGCATTTTTTCCGACATTCCAGTGTAGACTTCCTGTATCTAACAGTCTTGCACAGTTCAACCATCGCGGCAGTTTTCAACATTTTTGAATCAGAAGTATTCTCTCACCCATGTCTGTGGAATGCCTGACACTCGCTTTGCATGATCACACTGCCTCAGTTGAGTAAGTTCCTTCTGTCTGCAAACCGCAACGGTTTTCCTTAAAATTGGCACGATTCTGGTATTGAAAGGTAGGAATAACTCACTCATATGCGCTTCTGATCTGCTCAAGAAGAGAATTAGCGGACGTCAAAGGTTCATTCGAAGTACATACATCCTGAATAAGAATACTCTGTTTTTTTCAACTTCTGATACTTATATGCATAAGTTGCCATACTTGAGCTTGCTCTGTTGGTCCATTGTAGGCTCTCATCGGCCCGTCATATTTCATTCCAACAGCAATGCATCGGTCGTAGCGACAACGACGACAGGCAAGAGTGCTCCCTAAAACATCCATTGGACAGAATCGAGCAGATTGTGGCAAAGCCCTATCGATAGGACGCTAATAGACTCCTAATGGAATAAGGTGAAGCGGACCTCGACTGAGTTCGCATTTTCTCTGTCCCTGCCTGCAAGGGTATTGACGGCCCAAGAGAGTCGCGCGTTTGAAGAAGGCTGTGCAGGCACTGTGAAAATATATTTGTAGTGAGAATATGAAAAAAAGCATACCGACAGGCATCGATGCCAAAATGTAGCGAAGAATTCGGCGATGAGCACACTAAACACTCATTAACTGGCGCTGATTCTGTCATAGTAAGATGAGCGAAGGGAGGATAGAAGCAACGTTGCCCAACACTTCTCTCTTTCTCTCGTGTCTCTCGGCGCACAACACTCCCTCAAGTGAGGATCGATACGACAAACAACACACATTGAGCACATTGTGCGCACAATTGATTGAATGAGGTCATGACAAATGCACAGAGCATAAAATATGCAATTATGAAGATGTGTGCGGAATTAGTCATTGAACCGAATATTTTGACTTCCCTGTGTTAAAAATGAGGATTTCCAACGTCAGCAGCATCCTCGAGAATCCAAAATCTGAGGATTTAGAGAAATCCCATGCGCGCTCTTGCTCGACTCTATCGCAAATCCCCCCATATTCTGGTATGAGCAAGGCGCATTGCTCTTCGATATTCGAAAGGAGAAAATAAATCCGAGACACTAGACTACACGCAAGGACGAAAGATACACACGGAAAATGCCATTATTCAGTTTCTCGTTGTGCTCTCTACTCTTTGTGTCTCACAAACAACGTGAGAGAGAAGGGAGAAATGAGAGAAGATCGACGTTGAAGGAAAAGAAAGAGAGAGAGAGAGCATAGAGCATGATAGACACGAAAGAAAGAAAGCTCCAGAGCACGCGAGTCGTCCTATTATCTCTATGCGAAGTTTGCTTCTGTTTCTGTTGTGTGTGGCGCCTCAGTCATCAGAAAGTTACAAGTTCCTCGGGTTTTCTCCGCAATGGGCTGTCTCCCATGTGAATTACCTCGGGAAAATAGCAGACGCTCTGGTGGATGCGGGACATGAAGTGGTCAGTTTATAGATGTCTTTTAAATTACTTGTTTATTGCATTTTTATATTGAAAATATCCCATATAGTGTAAAAAATGATATATTTCAGGTTGTTCTCGCACCTCGCGTCGATCCAACAATGAATGGCGCCGGAACAAAGAAAGCAAGAGTCATTCAGGTTTCTTTCGCTCTAATTCCCTTTTGACGGAAATTGCACTTCAGATCCCTGAAAACGAGTTCTCCGCGCGGTGGAACAATGCTAGAATTCGAGCGAATGATTTATACTGGAATGGAAGTATACTGGAGTTAATTTCGGTTGTCATGTTAGCCTTGTAATCATCAATGTCCATAATTTTAAGGAAGGTTCTGAAATGTTCGAAAGCATTACGCTTACTATTAATGGTGAGCCTACTTTTCATTCATTTGCCAATACAATCGATTGAAATTCAGCAACTATTCATTATCCCGGATTAATCGAACAATTGCGTGCTGAAAACTTCGACGCAGCTTACACGGAGGATCCAGCTGGATTCGGTAAATGGAGAATTCACATCGGAAAAATATTTCTTCCGTTTCAGGTATTTTTGATATGGTTGGCATCCACAAGACGGTGTATGCCATGTCGTTCACTTCCCTGGAATGCAGTTATGCCATTACGCAGTCCCCTTCTACTCCCTCATATGTACCATGTAAGGGAATACATCTCGTATGGCCTAATTACGAAAATGCAGCTATATTCTTCGCTCCTTGGGGCGATAGAATGACATTCTGGCAGCGGATAGCGAACACATTTGCTTCATTCGCATGGGGATTCGTTGTGGCTTCGCGCATAGATTGGCTCCAGCCCATATTCAAGGAGGATCTATGGGTAAGTACATGTGTTTTATCGCAAATAGCCTTTGAAAAATGCAGGAATTGGTCATGAACAATTCACTGGTGCTCCTAAACTCGGAGCCACTTCTCGATTTCCCTCGTCCGACAGTTCATAGAGCGATCGATATTGGCGGAATCGTGATGTCATCAAACTCAGAGCCTCTGGATGAGGTATCTATTCAGCTTTCTCAGAGCGACGTTAGAAAAATTCAAGAGCAAAATCCGAATATTTTGAGTACTGGACTGAAGTGATGAGCCGCCGGAACCGAACAGTTATTCTTTCCTTCGGGACGTTTATCAAAGCAAGCACAATGCCTGAAGTGTACAAAGAAACTATTCGAAAGGCTCTCGCAAAGTTTGATGACGTCACATTTATCTGGAAGTATGAGGTATTTCCAATTTCGAGACTTACTGTAAAAGAACTGTTAAATCAGAGCCCTGAGCACAATGTGTCTCGAGGAATTGACAATATTGTGGAAGCCACTTGGATTCCGCAAGTCGCTCTGCTGAGTGAGTTTCATTCTTTTCCCTCAAACACTTAGCGACGTAATCTTTGAGATGACCCACGACTCACCGTCTTCATTACACATGGAGGACAGGGAAGCACTCTCGAGGCTGCGTATGCTGGTAATTCATCCAAGGGGATTGCAGGGGCTCATCTAATGCATTTCGGGAATTCCGATGCTCATGTTGCCCACTCAGGGAGATCAGTATAGAAACGCCGCCATGATCAAGAGAGCTGGATTAGGTGAGTGAAAGCACTCGCATTTGAGATAATCATATTTCTCAGGTGAAATTGTTCGCTTGGGTGATCTTGAAGGCGGTGATCGATTGAAAAAATCCATCCAAAACATACTCGACAATGAAAAGTACAATTTAATACGTCATTGATCAATTTTAATCTCTCATTTCAAGATACGCTGTGAACGCTAGACGAATTGCAGCAATGCTAAGGGATCGACCATTCTCGGCGAAGGAGGTCTCCTTTTATAGAATTACAAAATAAAACAACTATTTGCAGAAGGTTGTCCGTAACATGGAATTTCTAGCTGAATACGGACCACTGCGAATGTTAGACCATGAAGGAAGAAACCTGAACTTCATCAAGTACTATCTCATTGATGTTATCTTGTTCATCGGTCTCATAACAGTTATTGTGCTGGGGTTAATAGGCGTGTGTTGTGTCGCTAGCTGCAGATGCTCTTTCAATAGAGTGCGACGAAGATACAACCTTCTCAAGCAAGAATAGTGCCTACTCTGCTGTCCTCACACAAATTGGAATCAAGCTCTTTTTGGCTTCAACAACTCATCAAGCTTTTGGGACGGGCGAGAGATCCAGAGAAAGAGACAAAGCGAGATAGCATGAGGAATAGAGAGAGCATGGGCTCCAACAAGTTGCCATCAAGCTTAAAGCCAACTTGTGGGTCCCCAAAACGTGCTTGTTTCCAAATTGTGAGAGGACACCGAGTAGTTTTTTTTATTATTCACGATAAATACTGAATAAAATATTGACAAACGTCATGTAGATTCTAATAAATATTAAAAACCCTCTAATCAGTTCACGACCGCAATCTAAGTTTTCCTTCATTTATCACTACGGACAAGGTACGCTGTAACACCCAGTGCGCTGGAAGCAGCACACGGTGCAAGTTTAAAGATCATTTCAGATAGATTTTTTTGCCTTTGGCGTAATTACAACCTATTCCATGATCTATTCTATTTCATCTTCATTTCTCGACCCTTTCCCGCATTAGACTACCATTGGACGTTTTCGGACTGCCAGCTGTCGTTCATATAAATTTCAGTAGTCTTTCTTGTCAGATGTCTGACAATCTGTAAAAAACATACCGTGCTTGCAAATGGTCATGATCACATACAATGAAGATCAAAATAGGAAACACAAAAATTATCAAGAGAATAGACGAATGTCCAACGAACAGTTGCTGTTCCAAACAGAATCCATTCGTGGGTCGCGCCGCGAGAAATCGAAAAAATGAAGCACAATCGAGTAGAGAAAGATCCATTTGACACCATTTACACACTGACAGAACAACCATTTTCAGGAAACTCCATGCTCTTTGTTCGAATATAACGAACAGAGAATAAATTTGAGAGTTTTAAATGTTTTACTTTCCAGATTATATTACTCAAATTGTCGACGGCAAAAAGCTTGCAACATCTCTAAATGTGATTTGAATGTTGTTGAATCCACCTGCCAAGCGACTTAAACAAAATCTCATTCGTGAGAAGAGGGATGTCTTACGTTAACTATCCGATTCACATCGATGCTCAATTCGAGGATATCTTCATTATCGTTCACACATTTTTTGGTATTTGTAGTATATTTTTTGTTGAAGAATGAAGTCTATCAAGGGGTCGCCTCGATTGTCCTCCTGCTCATCACAATTGTCTCGACTCATCTCAAAAGTGGTTCAATATCAAGTCATTACGCACGTTGTCTCAGCATATTGGAGGTATCAATAAATTATGTTTTTAAGTCATGAAACACAAACAATTTCAGAGCGTGTTGGTTTTGTATGCCATCAACAGTACGATAATATCCATTCCTTTCGTGCTCTTTCCGTGCAAGGGATTTTATGTTCGTGGGCTGGGCCACTACATTGGTCTCAGTGCACACGGAGGACTCGTCAGTTTATTACAATTATATTTATTAATTGGACTTGTTTCGGAATCAAATAATCAATCGTTTTCCATGTATCGAACAGGTGATCTACATGCTTCTTTTCTCTGGCGCATGCACCTGGTTCAACTGCTGTATGTTCTATAGACATCAAGTGATTCTACCTTGGGAGCACCGACTAAAAGTGATAACATAAAATGTAATGAAGAAAGAGTTATTTGCAGCTGGGAACACGGGGAATTTTTATGGGATATTTCATCATGAACATTGTAATGTTCATCAATCCATTGTCTTTTATTTTCACGTCCAAAGACGACAATGAAGCCCAGCGATCAGTTGTTGAAAAGGTTTTACTGTTGTTGGAATAAAAGGAATAAATCCGTTTAGTCTCCAATGGCGTGGCTGCTTACTGTGCCTTCCTACAAGATTTACACAATTGAAAACACTCCTCTTATGATGACCTACCATTTACCTTACGCTATGGTAACATTTTCGGAGAAGTGAAAACTTCAAACTGCTCAGAATTCCTGCTTTCAGACAACAGCTGTTCTGTGCACTGCGACGACCACTTTCCTGACTTATCACGCTTCGTATGTCATGAACATCAGGTCTTTCTCACTTTATTTATTATCAGTAAAACACTGGAAAGCACCAGGAAGGAACGGGCGAGTCACGCGACTGTTGCAGCACAACAAAAGCTCATTCGCAACATACAGTTTCAAGTAAGGAGTAGAAATCGTCTATTGGGCATGTATTCTCACCATCAGATGAACATAACAACATTCGGTACGATGTTTCCCACTTGTTACTGGCTCGTCGCAATCTTCTTTCAAGTTATTCTACCGGGTTTGCAACAAAATTTCTCCAATATTTTGTTTTTTGTTCGTAGAAGTGACAGTTGGCATGCACGTGTTTATTCCTATTGCCATAATGGCCAATTCAATCTACGCCATCGTCAGTTCCAAGGTTAGTTTCGATTGGACAACTATTGAGAAAGAAATGCATGCGATATTTCGTTTTAGGCCCTCTCTTGCAAGACGATATTCCGTCGACAAGTAGACTTTACCAGAACTCCCACTACAGTTAGGACTCGTTTATCTTGATCGAATTATTCACATTCCATCTCATTCATTTCCGTGGAATCCTTCGCAGTCGCAATTGGAATTCTACTCTAATTAGAATTTCAAGTCGTTATTTGCAATATCGAATATAAAAAAGTGAAAAATTGTTTATCATATTTTCGAAGAATTAGAGTAGTTATTCACTTGAGATCGTTCATGAGCATGTCGAAGTACGCATCGGTTAAATTTTCATTACTGAAAGAAATGATGGTCTTGCTGAACATCTTAGAGACTCACTTCAGGATCGGTACAACACTTTCGTTTTTGTGAGACTTCTTGCAACAGTAAACACGAAGTGACGGTTCGTAGGCCGGTAGAGCTCCAATTACAACAAGACAAGCACTGTAGCGACAAAGACGATCAGTTTATCAAATGAGAATGCGTAGTGAAACTCACATCGACAACATTAGATCGTACATTGCGACCGAAAAGTAGCGTAGGTTATCGTAGCCAATACCAGGTGGTATGAGTGCATAAATAGGGTAGAATAGAAAGGGTACAACACTCACTATTATGAGAGGACGTGCAATTTTAGTGAACAGCTGAAAAAAAGGAGTCGAGAACTGTTATTTTCAATTTGAAGATAAGCAATGACCATTAAATACCTCTAGCATTCTGATATTTTCTTTGAACTGAAACGTTTTTGCAACAGAATATCGATGAATGACAGCTCCTTTCTTCATTTTCACCATCTCCCGCCGATTATATTGATAAATTATTATGAAAATCTAAAAAAATAATTAGAAATATACTATTAAAAAAACCATGAAACCGTCGTTCCGACAGGAATAACGATAGCGAAGTACATTGTGCTGTCGACGTCAGTTATGTATTCTAAATTTGAAAGTATTTTCCTTCATAGCCATTGATTTCTACCAAAAATAAGAGCCGCTCCAACGGTATTTCCAACGATAGTAAGAATCATCTCTTGCGCAACAAAGAATATTAGCGTGCCGCATCCTCCGCGCTCATACCTTCAGAAATTTTTTGGAAGGGTAGCTGAAAATTAGCTCACCATGCCCAGTACTTTGTGGCGATAAGTCGATCAATTGCCAAAATTGCAATACTGCAAAAGGTTGATACAAAAATAGTTTCGCTCGTCGACTCACAGTGTAGTGAAATAGCCTAGAAACTCTTGCTTGATCTGCCCACAAACAATTATGTGCATCCATTCCACTAACAAAGATAACATTGATACTTCAGATAAGCATGATAAACAAACCGTTATCGATTGGCCCAAAATATTGATGAATTATAACGATAATTCTAGAGATTGGGTACATGATACCATGAAATAGACTGAATAGCACTCGTAACCGAATCTATGAAAGTAACGTTCATTACAAACGTCCTTCTTTGATATTGCCGACATTTATATGGTATCTCATCCGACATATTGGCAATATCAAAGCAATGCCTAACGCGATTGCAGCGAGCAAAGAAACTGTCTGTGAAATATATCCACAAGTCCACAAGATATCTAGTTTAAATTTACCTCAGATATATAAATCATCTCGAAGAGCGGAAACAATGAGTCGGTCTTGTTCCGGTTTAGAAAATTCACGAGAAACATTTCGCATGGACTGGAACCAGTTCAAATAGCAGACTGAAATATTAAGAGACCGGATCGGTAAAGATCGACCACCCCCCGGACACGGCGCCCCTTTTTCTTTCAAATCCTTTTGTTGTTGATGTGGTGGGAGGGTCTAGTCCTCGCATTGCCAAAACCACCTAGGATTTTTGGTTCACGCTGATACGGTAGGAGAAATATCCAAATACACGATAAATGGTTTAAAATCAATAATTCAAAAACGGGAAAAGCTAGACTTATTTTTTCATGTGCATTATATTAGAGGTGCCCAGAGGTACAAAAAATGATTTTTAGATTGAACTCTGGTCGGTTCCTAAAACAAAAGTTGCACAAAAAAATTAGTTTTTTGAGTAAAATAGGCATTTTTTCGAACGGGATCCAGGGGTAGCCTATGTGTACGTTGAAGCACACTGACGGATGTACCTGAAAATGCAAAAGTTGGACTACCCCATTCTTTCACATTCCAGATTTTTGCTCGCAAAGCTGCGAAATCGAGAATCTGTTTTTGCTTCATGTTCGCTTTTGCGATACCAATCTTATTTTTTGGACTTAAAAACCACTCAAACAACATTTTATCACTATATCGGACTCACTTAACATTCTAGGAGGCAAATCTGCCTCAAAAATGTTTTCATGATGATCCGGGGTTCACGCATCAGAAATGACGCACACCCATGAACTTTTGACTATTGTTAGACATGGAGAGTGAATTTCACGTTCTCGAAAAGACAATACGTATACTTAGAGGTTGCATACAGTCTGTGTGAAACATAAATTAATCGGAATTTTCGAAAAAAACACATTTCTTCTGAGATATTGCAGGAAAACAGAACCCCCGAGCAACTAGGAGCCCCAAGTTTGAACTACATCGATGAATTTTTTATGGTAGCGTATATAAGAGACGAGAAAACTTTTATAACAGAACTTTTGTCCCAGAACCGGCTTTTAGGTATTTTCCGGTTTCCAACCCGGCTGTGACGTATCTCAGCTCGTTGAGTACCTAGACCTAGATTCTAAGGCCCAAAAAAATTGAAAAAAATATTATGAAGATATTTCCTTTTAGAAATACTGAAATTGGAAATTTGACCGTTACGAAAAAAATAAATTTGTGTTACCAAAATCGAAAATTAATATTTCCTCACTTTTTCCACCAATTTGGGCAGATTCTGACTTCATTTTTAGAATCTACGTATAGGGCTATTTAGAGCTAAGGGCCATAGGTGTTAGAATAGGTCTCAATGAGCCATTTTATCCAAAAAAAAACAACATTTGAATACATCGAATGTTTCCAATCCATCAAAATTTCAATTTTATGGCCTCCACTTCATCATGGAATTGTATATTATTGATTTTGAAGGGCTAGAAACATTATTTGAGAGTAAAAATATTTGCCTTGTGCAAATGTCAGAGATGAGAGACACTTTTTTGAGAAAATTGAGCTTTTTACTCTATCGGCAGTACAAGGAAAAATAACATATGCTCAAAAAATGTTCCAAGGAGCAACTTTCCACGTAGAACTCGAAAGTCGAACTTATAGTGCCGTATCTCGAACGTCCGATGTAGTATAGTACGCCTCATCCTGCCTGGGGGAATATCTATGTTTCGAATACGCTCCCAAACCCTGTCACATGATTGTGATTCTTGTAGATTTCGACAAGATAAGCATTTTTGTGGAAAAAGCAAAAAAAAATTTATATCAGACGAAATATATAATATATACAATTCCATGATGGGTGGGAAGTGGAGCCCATAAAATTGAAATTTTGATGGATTCGATGTATTCAAAATGTTGCTGTTTTTTTTTGGATAAAGTGGCTCATTGAGACCTATTCTAACACCTATGGCCCATAGCTCTAAATAGCCCTATACTATATCGAGTACGTAGATTCTAAAAATGAAGTCTGCCCAAATGGGTGGAAAAAGTGAGGAAATATTAATTTTCGATTTTGGTAACACAAATTAATTTTTTTCGTAACGGTCAAATTTCAAATTTCAGTATTTCTAAAAGAAAATATCTTCATAATATGTTTTTCAATTTTTTTGGGCCAAAGAATCTAGGTCTAGGTACTCAACGAGCTGAGATACGTCACAGCCGGGTTGGAAACCGGAAAATACCTAAAAGCCGGTTCTGGGACAAAAGTTCTGTTATAAAAGTTTTCTCGTCTCTTATATACGCTACCATAAAAAATTCATCGATGTAGTTCAAACTTGGGGCTCCTAGTTGCTCGGGGGTTCTGTTTTCCTGCAATATCTCAGAAGAAATGTGTTTTTTTCGAAAATTCCGATTAATTTATGTTTCACACAGACTGTATGCAACCTCTAAGTATACGTATTGTCTTTTCGAGAACGTGAAATTCACTCTCCATGTCTAACAATAGTCAAAAGTTCATGGGTGTGCGTCATTTCTGATGCGTGAACCCCGGATCATCATGAAAACATTTTTGAGGCAGATTTGCCTCCTAGAATGTTAAGTGAGTCCGATATAGTGATAAAATGTTGTTTGAGTGGTTTTTAAGTCCAAAAAATAAGATTGGTATCGCAAAAGCGAACATGAAGCAAAAACAGATTCTCGATTTCGCAGCTTTGCGAGCAAAAATCTGGAATGTGAAAGAATGGGGTAGTCCAACTTTTGCATTTTCAGGTACATCCGTCAGTGTGCTTCAACGTACACATAGGCTACCCCTGGATCCCGTTCGAAAAAATGCCTATTTTACTCAAAAAACTAATTTTTTTGTGCAACTTTTGTTTTAGGAACCGACCAGAGTTCAATCTAAAAATCATTTTTTGTACCTCTGGGCACCTCTAATATAATGCACATGAAAAAATAAGTCTAGCTTTTCCCGTTTTTGAATTATTGATTTTAAACCATTTATCGTGTATTTGGATATTTCTCCTACCGTATCAGCGTGAACCAAAAATCCTAGGTGGTTTTGGCAATGCGAGGACTAGACCCTCCCACCACATCAACAACAAAAAGATTTGAAAGAAAAGGGGGCGCCGTGTCCGGGGGTGGGCTAAAATGGTCGATTTTTACCGAGCCGGTCTCTTAAACAAGATAATGATAAGGGTACGTGTACGTGTACATTGAACGAAGGAAGTTGTGAGGTCTGGTTGTTTGTTGGATAAAAGAGATCAGAGCTTTAAACTTTGATTGCTAGTCAGTTCTGAATATACTGCGTTGTCTGGTCCCTTATCCTATTCAGTACTGAATTTCTGTTATCATTAAAGTGAACTGCTAACACCTGCTAGATAATATTAAAGTGAGAATCAAATTGGAGACATAATGACAAAAATCGATGAATGGAACGTTGTAAAACGGGAAATTAAAGTTCGTCGTCGACTGTCTCGCTCACCCATTATTTCTCGATGAGGGAACTCAATTGTTTCGAAGTAATTCCGATCTACGGAAATTCTAAGAAATAAAGAGAAGGCGAAACAAGACGAGTGTTTTAAACGTAACATTTCTGCGAAAATGTAACATTTCTATGAATATCAAGTGTCATTCTGCGTGGCACAACCAAGAGGAAATTACCAAGCAAACATCCCAAGAAGAAACTTTTTTTATAGAATTGAATTTTAGTAATTTTATTTAGCACATATTGTGGAATGACCATTGGGGAATTCACCGGAGAGTCATTTATGTTGATTTGAACCGAGCTGTGAAAGATTTACAAGGTTGTACGCGACATGCAAAGTTTCTGATTGTGACTTTAAAGTCAGCTTTATTTTTCGAATTCACTGGGAATTTATTTCACTTTTCCGCTAGCAGGTGTTGTAGTCCTCGCGATAGTGCTTCAGTTGACCGAAATTAACTTATTGAATAAGTTATGCAACTTTATTCTTTTTTTGTTTGTTATTTCGGCTCTAGCTGCTCTGGATTTGTATAATTTTCGACCTAATTTTGGGTGTGCATTCATTTTCTATCGTAGAATCAATCACCATACGTTTTGGACGAATACTGAATAGCTTGGTAACGAAAAGAGCTGTGTGAAGATCGGTGAAAGTGAAAAGGGACGGAGTCAGCGAGAGGCGCGTCGCGTTTGACCTGCATCGCGGTAGCGCGTTGCGTGCATTTCCGATTCACCCTTAACGCGCCGTGCAGCCTAGACCAGTACTATACAACAGTACTATTCTGATATCGTTCTAGATGCCAATCAGATGATCTCAACAACATGAACTAGATAATTATTCATGATACGCCTCCTTTAATATGCAAATCACCTTTTTAATATTTGTGACCTTCCAGAATCACACAAATATCGCGAACGAAGGTGACTTCGGTTATAAAAATGATTCGAATTATAGACGAGGCTTCATTTTTATCAATAAAATATTCTCAGTGAGACTTCATTTTCATCAATAAAATATTCTCAGTGAGACTTCATTTTCATCAATAAAATATTCTCAGTGAGGCTTCCATTTCATCAACAAATTGTATCTAGTCAATTACAATTATTCAGATTTGTATTTGTTTGACGAATTACTTTTTGAAGTATATATATATAGAGTTTATTATAGATACATAAAAAATACAAAATAGAAATATTTTTTTAACCAGCAGACACTGTCCGCTCGACCGAGTTCTTTCACAGTAATCTGTGAAAAAAGCAACGATAAATTTCTATCGGATGGAAATCATCTGCACGTAATAAAATCTATCATTCGAATAGTGAAACAGAAAACCAATAAATCTCTGAGTAGCTCGTGGTGATTACTAAATTCTACATTTTAAAGTTTTCGACCTTCATTGGAACACGAAATAAAAACTACTTTCGATCAACAACACGAACGATGACAGACAATTGTGGGAAGGGATGAGGAATTCTCATATGTCGTACTCCTATATTCCGACGTTTATCATGTCTTTCCTTCATACACGTCTTTCTCGTGTAATTTAGATCGCAGATAGGTAATCTGCTTCTGCATTTGACCGTTCTCATATTCCAGGATCTGATATTTATTATATTTGTATCGTATAGTGATCGAAATTCTCTAACTTGAATTCGATCTCTCATCGTCTGTTCTCTCTTCTTTTCCTCATTTCTTCTACGCCGAGCGTTCACATTCCTCATGAGTCGATCCTCATAATATTCAGCCTGTGAATAGATTTTTTTCCGAGAAAAAAGTATTCGAAACTGAACACGTCATGCATGTGTGTTAGCCGTGAAATCTCAACTCTTGTAGGCAGTGGTTCATGAAAACTTACACTGTTATAGTCAGCATCCCCAAAACGATCATTTTGCTGCACTACCGGGTAACATATCGCTTTCTCTATAGCCAGCCAGGCTTGATTACGATAGATATTTGTGTCTTGAGAGTGTGTCAAGATTGTGGGAGGAGGAGCCTAGAATGTCGTAGCATCATACATCGCTCCCATTACCGAACAAACGGCCTTTTCTACCTTTTTTCCTTTAAGCGAATTCACGCTTAATATTCTTGTTTTTTGTTTCATTTTTTTTATCCACCCCTATAAGTGGACGAATGCTAAAATTGGCCGGTGAAATATTATTTTAAATGGGTGAAAAATGAGAGCCGTTGCCTCTATTTTCAATTAAAATACGGCTCTACCGTAATCTCCACGTCATCATAAATTTTCTGTACTTTTTCTGCACTACGGCTGTAATTTTTCACCCATTTAAAAATATATTTCACCGGCCAATTTTTGTATTCGTCCACTTATCGGGGTGGACAAAAATATGAAACAAAAAAAACAAGAATATTAAGCGCGAATTCCCGAAAAGGAAAAAAGGCCGAAAAGGTAGAAAAGGCCGTTTGTTCGGTAATGGGAGCGATGTACGATATGGAATAAAATACTCGGCTCTGTACGGATATCGTGGACACTACCAGATATCGTGGACCCAAAGAAATAGGGGTCCACGAAAATTTTTTGGGTCCACGATATCCGTACAGAGCCAAATTCTCCAGTGAAATTCATGAAAGAAAACACATTCGATGCAAGGTACCTGTGAATAAAGAGTATTTGCAGGTTTATATGGAGAGAATGCACTTCTTATTCCAAACGAACAGTCCGACTCAGCGGACGAAGAATGATTCATTGGTAACAGTTTCACTTCTGAAGAAGACCTGGAAAACATTCGAATGCAACGACGCTGAATACGGTAAACGGCGGCTTCAAACGCTCTGCAAATTTTAAAATGGGCGTGAATGGAACACACTTCAGGTCGAAACGGAAGAGGCTGACACTGAGATTATAGTTCGAGTGAACAGATAATCGAGATCAAACCCCCATATCATAAGCTCGAAACCGTATGTCCGATTTACCAAATTTCTTTACAATCGTTAATCTTTTAAAGACTTGATAGTGTGGAAGATTCAAAAAAATATTTTCAAATAATTTTAGTCATTATTCATTATCATCTGCTTTCGCAACATGCCGAGAGTAAATTTAAATTCTCTTTCCATTTTTCTTTGGGTACATGAGTCATTCTCTTTCGTGAGTGGCGATTTGCAACTCAGCCGAAATAAAAAATAGCATTTTATCAAAGATATTACGAGTGAAAAATGACAACATGCTCTTTTACATATTCATGAAAATTATAGGCTTTAGTCGATTAGTATATCAGGTTGATGCAAAAGTTTCTGTTCAAAATTTTGGTCTACGAATCAAGGCTCTCTTGTTCTACCCAATCAAGATACAAACCCCAAGTCTTCAAGATTTGAAATAGGGTTGGGTACTCTATCGGGCGCACTTCACATCGAAGGTGTCAGAACAGGAAGGCGGGCACAGCGATTCGGCAAAGATATATAGCGCGATAAAAACGCACACTTTTATTTAAGATGCCATTTATTTTCAAGGAGTGATAGGCTCAATTTTGAACCTCCTGTGTGAAGTACATTCACTGAGTATACTTTTAAAAATAGTGTCATAAGATTAGCACGAAAACCCATCTAGCAGCAGTTACCGAATTCGAAATCGAGAGCGGTGAATAACACCTCATTTCAGTTTCAGACGTGCTAAAATCAAGCCGAAAGGTATAGATGTATTAGTAATACAGGAATATATAGTACCTGCATTGATGAGTTTACCATATTATTTTGCGGAATGTTTGGCTTTGCATTCAAGGGCTAGACTTTTTTAAACTTTGGAATTTACTTTCAATGGTCGAAAATGGTATTTATCTTGAATTTCTGCACTCCTGAGCGTTTAAAAAATAATCCAATTTGGTAGTATAAATCAACAACCCTTTCCCAATAATATCTGAACTTCGATTTTGTGCGAATTCACCTCTTTTGAAAATGCTAGGTCCTCGGAAAAACCCTTCAAAATCGCTTATTTCACTATCCATTACAAACGATTTTATTTTCTCATGCCTCAAGTAATTTTAACTCAGTCCTGCAACGTAATTGTAATGTCTGGGGATCACCCTAAAAAATGCCAAAAGGGATTTTGAAACGGATCAAACAATACTCTGTAATATGCACATTAGTGTTGTACAGAAACTTTTGCATCAACCTAATACATGAATGATATTTCTTCGCAATCCCTGATAGAATCATATTAGTCTCAATCATTAGGAAGTGTTCCTTTCTCATCGTTCTCATCACTGCAATCATCGATGGTCTTTGATGAAATCATATTGCGATCCTCGCAGAATGGCCCGTTGCCGACACAGAAGTGGATGGCTAGAATAAATATGTTTCGTCAATCCTGTTTGTAACTCTTTTACGAGCTCTGAATACTAGATGTTTCGAAAAAGACTGATAAAACAAACTATCGATGAAGGCGGATGAGTGCAGTGGCTCTGCTAGAAGTTCTTTAAGGAAAGAAGATGAAACTGGCTTCTCCGAGATTTTGACACCCTGAAATTCGCATTTTCCGAGTGAATTTGTAATTTGTATTTGAATTTGTAATCATAAATGCTCACGTGTGCAGCAATAAATCCCGCCTTTTCATTAGAGATGCCCGTGTCCTCTTCATACACGATTCCCTTCTCATTCAGAATCTTTGCCAGAGCTGCAAATGTCACGTTTTACAATGTCGATCTAGTCGAAGATTCTCACCTGCAAAGTTAGAGTAATCAAGATCTTGAATTCCTCCTTTCAAAAATGTCTCATCCTGCAAACACCATTTCATGGCCCTCTGTTGTACATGAAACTTACTTTGAAGAAGTTATCGAAGGCTAAATATCCGGGGAAGGGATCGCAGAGAGCCTTCGCTGCTTTCGATAGAATATCAGCCACCCTGAAGAATTGTACTCAAACATCATTTGCAAGATATTTTTGGGTAAGCAAATAATTGTTCATAAACTCACATAGACTTGTGCTCTGCTTCATCGTAGTAAAAGCTGATTAGTCTCAATTCGGTGCGTTCTGTTGGAATAAAGTCCATACTGACGTCGAGATTGTGACGATCTGCCATTGTGTGGCATGTATCAAACAAGTTAGTAAAAAAAGGTGAAACGAACATTCGCGACGACTGAGCAGTGACGTGATCGTTGCATGAAGGGCATCGATTCTCTTGGCCACCTCCAAAGAAATTATATGATCTTTAATCGCAAACCAAACAATATTGACGTAGAATCCCTGAAGGATTAGTGTACTAAAAGTCGGCTATTCAATGAGAACAATACCCGCTTGCTGTTGAGTTTGAATGCCAGATAGGCATTCGGTTCCTCAGTGAGAACAAACAAAACGTATTGGAATAGGATTGCGAACAGGAGAAATCGCATTCTGTAAAGAGCACATACAAATAAATTAAGCTGAGGAAAATCGAAAAATCGTGAAAGATTCAAGCAGCTGTGAGCGAAAAGAGCGGATGAGTCTCTTTTCTCTGAAATCTGATAGGTTGACGATCTATCTTTTCTCTCATTGTAACGACAGATGTATGGTTAGGCAATGGGCGAGGGAGAAACCTCGCTTTGATCTTCCGAGGAGTTGAATGAATTGTTATACTGTGCGAATTTTTATTCTTCTTGTCAATTGGACGCCATTTTCTTTTCTCATATTTACTCATAGATCACGAGCAGAAAGAAATTCAGTGAAGCGGGGATAATTTGCCATTGAGTCTATCATTTCTTCGCGAAAGCAATCAGTGCCAACCTGAGGCAGGCAAATGCAATCTCTCACTTTAGTCGTGTCGCAAAACACGATTAGGCAGAATGGCTTGCTCGGCGTCGTATCAGCGGTAAACGAAATATTGCGATTTCGACTTTCGATCTACGATCTACCATTGATCACACAAGACCGGATTTTATAGATGATTTTCATGCAAGTTTACTTTTTCCTGCATGCACGGAACGAGCACTCAGATACTACTTTATTATTTACTTCAGCGGGAAATGAGTTCGTGATTAAAACATGTTATGTTCAGAAACACAGATAATTGTTGTTGGTTAGAGTTCGAACAGAGTATATTCGATTCGAATAATGGTTAGAACATCCCAGTGGGATATTTATCGATTCCTTTGAGTCCGTCTTCATATCCGGCTTTCATGTGAGAGTTGACGTAAACAACTACATCTTTCCAGATCTGCGATGAAAATAGTTGAGTGAGGGCGATCAAATATTTATCATAGACGAATATCCGATCCAATTTTAAGATCACACGAAATATGGAAAGTTCCTTATTCCAAAAAAAGGTACCTCAATAGCTCGAGTGCGATCCGCCTCACTGATCTTAGTTATTGCCTTCATTTTCTCCGTTATCACAGACTGCATTGCATCCTGAAAATAGTTGAGATGTGAGTTAAAAAAGAAAATAAATAAGGTCTTACTTGGAAAGCTACCCAATATAGGGGCTTCAGAGCATTCGATAGATACTTGACGTGTCTGTGACCAAGTTTGTACAGATGCGCATCCAATCCCTTCAGATTAGGTAGATTTTCCACTACCTTCGCGATCGTCTGCAAACCAATTGAAAACGGAGTTTTCACTTTTATTTACCGTTACGAGTCGCAGAGCTTGGGTCCGAAACTCTGACTCGAGAGTGAAATCTCGACCATCCTTCTCGTAATCTGCAATCCATGGAAAGAGCGCTTTAATTGTGCGATCTTGCGCGAAGATTTGTCTGGAAAAGAAAACAGATTGATACTCAAAAATAGCAACCGAATATAGGAACTCACAGATACATTTTCGATCCGAGCAGATAGAGAGTTTCGAAGTCTTCGCTCCACGTAGCACGAATTAGCGCTTGATCACTCTCGTTCGTCTTCCAATCGCTCATCTGAAGGAAATATTAGCAATGAAATATGGTAGACTGTGAAGATGGAGACGACAGATGCATATGACTGATTACGACAATAGTCAATGTGGATGAATGGGGCGGAGCCTTTCGTAGAATGCGAGTAATCTACTAGCTAGAGGCATAAGGTGGTATTTTGCCTCTACCGATGGGGCATTCAAAGTAACAAGTAAGAATTGATAATCAGTATCTATGAGGCCGTTCGCGTAAGTGTCGGACAAGGGTTGGCACAGCCCAAAAATTTCGATTCTCTGAAACTAAGTATTTCGAGGTTCTTGAGTGTGCTGATGACGATGTGCATATTTATTTAGCATCTGAAGTCGTCGTTGGCTCCAGACGACGTCACGTCGGAATCAGAGGGACATGCGCACTGAAATTCATGATTCGAATTGCGAAAAGTAGTATTTGAACCTTGCGGACTTGTTTAAGCGACCGATGCATTCGCTGCAATAAGTGTGAGTGTGCGTGGAATGTGATCTTACGAATCTAATCTGAGTGAATCAACTATGAAATGGTTGATGTTGCTCATCGAATTGTTCCAAACAGATTCCGCATTGGTAATACGAGCGCCTCCATCTTTTTGTAGTCGTGAGAGAGAAAAAAAGATGGCGGAAATAAAAGTAAGAGAGCATAAATAATATGGTAAATATCATTCAAAAGCTTTGAGAACGAGTCAGCGAGAACGAAAGACACTTAAAGGAGGCGTTTCATGAACTTTTGAAATTCAAATGTAGCTACTCTTACAACGATATGCCGAGTCTTGCAAGATTTTGGAAAATTGCCAAGGTTTTTTTTGGCTAATTCCCAAGGAATAGATCAGATTTAGTCGATGTGAAGAACCTGGGGGAACAAACAAAAATCCCTTCCTAGTCAATCAATAATGGGCGAGACAACGGTGATCTTTCCATCTATCCTTCTTGATCTACCTTCCCTTCCTCCCCATTTACGCTGCGTAAAATATTTCGATTTTTTCGTGGGGTTTTGCCTGCTCTTTCCTGAGACTTTGGACGGGGATATCTTGTCCCAGAGTGGACGTACAACTTTCAAACTTCGGCTTTCTAATATCGTTCTGGATTCCAATTGGATCATGATCTAATTTTCAATTTAATTTTAGATCATGAAGAGCATGAACTAATTTTTCATGATACGCCTGCTTTAAGGAAAGAGCTTGCTTTCATGGCAAAACCGTGAAACGACGAAAGACTCCCAGTGGCCACGTTGTTGCCTGACTACACACCTCCATGACTCATCAAGACTGACACAATTCGGTTGAAAGCTTGTTCGCGGTTTCTATCTATACTTATGAAACTCAATTTTGGTGGCTATTTTATTTTTAACTTCATTTACTTCTTCTTTGTTTTTAATGAAACAACGGTGATCACTGTCGACTTGTGTGATATGTGACCTATTCTACGCGATTTCTCAAATATAAATTGAAAAGGTCGAGGCCATTGTTTCGCGTAGACTCGATATCCGACAACAATCGATAATATGAAGAGTACGAATACTAGTGGAATCGAAATGGAGAGAATGAGAGTGATATTGATCATTTCCTTCTTCACTTCCTCCACTTGATCATCAAAAGTAATGGCTCCTATCGGAATGAAACAATTACAAGATCTATTCGAGGTTGGTATATATATGTCTGCGAACCCCGCAAATACTTTCGCTGGATCCTAAAACATATATGTTCTGCGAATATTCAGATGCAGTGATTACCTCACTGGCGTTGCACATGCTTCTATCGCAAAAGTAATAGTAGTATTCGAGGATCTTCTGCGCGCCTGAAGCTCAGCCTGTCCCTATTATTTCAGTATTTTGCTTACCTAGCTTGAACTTTTTGTCCATGTATCGCTCATCGTATCTGATGCAACCGTAGCCCTGAACGTTATCTCTGGTTTAAAGAGAACTTAGAGGCTAACTTCGTCTCGATTTTTCTGCTTCAAAATGTAACAAACGTGGCCCTTGCACTTGCGCATGCCGCCAAAATCTGATATTTACATATTAGGAAAGGAATATTGTGTGAATACTGTACGATATTGTGTGATTGAGTCCTCCATATCACGTCTATCTATAGTCCTTTACTATTCACTCACCCGACGGTGTCGCACAATCAATCATTCCCGTCGTACGATCGTCCAGTGGACGACCCGAATCCTTCGGCCACAGTGAAGGTGTTGTACAATTGTCGGAATTCTGAAACAAGGAAGAAATAAATGTCATTATTTGCAGCAAGATATGTGCTCTCACGTAAGGGCACGAGCACATCTCGTCGACGTAGTGGTCAGAGATATGAATGGACACACACATTCCGGCCGGGAAAGTACCGCCGGTAGTACTCGTGAAGATATCGAACTGAATTAGAATTGCAAAACATTTGAATATATTATATTGACTTCATTTTAAGATTACGTTGAAGTGCAGGAACACTTTAATAATGGAAATACAAACCATTGCGAGGGGTTGGGCGAGTCCTCCTTGACATCTGTAATCTTGCACGGACGTCAGTCCACCAGCGTCCAGCGACTCCAATATTAGCATATCAATATGTATACTTTCCAAAGACTTACCTGCCCATTCCGCCATGTGATGCAGTAGTTAGAATCGCACAATTTACCCTTATCCGGGTTTCCGTCACTCGTCATATAATCATATCGGCATCGTACGATGGGGAGACCGAATATAGCAGTGGATCCGACTCCATTACAGTCGTCAGTATCACTGAAAGTGGAATGGATACCGACACTAACATTGAAAAGAATCACAGCTCGTACCAGACGCATAAAATCCATCCGAGATAGTTTCTTCGGCATCCAAGTTTTATCGACGCTAGGGGGAATTCGAGACAACCCTGAACTGTCAGTTTATCAGTTCTCACAACGTTTTATTCAACCATGAGCACGGCGAACTGATTTGGATCCGAGGACGAAATGTTTATGGAATACTCTATGCGATAACAATAACTGCCGGTGCAAGTGTTGTTCGAACTGTATAGATATGGAAAGGAATGACCCGAGAAGAGGATTACTCACTCGAGAACCGATGGAATAATGGGAGAATCGAGATAATCATGGCATTCAGCAGCAAAAACATCCGAAATCAATAATGGGAGAAGTGAAACCAGTAGCATTCGATATTGAAATTCACTTTTGCGCATGCGAAATACTGTGGAAGCAGGTGGAAATTACATCGGCCAAGGGATTGCTCTATTGAAAAGTCAGCTTGATTTGATAACAGCTGGTCTGGTGCATACGAAATGGAAAAATGTAATCATTTATAAATGTTGCGTGTTGAAAGTGTCAGACAAATTGCTTTGATTTAAAGATTTCACAAGGTTTGCAAGAATGCGTCGAATATTACATTCACATTATTCTTTCGTAATTGAATATTGCCTAGGCTCTTTCTCGGCGATTAGTTTCACAGAACACGGTTGCCTCGTATTTCTGATCGCTCTTTGTGGTGACCTCTCTCCCTCTCTTCCCTCTCACCCCTCCATCTCTCCTCACTATCACGTGTTTTCGTCTGTCTCTATTCCTCCCTCCTCCCCCCCCCTCCACTTTCCAATGTGCAATCTCTTCCTTTCACTTCGGCCGAAGATTCCTCGTCTTCGATTGATTTTGTTATCCATTCGTGACGAGCAACTTCTTCGACCGACGGCGGCAGCCGAATGGAGAGAAGGAGTTCTATCGGGTGGGCAACCCTTTATACAAGAATTGCGCGTGAAAGACACGTGACAACCTGGCCAGTAGTCTTTCTGGTTCTCTCTTTCTCTGCGCCGTAGAAGAGAGTGGGGACGTAGAGGCAGGCAGAGATGGAGAGTGAGCAGAGAAAGAAAGATTGGCTAACGCGCACTCGGAAAAGACGAGGAAAGAGATTACGAAAGACATGAACGATTGTGAAAATAAAATTGATTTGGCACATTACAGGTATCGACCTACAGGATCCACTGAGAGGCACTTGGTGCGGCGTTAATGAGCAGGTCAGTCAGTTTCCATCGTACAAACGTATTCAAAATATGTCCATTATCGTTGATTGGATTTTAGGGGAAAATAGGAGTTCTACTGTCGATCACACAGCTAGAGAAGGACAAGCGAGCAGATGTGACGAGTAGAGGTTCATTGTCTTATTCTAGAGTTAAAGAAATCACGTAGAAGAAAATCGGTTGATATCAGGTCGAATCGTGCACGATTATCTGGGATCTCCCTTGACAGGGGCGGATTTCTGCGATTCGTTAGCTACCAATGCACATGATTTCAATGGATTCACCTTTGTGGCCATTGATAGGTATTTTTTTAATGTGCTGGCATAAGTACGGACATATTTCTTGCAGACCGACTGGTGACTATCAGATGCACTCTTTCACAAACGCACTGGTTGATGAACCGAAGACACTTTCGTGGAGGAATGGTGGGTTTGTAATTAGTCTTTTTTGGCATCAGATTATTTATGAAAACACATAAACGTGACATTAACAGATGTGAATGCTGTCGGAAACTGTCCGCCCCACAAAACTTACGCGAAGTTGGACCACGGAATGGAACTCTTTGAGCAAGTTCTTGACGAACTCGGAGAGACGTCGACAGACAGCGAGGTGATCCAATCACGACTTTTCTAGTTGATAACGAATATTGGCAATCATTACAATCGAAAGTCTCAAGACAATTTACGTTTGAGAAAAAGGAACTTCACCTATGATTAGTTTGTTCATTCAGATAGTGGAATCTCTATTCACCGTGGGGACAGACACGAAGGAATGCTATCCCGATGCACAACTTGATTCGCAAGTGAGAACAAAGTATTAGAGCCCCAAATTAAAATGGTGATCGTTTCCGATCGACAAGTACGATCCGCGTTTGTTTTCCTCAATATTCCTTCGTATCGGCACTCCTCCAATCTACGGCACGAGATGTCAGACAGCGCTTTTAATTTCCGAAGGTATGATTATCTAAGTCGCCCTTCGAATAAAACTGCTCAGACGGATCGGCTTTTCTCCGCGAGCGACGACTTCTTTCAATTGATGAGAAAAGGAAAGAAGACTGGGAGACTAATGATTTCTCATTTGTGGTGCCTACAACCACGTCTGTGATTGAAAATGCATCAATGCACTTCTGAAAGATTTACAGGAGATAATGTTTGTAAGACTTTACGGGAATGAACTCATTTATGAATTTTTTCAACTTTCACTTGACTCAAACACATTCATAATTGTTCATCAATAGTCAACGATGTTACTCTGTGCTCTATTCTTCGCAATATTCAACATGAGTGATATTATTCTTCCAACATCTTGTCTGATAGGCGATGAAAAGAGAAGGAGAAGATATGGCGGTAATCCCGAGTATAAATCCGTTAGCAGAAAATAGGATACGTAAACCGTTTCGAGATTCAGCTGAATCAGTTGAACTTTCACAAAAAATATTCAAAGCGGTATCTACTTGAAAATTAGCGTTCATAACAAATCCGTAGTAGTACATAACGTAGTACATTGTCTGGAAATATTTATATGTCAACTGAAGAATTGTTGAGTACCTCCATAGTGCATACGCAAATGGCCAAATACATTAGAGATTGCTCGTTTTTCACTTCTCCACCATTCTTACTCGCAGACCGTATCTGAATCATGTAGTTCTCTCGGAAAGGACAGTCAGCATTCATACTACATTCTTCCTGGAAAATGCTTGTAAATTGAATAACAGTACTACGTAGGCTAGAATTGTTAGTAGAGAGAAGAATGAAATAAGTGCGAAAACGTAGTCGAAGAAAATATGTGTAGAGGGAGTGTCGTAAAACTGAGCGATATTCACACCGTATTATTTTTCAAATAAAATAACCTGAATGTACCAGCTATCGCCGGATGTATTGCACCAATACACATTCAACACTGCTGCAACCAGACCTACCGCAATGCCAATACCGAATTGCATAGTAAAGCACAGTCTGCGTATACTGTTTTGGGTCCAAATCTGAAACAGAAAGGATTTTATGCATAATTCTAGTTTCTTTCTTTTTTATGTCTAAATGGCGCAGCAATGGCCGTCGCTCGATTCATTGCAATGAAGAAATTGGTGAAACCCTGACAGGTACGTGATGACCAGGCAAGGAAGAGAAACAACTGGAAAGACTTCCAATCAAATGAATAACCCATTCATCTCACCCTTCCAAGCTTCGTTGAGGAAAGGAAACTGTCGAGGAAGAGTCCTT
Source organism: Pristionchus exspectatus (assembly GCA_911812115.1). Classification (NCBI taxonomy): domain Eukaryota; kingdom Metazoa; phylum Nematoda; class Chromadorea; order Rhabditida; family Neodiplogasteridae; genus Pristionchus; species Pristionchus exspectatus. Next base: position 14,340,821 of record OU461582.1, read on the forward strand.
CAGAGGGCAAAAGTGCCAGTAAATGGCAGTTAACCAGTGCAACGATATCAATGAGCACACCTACCTGCAAATTTCAAAAAGATTTCGAACATTACGAATCTGAGGATGCTCACCATAAAGATAACGTAGAAGAAATGTGATCGATAATACGACAGACGAGGACCAAAAAATGCAATGAGAATGAGTATATTAATAACCGTCGTAGAAAGACAGAAGACTGAGGAAATAATGGCGAGAATGGTTCTTAGTTGCATTGAGAATGATTCTGGAAACCAGGCAGAAACTCAATTTATCGTATCGTAATGAGGCCAACTGGTATCGACATGAAAGGTTAAGCAAAGGGTGTCTGACTCTCAAGGGAATACTTCCTTATTATGAATAACATCATTAATTATGCCATCTGTGTGGGTATTATGTAGGGTTGGCTTATTGAGAAATGGTCTCTTCATTTCGCATACTCGCTCGCAGATCAGAGAGGCGAGAGAGCGTGCAGAATGATGAAAGCCATCGACAAGCCAACCCTAATATTATGCCAGTATACCGTTCAGAAGACACCGAAGAGCAATCTTCTGATCGGATATTTTATAGCCTTGAAGAACATTCAATCTCAGTGTTCAATTGACCATAAGAATGTAGCTGGGATTTTCAATAACTAAAGTGATAATCTCGTGTGCGATTTTCATGCCCTTCGTCCCTTGAGTAGAGATGGAAGAACAGCGCCACATCGATGACCTTCTCATATCAGTTCTCCCCTCTTCCAATGATAAGTGTTGTGGGAACGAGTGGTTCTCACTGCTCTTATCATATCACCCCCTATCACCCGATTTAGATCGGTCAATGAACTATCAGAGATTGATAGCAGAGAAGGGAAAGGCATGGAGAGGGAAGACGAAGTGACGGGATAGAGAAGATCGACGATCTTTGTGTCGTCTATTCAAGGGTTCAACTAGGCCACGCCCCTTTCTGCTCCAATTGGAAAGACGAACTATTTGATAGATGATACTGACTCATGGGCGGATATTCGACCTTGCAAATGAGAGAGAGAAGAACTAATTTACTGACTACGTTCAATGAGATTCTTGCGCGGATACCAATGCTCTTTTCGTCTCGAGTTTTACGTTCACCATTAATGTATGATACTATTAATGCATTTCGCTTTTTTTACCTTCCAATGTAAATAATGCTCTGAGGATGACCACGTGGTCGTCTCTCTCGCTTGTGCTGCTTCTTGCAGCAACTGCAGCTGCAGCATCGCATTGTCCGACCGAGTGCAGATGCAAACTGGCCGAAGGCATCGTCAGGTATGCTCCCATTCCATTACAGTAATTCCATGGACCTTTTGACAGATGCGAGGAATTTTCGACGGGTCATTCCTTCACCCTCGCGTCCATTCCATCGAACACCACAGTACTTCATCTCAAAGTCCTGATTACCCTTTTATCTTTCAATTCTGTTCATCTCAATTTCAGGGTCACTCCTTCGCTTCTCTGTCAGAACTTCCGCCTCTTTCTCAGCTCACATCCTTGTTCATTTCGCACGGAGCGATCGAATCCATTCCTGAGGTAGAACAATATAACTTCAGACCTTGAATATGTCCTATCTCAGAACTTCCTCGATGTGTATCCATCGCTCCGTCATCTTTCACTAGGATACAATGAGCTTCGATCGCTGTATTCGATGGCGAGGAAGCCTTCTAAGCTGGAGATACTCGAGCTGCGCCACAACAAGTGAGCCCATCGAGTAGATACCGTATACCATCGGAATCACCTGGTCAGACTAATGATTTCAGAATCTCCTTCGTCTCTTTGTCCGCTTTCGATCATTTGCCTGTTCTCAATACTCTGGATCTGTCCTTCAACAACATTCGCACATTGTCACCGGCCTTGAGAGAGAAGGCGCCCGCCTTAGAGCATCTGAGACTACACGATAATCCACTTCATTGTGATTGCAGGTCTGGCTGTAATAGGCATGTAAATGATCCAGCGGCAAATTATTTATAGACTGAAGCCATTCCTGGGCATTATGAGCAGTCACGACGCGCAGGAAGCCCGCTGCGACAGCCCCAAACGACTCAATGACGTCAGTGTAGCGGAGCTTACGGTGAGTGGCTGTATCCAACCTGCTGGCCACATACGTAACTGTGACTTGTCAGGCCAGGGATATAGAATGTGCGTTTGCCGAAGTCGCCTCAACTGATTCGACCACCAAACAATTGCGCTGTCGTCACGGAGAGAACGCTATCTGGTTGTACAAGTCAGTCTGAGTAGTTCTTATTGCGCAGTAGGCAACGGTACAATTGGTTCGGTGTGGGCAAGTATTTGATTTTGATTATCAATATCGTCTCTTCATTTGACATTCCTTCTGACCGACCGTCTGAGTCCGGACTCAGACCGGTGAGAGAGCAGATGAAATTAAGAGTCATTTTTTTTAAACCCTTCCTAGAACTGTAGATGTTTTACAGAGAGAAGGAGATCGACAATTCTCTGCTCACTCACGAGAATGGAAATTTGGAGATTCCTCGCGGCGCAGATGAGACCGACTTCACATGTGCTAGCGATAAATACGACCAAAGTGGCAGGTACACAATGACATTGTTCTGACAAGATGGGAAAGTATTCTATCTACGATTTGTCCAGATCTCCTCGTCATCTCTCGGCCACAACTTCTCAGCAGGGATCCGCTCCTTCATTCACATTCCGATCTACCGACAATACCTACAGAGAAGGAACACCCGTGAAGTTGCATTGCGAGGTCAGCGACATCTTTCTTCTGCTTATTCCCCGACTGCGATCCCTCTAGACAGTCACGCATTCGTCTCAGGTAACGGGAAAGCCCCGTCCGACCATCGAGTGGTTCTATCGCAATGAGAGAATCGTCGCCTCACGCAAGTACGAATTATCCAATGGAGATCAGATCCTCAAGGTCTTCCCCTTCTTGGATACCGATGTTAGAAGGTACGTTTCTTGATTGGATGATATCCATTGGAATATTCCATCTCAGTTATGTCTGCCGCGCATCGAATGCGTACGGTCGCGTCGATCACACGGTGCGAGTGGATCTATTGAGCAGGTGAGTACACAGATTCTCGATTTGATAAGAAAAATTAGCATTTGTATTCATATTTTTCGTGGTGTCAAAAAGCGAAGTATTGTGATAAAAAGAGAAACATTCTCAGTGTTCCTCCAACAATCGTGGACGCTCCCGTCTCGTCCTCTGTCAATCCAGGGGAGCAATTGACTCTTCGTTGTCGTGCAACGGGAGTTCCTCGACCCTCAATCACTTGGTTCTTCGAGGGAGCGGAGATTCCCAGGGCGAGAGGACGATTTGCTGTGAGCTATTCCCAATTTTGACAGCCTTGAAACACAACATTTCAGGTTTCTCAAGACGGCACAGAGCTAACGATCTCACACATCTCCCGACAGGATGATGGAGTATTTGCATGCATGGCTGGTACGAAGCGATATATAACTTCCACAATACATTTGTCTAAGTAACAAACCACATTTTAGCCAACACAGTCGGTTCGATCATGGCGGACTCGAGGGTTACGGTGAAGGGTGTACAAGCAATCGACGCCTCCTTCGATGAAGCAACTCTCAAGGGAATTGTGGAACAAGCGAGGATGAATGTGAATAAGTGAGCTTTCAAACTTCAGTGATATAATATAGAATCCTTTCTGAAATTACGGCAAAAGTGGTCTGTCTGTTCAGAGCGATAAACAGTACGAAGTCCGACCTTACTCAAGAGGGAGTTCGCTCGGTCGCAGATCTTCGAAAGCTATTCCGATTTGCGATGCCCGCTCAGGCAACGGAATTGACTAAGGCAAGAGAAATCTACGAGGAGTCATTCCGACTCGTGAATGCGCATGTGGATAAAGGTAATCAAAATAGTTTAATTCGGCCGATACAAAAGTTGATGCAGGCCTGAACCTTCGCGGTGTGGATATCTCGGGTAAGAACGTATCATTTGAGCTACTGCTCGCTCCCGCTCATGTGCAGACTATCATGGAACTGACAGGATGTCAGGTTAGAAGATGCAAATGATCGATTACAGTTTAAACTCTTTGCAGAACGGTCTGTTCAAGAACGCAAATCCTTGCTCAAACATGTGCTTCCACATGAAGTACAGGTCGGTGAATTATATCTCCATCATTATCTCTTATTATTCATCACTGTAGAAATGTTTCAGATCGTACGATGGTCAGTGCAATAACCTCGATCATCCTCAGTGGGGAGCAGCACAGACTGCCAATGTTCGACTTCTCCCTGCTCGCTACGAGAACGGATTCAATACGCCCGTCGGATGGAACAAAGGAAGACTGTATAATGGATATGAATTGCCCAACCCGCGATTGGTAAGAAGAGAGAAGAATAAATGTGTCCATTTAAAATACTGATGCATCAGCTTTGAGAGATGTTGCATATTGAAAATCTGGTTCAAAAAAAATATTTGAACAGGTGTCCCGTCAACTCGTCGCCACACGCGACATCACCCCGCACACCACACTGTCCTCCTTCGTCATGCAATGGGGACAGGTCATCGGTGAGTCTACAGTATCCGACCACACTTCGATGGTCCATCGATAACTGACTTTCTTCAGATCACGACATCACTCACACGCCCTTCGCTCTGTCTCGCACCTCCTATGTGAGTGGAGCAGTATGCAATCGGACTTGTGACAATGTCGATCCCTGCTTCAACATCCCTCTCCTGCCGGATGATCCCAAGATCAACAGCGCAAAGTAAGTGAAGTTGAGCATTTGTCGTATCTTTTCTTCCGACGATACACTTATTTTTCAGTGCGGAAATCTACAAGAAGTTCCCGTGTATGGAGTTCGAGAGATCGGGAGCGATCTGTGGCAGTGGAGAGACGTCGTTGCTATTCCAGAGAGTCACTCAGAGGGAACAGATGAATATCGTATGTAGTAAATAGTGTATTTATCTGACATTGAGAAGTGGAATGAAGACTCCCCTCGAAATCATGGGATTCAGAAGATTCGTCATGAGATTCACTAATGTTCATTTTCCAGTTGACCTCCTACATCGATGCATCAGGTCTCTACGGTAGCACTGAAGTGCAGGCGCTTGAGCTGCGTGATCTATTCGGAGATCACGGATTGATGAGGTGAGAGGAGGACTACAGAACAATTGATCTGATGTAACACCCATATCCATAATGAATTTCACTACAGATTCGACATCGTCTCTGCTGCGCAGAAACCGTATCTTCCCTTCGAGAAGGATACTGGAATGGACTGTAGAAGAAACTTCTCGAGTGAAAACCCCATGAGATGTTTCCTCGCCGGAGATTTAAGAGCGAACGAGCAGGTTTCTTATTTTCTTGGAAGATGGCGCATGGATAAAATTATTAATTGATCTTTGATCTTTCAGGTCGGTCTCACTGCCATGCACACGATGTTCCTTCGTGAACACAATAGACTGGCTGCGAAGCTGCTTACTCTGAATCCCCTGTGGGACGGTGAGAAGATATTCCAGGAGGTATGTGTACTGGATGACCAGGGGAAACTGGACATACTTGGAGTGAAAACTACTTCTAGACTCGCAAAATCATCGGCGCAGTCATGCAGCACATCACCTACTCCACGTGGTTGCCCATCGTGCTCGGAAAGGTAAGTTGAATCTGATGTTCATAATTCACAAAATATTGCTTGTAGAGTGCTTACTTTGAGCTAGTCGGCGACTACAAAGGATACAATCCTAATGTGAGTGTTAATTAATTTTCATTTGGCAATAGAATAGATAATCTAAATTTGTAGACTGACGCCGGAATCGCGAATGTGTTCGCTACGGCTGCTTTCCGATTCGCCCACACACTAATCAATCCGAAATTGATGAGATTAGACAAAGACTTCAAGACGATACCACAGGGAGATCTACCGCTACATAAAGTATCGTGTGCTAAGAATATTGAGGATAATTCAGTGATTCAGGCCTTCTTCGCACCGGAATTGATTCTATCCGAGGGAGGACTCGATCCGCTCCTTCGTGGTCTCTTCGCTTCTCCACTCAAATTGCCAAAGCCCAATCAGTTGCTCAACACTGAACTCACCGAGAAACTATTCAACAGAAATGTGGATGTGAGTGGAGATGCTGGCTGCTATGTGAAGACGCAACAATACCTTCTTTCCAGATCGCTCTTGACCTGGCGAGTCTGAACATCCAGCGATCGAGAGATCACGGACTACCAGGGTGGGGTTCACAATAAACGCTTGTTCAACATTTTCGATGAGAACATTGATATTCTCAGCTACGCTGACTACCGTCGCTTCTGTAATCTCTCCGTCCCTCTTACGTGGGCTGACATGGAACCGATTGTGAAGGACACAGATGTCGTCAACAAATTGAGGAACCTCTACGGACACCCAGGTACCGTTTTCAACAACATACTGTGAAGAAACTTACTAAATATTGTAGCGAATATCGACGTTTGGGTGGGCGGAATAACGGAGCGTCGCCACTCGGAAGGACTCGTCGGACCTCTGTTCGCATGCATTATTGCTGATCAATTTAAGCGACTGAGAGATGGAGATCGATTCTGGTATTCTAGTTCTCTCGTCTTCTTTTACTTTTTCTATGCTATGGGTGCAATTGAAGGTATGAGAATCCTTCGGTGTTCACTCCAATGCAACTGCAGCAGATAAAGAAGGCGTCGTTGTCGAGACTTCTCTGCGATAACGGAGACGAAATAGACCGGGTTCAGGTAGGCAAAACATATTTTACACCCGGTGAATTACAATTTCCTTCAGCGCAACGCCTTCATGTACCCCGGCAACTCGACGCAGCTATACGAAAAGTGCGAATAATTTCGAAATTTGAAATATATAATTGTTTCAAGGTGCGAAAATCTGCCCGAGATCAATCTCTCCGTATTCTCGTCGTGTTGCGATTCGGGATGTGATGGATCCTCTGTGGAGGATCTCCATGAGCTTCCCGTAAGGTGAGTAGTACGTGCACTTGATTGTTGCTGAGAGCATTGTATGCATTCCAAGAAAAATAGCCTTCAAATGCACCAAGGCACTGCTCTAAATAGACCATTCATTTAGAAGACAACGTCGAACTACTCCCAAGGGATGTGAGGTCGACGGAGAGAGACATGCAGAGGGACAACAATGGGAGAAAGATCAGTGCACAAAGTGCAAGTGCGAGGTAAGGAATACGGTGAATCGGTAAAACTACAGTATCTGAAAAGAAAATATGATAAGCTCAAAATAATAAATCCTGTTCAGGCTGGAACAGTGTGGTGTGCAGCAACGTGTAAATAATTGAAAATGACGACGCTATATCATAGAAATCGAAGATACTCATAATCGACTGCATCATATCAACTTTTATTTCAATTGTATTTGATATGTTCATAAAAAAATTGATATTTAAATTGCGCATCCATTTATAAACAAAAATATAGAAATAAATTGAATCTATAACATCATCATAAACTGTATTCACAGAAATTTTGTCAAAGCATTTTACCACAATTGAACGGAATAACATCGTGACTAATATTAATCCCCCAAATGGTCATGCGATGTGTTAGTTTGCGATGTGTTATGCGATTGCCGGAAAGTTGATAAAGTACTCACCTTATCATTTACCATAATTTGGGACCATTGCAGTCACATTGTGAGGCTGCGCACGGCACACATGTGGTCATCGACACAGGAAAAATAAGTCTGCTTGATCCAAAAGTCGTGGCGGGCAGAAACAATGAGCAGATAACAATGACATTTTCCTGTCTGCTCGAGCGTGTTTTCTTATTTTTTTCTGATTTTTTTAAGTAGAACGGAATCAAAGCAGTGCATGTTTGTCAGAAATTTACTCACCAACTCAATTTAGTGATTTAGTCAACCGCCACGTAAAATCAGTCATCATAATTTCGATCTATACTTTTGATGATAATAATGATGTCTCAAGATCATTCCGTTCATTCCATGCCCAAGTTGCTCATTCTCTACGCTCTCCATATGGAGCAGGTGTATTGAGCATCATGTCGTCTGAGAAAGCATTCAATTTGCCGCATGAATCACACAACCACAAGTCCGTTGTAATTTCGCAAAAAATATTTGCAATGGCTAGGTCGTTGGCGGCTTGGTTCCGTGTAAAACAACCCCCCCCCCCCACTTACCCCCGTCACCTATCTTTAACATTTATATTTCGCGATAATCCGCTCAGATCGTTAAATCTACATTTTTCCTCGTTATTGTCAAAGATAAAAATTCTCAAGAGACTGAGTACAGTAGGGGAGTAGTCACTCTCATCAAAAATAATTTGAATCTGATGGTCGACTTTTACCGGACGGTCGATGTTCTTACGAAGGCTAGTGTTGGTAAGTGAATTATTCACAATTTGAGAGTAACAGATTCCTTTCATCGATCACTTCATACGTTGTGACTCATCGTAAATCTAATTAATTTAGTACCGGGCATTTGCCTCAACTCTCTGTTGATTTACCTAGTGAGGAACTATTCTCGAACTGAGTTGGGAACGTTTCGATATCTTCTTTTAGTATTCGCAAGTTATGATATTCTTCTCATTACTCTTCACTTCATCTTTGATCCGGTATTTTATTGCACATGCGCAAAAAGACTAATATTCTCGCAGAAATATCTCGTCCAGCCAGGAATTTTCTGTGCTATTCTCGATTTTCCGTATGGAGCAAAAGTAATATTTTCGAAATGTTCAAAGTCATCTCTTTACTCAGATGCTCACTCTGTTCCATTGTGTTTGCTTCATGGTTTCGTACGCTATTCTCATTACACATCTACTTTATCGATACTGGGTCATACGCAAGTACTCTTGAACAAATTTTTCCTTGCAAAATACATTTTTTCAGACCCCAGAATATCGTGTTATTTTCAAGCCCGGTATTTGTTCTCAAATTATGCGCTTGTGTCGTTGCGACGTGTGCCTTTGTGTGAGGGAAAACACTCGGATTAAATTACAGGTGTTATTTTTAGTGTAGGAGTGTGCTATTGCGTGCTTTCCCCTGATAGTTCACCCGGATCACAAATGATGAAAGCTGAATTTCGTCGGAAATTCGGTAAAGATGTAGCGGACGGTTGGGTCGTCGCTGAATACCGGGTAATTGATCACTCAAAAACATTAACATTGAGTTGCATTTTTTCAGCCCAAAGGTCGATGGAATTTCGCCGCGATTTTCGCTGCGGCAACAGTAGATGCAGTAGGCGTATTTATCATCATTATCGTTATTACTCTATCCTCACTCACATACCATCACATTTCTCGTTCATTTGGACTGTCCTCGACTACGAGAAATGCACAGATGCTGCTATTGAGAACTGTGTGTGTGCAGGTATTCGTTTTATTCTTCGCTATATGAGTTACATTAGACAGTTTCAAAAATCAAGGAAAATTTACTGCAGACGTTCATTCCACTCGTATGCGTGGCAATTCCCTACTTCTGCAATACGACCCTTCCCATCTTCGGTTACACTCTTCCCCTTGTAACGGACACAACGGGTATTTCCATGTCCCTCTTCCCTTCTTGGGATCCTCTCGCCGTTATTGTACTCATGAAACCGTATCGAGACGGGTTGTGGTCCATTATCAGGAGAAACAGCAAGCGAACCCCTGTAGCGCCCATTACGATGACTGAGATTACAACCGAGAACAAATGAAAATATAATTTCGCACTTCAGCTCCCACATTCGTTAGTTTCAAATTTTTCTAATGGATTGTATACAATTGAAACAGTCGGATAATAAATTAACATAAATCAGACAAATAACAACTATTATCAGTGCTCCCTTCTCCGCTTTTTCTTTCTTTTTCTTTTTTAAATTCCGGAATGAATTCTTATCACAGATAAGATCTCTACTTTCGCCGTTTTTTCCTATCGTTAGAAGATGCGCGAATCACACTCAGATCTTCAGTTTCTCGATGCTCGTCAATGAAATGTTCAATAGTCTCGTTGAGAATATGGACGGCGCTAAACCACCCTACTCACTGGAGAAGGTCCTTTATTCTTCGTCCAATTTGTTTCATTCGTATTCTCATTACCTCAGTTTCTTCTCATCTCTACTCTTCTCTTCCCTCACTGCGCTCTCTTCTTCGCTGCTGGTTCGATTTCGCTCATTACCGTAAGTAATTTGATCAATCGTAAACGCGTCATAGAAGGCAGAAGATCAGCAAATTTCGAACGGATACGAATCGTTTGCATTACAGAAGAAGAAGATCGACGTTGGCACGGCGGATGAAGTGAAGACGGAAGGAATGAGTATCGCTGCAGAGAAGGTCATTCAAAATCTCTTTTATTTTGACTTGGCGGGTGCATAAATGATAGTGTCTCTTGTAGGTGATCGGAGCTCTAGAGGACATCCTCGAAGCGCACTTCAAGAACAAAACACATTCAGATCTGATCAAATTCAGAAGTGTATGAGCGCTATGAAGTGTTTTTGTCTTTTGTTGTTTTCAAGATAGTGGTTCTATAGTGAACAAATTTCTCTGCTCTGGCAAATAAATACTCCCGATGAAAATTATTATTGGAAGATTTGTATTCGCTAATAATACTGCATCCGACAGTTAAAAAACCTAAAAATCTCGAAAATAAAGAATCAGATGCGTGAAGTGAGAGGCCCTTCAAACTTTTGTCCCATGAGATGACCAATAATGTGAAGTCGATCAGAGCCGAAGAAGGTTTCTTTCTTTCCGTTCTCAAGTGTCAAAACTGTCCATGGTGCTCCAAAACACTGCAATTTACGAATTTTATGAAACAAAAGTCCCGAAATTCCCGAAAATTAAAAAGATACCCCAGTGTTCAATGCGTCTTCAGTGTTTCTTCTGACCATCTCCTTTACTCGCTCTGTAGAGAGAGATGAAATTAGGGCAGAGCTATTATGCACATTGCATGAGGCAAGTACCTGCCAACGATATGTTATCTTCTCATCAGGATATAATATAAACTTGCAGAGATTGACTGACCTCTTGAAAGCTATCATTCTCGAATATGTCTCCTCCTTCGATGAATAGACGACAATACAACGATCGGGCAACTGATTCCGCCTGTGTGTTGTGAATGTGAATGTTGTCAGGGACAATTTCTGACCTTATCTGGTTGAGATTCTTGCACTGCGCAGATTAGTCTGTTTGCGTTGAGAGACGACTTTGTCTGGATTATCTCGATGAAATCCTGCAAGTGAATAAATCAAACATTTACAAATGTATTTTCATAACTTACATCTCGAACTCTCATGGGGATGTTGTTGTATCTTGCCATTCTCTGTAAGTCCATCGCACTGTACACTGCCTGATTGAGCTTGTCTTCCAATGGAAAATGGACAAATGATCAAACCTTGGCGGGTGAACCTAGACCAGGCGATGTGTTTCCCGATGCCTTGAAAATGTGTTGCAGAGCGAAAGGTCTGAGGGTGACATCCATTGGCCATTTCGAACGGAGACCAAGAAGAGTCTAGAGAGGTTTATGGGTGGGAAGTTAACCAATGATAATGAATGTTACCTCGAACATGATGAATGAGTATGGCGAGAGGACATCGAAATAAAAATCTACGGCGAATTTCCTTGACATTGCTGGAAAGAAGTCTATCAGTTCGCGAGAAAGATTCAATATTGCAAATAAGAAGCAAAGCAAGTCGAATGAACGCGTGTCTTCTGTGTGTTCCAAGTGTAGTTTGTAGCGACGCGATAGAGAAAGAAAACCACGCGATGGGCACAACAAAGAGCGTGGTGAATGAATGAGAGTGTTTGAGAGAGATCAATGAACAGATACTTTATTCACGGATAGTCCGAAAAGAAATAGAGAAAGCGTGACGACACTGAATATGAGACATTCAAGATCTGTATTTCGAATGTCTCTGGTTGTCAGAAATCAAAGTGAGGTAGGGAGAGGTCCATCGAACTTGCATCCCATCACATGGCCGATAACATTGATTCGATCTGATCCGAAGAATGCCTCTTTCTTTCCGTTCTCGAGAGTTACCACAGTCCACGGCGCCCCGAAGCACTGTAATCGACTGTTTTGCATTTCCATTCTTTTTAAAAACACTTTTTTCAATAAATGAACATTAAATGGTCACCCCAGTTCCGATGGCCTCATCTGTGTTCTTCACAATCTTCTCATTAACTCGATCACTCGAAATGGATGATATGACTGTGTCCACATTGTTCACTCCACACGAAGAGAGCACCTGGCGAATATAAACGTTTCTAATGTCCACGCAGATGAATTGCTAAGAAAAACCACGAATTTCTCTAGCAGTCTGAACAAAAGAAATATTATCTGACCTCGATAAAGTCTTTCGTGTCAAAGATATCATCCTGATCGATCCACAGACGGCGATAGAGCGACCGAGCTACGGCTTCGTCCTGTGATATTCCTCCTCTTTATTCGTTATTCATGTTAGCTAACCTTCTCAGGCTGTGCAATTTGCACTGCTCCTATCAGTCGGTTCGCGTTCGCCGACGACATTGTCGATACAATATTAAGAAAATCCTTCAACATGAAATAGATTTATGCCGAACATCAAAACTGTTTCATACCTTGCGAAATCTGAGCGGTATATTATGATATCGCGCCAGCCGAGTGGCGTCTTTGCCAATGTATGGAAGCTGATGACGTCATTTAAAACAGGATAATAATATTCAAATTCGAACCTTTGCCGGATGGGTGGCATTTCCTGTTTTATCGTAGACACTTGTGAGATCGAAGGGCTTCAGGGTAACTGCCATTGGCCATTTAGATCGATAGCTGAGTAGAGACTGTAGGAATCAAGAATCAGTGCAATATTAAGCCAACGGGAACCTCAAACATGATGAATGAATAGGGCGAAAAGAGGTCAAAGTAGAGATCCACTGCGAATTTCTTAGCCATTGCTGCAAAGAACCTGTGTATGATTAATGGAAAAGGTGTGAATCGGAGCTAGAAATTTTTCAGCAATGAAAGTTGTGAATGGTTTTATTGAGAGCGCGTCTCGTAGTTTGGACATTTCGTGTACTGATCAAAAGCAAACACAATTTAGTCAGAAGAAGAAGAAGAAGAAGAAGAAGAAGAAGAAGAAGAAGAAGAGAAAAAGAGAGAACACGGAAGAAAAACGAGCATTATATCAAAACAGCTGAAAGATGAAAAACAAAAGACCAAAAAATAGATTGAAATAACACGTAGCAAATCGGAGAATAGGTGCAAACTACACTTCTATTTGTGCGAATGTGTTTCGATCTCAGATAGCGCACACATAATTTAAAGTTTCGAACTAATTTTTGATATCTAACAATAAAGGACAACTTTAATTTAGGATGTTAATGAGGTTTGGTAGACTTCATTCGTTAGCAATAAGACACTCGATGTACCACGACATTTCGTAGTGAGGGCGATGGTCACAATCACGTTCATCACCTCTAATTTATTCTGTGAATTTTGATTCGTTGAACCTCCAGACAATCGAGATTCTGTTTCACGTGTCATGTATGTAAATTTCATAAATTTTAGTCGCAAAATGGTGCAGATGTGATGTTGTCACCAAGGCGATAAAACAATGTGCGTTGATTGGCAGATCGGGCTCAGAGTCCGGGATGTTTATTCACACTCAACGGTGAAAGAAGCAGTGAACTCTCGACCTTCGGAGAGGCGATCAAAGAAACAGCCCCCCCCCCTCTCCCAATCCCTCTCTTCTCACTCGCGCTTTCTCTTCTCCCCTCTCTCTATTTGACACACACTCTTCTCTTCCTTTCTCTTCTCTTTCGTATCCTCCTTCCACTACACAGTCGACCTACTTCTCCTCCGTGTAGTGTTTAATCACCGATTCCCGTCGCCCCAATGATTTATATAGACCAAATCGAATAGTTATCTTTGCTTAGAACCGAGCACGGCGTCTTCATTCCCACTTGATTATTTCACCACCTTATTCACTCGTATTCGTCGGTAATTTGAGCCGTTTTCTCTGTGTCCGCCAGCTGACTCATTGAGTGCATTCGTTTCTCTCTCTCTCTCTATAGAATGACCTCTGACGAATCGCAAGTTGCTGAACTTCGGGCACTCGTTTCTTCCCATCTCACTCCCCATTACGATACACATTTCAACCTACTCCGATGGATTCAGGTAACCTGGCTTTTTACGTTCAAAAAGTTATTATGATTGTAAATAAAGATGGGAATCCAAGAGGCAAGAGGGGCAAATGTATGCAAAGTGAGCAGCGCTCTTGTACAAGAGTGAGAGGGAATGGCCACTCTTGTACAAGAGTGAGCGCTCTTGCACAAGAGTAAGAGCAAAAATGAATGAATTTCAGCGGGTTTTTTTGTGAATATGGCTTATTATTACCATTAACAGCGTATTTATTTCATCTGCGCGAAAAATTCGCCAAAATTTTTTGATTTCTGCTTTTACTCTTGTACAAGAGTGTCCATTCCCTCTCACTCTTGTACAAGAGCGCTGCTCACTTTGCATACATTCGCCCCTCTTGCCTCTTGGATTCCCATGTCTAGGCCCCACAAGCTCCGCCCACTTTCGTCTGACATGATTTCGCCAAAAAGCGAGAAAGGAAAACACAAAATCCATTCTAAACCAAATGGGACGTTTGATAGCGCGATGGATAGCCCTTACCATCCCCTTTCGATTGAACACTGCCCAAAATGTGCACAGAATCACTAATTAGATCGAATTTGCATAAATTAGAAGGGAAGAGGTCGTTTTGACGGGTTGCAGTGTGAAAGTTTTGTTTGGGCAGTATTTTTCTGACTAATTCGAATATTTTAGGAATTTTAGAGAAAAAATTAGATTTTTAGCATTTCTCCCTATTTTGTGTTTTTAGTTAGAAGAAGCGCGGGGAGAGGCGTGCGAGAGGGCGGGGAGAGGGAGAGAGGCACACGCAAATTAGGCTCCGCCCCTTCCCTCTCGTCTCGCCTTTCCCTCCTCTTCCCCAGTGAGCTGCGCGCGTACTTCTCGGGCTCTAGCCCGCCTCAGAGAAAAGATATCGACAAACGGTAAAAAGTATGATGCTATTGGGACCACGAGGGATAGTTTGAACACAAATTTGACCCCATTGTGCAGAATTGGCTATCTGCGTTGTGGCCCCTACCCATGTCTAATTGTAAATAAAAAAAGACCGGACAGATCTTATTCATGGTTGGTTGTAAGGATGAAGAACACTAGGGTTAACCATTCGGAAACGGAATTCGGAAATTCCTTATCGTTGATTCAATTATCCTCTCATTCCGGAATGAGACTCGCACAATGGCAATTCCGTATCGATTCCGTATCGAAGCAAATCATTCCCACTCCTCGCCGCTCTTTCTCTCGACAATGGAAAAGTGAGACCAATTTGCATCGATACGGAATCGATACGGAATGGCCTATTGTGTGAGTCTCATTCCGGAATAAGAGTGAAACTACGTGATTTCCGAATCAATTCCGTCATTCCGAACGGCCAACCCTAAAGAACACGCATCTTAATTATTGATGCTCTCTCATAGATCATGGCGGTGTTAGGGCAGTCGAACTGAAGAAACGACTTGCTCATTCTGACAGGGGTTAATTGTATTATATTTTGAAGGGAAATCCCGGGATGCCGATGGATAAAATCGCTGCACGACTGCGACATCATCTTCAATTTCGGTTAGAATCACAAGTTAGTATGCAGAGTTCTCAAGTAAACGGATAATAGTTTCTGCGCTGATTGTTTGGCCTTTTATCAATGACACTGAGAAGTTGATCACTGTCTGATCCAAGGATTATCTGCAAACGAAATGAGTAATATATTGATTTGCTGAAAGGCTAAAGATTGGCCATAAATTATTATTTTGCAAAGAAGCACAGACTAATTTCAGAGCATGTTCATGGGAGATAGAGTCAATTCGCGAGAGGGAGAAGGGATACCATCCATTACATGAATACTGGCCGACAACCAAGTGTGGACTGAGTGGAGTTGTTCCCAATTGTATTGTGCATGTTGAACAGGTGGGTGCAACTTTCTAATATAAAAATATTGAGGAAAACAATTATCTAAAATTCATTTTTATTTCATTGAAACTTTTATTTTATAGCTGAATCGAATTTCGTAAACAAATTGACAAATATAGTGTTTTTGATCATTTTCCAGTCCGGTCGTGTTGATTTCGAGGGAATGGTCGACAACTATTCAATCACAGAGATCACTAAAGCGAGTCTCCATGGTCTCGAAGAAATGCTCGCTGATGTGATGAGAATAGAGAAGGAAACGGGTACGTTGTGAGAGCTATTCAATCTTCTTCGTGTGATTATCAAAGAATATTTGAAAAGAGTTGGCAAGAAGGCTTAGGCTTAGAAAAGCTCGCTCTCTAAAGTGCGTAAAATCAAGAGATCTTTTCTTGCGAAGTCGTGACCATTGCTAACCAAGCTGTTTTAGGTCAACAAGGGTCGATAATCACCGTAATGGACGCAGATGGTATCGAATACTCGAAGAAATTGTTCGACACGACATTGAGAACGATGAGAACAATGTCTGAATTCATGGCTGATCATTACGTCGAATTGGTCAGGTCAGAATTACATTGTTACGCAAAATTATTTATTTGTAACGAAATTCTTACTGTACTGTGGTTAGCGAATTCTTTCTCGTTCGATGACTTTTCGGAAATAAGTTCGAATTTCAGTTCGATAGTGGTAGTGAACGTTCCTTCGTGGGCGAATATGCTCTGGATGATGGTTAAGCCAATGTTGCCGGAGAGAACGAGAATGAAGATAAGTCCATCACTTTCTTTCGTATTCTTCCATTTCTTCATCATGAATATTTCTTTGTTTTCACGTTAAACTGCTGTCCTCATCGAATTGGCGAGAGGAGATTCAGACGATAATGGATCCTTCGATCGGCCCTTCCTTCTGGAATAACGAGAATCATAACGAGTTCAAAATGCCATTAGAACGCCCGAAAAAAGTACCCCAAATCGAGATTACGGTACAAACTAATAATGTGAAAGGAAGTAATTTTGAAATAAATTTAGCACTCACCGAAGAACACAAACAAACTTGTCGTAAAAGCGGGTAAAGATCACTGGTTCGAATACAAGTTAGCAAAAGGAGATCGACTGTCCTTCCATATTACAGGTGCGCATATTTTTTTGAGTGTCTATTGGAATATACTGAGATGGAAAGAACACGTCAATGTGAGGTCGACACTTTCAGGAAACAATAATTTTGGATTTTCTGTTGTTCACGCGGATAATGCGAACGACGACGATGTTACTCAGTGAGTAAACAACCTTACACCTTCATTTTTGTATTTTATAAGTAAAATTATATCGTTACAGAATGTCCCAGATCTACCCTCTATTTGCCTCTTCATTACCGGGGCCACTCATGGTATTGGGTCAAATCTTCATGCTTGATCATTGCAGAAAATTTTGAGGTACCGATAGACGACGCAATAGTCGCTCCTGTCTCCGGTCTCTACAAGGTTTGGTTCTCAAATGAACGCGCGTGGTGGTCTTCTCTCGTAATTCACCACTGCATCAAAGTCACGAAGACTGAAGCGATACAGTGAGAAGTTTCGTATCATGATCGTAGATTCAACTTGTTTGGGTGATTTCGTTGTCGTGTCTATTGTTGTGACTATTGTCCGCTCATTCATTCAAATACTGGTGTACAATAAAAATGCCATGATGTTTAAAATTCTCCTTGCCGCAGACACAAAACAACGATACAATATGTGATTAATTGGAGAATGCCCAAGCGAAGCACATTGCATTCGTCTATTCGAAGCAGACTGAACTCTAATTACTATCCACAACGTATGATGATTATAATAATGGTGAATTCAAGACATAGATATAACAGATATCATTAATATAAAATTAGTGTTTCTTCTTTTCATTTTCGACGATCTCCGCCCTCCTCTTTGATTTGAGATATCGATTTACGAAGAATTGAATGAAGAGGAAAGCAAAAGTGAAGTAGATGAAGAATCCCATGTATAGATTAGGGTACGACTGCTGGCATCTGAAAAAGGCACTGTTACATTTCAGAATAGGATCTTATAAAGAACGTGATTCCAGTGGTGATTCCCGGCAAAAGGATTCGCGATTAGCGAACAAATTTGACCATCTTACTTCCATCCGAGATAGGTTTTAACGAAGAACGTCCAAACTGAAATTGCCACTCCAACGAGCATCTGAATGGTCTGACATACTGTGATGCTCACAGATACCTGCAATGGAATAATCAATTGATGAAACTTGGAGCAGATAATTCAAAAAATAAGCGTTATAACTAATTATTTTGTATATATTTACCTTCTCAGATGGTTTGAATCCCATTGCTCTTGCTGCATAATAGGAATACATTAGAGAGTGGGCAGCGTAGTTCATTGCAATGAATGCACGGCCAGGAGTCGCATGCTCAGCTCCTTCAATTACGAAATCATCATTATACTTTATTTTCTGAAAATAACGTTTGATTAGGATATCATGCAAGATGAACCCGAGTGTGCAGTGTAGATCAATACGACGACATGATGATAGTAGTGAAGGAAGATGAGAGGTCTCTTACGAAGAACGATGAAGAGTGTATCGCCCATCTCCACCAACTGAACGCAATCCCATCTAATCTTACTTCAAACGTCAGCGTAAAAGAAAAACCTTTGAGAAGAGAAAGAGTGTGCACCAGAACGGGGCTACTCCTCTGGTAGGAGGATTAGTGCAGAAAGTAGTGTAGACGCCCCGAATAGACAGAGACATCACGAAATCCTATCGTAATTGTCGGTCATTTATGTTTCGTCTAACTGACTTACTTCGCCGAAACGTAGGAATCCACAGACTGAGAATATTGCCAGTGATAGATTCCAAATAATTAGCGGTCGACGGAGATCAAAAGCATTTCGATTCTTCATCGCCCATTGTATCGATTTGATGAGAAGGTAATAGACAACATGGAATAGCACAGATTCAATTTCACGAAGAAAAATTACTCACCGAAACAGTGATAGTGTGCTGCCAGTATTTTTGCAAGAAGCGAGTAACTTCTCTTGTACCTTCAAAACGCTCGATGGGAAGGCTGAATCTGAATTTAGTAGATTGACAATGAATGAATGAGGACAAAGCGAACTTGTACTCGTAGGACGACGATACTTCAGTGTAATTGTACTCACTGATCTCGAAAGTTGTAAGAGCTTCATAAAAACTCCTTAGAAAATTCATTTCAACTGAACAGTAAGTTGGAATACGAACGGAGAAATACCCCTTGGGATAATTACTATGACAATTTACTGCAATCTGTTCAAGGCTGTGTCACCCTTTGCCCTGTGAATACTCCAAGGTCCGACCTGTCCAAAACCCTCTTCTCTCTCTTAATTACGCTCGTTCACATACAAATTTGTAACACGCTTATGGTACTTGATTTGGTTCGTAATTCCTTAATCTCTCAGGCATCAATGAAGATATTACGACTAGATAATAACAACCGAAAATATATTTTGATATTACTCATTCCTAACAGCATATCTAATTGTGAATAATAGGAAAATATCTAGACCTGAAGCAGTTCAGTAATGATTCCCTTCTGCGCCGATGTTCACGTTACAATAAGATAAACTATTAACGCCATTTCAATAAGAATGTCTTTATATTGAAAAAAATACAAAAAAATTCTAGAGAACTAATATACAAGAAAAGCTATGAAGGGGGTGAATGACAGGTGTGGAAGGGGAATTCAAAATGCTCGATTGAGTGCATTCCTAAGTCGTTCCTGATCAGTCGAAGAGAGATTTCCAATATAGAATGGATTGGATACATAGGTCATTCCAGTGGTTGTAGAGAGAGAAGTTCTCGTGTCGATCGAAGAAGTCAAGGAAGCAGTGATTGATGATGGAGACGAGTTAGAATCGGAGGAATTTGTAGATGGCAGTGATTGCGCCACTGAAAATATCTATTTTTCATATTTACCAAGTATTCAAATTCATCATTATTTTTCACAAGGACCAGTTGAATGCATCAGCCAAAAGAGCATGTGATCGATGCATTACTTCATAATTGAATCGGTCACATACGTTGAGCGGCGAAACTGTTGGAGGAAGATTGCAGGGAATCCATTGCGATGAGTGAAGAAGAAGACGGATAGAAGGGATCTGAATGAGAGCGACCATATTGGGTCCTCTTTTGTACTCTTGAGATGAACCCGCCTTCTCATAGATTCATCGTACCAACTCGGATTTGTTTCATTGCTCAAGATCTCGTATGAAATCGTACGGTGAGAGCTCACTATTATTGAGGAGACGCTGATATGTGAGTGATGATCGGTAATCGGTGCAAGTGAGGGTCAAGTACTCACCGTGATTTGATGGTCATTGCAGATAATTATCATATGTTGAGCTAGATTGACCTAGCACAGAGGACTATGGTTAGATAAGCGAAACGAAGGAAAACGAAGGGACGATGAACACTGCTGTTTTTTCAAATAATTTCGTATCCATATTTATCATGGCTGCACTTATAAATGAAATACTAGAAAAGGAAGTGAGAAAGAACAAATGACCCATAATGTGATCATTGGAGCAATGTGATCATTGGTGACCATGAGGATCCCGAATAGAGAACCAGTTTACATATCATCGTTGTGCGGTCAGTGCTTTAGCAAGATAGACCATGGTGTGTGATGCCACAATTCAATACTCTGTCATATTTTGTCCGCTTTGGAATATATAAGTAGTGGCGAATTTCATTGTGTTCGATTAAGTTATCGTTTGCAAGGAATTCAGCGGTATCCTCCTCCTCCTCTGGCCTACGCCGCTCCCTCCGGTGGTGTCTTCCCCTCGGTCGGAGGAGCCTACACTCAGGCCCATAGAGGATGATTGTCCGGTCGGCCATTTCAGATGCCAGAAACTGTTTTTATTGCTTTCCTGAACTTAAAGAAGGTGTGGCACGAATATCTGGCTAACTGAGTTCTCGATGTCAGACGGTGTGGCATGAGCTCTCCATAACGCTTTCGAAACTCCCATGTTTTCAATTTTCGTCTAAACCGAGATATACTCGATTGGCTGATTGCCAAGTCACCCTGAAGCGCAGGTAACGAGCTAGAGAGCATGCAAAATGAGGAGAGCGCTCCGCCTCACTTTGCATATCGGCGCGATTCGTGCCTCTCCTTCTTTAATAAAGTATGCGTGGGTTCATAAACAGTATCTAGTTTCGAACTAAAAACACAGGATACTTAGTATTCAGCGGCATGTCAGATCCGAAACGAAAGTGTGGTGTTCCTATCTATTTAATAACTATGCAAAAACATTTCGAATTCTATTCCACAAATCACAGACTTTGTATGAGGGCTGATTAGCTGCGAGATCGTCATGTGTATCACTTTCGATTTGATACATAAGAGATTTGTTCTAAGCGTGGTTTGTTGCAAGAGAAAGAGTGTTGTAATTTCTATATAAATTAATTGTAAGTAATTTTCACCAGTCTGAGATGTATTGGTCCTTTTTAAAGAAGGCAACCCACGAATCGCGCGAGCGACTATGCAAAGTGAGGAATGAGAGGGCGCGCTCTCATCATTTCGCACGCTGTCTCGCTCGTTGTCTGCGCGCGCAAGGTCACTTGGAAAGCAGGCAAAGGCATATATCTTCGTTCAAACGAAAATTGAAAACATGGGAGTTTCGAAAGTGTTCTCGGGTATTTGTTATATGTTTTTTATACTTTATCATCAACTATACAGGTAAATGAACTTTCTAGCGTTGATAACATTTGTTCTTGAGAACTCTTACATAAACTAATGGAGATTCGATCAAAATGAAGCGACAATGAATTAATGACGGATACCCAGAAGGCTGCTGAAGAGATCATCAAAGCGTATTCAGAAAGACAGAATATGGCGTAAACTGGAAAACAAAAGTGATAAACATTGATATATAGTTATATATATATATATATTTGGAAGTTCATTGTTATGAACAAAATAATCATTCCTTGCATATATCTTACATAAATTTTTGTTGAAATAATAGACGAAATAAAACGAACCCCATTTATAGCAGTATGTAGTTGAGAACGGGTGAGCAGAGGCGCACGTCAGTGCAAAAAGCAAGAAAAATCCGAAGATTGCTAATTTAGAATCCATCTGTGATTTGAAATGATACGAAGTCATAAATACGGGGTATCTCTCTTACATTATCCCTTCCATACATTTTGTGAAGAGTGATTGTTATCAGCATAGTAGCTCCTGTTGCGAAGGACCAGAAAGTGAAGCAGACTGCGTGCATTGCTTAAACGATCATAGTCGGTGACGGAAGGGTTCACAATTCCTGTTAGTGCTTGTAGCCAAAAATGGAAACACCTTCAACCTCTATTTTTCCTTTCATATCTACTCGTAAAATAAGACATCGTTAAAATGTACGAGTCTCACCCTCGCCGGCAATTGATTGCACGTGGAAGACGCAAACCAAAAGTGTGGCAATCGCCTCACAGATCAGAGCGATCTGTAAAGATGTTCGCAGTTTGCCGTGCGGCCAGACAGTTGGATACAGCTGAAAGCAGGAATATTATGTGAGATTAACTAACAAGACGTACCACAGTAACACAAATTCTCATGGGCGCATGTATTAACATTGACGCGATCCACACTAATCGTTGAGGTTCCCATGGACCAATTGAAACGGAAACAGTGGGGAAAAAGCTGAAATGAATTCATCAAATGATGAGATCAATCTCGTCATTATTTGCTCTCGTTATCACCTCTGATCCGATGCTCAAGAGATTCATCCACCCATCTTGTCATATTAACCAAAACGGAATAATATTCAAACGGGATACTAAATTCAAACCTGCTCTCGGGACAATCGGTCATTGCCGCAGCGTAAACTAGTGACGATTTAGTTAAAACGGTCCAGATAACACAGAATAAGCAGGAAACAACTGAACAAAAACAGATAAAATGAATCAATGAGAGAAGTAGCAAATGTACCTGGTAGATAGGCCATTCCAAGGATAACCCATCGTAAAAGAAAATCAAAAGAGTTAGCCATTATTTAATCGGAAGAAGCGAAGAGTATGGAGAGAAGAGGAAAAGCGCCCGTTTGACTTATGAGTCAACATTTGCTTGAGATGATTTTATACCCTTTTATCACCTCTCAACTGGCAAGGTAAGTCAAACGATACGGGGAGACGACGCTTATGACAATTGTGTATTTGTTTCCTTCAATCCTGCTGAATTCACTAACGCAAGAGAAACAACAAAATGGAAATCACACCAATTTCAAGTTTTTAGAAATATGTCAAAAGCGAAGGTTAATATTTTTTAAATCTTTGTCAAATTTGTGTATTGCATGTGGAAAATTTGAATATTCCATCAGTGAGACTTTGATGTACTACGTCTTTTGCACAATACTTGCATCGTTTTCTCAGAGTCTGGCGTTGAATCACATTGATGTTTGACTGAGAGAGTGAGAGAGTAGACGAAGGAAAGTGATAAGAGGGAGTGTCGATAACGAGTGACGCATAGTTAAGGTCCATTAAGGAATGCTGATAATGAATCGTCTGATCGTGTTTGATATTCCGTGCATGGGACATTTCATCCGCCCTTATTTCTGATTCTCTATTGTGATTATCTGCAGAAAAAAAATATTTCATTACTACCATCTATCGTAATAATATCGTAATAAAACCGCATTGTTAGCTTAGTGTCAAAACAATGAATAATAAACGTATTAAATTGTGCAAGAACTCGAAATAGTCATTGCTTTTCGAGGTTGAAATCGATTCCTCTCAAACTCGGAAATCGCTGTATTGCTTGGTGAACTAATCGAGTGATTCTTGGCCAATGAGCGATCCATTCATCAGGCACGATAAGAGAAGGTTGATTGAAGAAGTGGAGGAGTGATTCGCAATCAAACTCATTCTCGTTGAAAGAATCCGAAGAGAGGGTTTCGATAAGGCTGACGATCATCTAAAAGATCATTGAACAGTTCGCCGATAACGACCGAATTCAGAAAAAAACATAACGAGCGAGTCTTCAAGCAAAAATGGCAGAATTTGGAAATTACCTCGGCTGAAGAAAAAGGAGATTGATCTGATTCGGGTCTTGAGACAGCAGTTGAATTAAGCTCATCAGCATTTGGCACTGCCTAAAATTTGAGGTTCTGTTACAATTGATTTAATTATATGATGAAGGCGTTTGATAAACATGCATGAGAGTGGAATAGTCCTAGAACAAATTATAAAACAGTTGAAATAACGCCGGAACAGCAATGTCTTTCTCATACATATAACTCACTTTGTTTGCATTCATCTCACAGTAAAAGCACGGTAGCACCACGATCGTTAATGAGAGTTTCTTAAGCTCTTTATAGCTAAAGATTATTATCTACTCGGCTCGGGTCACTCAATTCTCCTCCCTTCACTGAAACGTCACCTAGATAGCTTTCCATTGCACTACCATCCCTAGATCATGAACAAATCGCTAGTAATCGAGTGTACATTCGAAATCAGGGCATACTTGAACTACATTTTTCCCTTATTATCAAATGGGAAACACCTACTCCACCTTGTTGAAAGAAGGAGTGGTCGGGCATTGTAATGTTCGTTAATATTGTTGCTATATGGTTCACGCTCCAATCGAGAGCCTTGACCTTTTAGATAACTAGAATGAGATAGGAGAATCGCCCACTCATTGTACCTGATCTCAGTTAGGTGCGTACTATCCTCTGACTAGATACATTCGCATTAGTCGTTCTAGAGTCGTTCTAGATAGAAACGAAAGGGCACACACAGGATCGACCCTGCAATCCGTTTTGCTTGATTGGAGCAGACATCTAGCGACTATTCACCCAATATGTGAGATATTTTATTGACCCTTGCTTTTTGTTGTTCGCAATTGTATTTCATTTATTTATGGCATTCACAGTACTTGGACATCTACATATTGAAGAGGTATTGAATCGAATCAATGTAATTCACAATTCAGTAACAATCTGTCTATTTATTTTTAGTTGATACTTGTAATGGTACCATTGAAACAGATATCTGAGATATCTAGTATTCGTGACATAACTGTGTACTGCCCTGTACTGCGCTTTGTAAACAACGTGCTATTGAAAAGGGTCAAAGATGTGTTTTTTAAGTATCGGAGAAGTAGCTGGGCTATAAAACATCTTGTGTCAATCTACAGTAAAGATTCATCCGAATTACATTCCAGTCCTCTTCTTGTATAATCAACCTCACTGAAACTATTCACTCTTTATTTCACAGATAGATTTTACCTGAAATGCACAAAAAGTTCATGTACGCTCGCTTGATTCTTATCGTAAGAACGAATCCATGCGTGGTGAAACGAACGAATTGTCCATTATCCCATTTGCGGATCGGACGGAATTTGAGTGAGTGAGAGAGAGTTCTTTTGTGCATGCAAACTTACGAATTTTTGATCATTTTGACCAATATTTTCTTTAATTTTAGATGATCCTGATTTTAGATGAATTTTAGATGATCCTGACATCTAACCTCCCTTTCGATCACTTCTTTTCTGATTCTTGAATTAGAAGTGAGATTCCCATTATTTTTTTGTCCTAGCAACCTTGTCATTCAGTGTTGGCATACTGCAAATCTCGCAACAGACGATGGTCACAGCGTTCTGACCCCCGTTGTTCTCTCCAGATAAGGGTGAACAATGAATGCAAATTTCGCGCCAAATTCCCGACACGAAAGAACTGCAATTTCCCGCTCATTTCAAACAACTGAGCGGGGAGAGCGGTCGCTCCTCCCGCCCAGGCCTTGCAGTTCGATTCATGCAAAGTGAGCGAGTAGATATGCAAAGCTCTCCCCTTCTCTGTTGGAGGAGAATGCTGTGTGGTTTTCCGAAAAGCAAAGTGCCATTCTCATTCGATATTAATGTAATAACAAGGATGAATAGAAGGTTTGCGCATTTACATTTCTTCGGTGCATTTGATCAAATCTGGCTTGCAGTGTTGATGTTACTATCGTTATGGTACTAAATAAATTTGACAAGCTACCGAACAGTCTTGAACAGGGATTGATTCTTGAATTCGACCTTTGAAAATGGGTCTTCGAATCAATTGATTGCTATCTTTGTTTTGTCAATTCTTTTTGTCAATAATATATGGAGATTGATGGAATATATGTAGTGAGCAATCCGATTGCCAAATTGACACCTCAGGAAAATGTTTATTTTCAAGATTTTGAGAGTACCCGTTATGTATGAGAGCGGACTGCCGACTAATAGCAAACATGAAAAGTCACTGGTGAAAAAAATATTTGGAAATTATTATCTTCTACTATTCTCAATACTCGTTAAATCCTAATGACAGCAGAACAAGGTTCCTGTCAAATATCATACACTCATTTGTTCAATAAAAAAGAAGTCCGATGACTTTTTAGAATATGAGGGTGAAAGTCGATTTCTGACTATCGCTTGACGAACTCTCACTTGAGCAGGCCGGTACACTTCTTCGAACTCGGAATTGAGCTGAAATATTCGGATTTGAATGAATCGTCGATCTGCCTGATTCTACAATGGAATACCACTTACCTCTACACAGTAATCATGGTCGGAACACGATAGAAGACCTCTGTAGTTGCGGAACTCGTACAACTGAAAAGAGTTGCACATAACATTATTTTTTCACCACTCCTTTACTCAAAAACTAGAACTTGTCAAATATTTTTCGATATGTTAGCGGTCCAATTCGTTCTACTCATGGGAACTTACCTGAGTAGCAACGAAAAAGATCACAGCAACAACGGTGGCGTATTCAGCGAAAGCTTCCCGCACTGGAACTACAAAAAAATATGCTTTATCGAAATTTTATGTGCTTGTCTTCTTAGATCACGAGCTAAAGCTGACCTTCCGTGAAGCAAGTCTTTGCCTCGATGAACGGTAAATGATTCCTTATCCATATCGGACTGCAGAATATGCAGATTGAGAAACAGACGAATCGAATCTGCGCCAATCGAGATGAAGCCTGTACAAATGATAAATAGTTCGCTTATTCGAAATAAAAAAAATACCTGTGAGCACCCGCCCAAAAGAGATAAGAGTGTGAAGACAAGTATGTAGGCACAGATTGAAATTGCCCATCCGATGAGGACTGTCGGGAAGAGAAAGAGTACTGCAATCAGGTGAATCATACGCCTTCAAGCTATTGAAGATTACGTGTGGCATCGTTATCCTGATGAAGACACGAGATGAGAAAAGCGAAAATCGTCTCGATGAGCTGCAGTTTTGGAGTGAAGAAAGCGAGAATATGAACGATCAATCCTGAATTGAATTTATTCAAAAAAAGAAGGAAAAGTGAGCACTGGAGCACATGCACAATCGAAGGCTCAATCGAGATCAAAAGCAACGAAATTTATTTAAAATTGTAAATATTTCAAACAACATATGTCTCGCCTGGTTTAGTATTCAGTACTGGAATGCATCTCAAGTATGTAAAGTACCACCGAATATAGAATGTTGATAGAAGCATTACTCGGACCGCAAGTTGAGCCTAGAATGATCACAAATTACACAGTCTGCGTACTATGCATATCACAAAATTAGTAGGCCGTATGGCGTTGGTGTACGTCTAACGGAACGCTTTCTAAAACACTCACAGCGCAAGAAAGTTGGAACGTTCGCAAAATAGAAGGAAGTCCGCTCGGCCGACCTCCGGGTTTATACTGAAAAGTAATTATTTCGACTAATTATTTATTTTAAAAAATCTTTAAAATAAATATCTATATTGGAAAATGCTCACGTTACATAGGTTCAAATCAGTTGTACCAAACAAGAATCGATATTGATCGCGAAGAAATGTTCTGGCAATGAATGAAATAACAAATTTGTCACAATAACAACACGGTCACTCACGCTGACATCTCGGGCGTTCGCGGTCTGACAATCTGATTTCGATAGAGTTCGGGTTCTTTTATTATTAGCTGAAAGATTAGCTATCGCCCACCTATATTAGAGTAACAATGCATACCTTGTACTTCCACAGTGCCCATGGGTTTTTGTATACTCGCGCAACCTCTGCTGGGCTGTATTTTTGGAATGCCTACAAATAATGTTTGTAAAATTGAAGTCTAACTTTGTCAAACAAGTTGGTTATACTCGGAGTCTCCGTCAAAATGGCGGAAGTCGACCTGTAAAATGACATGATTTCCGCCATCGCAAGTGTGAAATAAAATGTGAAACCTCGTCTATGGATGCATCCCATGTGCGACCCGCAGCTACGGCTATTTGGAACGTCCATCCGAAATTGAGATCCTGGAAGCAGCATCTATTAAGAATTGAGTTTTTGTATCTTTACTTCAGTTCTTCTCGCTAATCATAGTGTTGGCATACATCCCTGTAAAACACTAGAAAGGGAAAAATCGTCTGCTAGAGAATAAGATTGTTTTATGATACTTATTCTTTGTTTCCACAAAAATACTAGAAAAAAAGATGTTACAATATCTCACCGGCAACGCAATTGTATAGTGCCAATGATCATACACAGTGTAGAGAAGAGCAATGAGCGAAAACGTCAGGGCCATAAATCCTGAA
This sequence comes from Pristionchus exspectatus, assembly GCA_911812115.1. NCBI lineage: Eukaryota > Metazoa > Nematoda > Chromadorea > Rhabditida > Neodiplogasteridae > Pristionchus > Pristionchus exspectatus. Next base: position 14,369,304 of record OU461582.1, read on the forward strand.
ATATGGAATCGATTACACATGTTTGCATGATAATCACTTCGTTTACAATATGTACTTAGTCTAATTAGTCTAATTTTAAAAAAAACAGAATAACTCGCCGATTAAGGAGTAACTGTGATAGGAGTGAGCCATTTTCTCCTCCTCACTTGGAGGTAAACGACCCATTGCTGCAATCAGTTTAGCAATGCACAACCATAATAACCATCAACTGACGAAAAGAAATTAAACTTAAATTGCGGATGTGGGAGTGACAATTATTACGAGCAAGAGAAAAATGCATTCAATCTTTCACAATCACATAAAAAAACAAGAGCAATCAAGAAAAATAAGTAGTTCTATTCCATAATAACAGTCAAATCAGAGATAAATAATAATTTAAGGGGGCGCCCCCAATTCTTCTTCCACTTTACGGATCAGCGCGCGCATTGCGTAAGGAGGGAGAGAGAAAGAAGAGAGTTCCAAACAAGATCCTATCTAAAGGCACGGATATTCAATGGCAAGGAAAGGGGTGAAAGAGAAAGTCGACAAGGATGAGAGGGAATAAGGCAGCAAATAGTTCCGTACATGTGTTTCTGACTTCGTCCAAATACCGGAGGGAACAGGAATCCTGTACTATTCTTCCGATTTATATTTTCGCTGAACCGTTATGACAATGGCGTCGAAAATTTTGTGTGAAATCACGTACTTAATTCTCGAGGACTTATCTCCGAATAGCCGCACTGCACTTTTTATCCGGACAGAGGCCAGTTGAAGAGAAAATAGCAGAAAAACGTCGATTCATTTCACGAACATGAGGGAATTATCATTTATTTGCGACCATTGAATTTCGGAAATGTTTCGGATGATGGTGTTGTGGGTGCGATTTAAGCACGCTATTTTCTCTTCTTTTGCCGACACTCGATTTCCCCTTTCAATATACTACTTTCCAAAAGGCATTTATGAAAGAAGACAATACGCATTTATTCCGGGAACAACCGATAGTCAAGAGAAGATACAATATTAGCTTTCTTGACAAAAAAAGGGAACAACCATTCTCTGATATTTGATAAACGAGCTGTAATAGGGAGAAGGGAGGAATGCATTGACATGCTGCTGATCCATAGAGGAGGGCAAACTCGCTCGTACTTGTGCTGCTTCTCTATCCCTCTTGCGATGGAAAGGGAATAGAGGGATTGTGTCATCGGCCATAGAAATAGAACCATATGCAGAAGAAGGAATGGTCCTTGAGCTAGGCAATCATCATTCTCGGGCGCTCGGTTTCGGGAACTTCCTTTCTGCACAGATAGTAGACCTCATTTCATTTTTTTTCTTCATTTTCGAAAACGCTTGATAAAGATAAAGTTGCTTCAGAACACGACCACTCTTGGTGGTGTTTTCAGGTAAGGCCGAGAACGGCGAACGGCTAAGGTGAATGAAATTTATTTTATTCGCTAATGGCATCGCTCGATCCGAAATTCGCCGTATTCTTGTCCGAAATGGTGATGCTGCAATTAAATATTTTTGAAATTCACTATAAATGGTTCCAACTTGTTCCTTTATTGTCCTCATAGTTATCAGATCGAATCGTTTTCTCTAAGTGCATTCGTAACTCTCAAGCGCCCGTCCATAATCCATACTTTTTTCGTTCTGAAGTAGCTACGCTTACAGAGTTATAATTATTAGAAAGAGCATTTGTCATTGTGATATAATTGCTTCAGCATCGTAAAAGTCATCGCTTTTTCGGCATCCGACAAAATCAGCACCGTTTTGTGATATTGCTCTTTGAATTCGAGTTTCAGATTCTGGAAAGACAATTGAGAACGGATTGAACACTTGAACCACCTCGGTAAAAATATGTTTTGTCGGCGCGACAATAATACAAGCTCTGCTTCAAATGTTTCCTTCTCTTCAATCCTGATTGATTCCAATCCGGCAACGTCTAATACAAAATCTGATCAACTGTCATGCCGAGTCTCTTATTAAAAGGGAATCTTTCCGCTGCTGACCATGGCCGATTGAATCTAGCAACCCATCCCAACTAATTTATCTGCAAATATTGAACAGCATTCAGTTAATATCTGTAGAGAAGCCGAATCAATAGCACAAAATTTAGAAAATCTTTTCTTCGTCACTTTTCGTGTGTACGGAACGACAGCGGAATGAAAAAAATATAACTTGTCTAGTTTGTGGCAAGACAACCGAATGATCCAATTCATCTACTCTTACAGTTTGCGTATAGTATAGAAAGGCGCACAACCGTTGTAGTCCAGTTGTGCACTTCACCGAAGAACAATGAGCGTGTAGCTTCAAATTTGGCCTTAATCAAATCGAGAATAGTGATTTCGATCGAAAACATTACTCATTCATCACAATTTATCATAAGTCTGTACTCAGTTGTCGGTTTTTTTTAATTCAAGTCAAAGTGTACACTCCTGATGGGAAGTTGATATCTCTGAGTATCGGGATTCTCTTCAATGCTTCATGAACTAATTCGAAGATATCGGGCAATTCAGGGAGCCACTCATCGGGTAATTCGATTGTTTCCTTGTTCAAGAAGATAGAGAGGATTCGATAGTCGAAGTGGTCAGGATTAAATGAGAATTCATCCATGAACAGCACATCAATCAATTCCAGAATCGTCTAGAAAGTATTTATGATTTATTTTTCAATCATCGAAACAAATCTCACCTTTGCATCACGAGAAAGGTTAGTATTTTCGATATCTCTGCAATTTGTAATTCTCTCCTCGTTTCCTTTCCTCGAGTTCAACTGAAATGCCGAAAATAATAAGAAACCCATATCACCTTTATCTTTTTCAGCTTACTTTGATTTCTGCATCTGATTTCGGATTGACACCGGTGAGTTTTCTGATGAGTTTCATAAGAAGGTCACACTGAAAGTGATACGTTTAAAAAAAAGGATGGGTCAAAGATATCCTTTTTAAGTTCATTCTCACGAAATTGTGTTCTCGCCATGGGATGTTATTGATACTACGGATTAGGGTTGCAAATTCGATGGCGATGTCATCGCATCCTCTTCCCTTCTTGCGATGTCATCGCACTTTTGCGATGACATTGCAAGATGGGAAGCGGGTAGATCAGTGAGAGAGTGTGCAAAATGGAGAGAGCCTCTTCCCACCATGCGATGTCGCAAGTGCGATGGCATCGCAATCGAACCGGCATCCCTACTACGGATACGCAGGGCAGTGTAGTGTTCAGACTTTTCGCATAGTTTCTATATATATTATAGAAACTATGCGAAAAGATGTGAATATTATATTCAGTTTGATTGATATCTCGTGATCTGACATAATGTTTGCAGATAAAAAAGTTATTCTAACAAGCACGAAATAACAAACACAAAAAATAACAATAATAAACCTTTTTACAGGCATTGGTGAACTTATCGCCGTGTTGATATTTTTGTGTTTCAGAAAGTCCATGAAGTTGGCATTTCGAGCACTGCGAGGAAAATTTCTTTTTTTGAAAAATGATTGAGAAAATAAAGAGGACTTACCGGCATGAGGTTCACCTCCAAGAGGTTGTATATGAGAGGGATCGTAGTACGGAGAGTACGAAACGAAGCCCTTTTAAATACTGTTCATCGAAAAGCTCCTCCCACTCAGATGCATCTCTAAAGTGTCGATAACAATCATTATGATCTAGATGTCCTTCGAGAGTGCGAAATGCACAGTACGTGACTATTTCGCTCCAATTAGAACCAATCTCACCATAATTTCAACCTCCCGAACAACGCAAATTGTAAATAGGGCTGGGAAATGAAGAACCGGAATGCACATTTGCTCTCATTATCTCTGACAAAGGTGTGTGACTCGGTGTCATGAAGAGTGAAAAGAATTATGCTCCCGGTGAAAAATAAATGTTAAAAATAAGTTTGTCCATTGTAATTTCGATCTTCATGTATATCGAGCTCTGCCGCTTCATTCTTATATAATTCTTATCTATATTTCTTACTGCGCTCTCTCCCAACCTTCTCGATCTCTCGTCGGGGAGGCAGGGGACGAGGTTAGTGCGAGAGTCTCGAACTCGGTCTCGAACCTGTGCCATCGGAGAAAGTTTGACAGAGAAGAATTGATCAACTTCAAACTCCATTTGGTAACAAAATTTCAAGTGTGACATATACATTGAAAGAAAGTTAGACCATTTATTTTTCGCGGACAAGTATCTAGCTTTTGAATCCCTCGAAATGAATTATTCTATGAATCCACCCTTTAATTCTCATTTTAGTCTGAATGATCACTGCGATATTTGAGGAAATTTGTCGTGGATTATCTAATACAATCTGAACGACCTTAGCAAAAGAAAGTGAGCGAAAGAAGTCAGGAAAAAATGAGCTCGATATCATCGAAACTACCTCTTCTTTCGAAGAGTGAACACAACTTACGATTCCCATTCAATCACATTTATCAACATTGGCACTGGTCTAATTCGCAATATCTCGGTTCATAGATGAGATTCCGAGGTGGAGGATTCGGAAGTATGATAAGATTCTGGACAGCTACAACTTGGCATTAGACAATCAGTTACCATAATTACTGTCTTTCAAAAACGTCTTCGTTCAAAAAACGTACATGGAGTATGATGTTTTGCTGCCCGCTAATTGCTTCTAAAATAAAACGTCACACTGCATGCTCAAGACTTCCGTTAGGCTCCGCGTAGTCAGCTCAAGTGTTTGTCTCGAGGGATTTGAACCTGTCTCTCATCACTTCGCATGAATTCTCATCTCTCAGAGTGTGTAGAGAACACTCAATTGAGGAGACAGATTCTACTCGAGAATATCAATCGGTGTCTATCCATTTCTCATGCTATCTCATCGCTCAGATGGTGAAGACATTACACAATCGAGGAGTCGGTTCCTACTTCGGATCCCAATTAGGAGAGACACTCGAAGACGTGAAGTATTCTGATGACCACCCGTATCACATGGCTATAAAGGCGTCATATCCACCGTATTTCCCTCATGAGCTCTCAGTCTGGGGCAAATGACGGTGCGTAATCTGGTCCAGATATGCTACGGTGTGCCCGGAATCCTATCGTACTTCCTGGTTTATTGGGCGCTCATTTCACTGAGAAAACAACTCAGCCCTAGTTTCTTCATCATCTACTGCCTACTGATAGCAACGGTAATATTCTTTGTTTTTGGTCCTAGACCCTCTCGCCAAGAATGGTCGGCGCTTGACGACTGTAAAATTGGATTGTTTTTTATCTTTACATTTTTACTTTCCGATCCATTTCGGTTGTTGTATGAGCCAAGAGGGAGACGCTCCAAATTACTTAATACACTTTAGAACATGTTTGCATGGATGAATTCATGGTTCTACCTCAAGTTGTTTAGTGAGCAATCTACATTCTACATGTACTATGAGTGGATGAGAGCACTTCCGTTTTTAGTGTAAGTGTCACCCCAAAAAATCGAGATTCGATGATGTTTTCAGAAACACTTGCACCTTTCTCGTCTCTCACTTCAACTACGTTCAAAATCAATATCTTTTTTTCCTTACTTTCGATAGATATGCGGCCATTATATCGGTTACAAGAAATCTAAAGGTATTATTCAACCACAAAAATTCTCAAGACGATATTCCAGTGGTGGGATAAATATCATCGATGGATTATTTTCCTCTCTCATCTAGTCGTTCTTGGAGCTCATATGGTCATCAGGTGATTTTTATTTATTCAACAGTAGAATTATATTTTATTGTTTCAGATTGCCTATGGGTATTAGCATCAAAATTGATCCCTCTACAGGGTATTATGGTATCGGCCGACCCGATTCGGAAGATATCGTGAGACTAATATCAATAGTTCCAATTAGAATATTTCATTCCAGAGAAACACCCTGGATGCTAACTTCAGACTCGGATTCGGAATCTTCATCTTCGTTATTTGTTCGATTCTAAACGTATGGAAACTAGCGTTCCACAAGTGAAACAAATCTCAATGAGAAAAACTGAATCAAATTGTTCCCCTGTATTTCTCACTTGCGGATTCAATATGTCTAATTTAACTAGGCTATTTTTCTATGAGACAAATGGACTAGCAGATCTCCTTTCTGCAATTTTGAGGGGAAGCTTTCCCTCTTCTTCTTTCTACTCATTTTGAGGGAGACTGGTCGATCATCTCGAGAAATCGCAAATGATCGACTAGTTTCCCTCAAAATGATGGAAGAGAAAGGGAATGAGTAACTCCTCTCAAAATTGGCTCGAGTCGGCCAGTAGAGTAAAAATATCATTCATTTTATATCATTTTTCATTTTTTTTTCATTTTTTGTTTTTTATCATTTTTGAACATTTACATTTCTAGATTCTGTCATATCGGATCTTGAAGAAGATGAAGAAAACGAAAACAGAAACAATCGTAAGATAAATCATATCACATCAAAAAAATTGCAAACTTATTTGAGCAACGAACCTTCTTAGCTATTAGTATGTGCATCTTCGCGACACAGACTGCAAACGTACTCATCGCGGTAATACATCACATTTATTTTTATTAATTAACAAATAAATAATTAATAATTTCCAGTGTCTCGTAGCGATGTTCAACACATTCCATATGAGTTCATGCCTGGCTCTCGCCTACGAAGGTGTTTCCTACTTCTCAGATATATACGCAATTGGACCTGCACTGTAAGTCATCCTCCTAATGCTCTATCAATAATCTTTCGGAGAATAAAAAAAATTGTAGTGTTTTAACTCTAAACGCTTTCGGGGAAATATCGATGAAAAGATAATCAGTCTCAAAAGATTTTTTCGGGAAGCTGCTGCCGCTGGTCACTCGTAACCTCGGAAGTGGAAATGATAGGAAACACTTGTATTATGCTCTAAGGAAGCCTAAATATCGTGTGTTTGAAATGCTCAGCAAATGAGATGTGCTGGTTAACGAGCTATCGATTGTCTGGGATAGAGGCAGGGGAAAGGAAGGGGGGAGGAGGACACTTGATCTACCGCCTCCTCCCAGTCTCTTCCTTTCTCCGCCCCGTCAAACGTTCGTCAAAGGTCAGCTACGAGTGGAATGGAAAATATTCTCACGATAATGAAGTCGAAAACTGTTTGATTTCCCCCATGGTTCTTTTCGATATCCTCTTATTGTTTTGGGATGGGGGGAGTAAAAACATTGATATTCCGAGCCTTATTTTTTTGCAGATACACTATAATCCTTCCCGGACTTATTCGACAGTTTCTGCTTCGAAAATCCAAGAAACTTCTACGGATATCCACGGATGAATCCGAATTACCACCGTCAGTTATTCATGATGATCATCATTAGGATTTCCAGATATCAATTTTCCGTTCTTATGTGACCTCACACTTCCGTTCGCATGAAACCTCGCTTCTTTTATAATCTACCCCATAAATCCGCTGGTTATGACAAATAAACTTAATAAAAAAGCTACCCCGTTAATGAAGAGACTTGCGTACTGTGGGAGATAGCTGCTATATTCAAGATCAGTTCAATCCGTATCACTTCTCTATATTATCGTGTATAAACTCGATAATTGATCTAATGCGAACTAATGATATATATTAGAACGATTAGTTATGACGTGTGTATGTTTTGTTCACGAATTAGTTTCAACGGTTCAGATTTGGTTGAATCTTTCGGATCCGATCGAAGGGTTTTTAATCGAATTAGTTCTCAGAATATTTTGTGAGATTCTTTTTATATTATCGCACCATCAAAGGAATAAACGCGTTGTATGCTCACAGATCTTTGGTGGATACTTTTACAGTTACTTGCTTGCTTGCTGCGCAATATTAGTTGTTCACAAATGGAATTGTTTTACCGTACCATTGATGAAGAAGCCAAAAATAGGAGATTATCATCATTCCACTTCCTCCTCACTTCTGTTAATGATTCGCATCGTCAAGTGTGTTGATCACTACACTGTGAAACGCAATGCTTGCGTAAACACTCAAAGATAGACCCGTGAGAGTCAATGACACCAACTCATCACATACAGGTTTATGAGCAAAGAAACAACACGTCATTTCTAGTAAAAATCATGAAATTTTTGCATAGGATTATGAACGTAGAAACTTTTTTTTGAAGATCTTTCTGTACCCTAATGAACATGAGTTAGTGAGGATGGTATACTATCGAATAAGGGCATTCCTAGCACCTTCGTATGCAGGAACTATCAAAGGAATTCCTGCAGGATGGTCTGCAAAGTAAATGTTGTATTTCTATCGGGTAAATAATTATCATCATTCGCACATGAGAATATCATCTCCACTCGTTTGGCAAGCCATCACTATGACAAGTAACACTACCAAGTTGAGTACCTAGATGAAAAAGGCTGCCTTCCTCTGCGAGAAGCATACAGTACAGGGTGTTCAAAAAGTATGGTGACAAACGATGACCGCCATATCTACCAAACTACTGACCCCGCTGAACTCTAACTTCGCTAAAATATTTCTAAGTATCGTAGCTCTCGACTACTTGCTTCAGGTCCCTTCCTGCATAAAGGGTCTCTGTAGAAAATCAAAAGTTCGGAATCGAAAAAAGTTGTCCCGCGCCGCGCGTAATTTCTGTAATTAAATTTTATTGTGAGCTGTAGGAGCGAGCAATCCTAAACTTTCAGTGGTGGTTAAATAGCCTAACCATACCTCTATACTGTTCATGAAATGAATCAGTGATATCGTTTTGCAATAGAAAATAATTAATTTTTTATTAAAGCACTGATAATTTTTAAACACATTTTCTTTAAAAATCAGCCTTCTTAATTTGACGTTTTGAGCCTTGCAAGTGGAAAATCAACACGTAGAACAAAAAATCATGACGAATAAAGATTTTCAAAAGGGTTTATTAGGCCAGCGAAGCAAGCTGGCAACTTGAATCCAAGATTGAATGTTTGACCATATGATACACATTAGATCAATATTCGAATGATCACGGACCAGAATTTGTTGATGTATCGGATTAAAGTCAACAATTAAATTACAGGTAATGTTAGTAGTTCAGAAAAAAAATGGAAGACTTGACTGTTCCCCTCAGTGGTTAAAACGAGTCCGTTTTATTTGACTGAAATTTTGGAGTGCCGCTTGGAAATTTTTGAACTAAAAATTGTTTTGGAGCCGAAGTGACTTTTAAAATGCCATGGATTGCGAGGTTCAATAGTTTAACTGATGATCATTCTGCTAAAAATAGGCACCCTATTTAATGCTTGTTATTGGATTTATTACATGCCATGGAATTTAATACGCTGTGTGAGGAAATTGGGGCATCCTTCACGTATCAAATGTTTTCAAAATTCATATCCTACGAACTATTTCGTTCTATTCTCTGGTTTTCATATCCCTAACTTCTTGGTGTTCATACTGTAAGTGAGGGAAATTAGGGGTCATTTGACTCACCCAGGAGTGAACAACTAAGAGATAAGTTTTGTCACCATACTTTTTGAACACCCTGTAGAACAGCAAAATGGTGTAGGCATATATACACTCATCTAAAAATATTCTCAACGAGGGAACTGCCGATCAACATTCAGACCTCTGATACCTATGTAATTTAAGCCGGTTTGGAAGTGTACATCTCTGAGTTTCAGGAATCTCCTCTAAGCTTCATGGACTAAATCGAACATATTGGGCAGTTGGGAATGTCATTGAAAAATTAGCAAGGAGTAAGTGTCTCGAACTCGCCCCTACTCAATCGGTGGAAACGAGAGGAAAATATTTATTCAGAGTCGGTGGAGAAGGAGAAAATAGTCATGTTATACATCCAAACGCTCAATTACGATTTGTTTATTCCTCCCATAGCGTCATTAAATTTCACGGTATGTTCTTGAGATCGTGACCGTCTACTGCAAGGACATTACTGCACCGCTATCGTTTCAGATACGATTCTTGACCTCTTTTAAAGGTTAGACGCGCGTAGACTCATTTTATAGAAATCAAATAATTGCTCTTGGTTGAAGAAAAAACAAAGTGCTAAATTACCTACTCCTTATGATTTGAAATAACAATGCGCCCGGCATTTAGGTCTTGTTATCTCTATTTGATGGGCGCTATAAAGAGCATACAACCAGGCATATTACGTCATGTCGAAATTACTCGCACTGAAAGATGTCATGCAAAAATGTCAATGAAAGACCATATTTTTATTTCTTTACGAGTATTGTCAATTGTTGTAGACACTTTTCGTTGCAGAGAATGCATATTGATTAATGCCAGATGTTGTATATACTATTCAGTGGTTGTCTGAGCTCATGTTCATACGACATTTCCTCCATTTACTTTGCCACTGAAATCTGAGAGCTACTATATAATTGTTCTAAAGATTTGAAATGATTGAGCGCATTAATACTCGTGAGTTGACTTAATATTATTCTCTATTTTTTATTTGTAAAAAGTTCCTGGAATTGTTCTGAATATCTTCTTACTATACCTCATCAAACGGTTTTCACGCAAGGATCTTGGCACATACAAGAATCTTCTCACTCTTTTCGCAACCTATGACATTTTTCTCATTTTCTTGCACACAGCTATCAACGTTGTAAGTATTACTCGAAATAAAAAAAAATATCGTTATTTTATGCAGAGAGCCGTAATCACGGATGAATTGTACGGAGTAATGTCGGCCTCTTTTCCGGAATATTTAGTAATTATTAACTATTTTTGTTAATATCGGCATCACTTTCTTAAGGCATCTATCTCAATATACGGGTCTTCATTTATGGTTCCATTTTCCCTTCTCATTATTCATTTTATTTATCGATACTGGGTTATTCGATTGTTCGTTTTTCTTTTATCAGAAGATCAAGGAAAGAGGTCATTTCAGTCCTCATCGAGTTGAACTCTTCATGAATCATATTTTCATAGTATTCCTTGTAATATGCGTATCTGTGATAACTTCGATTTGGTAAGTTTACATAGTCCTAATTTTTCATGTCTAACTATGTATATCAGGTTTTGTCTATGTCAGTTTGGTCTTGATACGAACGAGACAGGATATCTCGAGGCGCGATTAAACCTTGCATCACTTCATAATCGCTCGTATATTGACGGCTGGTTTCTTTTTCAGGTGCGACAAATTATTAATTTTCTGCAATATGTGGTGTAAATTCAGCCAAACGGGAGGATAACTTTGAGGACCGTAATAAATCTGCTTGCTTTCGATGGAATAATGACGGTTATGTCGATGATCTCAATTATTCTGGCAGTTCTCACTTTTCTACGCATTCATGATGAAACAACACTGTCAGCGAACGCAAAGCATTCACAATTAAAAATTCTCTTCGCTGTTTGTGTTCAGGTAAACTAATCGGTCATTTTTTTCGTGTAGCATGTAAACATAATTCGTAGACGATTGTTCCATTCGTCTTCGTCTACTCCCCATATTTGATGTTATTCAACCTCCCACTTCTGGGATATCGCACGCCTTTAGCTGCAGGTGGGAAAATCTCAAGAAGGCTAATTATCAAGAAGAATTGCAGCTAACATTACGCCCTTTGTTCATTCGATATTTCCGATGCTGGATGCTCTTGTTGTTATACTTCTCATGAGAGATTACAGGTGCAAAACTATAATTTTCTGCAAATCTTATTTTAAATAATCATGAGCAAATGGAAAACAAAGACCTACCTAATTAATTACTTAAGAAACGGAGTTCGATTGCTCATGATCGGAAGGAAAGGGCAAGTTGCTCCTATCATACAACCTTCTGCGTCTGAGCCTCCTCATCACGATTAAATTCATGCAAACAGCCAACATATATATGTTAGCAAAAATTCCAAATTCCTAAAAAAAACGTTGATGTTCCGTTGCTGCGAGACGAAAAGTGTACGATAAATTGCCACTCTCACTCTCCTCCTATGCTCTTCACACAGTACTTCCCCTTGATCGGACAGGGGAACTGCTTCCCCGATTTTGGAGTATTTTGGAGTATACTTCTTTAGGCCCAAAACCGACCTTTATGATGCGAACAGTGTCGACGTCTAGACGATTTCTCTGGAGATAAATCGTCTAGACGAAAACGAGGGAGACGGACTCCCTCTCATTATTTCCTCTCATTCCGTTGAAGAGTAGTGAAATCGACGCAGAATAACGCTCTTTTTACCACTCTCGATTAAAATGATATAATAGAATGAGTGGGAGTCCAGAGAAATCGTCAAGACGACGACACTGTTCGCAGCATTAGATATGTTCTGGTTCTGTTTCGGTTCGCTCTATTCTCAGGAACAAATAATGAGAAAATCGCTTAACATTTATTTGAATGGTCTACCAAAAACAAATAACAATCATAGCGCGGTGTTTTTATCGTATTTACTCGACAGGACAAGTTTTGGAAGACAATCGCTTCCAAGCAGTTTCCATTGCGACATGTGTTTTGAAGTCATGTTTAGCGATGAGAGCAGGTGTACCATCGGAAAGAGTTGGGCACTTGCGACGCACCTTAATAATTCTTGTCCCGGTTGAGCTAACAAAAACTCTATCTGAAGATAATAGCTCTCTTTCTAGGTTTCTCAAGAAGCAATATTCTCTCATGTTTGTAGGGCGTCCTCACATAATTATCTCGTTCAAACATCTGCTGATAAGCCAGTCGATTTACTCCTGCTTCTTGACTGATTAATCCCGTTATAAGAACATCCTCGACCTGCAAGATAAATCACACAATCGCAACCCTGCAAAAAATATTTTGAATACCTGAATATCTGGCAAAAGATGGGTATTGTTCATTATTTGTTGGGCTGCTCTGCGAGTCATCACGTAAGCCGGACCAGCACAAAAATCAGGATATTTTTCGCCTGCGAATTGTTCTCTCGAAACATACCTGAAAAGTAAGTAACCTTCTTTGAGAAAAAAAAGCAAATAAAATCACACACCATTCAAGCCAATGTTGTCGTAACGGTACTTTGTCATGATACACATGACAGTAAATGTCGGCTTTATCGGGAAAGAATGATACGTTGATCTGAACTTCTTTCTCCACAAATAAGCTAACGAAGCAACGAACCCTTTCAAGAAATCGATCGATGTGAAATACGGAATCTTCATCAATTTTGAGAGTAAACGGAGCATCGCAGTGATTTCCAGCGATGTGGATAATTGAGAACACCTTCATAGTTGTGTTTTATCAAGTAAAAGTGAGCACACCACATAAACACTATGCATATTCAATACCTTGTATACGATATTCATGTACGTATCCTTCATATCAACTATAACAATGTCATCATACACATCGATCTGAACGAAGTTAATGAGAAACCGAACAATTGGAAACAATCACACCTCATTTCTCATTTCTTCCTTCGCTTGTTGACCGCTGCCAACTATGAAATACACTTTGGCCTTGCTCTCCTGGTAAAGAAAAGAATTTAAGCACAAAAAGGATACATATTGTTCGTAAAGCACTTTGACCACAGTAATCGCATACCTTGAGACCTTGGGAGGTTTCCGGATTAGCCCATGTTTGACGAATCGAATTTCTTCTGTTCCGACTTTGTGGAGAAGAAAGTACGAGAACGAGCAATTGAAGATCAGAGTCTGAACTATAAAAGTAGCTACATTTCAATATCTGCTAAGTTGCCTTTTTTGCAAATTTCTGATAAGCTTCGTGGAAAAAAGTCGAATTTAATAATATGCTGGCTATCTCGCTGTGTTAGATTCATCGGTGATTTGTGAATACCCGGCTTCTGAAGTTGATATATTGTAAATCGTAATACAAAGCTTATACCTGTGCGCGTTGGTCAAGCGCAGATTCGTGTTCCAATGATCCGAGAAGAGCAAAATTATGTTGAGACAGCACAGCTCAAATCGCGCAGATCACTACGTTTATTTTGCAATTAAAAAGTATACCTCTGAAGAGTAGCCAAAGTGCGAGTAATGACGAGGGAGATGTTGACTGAATCCAAAGCATTGACGGGACGCAATTCTCAAAAGAAAGAAAAATCGAAATGATCGACGTGTTTGATTTTCCGGAGATTCGTATCTCCTATAGTTTCTCTCCCACATCTCATCAAAATCTCGTGACGAGAAGAACCGTCAAAGATTTGGATTTTTTTATCTTTTGATGGTTTTAGTGAGTTTGAATCCATCGAAGTTTCCTATTTGAATCCTAATTATCACACGACATGCAATTATCTAGATGAAAAACAAATCTTCGCATGTGGCGAGTCGAACGTTATCGCACAACAGATCAGAAGAGGAGAGATGAGAGTCGAATGAATGCTCACTGCGAAAAGTAAAAAGTTCCTGAAAATATTGGCAGAATAAATATTGAGATACCTTCATGCGGAAAGTCAGATGTGGTAAATCATAACAGTTTTTTTCATAACAGTTAGTTTGGAAGGTTCCCAGTCGCACCAATAGAATTCGATCCGTTCCGTACAAACTATAAAATCAATCATAGCCTTCACACAATATTTCGCTTATTACCTAAACTCGAGATAGTATGTATAAAGTTCAGGCGACAAAACCTTAGCTGATGAGAACAACAATATGCAACGATGAATATGAAACACAGGGACTGAAAAATAGACCTGCCCAGAATCATGCACAATTTGTTCAGGAAAACAGTGCGATTTTCCGCCGTTGTTTTGAGTATCTTTGTGTCCATCTAAGCAGTGCACCCGAAACTTGCTAGTCTCTCCCGAGAATCCAAAGCCGGAATTTTTTGTGCTGCCTTGGGCATATCTGTGCGAAGATCACCGTATACGAAGAGAACAAAATATAGGATCCTTAATGGTCCGACCAAACACAGAGAACAAAAAAACATCGATAGGACATCACTAAATTGTGTCAATAAAGAAAGAGGAATATCTGTAAGTGTCAGTATCTGAACTATGATTGAGGAAAACGTTTCAGTGCAGTACAGATAATAATCTCCGGATCGGCTCTGTATCTGCCTCATGTTCTAATCGGATACTCGGATCAGGCCAGAAAGGCACCATTATTCCAATCCGCCATGTTCTAGCCAGTCGAGATCGATTTTCGATAAAAATGGTCATAAACACTTCGAATCAAAGTAAATTTATCAGGCTGTGATTTTGATCGGAGCCTATTTTCGATAAGTCACGATTCGTAACTTATCGAAAATTGAACATGACTGTTTATGGTTACTGTCTTGCATGAGACTCATCCTTGAAAAAGCACAGGTTTTTCTCATGAGCAGTAACGAAAATTTCTTGTAAATTCAATGGCTACTAGCATAATCTATCCAGCCAATCTCCGAAATGCGCACGCAAACTTGAGCTCATTTTCGCAATTTCGGAAGCAAGTTTTTGCCTCCTATCTCGACTGGCTAATGTGTGATCAGTGGCGCAATAGGAACCGATCTCAATTTGTACCAATTGTCACCTAATTTTGTCATACACACTGTTATTTGAATTCAAATGATAATATTTGAACTCTTGCTTCGATGTCAACTTCCCCTCACTTTTAGAATGTTGACTTGTTTTGAACGGCGATTTCAACAGCATGCAAAGGAGAAAACGTCAGTTTTTCTCTCAATTTTCTTTTAATGTAAATAAATCATTACTTGTTTCAGATGGGCATGCCAATCTGAGCATTTGACTGTAAACCGGAAATCTAAGAAGAGATTAGTAAGTAAATGGGTACCTGGATTTTGAAATTTGATTATCTCTACACATTGCAGAAAATACTCTTTACAATTATATGCATGAGTATTTGCTCGTTCTCCTTAATTCGGTATGATAGTTCATGCCTCACTTATTTGACATGAATCATCATTTTCAGGAGCTATTTTGGGGTGGACGATAATATCACACACGATGTGAAAAGAATACAAAAGTAAGTAATATTTTTGTATTTTTTGTATAATTTGATGCCTCTATCATAGCAAAAATATAATAGTAATTGAATTTCAGGAGATCCATCAATTCGCTAGCCGCAAACGAATTGTTTGACTACAAGTAAGAGTTAATTAAAATTATATAATATTGTTTGCGATCTTTTAAAGATACTGTTCGCCTCTCTCTCCACTGCGAATTTACATTCATGAATCGGATCATCCGCTTGCAAGAGTTGGACATTTTTGTAAAAATTAGGCTGATCAAATCCATTTCCGGCCTTAGCTTTGCATCCGGCAGCAATGAAAACTGCCGATTCCGCCTGTTTTGTCATCTCTGTTGGAGGTTCGGCTTCGAAGATTTGCGGGGTTTCAATCTCTTTTTGTAGATGCGTCCACACTCACTCATACGGCTGAATGGAGAAAGAATATTGTGCTCGTGAACGTTGATTCCGATAATGAATTGATACCCATATCAAATGAGATGATTGTGCAACCAAATTTTGCGGCAGGGTATTTTGATGACACTTGCGAATAGTGAGATTTAAAAGATTGCAGAACGTTTCGCCACGATTTGGACGTTCATGTATTTACCGATGTGAAACGCCGAAATAACAATACATGGAGAAATCGGCCACCAATTATGCCCATCGGAAGAGGGGTAATCCCATCCACCTTGTGTATTATTTACGCTATTGAAATTTTCCCATTTGCAGAAGCTGTCGCAAATAGTGTACAGCGAGAGTGTTGAATTAGATTCAATATCTAGCCATATCCCATCAATTCGCTGCACTAACAACTGTGGTGAGCAATTATTTCGAATATCTCAAATCCGAGTAAATTAAAGATACGATACTCATAAACACAACATTCTGTTTGCTTCCATCTTCTCACACGTTCCAATGGCGATTTCTCTCTTCTCTCCGTGTCGGATGCATTCCTGTCGTTCTATCGAATACACAACAGTTGCCGTTTCACAGTACGCTCAAATAATTAATTTTATTTATCCAGTGTTTGAATTTCAGAAGAGCTAGATTGGAAACTCGCTTCACTCCGCTATCCGTTAGCGACAATGAGATTCGTTCCTCAATTGTTAGAGCGATTATCAAAAGAAGATATACTGGAATTGAGGAGAAGAGGACGAATATTTCTAGAGAGACTGGATAATGCGGAAGGTATTTCTTTTTCGTCATTCTGCGCTGAAGCCGAGGGCTGACTGTGTGAAGAATAGAAGATATGTTTATTTTACCTATTCTCTCGGTTCTCGGACTGGTAAGAGGGCAAGAGAAAGTATGAAACATATTTTTCTATAACTTGACAATCGTGTTCAACAAATATGAGTCAGTGCATCATTATGGATTTTTAATAAATATATTGTACTCCAGCTCTCGCGGAAACGCTTATCGCAGCATTATCGGAGCGGATCATGGTTGAACTACCGCCGTTTTACGAGGTTTGAATGACCGTATTACCGTATGATAATTCTTTGTCAAGCTTGCGCAAGTGTCTCATATCGATACGGTGACTGAGAAGGTTTCAACTCTTTCGCGGTCTTTGCCACCACCGTCGAGTTTGGTGAGTCATTCCTCGTTTCAATATCTATTTCCAATTTCAGTATTCTTATCGACGATGGAATAATGGGAACAAGTTAATGTTCGCTCCTTCATTGTTACACGATGTACCTATGATGCCCGGAGGTGCTGCATTTCACAAGGGAACGAATGTAAGTGTGATGTGCATGTCTTTTTATCCATGATTTGTCATTCTAGGAGAGAGTGGTGGCAATGAATAGTCAAATCGGAAGAAAGAACTCGAATGACGCTCTTGGACTAACTCGCGATGAAGAGCAGTTCACAGGTTGATGGTAGAGATGAATCGATTGAATTCCATAATTTCAGTGGTAATTCTTACTTACGATCGAGTTGATGGCGTAAATAAGATATTTAATATCCTTCGCGATTGTCCTTTTCTTCATAAGGTGGACTATTTCATGAAACGAATTTCCAAACCACTTTATTGTTCAGATAATTGTGGTTTGGAACAACAACAATAGTTCGCCTCCTGTAGATTGGCTGAACATGAACGATCCTTTTGAGTATGACCATTTTCATGCTAAATGTGGCAGAAGCAAACATTCAGGATCATTATTCCCAAGAAGAATTCTCTCAATAATCGCTTTATCCCATACGAATCAATCGAAACCGAGGTTTGAGAAGGCTGCATATTATTAGTTTATTCTGCTTCCTTGTTTTCTCTTAATTTTGTGCATTTTTAGGCTGTGATATCAATGGATGATGATGTTTACGTGACACAATCTGAACTGGTCTTCGCATTTCGAATGTGGAGGGAGAACCGAAACAGAATTGTTGGATTTCCGGAGAGGTACGCACCGCATTAAACTGTTTGTAATAATGGATTAAAGGAGGCGTATCATGAACTTTTGAAATTCAAATGTTGCGACTCTTACAACGATATGCCGAGCCTTGCAATATTTTGGAAAATTGCCAAGGTTCTTTTGGCAAATCGCCAAGGAGTAGATCAGTTTTTGTCGATGGGAAGAACCTGTGGGAACAAAGAAAAATCCCTTTCTAGTCAATCAATAATGGGCGAGACAACGATGACCTTTCGATCTATCCTTCTTGATCTACCTTCCCTTTCTCCCCATTGGCGCTGCGTAAAATATTTGAATTTTCGCGGGGTTTTCCCTGTCCTTTCCTGATACTTTGGACGGGGATATCTCGTCCCAGAGTGGACGTACAACTTTCAAACTTCGGCTTTCTAATATCGTTCTGGATTCCAATCGGATCATGATCTCAAGAGCATGAACTAATTTTTCATGATACGCCTCCTTTAATTTAGGTATCACACAAAGGTAAATGGAAGAAGTAAGTATGGACTGACTGCACAACATGAATACAGCATGATTCTCACAGGACTGGCAATAATTCACAAGGTATCAAATTTTGATGAAAAATGCAAACGTAGGCTCACAAAGGATATTCTGCTCTTTCAGTTCCTGATTTCACAATTAAATAATTACGATATTATAATATATATTTCAGGAGTTCCTTCTCGAATTCACTTACAATCAACATCCCGCGATTCTCGAATATATTGATGACCATTTCAATTGCGAGGTTATAAATACAAATCGATTAATGCGTCGTTACGATTCCAACTCGAATTTAAAGCCTTCATCTGAAATGATGAAATGACTTTCATTGGCAGGATATTGCAATGAATTATCTGGTTGCTCATCTCACTCGACGACCGCCGTTGAGAGTGCAGAAGAAAACGAGTTTGAGGTATTAGTTATGTTTCCAATTTTACTTGCTTCAATGGCTTCAATGATGAGTTTTATGAGAAATTCAGTAATGGATCGAAAGTTGGATTGTTCTCTCGTACATTACATGTCCGAGAGAGGGATGAATGCATGGACATGTTAAATGATATTTACGGATACAATCCATTATTGTGAGATCCCTTTAGTCTAAGTTGAAACCGTACGATAAAACTAAGTAAATACATTTTAAGGTTTTCACAAGAAGTAGCAGTTCCACTGCAAGATCAATGTGCGCATCCCTCGTGGAGATCAACGTTATTCGGGTTATGAGACTAATGTTGCGAATAAATCATAAACTTTGCTTTTTTTATTTGCAATTTACCTTGACGTAAGTGATATTTAAAATTAGCACATCAATCATGTTTGGAGTTTAAAGAGAGCCAATGTTTCATGTTTGAAAGGGTTTCGAACATCTATTCTAGTTTCTCATCTGGGAACTCTCCGAAGTAGCGTAGAATAATGATAAAGTGAATATGAGGCTGTTTGCGAGAGAGTCGAGCAGATCAGGCTGGGTCTGGCACAGCTCAAAAATGTCGATTCTCTGAAAATCTCGAATTCGGGGTTCTGAAGGGTGCTGATGACGATGAGCATAGTCATTTTTCATATTAAGCCTCCGTTAGCTCCAGACGACGTCACGTCGAAAGTGGTTTTTGCTAAATTTCTCCGCTCCCGATTTCGCTAAAATTAAGTCAATAGGTTTCCCAGGGTAGAATTTGATGCTGAACACGCCTGTCTAATTCATTTTTTATGAATATTTTTTATAATTTAGATACACGTAACTTTTGAACTACGCAAAACTGTGAGGTGCGACCTACATAGATCGGACCGGCATGGCGAGAATAGTCTAGTTTCAAAATTTCAGCCATTTTGGCGCCGGGAGAAAAAAGATAAGAGTGAGATAGTAAGCAGAGACTGTAGGTTAAATCGCTCGTCTCTCCCCTTGTTTACCCCCTCCCTCTTCCCAACGTCCGATCTCGCCTCTTCCCTGTCTGCACTCTCTCTATTCCCTACACTCTCTCGCCCCTTCCCAAAAGATCGGAGGTTGGTGAGCGGATTGGAGAGGAGATTCTTCCACTTTGACTACAGTCTCTGCTTACTATCTCACTCCTATCTTTTTTCTCCCGGCGCCAAAATGGCTGAAATTTTGAAACTAGACTATTTTCGCCAAGCCGGTCCGATCTATGTAGGTCACACCTCACAGTTTTGCGTAGTTCAAATGTTACGTGTATCTAAATTATTAAAAATATTCATAAAAAATGAATTAGACAGGCGTGTTCAGCATCAAATTCTACCCTGGAAAACCTATTGACTTAATTTTAGCGAAAACGGGAGCGGAGAAATCTAGTAAAAACCAATTTCGACGTGACGTCGTCTGGAGCTAACGGAGGCTCAATATGAAAAATGACTATGCTCATCGTCATCAGCACCCTTCAGAACCCCGAATTCGAGATTTTCAGAGAATCGACATTTTTGAGCTGTGCCAGCACTTGCTCGACTCTCTCGCAAACGGCCTCATATTGACTTAACATCGTCTGTAGTCGTATGATTACTCTTTGCTCCTCTCCACTACTTCATTTTTCGAATAAGTAATGAGAATCCGGTAAATTCAGTGAATCCTTTTTTTCAAAATTAACCTCATGTTACTCTGCGCAGCGCAAATCCTGCGACTTACCAGCTTCTCCAATCTTCGATCAGCAAAATAGAGAAACAGATGATAAATATAGCTCATGCTGCCACACATAAATATTCACGATAGCAATTCTGACGTACGAAACGGAATTGCTCAATGATCCTCTCATTCCCCTCTTTTGTCCAAGTAGCATTTCGTCATGTAGAATGCTTCTTCTAGATACAATTTTTTACTCGTTTCTGATTGTACAACGTAAAAACGGGATAGTGGGTGATACGGTGCAATACGATTGAGAATGGCCTGTGCTGTCGGATTGAGCAATCTCAAAATGAGGTAGACTATGCTTCCGTGAGTGATGCAGATCGATGAATACACTTGGTTGGTCCGAGATAAGGAATTCAGAATCGTGGTTGTTGGTATACATCCATTAATCGTAACAACTCCGTGTCCTCTGTGATCAACGACGTCACTCTCTGAAACTTACGACTTTCTTTCATAAAAAGTACCCCATTTGTACTTTACTAACAGTTACAAAAGCCCACCTCATTCGTAACCAAGAGACAGAATAGTTCTCCAATCCTACTGGCATAATCAATGACTCCTTTGGCCGAATAGTAAGAGTGGAGATCCTGCATAATGGCTGTTCTATTCGACATTGCCATTTTATTCAGACGCTCGTCAGTCGATGGAGAATCTGAATGTTTGACTATCACTTCTCTACATTCGAACGGATTCTACTCGTTTAATCTTCTAAGAAATGATAAGGATCTTCACGGGGGAATAGATATATATTTACTGCTGATCTTTCTGCCGTAAGCTTATCGGGAAGCCCATCGTTTAGCCGTTCATCCCTCGGGAATGGAAATTAGCTGTTTGTTGTACCGTACGACATAGTGATCAATAGGCACTCGACTATGTGCACGACAAAATAATAAACTGAATGCTAACCGGTATTCCAGAATGAAAGTGCGAGCATGACAAGGAACTCTTCATCACTTGGGTCCGTCCTTCTCATTCCTCTTTTGCATCCACTCACTGTCGAATCGAGATTTCTCTGGAGAGTTCTGGAACAGACGAGAAATATTCCCCTGGACCCTCTGCACTTGTTCGGTGAATAACCATAACACAATAACTAGCAACGTGATAAGTGTTTTCTATGACCGAGTGTATGAATCTCTTACGTTCTCGCTTCCTCTGAGTTCACATTTGTCGGGCAATCACTGAGGAATACGTCAACTGATTCGTATGAGAGAGTCATCGTATATGACACGAATCTGGAAAGATTAAAAATATTCTTTTACTAGCATTCTCCTAACCAGAATAATGGATTAGTTGTTTATGATGATTCACATTCTCAAAATACTATTCATCTCACTCACACTCTTCCATCATCGGGGAATAACTTCGTGCATCGAAACGTCGATTCAATAATATGCACTCGCTCGTAGCAGCCGGAGATGAGCATCCACTGCAATTATCTTCATCCATACAATCTTTCTCATGGGGGTTTATTTCAAGGTGTGACTCACGATGTCATTGTCTCTTCTCTCGTTTCCATTCTCACCTTCTCAGCTGCACTCAACGTCTCGAATTCGGGAAAAGCAATGGAGGCAAAATCGAAGAGCGAGGATATCAAAATCTGCGTAGTTCTAAACGTGAGCCCGTATGTCGCAGGAATGATCGGCTGTAATGATTCCTTACTACTCTCGTATCTCATAGTCTGACTTACGAAAGAATTGTCATCGATTGCAGTCGGATGTACGAATAATTCGAGTGGTCTCATACACAATTCCGTCGATTTTCGAATTCGCGTCATCACACTGGAAAATTTCAGAAATATACTTGTTCATGATCCTGGAATTTCTGGAATTGATTCTTGTATATCTCCTTCTCAATTTCCATAGTGGTCTTTGCGTTGCTTACTAATGTTCGCCCTTACTCAAGCCAAAATAATAGACAGAGTAAACATGTTTGTATACACAGAGATGGCACAAACACTGATCCATTTTCAACTACTCTGCTCGTATTTAACAAGTCTCTGCACTCTAGTGTACGCATATTGTATGCACCGATTTAATTGGGTCCAGTATAAATCCAGCACGACTCGTGAAAGAAGGCACTGAACGAAAACTGACAAAAACGATTTTTGGATGGATGACGATTGGATAGGAAGACGGTTAGATTGGAGACAAGGTTCGCAATTCAAACAATATTGACAGTACTTACTTGTATCCGCAGCGAATCCTGTCCAGTACGGGGGTGCTACTTGTCGAAGCCACGCTTGAGGGACACCTCAACATTTTTTGTTTGGCACTTTCTAGAAATCTGTATGATGGGGTTGAACTTTTTTTTTTAAATTTTCCATAAGAGAAAAATGAGACCGACCTCCTTCCTCAATAGATCTACCGCACAATTGATCAACATTGTACAACGCACAACACAAATGTCATCTCAAGTACCTGATCGGGGTTACTATCTTGGGTGGGTGCTGCTGCAGCAGCTGCAGCAAAGTCTGCGGTGGAGTCTTCGGGTCATCAGATGTAGAGGGAGGAGAAGAAAGATCACTTGCACATTCTGGTTCAGATCGATTATTTGATTGTGGAGCAGGGATAATCTCGAGTGTTGCTTTCTCGAAGATATTGTGCATAACATCGAAACGACATCGACGACACTCCAGTATTCGACCTGTGACAGATTTATTATCCATTTTCCATTTGATTGATGGCAGAGTGAGAAATTCCACAAATCCGATGTTATTCGCTAGGCACTTCGACTATTTTCACACTATTTATCGGGAACAACAAACTCGTCATTTCACTTCCTTATTCTCTATGTTTTACGGCGTACTTTGCACAACATACGCGGAAGTAATGGCGCATTCTACATTGCAAAATCTCGCAAATTAGATGCATCTACAGGGTGCAGATTGATCGATACAGAACGTATATCAAAGTGTTGCCGAGAGAGAAGTAGAACCGAGAGGGACTAGGGGAAAGTAAGTACAGTTCGTGGCACAAGTATCTACAGGAGAGGGACTCCAACCATCATATTTTGCTTACAGGACACTCATTCATCACCTAAAACAAACAGGTATGGATCTTTATCCACCTAATACTAATTCCGTTCATTATTTACGTCAATGTTACGAACTAAAGGGCAAATGCATTATCAAAAATAGGGGATACTAGCGGATTAATTTACTTCATTGTTAGAACAAAGAGAACTATGAACTATGAGGGGAGATTGAAATTGAGTAAATTGAGGAGAGTGATTGATGATTATCCTGTATGAATATCAAATAATTCTGACCCTCTTCAAGGCATCTTCCGGTACTTCCTTTACATCGGAACTTGCACTTGGATCGACGAGCACGTCTGCAATTATTCACTTTTATGCACTTTTCAGTTTCGGTTCTCAAATTAGGGCATATCTATGACTGATTTCAGTGAGGTCAACATTTTTCTCAGTCTCAGTCACGATTACGATGTTCTCGTTCTCACTTGATAGTGAGTGTACTCGATCAAACAACAATGACTGTGAAAATGATGTAGTGTCGGACTTGTAGGTTGAGAGGACAATAATCGCACAGATCGAAATGAGTAACCATGTATTCAATGTGCTCGATCATCTATGAGACTTTTTTTCAGTTTCGATGCTTTTGCTTGCAGACTATGGAAGTGAATCGAGCTTCCTTGACCGTGATCTAGTTAATGAATAATTGTGTCAACTTCGGATCATGCTCATGGATCAGCTTCGATTTTTAGTTGTCAGAGAAAGTGGAATTAGGAAAAAAGAAAGAAGTCACCTGTAGAAAACGGCACACGCTCTGCATGAATCGATTCCCATGTGAATTTGAGTGATCGACGCTCCACAAATCAAGCATTTTTGCGTCTAAATCATGATTTATTGGTGAATATAGATATGAAAACACGTCAATCAATTTGTTTTTATGAACTAAAGTTGGTATACTCTTATAGGAAACCCTCGAAATACTGTTTTACGACTGAAATATGAGTGAAACACTTGCCATTTTCCACGAAAGTCAGTAACAAGCGTATAGGGTGAGTGAGAGAAGTCAGAGGGAGCGCTCTTTCTTTCTCCTCCTTTCCTCTCCCTTCCCCCTTTCACTCTCTCCACACGCTATTTGCTATCTAATCGTCACAGACACACAATAGACACAACGAGAGAGCACGACCAGTGGGTGACTTGTGATCGTATCAGAAGGAAGGATAGTGTCATACTCTGGCCCGTAGAAAATAAAAGTATTCGCCCAAATGATAACATTCTCGTCATATCGGCTGTCACCAGACTTTCACAAAGTGTTCTTCCGACCTAGAGCAAGTCGTGAGGAGATCCGTTAAGAGTGTATGCGAAAGATGGTGATTACAACAACAGCCATAGTCCACTCAAAACATGATTTATCGTTTTTATTACGCCGTCACACGAACAACGGCTACACGCCTTTGAGCATTCAATATGGAATCGAGGGAGTAAATATGGCAAGATGTGAGTTGAGAGGAAATCTAGCGAATATTTCTCTTGTAAGTGAATTAATATTATCTGGGGATCAAATCACATTATCGTTCTTCATTAGCCTAAATTCCATTGATTTATTGAAAGTCCTCAGAATCAGAATCTTGGTTGCTGGTTGATGCCCATAAGTCGAAGCAACTCGATGTCTTCAGTGATCAGCGTAGTCACTTTCTTTAATATTTTTTTTTAATTTTGCCTTCATTCATGAGTCCTGTACTCTAACCATTCATTCTTTCCAGGAAAGATGTGGTACTGCATCTCACCTCATTATTCACCAATAGGCAAAATAGTTCCCCTATGCGAGTGGCATAATCAGTGACTCCAAGTGTATAGTAGTATGTGTGAAGGTCCTGCATGATCTCTGTTCGACAAGAGGCTGCCATTCGATTCAATCGATCGTCTCCCGATGAAGTTTCTGAAATAGACAACTTCTCGATGGATAATGTCTTCACATTAGGGTTGGCAAAATGAATCCCTCTATACCGCTCGACACGTTCACATGTAGTGCAAAATTCGAACTCAGACATTGCTACTCTACTCAGCAAAATGTGCATCCGATGCGTGAGATTCGTGTTGTTGGTGGATGAGGAAGAGAGGGATCATTGTCTCTCACCAGTATTCCACAACGATAGTGCGATCATAACAAGAAATTCTTCATCAGTTGGATTCGTTCTTCTCATCGCTCTCTTGCATCTTCGTGGATTCTCTTCAAGATTCTTCTTCAAAGCTCTGCAAAATTTCATATTCCCACTCTACGAAACTATGCGATAATTCAGTGAAGTGTTTTTTTTTCTAAAAAGCTGTTCAATGATTTTCCGCCTTTGGTTCATTTTCAGTTATTCGCATCTATCCTCTCGTATTTTTCAACCATTTTTTTATTTAATTTTATACATCATTCCTTCGTCCGAGTTCACATTCTTAGGGCAATCGGACAAGAAATATTCGGATGTATCAGCAGAGAGAGTCATCGTGTATGAGACGAATCTGAAAGGGATGAGATTCGTCTACATGTCTCAATCAGACGAAAAGAATGTATCATACACATTCAAACCCAACGACTAACATTCTCTCATCATCGGGGAATATCTTGTAAGCTCTAAAGGAAGATTCGATAGTGAAAAGTCGCTCGTGGCAGCCAGCGATCAGATGCCACTGAAATCAATTCATTCGAATAACTGTTAGTAGTGAAGAATCAGTAAGGACGCAGTCTCAATTTCCACTGACTTCATTGTGATTCAGTGGCTTTCTCACCTTCTCAGCTGCACTCAACGTCTCGAAATCGGGAAAAGCTATAGAGGCAAAGTCGAAGAGCGATGAGATCATAATTTGAGTGGTGCGGAATGTCAGTCCATGGGTCGCAGGAATGATCGGCTGCAAATGGATCTCTTTCTTTCTCGATGTATCGAAGTCAATGGTCATATCAATTGCAAATATAATTGTATTTCTATTATTTCTGGAACGTACGAAGCTGTTGTCGTCGATGGCCGTTGGGTGCACGAATTTGTCGAGTGGTCGCATGCACAATTCCGCTGATTTTCGGATGCGTGTCATTACACTGGAAATGTGTTGAATGTGATATTCAGCCCCTTTGGTTTCAAATTTCTCGAATGCTGTATGAATTACGCAAAAAATTTTTAACATTCTTGGAGAATACTGATATGTTTTGCAAATATTAAAACGCGTTCTCTGTAAGAACTGGAGGGGGTGGCACAATGGGTTCAAAATGCTCCGATCGAGCTGAAATTTTTTGTGGGTAGGGGTTAAGTTTAATATGCTCATACAATGTTTTGACGCTGTTTAGTCAACCATGTTGGTCTTCCCTCGCTGACTTCTTTTTCACATAGATGAACTCAAATCACCAAAGGAGGGACCCTTATGTGAAAAAAAACGTCGGAGAGGTGTGACCAAAATTTCACCTGAAAACTAGACATGGCGATTTCTAAGCAACCTGAAGGCTTATAAAAAAATGATTTCATATCGAAAAAAAATGAGAAAACATGCCGGCAAAATATTGATGCACCGGGCACGGCACGTTAAGGGTGAATCTGAAATGCACGCAACGCGCGACCGCGACGCATGTCTAACGCGACGCTCCTCTCGCTGACTCCGCCCCTTTTCACTTTCACCGATTTGTAAACAGCACCTCGTTCATTGCCTAGCAATTCACTATTCGTCCAAAACGTATGGTGATTGATTCCACGATGGGAAATGAATGCATCCCCAAAATTAGGTCGAAAATGATACAAATCCAGAGCAGCTAGGGCCGAAAACACACGAAAAGTTGTATAACTTATTGAATAAGTTGACGAATTTCCGTCAACTGTGGCTTAAAAGAAGCACTATCGCGAGGACTACAACACCTGCTAGCGGAAATGAAACATAAATCCCCAGCGAATTGGAAAAATAAAGTCAAAGTCAAAACTTGAAACTTGATATGTCGTGTACAACCTTGTAAAACTTTCACAGCTCAGTTCAAATCAACGTAAATGACTCACCGGTGAATTCCCCAAAGGTCATTCCACAATGTGTGCTAAATAAAAATACTAAAATTCGCCCTGTTCTCTCGCGAAGTTGAAACGAAAGGCGAATCCGTCGATTTCTTGTTAAGCAACCTTGGTACGAAAATTTGAATTCGAAAAGGGCGGGAAACCGCTCGCGCGACGCGTGCTTTTCAGATTCATTTTTCTATTACGTAACGTGCCGTGCGGGTCGGATTCGAAGAAAAGATTGGGAGATAGAAAATGGGCAAATGCGTGATATAAAAACATGAAAAATGAGGCCTTAGGTGACCGATATTCATATTTTTTTTTAATTAACGTCGATTTTTTTCTTCAAGGCGCTTCGAATGAGCTCAAAATCAACCATTGCAAATGAGATCTTCGAAACTTTTACAATGAAAAACCATAGAAAAATACAGTTTCAGTGTGCAAATCATTCATATTCGGTCCAAACCGGCTGAAACCCTTTATAAATACACAACTTTTGATGCTCTATCGAATGGTATATCGCATGAGGGTAAAAAGGAATGTTCATTTTTCATGAATGAAATGCATGGATCAACATGAAATTTTTCCGCAGGCATACCTGACCCCTAGGGACTACCCACAAAACATTTCAGCTCGATCAGAGCATTTTGAACCCATTGTGCCACCCCCCCCCCCCCCCCAGGATCGTACCGTTCTTACAGAGAATGCGTTTTAAATTAGGCACTTACTTGTATCCGCATCGAATCCTGTCCAACACGGGCGTCGAACTCGTTGAAGGAACACTTTCTGCGCATCTGAAACAGTGTAAACCATCCTCCATGCAATCTGTCACATCTCCTCTATCTCCAACTTAATCTAATCTTTTATTCGTGGAATATTTATGATTGAAAATCTGGACCTGATTGTGTCCATCTTTGTATCTCGTTCGAAAGGAGACGTCGGAGCATCGAAAGTAGAGAGTGGAGATGCAAGTTCACTCTTGAATTCTTGTTCAGAGAAGTGTTTGGAAAGGGAAGCGATGGATATTTCGATATTGGCCTTCTCGAAGATTCCATCCATCACATCGAATCGACAACGACGACATTCGAGCACACGACCTACGAGGAAGAGATTCATTTATATATTAATATATTTTACATTCCGACTGTATTCTTCCGTTGGTGTTAACATTAAAATCACAGAACATTTCGAAATATTTCGATATTCATTTATTTATTATGCGAAGTGGTGTAGTGGTCTATGGCGCCCTCCCATTCCATTCTATTCGGGTTCGACTCCCGGCCGTGACACCGCTCTCCGCCCCACCAAGGCGCCCGAAAGGGGAATTGGGAGTGACAAGATCACGCGGTAAAGTAGGTCCGAAGAATAGATTGGGCCCTACGGACTGAATTGGCCTTATAAAATAGTCACTGGCCTAGCAGTGGGCTCCCGCAGGACTTCGTGAGCCTAGAGTACGGGGTGACCTTTACCTTTTTACTTCTAGACCGAGAGTGATAACACGTATTCACACTTAGTGAGCCCACTATTTCACAAGAACAACTACATACTCTATCGCACATTGTTATTCACAGACGCCTACATAACAAATGCGTAAGTGACACTGCTCCGATACTGATTTTGTGTGTGTTGATAACATTCATTGAAAACGAGAAGAACACTAGCTGATATTGTTTACAAATGTTCGAGATTACTCATTGTTCATCATTCTTTTATTTTCATCATTCTCATATTCTAGAATTTCGTCCCTACACTCATAAAGGTAAACAAAACACTCATAATGTACAGTGAATTCCCAAAAACTGAACTCGCTGACTATGAAGCATCTTGTTTTTCGAAAACAAAAGTTTTGGCATAACAGGAGATGCACAAACTATCAATGTTTTTTGCATCTCCATGCGGTATCGATTGTCTATCGAGAGCCGTTGTATGCTCCCATTAAAACACAAAATTCTCTCCGTTTCTCAAATCTGTGAACGCATGTCAAAGGAATAGGGACCCCGATAAGAAGATGAGACTCCCACTCACCCTCTTGCACACATTTTCCACTGTTGCTTTTGCATCGAAATTTCGTCTTGGACCGACGAGCACGTCTGTAAAATAGAACGAGGCTTAGAACCGGATGATGTGCTCATCGTGTACAGAGTGCAATATTTGTAGGCTAAGGAGAAACAATTAGACAGTTAGACCTGTTGAGCTCTTTTGGTAAAACGCGTGATGAATATGAATGAACGAGGACATTTTTCCATTGGTTTGTTCTTCTCTATTTAGAAGTGATGAAAGTAAAGGATTGCAAAGGGTAGGATCACCTATAGAAAACGGCGCAGGCTCTGCATGCATCGATTCCCATGTGAATATTAGTGATCATCACATTGCAGATCAAACATTTCCTCGTCTGAATAAAAAATCATTTATTTTCATGGTGAAATAGATGGTGAAATACACACACTGAATATTGACACTTTAGGGGCCCTGAAGCAAGAACATTAACATACTCACCATTTCGAGGAATAAGTAAAGGGAAAACAGTAGGAGATATCGGTGTGCACAGTCCTTTCGTCCCCTTCCACCCTCTTCCTTCTCTCTTTCTATACCTTCTCTTCACACCGCGTAATATCTAATCGGAACCCCGTCACTGAAAGATACACAATAGACACAGAGGAGGCACACCCAGTGGGATAGTTTACTCTCTTCTGTCTGCACAGTTACTTCTTGGTCAGAGAGAATTAGGGAGTGAGAGAATATAAAGAGAAATATGAAGAACACAGCAGATTAGATTGTTGGTAGGAATTATTCATCTCCAATACCGAATTTATGTCTTATGGTATCTTACCCATCCCAATAAACTCACAGTTAGACGATGTTAAAACTCAATGATTCCTCAATCTCATAGTATTCCTGTGTCCATTAGAGTGACAACAAAAACTTCTCTCCCATTCCCAGGCAACGTTTTCACTTTTTTCACACACCGGCTATATAATAGTTTAGGAAGTATCTCTTTCTTTTCTCTCAGCAATGAAGTAGATTTGAGAAACTGCTACTAAATCACGCTTCTTACTAAATTGTGAACCCTAAGAACGTACAATACCACAGTTTCCAAATCAAAACTTTATTGCATCAAATATAACCAAATTATCAAAGTGCGAAGGTAATAGAGAAATTGTCAATATAATGAAACTATCATCAGATTAGCTCAAACGTACAACAAATGTCAGAGATCAGTTCGTGATAAGCGTACGAGTATACGAGTGAGAAAGATATGAGATACGGTGGAACCGAGTTGGGTTACGGTAATCGCAAGGGTGTCATTGGGAGGATACGGTAGTTTTGAGAGGGTTACGGTAGCTCACTGGGCGGATACTCCAGTGGATCCGAAGCCGCCCGCTCCACGTTGAGTCTCTTCCAGAGAATCCACTTCGACGTACTTCACCTGAAGATTACGGCATTAGACAGATTTTACTTTCACATCACTAGTCGCACAAATGCCAACAAATGTCCTTCAAAGTACTTCAATTTCAATATAACATTCTTCTAAAAAATATTTTTAGTGTTAACTTCGTCCGGCCACAGTCCACAATCAGCAGGTTTTCTCAATCACCAACTGACTACAGTACCCTCCACCTCTTTACCTGGCTGATCTTCTCACAGATGAGCTGTGCAATGCGGTCGCCCTCCTTCACTTCGAAGTCAACGTCGGAGAAGTTGAAGAGGAGAACCTATAACAACCATTCAATAATGGCGAAAAATATACTTTTTTCAATATTTCGGACAATTGCATTCAAAATATACAATCGAGTCAACCGAACCGCGCAATTTAAATCATCAGACTCCTGTTTTCCATTTTCTTAAAATATTTTACACCGTTTAGAGAACAATATACTGTAAAAAAATAGGCCAGACTGGAAAAAAATAATTATTCGTAATGCTCAAAGGTTTCTTTTAATCAGCTTTATTGCACAAAGCGTCTTCTTTCCCCAAGCTCCCCATCGCTTGAAATAAAGACCCTGATCACTATAGACCCAAACAATATTTTGCAGTTTTACGCGAACAATTCACACGAAAGAATTTTCAAAAACTCGACTACGAAAAAGCAATGTTTTTGTGGCACCATACTCACCTTGAGTTCTCCTCTGTAATCACAATCGATCACTCCTGCTCCCACATCGATCGAGTGCTTCGCTGCGAGACCAGAACGAGGAGCGACACGACCATAGTGGAACTCGGGCAGCTCCAGAGACAGACCGGTCGAGATCAGTACCTGAGAGAAGAATAGATCATTAGATATTTCAAACCTTTCTCAGCAGTGTCATTTCATATCCCGGACAAGTACAGAATAATAAGAAATTAAATTTCAACGATTTGCAAGGTTATTGTTTTTATTGTAAAGGTCTTACATGGGAACCGTCTCAGGACACATATCCCAATCTTGATGAAATATTGAGGGTCTACTAAGTTGACTGCGCTGATTTCAAATCTGTTTTCAAAAACTGCAACCGAATTTTTTGAAGCGAGTTGTGGACTTCTCAAGTTTTGCACGTGATTTCTCAAAAGCCGTTCGCGCGAGGTGTAAGGAGTTTGCTCGAGTCCCCCTCCATCAGCAGCCGTAGCCGAGTGGTTAAGAGGATCGGCTCGCGTTCCTTTCGGGTATGAGTTCGACTCCCTCCCGATACAATTTTTTTTGCCGATTTTTATGCACTATGTTTGATTATATTTCGAGTAGCAATATGTTTTTGAACACATTATCACATTCCGGAATCGTCCACAGATCAGTTTCTCAATTCTGGTGTGATGAAAATTCGAGCTCTCTTCTGGACTTGTAGTGCTATCAGTAATGGAGTCAAGTCAAGAATCAAACTAGAGGAATCTATATTTTCCAGACGACCTATTCAAGCGTATTGATTGGATTGGACGAGAGAGTGAAGCGAGAGGGGAGACTAATCCAATCAGTGAGAGTCGAGTTCATCCATTCTTCGCTAGCGAGGTGATCACGAGCGGCCGTAGGCCGCTCGATGCGGTAACAAACTGTAAACTCGTTCGCATTTTCATAGATCCTGGAATCGTAATTCTTTGTATTTCGCCTCATGGATTAGGATTTTCATACCAAATTAATCTGATCGTGGTGTACATGCAATGCTTGAGCACTACAAGTCCAGAAGAGAGCTCGAATTTTCATCACACCAGAATTGAGAAACTGATCTGTGGACGATTCCGGAATGTGATAATGTGTTCAAAAACATATTGCTACTCGAAATATAATCAAACATAGTGCATAAAAATCGGCAAAAAAAATTGTATCGGGACCTTGAGTTCTCCTCTGTAATCACAATCGATCACTCCTGCTCCCACATCGAATGTTAGATTATATCAAGCAAAACTATAATAATAGCATTAATGCTCGCGTTTACTAACAATAACAATCTGCTCCCAGTCACGAAATGGATTTACTCAGTGAAGTTGCAGGTACTACGGGTTAACAACGCTGCTCCGCATCAATCAACACAATCAAGTCTCTTGCAAGTTACACTATTGTCGTGGCTTGATGCAGTGCGTTGTCTAACCATACGCCGGCGGGATATAAGGGATACGTGGCGGAGCAGCCACGGTGCATGACAAAAAAGGGTCGCCGTCGTCGCTGGACATGTATGAGTCTAACCAAGCGGCAGGTCACCTAATGTTCTTTTGAACAAGTCGGAGTAATATTTTTACGACTTCGAATAGCTGGGTTTTTGCGCCACGTCTTATGGGTAGCTCACCTTTCCTCTGGCGGGTACAACGGCCGCCTCAGACGCGTGAAGGTCCGCGCCAGCCGCGTGAACGGAGCCGTACGCGGGCATGCGAGCCTTCTCGTTCAGACGAACGAAGCGGACCGAGATCTAAAAAGAAAATAATAAATATCTTCCGAAACGAAAGCCCAATCCTTCCAGAACTTGTCACCAACTTCCTGATACCTTTCCTACTCGATGCATCCCAAATTCGATTAAACTGAACGAGCGACGGGACCATAAAGCACCAGACTTATTTACCCTTATTTACTCGGGCGGTGTGCGATCAATGGCCGCCATTTCCTCACTACACACAAATACAAACCTTCTCCTCGACGAGCTCAATGCGGGCCTTCTTGACCTCAAACTGCTGCTGCTGCTCGGTGGCCATCACGTTCTCCTTCTCGATGAGGGCTGCCATTTCTAGAAACAAATAACGTTTGAGAGAAAGATGAGGAAACGAGTAACAACACGTGTAAGCAAGAATGCACGAGGTACCTCTACTGAAAGAAGGGAACCACCGAAGTGGGAGTGAGACTCGAAGAAGCGCGAAAATAGTTGATCTCCCGAGCGCGAAAGGTTCCCGCCGGGTTCGAATTCGAAAATCACCCGCGCACTAACCTGATTCCCTGAGTATCGACATGTGTAGCGTACTCTAGCTTTCATTACCCTTGTCCTTGCACAGCCCGTTGCTGGGTTCGGGGAGCCGGAACCGCGCGGACGCGTCTCTCACGCGTCGCGGCTCAAACTACGAAAGCACCTTTATCTGACTTATTACTCTATTTTTTTGGCTTTGTAAACTTCTCAGGAGATGCGCAAGCGGTCAACTTACATGATGAGACTTAGCAAATTAATACATATTTAATGGCTGATTTTATATTATTTTTCAAAGGCAGGAGCCGGCGAAAAGTCACCATGTTGGCACAAAAAACATGAAAGATATCAGTGATTACTGAACTATTTACTTGCTTTCGTGATTCATGTGGTCAAGTGGAATGTCCTCTACAACTTTTGGTTGCCAAATTCTTA
The DNA here is from genome assembly GCA_911812115.1 of Pristionchus exspectatus. Lineage (NCBI taxonomy): Eukaryota > Metazoa > Nematoda > Chromadorea > Rhabditida > Neodiplogasteridae > Pristionchus > Pristionchus exspectatus. The sequence goes on from OU461582.1 coordinate 14,403,833, forward strand.
ATTAATTGTACTTTAACTCTATAAGTACCAAAAGAACGTATTTTACGTTGTAAACTGCAACTGAAAGATCTCTCCGAATACTGAACCAAATTCTTCGTTCTTGGTCTCAAACGATTTCTGATGTCCGGCGCTACAACTTTTGGTTGCCAAAATTAAAATATTAGGGCAAATTAACGAAATCGCGTAAAAATGCGTGAAACGTCGCCACCATTCGCGCACTCGCGACGCGTCAAAAAGTGGTCGCGTCGCGGCAACAGGACCGAACTGTTGACTGAAGGGAAACGGGCTGTGCCTTGACAACACACGTCAACGATAACAAGATAAGACCCTCTCCTCCCAACCAAGACCCTTCTTCCCATTCATGTATCGATCGATCTCCAAGACGACGTAACACTGACAGTACAAATGTGAATAACAAAAAATCGTTCATTTACTTCTCCTTTTCAAAACACCAGAAAGTGCATTGAGATCTTGTTTCGAACCTTAACAACAACAGGGATGTAACAAATCATAGTAAGGGGAGAATGCAAATGTTCGAATGTTTCAGTGTGAATGTGGGTGTGTAATGGAGGGTTCGACTACTCTTGCAAATGACAAACGATAATGAAAATATTAGAATGAGATTATGAAATGAATTGTTTAAGCAGCGGTGCAGTCACGAGAGATGTGGCCAGTTCCCTGGCAGTTGTAGCATCTCTTCTCAGATCCTCCGCCGGATCCGGCTTCGGTGCACTCGCGAGAGATGTGTCCGGGCTGAACGAAATAGTAATGAGATGAGACAAGGCTTTCAATACAATATCTGGAAAACTCAGCTTACCTTGCCGCAGTTGTAGCACTTCTGTCCACCTCCGTATCCTCCACGTCCACCTCCGTATCCACCACGGGACTCGTATCCTCCGGCCTCCTGAGACGGGCACTCGCGAGCGAAGTGTCCAGTTCCGTGGCACTTGTAGCACTCAGAGGATCCTCCACCTCTTCCTCCTCCACGTCCACCTCCGTAGCCTCCTCTGTCCTCACGCTGCTCCTGGCACTCGCGGGCGAAGTGGCCAGTGTTTCCACAGTTGTAGCAGGTGGATCCTGGAACGAATTGATGAAATTTCATAGGACAAATCTCTAAACGACGAGACGATCTGAATCAACTCCAATAGCTCAAAATCTCGTACTGTTTCATCACCGAGTCGCCACTCGGTCACATCTCCGCCACCACTTCACTTCTTCCTCTCTTCCACGCCTGAACACCGACACCTCACGCGCCACTGTTACCACCGAGCCGAAGGTATGCTAGTTTTGGCATGGTAACAGTGCGCCCACTCGCCTTCATCGCCTCAAGCAACTCCAGTAGTGGGTTTACCTTTTGGTGTGTAGTGCGGCCGAGGGGCGTGAAGAGCGGGTGTGCGACGAGACGGATTTACACATTTTTCCGGTCTAAATCAACACGCATCAATCTCCACCTCCTCCTCCACCGCCGCCACGGCGTCCCTCGTCCTCGCCGACGTTGGGGCAGTTGCGGGCGAAGTGGCCCGACTGGTGGCACTTGAAGCACTCGTCTCCGGGCATTGTCAGAAAGTTGATTACCTGTAACAATCGAAATAATTAATTAACGGCAACACAAATAAAAAAATATAGGCTAAATGAGAAACGGAACGGAAAAACAAGGAGCGCGTGACAGAATTGAGAAGTGTAGACTAGAGTGTCTTTGAGAGTGGGGAATGGACAGTCGATGTGCACGGGTATACGGTAAGAATTTCAATTTCGCGGTCTTTCGAACAAACAGGGTTTTGTCAGCGTTTCTTACTCTTTTCGTTCCATCGCCGTTTCTATCATTATTACGCTACTATTTTATATAAACTTTATATTAAAATGACTGGCAAAACGTTCTGAATCGGCGACATTCTAGTTATTACGCTTTTTAAATGTATTTTCATCTTTTCAATCGTGAATTTCGCTTTTATTTGTTCCCTTCGCATTTTATTTTAAATTGTACTAACTCTTTTCCTATTCAGAAGCCATGGACATGATGGGAGAGGATATGCGCAAGGCCATTCCGGCCCTCGGATTCTATCCTCAGCAGGAAATCAGTACTGGAGTTAGTTTTCCATTGGTGTTCTCAATTTTCTTGTTTGGAGTAAATTTGATCGAGTTTAACTCTCTATAATCGCAATAAACGATAGCTAAATGCATTTCATACAGTATTATCTCTTTTCAGACCACGCTGATCGCCATGGAATACGATGGAGGTGTCGTCATCGGCACAGACTCGCGTACTTCCGCTGGGTTCGTTATATTTTAAAACTAGTAGAATACCTTTAATTAACACTTATTGAACTTATTATTTCCAGCTCCTTCATCTCTTCGCGCACGACGAACAAGATCACTCCTATTACTGACAACCTCTCAGTCCTTCGATCCGGCTCTGCTGCTGATACCCAAGCCATCGCTGACATTGTCAAGTACTACATCGAGACTTACAGGTGACGATTATGCTAGTTATGTGGTAAGTATATTTACTGCGTTGCAATTCGTCTACTATTCTATTTGTCATCGTGCTCGATTTCTTCATAATGGTCTTTCGATATCTGTCGCCCATTTGTTAGCATCATTTTGTGCTATTTTTGCTAAAAAAAATCATTGAACGAACGTTCTCCAATGTTGCTTTGATATTCCTTTTGACCGTTTGAAGACCTTTTGTTTATACTACGTGTAAGAAATAGTTTTATTTAAACAGCTCGGTCAGTAACCGTGTTTCTCTCTATGAAGCAATTTAATACCCCAATTGTGAAAATGTGTCTTTTTTTTGCTAAACATTGACTGGAAATTATAAGCTCGGCATGATTTGATAGTTGTTTAATATTATTTCTTACAGTCTGCTCGAGAATGAGCCAGTGACGGTCTACCGATCATCGCAAATCTTCCGTCAGTTCCTCTACCAATACCGTGACTCGCTCTCAGCCTCTGTTATTATTGCTGGATGGGATGCCAAGCTGGGAGGACAGGTATTGTTCATATTAAAATTCTACATTCATTTTCATTCAGAGGTGGTAGGGTTGCACGTTCGGGATCGGCAATTCCGAGCTCACTGAGTCCCTTCCCTTCTCCGCAGAGCACGTGCTCTTGAGGGAGGGCGCACCCTCTTCCCTTCCTCAAAAAGTTTGAGGAGAAGGGAAGGAAGCTCAAAAAATTTGAGATATTCAAATTTTTTGAGGGGTCTTCCCTTCTCTCCCCTCACCCGCCTCTCTCCCTCCCCTCCCTCTCTTGGCAGTGATAGCGCACGCACTAACACCATCCATTTTCGACAGGAGAGGCTGCTTCGAATTCTCGGAAATATCAGCCTCAGTGCTGATAAATGACGTCAGTTGACGTAGTCTTTAAAGACCTTTGTGGGCATGCATCGAGCGAAAACTGGGGTCTGTGCGATAAAAATGAAGCGAGTTGAAAATTTTTTCTATGAGCGCGCTCGAAACTTTTAGGCATTGCCTCTCCTGTCGAAAATGGTGTTAGTGCGTGCGCCATCACTCCCAAGAGAGGGAGGGGAGGGAGGGGCGGCTGAGGGGAGAGAAGGGAAGACCCCTCAAAAAATTTGACTAGCTCAAATTTTTTGAGCCCTTTTTTCTTCCCTCTCCCCTCTCGATCGGACGTGCGATAGAGAAGGGCGGAGAAGGGAAGAGGGGTCGGCAATACCGAAACCGATCCCGAGTGGACAACCCTAAGAGGTGGTATTTTTCCCCAAGTCCAAGTTCCTTTGTCTCAATAGTATTGTCTCATTTCTTTGAAGGTTGTGGTGAATTTTGAAAAAAAAGCAGGCAAAATATGATTCATTAGTGATTTCATTTCATTTACTTCAGTTAATTGCAGATATTAATTGCAATATCCTAGTGATATTGTGTGTGGGCTCATTGTCGGGAATACAGTCATATAATAATTAAATATTCTTTTCAGCTCTATGCCATTCCGATCGGTGGATTCACCACTAGACAGAGATCGACGGCATCTGGTTCCGGATCTACGTACGTTCTCGTGAGTTTTATTTGTTAATTTGTAAATACTTTTGAAATGTGTACATCATCTTTTTCTGTTCACAATAGGCTTTATTTTTCAATGCAAATATTCTTTCGCAATGATCACGGTCACTACTCGAATAGTTGATGTTCAGCTACCATTGCAACTTTTTACCACATTTTGCTTGCAATGATTTGGTATATCTATTTTCTTTGAGGGATATCTCGATAAGGCGTGGCGACCTAATCTGACGAAGGAGGAATGTATTGAGATCGTCAAGACTGCTGTCGGATTGGCTGTCTTCCGTGACGGGTATGTATTGAGAACATTTATTATATATATATTATCAATATTATCATTTTTCGATTATCTTATTTTGATTTTTCAGCAAATAATGCGCAGGCATTAACCATCCCGTTGTTTCTGCTGAATTTTTCAATTGTAATGCCCAAAATCAGCACAATTTGTTGCTCGCTCCTCTACACAACTTTCGAGATTTCACTTTTGTATGACAGTTACCTTAAATGGGATCCTTCCCTGATCTTTGACGAGTTTTCTTTCAAATCGTTTCGCCTGTTCTTCTCGAACGAGTCATATTCTGAATATTATCTGATGAATCTTAATTCAGATCCTCTGGAGGAGTGTGCCGTATCGGAGTGATCAACGAGCAAGGAACGACCCTCACTCTCTACCGTCCCGATAAACCCGGATTCCCCACGGTGACTCTCCCCGAGGCACATAACACGTACGCCACTCACGTCAAGAATCAGTAAGCGGAGACGAAGAAACATTTCCCGTTCCACTCATCGGGAACGATCCTATTTATTAATTGATGCGTACTGTATACATTCGGTGTGTAGTGGATACTCATCGGGCACGCCACTCTTTCTCTCTCGTTCGTAATATTCTATTTTCCATCGCGATATCTGGTGTAATCCATGCGGTAAACATAAAGGAGGTCGATTGTGAATCCCGATGTTTCCACAACACAGCAAGATCCCCAGGTTGGAAAAGGTAGTGGCGAGTGATGAAATGTGACAGGGGAAGGGTTGTCCATCACAGCCCTATGGCTCACAGACCGTGTGAGGAGTGAGAAGAGAGAGAGAGATCGGTAATTATGATGCTTCGCATGGATGACTGCAATGTGATGACCAGTCGATTGATTTAACCGGTCGAAAGACTTACTTTTTCACACTTAGAAATTCTACTCAAGTGCAAGGGCAAATGAGGAAACTTTATTCCGGTTGGCAGCGAGTAAATTGATTATATATTACAAGAGGTGACAGTTTATTAAATGAAGTGGTATGTCAGTTAGAGATGAGAAAGACCTAGGAACTGTCAAATTATGAAAATATACTGGGACGACACGTTTTGAACTTGCGAGTGTTCGGGACGAAATAATATTTGAGTAACTATCATAGATTCTGAAGGCACACACTGAATGTCTTTTATATAAAATAGCGACAAAGCTAGGGACCAAAGCTATGGAAGGAGAGATCTATTGAGTGAATTAATGATTAGGGTTGATTAGGTGTTGTCAATTATTTGACATTGAATGGCTATGTAGGGGGGAGGGGGTATCGATAGAATGATCTTAGAAACGGCAATCGACAAACTGGAGAATCCTTCCAAGAATGGTCCATGTGTACTGGGAACCTCCCACATTAGTGCACGTGGCGAGTAAGGAAGGAGAGGCAGTGATCGAGGCGCGTTGCTGAAAATATTTATTTCGATAATTAATTTAAGCTTACCAGTAGTACCACCACTAAAAATACTAATGCCTCATAAGGAAAGGAAATGTGTGTGGTCCGCAGTTTTTCGGTCGCCATAGTTGCACTCTGTACGAAAAGCCATTGAGAAGAAGGGAGGGCTAGCTTCTTTTGACTGCCCCCTCTCATCCTCTTCTAACGGGTCTCATCTCTCAACACCACTCCTTTTTGGCCCACTAAACAACTATACGGATCGTCACGGCAACACGGCTAGTGGTCACTTTTTCACGACCTAAGAAGGTCCCTTAAGGAAATTTTGCTTACGGTACCTGATCGTAGCCCTCTACCGTAGCAGGTTGGCCTCCAGTAGTGCACGTAATGGCTACAGTAGCCCCCTGCGAGTGAGTGTTGCCGAAACTCACGTCGGAGTAGTCGAATCTGTGAAGAATACGGTATGAGTTGTAGTGTGAATAACATGTTTTTACTCGAGTATCGAATGGCCTTTGCCCAACTGTCCATCTACCCTTGCGAGTCTGAGACTTTCATAAGGGAGTAAGATGGTAGAATGGAAGAGTCAGCCATACAAGAGAAGGGGCAATTATCTCTTATTCGTGCGAGAGGTGACTGTGACTGGCTATTGTGCTGTATGGTTGGCATCGCTATGAATGATGAGAGGGCTAGAGATATTTCGAGGTAACATGCGAAAAGGAATGACGTGGACATGGGAAATCATGCCTCTTTTCGTTTATTCGGCTGGGTTGAAACAGTAAACGAACACGTATAGGTCCTGAAACCGGACAATTATGGTCTCTACTACTGAGGGGTAAACGAGAGAAAGAGAGAGGGATTTTCCCTCTCACTCATCTCTCGCAGGTAATACCCAGTCTTCATATTTCTCATAAGCCTGTCCACTCGAAAGTGTTCCTAGAACGGGCGATATTCAATATCTCATGTTGATCTACCGGGATCGAGCGCACGTGTATTCACAAACAGACAGACAAGAACCGTTTGGTGGTTACAGTGTTCCGGGAGGTAGTGGGATACGGTACCTGTATTGATCGGATTGATCAACTGCTGCGACTGGATACAGAATGAGATCGGAGCAACGGGCGTTGACGAAGGCTGAAAAACGAAATCCGTTTCGAAATTAAACTTGGAGATTGGTGAAATCGCTCCGGGGTGCCTCGATAGGAATCTAACGCTAAACGGGAGAAGAAGTGGAAATAGATCCCCACCCAGTAGCAAAATCATCGATCCGTTAGTTATTTGTGAGTAGAGTTATCTCTTTCGTCACGCATCCTCGTTTATTCCTCTACTCGCCCCCCCCCCCATGAAGCACAGTGGAAATGACTACCTTGGGGAGGGCGAATACACTCAAATATCTGATTCAACCTTGTTAATGGGTAAATCGCCTGACTCAGATTTTCCATCTTTCATCAACAGTTTTGCACGACGAATTCCATTCAGCATCAAAGTAGAATGAAATGACCTCGACAACTATCTAGCCGCAGATGATCGGTTATAGAGAGGGAAAGAGCGAGAGTGAGAGTGAACCTATCCAGCCCCCCCCCTCTCCCTGCTCTTGTACTCTCTGCCTACCGGATACAATTGAGACTAGAAAGCACTACGCGAATATTAATGGGGAGCATCGGAGACAGATTGCATTCACAATAGGGAAAGAATCAAGGTCGTCAGCTACCGAAGAAGTCGTCGTCAAATACATACGAGACAATCTAGATACGGGGGCGATACGATAGAAGAGAGAACAGAGATAAAAGAAGAGATGACTATCAATCTAGGAATAGAATGAGACAGCTACATAGTGTAGCACCAGAAATATGATCTACGATCTATGATCGGAGACAGTGACACTGTTTCGAACATCCGAAGAAAAAAACCTAGTCAGTTCAGTGAAAGGCATCATTATTGCATTATTAATGCAGACTTTTCCATTCAACTTCTGAATTGCAACATCAATAGTTTCCCGCGCTTCCACGGTAGACACGGTGGTGATATGGAAAATACGGTAAGTGGGATACGGTAACTGACCGGGGTCGGAGCTCTGGACGAATCCAGGAGGAGCACAAGTGTCCGTCGTAGGAAGTATGAGGAGCAGAGTCATGGCTAGAGCGGGTCCCACCACCCAACCAGCAGAAACCATTGTTGATTGTCTATCTGCACAAGAAGAGTACGGTAGTCTATGAGATACGGTAGATTAGGATAACGATCGATAACTGAATCCGATAGTGACAAGTAAAAGCAGATGAGAAAAGAGATGAAGTGAAGTGAGCAAGAGGGAAAGAATCGGGACCAGTATTGTCTGCTCGATTCGAATGGAGAGAAGAGTGAGTGGAAGAGGAGGGGAGGACCCCTAGCTCCGCCCCCTTTTCTTCGCTAGGAGAGCTTTCTCTCTGACGTAACCTTGGTTGTTTCCTGCCAACTGAATCCCTCTGGGGGAAGAATGATACAGTGGCAGTCCCTCCCCCTTCTCCCCACGTCCTCTTAATCTATAGATCGAGCGATAATCCGTTCGAGTTGCAGTACGATAGAGATCATAATTCCGTGAAATGAGCCAAATCCGCGCCCTCGGGTTAATCCGCCAATTCTCGATGATACACTAGATACAACAACATCAAAGGGTCGAGATACGAACAAGAGAATGGTAATTTTCGGCATATTTATTCCCAGTAATGATAGGCTACCGTATCTTTGATCTACCCTTAGTGTATCGACTACGGTAATTTGAAATTAGTTCCTCCTACAATCCTACCCAAATCCATTTCACCTAAATTCGCAATTCGAACATACCATTTAGTGTCAAAATGATTGGAGGCAAAGGTGCTTGTTTCGTCCCAATTTTACAATGGCACCATGGAGACTGGATTCTCCCCAATCATAACTAGATTGGATCTACCCTCTGCCCTTCCTCACCCCAGCCTATCTCTGCCACCTATTCAGTCCACCCTATAGGCATATCGAAGGGCGAGTGAGCGATCCGTGACCGGATAATAGGGGAAAGGAAGGGGAGGGATAGTACATTCACTTACTCGCTATGGCAAAGTCATGACGATTTCACTGTAATTGAGTGCATCCAAGGAGACCAAGGCATAGTACATTTATTAGTTACATCATTAATATTACAGCATACTCTGGGCTAGAATTTATGGCAAACTGTGAAGCTAAAACCTGACTAATGTATGTCAACCAATCGATATGTGGTAGGTCACTCGAAGTGCGTCAATCAGTAGGCTGGCGTGATCTTGGTGTTATCTCTGACGTACTTGTCGTACTTGTGGACGAAACCAGTCTTGGAGAACCATGAGACACCGAGAGCAAGACGTTGGTAGTATGACGTCACGTATGGTTCCATCCAGTGAAGAAGGGTTCTGCAAGGAGAGTAAGATACGGTATGGTTGGGTATTGACTGACATGGCTACTATTCTTCACTTTTTTAAAAAAAATATAGATCATTTGAGGATCGAAAAGTGAACCTACTCCCCCGACAATTAAAAAAAACGTGAGAATACGGTAATAAGAGTAATGTCACCTGTAGATGAAGAGATACTGGGTGGGATTCATGATTGCGTGACGACGTTGCAGACGAGTGAAGAGAGAAGAGACGAATACGACCTCCTGCGGCTGAGGGGATCCTAAACAGAAACGGCTACTGTGATCTGTCTAATATCGATCATCATCGTATCAACACTTTGAGCAAAATTTTAGATTCAGGACCGAATATTAATTATGGAAAAATCAAAAGAGCTAGAGTACCTCTGATGAACTGCATGAGTGCGACTTCGATGGTCACGAGTGCACCCGTTCGACCACATCCATCCATACAGTGGATTACGGTAGGCGAATTGGACAGACGAGCTCTGCAAGGGGGGGGGGGAATCGATAAGAGTACTGTAATCGACATCTACCGTACCTCCTGAGGATTCTGAAGGGCCAGTGCAGATCAGCGTACGATCGCCAATCCCACTGCCAGTGCTGCACGAGTAGAGACTGCAACAAACATCGTCTACTGTATCCCACTCAGTTCACGATTAGTCCCACCGTACCTCGCTTCTCGGATCATCGCTCCTTCGCACCTCGAGATGTGTCACGTTGAACAGCGGATCCGCCGTTCCGTCCACCTGTAACAATAAGAGAGATCGATAAATAGAACACTGTACCATACTCTAACAATTAGATTTAATCTCCGGGCACTCTCCATTACATTCTAGCCTGTCAGTCAGAGCGAGAGAGTATGTGAAATGGAGAGAGTGACATCATTGCCTACCCTCAGATTCTTGACGCTGATGCTGCCGAAGCGAAGCGTCTGACCCTCGACTCTTCAATGTAAAAATGTATTTTAGTTATGGAAATTGTGCTCGGATCAAGATAAACTATTTCCCTTGTTTATTTGATGTGAGGAAAGTTGAATGTGTAAAGAGCGACCCAGTAAATTTGAAACTGCATAAATCCAATTTGACAACCCACGTCTAATGTTTGAACCTCGAAGTTCACTAATTTCACTGTTCATTGTTCCCTTCTCCTCACTTCGGCCAATAATAGGGACAGTAATTGAGTGGTCGTCTATCGAGTGGTCCGAGTGTCGCAGTCTCCACTGCCGCACACAACATCACAATCAATCCAGTTCGTTCTTGCAGTACCATCCGCCAGAAGTCAGTCTGACAAGCATATTCATTCAACACCTTTTTTCCAAAACTGCTGTTTCGTACACTTTCATGGCAGTTTAAAGTTGCATTTTGATAGACCATCTGGATGAAACTTCAAAATACCGTGAAAGCACTGCTGGGCTACATATATCCCCGTTTGATCATGCACAAGAAGAAATTTTCGAAAATTGCAGAGCCCCCGACCAACCTAGCGGAACTTAGCACATAAGTGCATGAAAATTTTGGCTGGAATTATGATAGCTTCTTTATGGCATGATCAACTCAAAATAATACTAATATCATTGTCCTACCATACTCTACCTGTGTGTGCTCGAGTGGTGCTTGAGTACAGATGAACGTGTTCATCAATGGGCCTCCTCTCACGTACGATGCATGGATGAAGTCAGATGTGCCACTGGAATATACAATAAGTCTGATATAAGATTGATCGATACTACTCACTAGACAGCAGTTCCGTCGCTGACTTCCGGTACTTGACCGTCGTTCTCGAAGATCTCCTCTGAAAGGAAATAAGGATTCTACTCCGATATGAAACCACTTGATTCGGAAGAGGAACAAATATTATTGTAGAAAACAGTCTCATTTCAAGGGTAATCACTTGAATACCCCCTTCCCTTACCAATCAATCTACTTCTTCTAAACTGTTCATCTTCCACTGATACTTTCCCATCCGCATCTCTCAATGGTCTCAGCACGACCCGCGTCGAATCACCGCAAGAGAGTACTGAAAGACCAAAGCGAAATTATGCACCAAAACAAATATTAAACAAAACAGAAAAACCAAAACACCAAAACCAAAACAAATATTAAACAAAACAAAACAGAATCAAGATAGTGGAAACTCACACTTGGATCTCGCTTTGGTGAGGAAGTTCTTGTTGAAGGCGATTTGGGCTGCTTCCACGGGCGTCAATGGATTGTTAGAGAAGAAGAACTCGAGACGAGAGAATTCACCGATGAATTCCTGAGAGCGGAATAAGTCATACTTAGATATTGTTTCTATACAGATCTCTCCTACCGTACCGAGAGATGGCAACTGAGTGTGCCGGGTTCCATCAGCATACTCCATCCGACCTGCGAAGGGATCATTAATTGGAAATCAATCAATGGATTGAATAATGGCGTCATCGTTCTCACTTTGTTGGCCATGGAAGCAGCAGTCTGCTGCACACATCGAATGACGCGAGAGACGACATCCGTCGAATCATTCACCCAATTGCACAGCGGATCCAACTCAAGAAAAATAAATAATTGTGGTTCCATTACTGTATGCGATAAAAACTGAACAGGTATCGATCGATAACGACTCACTGATCGTAGTCTGTTGTATTCGTGAGTGGCTCGATCGATCAATTGACCGCATTCGGAGACGGAGGGAAGAAGACGATCGAGTAGCCAAGTGGACAGTTCACCACTGCAATCATCTCAATTGTACAAAAGCTTTTTTCGAGCATATCGACCAGCAAATGAAAAAACTTTAGTACGCCTAAAATTTAAACTCATCGGACAATTTTTTTAATTTTAATTTTACCCGACTTTTTTGACGTTGATACAAGGAGTGTTGACTAGAGAGAGAGAGAGAGAGAGAGAGAGAGAGCGTGTGTGTGAGTGCACCTTGCGTTTGATGGATAGTCTTTCATTTCACTAATAGCAATCCGAGTACAAGGCCCCATCAATTCGATTACCGTACCCGTATTTCCTCTTCAATTCTGCTTCATGGTCGTCTGCCGTTTGCTCTCTTCCACTGAGTAGCATCTTCTCAATGAGTACCAGACGAGTCTGCTCGTCACAGACAATACCGTCGATCTGCATTGGCAATAATACTTATTATTCACTGTTTCTTCTGCACTGTTTCTCGAAGAAACAATATCGAGGATAGGTGTGACAAGATCTAGTTTCTAACCTCCAGTTGAAAAAAAAGAAAAACAAATATTGTTATTGAACTGTTTTGGGAACATTCTCTAGTCAGAATAGTTTACATTAAAATAACTGCATATAAGTATCAGTGCAAACACGAAAATGACTCCGAACGATATTGCCATAAACTAAGGTAAAAATACACTATCACCTTATGCAACTGGGTTTAAATCTACCAGAAAACTCAAGCACACAGAATTTATTTAGAAGTTGTACAGTTTATTTCGAATTTAATTAGAATAGAGCAAAAAAAAAAGAATTAGATTCAAACCACTTCTGGGCTATGCCCCCGCTAGGAGGTGGGTGTGCGGGGCCCCGTAAGGGAAATCGAAAACTTTTTGCGGAGCCCCCTAGTGGAACAGAATACATTTTTGCGGAGCCCCCTAAGAGAACTTGTTTGAAAATTGTGGAGCCCCCCTGTCATCTAGCGGGTATTAGCCCCCAGTGATTCAAACAGATTTGTCTGATACCAACCTTGAACAGCTTCTGTGCGATGAACATCTTGAGCTCGGTGTGCTCGAATTTGGCCTACAAGTAGTTGAATATGCGTAAATACCAAATACAAGATGGACACAAAACGATACAGAAAGCACGACCGTGTCACCGCGCCTGGTGATTACCACGACATAGTATTGTGTTTCTTACTGTATTGACGTACCGTCGCATCGGAACTCTAGATTTTCGCTACAAAAAGGAGAGAAACTGACGATTCTGGCAAGGAGAGCACGATCGTGAGCAGAAGAGATCCATCTCTCATAGAAGGGAGGATCGTCTTGCGAATCCGGAGATTGAGATGCCAGCAACGGCTTCAGACCCGTCGGCACCTAGATGGAAAATCATATAAAAAAGTACACTGGGCGCTAGGGTTGCAGATTCGAGTTCGAGTTACTCGCACCCTCTTCCCCCTCCTCTTCCCTGGCCGCGAGTAACTCGCGAGGGAGAGAGGGAGATGGGAAGAGGGTGCGAGTAACTCGCACTCGGGCAAGTTTATTCCTTTTGGGAAGTATATTCCTTTTGTCCTATCAATACACGATGCTAACGACGCCGTGAGAGAAGATGCCAATGCGAGTAACTCATAATTTCTGCATTGGTGGATCAACTAAAACGGAGAGTATGTTGTTCATTGTATGATAAGCAGCGAGTGATGATAGGGCAAGAATAAACTCTTCCAAACAATAAAAAAAATACAGCACAGATTCTGATCCTTGTGGAGATCGCCCCTTCCGAGATATTCGCCAGGGAGCGAGTAACTCGCCCGAGTGCGAGTTACTCGCACTCTCTTCCCATCTCCCTCGCTCCCTCGCGAGTTACTCGCGGCCAGGGAAGAGGAGGGGGAAGAGGGTGCGAGTAACTCGAACTCGAATCTGCAACCCTACTGGGCGCCTAACAGAAATGAACTGGTACTATAGTGCCTGCAAACATAGCCACATAGTAACATAAACAAGTGTTCGAAATGATGAAATTTGATGAAACAGTGCAAGCGACTTATCCGGAATTATCGTATATCCTGATATCCTTTCACCATCGAACTTTCTCACTTCCGTTTACTCGTCGATTACACTCATATTGATCGTGATCTTACCTGTGAGTAGGGTTCTCCTGCCACGAACCACGACTCATCGATCAGCGCGTCCTCAACAACATCGGATTAGCCCGTTTTAATAGGCGGAAAACATGAAGGGAACGTGGTTGATCACTAACCTTGATCTCGATACTGCTCGTGTCGGAATCCACCATTGTTGAAGAAATCGAGGAGCAAGAAGAGCTGCCGAGAAGAAGCGGAGAAGCGAGATAACTACGTGAGAAAACAAGCGCGCGAAACAAAGTAGATCGCCGGCTGCACGCCGCGAATTACGAGGATTTGAAATTGCGCAGTTTGACGATTTTGCTTACCGTATTTTAACATTTACAGTAAATACGGCTATCATGTACTGTTCTCATTAAAATCGAGAATTAATTATAAATTTTTTATTGACATTTTTTCACAAACATGGCAGGAATCTTAAAAAAAAAATACAACAATACAAGGAAACTATTACAGCTCGACGGGGCATTCAAGGCAGCTCTTCATCGAGAGGCAGGCATCAACCCAGTAGTTATTGTTGGCGTATTGCTTCTGAACATCGATTGATCGATATTGTCTACCGTATCTCATTCTTACCTGGTCGTCTCGGAGATTGTTGATGATCTCCTGAGACGCCTTCAGTTCACCCTTCTGAAAAGAGGATCATTGTAGGATGGATTGATGGATTTTTTACGATGATAAATCAATAGAATGTTCAGAAGAGAAAAAAAAAGAAAAAATGTCGCATTTGATTCTAGCAAGATGATTAGATCGCGATACCTGAACATTCTTGATCAGTTTGTTCATTGTTGTCTTCATTTCCTTGTTGCTCTCCTTCGATAGAGTCTGCAGGAGTTGCTCACCACACTTCTCTGAAATGTGAAAATTTATCAGAAAAGAAAAAAAATTAGACTGTGACTACGGTAGCCGGAAACGAATGTTACCGTACCCATCTGTGGAGTGAGCTTGACGGCATCAGTCAAGAAGACGACAGCGATGAGACAGAAGGCAGCAAGGATCAGTCGGGACATACTGAAGGAGTATTGATTAGATGACGAAGACAGGGATATCAAACGACACTGCGAATGTTCTCCTGGCCTCTCGGACCGTTTTTATAGTCTATTCCATGAATACTTCCTCGAAAACAAAATTCCCTCTTGTCACCCGCACCCTCCCGTCATCATAGTCTCTCTACATAGGATAGGGCAAGGACCAATGGAAACTTTATGGCTCCGCCCAGTGAACAATGAGCTAAGCCCATGTTATGGTATCCCCGAATCCTCTCGTTTTTTTTCTCGTTACAAGTCGGCCTCCTCGATTCTCGTACTCTTTCGTTGGCAGAGATTACGAATACATAAATCAGGAACACAGTACTCTTCGTACTGATTTGTCCTAAAACAACAAATGCCTAACGATTCATAGGCACAATGGGGGTTGTGCCTGAAATTTTGATATTTTGTTGACATAATTTGCAGGCAATTTCTCGGATTTGTTAACAAAATTAAACCTATACGACATCTTCGCAATTCCGCATCAGATAAATCGAGTAGTTTGTATCTACGATAGTTTGTGTGAACATGAGAGTTCTCAAAGGATAATGAGAACCAAGGAGATCGCTATGGAATATCCGTGCGCACTTTTGCAGTGTTATCGTTGTAGCTTGAGGACATCATAACCCAAATACTTCCATCTTTTCGGACTCTTCTTTCTGCTATTGAAACTCAGCGCAGAGACGAGGTCAGCACGAAAGTCTTCATATAAGAAACTATGTACACTGACACTCCCCCATTCATACATTTCTGCTCCATCGATTCTTAAGATTTTCGAAAAATATGAGTTTGAATTTCAAATTGAATGTAGCATCTTCTTTGAAAGCATCTTTGATGGTAATCGTTCATCACGAAGTACTATCTCTCATCGCAGAAATAGTGGAAATATATCAAGTGAAAACGATGGTGGATTCACGGGATAGGTGGATGTCACAACAATGGCTTAACTGTATTTTTTTGACTGTGGCACGGAAGAGTGACCCTCTCACTTTCACTCACTCTCTCCTTCTTCGGATTGGTTGAGGATTCGATTCATATCCGACACTGTTGCAACTTGGAAGCAGAATGAGCATGAGGAAAGAGGAGAGTCTACTGTTTACAGAGGGCACATATCTTCGTATATTGCAAGAGACATAAAAAAAAATCGTATAAATGTGTGGAGCACGGAAGTGAAAGTGTTCCGTGTTCCCTTCACAATCAATTTTTATTTGAAATCACTACTCTTCAGATACAGTATGCTCCGATTAGCTCTTGCCGTATGCACTATCATTATTTTTGTTTCGGAATCAATCAAGTTCTCTGCACAGATGGGTACGATACATCGTTGAGTATCCATTTCCACTATCGATTTCTAGAGAAAGATTGTGGAGAGCAATTGACCGCGACTCTTGATAAGGAGAGTAATGAAGAGATGAAATCGATAATGCAGAAGTTAATCGCCAACGTTCAGGTGAGAGTGTCGTTATCGTAGTTGAGAATCACCGTTGTAGATACAAATTCCAGAAAGGTGACGCCAAAGCGTCTCAAGTGATCATCAACGGTCTGAATGATGCTCAGGTACGATTGAATAACTGAAGATAGTAATTATTCATCGTTCTTCAGAAGAAGTACGCTAATGATAACTACTGGATTCGTGCATGTCTTCCATTGAGAAGTTGTCTCGAGTGTCCCGTCGAACTGTGATCATCGATATTGCCACAGATTGTGCCACTTTCTGCCATGTTTTGTCGGCAAATTACTTCGAAAACAAATAAATATTTTTCTCAGAGCCTAAGCTATTGCAAACTCGAAAAATTACGATAATTTTCACGGTAGGGATTGTCATGTGAAACTCCGCTACAGAGGCATTGTTCGATTTCATGGATTGTTGTTGATCTACCATCCACATGAAACGCGTTGATCCATCTCCAGATTCGTATTCAAATTGTTTTTCCGTTCGACGAGATCTCTGAAAGGCAGAGAATAATGAGATGTCTGGTCCATTTCGCTCTTATTCAAAATATTTTTCCACCCTACATATAGGGACCACCACGAGATATGCAAATCGAAGATTCATGACCCGTGAAGTATCTCAGTTTGTCAAGCAGGTGTATAGAATCATTTTTTGTGAGCGGACCACCCACCAAAAGTTAATAGTTCTCGTGAAAATCGTGACTTCATGAAAACTTGTTTTTCAAAAACGAGAGACAAAAATCTTTAAAACCCGATAACTGCCGTTTTATTAGAGGGCCGCGACTTTTGAAAGTTTCCAGTGATAGACGAGGGTCAAGTGCATATCATATCCGAAAATCAGCCAAATCAATGGGCCCCCACGAAAGTTATATAAGATCAAAGATCAATAAAATCACTTATCTTTGACCATGCATAACTTTCGTGGGGGCCCATTGATTTGGCTGATTTTCGGATATGTTATGCATGTGACCCCTGTATAACATTAGAAAATGTCAGAAGTGGCGGCCTACGCGTCTCACGAAATTTAGAGCGCTTTAAACATTATTTTTCAGCCACATTTACGGTTTTTGGAGACATATTCGATAAAAAGTAATGGCGGGGGCCCATTGATTTGCCCAATATTTTCAGCAAAGTTGCTCGAGAGGGTGAACTTAGCAACGGTGAAATCAGAACACGCGGCCTTTTCGCCTCTTTCGAGTTATTCAACTTTGCGCGCGCTCTAATAGAAGAAAAGTGACGGTGGTCCCTACCCTACATAGATATCAAATAACTGAAAATAATGCAGAAAATGGTCAATCGTGAATATCGATATCTCACGGCCTTCTTACATTTAGCTGGCTTCGCTGATCAGCGGAGATCAATGTGGAAAATAAATTGAAAAAAAATGTGAATGTTAACTTGGAGCCTTCGAGGCAATTCAAAAGAGAAAACATCAATCTGTTTCTTGCACACACTCATCACACCATCGTGTGGTCGCTCAAGGTACACTAGGGGAGCACCTTCGGGATTGGTAGTCCCGAGAATGTCGGAGAATGTTGTGAATGCCTACTCTCTGCCTCCGTATGCATGAACCTCGACAAACGGTTTGTCCGGCAAACGTGACGTCATTAGTGTAGGCGGAGCAGTTTGTCGACAATACCTCTCCCTACGCTTGTGACGTCACGTTTGTCGGACAAACCGTTTGTCGGGTTCATGCATACGGCCACTGTTCTCTAGACTCTCTCGTTTTTCTTATCTCTAATCGTCTGGCGCGAGATCGGTCGCTAATATCGATACCGAACCTGCATCCCTAGGGTACACGCATTTTTCGATCCAAAATGCGTCAATCGAAGAAAAAATCAAAAGCGGCTCTTTTACATCACACTATCAGAATAGAAAATCAAAAACTACAACAAATGGTCTGTTCAATAATATCTTCCATCTCTCATTTCGGTATGCTCTCTTGGTTTTTCTGACCTGCGAGAGAGCATTGCGAAATGAGAGATCTAAAAATTTCTTCACTGTCCAGCTACAAACCACAACCACCACTCTCAATGTCATCACGTAGCTCCTCTCTCTTTCTCTAGCTGGACATTTGCTCTCTTGCAAAATCACACTCAATCGTTTCCTGCTCCCTCTCTCTTTCTCTTCTTTGTACCATTGAATCACTGCAAAATGCCCGAAGATCTTGGCGATTTCTCTGCTCCCGATCGTCTTAGAAAACTAATCAATTACGTGACTGAGAATGGTAAGTCGTCATTTAATTTTTGTTGGTTTTAAATGTTTCACAATCAGGAAAGAATAATGAGCGGTTTGAGAACTTTTCGCTGCTGAACACTTCGAAATTTGTTCTTGCGGGTGAGTAATTCTCCTTTTGAAATGTGTTACACGTTTCTTTGTTTATATCTTAGAGGCACAAAATATACCTCCTAGATCTAATCTCTCAATTGAAACGGTTCTCTTTCCAGGTGGATTTCCTAATGAGTACATGCAATATTATGCCTACCCATCCACCAATCCCGTGTATATTTTCATCGTTGAGCTACATCACGCCAAATCGTTCGTTCTTCTCTTTATATTTCCAGATTTTATTATTTTTATTATTTTTATTGTGGGGGTTTGGGTGGACTTGGATAGATACCTATGTAGCTAAAAATATTTGAGAAACGAAATCATGATTATTCCAGCCCTCATATACATGTGCGAACTCCATCTGGTGGTCATGATAGGTAACGGCAGTTCATTTCGATCATTTCACTAAGTCAATTCATTACAAGATTTCACATTCTTTCAAAAACCATCCCAATCATTTTGAGCCAACTACTCGAGTGTGCTCTAAAGGCGATTCTGTCTGCACTTCATTCGGAGCTGAAGAATCATGGAGAATTCTTGCTTGAGGCTGATACTACTGCCAGAGAATCGGTACGAGTCCACATTAATTTTTTTACTCTTAGTTTTTTCTCAGATTTTCAAATTGCAACGAGAAGGCGCTCCCTTCGAAACATTATACTCGGGCAATTTCCTTCCATTTTATATGAATGAGAATCAGAAGAAGGACATTATCCAGGTGATCTTACGGTCTTTTTCCTGCGAATCTTATATTAGTTGTTGGGTGAGATTATTCGGGTAAGTCTCTGTTCACGCGCATAAAACTAGGAGAATGAGATTATATTCTTGCTCGATCTGACGAAGTGAGAGTGCATGAGATCCAACACTACCTCGCCTGTCTCGCAAATTGATCGATTGCGTCCTTTATGGTTTAGCTGTAATGAGAAATTTTTTAGTTAGGGTATTGTGAAATCTAAAAGAATACGACTTAAAAAAAAGGAAATTAATATTTCCCAATATTTATAGGAAGAATTTACTTCCCCAAAGGGCTTCGAGATTAGCAGCATAAATGTTTCCGACGAATACAAATTCATTCACAAAGTTTGGCCGTTCGCAGGAGCCACCCCTGATTCTGTTACAAGGTAATACAAATTTATGATGTTTTTGCGAATTATGTTTCTAAACTTCAAGTGAGAATAGTTCACCGAGGCATCCGAATCGTTGATATGATGATATTTGTCAGAGAGCGCCTCGAGAATCTTCCCTCAGTGTGCATCAGAGATGGTGAAGGACAACTCGCTTCATGGGAATTCACACACTCGACGGGAGCTGTGGGTTATTTGAATCAGACTTTGAAAATTAATTGAGAGAAATGTAGGCTAGATTCAAAATGAAAAGGTTCTAATAACATGACTTCTGCGGTGGCGAATGTTAGTAAATGATAGATAAGGTAATCTTCAGCTTACTCATCTATTCACCGTCGAACATCATCGTGGAAAGGGACTCGCGGTGCTAGCAGAAAACCTACTAGCGCAGATTTATGTCAGGTACTTTAAATATATATTCAATAACTTCTTGGGTAGTGCGCCTCTTCAATTATTCGCTACACCTGACCATATTCATCTTTTTTTCTGTTATTAATAAGCAGAATGCAAATAATGAGACTCTGATCTTGTCATTGTCAGGGAAGGAATGCACGTTTTCAAGTACGTCGTCGATTCGAATGTCGACGTCATCAGAGGAACGTTTAAGCATCCTTTCTGGAGTAGATGGAAGACTCATGACGAGAATAATGGAGAGAAGGAAATGATGTGGTCATTCAACTCATTCAAGTATACGGGATAGTGATGTGTATGTAATAAACATGTTTTCGTCGTTTCGTTTTGAGTGAGCATAGTTTATACAAGAAGCGACCACGACCCGTCTAATCGATATGTGAGGGATACAGTAGTATATCAAGCCAGCTCAAGAGGACAGACCAGACATGTCTTCAACGGACCGCAAGTGTCGACCATGTATCTGAATGCGATAATCAGTGAATAATGCATCCAATAGATAATCACGTATTGATCGCCATCTTTCTGTCAGCTTCGGAGTTCTCTCGGAGAACTTTCTGTGCCGCGGGCAGATTGCTCGACTGCAAATAGAAGACTATACATTACAATGACAAGACATTTAAAGAAACTCCCGGATAATAGCAATTAAAATGTTGTCGAGCCCCTCACCTTGATATTAGCAATAAGTTGCTCCACTGCCGTCTTCACTTGTCCATTAGATTCACTGCCTACTCTCGTTTCAACCTGCGTCACACATCCCTCTGCAATCGAATATTAATCCACATAGAACTCATATCCGTCCTATACCGATTGAAGACGGCTGTGAGATCGTATTGTCTATTGAAAGTCTTCAAGGAACTCACGGATCTCAGGGGTCATCTTCATCGAGTAGACTGCTGCTATTGCCACTGCAGCGAGAAGAAGTGAGAATGAATTCATCTTGTCGTCAGGGAGTGGCAATTTCCTTCCATTATTTGCTTTTGTATCCGACTCCCTCCGACATTGTAATCCGCACGTTGACATAACATGTGGGGATGATGTTTCAAACTTTCCGCACTTTTATTATCGCTGCGCATTTTTGTTATATCCGTGCACAACAATGGAACTTCAGAATGTGCCTCGAATACCCTCTAGAAATTCAAGGGAAAACCATGCTTCGGATTATTACACCTCATTTGCATATAATAAACCATAAACGGGAAAAAAACTGAAGAACACCCAATTGGAAGGAAGAGTTTTCGAATAAGACTAAAGAATCTAAATAATTGATCCGTTATGTATTGGAGAATGTTCCCGAATGAATTTATCTTACCTGACTTCCACTCTCATTCAATACGACCGCTAAAATATTTTGAAAAATAAAAGAAACTCTTCCTTTGTCAACTCTAATTATGAGGACAATTTCTAATGTGCTAATCATTATCATCGAGCTCAAAGCAAAAAGCGGATATTGGCAATACCTGTATCAATACGTGCCATCCTACACATATCTCACAATCACATTCTGGTCATATGTTCTATGCAGTTGAATGAGATGGATCAACAGCATGGATTTCGCATGGAACATCACTCATCTCGAGGGAATTATAACATTCCAAAGTCGTCTGTTTATTTTCGACATGCAAGTGCAGTCTCACGTGCGTATTTTGCCTGTCTGCCTTACTTTTTCGTATTTATAGAGCAAGTGAAATGAAATATGAGAGCTGTCGTTGAAGATGAACTCCCTCCTGCAGATAATCATTCTCATTGCTGCACTTGCTGCATCGACCAACGCAATCAAACTGTCACCAGAAATGGGTAAGACCCAACACCATTTCCAACCATAAATTATAGTATTTAGGAATATCTACGAACGTAATCTTGAAACAATGGATTAATTGCAGAAAAGTGTGCTGAACAACTGCTTCGAGCCCTTCCGAAGGAGACAAATTCCGTCTTCAAGAACGCCATCACTAAGATCATGAAGGACGTTCAGGTATTCTGATCGGATCGAGATTCGAGATAACCCTTAATCATTCAGAACGGGGCTCTGGCTGAAGCTCAAAAGACAGTGAGAGATATTCCTGAACCGGATCGCTCTACCGCTATTGCTAAGGTAATGAATGATTGAATGAAGGGTTGAGTACTACGTACGAATAATTTTCAGTACATGGTAGGCGAGTGTATTCCAATGAAGAGCTGCCTCGATTGCCCCATCGAACTGTGATCACCTTATTGTTCTTCTATGTATTTACCTATCGTCTACTCAAAGACTAGAAATGCGACCACGACCACGTGTATAAAGAATTGTTTCATTCAAGAGAAGAGACCACAACCGCAACTATTCGAACATAAATGGTGGGGGGGGGGGATAAATTGAACACAGTAGGATACTGTAGTATACTGAATCACGCCAACTCGAGTGGACAAATGAAGCAATTCTTAATCTGCGAACATTGCGCTCTCAGATACCTGAATACAGTAACCGTAGACTACGGTATTCCATGGGCACCCACTTGCTGAATACGGTAGACTTCTCTGCTTCAGTAGCATCTTTAACGATTTTCTGCACCGCATGAGCATCTCCAGCCTAATATGAAAGCACAATATCTATTGAATTTGTTTCTTTTTTTTTCTACCTTAACGCTCGCGATGATTGTTTCCACAGCATTTTTGACTCTCGTGTCCGATTCTCCTCCAAGAATTCCTTGCACCTGACCCATGCACCCATCTGAAATGAAGAACTGGTTATAATAAGCAAAAGAAAGTGTCTCTATTCATCCCTGCAATCCGAAAATATTTGAGATCCTAGGGAAATCTTGAGAAATTTCCTAGGTAACTTATCAATATCTGTGGTGAATTTGATGGAGTGAACACATTCGAATAGAGCTGCAGCGACGATAAATGAGAGGAGATGCATGCTGAAATGAGTGATAGACCTTCCATCCGATGCATCTCTTTATACGAAGACTATCTGATGATACAACACCGAAGACAGTGCAGTGTGGCGAAAACGTGGCGATTTCTATCCACACGAGGATTGATCATCATGTACTTCTATTGTGGATCCGATTGTTTTCCATGAACGTGATTGCATATCTGCGAATATTATAGAAATTATCTATACATACATACCCATTTCTTGTTTGAGACTCCTCTATGTAGAGATCGAGATGCATTTCTAAATTATAGTCGATGATTCATATCTTGACACTGGTTCCTGGCACGAAATTGTAACATCAGTTGCAATCTCTTTGTTGCATACGTGCGATCCGCAACGTATATCTCTGAAGAGTACGAGCGGTCAGATACATAAATGAGCCATAGTGAATATTTAATTCCACGTGCGAAGGGATATACATGTGTGCATCAATGACCAATCCGTGTTCCGACCGCCTTGTCGGCTATCAATATTTTCCACATTCATAGTGCACTGTGTTAAGTTTTTGCTGAATGGAACGTATAAATGACAGATTATGAGAACTGAAGGAATCCGAAGATGACGAACCGCCTGCTGCAACTCTCCGTCCTTCTTGCTGTACTTGCTGCGTGCTGCGACAGCATAAAGATTACCCCTGAACTTGGTGAGTTCTGCAGATGGAATCTGAAAAATACACTTTACAGATTCTAAGACTCGGAATTGCAGAGAAATGTGCTGAACAGTTGCTGCACATGCTGGCAGCGGAAACGAATCCTGTCTTCAAAGATGCAATTATAAAGATTGTCAAGCATGCTAAGGTATCTTTGACCAATGAGTAGAAGCCACAAATTCAGCTTTACTTTCATATGTTCGACATTATATTTTGCCTATCCAATTCCTGAAAATTTCTGCCTGTCAACTAGGAAGTAGAATAAACATCATCAGAATTCAGGAAGGAGCTCTCGCCGAAGCACAAAAAGTTCTTCTGGCTGTTCCTGAAGCAGATCGAAACGCAGCCGTGGCCAAAGTACATCTGTTTATCTTTTGGCTCTCACGAATCAATCAATTATAGTACCTGGTCGGGGAGTGTATTCCGATGGCAGCCTGTCTGCAGTGTCCGGTTGAGCTGTAAACTACCACACTATTCACACAAAGAGAAGAGACTATGACCATAACGAACTTGATCGATAAATATTCTGTCCTCCAAATTCATTTGAGTAGTTTTATGGATTAATCGAGACCGCGACATTTTGCCCAGATAAATTCTCTCCTCTCGAGTGCTTCAGTCGAATTGCTTTATCAGTCACTGAAATGTCGCTCGATTGAATTGTGTTTGAGACAGAAGAGAGAAAAGTAAAGAAATGATGGACCTTCACAATCCATTACAAATTATACCGTCAAATTTTCAATTCATATTTAGCAATCGACCATCGCAAGCACAATGTCGTTGTGCGACCCAACTTATGGTGACCGACTAATGACTAATGAAACAGTAGTCAGACATTACGAGATTATTCAGAAAGGGCTGTCGACGAAGAACAGAAAGACGTGCGATTCTTATCGAAACACAACCGCTCATCCGCTATCGACGAGCGAATCGAACTTCGGTAGCCTCACTGAGTAGCTATGATGAGTTGTCTAGATTGCCCAATCGATCTGTGACTAACACATCTTCACTCTAGATGCAAGACAACGATTCTATAAATATTTTAATTGTTTGTAGATAACACATTTGTCTCAGCACTTTATACGGAAAACAAGTCATGATCACGTCTAAATGATAATTTTATGAAGACTATAGTAGATAAATCAAGCCATCTGGAGTGGACACATCATACACGTCTTCATTGAACCACACGCGTCTACCATGTATCTGAACACGATTACTACATCTTCGACTACAGTATTCGAACTCACTGATTAATTGATGTCTTTCTGTCAGTCTCGTCGATTTCTCGCAGTGCCTTCTGCGCGGAAGCAAAGTCTCCTGACTATAATCATTTTTTCTTCATAGCTCGAACGTCATAGCCTCGAAATGGAACTCACCCTCACACCTGCGACCATTAACTCCATGGTGCTTTTCACTCTCCCGTTTGCTTCGCCGCCTACCCGTCCTTCTATTTGAGATGCGCATGTAACTGCAAAAACTTTTTTCAAGAAGAATATGAAGTTCAGATTTTCTGAAAACAATTTAGAATCATTTTATGCGAACTAGCGACCCACGATACTCACAACTGGGCTACGGTATCAGCGATCGATACGGTAGAACCCAAAGGGAGCAGGGGTGCGCTTAGAACGCTATGGCTAAGAGGATGGAAGTGAACCGTGAACCGAGAGTGTGAGAGAGTACTGTAGATGTGGTTCCGTGCCAAGGACCAGAAGGGATTCAATAACCAATAATTTATTGAGGGATACGGTAAGAGAAAGGGGTTGGAATGGGAACGGGGTTGAGGGTACTGTAGCGGAGACTGGTGTGGATACTGAGAGACTGAAGTGGATACCCAAAAGGGTGCTGCTGGGATGAAGATGGAGGATACTGTATGATCCTAATGAGACTGCTGAGATCCAAGGTAGGATCTATGGATGGATGGAAGCCGAGGGGTATGACCCTGGCTAGACTGCGACTGGACTCGTTTGCTAATCAAACGAGGAGAGGTTCAGTGTTCTGAAGTGCTCTGAGGTAGAGTGGAAAGGGAGAGTATTTATAGGCTGAGGACGTTATGGAAATGGAGCTGAGTCAATGTAAAGAGAGGACGAAATATGCTAATGAAATTACCAGACAGTTACTAAATGGATAGACATGCAAATGATTATGGAAATTATGGGGCGATGTGAGAAAGGGAAGAATGGAGTTGTAATTATGCAAAAGAGGTAGTGACTTGAGTAAAAGTCGCTACACTCCCGCCTGAGGGATGGAATGGAATGGAATGAAGTGAAATGAAGTGGAATGGATTGAAGAGTGTAGGTTCCTAATGAACTTGTGTTGACTGATGATGAGGGGCGAAAATTGCTGACGGACGACTACGGGGGTACAGTGCAATAGGGGGAACAAGAAACGAACAATTGAACGAGTGACTCAGGTCGTCTGGCCACGGCTCGTCGAACAGGTAGGATATCTTCTTGAATAGGCTGCTGCGCTGATCTAAACAATCTGAATAGAGAATAGAAGGGGGAGTGATGTGGGATGGAATGGGCGGATGCTTGGTCGCCGCGATGGAATCGACTATTGAATCGATTGACTGTGCTGTGGAATGGGTGATCGAGAGTGGTCGAGATCCCTCTCGCCAGGGAACGGAGTGGATAGAGTACGGTAGATTGGATGTAGTGGAGTTGTATGAATACTTCTTCTTAGGAGCTGTGCCCTGGATCGGAATGGGATCGAGGGAATGGTTGGGATAGACACTATTGGTCTGCTGGTTAGGAATGTTGTGATTGTTGGATGAGGGGACGGAATCGATGAATGGGTCCTTGACGGATACGGTAGTGGATGGTTCGACTGGATTGAGTGATTGGGATGGAATGATTTCGACGGTTTGCCTGACCGGGACGGAATCATTGGGAGTGGGAATGGAACTGTTGGAAACATCATCGACACTGCCACTCGTCGTGATGGTTTCCTGAGGGGATGGACTGGATGGAAGCTCAACTGAGCTGTTTGATGACGTATCACTAACGGGAGATGGATTGGGAGTCGGTTCAACATGTGATGGAGAGATTGGATGAGAATCGGATGTGGATTGGGATGGAATGAGTGCCATGAATGACTGCGCACTTGGCTCGATCTCGATGATCTTTTTGAGATCCTTGGAAACGATTCCCATAACGAAAGCTTTCGCAGTTTCGAAAAGGGAATCATGGGATTCCGAGGTGGAAAATACTTTCTGATGCCAGAGAATGGACTCCTCAACCCTGCCATGGTAGTCAGTCATATTGATGATCTGAGTACGCAGTTGGGATCCAATCTCATGGTAGGCATAGATGGTATCCTTGAAGGTGCAGTGGACTTGGGACAGGTTCACGATTCTGGATTGGAACTCGGACAACGAATGGAATGTGACGTCACTTTCACCAATTGAATAGATGGTGGAAAGGGTGTCAATGACCTGAGAGTGGAGG
Source organism: Pristionchus exspectatus (assembly GCA_911812115.1). NCBI lineage: Eukaryota > Metazoa > Nematoda > Chromadorea > Rhabditida > Neodiplogasteridae > Pristionchus > Pristionchus exspectatus. Next base: position 14,431,080 of record OU461582.1, read on the forward strand.
ACGTTGAGTCGCTCGTACTGAGTGGCAAAGATGCTTGCCATGGCTGAGGAACTGAGAGGGTTCAGTGGATGGTTTGCTGCGACTGGAGGGAAGGGGTTGCTGCCACGCGGGACTTGGTTGGGGTTGTTGAAGTGGAACGATGCACCATATGCGAACTAGCGACCCACGATACTCACAACTGGGCTACGGTATCAGCGATCGATACGGTAGAACCCAAAGGGAGCAGGGGTGCGCTTAGAACGCTATGGCTAAGAGGATGGAAGTGAACCGTGAACCGAGAGTGTGAGTGAGTACTGTAGCTGTGGTACCGTGCCAAGGACCAGAAGGGATTCAATAACCAATAATTTATTGAGGGATACGGTAAGGAACAGGGGTTGGAAGGGGAACGGGGTTGAGGGTACTGTAGTGGAGACTGGTGTGGATACTGAGAGACTGAAGTGGATACCCAAAAGGGTGCTGCTGGGATGACGATGGAGGATACTGTAAGATCCTAATGAGATTGATGCTGAGATCCAAGGTAGGATCTATGGATGGATGGAAGCCGAAGGGGTAAGACCCTGGCTAGACTGCGACTGGACTCGTTTGCTAATCAAACGAGGAGAGGTTCAGTGTTCTGAAGTGCTCTGAGGTAGAGTGGAAAGGGAGAGTATTTATAGGCTGAGGACGTTATGGAAATGGAGCTGAGTCAATGTAAAGAGAGGACGAAATATGCTAATGAAATTACCAGACAGTTACTAAATGGATAGACATGCAAATGATTATGGAAATTATGGGGCGATGTGAGAAAGGGAAGAATGGAGTTGTAATTATGCAAAAGAGGTAGTGACTTGAGTAAAAGTCGCTACACATTTTTTGTTGTGGGAATCGTACGTAGACTCACGAATATCGGGCGTAACTTTAGCCGTGCGTACTCCGTAGAGGAGTGTCATAGCGATGAACAGTGAGAGATGCATGATTGTGATGGTCGAACATCTCTTCTAATCATCTATTTATATCACCAGGCGAACCGTATTCGACAATAATCCGAAGATATTATTTTTTGGGTACGCGGTAAACATGGACAGCCGAAAATTCGACCAGGAAGAAAAACTGCTGATTTATTTTCGATGAATTGACTGGACCATACGATTCAAAGCGGGTGATTCGCTTTGAATATTCAAGTTACCTGATCATATGGTATTCATTTTATTGAAATCACTAGAAAATACCTACATCGCCCATAAATGGTGGATATTTTTACTTTTGGTGCTTGAAAATAAGAGGGTATTTCAACATTTCCCGATGTAAAACAATCCATAATCTATATCATTTGGTCCGATTGTTTAAAGAAATAATTTCTGACTCAATTTGGAACCATAATAGTCAGGATTTACGCGGAGACGATCGGTGAATAATAAAAAGGAAGTCAAAGATCGAGATTATTCTCCTGCCTTTTTGATCTGCCTGATTGTCATTTTTTGTGCCGTATTCCTATTGTTTCATACATCACACGCGTGTTTTTGCTCTATTCGTGGATTTGTTTTCACATTATTTTGGCCATCTGCCATGTTATGAGTCCCGTATATAAGGGGAACGATGAGGAGGACGGTGACTCGAAGATGTCTTCTTCACTTTATTTTGTGGCCCTCATCGCTGCTCTATCTGCATGTGGAAGCTCAATCAAAATGTCGCCGGAGATGGGTGTGTTCATTAATCCATTTCAAAAGTTATACATTCTAGTCATTCTCCGAGTTATTACCTTCAATTGTTTTGTGCAGAAAAATGTGCTGAGCAGTTGCTGCGAATGATGGCTCACGAGACAAATACAGTGTTCAAGGATGGAATTACTAAGATTATGAAACACATTCAGGTGAGTTCCTACATTTTCTCATAAGATATTTTTATTTCCCAGAGCGGTCATTTGGAAGAAGCTCAAAAGGTCGTACGAACATTATCTGAAGCAGATCGAGATGCGGCGATTAGTAAGGTGAAGTTAACCCCTTCGATAATCATGCGAGAACATGCAGATATCCTCTATTTCACTTTCTAGTCAGGTTCCCGAAACTCCCCAAAATGAACGTTTCTGTGTCACTTAGAAACAACAAATAGCTGGAATCAAAATAATAACTTTTCAGTACATGGTAGGCGAGTGCATTCCAATGAAGAGCTGCCTCGATTGCCCCATCGAACTATGATATATTACGACTGATTGGTGATTGACCAAACCACGATGTGTGTAATATCTAGAATCTATAAATTATTGAGATCAATATTCTATAATTTTTTCCTAGTTTCTCGAATGGAATATTGGAAACTGAAATGAAGAAGAATGAGTTCCTCTTTCTTTACTCATAGTGCACACTTACAGTAGGCGTTTGCATTTTGCATTAGCATTGATAAAGTTCAGTTCAAATTCTAGACCTGTTGTCTTCTCGTAAAATCATCGAGCCGTGAATGAGGAAATACACTTTTGTCATGTTGGGAAGACAAACGGAGTAAATTTCATCACAACCTGGTGCTTAAACCAAAATAAACGTTAAGACAAATTATATTTTTTAAATAGAAAATCAGGCATTTGAAGAAATCCCAGATTGAGAAATGTTGCCGATTGGTTCCACCGAGTTATTGCCCATTCCAGTCACTTTGAACGGCAAACGAAACAATCGAATAACTGCGATACGGAATTTAACTATGAAATATAGCACAAAAAATGCGTCAATCGATGGAAATATTGCAGTTGTGAGGAAGAGAACGTTTCCGAAGGCACCAAACGAAATGCCTGGAATTAAACCGTCCGATTTAGTTACTCGGAGGTACCTACCTGTCAAACCACCAAACATTAGAATCACCGAAAGAGGAGCGTATGAAAATAAGCAAGGAACCGCTGTCTGAATCGTTTACATTTTTGTGTTGCTTGAAAAAAATGCACCTGTATCAACAAGGCGCGAAATAGCTGTCCGTGCATCTGCTTCATGAATGGAGTGAGAAGACTTTCAGCCGATCTGAAGAAGAATCTTTCCTTCTCACTCCGCTTCTATTTCACTACTTTTTCAACGTCGAAAATGCCTCACTTTATCGCAACCGTTGTCTGATAGATACAGAAGACAATTACTCCAGCGGTTCCACAGAAGAGACAGAGACAAATGAAAATGGATACAGTCGATTCTGCACTCCAATGCATTTCCTTCGTTAATGGATCTGGTCTCTGAATAACACCATTCATTGCCCTATTCATCAACTATCAACGTTTATCTCGACTTACTCTCGTCGCGAGTACGGTGAATCCGGTGCGGTTATCTTTCAGATTTATTCCGTACAATTCAAATATTTCTGGAGGAACTAGCCCTCTGAAATTATAGTCATTTCCACCCCAAAGTTTCCCTATAAAGTACCTCGTTTCGTCACTTGGTGTCATTCCCACACCAACGACGACGACGAATCCGGCAATGTAAATGACGTACACCACGATGCCTACCGTAATCCAGTGCACCTTCCGCCAATTATCGGTACACGAATCACCAATACCGCTGAAAATATTTATATCAAAGAATATTAATGAGCCCAACGCAGAACATTGTTTTGGTGGAAGCTGACGAAATATCGAACTGATTATTATCAAAAATGGAAAATAATAAGCTGAGATGGTGATCGCACCTGGTCACTGTCTTGTAACGATAGACGAAATGATAAGCGAGAATGAGAAATGTCTGATAGTAAGTGGCAATGAAGGTTAGACAGAAAATGGTGTCGAATGGAACTGAAAATCAATCGTCAGTGTTCCTACTCACAAATTTGACGTGAGAGCTCACCTCCAAACATCATGATTCCAGAGTTTCGAAGGAAGAAGTAAAATCCCGTGCTCGTCATGTGTACATACTAAGTTTTAACAGCATCCTTTATTTATTTTAAAATCAAACCGGTTGAAGAGTTGCATGCCCAATAGTTGTAGAGATATCACACAAGGCAAAGAATGTTAGAAGATATCGATAGGCACCTGCGAATTTGGATTATCGAGTATTTGGTGTCCATGAGATGACAATGTGTTTATAGTAATACATCTTACCAAGATGCTCTGCGGATGTTGTGTAGATGATGAATATGAGTAAGGAATTGGAGAAGAACGAGACGGAAGTGGTCGATCCGACGAAGATTGCGTGGAAAGGATCTTTGAAGATCCATGAATAGACAGAAGGATCCATCCACAACCTTTCTTCTCGATGTCTATAGTACTCAAAGCAAAAACTCGAAAAGTCGTTGTGTAATGGGCAGATTCAGTGGAGGGTAAACTAATCGTGTCGCCAACGAATATATTCCGTTGTCAAAGTTCAAAAATCATCATCAAGTCGACGATGAAGCCGGATTGATCTGACCAATATGAATACTGCACAAAAATAACAGAAAGGAAGACTTGATAACGCGACATAATTCCATCCAATCACTCGCAAAAGGTAGACCTTATCAATACGTTGAAGATACATATATAGCATAAGAACGCAACAAACAGCTAACAGCGAAGCAGACAGTATCATGAGACGATGCAAAATAAAATACTATTATTAGTGTATACGTCAGTGAAAACAGTAGGTATGCCGAGATGCTCATTATAATTAAGAAAACTCAAAAATCATGGGAAGTGAAAGGTAAAGATCCACGTCAAACGATTTTACGTCATAAGGCAACGCTAGGTGGGCCCAGTGGTAAGGACAGCTATGGGAAGTGCAATGGATAATAAACATTTCTGAGTGCAATGTCTGGAAATTCTAATCAGAAAAGTTGAGTTGTATTCATCGATTGATCGAGAATGAAACTAACGAGACAGTGCTTCCGATCGGCGGATGTCGTACATCTAACTTGTTCAGAACTCTAAGATTATTCTACCGTGTATTCTTCACACAAAGAAATAATGACGAAATGTGATGATTCATATTTACTTAGTTCAACAGTATAACTGTTGATGCTTGTAACGTAGCAGTCTAGACTAGGGCTAGAAAGTGGAGAAAATTTTGATAAATGTAGAAGGGATATTTCTACTCACTAGTTATTATCTTTGATATTAGGCAAGGGCATGAAAGGCTTCATGAAATATATGAAAGGAATAGTACGAGGGGCCAACCCCACAATTTGCTCGCTAACTATTCAATAACAGCCAGGGTCGCTATTATCTTCATAAATGTCATCTAGTCGCCCGCCATTGTGTGAGCAAATGAAGAGTCCATTTCAATTCTTCACTTAACATCTCTAGATAACAATCTTGTAAATATAGTGCTTTATCTGAATCTACAGTGTTACTCTGTGCTCTGCAGATGATCCCATTCCAGTCGTGGAGAATGGTAATCGAAACATTCGAATGACGGCAATTCGGAATCGAACAATGAAGAAAAGGACAAAAAATGCGTCGATTGAGGGGAAAATAGCTGTTGTAAGAAAGAGAACATTTCCGAAGGCGCCAAGGGAAATCCCTAAAAATAAATATTGGTATTCGCTCTAAAAAAATCTAAATAAAATACCTGTTACTCCGCCTGTGAGTAGAATGAGCGACAGTGGAGCGTAGGAGAATAGGCACGGAACAGCAGTCTGCAAGTAAACTTCACTTGTTTTTCTTGTTATTGTGACCAACCTGGATGAGCAGAGCACGAAACAATTGATGGTGCATTCTTCTCGTTCTCGGCGTAAGCAAATTATGCGCCGATCTGCAAAAGTTTCAGCGAAAAAAAAGATAAACGAACTTGATTGCAATATTCGTTTTGTAGATGCAGAATATGATGACAGCGGCAGTGGCAGCAAAGAGAAATACGCAGCTACCAAATGACACGACGGATTTAACGATCCATTCCTCAGTGTGCCTCATAGGATCTAATTTCTGAACACACACCAGTTCTTCAAAGACATGAATATCACTTACTCTCAACTCGATAATAGTGAATCCACTTCGGGGATCGCTCAGATTCAGATTATAAATCTCCATAATTTCCGCAGGGATACTTTGTCTGAAGAGAGTAGATCTACCGTACATGGCTGTGAGTACCTTCTTTCGTCTGTCGGTCTCATTCCGATGGCAACTGCAACGACGAAACCAGCAATATAGACGACGTTAACGATGGCGCCGATAGCCATCCAATGAGTCGTCGTCCAGAATGCAGTGAACGAAGCACCAAGACCACTCAATCATTATTCTGTTTCGCTAATGTCGAGAAGGCACTCGCCTAGTGACGGTTAAATAGCGATATATGAAGTGGTATGCAAGAACGAGAAAGGTCTGATAGTACGTAGCGATGAATAGAATGCACGAGATTGTACCGAATGGAACTGAAAATGAGGGCTTCACGGCACGTTACGTAATAGAAAAATGAATCTGAAAAGCACGCGTCGCGCGAGCGGTTTCCCGCCCTTTTCGCATTCAAATTTTCGTACCAAGGTTGCTTAACAAGAAATCGACGGATTCGCCTTTCGTTTCAACTTCGCGAGAGAACAGGGCGAATTTTAGTATTTTTATTTAGCACACATTGTGGAATGACCTTTGGGGAATTCACCGGTGAGTCATTTACGTTGATTTGAACTGAGCTGTGAAAGTTTTACAAGGTTGTACACGACATATCAAGTTTCAAGTTTTGACTTTGACTTTATTTTTCCAATTCGCTGGGGATTTATGTTTCATTTCCGCTAGCAGGTGTTGTAGTCCTCGCGATAGTGCTTCTTTTAAGCCACAGTTGACGGAAATTTGTCAACTTATTCAATAAGTTATACAACTTTTCGTGTGTTTTCGGCCCTAGCTGCTCTGGATTTGTATCATTTTCGACCTAATTTTGGGGATGCATTCATTTCCCATCGTGGAATCAATCACCATACGTTTTGGACGAATAGTGAATTGCTAGGCAATGAACGAGGTGCTGTTTACAAATCGGTGAAAGTGAAAAGGGGCGGAGTCAGCGAGAGGAGCGTCGCGTTAGACATGCGTCGCGGTCGCGCGTTGCGTGCATTTCAGATTCACCCTTAACGTGCCGTGGGCTTGGAATAGAGCTGGCTTCCAAGAGACGAGATAAACCAAAAATAGTTGAGCAAGAATTTATTTGAGTAATGGACCTCCTAAGATCACAGTTTGTGGATTGCTCGAGAAGAAGTAAAATCCGACAGAGGTCATGTGCACATACTAAAATGTTATTTGTTTAGCGAAAAATGATTATAATATAACCGGCTGAAGAGCTGTGTGTGCAATCGTCGTCGTGATATCACAGAGAGCGAAGTATACAAGGAGATATCGATATGAACCTACATTCTTATATTTGTATTCACATTCAAGAAATGAATAGTTCGTTGTAACACGTACCTATGTGTTGCGAGGAGGTATTGCAGATAATGAAAATAAGAAGGGAATTGGAGAATACAGAGAGTGTAGTTGTCGTTCCAAGAAACATTTCGTGGAATGGCTTCGTGAACGTCCACGCGTACAACGGATTTACCATTTTTACGATGGCGATACATAACGACGTTGCGAGAAAAGATGTAACTATTTTTCTCGTAATGAAGTCGACAGAGGAAAAGTAATTCGATCTGATGCTCATTATGATTAGAGATGTTGTACACGATATGAAAGAATCAAATAACAAAGAGCGACGGATTAATGTTACCGGCTTTATTCATGCGGTGCAACAGTTATCCCCCCACCAAAGAATGTAGAGAAGAAGAACAAATGTATTCAGTTCAACTCTCAATTTGTATTCATCTCCCTAATTTCTCTCGTCTCTTTCGGTTCAACTGACGATCCCTTTCCCGCATTTGCACAGGGCAATCGGAACAACCGAACAACGGCAATTCGGAATTTAACAATGAAATATAGCACGAAAAATGCATCGACGGAGGGGAAAATGGCCGTCGTGAGAAGGAGAACGTTCCCGAAAGTGCCCAAGGAAATTCCTGAACATCCATGGAATATTTTTTTTCTGAATAAGCCATTTTCATACCGGTAACAGCTCCAAACAAAAGTATGACAGACAAAGGAGCGTAAGAGAAAAGACAAGGAACTGCAGTCTGTAAATTATTTGTTATTGTTGTTGTTATTGTTGTTTTCTCAGCTCGAACCTGAATGAGCAGGGCGCGGAATAATTGTCGATGCATTTTACGCGTGGTCGGAGTGATCTGAGTGTCTGCCGATCTGGGAATATTGATAATCATAGCTTGCGATATAGATACCAGGTTAGCTTTCACATGATCTATTGTTATCATCATCCATGTACGCCCGTGCAAGTTGTACTATTGAACTCGGCAATATGTAAGTAAATGAGCTCACTTGATAGCAGCATTAGTCTGATAGATGCAGTACAGAATAACAAGAGCAGTCGTTCCGAAGAGTCCCACACAAAAGGCAAGAGAGATCAAAGATTCGTTACTCCAGTACAACTCATTCGTTGCATTGTTCAATCTCTGAAGTGTTGAATGGATTAGCAATATCTCTTGCCCTATCTCACTCGCACGGCCAACACTGTAAATCCTCTAAACGGATCTTTGAGATCAAGCCCGTATGCATCCAGCATTTCCAACGGAACGGAACCTCTATAAATTCTTCCGTCGAAAAGAGGGTCATGACAAAAAGCGACCTTGTGACATCGTTCGGTGTCATTCCTATGGCCACTATGATTACGTATGCAGTGATGTAGAGAATGTAGACAGTCAATCCAAAGACGACCCAATGAGTCGCCGACCAGTAATTAGTGCACGATGTGCCTATTCCTCTGAAAACTTTTTGAGTTCTTCCCTCCACTCTCCCCAACCCACGGTGGCTAAGCCTCCTGTTGTTTTTCTTCAGACAATTTGCGAACACACCTTGTAACGATTTTGTAGCGATATACGAAATGGAAGGCAAGTACGAGGAAGGTTTGATAGAATGTTGCAATGAACATCAAACAGAAGATTGTGTCCACGGGGACTGACAATTTTTTTTATATTGCAAAGATAATGATGCAAAAGGAACCTCCTCTGATTACGTTTCCACCATATCGAGGGAAGAAGTAGAAGCCGGAAGACGTCATGTGCAGGTACTAAAACTGCAAAATAATCAAGCTTTTGAATTAATTACCGGCTGAAGTGCTGCATGTCCGATCGTAGTGACAATGTCACAGATGGCAAAGAATGCAAGCAAATATCGATAGGAACCTGCAGAGTATCAATATTCTAGTCATTCCTCTGATGGGCTGCGAAGGGATACTAATCGACGAACCGATATGCTCAGCTGCAGTGGTGTAGATGATGAACAAGAGGAGACAATTAGAGAAGAGGGACACAGTTGTAGTCGATCCAATGAAAATGGAATGGAGAGGATCGGTGTACGCCCAAGCGAATGGAAATGTCGACATTTCAATCGAAAGATTTCAGAAGATCGAGAAGTCGATGAAGATATGACAAGTAAATAATGACGATGAGTAAGCAATCTTCGGAAAATGGGCGGAGTTAGAAATGCTGAAGTTGCTAATATGGCCAAAAAAGTTGAATTTGTGAGTAAGACATGGAAAACGCAAATTGTAATAGAATAATTAGTTAAAAAAAAGTAAATAGGACACGATATTTCTTCCCGCTGTTCAAGTTCGCAGAAGGAAATTCAAAATTTGGAATAGTACGATAAATCTAACAAAAATTCCCATCCTCATTTTCTCACGCCTTCAGAGATCAGAACACATAATCAACGAGCATGAGAATAAAGTCTCCCGGAACTCATTGAGCAGTAAAAGAGCAGCTTTAATCGGAGAATTCTTGATGAAGTTCCAGATGAATTCTTGATTGTGCCGAACTACATTGAAAACTTTTTATGAATTTCGGTTATGGTTACATGAGCATGGTCAATGGTAGTGTTGCGTGATAAATTAACGATCCACTGCGGAAGATACGAAATAATCATTATATATAATGATGCAGATGCATTATGATTATTTACGAGATTACAGTAGCTTGGTTACGATATTCGAATATGTGAGAATCTGGATATTTGACATAACACTAGAAGTCGGCTCTTCAGCTATAATTTGTGTAGACAATTCATACAAACTATCATGATAATAGTCTAGTGAACAAATTTAGTTAGAAGTGACTTTAGTTACTTAGAAGTGCTTCAGTCAGTTCAAACAAAGACGCAATTGCGGAAGTATTGGAGGTCAAGCGAAACGAGACGAATGACAGATATGTGATGCATCTTCTGAAATTAGGTCAACTTTCATCCTGTGAAATAAACTTTATCTAATGACATATTTCACGAGATCAGACAGGCTCTGCTAAACCGTACTCTCAGCGTGGGCTGTACGTGAGAACAACCGGGATGCACTTACTCTCATGGCGAGTACAGTGAATTCTGAACGCAGATTCGTGATACCCCGTAGTACAATGCGAGCACTTTCACGAACAATGCACGGCTGATATTGACTATTTACGAAACCCGGAATTCTGGAGTACATACCGTGTTTGATCGCTCGGAGTCATTCCAATGACGTAAACACAATGTAGAGTACGCAGACAAAGAACGTTTTCGAAAAGAAATGAGTGAACCGGAGACGACTGGAAGAAAAGTTGGGTAGTAAGTTGCTATAATATGAATATCAGACAGACGAATGTGCCGATTGGGACTGAAAATGAAGAATTAAATCTGTCACTTTGATCAACCTTGCCTTCGCTTGAAGAAGAACTCATTCGGTTATATGTGAAACAATCGCGAGCGAATTTCGAGAATAATTTGCATTTATTCGCGAGAGGCCGAGCACTCGCGAGTGAATCTCATCACGATAATTTTGAGAAACGACCACTCGCGAGTTGTTCGAAATAACAACACTACTCAGATCAAAAATGTAGGCATTCGCGTACCAGTTGCAATGTGGCACCCGATAGTTGAGGTGATATAACTGCGAGGAGAGACCCGGAGCAGATACCGACAGGAACCAGGAATTTTGAATTTGTACCACTCATTTCGCCAAGAATTTAGTTATAATAAGTTATTTACCAAGTTTTGGTGCAGATACTAAGCGGATAAGCGAGTTGAAGAAGGAGGAGACGGCCGTTTGACGCCCCTGGCGTAAGGCATTCGCCATGAGAAAAAGGCCATTGTCCAGTAAAATTAGAGGATGAGAAGTCACGTGTTCATCACGTGTAACGACCACAGTTAGGGGCCACAACGCAGATAGCCGATTTTACACAATGGGGTCAAAAGTATGTTCCAACAATCCCTCATGGACCCAATAACATCATGCTTTTTACCGTTTGTCGATATTTTGTCGCTGAGCCGCGCTAGAGCCCAAGAAGTACGCGCGCAACTCACTGGGGGAGAGGAGGGAAAGGCGAGACGAGAGGGGCGGAGCCTAATTTGCGTGTGTCTCTCTCGCTCCCCCCGCCCTCTCGCTCGCCTCCCCCCGCTCGCACAAATCAAGAGGGCACAAGCCAGGGAAAAATGCTAAAATTCTAATTTTTTCTCTAAAAATCCTAAAATATTGTAATTAGTCAGAAAATTACTGCCCAAACAAAACTTTCACACTGCAACCCGTCAAAACGACCTATTCCCATCTTTTATATGCAATTTTTATCTAATTAGTGATGCTGTGCACATTTTGGGCAGTGCTCAATCGATAGAGTACCACAGTAGCTATCCATAGCAGTTGAGAACGAGAGATTTGGTTGAGAATGAACCTTGTGCCCTCCCTGTCTCGCTTTTGGGCGAAATCGTGTCACACCAAAGTGGGCGGAGCTTGTGGCCCCTAACCACAGTTTGTGAAAGATCGTGAACATACGAACTCGAAGGCAAATTTCAGTTCAGAAGTATTTCAGCATTTTCTCAAAGGGGCTAATCCAATAACATTTCTACTTCGCTTCCCTCTTAGTGTATCCTCTTCCTTCGTTCCCCGATCATCCGGAATAAGACTAACGAGAATCCGCAGACGATCCATTTGCAGAGAGGATTCTCACTTCGCCAGATAGCAAGACGTAACTCATTAGGTTGTGTGGATCAACATGGAACACCGCTCCACTAATAAGATATCATTAGGAAATGTGTCTCTACAGTATACCAGAGACGATGTGGATGAGAATTTGACAACGACCATGTTTATTCCGCTATCGTTGACAACATTATTCATGTTGTCTATCGTTTAATGCCGATGTCTGTGTTTTGGAGACTTGACTAGGCTTGATGATTCACTACACGACAAGACTTGATTTTTGCCTCTATTTGGTGCACTCATGATGTTATTTCAACCACTAAACAGCACGTTTGATGTTTTGAGCACGTCACGAAGAGATCGGAGAATCAATTGATATCTAATAAGGTTTCGCAGGAAATGTTCTCATCTCACATTTTCCACGTGCGGGGACCATTCAGCGCAAATTGCATCTATTTGTGTAGGTTCAAGTCGGCCTGAGACGAGATATAAATTGTTTATCAATGAATAAATCGAAGATAGAGAGAGAAGCTAGCGGAAAGCAAGGTGTGAGTTTGAAATTTCGATGTGATGTCTTCATTCCTTCACGTTCATCCGTCTGAAAACATCCCGCATTCCGAACAATATTTGATGTGCTTTTGGTTGGAAAATGTGTAGGTTCGATAGTTATTCCCCCAATGAAATAGATCATGCATTCGATTGCAATGAAATAACTCGTTCAGTGGAAACGCCAGTGACTTTCGTGGCGATCGAACGAGAATCCGTTGGACGCTCAACTGAGGATCCTGTGTGTACGGTGATGGGAAGATGGAAGAGACGGATAACAGCAATTCGAAAGCGAGTAATGAAGAATAGAACGAAAAATGCGTCGATTGAGGGGAAGATTGTAGTGGTTGAGAAGAGAACATTCCCGAAGGCGCCGAGGGAAATTCCTGCAAGTGACAGAACTTAATGGATCATAGTCTGTCTCAAACTTTCCATCCCTTAAAATGTGAATAATACGAATTCAGAAGAGAGAATAGAATAATATCATGACGATAGAAAAACTTACCTGTTATTGCGGGAAAAACGAGGACGGTTGCCAGTGGAGCGTAGGAAAAGAGCACGGGAATGGCAGTCTCAAAAATATTTACGTTACATGAGGAAAGAATTGCCGATCGTGGGCAAAAAACGTTTATTTCAGATCTTTTGATATTTCATGTAAGACACGTCTTCATAATAATTCTCTTTCGACATCATCTAAGATGACGCCAATCGACAGAGATCCCAACGTGTGAACAATTTGTACCTGAATAAGCAGAGCTTTGAAGAGGCCCATCTGCATCTTCCTTGTTTTGACTGTCAAGTGGTTATCGGATGACCTGAAAATCAATAATTCGATATATTGGCAGGTTTTGACATACCGAATAATGCCATTCGTCTTCCAAATGCAGTACATGATCACAGTGGCCGTTCCACCGAACATTCCGAGTAGCGAGAGAAGACCGACGACAGAGGGAATGTGCCATACCATCTCTCCTGTCACGGCATCCGGTCTCTGCAAGACATTTTAGATTGTATGAATTGCACGGAAGGGTCTCTCACCCTCACTGCAATCACTGTGAATCCTCTATTCGGATCCCGCAAATCGATTCCGTAGATGTCTTGAATTTCTTGAGGCACGAGTGAACTGACGATTATCGTTTCATTATTTTTATATGAGAATAAAGATACCGTGTCTCATTAGCCGGTGTGAATGCAATCGCGCATGTTCCGACAAATCCGGCAATGTAAAGAACGTAGATGAGAATGGCTAGAGACGTCCATTGCGTCCTACTCCAGTAGTCGGTGAATGATCGAGTTATTCCACTACAGAGATTGAGTATGATATCACACTACTGTTCGCTTCTTCTAGATTCCAAACAGACCTCGACACTGTTTTGTATCTGTAGACGTAGTGATAGGCGAGAACGAGAAACGTCTGATAGTACGTAGCGATGAATACAAGAGCGAAGATTGTGTCGAACGAACCTGAAAAAAAGGCTAAATATAATAAAACCAAAGATAGAAAAGACATACGTCCTCCTATAATCATCTTGCCATGTCGCGGGAAAAAGTAGAAACCGCTCGTTGTCATGTGCATGTACTGAAAATTTCGGGCTTTTACGGCCTTCACTCAGTTTTGGGAACACATACCGGCTGAAAGGCGGCATGGCCCGCACTCGTCATAATATCGCATAAGGCGAATACAGCCAACAACCATCGATACGGACCGATACTCGCAGATGTCGTTGTGGCGATGATGTAGAGAAGAAGACTATTCGATGCCACGGACAACGATGTCGTCGAGGCAAGGAAAGCAGAGTGGAAGGGATCCTCGTAGAACCATGAATACAAAGAGCTAGTCATCGAGTCTGCAATTGGACCTTTGGGGAAAATGGGAAAATTATGCAGAGAGCGCGAAAATGAAAGCCGGCGTGGAAATTGTGACAGCCGGGCAGGAGATGCAAAGAGTGAAGAGAGTGCAATGAGTGTCGGAAGCATGCCAGTTGGCAGACACATGTGAGCAAGGAGGATAATAATCCAGTCATGAGCGCACTTCTTTGCCTAATAGAGATTGCTTGAGGGCGCATCCTCAACGGGAGATAGACTGGCGAAAGGGAGGAGTGTGTCTGAATTAATCGCTTTCATAACAAGGAATGAGCGGAAGTGGGCAGGAAAGTCCGCTCTGGATGTAATATACAAATTGTTGGAGGACGTCACAACCAAGACAGTGACGACGAGCATGTTTTGGCGAGGATGTCAACTAATGAATCGAGAGATGAGAGCGGAAGGAAGGAATCAGCCAGTGATGATCAGATGACAGTGGTAATTATATTATTACATTATAATAATGAGCAGAACAGACGATGCGGATGACTTTTGCAAGGCATCTATGGGCATTACAGTATGAATGAGAAAGAAGAGACAGGGAGAGATAGTGGTATTCTACACAGAAAAGTGAAAGGTTCGCTCGGCACAGTGCATGGGATAATCAATCACACCTGAACACAAACTCTCACTCACACGAAATCATTCTTCTCAAGCACATGATTTTACCTACGGGATGGAAGAATTAGACACGAGACTGAACTTATCAATCTCAATGATCTCTTCTTCCTGGATGATAGATTTTTCGGACAGCTAAAGTTAAAATATGACGCGTATTAGTTAGAGTACGAAAAACTTGAGAAAAACATGAACCATCGAACACTGAAATAGATCGTCTGGTCATGAGTAATGGTCAGAAGACATCTCACGCCTCGATTAATGGATAAATCAGCCGTAAAGATCAAATGACTATAGATAATCAGGAAATGGAATAATGAAGCTTTAGACTTCCCTTGCCTTGCAGCTTTCAGAAATGAATGAATTAGAAGCGCGATTTTATCGAATTTCGAACCCGCTCCTTCATCAGTTCATTTTCAATTAACTACCATTACTATTTCTCGAAATTCATATTATTTTAAAGGTAATGCGGCATCAATATTTGGCAAGATGAGTTATCGATGCTAGGAGTCAACTCCTATGTTTTGTATTTTCGTTTAAACTTAAATACTTAAATACTTGATCGATTGTTTTTTTAATGATTTTGGCGTGTAGATCATGAGCGAGGGAGAGAATTGTACTCATGAGACGGCGCATGCAAAGCTTTTGAAAATTGACCACGCATTGATGCCTCCCTCCCTTTCAACACTATTTATTTCTCAAAACCTCAGAACAGATTGTGTGGAGAGCTGAGACTAGGACTGGTAAGTGAACGGTATTACGACAATTGAAGGCGCGTTTTCCCTCTCATCTCTTTATCTTTTTAACAATAAGAGTGCCCCTCTTTTTCTCTTCATGACGAGCGAAATGGAAACGGGGAAACCTCTCATTTTCCCTCTAACTCTTCATGAATAACACCGATTCATATTCACGTTAGAGCAAATGAAGAGTGTATCTCGAATTGTTAGATGTAAATAAAATACTAAAATACTTGTCGACACAGCACGAAAGACTTTTGCATTTTATCAAAGTTCTTGATTATTTCTCTTCAGTGGTTTTTCATTCTTCTTCATTTGCTTCTCTTCTCGTTTTCTTTCCTCATTCGCAACCATTCTCGCCATTTCGAAGATCATTTCAACAGCGAGCTGAGCTCCTCAAAATATAGTTTTTAAAAAACCACAAATTTTTACCAAAATGCACATAAACGACCAACCGTCGTCCTTTTCGCTTTCCAGCATTTCCTCAAATTTCCGTCCGTTCTCATCAATTGTCACAGATTCGTCGCGAATCGATGCGGACAGTTTCGCGAGCATTTCCGGAACCTCAAAAAAACTAATTTGTGTATTCTACCGGTATCTCTTTGTCAGTAGCAATCAAGTTAACCTTTTGTACGGATCGTTTCGTCCTTTTGAGAATCACATCAAGAAAAGCAACAGAGAAGGACGAGAAATGGATTATGTGCTTCTCAAATTATGTTGCTCTTTCAAATTATAGAGATTATGAACCTTAATGTCATCCTTGGAAGCGAGTTGACGGTCGAAATCAAACGATCGTCGATGTTCCTCCATTATCTTGCGAATAACGACCGCAGAGCCGATGCGAGACTGCATGAAATAGATAGTTCATCTGTTTGAAACTACAATGTTCTCGTTCTCCGCACTATTATTCATGCACAGAACGAGTGAATGCACTCCAATGAAATTACCTCAAATATCTTCTCCACTCTCATCTCAATTTGCTGTCTCGTCAACTTGACATCTCTCATTGACCCCTCGATTTCATTGAAAGTAGACACAAGACCATACTCAAAATTCTCGAGATGACTGAAATGTTTATGAATCGCAACTGTGAACTGTGAAAAGCGAAATTGTTCACCGTAGCAGCGAACTCTTTTCCTTGCGTTTCAACTCGTGTTCCACTGCCCATTGCTTCTAACAAGGAAATGTGATAATTAGTTGGATGGGCCCACTGAACCTCCATTCCCTTCTCCTTCGCCCACACACCAATCTTATCCATCAACTCTTTTTCTGTTACGTCTTTGTTCTCTCGATTTATTTTCATGAATTCTTCCCGAAGCTTGGGAGAGAGATCCCGAGTGAAATCTGTCTAAAAGTGTATTCAAAAACAAAAATGCTAATGAACGTACCGCCATAAGGCTTAGCATACTGAGAAGTAGTACGATTAAAGAGCGGAACATTTTCGGAAATGCAGTGGACTAAATGCCTTTTATACTCGTGGGAATTCTGACGTGTCCTTCCCGCAATGCAATTCTGTTCTATTCGTTCACAGCTTATACAATTTTATTAATCAATAATGATTTTATCGATCAATTTCGGCATTTATATATTTTCTAGGAAATTCTCTGTATCGATGGGCGATTTGCATTCCCCGCCTGTCTGTCTCTCTGATTTGAATCTTGTACGCGCTTCAATTGAGTAATAGATAGTATGGCATTTCTTGAAAAATTAATTTTCTTGAATTTCTTCCAAAATCTGTTTTTATTCGATAGATCTTCACGGCGAAAATGACTATGAGAGGGTCGAGCACGAGGAAATTGTGAGCGAGAACGAGACGAGATTTGGGAAAAGCATTCACTCCTGATTTTTGAATTCATTCCTGAATTATAAAATTTTGTTTCGCACCAGTTCGTACCATTGGAAGTGCGATAATCGCACAGGGAGCAAATACGAAGAAAAAGAGGAATGATCATTTGAGAATATCTAGTACGAGTACGAGTAGTTATTGAGTGCCTACTCCGTGATGAGTATAGTCAGAAGATTTTCGTACACTACGGATGAATTACAAACCTGGATGATGAGAATCTGAGATGTTTTGTACGCGCGCTCCGAGTAATCGTTATTTCGCATACTCGAGAACCCCGGATAGAAATGTTTCAGAGATTTTTAACTTTCGGTCAGTGCTAGCCTTTGTTCGATTCTTAGGCAAACGGCTTCATATTTTACGAATATTAAACGCAATTGCTTCCAGGGAGCTCAGCCTCCGTGGTGGTCCGTGGTGTGCCTCCGTGGTGCCATCATTTTTAAATGCAAGATTGAAGATATTTGTTCAGCGAGAAGCATCAATAAGTACGAATTTTATTGAGAAAGAAGATAGGAATGAATGAATCCGGAATAAATCATAAAATTTAGAATGGAGGTCCGTGCTGACCCATCTGTTGCGGTCCGCCGTGGTGCATTCCCGGCTGAAATATCATGAGATAAGGGGAAGCAGTATGATAATCAGAAATAAATTAGAGAGGATGTGTAGGAATTTGGTATGGCAGCCAGTGTCAAAGTTTGTACTTGACAAATGGATGATGCATGCAAACAGGGGATGTTGTTTTTGCAACAAAAAAAACAACTTGCCTGAAACTCCTGTTGTGCATTAGGTCCTTGGATGACGAGCACTCCGTGCTGACCGGGAATAACGACTCGATTCGGGTCGCCACCGAAACCTCCCTGCATAAATCCCTTTTCACTCTAATTCTTCCACAAATTTTAGATACAATAGATTATAAAAAAAAAAGTCTTGAGGAAAAATAAAATGTTGCTAAAATATTTTTCTACGATACAAATATGAAACAGGCAATCACAGTACTAACTGGCTGGGGCATTCCTTGATGATGATGTGGGTGTTGTTGTGGGAATCCCTGATGTGGTCTTCCCATCATCTGAGCACCTCCGAATGGCACTCCCATCTAAAATCGATTTATTTGACCAATCATTCATTCATGAAAATTTAAGCAATTTAAAGAAAAAATGAAGAATAGAAGCTCGATAATTCATTCGAAATCCAAAATGGTACCTGTTGTCCCGGGAATCCTCCTTGTTGCATGGGCTGCATTCCACCGTATCCCATCTGCTGCTGTGGCTGCATCATTCCTCCCATTCCCGGCTGCATCTGTTGTCCCATTGGATAGCCTCCTTGGAAGGGCTGCTGTTGTTGCGGTTGCTGCAAATTAAGTGATTACCAAATTAATGATGTTCAGATTTTTTAAAATTCGAAATCTAATGTCTCACCCACTGTCTCGATCCGGTGCCAGTATAGTCGATTGGCATCTGGTACGCTTCCTGGAACAGGAAAGTTTGATTCCAATTATCTTTGATTTCTGCGTACGATTGTAATCCCAACCTTTGATTTGTAAGGCAACCATCAAAGCAGAGCTCACGTTTCTAGTTCGTGAAAAAATATTAAATTAATTAAGAGAATCATCACATTCAATTTTCAATTTGTATAATTAATAAATATACTGTAGACTATCCACTTACTCTGGAAGGGTAGATCATATGCACGGGTGGAGTACTGTCGTAATTGCCGTCTCTATGGAAGATTCGATTCAAGAAGGCCATCGATAAACTCGGGAATGAAGTGACTGATGAAGAATGGCTTCCATTCTCTTCTAAACTTTCCCTTCAGTGTTTGCACTGACTCACTCATTGTCTCATCTCTCTCAATTTCAGCACAGTTCAGGATCGACTTTGGTTGCTGATCACACAAACAAACGACTCCCTACTACTGAAGATTCTAGATTCACTCTGCACATTCAACTCAAAAATAAACGTAATCAGTAGAAACTGCGAACACTTTGAAAAAATTTAAAATCGTATTTGAATATTCACACATAATTGGAAATGTGAACAAATGTGAACTCGCATGATCTCTGCCGCATGACCCAACGGCCACCTTTGGGGACACAATCATATTCCAAACCAAGTTGATCAGGGGAATGGGAGAGAAATGTGTGATTGTCGTGAATAAAAGGCTTTTCTTCCTCAGTTGATCTGTTATTGGGTTTTCGTAGGAGCATCTCTTCTCATTTTCGTGCAATGCCCTTGTTAGTACCTTCCATTCTCCTCGATTTTCGCCTTTTAAGCGCATACTCTGGGGCCTTCAAATCGGTGTTAGTGCGTTGAGTTATGCCAAGCCCTGCCGGATCTGCTCGATTCTTACATGATTGGCCTCATATGAGGCTTCACTCTTATCAATGGGAGTCAGGGCTCTGTGTAATATTAATTGATTTTTTAACACGGGCCACTACGACATTTTTTACGATGGCTTGTAACTGACTGTCTTCATTTAACACACTCTCTCGGCCGACCGGATGGTGAGAGTGTGTGAAATGAAGATGCGAGGGGGGGGGGGGGAATTGGTTAGTCTGAACACACGTCAACCTTAATTATTGCTTCTTTTTTCGCAGTATTCTGACAGCTGCGTTAATTTTTTTTTAAATTGAGCTCACGCAAAATTCAATCCACCAGCATCATTTTTTTTAAATATAGACTTCTCTTATATTATTCTTCAAAGCACACACATGTTCCTCTGAAAAAGTAAATAATAGTTTTTATTTTGTCTGCTATTTTATGATTTTGTGTTAAATCTCTAGTTCGCTGATCATAATCTCATGGTCTCTTAAAATGAATTTGTGGGAGCTGATATTGTCGAACTTTAGATCTATTTATGAAAATTTCGCGGAAACTAATGCGGATTATGTAAGTCATTTCATATATTCTGACGAACAATACACAATACGATTATAATATATGGCGAATAATGAATAGCTATATTTAAAAAATTCAGATACTCTTCACTGGATCGTGCGCAATAAACGTTGTATACTACATTATTATGCTGATGAGACCGGGCCTATGTGTGAGAAATATTCATACTGTTCGCATAGTCGTTTGTTTACGGCACTCTACTGTCAGCTGCCCTGAGTAGTAGGGGCCAGTCCGGGCCGGATTGTTTTTAAGGGGGAACCAACCTGGACTGTATCTAAAACCGCTGAGAAAAGTAAGGGTCATTATTTTTGACCAAGACACTCTGATTTTATTCGATTCTTACGTGCGCTTCGCATAATTAAAAACTCAAACCAATTCAGCAAAGAATTGACAGTGGAAATGTTCGGGAGCGACCCGCGCAAATTCGAGTGAGTTTTCTCATGTGTGCAAATCATGAAATTACATACATTTCAGTGGATTCGAAGAGAAATGATCGTTCATCACATTCTCTGTACATTTTCCGCGCTCCTGGGACGAAATATTATCCTACTGGTCGTTAATCTTATATTGGATGCGCAAAGAATAATATGGATGTTAGTTTCAATTTAACTAGAATGATTTTTATCGCTCACTGCAGAATAAGAACCGGATTCGACAGCGATGATAAACTGATTGCATACCTTGCCTATATGTTCCTCCTTTATGTTCTCTGCTCGATACTTTGTTCGTACGTACTATGCTTTGCCACGGACTGCGTGCCATCTTATCCCACTTACAAGCAATTGCTTGCTGACGGACTTGCTTGATAATGATTTTCCTTCGCATTCATTGTCTTGTATACTGTTGCTCTTTGAACAAATTTGAACACACCTTTTCATCTATTCCGCACAAAATCAATAAGGTTTGGTAGATATGCTTGGTAGGGCGAACTGCTGCGATATTTGCAGTCAATGAACTGCTTACAAATGTGATCTTTGTCCTGCGACGCAATCTTTTTTTAGTCAAAGTGCTGGGGACGCTAATTCAAATATTTCAAAAGTTCTAGAGTAGGCAAAAGTTCAACATCATGTATAAACATTATATTTATTGCGCATTTGAGAGGTTTTTGAAAGCTATTTTTCAGAAAAAGTTTGCAATGATTTTGAAGAAATTCTCTCGTTTCTGTGAGCTGTCTGATGAATTATTCGAAGGAACAACAGATAATTAGATACGTAAATCATTCGACAAATAAATGGTTGAAAATGGTTTTAAAAAATTTACTCTGAACAAATCACAAAATTGAGAGTTTAAATCCAAATTATCGAGAATCGAGGCGGAGCGAGAGAGACGCGCTGATCGTTTTCCCGCCAAAATGGTGTCTAAGCGTGAGCCGACACGAGAGAGAGGGGCAGGGGAGGGGGTATATAAGGGCGAGCGAGGGAAGCGACTCTTCATCTCACTCGAGCTATCAAGTGCAGTCATGTCCGGACGTGGAAAGGGAGGCAAGGGACTCGGAAAGGGAGGAGCCAAGCGCCATCGCAAGGTTCTTCGCGACAACATCCAGGGCATCACCAAGCCCGCTATTCGCCGTCTCGCCCGCCGTGGTGGAGTCAAGCGTATCTCTGGACTCATCTATGAGGAGACCCGTGGTGTCCTCAAGGTGTTCCTTGAGAACGTGATCCGTGACGCCGTCACCTACTGCGAGCACGCCAAGAGAAAGACTGTCACCGCCATGGACGTCGTCTACGCTCTCAAGCGCCAGGGCCGCACCCTCTACGGATTCGGTGGATAAGTCCTCTGATCCCGACGAGTGCTTCCGCGAGTGCAAACCCCAGAACCCAACGGCCCTCTTTAGGGCCACAATTATATTCCAAACCAAGTTGATCTCGTATTATCACCGTTTAATCGGTGCATTCTCTGTTCTATGCTTGAATAAAGTGGTGGATTCGATTAGAGTGTCGACAATCGGAGGGGAAGGAATACGACTAAGGGCTAGAATCACTTATTTCCGTCCCGTTTTTACCTAGAAATTCATTCATACGGTGAATGCGGATCTGAAAATCTCTTGTTATCTGGCTGTATCCATTGACTCAGTTTCTCATACGTTCAACCAGTTTAGGATCTCAATCGAATCGGTGTTAGTGTGTGAGCAGAAATAGGAGACGCGCGTTTTCCCGCCGAAAAAGAGGCGGAGCGTGCCCTCGCCAGGACTGTGCATATAAGCCGGGGGTGGGAAACTCTCCTTTATCGCAGTTTAGCAACCGCAATGGCCCGTACCAAGCAGACCGCCCGCAAATCGACCGGAGGAAAGGCTCCCCGCAAGCAGCTCGCTACCAAGGCAGCTCGCAAGTCGGCCCCCGCCTCGGGAGGAGTCAAGAAGCCCCACCGTTACCGTCCCGGTACCGTGGCTCTTCGTGAGATCCGTCGCTACCAGAAGTCCACGGAGCTGCTCATCCGCAAGCTCCCCTTCCAGCGTCTGGTCCGCGAGATCGCCCAGGACTTCAAGACCGACCTCCGCTTCCAGTCGTCCGCCGTGATGGCCCTCCAGGAGGCCGCCGAGGCATACCTCGTCGGACTCTTCGAGGACACCAACCTTTGCGCCATCCACGCCAAGCGAGTGACCATCATGCCCAAGGACATCCAGCTCGCCCGCCGCATCCGTGGAGAGCGTGCTTAAGCCGTGCGCTTGAACAGCCGCCAACCTGAACCCAACGGCCCTCTTTAGGGCCACAATCATATTCCAAACCAAGTTGATCAGGGGAATGGGAAAGAAATGTGTGATTGTCGTGAATAAAAGGCTTTTCTTCCTCAGTTGATCTGTTATTGGGTTTTCGTGGGAGCATCTCTTCTCATTTTCGTGCAATGCCCTTGTCAGTACCTTCCATTCTCCTCGATTTTCGCCTTTTAAGCGCATTCTCTGGTGCCTTCAAATCGGTGTTAGTGCGTAAGTAGAAATGAGGGACGCGCGTTTTCCCGCCAAAAAGGGGCGGAGCGTGCCCTCGTCAGATCCAGCCTATAAGCCGCGCGCTATAGCGAGTCCTTTACCACATACTTTGTGACAACTCTCGACATCATGCCGCCCAAGCCGTCCGCCAAGGGAGCCAAGAAGGCCGCCAAGAGCCAGAAGGCCGTCCGTACCGGAGACAAGAAGAGAAGAAAGTCAAGAAAGGAGTCCTACTCGGTCTACATCTACCGTGTCCTCAAGCAGGTGCACCCCGACACCGGAGTTTCCTCCAAGGCCATGTCGATCATGAACTCTTTCGTGAACGACGTCTTCGAGAGAATCGCCGGTGAGGCTTCTCGTCTCGCTCACTACAACAAGCGATCGACCATCTCTTCTCGCGAAATCCAGACGGCGGTCCGCCTAATCCTGCCCGGAGAGCTTGCCAAGCACGCCGTCTCTGAGGGCACCAAGGCCGTCACCAAGTACACTTCTTCCAAGTAAATCCGGCAACGGATGAGCTTGCGTCGATAGTGACCACCCAGAACCCAACGGCCCTCTTTAGGGCCACAATTCTATTCCAAACCAAGTTGATTTTCCTGTCTTGATGGATAAACAATAGCCTATTATTGTCTGTTGCGGGGATATTCGTGGGTTTCACTGTTTTCATCGTTCTTTCTCGGCCACTCTAAATCTCTAGTATTCGCTATTGACGAGAAAAAGTGCCTTTTGCACTGGCGAAGGCATAGTCTCTAAGCATGAAAAATGGAGTTAGTGCGTGAGCCGAAATGAGATACGCGCGTTTTCCCGCCAAAAAAGGGGCGGAGCATGCCCTCGCCAGTCGGTGAATATAAGCGATGCTCTCCTCCACACTGGACGCTTTGAACGAGCAATCTACAGTCAACTATGTCTGGACGCGGAAAGGGAGGAAAGGCGAAGAGCGGAGGAAAGGCCAAGTCCCGCTCATCTCGTGCCGGTCTGCAGTTCCCCGTGGGACGTCTCCATCGCATGCTGCGCAAGGGCAACTACGCCCAGCGTGTCGGAGCAGGAGCCCCGGTGTACCTCGCTGCCGTCCTCGAGTACCTCGCCGCTGAGGTTCTTGAGCTCGCTGGCAACGCTGCCCGTGACAACAAGAAGACCAGAATCAACCCCCGTCATCTCCAGCTCGCCGTCAGAAACGACGAAGAGCTGAACAAGCTCATGGCTGGAGTGACCATCGCCCAGGGAGGTGTCCTGCCCAACATCAACTCCGTGCTTCTTCCCAAGAAGACCGCCGGAGACAAGGAGTAAACCTCTGTCTGGCTGCTCAACACAGCTAACCTGAACCCAACGGCCCTCTTTAGGGCCACAATTCTATTCCAAACCAAGTTGATTACCTCTGATCGAAAGGTCTAGAGTATCGTAGATACTTATTTGAATAAAGCATGAGTGATCTGCATGTCGGAAAATCAATGCGTGTTGAACGAATCTTTAATCCAATCTATAAGGAGCGGGAACGTGGTATTCGGGAACGTAGGATAGAATATTGCCCAAAAATTATTTTCAATTTTCAACTCAATTCTTTTCTGATAACTTTCTTTTAGCTTCAATATACATTTATTTCAGGCAAATAAGGAACGCATTTCACAACGGGGTAGTGGATAGAAGGCATAGAAACGTTATCACCAGTGCCGCATCGGACAAATGTTATGTGAAACTACTTGAATGTTCAATCAATTAAACAGTAATCATTAATTACAGTAATCTACAGAGGGGGGAATGGGAACGGGTGTCGAGATGGGTCAATCTTGAGACTACAGACCGAGTGTCTTCACTGCTTCTTCGATTTCCGTAGCCAGTTCATCAGCATCCTTCTGTGAGTATGCCTCTGCATAGACACGAACGATGTTCTCAGTGCCCGAGGGTCTGCAATGGCCCCGTAAAAATAATCACAACAATTCGGACGACTTTTTGTCAGATTTTCACAATGCAACTCGTTTTTAAAGTTTGTTCTCATTGTTGAAGATGTTCATAGTTCCGAAAAGTATTCAAAACGTGAATAATTCCCACAGGCTCAGTTATCTCACCTCACGAATGCTCTAGCTCCATCTCTCTTCTCAAGAAGGAAATTGATGTCCTCCTGAAGATCGGCCGGAACCACAAGGGAAGTCTCGTCTTTAGTCGTGCGGAAGCGAGAGCGATCGATCACCTGGAGAGTGAGAGAATTACAGGAATCACGGTAATGAAGCCAAAAAACAACTATTAACACACTAGTCACGTCTTACTCTGGAGTGATACCACAACTTGAAATCAAGCAAATCCCACAAGTTGCCATCAAGCTTGGAGGCAACTTGTGGGAAATGCTTGATTCCAACTTGTGGGCACGGGGCAAGAATACTGTACTTGATTCCAACTTGGAAACTTGTATCTAATTGATTCCAATTTATGGGAGCACACCGCAGTTATCAGCATAGGGCTACTTTATCCCTCATTGTAATAAAAAAAGCACACACGGTGATCGAAACAGTAGGTGCTCAGCCAAAGATTGGATATTGCATTACTTACAGGGACTTTGATCTGCTTGCTGGGCGCATCCTCGTACATCGCAGCCCAGTCCTGAACCGTCCAGTCGTAATGTCTATAAGAAAAAATGTTTAAAATCAGTCGCCGATAACAGATCGTCTACCGTATACCTGAGAATGAGTTCGACTGCAAGAAGATCGGACATGGCGTCCCCGACGACCTTGTTGATCACACGGCTCATCAAACGAAGACGAATCGCAGCCTCCTCAGTCCTCCTGCAAAAGGTTAGGTGTGGTCAGTGTATTCAATCTACTTACTTTTGCATTGCCATTATCGGAGGGATTCAGTAATCAAGCGATCTCGAAGAACGGTATAACATACTTGTCGAGGGTATCGAAGAATTTGTCCGAGAAGGTAACAGTTCCATGTCCATTCGCCTCGAAGTAGATAGCGCAATCGTACTTGGATGCCTCGTGATGGAGATGCTTCACTCCTGTCGGCACGAACTTCGGAGTCACACTCTGAACGGATAGAATTATTATATTGCCACGGATTACTGTAATTATATAAAACTACATAATTTGGTAAACTAAAATGAGGCGAATGGAAACGATCGACAAACAAACAAGTTCATGTGGCCCAAAGAGAAATATATTTTTTTAAATGTTTGACTTTTTTTAAATCGACACCAGAGCGATCGTTCCAATATCATTCGGTTCTAAAGTTTAGAAACTAAATTCCCAATCTCACAATACACCAATTTCGTCTTCCTTTCCTATCCACTCACCAGTTCCTCCTTCATGTACTTGCTCGAATTTCCATTGGCGTACGCTGTTTGAACAATGGCGAACGAGATATCGTCCATCTTCAACTCGGCCAGATGCTACAAGGAACAAAATCAATTATCGATCGAAGGATCTACTGTTGTCTGTAATCTACAGTACGACGGAAAGTACCGTACATCCTTGTAGAACTTGGCGATGAGCAGCGCGATTTTGTCTCCATCGAGCAGTTCGATCTGACGAGAAAATCAATAATTACATACTGTCATTAATTCCAACCTTTCCATTGTCCTTCTTGTAGAAGTAGACGAGTCGATCGGCGTCACCGTCAAAGACTGCACATCTGAATAATCAATTATTGATCGATAGAAGGACGATGACTACCGTATACCTCTCATTGGCCACGATTGATTCGAATCCTGCAGGCGCTTCGCGAGATATTTTCACGAAGTCAGCACCACACTGAAAAATCCATTTAGCACCGTGATTCAATGAATGATACCGTATCCCTTCCATCGTATACCTTGTGATTGAGCTGACCCTGTTCATTGTGGAACTGAATCGAGAGAGCGTCGGCCGGAAGCTTTCTGGAACATCGTCGATTGACAAACACCATAGACGGGTCAAGTGCTCACGCTGCCAGATTGCGCATCTTGGGTGCTCCGATGCCGTTGGCGCAATCGATGTGCAGCTTGGTCGTGTAATTCTTAGTCGCCGACAGTCTCTGCAATTGACGCAATATCATTATCAAATTACACGGTGTAATAGGGATGTCTGACCAATTCCAAATACCCAATTACTTTTCTCCACATATTGGGAATTGAATTGTCATCACTAATGTGTAACCGTAATTCGAAAACAACATTATATACTAGGGAACGTACTTCGTACAGATCCTTGAAGTAGGATGAGAAGTGATTGTAGTAGTCTTGCTCCGTCGGTGGTCCGCCTGGGAGGTTATTGTATGCATGCACCAAGAAGTGCAGCTGCGGAGTCGTCAGCAAGCCTCAAAACAAATTATATTATTTTGACAATCGATAAAATCGATCGACAATCAGGATAAATGTGCTTGAGGATGAGAAAAATATTCTGCTCTCTCGACAAGTGATAAAGCATAGTTAATGGACAAGTGTGTAGTCCCCATTCCTCTTACTCACCACAATCCTTGAATTGAGTCCTGAAGATGCCGACTCCCTCTTGTACGGCCTCCGTCAGATGGACTCCCGATGCACGTGTATCCCTTCCGACGAGTACTATCGAGGACGGAGAACCGACGGGAGGATCGTTCAGCTGTACAAGACATGATAAAAATATAAATTAATCCATTTCTTATTTCCTTTCCTTTCATTCATTTTTCATTTCTCATTCCTTATTTCGAAAGTTATGTAATAGGAAAACACAGGAAATTCATCCGTATCTGGTTATAATGAACCATGAAATAATTGTCATTTTGACCATCGTGTACCTCTGTCTCGAGTGCGCGTACGCCCGTTGCGAATTCATCATCTTTGGCGTTAATGAGCTGAGTGGCGTGATCCTGCAACGATCAAATATAAAAATCGATATCTAATTAAGTGTACCGTACCTCCCACTCTTCAGCAAGCATCTCTCCATTTGGATCGATAATCTTCACTCCATTGTCGTACTCCGGATTGTGAGAGGCAGTGATCATCACACCGATCGCCTTTCCCGATGTCCTGAAAGCGAAAGAGCCACGGTACAATCGATATAAGCCTACATTTTAAAATTCGGTCTGTGAAAACGTTTTTTTTGTTGTTTTTTTTCGTTTGGCAAATATTTATGCCAAAAAGTATTTCATATTAGACCGCACATTTTGATTATTCTGGGTTAGAATGTTAAAAAAGCTAACACAAATTATGGGTTTGAGAACCTAATTGCAAGTATTCGCCCCATGACGTTAATCCAATCGTTAAAGACATAAGGCTGAACCATCCCTAAAATCCTCTTACAATACTACCTATTGTTTATCTAGTGTCCTTTTTTGACAAACTATTGGAGCAGAAAAGCTTATAAAGCAAGTAACGTGAAGAAATAGTTCAAATTTGCAGCGCACCATAAGGTTTAGAATGGCTGTAAAATATTCGGGACGGACCGCACCCACTCGGGTACAAGTAAACCCAAAGAAAAATATATATTCATTGAATTGACATAGAACTACTCAATACAAATTCACCCAGCTACTACCAGGTAGAGAATGATCTAAAAAGAAGACTATTGCCGGTGGATCGGGTCAAAAATGAGTAAGTAAGTCACGAAACAGTCAAGAACGCAAAGGAATCTAACTCTCTCCTAACCATGTGTGCCAAGCTGCAACCAACCGAGTTACAAACAGCACGACCCTCTACTCCTCCGCATTCAAAACCGTCATGGCACGGTGCCAATGCCAAATTGGCGGCGCGGTAGGACTCGCGGCGAGACTCATCACCTATTGCAAAATCAGGCCCGTCAGGCAAGAAATGCGCGAAATTAAAGTGCTGGAAGAAAGCCAAACACAACTGCCCCCAGAAAATACGGTAGAAAGCCCAAACCTACAGTACTTATCTCGGAAAAAAATTCCGAAATTTGAATTTGGCTATTGAACGGAAAGATGACCGCAGTTTGGAATGGTTCTCCAAGTGCGAGCCGCGTTGGCCAAATTGGCGCGTTGGACGTCGTTTTTGGGAGAGTGAATGCGGAGGAGCGTAGGGGTTTGGAGGGTCGTGAAACAGGCAACGTATGCACTTATAATAAATTATTTAATCACTTCTTTTATTATTAAAACGACTGACCGTGCGCGCAGACTGGCGAGATATCCGACACGATGGGCGATGAAGCTCATGCGATCAGAGTGCTCGCGGAAGCCAGCAGTACCGTACGAGAAACGAGTATCCGGGGGATCGATAGGTCTGCACAAACATTTGTATGAATACGATAATACTTCATTGTTGGCAATTCACAAGGAACTCACTTGTGGTTTCCTAGATGGTCGGTGTTTCCGGTGCGAGTGAACTGTCTCGGAACGATCACGGGCATCTTATCCGCCATTCCTGCTGCAATTGGAAACATGAAACACGGCTAAACAAACATGATAGACAGAACTAATATTCCTAAACTCCTAAATAATGAATAATGGACTGCTTATGTATTTTTATACTATTTTACTTGTGGGGGCCAATCCAAAGGGGGGTTGCTTATCAGAAGGGGAGGGCGAAGCGCGCTGCGAAACTGGGCTGTTATGAGCGAATGATAAGCTGTCTAAATATATCAAGGAAGCATAGTAGTGCGCATAGATGACACAACACCCGAAGTAAACATTGAAATGACACGTGGAAAGGGCAATACAACACACGTACCCATGGTTCGATGAGGATATCCGGAGGAGCGAGGTGTAGGCTAATTAGGGAACAGTCGAAGTGACCGAGTGAAGGGAGAAGAGAGCGCGTGCAGATCATTGCAGCCGCCTATCACAGAACGGGGAGAGATCGATGGGAAGCGCGAGGGAAAATCGAGCTACTGCGGTAAAATAAATCACTTATTGGTTCTCTTGGAAGTTTGCCAGCGTGTGCCAAGTGGTGCGGCGCGTGTGCCCTTTCACCGAGGTGCGCATATTTCAACGTAGCGGCGCGCACTTCCTTACACTATCGTTGCTTACCACAGTAATCGTACGATTCCGTTCGAAAGAGCTCCGGAAGAGATAGTCTCTTTTCTTGAGTGTGAGAGAACGTAACCGCTCGTTTTCTATCCATCCTTGAGGAGTGACTGTTATTCCCACTGAGTGAATCGTTGATTTCTCCCTCTTGTCTCACGATAACAAGTTATTTCCGTGGGAATATCTAGAAGGGGTCTCATGATTGCCCAATAATATTTTCAACGAAGTGTGGGAACTATCTCCCAATTTTCCTTGACATAATTCTTGTGTGTACAGTGAGTACTTCTTTATCGCACAATATTGAGAAAACTTGGATAAAATTGCACAACAAACAACGTTCAGTTTTGACCGAAGCATACTATGACAACGATTACTAGCGAACAATACGGTAAGGATACACTCTGAGGTAAATTGTATGACCAATTCGAGATGCTATTTGCACAATTATGAATAAATAGTTGATTGCTTGGACGATGTGACACGGTTGATACTGATTGCCAATTACGGTAGCTACTCTCTAGAAGGTGGTAAGACCCTTGGGTGCGATTAGATCGAGCATTGACTTGAACAGTTCGAGTCCGAAAGGAGTGTCGACCTGAAACAACCGGTTTGGGCATACTCTCAGTGCCGGTGTGTCTGTGACAAGAATATGGAAGCTAACTTACAAAGCTATTGTCGGACTTGCCGAAAACGGAAGTCCATAGGTCACGCACTCTGTTGATTGCCTGAATAATCAAGTTACCAAAAGGTTCATCAACTTTCCTTCAACCGTATCCGTCAACAATACAGTACTGTACTCACTCCAAAGTACGTGTTCTGAATGCCATGAGAATGGACTGAGGTGTGACATGAAGCGTATACTCCGCCCACAATAATCTTTCCGTTCGATGTCATCGGAGCGTAGATTCCCTCTTCGACAACCCGATCTGCCTTCATCACACGCACCTAAACAACGGATTGTGGTTGCGGTGATTTCCCGGTTCTCTTCAATTTCCGGCTCCCACTCACTTCTCGCACGTTCTCTCCATCCACAGTGTACAAGCAGTCACCCTCGGACACCTCCTCAGCGTACACTGCAAACCGACTCACTGCGCCAACGGACATTGTGCGGCCGACGTTTGAGCAATCTCCCTGAAAGTCGATTCTCATGATTTTCCGGCTCTGATCATTTTCCTGCTCTTACCTTGTAGATGTAGTGCTGTGCGGTGAGCTTGATAGTGCGGCCGTCCTCGGTCTCGAAGCGATGGAACTCGGCCATCTGTAGATAGAGCCGTAATTTGCAGAAGGCCGTCAAATAACAGAACCGTGGTTCAGAAACTTACGGTTTCCGGACTGCGATGCAGCCAGAATGTGACGGGCACGTGAACGATGTCAGTGGGAGTGAGAGACATGACAAAGTCCTGAACAGAAGATGAGAATTAGCTATCAGTTCACACAAAAACTGTCGTTCGAGTCCGCGCAATATTGAGTCATCACATGTTGTGACAGTCCTTGCAAATAGGCACGAGGTCGAATCAATGCATACAAATGACTAAATAATAGCCACTCACATCTTTCTCCAATTGATCCATTCTCTTCTCACTTCCATCAGCCATTTGCACAGTCATATCACGAGAGAAGCACAGGAAGAATCCACCCGACTGAGCAGCCACAGGGAACTGAAAGGAAGACTTTCTCAGTGGTATCCAACCAATCCTTGTGTACAATTGGTACGCGGAAGTATATTCTTTTCTATTAGGGCTGTCAGAAAGATGTCATCACATCACCTGACCTCCTCATGCTCTCTCGCAATTCTCATCCTCGAAATAACACGAGTAATGAAGAGACGGATTCTTCATCCGTTCATCTCTAGTCAGAATACTCAGAAGTGCAAAATTGTACTAACGTATCCAGCCTGAGCAGCGACGGGTGCGACGGCGGCTCCAGTGAACTGAGGAGGAGGGAAGAATTGAACGGGAGGCTGAGGAGGAGGAGGAGCAGGAGGGAGAATCGGCTGCTGCAAGGATCATCCATAACATGATAATGGATAATCATTGATTATCTTTGAAACAACAGCTTAGAGAACAAAAGGGCGGATTTGAGAGGAAAATAGAATAAATCAGTGAATGGAGTCCGTTCTCGTCCATCTCTAACCTGATTGAACTGAGTGCCTGGAGGAAGCTGTACTCCATCGCCTCTCACGATCTCCTCAATTACACCATTCTCCTCGAACGACTCACGATGCACATGCTGCAATGCACATTTTGATTAGCGACCTTTTGTAAATCGCAGAAAGCACGACACACCTCGCGAGAGTGGGAGTGATGCTCGTGAGATCCGGAATGGGATCCGTGAGAGTGAGATCCATGTTGATGACTTCCTCCATGTCCCTGTCCACGATGTTGAGGAGGAGGAATTGGCTGATTTACGGATTGAAGAGGGTCCTGAGAGAGATGAAGTTGATTACGGTAGGTCAATTATTGATCGATCACCTGGTAGGCACGAGGAGCGAATCGAATATCACCGTGCTCCGGCTTAACTTCTTTCTCGTAATCGTCTGGAAAATAAACAATATTTTCGCCCTTTCGTGTCATATCTTATTCTTCCATTGTCCACGATAAGGAAGTGCTAGGCATTGGACATAAATTCAGGTGATTACATTTTTTTCAAGTAGTGAAAGTGTGTGGGCTGAAGCGGCAAGGATATCTTTCCCTTGCAGGGCAGTGATTAATCAAAGTGCGATCCGTCACAGGGAAGCAGAAGATCGTGTGAGGATGAATAGCGGACCAGGACGAGTTCACAAGAGCAAACATTTGATTTGATTTAACTACCTAATAACCCCTAATGAATGGGACTTGCTTAGTGATCGGAATATACTCACTCGATGGCCCAGGAAGTGGTCCACAAGCAAATCGACGAATGGCTACGTCGTATTGGATCCTGATGAGATTGAATTAATTTGGAAACCGAGTCATTCTTGTTTTCATGTGTATTAGAATTATTTTGAAACGTAGTGTAAATCTCACGATTGATCGTAGTTGACAGTCTTGGTTACATCGGAGATGTAGTCGAATGCATACTGGACGCCCCCAGAGATCACCTCAACATTTCTTATTTCCATCATTCTCCTGCTTCACAATGAAAAATACGATTATCATGCCATTTCTAGTTTCTTAAATCTTATTTGATGCAGCGTTTCATTGCGAGTGGCCGAGATAGATAGTAACTAGAAAGTCATGGTACCTCTCCTCCCACTACAATTTGTCCTCCTCCCACAGTAGCCACTCCTCGATCCTCCGATGACGAAGAGCTTCATATACGCAACAACGAAGGGTCGTGCTGGAAAGAGGCACACTTCCTATCGTTGTGTACGCATCGAATATCCCCATCCGAATCTACGAATAGCTTAACGTATAATTCTCTACTTACGGATAGGCAGAAATGTTGAGTAGAGGTGCAATTCCTCCAACCCACGAGTTACTGCCAGCACAGGACGTAGATCCGAATCCGGGCTCGCAGTGCTGTAGATGGTGTGATAAGCATGATCTCAGATCGTTAACGATCAGGTAAGATTGAAGATCACATCTCTTCATTCCTCAATTTTTCACTTTGCTGACTGATGAAAAAGCAGTAGAAATGAAGAAATGAGTTTTTCATTCGAATGACCGAATTTTCTCTATTTCGCCCTCAACTACCATCTCCCACGAAATTACTGGCACTCTATGTCCATTTCTCTTGCATCTCTTCACAACAATCAGCTAGAGTTTACGGACGAGAAGAGAACATTTCTGGGCTTTCCATTTTTCGATGGGATTATTCTCCAACAATCACTATGCATTCCTATCTCCTAATCTCCAATGAATGCCAATACTCACAGCAATCTGTTCCGTCTGATATCGGATGTCTCCCTGCACGAAGGGAGGAATCGATTTGGCATCTTCCACTCGAGTAAATCCATCAGCCGTTCCACGAATACGGTAGAATGCTGCCTTTCAATCGATGGTTCATGATGGTTCCTTGAGGATACGATATGCGTTGGTAACGGTACCTGGTGGGAGTGGGGTTTGCCTGAGGGCGCCCATCCGAAGCATGTTGGCCGAGCGCATCCGAGCACGGGCTGACCACTTTCGAGGATCTGGAAGGAGTCATTTCGAATGTCTCCTATCGGATTTCATTAGGAGCTAAATAGAATTGAATACCTCAATTGAGAAGGGGATGGTTGATTCTCCACAGTACGAAGCATGGGTGCCAACTGCCAGAAGCGCGCCCGCCACAATCAGACGAGCGAGCATCGTGCGGGTTGTGTGTGTTCCCTGACGACGAATACTTCTCAACTATTGCTGCACGAAAGTTACCGAAATTACTGAAAATGGGCGGAGCGAGCGCGCAAGCAGGAAGAAAAGTAGCGTGCTTATTTTTAGGGGTTTAGTTTACGAGAATATCATTGCTAGATCAATTCTAGCTATCAAGCTTGGATTGGGATCTCTCGAGAAAGATGAGCATTCGATGAGGCGAAAAGGGCTAACCCAGTTCATGGATTAGCGGGATGAAGGAAGAAGAAGAAATACGAAGTGAAAAGTGAAAGTTAAAACAACTCGAGATCCAACTTTCGACATTTAGATACTACATATATGAAAAGCGTTCAGCTAATTACAAATCATGATTTTCAGCGGACTCCTTCTCTGATAAGTATTTTGCACAGTGCAAAGAACAAAAGATCATCAAAGGTGGTAGGGAACGTAATCTCTTTGCTGAATTGAGGGAGGTGGAAGGGAAAGGAAGGTGGTTCCGGAATGATCCGACTTCAAGTTCCTCCCTCTCTTTATAGGATATACTGGCAGGTGGGTGGGTATCCTTTTTTGAAGGAATCATACCCCCATTGTGTCATTAGTTCGGATCCACTACCGTTATCGACCCTTTGTCCACTGATATTCGAAATGAGAGCGAAAGTCGAAATGAATGAAGGAAGAGTGAGAAAGTGAAGGATGAAGAGAAGGTGCGATCGCTCTTACAATTAGATTGATTACAGTACCCGACAATCGGTGAGTGTACGCAAATTTGGAGCATTGTAGACTTCAAATTTTAGGGGTTCGACTCTAGCTTCGCCGAGCTCAGAAATCTATTGTCTTGTCCAAATAATAGTGATCGGTGCGATAACTTATCTTTCCCCGACTGCTGGACGATATAAAACCAGCACGTACTTCAAAAATTCTCTGTTCAAGTACCTTGAGGCTCCATCATGCAGATAGCGACATGCATACAAATAAGAAAAACAACTGTGAATTTCGGATAATCTGAATATTTCTACATTGAACGATAAGAAGGCCTTGCCAGCCTTGCCAATCCACTTGTTCATTCCCCCCATTTTCTTCCCACCTCTTCCTTCTCTGCACAAGTGTATTTTCGTTTTTATGCCGTTCTCCTTCCTTCTCATCTTTCGATCGAAATAACCGGGAAACGGGATAGCAGATCGGCATACACGCCTAAAAGCGATGATAGGGAGAGCTGAAATTGGCCATTGCCCAGTGAAAAGGTGTATGAGGAAGAACAATTCATGTGCATTAACCTGTCTCTGAATACGTATATGTATTGAAAGGAATTCATCGTCTTCTGCTTCCTCCCATACTCACTTTCACTTGTATGCTCCAATGTGATCTTCACCTTTTCAGATTGAACCATACATTAAATCAATTTCCCTACCTGATATTATCCATGCATGTTCAATTCCTTGATCGTACGCGTACAATTAGTGTACGACGAGAACATGAATAATGAGTCTCCTGGGATCTTCGGTAGATATCGGCGAGTGGAGTTCAGTATTAATCACCATCAGTACCATGCTCATCAGCGATTCGGTTGTTCATGCTCAGTGTGGCTAATTTTCAAAATTTAGTTCAGCCCTTTGATTGAAACTCATACCATTATCAGAAAAAAAGCTCATTATCAGCTGCCGGCGTAATCAGTAATGCTATTCTTCTGTACTGTATCCGTCGCCACACTCGAACCTCACTCGGCGCATACAAACAATTGCTAACGATATTCGCCTCAATCGACATCTTTCTTACGATCATCCATGTTGCCGTCAATCCGGTATTCGACCTATCGATTTTTCCCTTAACAATCAAAGTTATCTGGTTTCTCGTGACCAGTTGCTGACCAGTTGGCTGCTGACCAGTTGCTAGCAACTAATCAGCAACTGTCCCCATGGGATCGCCTTTTGAATGTGACTATCGTACATGGACGTTCCATGTACGGATTAGTTACAGTATGAGGTCTACTCATACGGTATCGATCAATAATACAGTATCTATCAGATTTGAAAGTGGGCGGGGCTTATCCTCCTGACCAGTTGCTGACCAGTTGCTGACCAGTTGCTGGCCAGTTGCTAACCAGTATCCTGACCAGTTGCTCGCGTATCCGCCAGCAACTTGTCACCAACTGGTTAGCAACTGGTCACGAGAAACCAGAGTTACTCCACACAGAAGCTGATAATCGTCTCAACGACGTTTGGACTCGTTTCCGAAACATTTGAGAATGCTGTAGGTTCAGTCTACATCGCACCTCAAGATCCGTTTTCATTGTAGTTATACCCGAGTCTCTACGGAGGATGCTTCTCAGTTCCCTTCACCCTCATGAACGTCCATTTCCTCTATCGTTTCTTCGCTGTGCGATAGATGCATC
This sequence comes from Pristionchus exspectatus, assembly GCA_911812115.1. Lineage (NCBI taxonomy): Eukaryota > Metazoa > Nematoda > Chromadorea > Rhabditida > Neodiplogasteridae > Pristionchus > Pristionchus exspectatus. The sequence continues at coordinate 14,467,979 of OU461582.1, forward strand.
TGATACCCCTATTTTCGAATCCGTTATTCATCCTTTTCCTCGCATCCATTCCGTTCTCGGAAGTCTCGACATGGCTAGTTTCTTTCAAACCTTATTTTTCTTTCTCTGAAAGTTTCAGGTTCCTTCTCAACTATGTGGGCATGTCAAGTATCGGTCACAATCAGGCAATTGATGTTGTCTGCGCTGAATTTGAGAAGAAGCATGGACGAAGTATCGGTAGCGGAGGATGGATGATTATGGAACACTGGGCTAGTATTACTATTATTACTGTGGGCGTTCGATGGCTCCCCTGAGAGAACTGTTCAATCATCTCTCTGATTATTCTTCGAACAGTTACTATTTACAGCGAGACGATTATCAGTATGAAGACCCGTGGTACATCATGACATTGTTCCTATTCGACGTAGTCATGATCCTTTCTCTTTCGACTGCAGTCACATTGGGCACACTAACATTCGTTGGGATACGAAAAGGAATCACTGTGTCACTGAATAAGAAAAGTATTGAGTTTAAGTTGCTCGTTGCCGTTACAGCGCAGGTCAAATTTTATTGATAAGCTACCAAAAAGCATTGTCTTACTTATTTCCAGACTCTCGTCCCTTTCATTTGCGTGTACATTCCCTACTTCTGCTGTCTCAACTTCCCTGCATTCGGAATTCCAGTCGGTCTAATGGCCGATCTGTGCATGTTCTTGACCTCCTGCTTTCCTGTTTGGGACGCCGTTATTATAATTCTATTGATGACTGATTACCGTATCGCCCTATGGGAAATGGTATCAAAGAGAAAGACGAATCCTTCCATCGCGTCAGTCACACATCAATACACGACTATTATGAAGAGTCTTTGATGTATCTACACAGAATAAACTCGTGGATAAAGCATTATCATCGACCGACTTTGTTAGTTTTTCAATCAATGTGCAGTGGCTTCTCTTATCAATCCGTTATCAGCTCGTTCTTATGCTCTTTCCATCTCTCTCAATCCAATAGTACAAAGTTCAACTCCACACTCTAATGTGTGAATAGTCATCATTCGATCGACTTGATCTTCAATTCAAATCATAAACGAGCAGGAATGGCAGAGCCCACGCTATTTGCCAACTTCCTTTTGCTTTCCACCGTTCTTTCCTCTGCTCAATCTGCCGATTTTGTGCCTCGTAAATTTCTGTGTTATTCTCCTCAAGCTTCGCGATCGCATGTCAATTTCTTGGCCAAACTTACGGATACACTGGTGGATGCCGGTCATGAAGTGGTACGTCATCAAGAGAACTACTCTTCGAAATTGGGGTCACCGTTTCTTCATTTCGCGCACTCTCTCGCCAGTTCGACTACCGATATAGTGTGCGATATGAGGAGACGGCTTATTAAAATTCATCTTTTGAGCTCTACTCGCTATTATTTGCACGGTTTACCCGAGTGATATTGACAATGTGCATAGACTGATATATCAGGTCTATCTCTCGCCCGTACTAGACAAGAACATTCGCGGGCCCGGCACGGACAAACCCCGCATCTTGGAGGTATCGGTCGAAATCGATTGGTGTTTTGCGATATTCGGATGTAGGTTATCAAGTGGTAACTGCACATTTCAGCTTCCTCAAGCCGAGGACAAAGAATACGAGAAGAATGCGGATTCTTCCCTGCTTTCTGACGTCTGGAAAGCAGCGGGATGGTGGCAAGTTGTGAGATTGTCCTACATTATTATCAAGCCGTAGGCGGTCAATCTAAAATGATCATTTTAAAAAAAGCGACTGATCACTGTAAGAGAATTCTGATGGAAATATTTGTAAATTTGCCTTGGTTCAGAACTGGAGTCGCTTCGAAGACTTGTGGGTGTCTACGTGCAATACAACCATTCGCACTCCGGGGCTTATCGACCAACTGAAGAAAGAGAAATTTGATGCTGCCTTTGGAGAATCCATCGATTGGTGCTTCGCTGGTATGCATTACTCAGGATTTTGCATGTACAGTCCTGGCTAATCCCCCCATGAAAACAGGGCGCCCGGAGCGTCCCGGGCGTCCCCCAGTGTCCCCCTCGCTTCTGGCGCTTTCAGACATTTTCAAATTGGGCCCAATTTGTGTTCGTCGTATTCTCCGTTCGATTCTGCGTCGATTCATGTAAAAAAATAAAATAAAATATTTAATTATAATTTACATTTGGATTTTCAAAGAATTGGCGAATAAAACGATTCGTGCATCACGAAGTACGTTCTACGGTACTTAGCAAAACATTCTGCAGCGGCGACGGATAAATACCGCAATGTGTACTCTGCGATGCACGAATCGTTTTATTCACCAATTCTTTGAAAATCCAAATGTAAATTATAATTAAATATTTTATTTTATTTTTTTACATGAATCGACGCAGAATCGAACGGCTGCTCATGTATTGAAGTAGTATGTATTCACTACAGGAATTCTCCATCTTGCTGGCATTGATAACTTCGCCCTCACTGAATCTCTCGCTCTCAAAGACGGATTCTTCACAGTGCATCAGACGCCCAATCTGCCCTCATACGTTCCAAGTTCGTTGTGATCATTTTAAAAACGTCCTCGTTTGTGATCTCAGCACACTTTCGAACGACTGAAAAACCTATTTTTGTCTCATTTTACTTTAAGTTTATTTAAAAGTTGTGTTGCTTATTTCAATAGCATTGTTTAGCTCTGACTGCTGGCAACTACGGGGAGGAGATGACATTCCTTCAAAGGGTCGAAAATCTCTTCTACTTTCTCGATCATCAAAGTTACAACTACAGAACGATGCCCAAATATCAGACCATGTTTGAGCAGTTCCAGCCAGGGTTTCCTGATCTTGTTGTGAGTCTTGTTTGTTTTGAAGTAGAAACATAGCCTGCTGTTTGCAATTCTGCAATTCATAACACGTCTCATGATTCCAGGATCTTGCCTCATCAGCGTCTCTTGTCTTTCTTAATTCCGATCCACTCGTTGATTTTCCTCGTCCTTCCTCAGCCAGATTAATCGATGTGGGCGGAATCGCTGTCTCTCATGGATATCACAAAGTGAATGAGGTACAATTATTCATTGTCTTCTGCTCACAAGTTCAATATCAGACCTGGTCGTCTCTCCTCTCACTTCGTCCTAGAACAATTCTCTTCTCATTCGGAACCTTTGCCAAAGCACACGGAATGCCGGACAACTACAGGAAGACGATTATTGATACGATCAAAAAGTTTCCCGACGTGACATTTATTTGGAAGTATGAGGCAAGTTTGATAGGTTCCCTATAATATTTATACATTTCGAGTCAGAAGCATTTCAGAAATCCGAACACGGAGTCTCTGTGGGTGTTCCCAATCTCGTCGAAGCAACTTGGCTACCACAAAGCGATATCCTTCGTGAGTTTCATGATTGAAGAGTTGGACCAAGATCGAGTATAATTCCTTGTAGACGATCATCGTCTCACTGCTTTCATCACTCACGGAGGACAAGGAAGCATATCGGAGGCCAATTATGCAGGTAAAAGCAACATTGTTTTTTTCCAAATCATCAGAAATTGTTCAGGAGTTCCTCTAGTGGTCATTCCAATTATCTTCGACCAAACTCGTAATGCGTATCAAGTGAAGAAGAACAAACTCGGAGTGGTTGTTCACAAGACAGAGTTGGCAGAGGAAGGGCCATTTGAACAAGCGATCAGAGAAGTTCTCGAGAATCCGGAGTGAGATGAAAATCGAAAGACTGTTGAATAATTCAGCATGTTCAGATACTTCAAACAGGCAAAGAAAACATCAAAGATGTTAGCTGAGAAGCCTTTCACAGCGAGAGAAGTGAGACGAAACCTAGTTGTATCATTCAATAGTTCTATTCAGATATTTGTTCGCAATATGGAATTTCTCGCAGCCCACGGTCCACTACGACAACTGGATCACTACGGGAAGAATCTATCTTTCGTACAATATTACCTAATCGATGTAATCTCATTCGTTGTTTTTCTGATCTTTCTTCTTCTAGTTTTCATTGGCTTCGTTCTTTACAAAATTGCGCTATTATGCATTCGAAAAACGATAGGAGTGGAGAAGGAAAAGAGTAATTGAATCGAACTGAAAAAATTTAAAAAATTGCAACGGGATACAACGTATTGTTCGTAGAGATGTGTCAATGTATACTGAACTAGATAATAAGTGCGAAATTCCCTTAGAAAAATTAGTAGAGCCTCGACTCGTCTTCGATCTGCAATTGGAATTGATTATTCTCTTGCTCTTGTCTTTACCGCGCATTCATCTTTCGTCGATGGATAAAGTATATCCATTTTCCTCTTGAAGATGGTTAAAATCGGTAGATACCTGAATTAGCCATTTTTCTAATACTGTTTACCCTACCGTACCGTCTAATATTGATCCTTCGCGCACTTTCTTTCTTATGGAAACATTCGGAACCGAATCGCACAATTCCTGAAGGTCTTTATATTTGGTTCTTTCAAACACTAACCTCTATGGTAAACGAAGAGATCGTCAACAAGAGAAAACTCGTAGCCAGCACGACACATTTCCCATCTCTGAAACAAACAGAGCTTTATCTTTGAATTGCACATAACACTACAGATTCGGTATGTTCGTACCAATGCCAGATTGTTCCTTATCCTATAGGGGAAGCTTTCATCGTGTATCGGTGCATCTCGAGTGAATACGATCTGCGGTTCCCATTCTCGTTTCTCGTATCTGAGAGTGGGAATATTTCCTTCAAGAGAACGAATGGATCTATCCCCCACTTGAGATGTTCTTCGAATATACCCGTTCGCTCCTTTTCTTCACTAGCCAACCACTCTTCCAGCTTCGGAATTTCGTGACCGTTCTGAGAACCAAACACTATCCCAATTAAAGAAGGCGTAAACTCCAAATTCGGGGAAGCACTTCCCTGTGCAATCAGGGGAAGTACTGTAGGAGGGTGAGAGTGACAGACGCGAGAGTTTTTCGCTCCTCTCCCGTCTCTTCCCATCTCCTCTGCGTCTTGACCTAACTCCCTTCCCTTTGCACCGCGCATCTTGATTTTGCCTGTGCCCTGTAGAAACTTTGCGCGCGTGTAACTCGGTTCAAAGTTGAGCTAACGAGTTGTAATTTTCGAATTCGGAATGTGGTTTACGGAAACTATCGACCTATGACGTTAGATAACTCCGGAAAATATTGAGTTTACGCCTTCTTTAAGTCTGACAGGATGGATAAATTGTTTCTTCCTTCCGCTTGCTGTCTCATCGGTGAGAGCAGGCAGAATGAAGAAACAGATTCTTCACCCTCATCCCAATATTCTCCATCCACATACCGTCATGTTGATCATCGAATGGAACACAACTGCTTTATCGCTATTCAGTAGCTTTTTCAGATCGTCTTTCCCGATACGGTGATTCCTAAAACACGGCCACAGTAATCACTCCCCATCATATTTTTATTCTAGACACCTCGCTACGCTTTCCTCCTCTTCAATTTCGAAGAATCGATAAACGAGAACTCGTTTCTTTCCAATTCCGAGTGTTCTCAGTGCGAGATCTCTCATCTTTCGTTCGAAACCAACACTGAAGAGATGGTCCATATCGCCAATGAGAAGAAAGCGAGTCGTTGTGAACTGAAATTGAAAAGATTGAAGAGATCGTAGACCGGGTGAATAACCAGTCGCGCTATATTTCGTACGACGTTGATTGGGTATGCCGCCGAACGTTTGTCTACATTTGACAATTCCTGCAATAACATTTCCAATATTTTGACTTGAAACAAGATAGCGACTCATGTACTTACTGGGCTTGCTCGACATAGAAGATGCACGGCAACAATCGTAGCGAGACTTCCATCGGAGAGCATGCGGAAAGTCTCCATCATCTTAATGAACGGATTACGGTTACCTTTCAAAGACTGAAGAAAGGTTCACTTTGCGGAATTGAACAATTTTTTGAAGATGATCACATCTACACGCATATATTCGCGAATAAAGAACACACAAAACACGGGTCTCCTGTAAGAATGCAGGAAGGCAGTCGACAGAAAAAATATTTCGTCACCGATTTCTTTGAAACTTGGTAAAAAACTCGGTGAAACTCGGTGGGGTGAGGATCTGGAAAACGTCGATCCACTATGTTCGGCGAAATTTGCATATTATGCAAATTTTGGTCATCATACTTTGAGAGGCTGTATCTTGCTCCGTTTTTGAGCTATCAAGTTCTAACCGGTGCAGATCGATCGGTAATCAGCCTATTTACATATTACTTAATTGTGATCACATGCAAAAATGCGATCTTCCATGCGTAATTCCTGGAAAACTGAATTTTCGAGTACATTATGCAAATTTTCTCGAAATTTTTCTTCAGTGATCACGATTTTTATTTTTGGCATCGATTCTACATACCCAAATCAACATAACCTAATATTTCAATTACCATAACTCTGGCCTCCGTTAGTGCTACTGTACAGTGGATACCCGGACTTGTATAGTTATGTTGATTTGGGTATGTAGAATCGATGCCAAAAATAAAAATCGTGATCACTGAAGAAAAATTTCGAGAAAATTTGCATAATGTACTCGAAAATTCAGTTTTCCAGGAATTACGCATGGAAGATCGCATTTTTGCATGTGATCACAATTAAGTAGTATGTAAATAGGCTGATTACCGATCGATCTGCACCGGTTAGAACTTGATAGCTCAAAAAACGGAGCAATATACAGCCTCTCAAAGTATGAGGTCCAAAATTTGCATAATATGCAAATTTCGCCGAACAAAGTGGATCGACGTTTTCCAGACCCTCACCCCAACCAGTCTAAAAAAATCGGTGACGAAATATTTTTTTTGTCGCAAAAGGCTCTCATTCTCCTACGTTTTTACAGGAGACCCTTGATAAGTTGTGTTTTCCTCTTCCTAGCATCAATCGCCAGGAGAGTTGCTGGGTGATGGATTCCAACCTTTTCTCTGATATCCACCATCGTATCTCTCTCCACATCGAAATAGATGCCAATTGAGATCGGCCCTTTCCAATTGTCAATTGCCGTCGATAATGTCTCGGGTTTGAGCGCATCCGCACTCGTGTGCAGTACGAGTGTGATTCTGATTGATTATGAAATAACTAGATCCGCTCATATCTCCAATGCCTACCTTTCCTCAGTAATTTCTCGGGATCGGATGAAATACGGATACACCCTGTAGGCACCGCGGTAGAAATACAGGGGACTAGTGGAAAACTGAATCGAAGTGTGAAGAAAAAGGCAAAGATAAGCAATCCTGAAGAGTTCTGGTGACGATTGATGGACAGATTGGATAATAAAACCTACAAAAGTATTGTTGTAAGTAGGCAAACGGGCAGAAAAAGACGCTGAGGGGAGCGATACATTGCACTGTGTTCCGATCGAAGGCCCCAATCAGGAAAGAAGGGCAAAAAATAGAGCGGTGACCTCGTGAAAAAGATTCTCGCTATGGATAATCGAACACAAAGAAGGGTTTCGCTGAAATAGAGCATGGTTTGTTCAGGCGAAATGCACAAGGAACATGAAGGGAGAACGCATTCAGTTTCTCAATGCTATTGAAAAAAATTAACACAAAATAACAGTTCGTAAAATAATTAGGAAAGTCACTTGTGGTTGATGAGTACTAAATTTTCTTGTTAGATTATCTATGAATCATCACATTATGGTTAACATTTCAATACGGTAATACCGTAGTAATACATTCAAATTTAAATTGTCCCATACGTAGGGCAGCGTCACGGCCCCCGGGAAGCCGACATAGGGCTGAGAAAAACGTCCTGAGCTGCGAAACTTGTGCTGCTCTTTTTTCCCGCTAAACACAGAAACTATGTTATACTTTTTTCTGGTTGCAGATGTGGAAAAACGCAGTTGCAGTGATAGGGGTCAGGTTCAACCTGATTCAGGCAAGCCAAAGTTTGAATTTGCGCAATTTTGCCTGAGATTCAACCTGATTTTTTCGGACGTTTTCACTGCACGGTCTCCGGGGTGCCGACATTAGAAGGAAAAAAACGTCCGGGTGTTTTTTGGCACATAGCCAAATTTTTGAAAAAATCTAGCGGTCTTACCACGGGTTTTCTGTGGATCACTTTTTTATCACTTTTTTCTCAATCTTGCGCGGTACAAACTACTGTAGTATTCAAAAAAAAGTGGAGCTACGGCGCTTAGCGAAAACATTTTACCGCACGGATTTTGCAGCCCCCGGACATTTTGGACAACCCTAAGTCGCCTCCCCGGGGACCGTGTCACTGTGTGCTATGTCGGCTCCTAGCACGGCCCCCTAGGAGCCGACATAGCACACAGTGAAAACGTCCGAAAAATCAAGCAGATTCTCAGGCAAAAGTGCGCGAATTCGAAACAACTACAGTATATTTGGCAAATATCCAACCCTGATTATCACGTCGGGGTTCGGGCCAAGTTGCAACTGCGCAGTGAACTGCGTTTTTCCACTTCTGGACCGTTAAAAAGTATAACATTGTTTCTGTGTTTAGCGGAAAAAAGAGCAGCTCAACTTTCGCAGCTTAGGACGTTTTTCTCAGCCCTATGTCTGCTTCCCGGGGCCGTGTCCTAGGGGGCCGTGCAGCGTATGTTCCCGATGCGAAACGCGTTACCGTATGCTAGCAACTTTTTTCGAGCAAATCGAATATTGATTTTATTTTTCATTCGCTTTCTAATTATCAATTTATTGATTACTTTTGAGTTTAATTACTATTCTTTCGCGCTCAAATAACTTATACGACTCGCACATATCTTATAAATCACTTACCCGGCACTTATTTCGTTATTATCAGTAAATATGGACACCTTCCACTGTATGACTTTCTTACAAGTCTCGATTTCACCTTCTCGGCGCTATATTAGGTCTTCCCACCTAACCAAATTTTTTCTATTCTATTTTATCGGCCAAGTCCTTCTCACTCCCTTGGTAACTCAGGATCCCCGAATTTCTCGTGCAGAAGTACTGAATACTTGGATGTTGTGACTCTGGCTAATTTTTGCATTTTTTCCCGTTTTCATCCTCCCACGATTATACTAGGGCTTCCCCCCTAACCAAACCGCTTCTAATTTATTACCGCTTCTCATACCTTCCTCACTCACCCGGTGGCTCTCAATCCCTGAATCTCTCGTGCGGAAGTACCGAAATCTTTACTTGTATGTCGCGATTTTGCCGTACAGCGCACATTCCCGAGATTTTCACCCTCCCATCGCTATACCAGATCTTCCCACCGAGCTTAACCGTTTTTAATTTATCGCCCATGTCTATCACCTTCCCCTGGAAATCCACAATCCCCGATATTTTCGTGCGGAAGTACCGAAACCTTGACTGGAATGCTGGTACTCTGACCGACTGAGCGTTTTTGTCCCCGTTTCTGCCCTCCCGTTGCTAGACTTGGCCTTCCCACCGAAACAAACCACTCTGATATTGTTGCACATACCCTATCCCTTCTACTTATCGGTAGTTGTCGCAAAAATTCTCGTTTGGAGATGCCGAACGTTGTATGATATGGAATTGGAATATTGTTTTTTTATACGGTATTTGGAATTTTTAGGATCGTCTAATATTATTCGCATTTTATGTTATTGAGCGCAGTATTGCCGTTGTTTTCGCTACTAAATTACTTCGTATACACATATACACAACTCATATACACAATTTTGCAGTGATGGCGGAAATATCGAGTACGTCGGATACAGAAAACGATGTGAATGTGAAGTAAGCCGCAGTTTTCCTATTTTCGCCCGGTCCCTTGTTATTCGTGAACTTTTATAATTTTAGAGCCACTCGTCGAGGATCATCAATCACAAACAAACACGGAATGTGAGTCTATATGATCAATCAATTTGCGAGTAGAGCAAATTCATTGTCTTTTCAGGGAGGGAAACCAACCTCCCAATCGCAGATTGCGCGACCGCAGGAGCACACTGGTGCCGCAACTGTACAAGGTATTTAATTACTAGTTCATTAATGAACAAACTAATTCAGCCCTCCGTGGAGCCCCGGAAGAGAGGGAGACCCAAGAAGTTCTGCCCCACGGTGCGTTGTTTTGTACTACTTCTCAATCCGAGTTTGGCCGAGAATCTTCAGTCTCATTTGATTGCAAGTGACGTTTTCATTGCAGAGGCCGACATATGCGATGATGCGAGAGAGGCTGCACAGTAAATGGGTTTGTTTCGTTGATGTGTACATTGTCATCAATTCTCCCTAGTTCGATATCGTTTCACTTTAGAAAAAAATCAATTTTAGGAGAGAGATTATGGAAAGATTCCCGAGGACAAACAAGACAAATCAATCGTCGACTTAAAAGTAGATGTCGAGGTATCTGTTGTGTTTCACGATCGCAAATGTTTCACGAACATCGTTCGTCACTTTAAAAAGTGTTAACGAATATCGCTCATTCTTGAAATTTTCATTCATGATTATGCATGTACTTAAGGTGGCTACTCGAAGTGCAGAAGGTCATGAGCATTGGGACAGTCTCACTCAGAAGATGGGCGAGAATGAACAATATGAAGTACGTAATTGCATATCTTTTTTCTTCAAGAAAAAATCCGTTATAGATTGACTACATCATCAATAGTCTTTGTCGCGATCTGGGAAGACCAATTCCCGAAAAGGTATGATTCTCTTTCTATATTAAGCTGAATTTTTTGTCAACCGGCGTAAGGTGAACATGACCAAAATGTCCCTTATTTAGCGTTTGAGAAAATCGAAGAATCCATGAAATAATGAACTGCTGCGCTAACTCAATGCCCATTCCGATTTCTCAGAATGTCCTACCAAAAATTACATTTAACGGAGTATAAATGTCATTTTGTCAGTTGGAGAAAAAAATTAACCTGCAATTTGTGTGTTGATACCTTTAAAATGTGTACTATTTGGCTCAAGTACTGGCAACAGTTGTTCGTGGGCAGTAGTGCGTAATACTCATCTCATCATGGCTTTTGAGAGGGTATACTCGTGGAAGTGCGTGGAGTCTTCTTTGTTTTTTTTGCCGGAAAATATTGCCATTTCAATACTTTAAAATCACGAATACTAATTCTTCTACTACTTAAAATGTTGAGGTCACTGATAAACATGTTATTTCAGGTTCTCATTAAGTGGACCAAATACCCTCGTCCTACATGGGAATATACAATGACCATTTGTACTGGAACTGAGGCGGTACGTCGATTTTATTCAACTTGGGAGTTTACATTGTGATTATTACAGCTGGAAATGTTTAAATGCCGTCAAGAGGATCTCGACTTCGTACGTTTATTTTCTCTGGATAATATTTATCTTATTTGTTTATGTTACTCATGATATGTTCCTTCAGATCGAGCTCAAATTGAGATTTCTTCTCGGAGACGAACTCTTTGACAGGTATGGTAGTAAATTTGTTAGTTATGTCCAATGTGCCCAGTATATAAGGCGACTGGATTCCACGGTGTCTAGATTTGTAGCTGCTTCAATTGTTAGACGGCCGCATCGCTCGGCCGCATCACCCCTCCCCTTCACCAAGCCGGCGATGCGGCCGAGCGATGCGGCCGTCTAACAATTGAAGCAGCTACAAATCTAGACACCGTGGAATCCAGTCGCCTTATATGAAGCCGTCCACGTAAGAATCGAGTGAATCCGAAAGGATCCGGCACAGCAAACACCTACACACCACCTAGACCACTCCACCTAGACTTCGGACACCTAGACTAAAACTTTGCCCAACTTCGTCGGGCACCTCATGTTAATGTTGACATACTTTTCGACCACTGATAATGTCTCATATTGTATTTCATCAAATCCATCACTTGTATATCATCTGTTGCAATCACATGCATTTTATTCAGACAGTTCCCTAATCGATACCTCAAGTACGAAACCGGTGTTGGAAATGGAGGATATGTTCAAAATAAGGCAAGTGAAATTGAAGGAAAAAAAATGAAAAAAAGTGGAATGCTATTTTGAAGGCTACTGCACTTGTGGGAAGTATAATATTTTAAAGTATAATATGAAAGTATAATATTTTAATCTCAGAGATCCATCTATGCAAACATTCTACGATCTATTGAATGGAGGTGAAGGACAATTTATTGCCATTTCAGATGGAATCATGTTAAGAGCTTGTTTTTTAGATGGAACCACGTTAACAAACTGACTGGCCAGCCACTGATATATATAGAAGACTGGACGACTGAACCAGAAGATGCTGAGTCACTCACTAATTTCCTGGTATGATAATTATTATTAATAATATACACATTGCAATCAGTGACGAGCGTGGGGTCGGATATAGGTCTATCCCCCGATTTTACCCCTTGATAGATGCTCATATACGTAACACCAGATTTTGAGAACCAAATCTGCGATATTTGACTGATTTTACTCTGAACTCCCGATATTGGTCGTTCGTGCGAGGCTGGTGCGCATCACTGATTGTAATTATTTAGTCTCATAAATAATTTTATAGTTCACGAACTTTCTCACTGATTCGGCGGATGTCAAGGAGATTCTCAAGATTTTCAATAATCAGTTGGCTCACAAGAAGTAAGTTAAGGTAGACGAAGTGATTCATGTGCTGTTGCGAAGATACTTGGATTCTTCCATCCACTGTCAGGATCACTTGTGACCTTCCGATTTCGTAGTGTAACATAGGTTATTTCACATAACTAAATATTTTTTCTGTATGCAGTTGTTGTGATTAACTGTTCGCGTGTGTTTGTCCACCAAGGCGAGCTTGTCGAAGAAAGTCTCGCGGGCAGGGGAGCAAATGATGTCACTTCACAGTAACTTGTAGAAGCGTTCCTTCTTTTCTGTTTAGTCAAAAGAATGAAGAGTGAATGGATCAGCGACCACCGTTGTTTTTTAATCAGACCTTCCTCCGAATGAACTAGTATGAAAATATCCGAATTAAGGTGTGACGGTGATAACTGCTCAACGTGCCTGGTGCAGAGTAAGGAGGGAAGCGAGGATTCGCATTGCTGTGGAATGGTAAGTGGTTGAGTCACGTCTGTATGCATGCCCTATCTCAGTCTAATGAGAAATGTAACCATATATTCTAGTTCATTTGCAGAACTATGCGTTGGATGTTGATGAGAATGGACAATTGAAGTGGGACGATAAAATGGTTTGTATCTATTCCATTTATCCTTCATAAATACCTGTGACCTATATTTTACGTATATTTAGTGTTCGGCTTCTTTCAGGCGCGACGAGCAAACTTCGAGTGCACACCCGAGTGTGAATGCGGATCTAAATGCAAAAATAATATGCTAACGGTGAGAGTTAAGCTGAATGAAAGTGCTCAAGTACTTCAAATTGCTATTATAAACATCTAAAAAAAACACTAGCTGATTTTGATATTGTTGTATGAAATATTATTTAATGAGATTCGGGTAGTCAATGTAAATAGGGAAGTTTGTGCGTATTATTTTTTTAAAATTAATTTTCTATTTGCAGAAGGGAAGACAATCAGTGCTCTGCGTTTTTCGGGAGATTGGAAAAGGTTGGGGAGTCCGAACAGTTGAAGAAATGCCAGCCTGCACTTTCGTAACGGAGTATACTGGAGAGGTGAGTTTCTAAATTAAGTCAATTGTGTGAAATATTTTAAAGTTTTGAAATGCATTCAAAATGAAGTGATGACCCATAGATGGATGCTGTTCTTCGGCACAAGCTTGAACGCTGTAGAATCTTCTCAAGATAAGGGGATCAAAATGTATTATGTTTTGAGAGAATTGTATGCCGACTCGTTGCAAAAATAATGTTTTCTTTATCCTATATCCGTACTTGCGCCAGGATAGTTTTTATACGATTTTAATGGGATTCAACTGCAGCTTGAGAAGTATAGATGCTCTTCTTCATCTTATTCCTGGTAGAAGTTGTCCGTGGATGGGAGAAACGCTCTAATATTACCGATTCGCGTTATGATTTGATAGTGAACACTTAATTTTCAGATGTGTCTGAATGAGATACCGGAGAGTGATCCCAAGTGGATATACGATATCAAATTGCAATTCGACGTGAGAGATGATACAGGGAAGAAGGTACACGATCCACTCGTCATTGCATCTGGAAATATGGTACGCACACTTTGATTACCGTAATGCGAATTCTTCCCCAATCGGCTGACACTGATTATACTTAAATTTTGTCAGCTAATCACGTACTTTGCAACTTTATTCATGCTCAATCAAGAATTTCCTGCTGTAAATTGTGTCGAACATAAGTATGCTGCAACAGTTTACAAATTTAAATGCGTGTTATCATCCGATACCATAGCGACTTTAGTTAGAAGAGATGTAAGCGAATTTTGAAAAAAAAATTGTTAGACTTCCTTGAAACGACGAAGTGGCAACAATCAATGAGAAGACGAGAAGACAACTGTATTGATTGCAGGGCAACGAGAGCCGTTTCTTCAATCATTCTTGCGATCCAAATATGAGAGCTGACACGTTCATCATCGAACGGTTAGTATATTTCATAGACCCAGGTTGACATGGAGATGATAACTTTTTCAGTCATGGAATCTGGTACAATCACATGGGATTCTTTACGACCAAGAAAATCGACGCTGGTAATAAAGTTTTTTTTCGTATAACCATTTCTTTGATGTGGGGAATCCCTTTTTACGATATTCATATGTATCTCTTCTATATTTATTTTTTTTATAATGAAATAGAAATGGAACTTGCTTCCTGTAACTTTTTTTTCTCCTTTTCTCATTTTTTTCTGACTAAATGGCAAAATTGAAGGAGAAGAACTAACCTTCGATTACTTCTCCGAGAGAGATGCGAAGTCTCCAGGACGGCCTATGTTCACAATCTGCAGGTATTCTCCTTCAATCAATCATAAATCATGCAAATGTGCATTGTTTATTGCCGTATGCATTTTCTTATGTGAGCATACCTATTATGCATACCTATTTGAGGGAAAGCAGTAAAATGCGTTGTAGCCTTTAATGACCTTGCTAAATAATTTTAAGCAGTCAAATTTTAGGTTAAAATGCACTAGACCCGCGAAATATGACTGTGTATCATGTACTCCTCAATACAAAACGAACCCCAAAGTTTGAAGGGGAGTGAATGATGCTCATCACTAATTCATTTACCGTACCCGGCCTTAACTGTGTACTCCACCAAACGTGGTTGTCTCATAACAACTGTAAAATCGCCTTGATTGTGTAAACAACTTTGACTAATTCATTTAGCTGGGGTGGAATGCGTTAACACTGTTAACTTAACAACTAAACTTAACTTAACAGTGATCGTTTCTAAAAGAATACCGTTGTTCAGATGTAACTCCGAGAAGTGTCGTTTCAAGACTCCCCTGAGAGAACCGAAGAAACCATTGGAGAAGTGGCTGAAGAGGCCATTGGAGAAGAGGACAAAAAGGAAGAAACCTCTGGAGAAGAGGATGAAAATGAAGATGCCATTGAAGAAGAGGATGAAAATGAGAAAGATGATGAGAAGTGAGCATTGTGGAAAAGTGATAATTAATGGGACTATGCGGTGACCGTCTGGATTCTTGGTTTGTCTGTGAATAAATTAATGCTATTTTTGGGCAACCCAGAATACTATGTTTGGTGGAACCGACATTTGGTCGCTTTTGGGAACACAAGTCGATCACTGGGATAATTGATCGATAACCATTCAAACCATGCTCTTTCATCACTGTTTATTCACAGGTCTCTGGTCGGCTCTCGTGCCTGCTCTTCCAATTAGAAAGACATCGAGGGATACTCAAGTAGAGAAGGAATCAATTGAGGAAGAGATCGAGGAAGAAATGAGAGAGAATGAGACGAACGAGGGGGAAAGTCAAGAAGAAAGGGAGGAGAATGAGGTACGGAACAATAAGAATCAGGGGCAAGCACAACTATTTCAAAGGCGGGTACGTAGCTCAGTCCAATGGTGAACAACGGTCACTTTTTGACGAAATATCGATTTTTGATATTTTTTACACCATTTTCTGTCGAGTCGTTGTATGCCCAAAATCTAAAAAATGCGGGTAGGTTAAATTAACGAAGTAGTAACTACATGGGGGCGATGGTTACTGTAGATTCCTTACCACACTTGGAACTAACCAATCAATACTTGTTTTCAGGAGCCGACGCGTGACTCCCGCTCCCATTCGTCATCAATCTTCTAATGATGATGTATTCCGTCCTCCCTCCCACCTTCTCCATTCCCGAGATTTGTGCTCTATTCAATTTCCTATTTGATACTTCTAATGTCCTACTTGATCTCACATTGGCCCTGGTAGGACACATACAGTTTTTCCAACCTTTTTTGCTAAAATCATCACTCTTGAAGTAAGGAACATGTATCGTAGTCGTATTGTTCCCATTTTTAAAATGAATTTCTTTCCCAGTCCCAATCTTTCGATCTCATTCTACGTTGTTACTGTTACATATGTCCACCCCCCCCATCCGTTATCTCAATTCATTATTTCTTCCTCTTTTTTGAAATATTCCATAAGAAGCTGTTTTCGTTGTGCTCACAGAGCTGTTTTTTTCAATGTCTAAAAAGCTAAGTTTTTTTGTTGTTCATTAATCATTAATTTCGCCCAGTGTTTCAATCGATCAACTTTATTAGCTACTCGCTTTAGTCTTCGCCCCTTGGCACATAGACTCTTGCTGGTCATTCGAATATCTCGATGTGTTATACTAAAAATGATAATCACATTCGCGCTGTTATTAAAATTGTTGCTGAAATAAAGCTGGTGTGAAATGAAAGTGATGTTCCGAACAATATGTTTTTTTCCGAGAAGACGTTGAGGAAATAATTGACTTATAGTTCCAAAACTCTAGCACAAAACTTTTTGAATATCTCTCTCTCTCTCTTCTCTCTCTTGCCCACTCCTACCTACTTGTGCCCACTATCGTACATGACAGAGAAATCAGAACGGCTACTGGACGTTACCGGAAAGTATTCGCTTTTCTCGTATCTACTTTGCGAATGAAAATTTAGAGTCGCGCTTGGGCTCATTTGATAGCCCATAGTCGATTTCCCGGAATCTACCCGGATATGCCCGGTGACATATTTCTAGAATTCGAGTTATCGACGACGCCCCCGTTGATGACGTCACGCGTGACCCCTCTTCCTCTCATGGGCAACACCAAGGTCACGCGCGCGTGACGTCACCCCTTAGTATTCGCAAAGTACGAGAAAATCGAATATTTTCCGGTAACGCCCGGTAGCCGTTCCGAATTCTCTGTCGTGTACGATACTTGTGTCTGTTGAGGTATCTACTATGCATTTTCTTCATGAACGGACAAGGTCGCGAGGAGGCGATTCAGTTAGTTCGAGCAGAATACGAGAAGAAGCATGGAAGAAACATTGGAGAAGAATGGATTCTGATGGACCATTGGGTGAGATACAAGCAATGTAAAGTTAACATCCACTTAAATGTTCGGAAAATTGTCACAAATTGAAAAAAATTTTTAAAAAAAAATTGAAAATTGTCATAAGTATCTTTCTTTTCTTAAAATGCTACTGACCGATATGTGAAATATTCCAGCGTAACGGTTATGAGGATCCTTGGTATGCTCTAACTCTGCTATTGTTCGATACTGTCATGATCATCTCATTCTTATTTGCCACCACATTGGGAGTTTTGACATTCAATGCAATCAGACGTCAGATAAAATTGTTGTCAATCAAGAGAAACTTCGAACTGAAACTGCTGCTCGCCGCATCTGCACAGGTTATTACCCCCCCCCCCCACTATAGATGCAAAATTATTTTTTATAAAACAAACAAACAATCAAAACGTGACTATAGCAACGCTGTGCTTCCAATAGTTTGTAAATGTATTTCCAGACGCTTGTCCCATTCATCTTCGTCTACATTCCATACGTCTGCTGTCTCAATCTTCCCTTCTTCGGTCTTCCCGTCGGTCCGATTCCCGATCTCACCCGAGTCCCGAGTAGAGATGGGAAAGGAAGAGGGAAGAGTGGCGAATGTATGCAAAGTGAGCCGCGCTCTTCCACAAGAGCGAGAGGGAATGGGCGCTCTTCCACAAGAGTGAGAGCTCTTCCACAAGAGTGGCTCACAAAATGAGAGCGGGTTAATTCGCCGATGATTTTAGCGCTTCGTGGTCAAGAGAATAGTTGTAGAGAAACATCTGATTGACAGACTGATGGCACAAGTAAGATGATACGATTAAAACTAAGACCGGTGTGGTCGATTCTGAACTTTTACACGAGGAAAATCCTATCCTAATGGAAGAAAAGGGTAATAATGACCCTTATAAACCTGCAACTTGATCGGCTTCATATTTAATATTGGCCACAGGGCATTAATGCTCTACAGTAGCTATCTCCGCTATCAAACGTTCTTTGAAAGGGCGTAAACCAGTAAGATTCGTTAGAATCTTCATAGTATTGGCATTATTAGAATAGGAAGAGATATTTTATTTACTGTACTTAGTTTCCAACTGTTCTCTCTATCGCCAAGCTCAAAAACAAGCTTAGAAATCGCCCAACAAATGTTTGAGGGGAACATGATCACGAGACACCTGATAATAATAATTAAAACGCGTTCTCTGTAAGAACGGGAGGGGGGTGGCACAATGGCTTCAAAATGCTCCGATCGAGCTGAAATTTTTTTTGGGTACTCCCTAGGGGTCAGGTATACTTCTGGCAAAAATTCATGTTGATCCATGCATTTCATGCATGAAAAATAAATTTCAGCTTTGACCCTCATGTGATATACCATTCGATAGAGCATCAAAAGTTATGTCTAAAGCTCGGTTTTCAGCCTGTTTGGACAAAATTCGTTTGATTTGCATAACGAAAACTGCATTTTTCGAAGGTTTTTCATTTGAAAGACCCTGAAGATCTCATTTGCCCCGGCTAATTTTGTGCTCATTCGATGCGTCTTGAAATTCTGAATCGACGTGAATTTTTAAAAATATGAATATCGGTCGCGAAAGTTCGATTTTTTAACGTTTTCTATCACGCATTTGCCCATTTTCTATCGCGCAATCGACGTGGGTTCGAATCCGGACCGGTGCATAAATCTTTTGCCGGCATGTTTTCTCATGCAAATGGTGTTTTTCGACACAAAATAAAGTTTTATATGCTCGTACTATGTTTTGACATTGTTTAGTTTACAGTTTAGACTAAATTTTCGTCATACCTCACTGACGGCTTTAAACTCAAATCACCTTGTGTGAAAAAGGTCGGAGAGGTGTGACCAAAATTTCACCTGAAAACTAGGCAAGGCGACTTCTAAACAACCTGAAGGCTTGTGAAAAATGAATTCGTATCGAAAAACACCATTCGCATGAGAAAACATGCCGGCAAAAGATTTATGCACCGGTCCGGATTCGAACCCACGTCGATTGCGCGATAGAAAATGGGCAAATGCGTGATAGAAAACGTTAAAAAATCGAACTTTCGCCACCGATATTCATATTTTTAAAAATTCACGTCGATTCAGAATTTCAAGACGCATCGAATGAGCACAAAATTAGCCGGGGCAAATGAGATCTTCAGGGTCTTTCAAATGAAAAACCTTCGAAAAATGCAGTTTTCGTTATGCAAATCAAACGAATTTTGTCCAAACAGGCTGAAAATCGAGCTTTAGACATAACTTTTGATGCTCTATCGAATGGTATATCACATGAGGGTCAAAGCTGAAATTTATTTTTCATGCATGAAATGCATGGATCAACATGAAATTTTGCCAGAAGTATACCTGACCCCTAGGGAGTACCCAAAATTTTTTTTATCTCGATCGGAGCATTTTGAAGCATTGTGCCACCCCCTGCTGAGGGCCGTCTCGTTCTTACAGAGAATGCGTTTTAATAATAATTTATCTACGCCCGAGGCGCAACGAGACCGAAACGTTACATAATAAGGTGGGAGAGCAGGAATGAAGGGGGGGGGACTCTCCTGGGTTAGGTGAGTTTGGCTAAATGAGCGATGATGGGGTGGTTTTCAAGTCGACGCTTGAACATTCGGATATTGGGAGCAGTGCGAATACTATCTGGAAGTTGGGAGTACCATCGTGAGGTTCTGACAGGGAAAGAGTGGTATCTGGGAGTACTGGTTGTCAACTCTATGTTGATTCCGAAGGATGAGGTGCGGTCTCGTAATGGCTTGTAGACGTAGAAAAGAGAACGTGGTATAATAGTGAGACCATTCATAATCATGTGAGTCATACAAAGATCACCTATGACTCTCCACCTGATGAGATAAATCACTTGAAATTCTATTGTGTAATGACTAGAGTCTACTTTAGAATGTTAGATGTGTATATTTATTGCATATTCCCTAAGAAAAGGATCAGAAATCAGCTGTAAATGCTGGTTCTTCGAAACCGCTCTTCCACAAGACCCCTCACTCTTCCACAAGAGTTAATCCCCTCCCCCTCCTCTTCCTTTCCCTCTCATTCCTCGCCGCACCGCGCGGAAACTCTTCCTTTTGCTCTTCCTTTCTCATCTCTAGTCCCGAGCCCCGTCGTGCGTGCTCCCCTTAGGGTACGGCGTGGGTCAGGTGCCCCGTCGTGCTCCCCCCCCCCCCTTAGGTTACTGCGTGGGTCAGGTGCCCGTCGTGCGTGCTCCCCTTAGGGTACGGCGTGGGTCAGGTGCCCCGTCGTGCGTGCTCCCCTTAAGGTACGGCGTGGGTCAGGTGCCCCGTCGTGCGTGCTCCCCTTAGGTTACGGCGTGGGTCAGGTGCCCCGTCGTGCGTGCTCCCCTTAGGTTACGGCGTGGGTCAGGTGCCCCGTCGTGCGTGCTCCCCTTAGGGTACGGCGTGGGTCAGGTGCCCCGTCGTGCGTGCTCCCCTTAGGTTACGGCGTGGGTCAGGTGCCCCGTCGTGCGTGCTCCCCTTAGGTTACGGCGTGGGTCAGGTGCCCCGTCGTGCGTGCTCCCCTTAGGGTACGGCGTGGGTCAGGTGCCCCGTCGTGCGTGCTCCCCTTAGGGTACGGCGTGGGTCAGGTGCCCCGTCGTGCGTGCCCCCCCCCCTTAGGTTACGGCGTGGGTCAGGTGCCCCGTCGTGCGTGCTCCCCTTAGGTTACGGCGTGGGTCAGGTGCCCCTTCGTGCGTGCTCCCCTTAGGGTACGGCGTGGGTCAGGTGCCCCGCCGTGCGTGCTCCCCTTAGGTTACGGCGTGGGTCAGGTGCCCCGTCGTGCGTGCTCCCCTTAGGGTACGGCGTGGGTCAGGTGCCCCGTCGTGCGTGCTCCCCTTAGGTTACGGCGTGGGTCAGGTGCCCCGTCGTGCGTGCTCCCCTTAGGTTACGGCGTGGGTCAGGTGCCCCGTCGTGCGTGCTCCCCTTAGGTTACGGCGTGGGTCAGGTGCCCCGTCGTGCGTGCTCCCCTTAGGGTACGGCGTGGGTCAGGTGCCCCGTCGTGCGTGCTCCCCTTAGGTTACGGCGTGGGTCAGGTGCCCCGTCGTGCGTGCTCCCCTTAGGTTACGGCGTGGGTCAGGTGCCCCGTCGTGCGTGCTCCCCTTAGGGTACGGCGTGGGTCAGGTGCCCCGTCGTGCGTGCTCCCCTTAGGTTACGGCGTGGGTCAGGTGCCCCGTCGTGCGTGCTCCCCTTAGGTTACGGCGTGGGTCAGGTTCCCCGCCCCGACCCGAGCACTAGGCCACTGCCTAGTGTCTCTTTAGTGCCTCTCATACGAGAGGTATTGACTGTTTTTTCAGAACCAGTGCGACTTCGGCAGCTGGATGACTCAAGCAGGACGAGGTTCAATTGGGGACGACACGTCACGATTTCGTCGGTGAGTCCATGATTTCGAATTCCTAAATGTATCACTTATATTCCATTTTGCAGTTGGATGTCTACCCCCACTTGGACACGTACTCTAGCGGAGCGACACACCACTGCTTCAAGAGGTACGGTAGATTACGGTAGAAGTGCTGCAATTTAGGAAATATTCAGTTCTTCCAATGTGTTTTGCCTGTGTTTTGCCAATATTTTTTAAAGTTTAATTATTTGATAGTAAAACCATGGGTGAATCGTACGTCAATTTTGAATAAACTAATGCAGCGTATTTGGTCTTATTGATATATTGATATAATATATTGCGTTGCTCGAAGATTTCAATCTATTTTGCGAGACTGTAAAAGTAGCCAGTATCTCGCAGACAAAGGATTCTGGTTACTTTTCAGAATCAGTTCAACTTCGGCAGCTGGATGGCTCAAGGCGAGCGAGATCTTCGTGTATGTTGTTTGCCTTTCCCCGTAGTAGATTCAAAAAGCCCGCCCTATCTCCATCTCAACTCTGTTTCATCACAACAAATTTGCGGACATCTGTAACATTTTAATATTCCCCATTCGATGTATTCGCATTCCCTCATGGGTTTTTTCGTGTATGTTGTTAGTCTTTCTACCACAAAACCTTCTCATGTTCGAAATTTACGTTATTTCCCAATTAATCGATCTCCATTCGATGTTACCGTGTGTCCAAGGTAATGTTACATCATTGTTGTTTGTTTACGATTCTATGCCTGTCCTGTTAAGTTTGAATGTTGATCTTTGTCTGTCCACTGTTCATAAAGAATGTTTTTCCATTTTCGTCTCTCGACTCGGCATGCCGTTGTGAATCGGCTTGTAATCTATCTCTTTTCGGATGCCCTTATCAATTACATTTTGTGATTTGTACATAGGTTGATATCAGGCAAGAGAAATGTTTTGCTTTTAATTTAATTTAAATGGAATCGGGAACTTTTCATTAGATTGTCAACAACATTTTAAAAGCATTCGCAAAAGCCAAATCCAAAACAAACCAGCCTTGATTCATCATTACTTCCCATTTTTAATTTTCGTCAACCCCATAAACATTTTCGTTATTTCATTGCCGCGACATCACTGATTTATTAATCAATATTTACAGTACCCCTAATGGCCGCTCACTCCCGGATGACCAACTGTTGCCCTTCTACGGCAAGAATTCGCAAGGCAACTTCGACTAGTGGGATGAATTAGAATGCAGGAGGAAAAGGAGGAGAATGTAAAGGTGAATTACTACAGATCGATAGCTTACGAATAAGAAAGCGTGAACGCTCGTACTATTTGCTTTAGTTAGAGTTTATCTTTGTTAATCCTGAATAGTTGCACATGGGACTTCGGTTTTACAAATGATATTAGTCAATTTCGGCATAGCGTTGAATAATTGCCGCTCGATGTAGACACGAATATATCAATAAGCACTATTATGAGCTTCAAACTGGACCACTAACAGTCTCTTTCGAATTGCGAATTATCGATTGTCTGCTCAGGACATCCTTCTCCATCGACCGCCAGATCTTCGTCATCTTCGAGATCACAACACTCCCGTTGAGCGACGGTAACCAGAAGACAAGAAGGATAGATAATCGATCGACGATGTCAAAGCTAAGTTGCGCTCCCCTTAGGTTACGGCGTGGGTCAGGTGCCCCGTCGTGCGTGCTCCCCTTAGGGTACGGCGTGGGTCAGGTGCCCCGTCGTGCGTGCTCCCCTTAGGTTACGGCGTGGGTCAGGTGCCCCGTCGTGCGTGCTCCCCTTAGGGTACGGCGTGGGTCAGGTGCCCCGTCGTGCGTGCTCCCCTTAGGTTACGGCGTGGGTCAGGTGCCCCGTCGTGCGTGCTCCCCTTAGGTTACGGCGTGGGTCAGGTGCCCCGTCGTGCGTGCTCCCCTTAGGGTACGGCGTGGGTCAGGTGCCCCGTCGTGCGTGCTCCCCTTAGGTTACGGCGTGGGTCAGGTGCCCCGTCGTGCGTGCTCCCCTTAGGGTACGGCGTGGGTCAGGTGCCCCGCCGTGCGTGCTCCCCTTAGGTTACGGCGTGGGTCAGGTGCCCCGTCGTGCGTGCTCCCCTTAGGGTACGGCGTGGGTCAGGTGCCCCGTCGTGCGTGCTCCCCTTAGGTTACGGCGTGGGTCAGGTGCCCCGTCGTGCGTGCTCCCCTTAGGTTACGGCGTGGGTCAGGTGCCCCGTCGTGCGTGCTCCCCTTAGGTTACGGCGTGGGTCAGGTGCCCCGTCGTGCGTGCTCCCCTTAGGTTACGGCGTGGGTCAGGTGCCCCGTCGTGCGTGCCCCCCCCCCTTAGGTTACGGCGTGGGTCAGGTGCCCCGTCGTGCGTGCTCCCCTTAGGTTACGGCGTGGGTCAGGTGCCCCGTCGTGCGTGCCCCCCCCCCCCTTAGGTTACGGCGTGGGTCAGGTGCCCCGTCGTGCGTGCTCCCCTTAGGTTACGGCGTGGGTCAGGTGCCCCGTCGTGCGTGCCCCCCCCCCTTAGGTTACGGCGTGGGTCAGGTGCCCCGTCGTGCGTGCTCCCCTTAGGTTACGGCGTGGGTCAGGTGCCCCGTCGTGCGTGCCCCCCTTAGGTTACGGCGTGGGTCAGGTGCCCCGTCGTGCGTGCCCCCCCCCCTTAGGTTACGGCGTGGGTCAGGTGCCCCGTCGTGCGTGCTCCCCTTAGGTTACGGCGTGGGTCAGGTGCCCCGTCGTGCGTGCCCCCCCCCCTTAGGTTACGGCGTGGGTCAGGTGCCCCGTCGTGCGTGCTCCCCTTAGGTTACGGCGTGGGTCAGGTGCCCCGTCGTGCGTGCTCCCCTTAGGGTACGGCGTGGGTCAGGTGCCCCGTCGTGCGTGCTCCCCTTAGGTTACGGCGTGGGTCAGGTGCCCCGTCGTGCGTGCTCCCCTTAGGTTACGGCGTGGGTCAGGTGCCCCGTCGTGCGTGCTCCCCTTAGGGTACGGCGTGGGTCAGGTGCCCCGTCGTGCGTGCTCCCCTTAGGTTACGGCGTGGGTCAGGTGCCCCGTCGTGCGTGCTCCCCTTAGGTTACGGCGTGGGTCAGGTTCCCCGCCCCGACCCGAGCACTAGGCCACTGCCTAGTGTCTCTTTAGTGCCTCTCATACGAGAGGTATTGACTGTTTTTTCAGAACCAGTGCGACTTCGGCAGCTGGATGACTCAAGCAGGACGAGGTTCAATTGGGGACGACACGTCACGATTTCGTCGGTGAGTCCATGATTTCGAATTCCTAAATGTATCACTTATATTCCATTTTGCAGTTGGATGTCTACCCCCACTTGGACACGTACTCTAGCGGAGCGACACACCACTGCTTCAAGAGGTACGGTAGATTACGGTAGAAGTGCTGCAATTTAGGAAATATTCAGTTCTTCCAATGTGTTTTGCCTGTGTTTTGCCAATATTTTTTAAAGTTTAATTATTTGATAGTAAAACCATGGGTGAATCGTACGTCAATTTTGAATAAACTAATGCAGCGTATTTGGTCTTATTGATATATTGATATAATATATTGCGTTGCTCGAAGATTTCAATCTATTTTGCGAGACTGTAAAAGTAGCCAGTATCTCGCAGACAAAGGATTCTGGTTACTTTTCAGAATCAGTTCAACTTCGGCAGCTGGATGGCTCAAGGCGAGCGAGATCTTCGTGTATGTTGTTTGCCTTTCCCCGTAGTAGATTCAAAAGCCCGCCCTATCTCCATCTCAACTCTGTTTCATCACAACAAATTTGCGGACATCTGTAACATTTTAATATTCCCCCATTCGATGTATTCGCATTCCCTCATGGGTTTTTTCGTGTATGTTGTTAGTCTTTCTACCACAAAACCTTCTCATGTTCGAAATTTACGTTATTTCCCAATTAATCGATCTCCATTCGATGTTACCGTGTGTCCAAGGTAATGTTACATCATTGTTGTTTGTTTACGATTCTATGCCTGTCCTGTTAAGTTTGAATGTTGATCTTTGTCTGTCCACTGTTCATAAAGAATGTTTTTCCATTTTCGTCTCTCGACTCGGCATGCCGTTGTGAATCGGCTTGTAATCTATCTCTTTTCGGATGCCCTTATCAATTACATTTTGTGATTTGTACATAGGTTGATATCAGGCAAGAGAAATGTTTTGCTTTTAATTTAATTTAAATGGAATCGGGAACTTTTCATTAGATTGTCAACAACATTTTAAAAGCATTCGCAAAAGCCAATCCAAAACAAACCAGCCTTGATTCATCATTACTTCCCATTTTTAATTTTCGTCAACCCCATAAACATTTTCGTTATTTCATTGCCGCGACATCACTGATTTATTAATCAATATTTACAGTACCCCTAATGGCCGCTCACTCCCGGATGACCAACTGTTGCCCTTCTACGGCAAGAATTCGCAAGGCAACTTCGACTAGTGGGATGAATTAGAATGCAGGAGGAAAAGGAGGAGAATGTAAAGGTGAATTACTACAGATCGATAGCTTACGAATAAGAAAGCGTGAACGCTCGTACTATTTGCTTTAGTTAGAGTTTATCTTTGTTAATCCTGAATAGTTGCACACGGGACTTCGGTTTTACAAATGATATTAGTCAATTTCGGCATAGCGTTGAATAATTGCCGCTCGATGTAGACACGAATATATCAATAAGCACTTTTATGAGCTTCAAACTGGCCCACTAACAGTCTCTTTCGAATTGCGAATTATCGATTGTCTGCTCAGGACATCCTTCTCCATCGACCGCCAGATCTTCGTCATCTTCGAGATCACAACACTCCCGTTGAGCGACGGTAACCAGAAGACAAGAAGGATAGATAGTCGATAGACGATGTCAAAGCTAAGTTGCGCTCCCTTAGGTTACGGCGTGGGTCAGGTGCCCCGTCGTGCGTGCTCCCCTTAGGGTACGGCGTGGGTCAGGTGCCCCGTCGTGCGTGCTCCCCTTAGGTTACGGCGTGGGTCAGGTGCCCGTCGTGCGTGCTCCCCTTAGGGTACGGCGTGGGTCAGGTGCCCCGTCGTGCGTGCTCCCCTTAGGTTACGGCGTGGGTCAGGTGCCCCGTCGTGCGTGCTCCCCTTAGGGTACGGCGTGGGTCAGGTGCCCGTCGTGCTTCCCCCCCCCTTAGGTTACGGCGTGGGTCAGGTGCCCCGTCGTGCGTGCTCCCCTTAGGGTACGGCGTGGGTCAGGTGCCCCGTCGTGCGTGCTCCCCTTAGGTTACGGCGTGGGTCAGGTGCCCCGTCGTGCGTGCTCCCCCCCCCCCCCCTTAGGTTACGGCGTGGGTCAGGTGCCCCGTCGTGCGTGCTCCCCTTAGGTTACGGCGTGGGTCAGGTGCCCCGTCGTGCGTGCTCCCCCCCCTTAGGTTACGGCGTGGGTCAGGTGCCCCGTCGTGCGTGCTCCCCTTAGGTTACGGCGTGGGTCAGGTGCCCCGTCGTGCGTGCTCCCCTTAGGTTACGGCGTGGGTCAGGTGCCCCGTCGTGCGTGCTCCCCTTAGGTTACGGCGTGGGTCAGGTTCCCCGCCCGACCCGAGCACTAGGCCACTGCCTAGTGTCTCTTTAGTGCCTCTCATACGAGAGGTATTGACTGTTTTTTCAGAACCAGTGCGACTTCGGCAGCTGGATGACTCAAGCAGGACGAGGTTCAATTGCGGACGACACGTCACGATTTCGTCGGTGAGTCCATGATTTCGAATTCCTAAATGTATCACTTATATTCCATTTTGCAGTTGGATGTCTACCCCCACTTGGACACGTACTCTAGCGGAGCGACACATCACTGCTTCAAGAGGTACGGTAGATTACGGTAGAAGTGCTGCAATTTAGGAAATATTCAGTTCTTCCAATGTGTTTTGCCTGTGTTTTGCCAATATTTTTTAAAGTTTAATTATTTGATAGTAAAACCATGGGTGAATCGTACGTCAATTTTGAATAAACTAATGCAGCGTATTTGGTCTTATTGATATATTGATATAATATATTGCGTTGCTCGAAGATTTCAATCTATTTTGCGAGACTGTAAAAGTAGCCAGTATCTCGCAGACAAAGGATTCTGGTTACTTTTCAGAATCAGTTCAACTTCGGCAGCTGGATGGCTCAAGGCGAGCGAGATCTTCGTGTATGTTGTTTGCCTTTCCCCGTAGTAGATTCAAAAAGCCCGCCCTATCTCCATCTCAACTCTGTTTCATCACAACAAATTTGCGGACATCTGTAACATTTTAATATTCCCCCATTCGATGTATTCGCATTCCCTCATGGGTTTTTTCGTGTATGTTGTTAGTCTTTCTACCACAAAACCTTCTCATGTTCGAAATTTACGTTATTTCCCAATTAATCGATCTCCATTCGATGTTACCGTGTGTCCAAGGTAATGTTACATCATTGTTGTTTGTTTACGATTCTATGCCTGTCCTGTTAAGTTTGAATGTTGATCTTTGTCTGTCCACTGTTCATAAAGAATGTTTTTCCATTTTCGTCTCTCGACTCGGCATGCCGTTGTGAATCGGCTTGTAATCTATCTCTTTTCGGATGCCCTTATCAATTACATTTTGTGATTTGTACATAGGTTGATATCAGGCAAGAGAAATGTTTTGCTTTTAATTTAATTTAAATGGAATCGGGAACTTTTCATTAGATTGTCAACAACATTTTAAAAGCATTCGCAAAAGCCAAATCCAAAACAAACCAGCCTTGATTCATCATTACTTCCCATTTTTAATTTTCGTCAACCCCATAAACATTTTCGTTATTTCATTGCCGCGACATCACTGATTTATTAATCAATATTTACAGTACCCCTAATGGCCGCTCACTCCCGGATGACCAACTGTTGCCCTTCTACGGCAAGAATTCGCAAGGCAACTTCGACTAGTGGGATGAATTAGAATGCAGGAGGAAAAGGAGGAGAATGTAAAGGTGAATTACTACAGATCGATAGCTTACGAATAAGAAAGCGTGAACGCTCGTACTATTTGCTTTAGTTAGAGTTTATCTTTGTTAATCCTGAATAGTTGCACATGGGACTTCGGTTTTACAAATGATATTAGTCAATTTCGGCATAGCGTTGAATAATTGCCGCTCGATGTAGACACGAATATATCAATAAGCACTATTATGAGCTTCAAACTGGACCACTAACAGTCTCTTTCGAATTGCGAATTATCGATTGTCTGCTCAGGACATCCTTCTCCATCGACCGCCAGATCTTCGTCATCTTCGAGATCACAACACTCCCGTTGAGCGACGGTAACCAGAAGACAAGAAGGATAGATAGTCGATCGACGATGTCAAAGCTAAGTTGCGCTCCCCTTAGGTTACGGCGTGGGTCAGGTGCCCCGTCGTGCGTGCTCCCCTTAGGGTACGGCGTGGGTCAGGTGCCCCGTCGTGCGTGCTCCCCTTAGGTTACGGCGTGGGTCAGGTGCCCCGTCGTGCGTGCTCCCCTTAGGGTACGGCGTGGGTCAGGTGCCCCGTCGTGCGTGCTCCCCTTAGGTTACGGCGTGGGTCAGGTGCCCCGTCGTGCGTGCTCCCCTTAGGGTACGGCGTGGGTCAGGTGCCCCGTCGTGCGTGCTCCCCTTAGGTTACGGCGTGGGTCAGGTGCCCCGTCGTGCGTGCTCCCCTTAGGTTACGGCGTGGGTCAGGTGCCCCGTCGTGCTCCCCCCCCCCCTTAGGTTACGGCGTGGGTCAGGTGCCCCGTCGTGCGTGCTCCCCTTAGGTTACGGCGTGGGTCAGGTGCCCCGTCGTGCGTGCTCCCCTTAGGTTACGGCGTGGGTCAGGTGCCCCGTCGTGCGTGCTCCCCTTAGGGTACGGCGTGGGTCAGGTGCCCCGTCGTGCGTGCTTCCCTTAGGTTACGGCGTGGGTCAGGTGCCCCGTCGTGCGTGCTCCCCTTAGGTTACGGCGTGAGTCAGGTGCCCCGTCGTGCGTGCCCCCCCCTTAGGTACGGCGTGGGTCAGGTGCCCCGTCGTGCGTGCTCCCCTTAGGTTACGGCGTGGGTCAGGTGCCCCGTCGTGCGTGCTCCCCTTAGGTTACGGCGTGGGTCAGGTGCCCCGTCGTGCGTGCTCCCCTTAGGTTACGGCGTGGGTCAGGTGCCCCGTCGTGCGTGCTCCCCTTAGGTTACGGCGTGGGTCAGGTGCCCCGTCGTGCGTGCTCCCCTTAGGTTACGGCGTGGGTCAGGTGCCCCGTCGTGCGTGCTCCTCTTAGGTTACGGCGTGGGTCAGGTGCCCCGTCGTGCTTCCCCCCCCCCCTTAGGTTACGGCGTGGGTCAGGTGCCCCGTCGTGCGTGCTCCCCTTAGGTTACGGCGTGGGTCAGGTGCCCCGTCGTGCGTGCTCCCCTTAGGTTACGGCGTGGGTCAGGTGCCCCGTCGTGCGTGCTCCCCTTAGGGTACGGCGTGGGTCAGGTGCCCCGTCGTGCGTGCTCCCCTTAGGGTACGGCGTGGGTCAGGTGCCCCGTCGTGCGTGCTCCCCTTAGGTTACGGCGTGGGTCAGGTGCCCCGTCGTGCTTCCCCCCCTTAGGTTACGGCGTGGGTCAGGTGCCCCGTCGTGCGTGCTCCCCTTAGGTTACGGCGTGGGTCAGGTGCCCCGTCGTGCGTGCTCCCCTTAGGTTACGGCGTGGGTCAGGTGCCCCGTCGTGCGTGCTCCCCTTAGGTTACGGCGTGGGTCAGGTGCCCCGTCGTGCGTGCTCCCCTTAGGGTACGGCGTGGGTCAGGTGCCCGTCGTGCGTGCTCCCCTTAGGTTACGGCGTGGGTCAGGTGCCCCGTCGTGCGTGCTCCCCTTAGGTTACGGCGTGGGTCAGGTGCCCCGTCGTGCGTGCCCCCCCTTAGGTTACGGCGTGGGTCAGGTGCCCCGTCGTGCGTGCTCCCCTTAGGTTACGGCGTGGGTCAGGTGCCCCGTCGTGCGTGCTCCCCTTAGGTTACGGCGTGGGTCAGGTGCCCCGTCGTGCGTGCTCCCCTTAGGGTACGGCGTGGGTCAGGTGCCCCGTCGTGCGTGCTTCCCTTAGGCTACGGCGTGGGTCAGTGCCCCGTCGTGCGTGCTCCCCTTAGGGTACGGCGTGGGTCAGGTGCCCCGTCGTGCGTGCTCCCCTTAGGTTACGGCGTGGGTCAGGTGCCCCGTCGTGCGTGCGCCCCTTAGGTTACGGCGTGGGTCAGGTTCCCCGCCCGACCCGAGCACTAGGCCCTGCCTAGTGTCTCTTTAGTGCCTCTCATACGAGAGGTATTGACTGTTTTTTCAGAACCAGTGCGACTTCGGCAGCTGGATGACTCAAGCAGGACGAGGTTCAATTGCGGACGACACGTCACGATTTCGTCGGTGAGTCCATGATTTCGAATTCCTAAATGTATCACTTATATTCCATTTGCAGTTGGATGTCTACCCCACTTGGACACGTACTCTAGCGGAGCGACACATCACTGCTTCAAGAGGTACGGTAGATTACGGTAGAAGTGCTGCAATTTAGGAAATATTCAGTTCTTCCAATGTGTTTTGCCTGTGTTTTGCCAATATTTTTTAAAGTTTAATTATTTGATAGTAAAACCATGGGTGAATCGTACGTCAATTTTGAATAAACTAATGCAGCGTATTTGGTCTTATTGATATATTGATATATATATTGCGTTGCTCGAAGATTTCAATCTATTTTACGAGACTGTAAAAGTAGCCAGTATCTCGCAGACAAAGGATTCTGGTTACTTTTCAGAATCAGTTCAACTTCGGCAGCTGGATGGCTCAAGGCGAGCGAGATCTTCGTGTATGTTGTTTGCCTTTCCCCGTAGTAGATTCAAAAAGCCCGCCCTATCTCCATCTCAACTCTGTTTCATCACAACAAATTTGCGGACATCTGTAACATTTTAATATTCCCCCATTCGATGTATTCGCATTCCCTCATGGGTTTTTCGTGTATGTTGTTAGTCTTTCTACCACAAAACCTTCTCATGTTCGAAATTTACGTTATTTCCCAATTAATCGATCTCCATTCGATGTTACCGTGTGTCCAAGGTAATGTTACATCATTGTTGTTTGTTTACGATTCTATGCCTGTCCTGTTAAGTTTGAATGTTGATCTTTGTCTGTCCACTGTTCATAAAGAAGTTTTTCCATTTTCGTCTCTCGACTCGGCATGCCGTTGTGAATCGGCTTGTAATCTATCTCTTTTCGGATGCCCTTATCAATTACATTTTGTGATTTGTGCATAGGTTGATATCAGGCAAGAGAAATGTTTTGCTTTTAATTTAATTTAAATGGAATCGGGAACTTTTCATTAGATTGTCAACAACATTTTAAAAGCATTCGCAAAAGCCAAATCCAAAAAACCAGCCTTGATTCATCATTACTTCCCATTTTTAATTTTCGTCAACCCCATAAACATTTTCGTTATTTCATTGCCGCGACATCACTGATTTATTAATCAATATTTACAGTACCCCTAATGGCCGCTCACTCCGGATGACCAACTGTTGCCCTTCTACGGCAAGAATTCGCAAGGCAACTTCGACTAGTGGGATGAATTAGAATGCAGGAGGAAAAGGAGGAGAATGTAAAGGTGAATTACTACAGATCGATAGCTTACGAATAAGAAAGCGTGAACGCTCGTACTATTTGCTTTAGTTTACGAATAGA
Organism: Pristionchus exspectatus; assembly: GCA_911812115.1. Taxonomy (NCBI): domain Eukaryota; kingdom Metazoa; phylum Nematoda; class Chromadorea; order Rhabditida; family Neodiplogasteridae; genus Pristionchus; species Pristionchus exspectatus. Next base: position 14,500,205 of record OU461582.1, read on the forward strand.
AAGCGTGAACGCTCGTACTATTTGCTTTAGTTAGAGTTTATCTTTGTTAATCCTGAATAGTTGCACATGGGACTTCGGTTTTACAAATGATATTAGTCAATTTCGGCATAGCGTTGAATAATTGCCGCTCGATGTAGACACGAATATATCAATAAGCACTTTTATGAGCTTCAAACTGGCCCACTAACAGTCTCTTTCGAATTGCGAATTATCGATTGTCTGCTCAGGACATCCTTCTCCATCGACCGCCAGATCTTCGTCATCTTCGAGATCACAACACTCCCGTTGAGCGACGGTAACCAGAAGACAAGAAGGATAGATAGTCGATCGACGATGTCAAAGCTAAGTTGCGCTCCCCTTAGGTTACGGCGTGGGTCAGGTGCCCCGTCGTGCGTGCTCCCCTTAGGGTACGGCGTGGGTCAGGTGCCCCGTCGTGCGTGCTCCCTTAGGTTACGGCGTGGGTCAGGTGCCCCGTCGTGCGTGCTCCCCTTAGGGTACGGCGTGGGTCAGGTGCCCCGTCGTGCGTGCTCCCCTTAGGTTACGGCGGGTCAGGTGCCCCGTCGTGCGTGCTCCCCTTAGGGTACGGCGTGGGTCAGGTGCCCCGTCGTGCGTGCTCCCCTTAGGTTACGGCGTGGGTCAGGTGCCCCGTCGTGCGTGCTCCCTTAGGTTACGGCGTGGGTCAGGTGCCCCGTCGTGCTTCCCCCCCCCCCCCCTTAGGTTACGGCGTGGGTCAGGTGCCCCGTCGTGCGTGCTCCCCTTAGGTTACGGCGTGGGTCAGGTGCCCCGTCGTGCGTGCTCCCCTTAGGTTACGGCGTGGGTCAGGTGCCCCGTCGTGCGTGCTCCCCTTAGGGTACGGCGTGGGTCAGGTGCCCCGTCGTGCGTGCTTCCCTTAGGTTACGGCGTGGGTCAGGTGCCCCGTCGTGCGTGCTCCCCTTAGGTTACGGCGTGAGTCAGGTGCCCCGTCGTGCGTGCCCCCCCCTTAGGTTACGGCGTGGGTCAGGTGCCCGTCGTGCGTGCTCCCCTTAGGTTACGGCGTGGGTCAGGTGCCCCGTCGTGCGTGCTCCCCTTAGGTTACGGCGTGGGTCAGGTGCCCCGTCGTGCGTGCTCCCCTTAGGTTACGGCGTGGGTCAGGTGCCCCGTCGTGCGTGCTCCCCTTAGGTTACGGCGTGGGTCAGGTGCCCCGTCGTGCGTGCTCCCCTTAGGTTACGGCGTGGGTCAGGTGCCCCGTCGTGCGTGCTCCTCTTAGGTTACGGCGTGGGTCAGGTGCCCCGTCGTGCTTCCCCCCCCCTTAGGTTACGGCGTGGGTCAGGTGCCCCGTCGTGCGTGCTCCCCTTAGGTTACGGCGTGGGTCAGGTGCCCCGTCGTGCGTGCTCCCCTTAGGTTACGGCGTGGGTCAGGTGCCCCGTCGTGCGTGCTCCCCTTAGGGTACGGCGTGGGTCAGGTGCCCCGTCGTGCGTGCTCCCCTTAGGGTACGGCGTGGGTCAGGTGCCCCGTCGTGCGTGCTCCCCTTAGGTTACGGCGTGGGTCAGGTGCCCCGTCGTGCGTGCTCCCCTTAGGTTACGGCGTGGGTCAGGTGCCCCGTCGTGCGTGCTCCCCTTAGGGTACGGCGTGGGTCAGGTGCCCCGTCGTGCGTGCTTCCCTTAGGTTACGGCGTGGGTCAGGTGCCCCGTCGTGCGTGCTCCCCTTAGGTTACGGCGTGAGTCAGGTGCCCCGTCGTGCGTGCCCCCCCTTAGGTTACGGCGTGGGTCAGGTGCCCCGTCGTGCGTGCTCCCCTTAGGTTACGGCGTGGGTCAGGTGCCCCGTCGTGCGTGCTCCCCTTAGGTTACGGCGTGGGTCAGGTGCCCCGTCGTGCGTGCTCCCCTTAGGTTACGGCGTGGGTCAGGTGCCCCGTCGTGCGTGCTCCCCTTAGGTTACGGCGTGGGTCAGGTGCCCCGTCGTGCGTGCTCCCCTTAGGTTACGGCGTGGGTCAGGTGCCCCGTCGTGCGTGCTCCTCTTAGGTTACGGCGTGGGTCAGGTGCCCCGTCGTGCTTCCCCCCCCCCTTAGGTTACGGCGTGGGTCAGGTGCCCCGTCGTGCGTGCTCCCCTTAGGTTACGGCGTGGGTCAGGTGCCCCGTCGTGCGTGCTCCCCTTAGGTTACGGCGTGGGTCAGGTGCCCCGTCGTGCGTGCTCCCCTTAGGGTACGGCGTGGGTCAGGTGCCCCGTCGTGCGTGCTCCCCTTAGGGTACGGCGTGGGTCAGGTGCCCCGTCGTGCGCGTGCTCCCCTTAGGTTACGGCGTGGGTCAGGTGCCCCGTCGTGCTTCCCCCCCCTTAGGTTACGGCGTGGGTCAGGTGCCCCGTCGTGCGTGCTCCCCTTAGGTTACGGCGTGGGTCAGGTGCCCCGTCGTGCGTGCTCCCCTTAGGTTACGGCGTGGGTCAGGTGCCCCGTCGTGCGTGCTCCCCTTAGGTTACGGCGTGGGTCAGGTGCCCCGTCGTGCGTGCTCCCCTTAGGGTACGGCGTGGGTCAGGTGCCCCGTCGTGCGTGCTCCCCTTAGGTTACGGCGTGGGTCAGGTGCCCCGTCGTGCGTGCTCCCCTTAGGTTACGGCGTGGGTCAGGTGCCCCGTCGTGCGTGCCCCCCTTAGGTTACGGCGTGGGTCAGGTGCCCCGTCGTGCGTGCTCCCCTTAGGTTACGGCGTGGGTCAGGTGCCCCGTCGTGCGTGCTCCCTTAGGTTACGGCGTGGGTCAGGTGCCCCGTCGTGCGTGCTCCCCTTAGGGTACGGCGTGGGTCAGGTGCCCCGTCGTGCGTGCTTCCCTTAGGCTACGGCGTGGGTCAGGTGCCCCGTCGTGCGTGCTCCCCTTAGGGTACGGCGTGGGTCAGGTGCCCCGTCGTGCGTGCTCCCTTAGGTTACGGCGTGGGTCAGGTGCCCCGTCGTGCGTGCTCCCCTTAGGTTACGGCGTGGGTCAGGTTCCCCGCCCCGACCCGAGCACTAGGCCACTGCCTAGTGTCTCTTTAGTGCCTCTCATACGAGAGGTATTGACTGTTTTTTCAGAACCAGTGCGACTTCGGCAGCTGGATGACTCAAGCAGGACGAGGTTCAATTGCGGACGACACGTCACGATTTCGTCGGTGAGTCCATGATTTCGAATTCCTAAATGTATCACTTATATTCCATTTTGCAGTTGGATGTCTACCCCCACTTGGACACGTACTCTAGCGGAGCGACACATCACTGCTTCAAGAGGTACGGTAGATTACGGTAGAAGTGCTGCAATTTAGGAAATATTCAGTTCTTCCAATGTGTTTTGCCTGTGTTTTGCCAATATTTTTTAAAGTTTAATTATTTGATAGTAAAACCATGGGTGAATCGTACGTCAATTTTGAATAAACTAATGCAGCGTATTTGGTCTTATTGATATATTGATATAATATATTGCGTTGCTCGAAGATTTCAATCTATTTTACGAGACTGTAAAAGTAGCCAGTATCTCGCAGACAAAGGATTCTGGTTACTTTTCAGAATCAGTTCAACTTCGGCAGCTGGATGGCTCAAGGCGAGCGAGATCTTCGTGTATGTTGTTTGCCTTTCCCCGTAGTAGATTCAAAAAGCCCGCCCTATCTCCATCTCAACTCTGTTTCATCACAACAAATTTGCGGACATCTGTAACATTTTAATATTCCCCATTCGATGTATTCGCATTCCCTCATGGGTTTTTTCGTGTATGTTGTTAGTCTTTCTACCACAAAACCTTCTCATGTTCGAAATTTACGTTATTTCCCAATTAATCGATCTCCATTCGATGTTACCGTGTGTCCAAGGTAATGTTACATCATTGTTGTTTGTTTACGATTCTATGCCTGTCCTGTTAAGTTTGAATGTTGATCTTTGTCTGTCCACTGTTCATAAAGAATGTTTTTCCATTTTCGTCTCTCGACTCGGCATGCCGTTGTGAATCGGCTTGTAATCTATCTCTTTTCGGATGCCCTTATCAATTACATTTTGTGATTTGTGCATAGGTTGATATCAGGCAAGAGAAATGTTTTGCTTTTAATTTAATTTAAATGGAATCGGGAACTTTTCATTAGATTGTCAACAACATTTTAAAAGCATTCGCAAAAGCCAAATCCAAAACAAACCAGCCTTGATTCATCATTACTTCCCATTTTTAATTTTCGTCAACCCCATAAACATTTTCGTTATTTCATTGCCGCGACATCACTGATTTATTAATCAATATTTACAGTACCCCTAATGGCCGCTCACTCCCGGATGACCAACTGTTGCCCTTCTACGGCAAGAATTCGCAAGGCAACTTCGACTAGTGGGATGAATTAGAATGCAGGAGGAAAAGGAGGAGAATGTAAAGGTGAATTACTACAGATCGATAGCTTACGAATAAGAAAGCGTGAACGCTCGTACTATTTGCTTTAGTTTACGAATAAGAAAGCGTGAACGCTCGTACTATTTGCTTTAGTTAGAGTTTATCTTTGTTAATCCTGAATAGTTGCACATGGGACTTCGGTTTTACAAATGATATTAGTCAATTTCGGCATAGCGTTGAATAATTGCCGCTCGATGTAGACACGAATATATCAATAAGCACTTTTATGAGCTTCAAACTGGCCCACTAACAGTCTCTTTCGAATTGCGAATTATCGATTGTCTGCTCAGGACATCCTTCTCCATCGACCGCCAGATCTTCGTCATCTTCGAGATCACAACACTCCCGTTGAGCGACGGTAACCAGAAGACAAGAAGGATAGATAGTCGATCGACGATGTCAAAGCTAAGTTGCGCTCCCCTTAGGTTACGGCGTGGGTCAGGTGCCCCGTCGTGCGTGCTCCCTTAGGGTACGGCGTGGGTCAGGTGCCCCGTCGTGCGTGCTCCCCTTAGGTTACGGCGTGGGTCAGGTGCCCCGTCGTGCGTGCTCCCCTTAGGGTACGGCGTGGGTCAGGTGCCCCGTCGTGCTTCCCCCCCCCTTAGGTTACGGCGTGGGTCAGGTGCCCCGTCGTGCGTGCTCCCCTTAGGGTACGGCGTGGGTCAGGTGCCCCGTCGTGCGTGCTCCCCTTAGGTTACGGCGTGGGTCAGGTGCCCCGTCGTGCGTGCTCCTCTTAGGTTACGGCGTGGGTCAGGTGCCCCGTCGTGCTTCCCCCCCCCCTTAGGTTACGGCGTGGGTCAGGTGCCCCGTCGTGCGTGCTCCCCTTAGGTTACGGCGTGGGTCAGGTGCCCCGTCGTGCGTGCTCCCCTTAGGTTACGGCGTGGGTCAGGTGCCCCGTCGTGCGTGCCCCTTAGGGTACGGCGTGGGTCAGGTGCCCCGTCGTGCGTGCTCCCCTTAGGTTACGGCGTGGGTCAGGTGCCCCGTCGTGCTTCCCCCCCCCCCTTAGGTTACGGCGTGGGTCAGGTGCCCCGTCGTGCGTGCTCCCCTTAGGTTACGGCGTGGGTCAGGTGCCCCGTCGTGCGTGCTCCCTTAGGTTACGGCGTGGGTCAGGTGCCCCGTCGTGCGTGCTCCCCTTAGGTTACGGCGTGGGTCAGGTGCCCCGTCGTGCGTGCTCCCCTTAGGGTACGGCGTGGGTCAGGTGCCCCGTCGTGCGTGCTCCCCTTAGGTTACGGCGTGGGTCAGGTGCCCCGTCGTGCGTGCTCCCCTTAGGTTACGGCGTGGGTCAGGTGCCCCGTCGTGCGTGCCCCCCTTAGGTTACGGCGTGGGTCAGGTGCCCCGTCGTGCGTGCTCCCCTTAGGTTACGGCGTGGGTCAGGTGCCCCGTCGTGCGTGCTCCCCTTAGGTTACGGCGTGGGTCAGGTGCCCCGTCGTGCGTGCTCCCTTAGGGTACGGCGTGGGTCAGGTGCCCCGTCGTGCGTGCTTCCCTTAGGCTACGGCGTGGGTCAGGTGCCCGTCGTGCGTGCTCCCCTTAGGGTACGGCGTGGGTCAGGTGCCCGTCGTGCGTGCTCCCTTAGGTTACGGCGTGGGTCAGGTGCCCGTCGTGCGTGCTCCCCTTAGGTTACGGCGTGGGTCAGGTTCCCCGCCCCGACCCGAGCACTAGGCCACTGCCTAGTGTCTCTTTAGTGCCTCTCATACGAGAGGTATTGACTGTTTTTCAGAACCAGTGCGACTTCGGCAGCTGGATGACTCAAGCAGGACGAGGTTCAATTGCGGACGACACGTCACGATTTCGTCGGTGAGTCCATGATTTCGAATTCCTAAATGTATCACTTATATTCCATTTTGCAGTTGGATGTCTACCCCCACTTGGACACGTACTCAGCGGAGCGACACATCACGCTTCAAGAGGTACGGTAGATTACGGTAGAAGTGCTGCAATTTAGGAAATATTCAGTTCTTCCAATGTGTTTTGCCTGTGTTTTGCCAATATTTTTTAAAGTTTTATTATTTGATAGTAAACCATGGTGAATCGTACGTCAATTTTGAATAGACTAATGCAGCGTATTTGTCTTATGACATATTGATATAATATATTGCGTTGCTCGAAGATTTCAATCTATTTTGCGAGACTGTAAAGTAGCCAGTATCTCGCAGACAAAGGATTCTGGTTACTTTTCAGAATCAGTTCAACTTCGGCAGCTGGATGGCTCAAGGCGAGCGAGATCTTCGTGTATGTTGTTTGCCTTTCCCGTAGTAGATTCAAAAAGCCCGCCCTATCTCCATCTCAACTCTGTTTCATCACAACAAATTTGCGGACATCTGTAACATTTTAATATTCCCCCATTCGATGTATTCGCATTCCCTCATGGGTTTTTCGTGTATGTGTTAGTCTTTCTACCACAAAACCTTCTCATGTTCGAAATTACGTTATTTCCCAATTAATCGATCTCCATTCGATGTTACCGTGTGTCCAAGGTAATGTTACATCATTGTTGTTTGTTTACGATTCTATGCCTGTCCTGTTAAGTTTGAATGTTGATCTTTGTCTGTCCACTGTTCATAAAAAATGTTTTTCCATTTTCGTCTCTCGACTCGGCATGCCGTTGTGAATCGGCTTGTAATCTATCTCTTTCGGATGCCCTATCAATTACATTTTGTGATTTGTACATAGGTTGATATCAGGCAAGAGAAATGTTTTGCTTTTATTTAATTTAAATGAATCGGGAACTTTTCATTAGATTGTCAACAACATTTTAAAAGCATTCGCAAAAGCCAAATCCAAACAAACCAGCCTTGATTCATCATTACTTCCCATTTTTAATTTTCGTCAACCCCATAAACATTTTCGTTATTTCATTGCCGCGACATCATGATTTATTAATCAATATTTACAGTACCCTAATGGCCGCTCACTCCCGGATGACCAACTGTTGCCTTCTACGGCAAGAATTCGCAAGGCAACTTCGACTAGTGGGATGAATTAGAATGCAGGAGGAAAAGGAGGAGAATGTAAAGGTGAATTACTACAGATCGATAGCTTACGAATAAGAAAGCGTGAACGCTCGTACTATTTGCTTTAGTTAGAGTTTATCTTTGTTAATCCTGAATAGTTGCACATGGGATTCGGTTTTACAAATGATATTAGTCAATTTCGGCATAGCGTTGAATAATTGCCGCTCGATGTAGACACGAATATATCAATAAGCACTTTTATGAGCTTCAAACTGGCCACTAACAGTCTCTTTCGAATTGCGAATTATCGATTGTCTGCTCAGGAAATCCTTCTCCATCGACCGCCAGATCTCGTCATCTTCGAGATCACAACACTCCCGTTGAGCGACGGTAACCAGAAGACAAGAAGGATAGATAGTCGATCGACGATGCAAAGCTAAGTTGCGCTCCCCAGGTTACGGCGTGGGTCAGGTGCCCCGTCGTGCGTGCTCCCCTTAGGGTACGGCGTGGGTCAGGTGCCCCGTCGTGCGTGCTCCCCTTAGGTTACGGCGTGGTCAGGTGCCCCGTCGTGCGTGCTCCCTTAGTGTACGGGTGGGTCAGGTGCCCGTCGTGTCCCCCCCCCTTAGGTTACGGCGTGGGTCAGGTGCCCCGTCGTGCGTGCTCCCCTTAGGGTACGGCGTGGGTCAGGTGCCCCGTCGTGCGTGCTCCCCTTAGGTTACGGCGTGGTCAGGGCCCCGTCGTGCGTGCTCCCCTTAGGGTACGGCGTGGGTCAGGTGCCCGTCGTGCGTGCTCCCCTTAGGTTACGGCGTGGGTCAGGTGCCCCGTCGTGCGTGCTCCCCTTAGGTTACGGCGTGGGTCAGGTGCCCCGTCGTGCGTGCTCCCTAGGTTACGGCGTGGGTCAGGTGCCCGTCGTGCGTGCTCCCTTAGGTTACGGCGTGGGTCAGGTGCCCCGTCGTGCGTGCTCCCCTTAGGTACGGCGTGGGTCAGGTGCCCCGTCGTGCGTGCTCCTCTTAGGTTACGGCGTGGGTCAGGTGCCCCGTCGTGCTTACCCCCCCCCCCCTTAGGTTACGGCGTGGGTCAGGTGCCCCGTCGTGCGTGCTCCCTTAGGTTACGGCGTGGGTCAGGTGCCCCGTCGTGCGTGCTCCCCTTAGGTTACGGCGTGGGTCAGGTGCCCGTCGTGCGTGCTCCCCTTAGGGTACGGCGTGGGTCAGGTGCCCCGTCGTGCGTGCCCCTTAGTTACGGCGTGGGTCAGGTGCCCCGTCGTGCGTGCTCCCTTAGGTTACGGCGTGGGTCAGGTTCCCGCCCCGACCCGAGCACTAGCCACTGCCTAGTGTCTCTTTAGTGCCTCTCATACGAGAGGTATTGACTGTTTTTTCAGAACCAGTGCGACTTCGGCAGCTGGATGACTTCGACTAGTGGGATGAATTAGAATGCAGGAGGAAAAGGAGGAGAATGTAAAGGTGAAATTACTACAGATCGATAGCTTACGAATAAGAAAGCGTGAACGCTCGTACTATTTGCTTTAGTTAGAGTTTATCTTTGTTAATCCTGAATAGTTGCACATGGACTTCTGGTTTACAAATGATATTAGTCAATTTCGGCATAGCGTGAATAATTGCCGCTCGATGTAGACACGAATATATCAATAAGCACTTTATGAGCTTCAAACTGGCCACTAACAGTCTCTTCGATTGCGAATTATCGATTGTCTGCTCAGACATCCTTCTCCATCGACCGCCAGATCTTCGTCATCTTCGAGATCACAACACTCCCGTTGAGCGACGGTAACAGAAGACAAGAAGGATAGATAGTCGATCGACGATGTCAAAGCTAAGTTGCGCCCCTTAGGTACGGCGTGGGTCAGGTGCCCCGTCGTGCGTGCTCCCCTTAGGGTACGGCGTGGGTCAGGTGCCCCGTCGTGCGTGCTCCCCTTAGGTTACGGCGTGGGTCAGGTGCCCCGTCGTGCGTGCTCCCTTAGGGTACGGCGTGGGTCAGGTGCCCCGTCGTGCTTCCCCCCCCCCCTTAGGTTACGGCGTGGGTCAGGTGCCCCGTCGTGCGTGCTCCCATTAGGGTACGGCGTGGGTGCAGGTGCCCCGTCGTGCGTGCTCCCCTTAGGTTACGGCGTGGGTCAGGTCCCCGTCGTGCGTGCTCCTCTTAGGTTACGGCGTGGGTCAGGTGCCCCGTCGTGCGTGCCCCCCCCTTAGGTTACGGCGTGGGTCAGGTGCCCCGTCGTGCGTGCTCCCCTTAGGTTACGGCGTGGGTCAGGTGCCCCGTCGTGCGTGCTCCCCTTAGGGTACGGCGTGGGTCAGGTGCCCGTCGTGCGTGCTCCCTTAGGTTACGGCGTGGGTCAGGTGCCCCGTCGTGCTTCCCCCCCCCTTAGGTTACGGCGTGGGTCAGGTGCCCCGTCGTGCGTGCTCCCCTTAGGTTACGGCGTGGGTCAGGTGCCCCGTCGTGCGTGCTCCCCTTAGGTTACGGCGTGGGTCAGGTGCCCCGTCGTCCGTGCTCCCCTTAGGGTACGGCGTGGGTCAGGTGCCCCGTCGTGCGTGCTCCCCTTAGGTTACGGCGTGGGTCAGGTGCCCCGTCGTGCGTGCTCCCCTTAGGTTACGGCGTGGGTCAGGTGCCCCGTCGTGCGTGCCCCCCCCTTAGGTTACGGCGTGGGTCAGGTGCCCCGTCGTGCGTGCTCCCTTAGGTTACGGCGTGGGTCAGGTGCCCCGTCGTGCGTGCTCCCCTTAGGTTACGGCGTGGGTCAGGTGCCCCGTCGTGCGTGCTCCCCTTAGGGTACGGCGTGGGTCAGGTGCCCCGTCGTGCGTGCTTCCCTTAGGCTACGGCGTGGGTCAGGTGCCCCGTCGTGCGTGCTCCCCTTAGGGTACGGCGTGGGTCAGGTGCCCCGTCGTGCGTGCTCCCTTAGGTTACGGCGTGGGTCAGGTGCCCCGTCGTGCGTGCCCCTTAGGTTACGGCGTGGGTCAGGTTCCCCGCCCCGACCCGAGCACTAGGCCACTGCCTAGTGTCTCTTTAGTGCCTCTCATACGAGAGGTATTGACTGTTTTTTCAGAACCAGTGCGACTTCGGCAGCTGGATGACTCAAGCAGGACGAGGTTCAATTGCGGACGACACGTCACGATTTCGTCGGTGAGTCCATGATTCGAATTCCTAAATGTATCACTTATATTCCATTTTGCAGTTGGATGTCTCCCCCACTTGGACACGTACTCTAGCGGAGCGACACATCACTGCTTCAAGAGGTACGGTAGATTACGGTAGAAGTGCTGCAATTTAGGAATATTCAGTTCTTCCAATGTGTTTTGCCTGTGTTTTGCCAATATTTTTTAAAGTTTAATTATTTGATAGTAAAACTGGTGATCGTACGTCAATTTGAATAGACTAATGCAGCGTATTTGTCTTATTGACATATTGATATAATATATTGCGTTGCTCGAAGATTTCAATCTATTTTGCGAGACTGTAAAAGTAGCCAGTATCTCGCAGACAAAGGATTCTGGTTACTTTTCAGAATCAGTTCAACTTCGGCAGCTGGATGGCTCAAGGCGAGCGAGATCTTCGTGTATGTTGTTTGCCTTTCCCCGTAGTAGATTCAAAAAGCCCGCCCTATCTCCATCTCAACTCTGTTTCATCAACAACAAATTTGCGGACATCTGTAACATTTTAATATTCCCCCATTCGATGTATTCGCATTCCTCATGGGTTTTTCGTGTATGTTGTTAGTCTTTCTACCACAAAACCTTCTCATGTTCGAAATTTACGTTATTTCCCAATTAATCGATCTCCATTCGATGTTACCGTGTGTCCAAGGTAATGTTACATCATTGTTTGTTTGTTTACGATTCTATGCCTGTCCTGTTAAGTTTGAATGTTGATCTTTGTCTGTCCACTGTTCATAAAGAATGTTTTTCCATTTTCGTCTCTCGACTCGGCATGCCGTTGTGAATCGGCTGTAATCTATCTCTTTTCGGATGCCCTTATCAATTACATTTTGTGATTTGTACATAGGTTGATATCAGGCAGAGAAATGTTTTGCTTTTAATTTAATTTAAATGGAATCGGGAACTTTTCATTAGATTGTCAACAACATTTTAAAAGCATTCGCAAAAGCCAAATCCAAAACAAACCAGCCTTGATTCATCATTACTTCCCATTTTTAATTTTCGTCACCCCATAAACATTTTCGTTATTTCATGCCGCGACATCACTGGATTTATTAATCAATATTTACAGTACCCCTAATGGCCGCTCACTCCGGATGACCAACTGTTGCCCTTCTACGGCAAGAATTCGCAAGGCAACTTCGACTAGTGGGATGAATTAGAATGCAGGAGGAAAAGGAGGAGAATGTAAAGGTGATTACTACAGATCGATAGCTTACGAATAAGAAGCGTGAACGCTCGTACTATTTGCTTTAGTTAGAGTTTATCTTGTTAATCCTGATAGTTGCACATGGGACTTCGTTTTACAATGATATTAGTCAATTTCGGCATAGCGTTGAATAATTGCCGCTCGATGTAGACACGAATATCAATAAGCACTTTTATGAGCTTCAAACTGGCCCACTAACAGTCTCTTTCGAATTGCGAATTATCGATTGTCTGCTCAGGACATCCTTCTCGACCGCCAGATCTTCGTCATCTTCGAGATCACAACACTCCCGTTTGCGACGGTAACCAGAAGACAAGAAGGATAGATAGTCGATCGACGATGTCAAAGCTAAGTTGCGCTCCCCTTAGGTTACGGCGTGGGTCAGGTGCCCCGTCGTGCGTGCTCCCCTTAGGGTACGGCGTGGGTCAGGTGCCCCGTCGTGCGTGCTCCCCTTAGGTTACGGCGTGGGTCAGGTGCCCCGTCGTGCGTGCTCCCCTTAGGGTACGGCGTGGGTCAGGTGCCCCGTCGTGCGTACTCCCCTTAGGTTACGGCGTGGGTCAGGTGCCCCGTCGTGCGTGCTCCCCTTAGGTTACGGCGTGGGTCAGGTGCCCCGTCGTGCTTCCCCCCCCCCCCTTAGGTTTACGGCGTGGGTCAGGTGCCCCGTCGTGCGTGCTCCCCTTAGGTTACGGCGTGGGTCAGGCCCCGTCGTGCTTCCCCCCCCCTTAGGTTACGGCGTGGGTCAGGTGCCCCGTCGTGCGTGCCCCCCCTTAGGTTACGGCGTGGGTCAGGTGCCCCGTCGTGCGTGCTCCCCTTAGTTACGGCGTGGGTCAGGTGCCCGTCGTGCGTGCTCCCCTTAGGGTACGGCGTGGGTCAGGTGCCCCGTCGTGCGTACTCCCCTTAGTTCGGCGTGGGTCAGGTGCCCCGTCGTGCGTGCTCCCCTAGGTACGGCGTGGGTCAGGCCCCGTCGTGCGTGCTCCCCTTAGGTTACGGCGTGGGTCAGGTGCCCCGTCGTGCGTGCTCCCCTTAGTTACGCGTGGTCAGGTGCCCCGTCGTGCGTGCTCCCCTTAGGGTACGGCGTGGGTCAGGTGCCCCGTCGTGCGTGCTCCCCTTAGGTTCGGCGTGGGTCAGGTGCCCCGTCGTGCGTGCTCCCCTTAGGTTACGGCGTGGGTCAGGTTCCCCGCCCGACCCGAGCACTAGGCCACTGCCTAGTGTCTCTTTAGTGCCTCTCATACGAGAGGTATTGACTGTTTTTTTCAGAACCAGTGCGACTTCGGCAGCTGGATGACTCAAGCAGGACGAGGTTCAATTGGGGACGACACGTCACGATTTCGTCGGTGAGTCCATGATTTTCGAATTCCTAATGTATCACTTATATTCCATTTTGCAGTTGGATGTCTACCCCCACTTGACACGTACTCTAGCGGAGCGACACATCACTGCTTCAAGAGGTACGGTAGATTACGGTAGAAGTGCTGCAATTTATGAAATACTAGCCGAGCTGCGCTCGTCTAGGGGTAAACCGTTAAATTTTAGTTCGATTGCGCATTTTTCCTGATTATTTTGTGTTTTGTCTAGCAGGGATCGGCCCATTTTGAGTGATTTTATGCTTGGGCTCTAGATGAGCCGGGTTTGGTGGTTACCGTACTCGGGAGCACAACTTTACCCTCCTCCAGTATGCTAAAATAGAGGCAAATGCTTTGCACCGGCCGGGACTCGAACCCCCAACCTCTTGCTTGCAAGACCATCCTCTTACCGCCTGCGCCACGAATTACACTTTACAACACTTTCCTACCACTTCCTACCACTCCCCCATGCTTGGCAGATGGGTTGCACGGGCCGGGACTCGAACCCCAACCTCATGCTCGCTAGTCCGCCCTCTTACCGCCTGAGCCACGAATTACACTTTACAATGCTTCTGACCACTCCCCCCCCCCAGCACCAAGCTAAAAATCGGACAAAACATCTGCCCCGAGTTGGAGTCGAACCTGGGTGGGACGATCCCCGCCTGCACGCTAAGCAAACCTCTTAGCCACTACTCCCGATTACAACTCGGCTCTTTGTAAATATTTTTTCTCACTTTAAATTCCCATCGACGCGTCTCGGCGAGCTCTACATACCCCTAGTTGGTCGCTAAGCCGTAGCTGCACGCGCTCGCGAGTTACATGGCAAAACGGAAACGATAGATTTTTCAAGTTGATCTTTGATCTCTCAGATGACGTCCTAGGAAAAAGTTGTTGGGAGACAAAGATGCGCCAGGGTCGATTACATAACCCCATATATTTGCCATTTCTTCCCGGGCTTCGTTTTCTCTTCCCATGCACTTTACTTTGAGCGGTAAATTTCGCAACCGTCTATCGTTTATCTAAGGGAGAACGAGCCGAGCTGCGCTCGACTCGGGGTATACCAAGGCAATTTTTCATATTTTTGCGAATTTTCCGATTTTTTCTGATTTTTCTAGCCAAAAAACGCGTCATTTGGGGGAATTTTGAGTTTGCGGCTATATGCGCCGGGTTTGGGGTGTTACGGTACTCTAAAATCGATTGGGATACTTTCTAAGCTCTTAGATACACTTAGGACACTTCTGCAAAAAGGGCAAAAAGGTTTCGCACAATTTTCACTCGGACGGGATTGAGCCAACGGCCTCTGTTTCCTCAGGACAACTCCTTGGCGGCCTCGGCTATGACGGTCATGTGAGCGGAGAGTGAGAGGGAGTACATGAATCGCTGAGAAGGGCGCGCGCTGACCCGCGCATTCTGCCACACTCCAAGGCTACAGTACCCCGGGACCCGAGTTACAGTACTCCGATACACGTTCCAGCACTCCACGGTGACAATACTTTACTCCCCGCACCTCCACAAACACTGGCAACATTATTCCCTCGGAAGGGATTGAACCCCCAACCTCACGATTGCTAGATTCCATCGCCTAACCACACTGAGCCACCCAGTATTCTTATTAATATAATATCATGTTTTTCGTAACGTCCCACAACTCCCCAGCACCATCCAACACTCAAACAGACCATTCCCGGACGATTTCCACTCGATTCCCCCGAAAATTAGCAAAAAGGGCGAATTGCGTCCCGGGCTTCAACGACAGCTATCGGGACGCGTTCTTCTGGGCTGAACGGGGCTTTGTCTGTTCTACAAAAACCAAATTGAAAGTGAAGCGCCATCTTCAACTTGAACCCTCCAAATTCGACCCTGAACGCGTGGGGTTAGAAGAAGCGCGCGCCGGTTCCGCACCCGGTATGTCTCACGCCGAGGACCATAACTCGGCCAGTTTTTGACGTACAGCTCCCCAGTTTAAATAGAGTATGTAAAAGGACATTCCCTACAATCCCTCTCCAATGACCTAAGCCGTATCTATAACAGGGAATTAGCCCGCTCTCGATATGGCCGAAAATGAGCAAAATGAGCAAATTCCGCACAAAATCGAGTGCCCCTCAGCCGGTTCAAACCCGATCGGTCCAATTTTCGGCTGGAACCTCCCAATGCACCCCCAAACAGATCCCGCACTCGGCAAAAAACCCGGCAAAAGTCGTGCCTCTCGCTGGGTTCGAACCCGCAACCCTGGATCAACCTGCTGCGCTGAGGGCAGTAAAGTACGAAAAAAAAACTCGCAAAAAGGTGTTTGACCCCTTCAACGTGGTCCTATCGAGTCGGGACCGGGACCAATCGATCCGCCATGCCCGATTACATAACCCCTATATATTTGCCAAATCTTACCATCATTTCCCCGGCCTCCAAAAGCTAGTTACGTTGACCGGTCAATCGGTCACACACGTTCTTTTATGTAGAGAGAACGAGCCGAGCTGCGCTCGACTCGGGGTATACCAATGCAATTTTTAATATTTTCGAATTTTTCCGATTTTTTCCGATTTTCTAGCCAAAAAACGCGTCATGGGGGAATTTTGAGTTGGCGTGCTAGATGCGCCGGGTTTTGGGGGTTACGGTACTCGAAAATCGATTAGGATACTTTCTAAGCACTTAGATACACTTTAGGCACTTTTGCAAAAAAGAGCAAAAAGGTTTCGCACAATTTTCACTTTGATGGGTTCGATCCAACGGCCTCTGTTTCCTCAGGCCAACTCCTTGGCAGTCGGCCATGACGGTCATGTGAGCAGAGCTTGAGAGGGATACATGATCGCTAAGAGAGGGGAAGGGGCGCGCTGACCCGCGCGCGTTCTGCCACACTCCAATGCTACAGTATCCCGGGACCCGAGTTACAGTACTCCTATACACGTTCCATCACTCCACGGTGTCAATTCCTTACTCCCCGCACCTCCCCAAACACCGGCAAACATGATTCCCTCGGGCGGGATCGAACCCCAACCTCGCGATTGCTAGACCGCCCCCTATCCCACTGAGCCACCCAGTAATCTTATTAATATAATAATCATGTTTTTCGTAACGTCCCACAACTCCCCAGCACCATCCAACACTCAAACAGACCATTCCCGGACGATTTCCCTCGATTTCCCCCCAAAAAGTCCGAAAAGGGCGAATTGCGTCCCGGGCTTCAACGGACAGCTATCGGGACGCGCTCATCTGGGCTGAATGGGGCTTTGTCTGTTCTACAAAAACCTAATTGAGAGTGAAGCGGTATCTTCAACTTGAACCCTCCAAATTCAACCCTGAACACGTGGGGTTAGAGGAAGCGCACGCCGATTCCGCACCCGGAGTGTCTCACGCCGAGGACCATAACTCGGCCAGTTTTTGACGTACAGCTCCCCACTTTAATAGAGTATGTAAAAGGACATTCCCTACAATCCCTCTCCAATGAGCTAAGCCGTATCTATAACAGGGAATTAGCCTCCTCTCGATTTGGGCCGAAAATGAGCAAAAATGAGCAAATTTCGCACAAAATCGAGTGCCCCTCGGCCGGTTCAAGTCCGATCGGTCCAATTTTCGGGCTGGAACCTCCCTATGCACCCCAAACAGATCCCGCACTCGGCAAAACCCGGCAAAAGTCGTGCCTCTCGCTGGGTTCGAACCCGCAACCCTCGATCAACCTACTGCGCTGAAGGGCAGTAAAGTACGAAAAAAAAACTCGCAAAAAGGTGTTTGACCCCTTCAACGTGGTCCTATCGACCCCGGACCTTGACCAATCGATCCGCCATGCCCGTTTACATAACCCCTATATATTTGCCAAATCTTACCATCATTTCCCCGGCCTCCAGACCCTCGTTGCTTGAGCGGAGGATCGTAAACACGCGTTTTGTTATGTAGAGAGAACGAGCCGAGCTGCGCTCGACTCGGGGTATACCAAGGCAATTTTCATATTTTTGCGAATTTTCCGATTTTTTTCTGATTTTTCTAGCCAAAAAATGCGTCATTTGGGTGAATTTTGAGTTTGCGTGCTAGATGCGCCGGGTTTTGGGGGGTACGGTACTCTAAAATCGATTGGGATACTTTCTAAGCACTCGGGGAGGCGACATAGGTCCGATCAAAACGTCCGAAAAAAACGACGTGATTTTCAGGCAAATTGCGCGAATTCAAACGGTTGGCAATTTTCCAACCCTGATTATCACGTTGAGGGTCGGTCACAGTTGCAACTGCATTTTTCCAATCTGGTCCGTTAAAAAGTATAACAAGTATTTCTATGTTTAGCGGAAAATACTACGCTCAATTTCGCAGCTCAGGACGTTTTTCAGCCCTAGGTCGGCTCCTAGGGGCCGTGCTCGGGAACACTTAAGACTTTTGCAAAAAGGGCAAAAAGTTTCGCACAATTTTCACTCGGGCGGATCGAACCACTGCCTCTGTTTCCTCAGCCAACTCCTTGGCAGTCGGCTATGACGTTCATGTGAGCCGAGCTTGAGAGGGAGTACATGAATCGCTAAGAGGGGAAGGGGCGCGCTGACCCGCGCGCGTTTCTGCCACACTCCAAGGCTACTGTACCCCGGGCTCGAGTTACAGTACTCCGATACACGTTCCAACACTCGACGGTGTCAATACTTTACTCCCCGCACCTGCACCAACCCGGCAAACATGATTCCCTCGGAAGGGATTGAACCCCCAACCTCGCGATTGCTAGACCGCCCCTAACCCACTGAGCCACCCAGTATTCTTATTAATATAATAATCATGTTTTTCGTAACGTCCCACAACTCCCAGCACCGAAACACTCAAACAGACCATTCCCGGACGATTTCCACTCGATTTTCCCCCAAAAAGTCCGAAAAGGGCGAATTGCGTCCCGGGCTTCAACGGACAGCTATCGGGACGCGCTCTTCTGGGCTGAACGGGCTTTGTCTGTTCTACAAAAACCTAATTGAAAATGAAGCGGTATCTTCAACTTGAACCCTCGAAAATTGGCCCTGGGTGCGCGCAGTTGGGGAAAGCGCGCGCCGATTCCGCACCCGGAGTGTCTCACGCCGAGGACCATAACTCGGTCAGTTTTTGACGTACAGCTCCCCAGTTTAAATAGAGTATGTAAAAGGACATTCTCTACAATCCTCTCCAATGACCTAAGCCGTATCTATAACAGGGAATTAGCCCGCTCTCGATTTGGGCCGAAAATGAGCAAAAATGAGCAATTTTCGCACAAAATCGAGTGCCCCTCGGCCGGTTCAAGTCCGATCGGTCCAATTTTCGGGCTGGAACCTCCAATACACCCCCAAACAGATCCCGCACTCGGCAAAAACCCGGCAAAAGTCGTGCCTCTCGCTGGGTTCGAACCCGCAACCCTCGATCAACCTACTGCGCTGAAGGGCAGTAAAGTACGAAAAAAAACTCGCAAAAGGTGTTTGACCCCTTCAACGTGGTCCTATCGACCCCGGACCTTGACCAATCGATCCGCCATGCCCGATTACATAACCCCTATATATTTGCCAAATCTTCCCATCAACCCCCGGCCTCCAAAAGCTAGTTACGTCGACCAGACGATCGGCCACATGCGTTCTTTTATGTAGAGGGAATTCAGTTCTTCCAATGTGTTTGCCTGTGTTTTGCCAATATTTTTTTAAAGTTTAATTATTTGATAGTAAAACCATGGGTGAATCGTACGTCAATTTTGAATAAACTAATGCAGCGTATTTGGTCTTATTGATATATTGATATAATATATTGCGTTGCTCGAAGATTTCAATCTATTTTGCGAGACTGTAAAAGTAGCCAGTATCTCGCAGACAAAGGATTCTGGTTACTTTTCAGAATCAGTTCAACTTCGGCAGCTGGATGGCTCAAGGCGAGCGAGATCTTCGTGTATGTTGTTTGCCTTTCCTCGTAGTAGATTCAAAAAGCCCGCCCTATCTCCATCTCAACTCTGTTTCATCACAACAAATTTGCGGACATCTGTAACATTTAATATTCCCCCATTCGATGTATTCGCATTCCCTCATGGGTTTTTCGTGTATGTTGTTAGTCTTTCTACCACAAACCTTCTCATGTTCGAAATTTACGTTATTTCCCAATTAATCGATCTCCATTCGATGTTACCGTGTGTCCAAGGTAATGTTACATCATTGTTGTTTGTTTACGATTCTATGCCTGTCCTGTTAAGTTTGAATGTTGATCTTTGTCTGTCCACTGTTCATAAAGAATGTTTTTCCATTTTCGTCTCTCGACTCGGCATGCCGTTGTGAATCGGCTTGTAATCTATCTCTTTTTCGGATGCCCTTATCAATTACATTTTGTGATTTGTACATAGGTTGATATCAGGCAAGAGAAATGTTTTGCTTTTAATTTAATTTAAATGGAATCGGGAACTTTTCATTAGATTGTCAACAACATTTTAAAAGCATTCGCAAAAGCCAATCCAAAACAACCAGCCTTGATTCATCATTACTTCCCATTTTTAATTTTCGTCAACCCCATAAACATTTTCGTTATTTCATTGCCGCGACATCACTGATTTATTAATCAATATTTACAGTACCCTAATGGCCGCTCACTCCCGGATGACCAACTGTTGCCCTTCTACGGCAAGAATTCGCAAGGCAACTTCGACTAGTGGGATGAATTAGAATGCAGGAGGAAAAGGAGGAGAATATAAAGGTGAATTACTACAGATCGATAGCTTACGAATAGAAAGCGTGAACGCTCGTACTATTTGCTTTAGTTAGAGTTTATCTTTGTTAATCCTGAATAGTTGCACATGGGACTTCGTTTTACAAATGATATTAGTCAATTTCGGCATAGCGTTGAATAATTGCCGCTCGATGTAGACACGAATATATCAATAAGCACTTTTATGAGCTTCAAACTGGCCCACTAACAGTCTCTTTCGAATTGCGAATTATCGATTGTCTGCTCAGGACATCCTTCTCCTCGACCGCCAGATCTTCGTCATCTTCGAGATCACAACACTCCCGTTGAGCGACGGTAACCAGAAGACAAGAAGGATAGATAGTCGATCGACGATGTCAAAGCTAAGTTGCGCTCCCCTTAGGTTACGGCGTGGGTCAGGTGCCCCGTCGTGCGTGCTCCCCTTAGGGTACGGCGTGGGTCAGTGCCCCGTCGTGCTTCCCCCCCCCCCTTAGGTTACGGCGTGGGTCAGGTGCCCCGTCGTGCGTGCTCCCCTTAGGGTACGGCGTGGGTCAGGTGCCCCGTCGTGCGTGCTCCCCTTAGGTTACGGCGTGGGTCAGGTGCCCCGTCGTGCGTGCTCCCCTTAGGTTACGGCGTGGGTCAGGTGCCCCGTCGTGCTTCCCCCCCCCCTTAGGTTACGGCGTGGTCAGGTGCCCCGTCGTGCGTGCTCCCCTTAGGGTACGGCGTGGGTCAGGTGCCCCGTCGTGCGTGCTCTCCTTAGGTTACGGCGTGGGTCAGGTGCCCCGTCGTGCGTGCCCCTTAGGTTACGGCGTGGGTCAGGTGCCCCGTCGTGCGTGCCCCCCCCCCTTAGGTTACGGCGTGGGTCAGGTGCCCCGTCGTGCGTGCTCCCCTTAGGTTACGGCGTGGGTCAGGTGCCCCGTCGTGCGTGCTCCCCTTAGGTTACGGCGTGGGTCAGGTGCCCCGTCGTGCGTGCTCCCCGTAGGGTACGGCGTGGGTCAGGTGCCCCGTCGTGCGTGCTCCCCTTAGGTTACGGCGTGGGTCAGGTGCCCCGTCGTGCGTGCTCCCCTTAGGGTACGGCGTGGGTCAGGTGCCCCGTCGTGCGTGCTCCCCTTAGGTTACGGCGTGGGTCAGGTGCCCCGTCGTGCGTGCTCCCCTTAGGTTACGGCGTGGGTCAGGTGCCCCGTCGTGCGTGCTCCCCTTAGGTTACGGCGTGGGTCAGGTGCCCCGTCGTGCGTGCTCCCCTTAGGTTACGGCGTGGGTCAGGTTCCCCGCCCCGACCCGGGCACTAGGCCACTGCCTAGTGTCTCTTTAGTGCCTCTCATACGAGAGGTATTGATTGTTTTTTCAGAACCAGTGCGACTTCGGCAGCTGGATGACTCAAGCAGGACGAGGTTCAATTGCGGACGACACGTCACGATTTCGTCGGTGAGTCCATGATTTCGAATTCCTAAATGTATCACTTATATTCCATTTTGCAGTTGGATGTCTACCCCCACTTGGACACGTACTCTAGCGGAGCGACACATCACTGCTTCAAGAGGTACGGTAGATTACGGTAGAAGTGCTGCAATTTAGGAAATATTCAGTTCTTCCAATGTGTTTTGCCTGTGTTTTGCCAATATTTTTTAAGGTTTAATTATTTGATAGTAAAACCATGGGTGAATCGTACGTCAATTTTGAATAAACTAATGCAGCGTATTTGGTCTTATTGATATATTGATATAATATATTGCGTTGCTCGAAGATTTCAATCTATTTTACGAGACTGTAAAAGTAGCCAGTATCTCGCAGACAAAGGATTCTGGTTACTTTTCAGAATCAGTTCAACTTCGGCAGCTGGATGGCTCAAGGCGAGCGAGATCTTCGTGTATGTTGTTTGCCTTTCCCCGTAGTAGATTCAAAAAGCCCGCCCTATCTCCATCTCAACTCTGTTTCATCACAACAAATTTGCGGACATCTGTAACATTTTAATATTCCCCCATTCGATGTATTCGCATTCCCTCATGGGTTTTTTCGTGTATGTTGTTAGTCTTTCTACCACAAAACCTTCTCATGTTCGAAATTTACGTTATTTCCCAATTAATCGATCTCCATTCGATGTTACCGTGTGTCCAAGGTAATGTTACATCATTGTTGTTTGTTTACGATTCTATGCCTGTCCTGTTAAGTTTGAATGTTGATCTTTGTCTGTCCACTGTTCATAAAGAATGTTTTTCCATTTTCGTCTCTCGACTCGGCATGCCGTTGTGAATCGGCTTGTAATCTATCTCTTTTCGGATGCCCTTATCAATTACATTTTGTGATTTGTACATAGGTTGATATCAGGCAAGAGAAATGTTTTGCTTTTAATTTAATTTAAATGGAATCGGGAACTTTTCATTAGATTGTCAACAACATTTTAAAAGCATTCGCAAAAGCCAATCCAAACAAACCAGCCTTGATTCATCATTACTTCCCATTTTTTTTTTCGTCAACCCCATAAACATTTTCGTTATTTCATTGCCGCGACATCACTGATTTATTAATCAATATTTACAGTACCCCTAATGGCCGCTCACTCCCGGATGACCAACTGTTGCCCTTCTACGGCAAGAATTCGCAAGGCAACTTCGACTAGTGGGATGAATTAGAATGCAGGAGGAAAAGGAGGAGAATGTAAAGGTGAATTACTACAGATCGATAGCTTACGAATAAGAAAGCGTGAACGCTCGTACTATTTGCTTTAGTTAGAGTTTATCTTTGTTAATCCTGAATAGTTGCACATGGGACTTCGGTTTTACAAATGATATTAGTCAATTTCGGCATAGCGTTGAATAATTGCCGCTCGATGTAGACACGAATATATCAATAAGCACTTTTATGAGCTTCAAACTGGCCCACTAACAGTCTCTTTCGAATTGCGAATTATCGATTGTCTGCTCAGGACATCCTTCTCCATCGACCGCCGATCTTCGTCATCTTCGAGATCACAACACTCCCGTTGAGCGACGGTAACCAGAAGACAAGAAGGATAGATAGTCGATCGACGATCAAAGCTAAGTTGCGCTCCCCTTAGGTTACGGCGTGGGTCAGGTGCCCCGTCGTGCGTGCTCCCCTTAGGGTACGGCGTGGGTCAGGTGCCCGTCGTGCGTGCTCCCCTTAGGTTACGGCGTGGGTCAGGTGCCCCGTCGTGCTCCCCCCCCCCTTTAGGTTACGGCGTGGGTCAGGTGCCCCGTCGTGCGTGCTCCCCTTAGGGTACGGCGTGGGTCAGGTGCCCCGTCGTGCGTGCTCCCCTTAGGTTACGGCGTGGGTCAGGTGCCCCGTCGTGCGTGCCCCCTTAGGGTACGGCGTGGGTCAGGTGCCCCGTCGTGCGTGCTCCCCTTAGGTACGGCGTGGGTCAGGTGCCCCGTCGTGCGTGCTCCCCTTAGGTTACGGCGTGGGTCAGGTGCCCCGTCGTGCGTGCTCCCCTTAGGTTACGGCGTGGGTCAGTGCCCCGTCGTGCGTGCTCCCCTTAGGTTACGGCGTGGGTCAGGTTCCCCGCCCCGACCCGAGCACTAGGCCACTGCCTAGTGTCTCTTTAGTGCCTCTCATACGAGAGGTATTGACTGTTTTTTCAGAACCAGTGCGACTTCGGCAGCTGGATGACTCAAGCAGGACGAGGTTCAATTGGGGACGACACGTCACGATTTCGTCGGTGAGTCCATGATTTCGAATTCCTAAATGTATCACTTATATTCCATTTTGCAGTTGGATGTCTACCCCCACTTGGACACGTACTCTAGCGGAGCGACACATCACTGCTTCAAGAGGTACGGTAGATTACGGTAGAAGTGCTGCAATTTAGGAAATATTCAGTTCTTCCAATGTGTTTGCCTGTGTTTTGCCAATATTTTTTTAAAGTTTAATTATTTGATAGTAAAACCATGGGTGAATCGTACGTCAATTTTGAATAAACTAATGCAGCGTATTTGGTCTTATTGATATATTGATATAATATATTGCGTTGCTCGAAGATTTCAATCTATTTTGCGAGACTGTAAAAGTAGCCAGTATCTCGCAGACAAAGGATTCTGGTTACTTTTCAGAATCAGTTCAACTTCGGCAGCTGGATGGCTCAAGGCGAGCGAGATCTTCGTGTATGTTGTTTGCCTTTCCCCGTAGTAGATTCAAAAAGCCCGCCTATCTCCATCTCAACTCTGTTTCATCACAACAAATTTGCGGACATCTGTAACATTTTAATATTCCCCCATTCGATGTATTCGCATTCCCTCATGGGTTTTTCGTGTATGTTGTTAGTCTTTCTACCACAAAACCTTCTCATGTTCGAAATTTACGTTATTTCCCAATTAATCGATCTCCATTCGATGTTACCGTGTGTCCAAGGTAATGTTACATCATTGTTGTTTGTTTACGATTCTATGCCTGTCCTGTTAAGTTTGAATGTTGATCTTTGTCTGTCCACTGTTCATAAAGAATGTTTTTCCATTTTCGTCTCTCGACTCGGCATGCCGTTGTGAATCGGCTTGTAATCTATCTCTTTTCGGATGCCCTTATCAATTACATTTTGTGATTTGTACATAGGTTGATATCAGGCAAGAGAAATGTTTTGCTTTTAATTTAATTTAAATGGAATCGGGAACTTTTCATTAGATTGTCAACAACATTTTAAAAGCATTCGCAAAAGCCAAATCCAAAACAAACCCCTTGATTCATCATTACTTCCCATTTTTAATTTTCGTCAACCCCATAAACATTTTCGTTATTTCATTGCCGCGACATCACTGATTTATTAATCAATATTTACAGTACCCCTAATGGCCGCTCACTCCCGGATGACCAACTGTTGCCCTTCTACGGCAAGAATTCGCAAGGCAACTTCGACTAGTGGGATGAATTAGAATGCAGGAGGAAAAGGAGGAGAATGTAAAGGTGAATTACTACAGATCGATAGCTTACGAATAAGAAAGCGTGAACGCTCGTACTATTTGCTTTAGTTAGAGTTTATCTTTGTTAATCCTGAATAGTTGCACATGGGACTTCGGTTTTACAAATGATATTAGTCAATTTCGGCATAGCGTTGAATAATTGCCGCTCGATGTAGACACGAATATATCAATAAGCACTATTATGAGCTTCAAACTGGACCACTAACAGTCTCTTTCGAATTGCGAATTATCGATTGTCTGCTCAGGACATCCTTCTCCATCGACCGCCAGATCTTCGTCATCTTCGAGATCACAACACTCCCGTTGAGCGACGGTAACCAGAAGACAAGAAGGATAGATAGTCGATCGACGATGTCAAAGCTAAGTTGCGCTCCCCTTAGGTTACGGCGTGGGTCAGGTGCCCCGTCGTGCGTGCTCCCCTTAGGGTACGGCGTGTCAGGTGCCCCGTCGTGCGTGCTCCCCTTAGGTTACGGCGTGGGTCAGGTGCCCCGTCGTGCGTGCTCCCCTTAGGGTACGGCGTGGGTCAGGTGCCCCGTCGTGCTTCCCCCCCCCCCCCCCCCCCTTAGGTTACGGCGTGGGTCAGGTGCCCCGTCGTGCGTGCTCCCCTTAGGGTACGGCGTGGGTCAGGTGCCCCGTCGTGCGTGCTCCCCTTAGGTTACGGCGTGGGTCAGGTGCCCCGTCGTGCGTGCTCCCCTTAGGTTACGGCGTGGGTCAGGTGCCCCGTCGTGCTTCCCCCCCCCCCTTAGGTTACGGCGTGGGTCAGGTGCCCCGTCGTGCGTGCTCCCCTTAGGTTACGGCGTGGGTCAGGTGCCCCGTCGTGCGTGCTCCCCTTAGGTTACGGCGTGGGTCAGGTGCCCCGTCGTGCGTGCTCCCCTTAGGGTACGGCGTGGGTCAGGTGCCCCGTCGTGCGTGCTCTCCTTAGGTTACGGCGTGGGTCAGGTGCCCCGTCGTGCGTGCTCCCCTTAGGTTACGGCGCGGGTCAGGTGCCCCGTCGTGCGTGCCCCCCCCCCCCCCTTAGGTTACGGCGTGGGTCAGGTGCCCCGTCGTGCGTGCTCCCCTTAGGTTACGGCGTGGGTCAGGTGCCCCGTCGTGCGTGCTCCCCTTAGGGTACGGCGTGGGTCAGGTGCCCCGTCGTGCGTGCTCCCCTTAGGTTACGGCGTGGGTCAGGTGCCCCGTCGTGCGTGCTCCCCTTAGGTTACGGCGTGGGTCAGGTGCCCCGTCGTGCGTGCTCCCCTTAGGTTACGGCGTGGGTCAGGTGCCCCGTCGTGCGTGCTCCCCTTAGGGTACGGCGTGGGTCAGGTGCCCCGTCGTGCGTGCTCCCCTTAGGTTACGGCGTGGGTCAGGTGCCCCGTCGTGCGTGCTCCCCTTAGGTTACGGCGTGGGTCAGGTGCCCCGTCGTGCGTGCTCCCCTTAGGTTACGGCGTGGGTCAGGTGCCCCGTCGTGCGTGCTCCCCTTAGGTTACGGCGTGGGTCAGGTTCCCCGCCCCGACCCGGGCACTAGGCCACTGCCTAGTGTCTCTTTAGTGCCTCTCATACGAGAGGTATTGACTGTTTTTTCAGAACCAGTGCGACTTCGGCAGCTGGATGACTCAAGCAGGACGAGGTTCAATTGCGGACGACACGTCACGATTTCGTCGGTGAGTCCATGATTTCGAATTCCTAAATGTATCACTTATATTCCATTTTGCAGTTGGATGTCTACCCCACTTGGACACGTACTCTAGCGGAGCGACACATCACTGCTTCAAGAGGTACGGTAGATTACGGTAGAAGTGCTGCAATTTAGGAAATATTCAGTTCTTCCAATGTGTTTTGCCTGTGTTTTGCCAATATTTTTAAAGTTTAATTATTTGATAGTAAAACCATGGGTGAATCGTACGTCAATTTTGAATAAACTAATGCAGCGTATTTGGTCTTATTGATATATTGATATAATATATTGCGTTGCTCGAAGATTTCAATCTATTTTACGAGACTGTAAAAGTAGCCAGTATCTCGCAGACAAAGGATTCTGGTTACTTTTCAGAATCAGTTCAACTTCGGCAGCTGGATGGCTCAAGGCGAGCGAGATCTTCGTGTATGTTGTTTGCCTTTCCCCGTAGTAGATTCAAAAAGCCCGCCCTATCTCCATCTCAACTCTGTTTCATCACAACAAATTTGCGGACATCTGTAACATTTTAATATTCCCCCATTCGATGTATTCGCATTCCCTCATGGCTTTTTTCGTGTATGTTGTTAGTCTTTCTACCACAAAACCTTCTCATGTTCGAAATTTACGTTATTTCCCAATTAATCGATCTCCATTCGATGTTACCGTGTGTCCAAGGTAATGTTACATCATTGTTGTTTGTTTACGATTCTATGCCTGTCCTGTTAAGTTTGAATGTTGATCTTTGTCTGTCCACTGTTCATAAAGAATGTTTTTCCATTTTCGTCTCTCGACTCGGCATGCCGTTGTGAATCGGCTTGTAATCTATCTCTTTTCGGATGCCCTTATCAATTACATTTTGTGATTTGTACATAGGTTGATATCAGGCAAGAGAAATGTTTTGCTCTTAATTTAATTTAAATGGAATCGGGAACTTTTCATTAGATTGTCAACAACATTTTAAAAGCATTCGCAAAAGCCAAATCCAAAACAAACCAGCCTTGATTCATCATTACTTCCCATTTTTAATTTTCGTCAACCCCATAAACATTTTCGTTATTTCATTGCCGCGACATCACTGATTTATTAATCAATATTACAGTACCCCTAATGGCCGCTCACTCCCGGATGACCAACTGTTGCCCTTCTACGGCAAGAATTCGCAAGGCAACTTCGACTAGTGGGATGAATTAGAATGCAGGAGGAAAAGGAGGAGAATGTAAAGGTGAATTACTACAGATCGATAGCTTACGAATAAGAAAGCGTGAACGCTCGTACTATTTGCTTTAGTTAGAGGTTATCTTTGTTAATCCTGAATAGTTGCACATGGGACTTCGGTTTTACAAATGATATTAGTCAATTTCGGCATAGCGTTGAATAATTGCCGCTCGATGTAGACACGAATATATCAATAAGCACTTTTATGAGCTTCAAACTGGCCCACTAACAGTCTCTTTCGAATTGCGAATTATCGATTGTCTGCTCAGGACATCCTTCTCCATCGACCGCCAGATCTTCGTCATCTTCGAGATCACAACACTCCCGTTGAGCGACGGTAACCAGAAGACAAGAAGGATAGATAGTCGATCGACGATGTCAAAGCTAAGTTGCGCTCCCTTAGGTTACGGCGTGGGTCAGGTGCCCCGTCGTGCGTGCTCCCCTTAGGGTACGGCGTGGGTCAGGTGCCCCGTCGTGCGTGCTCCCCTTAGGTTACGGCGTGGGTCAGGTGCCCCGTCGTGCGTGCTCCCCTTAGGGTACGGCGTGGGTCAGGTGCCCCGTCGTGCTTCCCCCCCCCCCTTAGGTTACGGCGTGGGTCAGGTGCCCCGTCGTGCGTGCTCCCCTTAGGGTACGGCGTGGGTCAGGTGCCCCGTCGTGCGTGCTCCCCTTAGGTTACGGCGTGGGTCAGGTGCCCCGTCGTGCGTGCTCCCCTTAGGTTACGGCGTGGGTCAGGTGCCCCGTCGTGCTCCCCCCCCCCCCCCTTAGGTTACGGCGTGGGTCAGGTGCCCCGTCGTGCGTGCTCCCCTTAGGTTACGGCGTGGGTCAGGTGCCCCGTCGTGCGTGCTCCCCTTAGGGTACGGCGTGGGTCAGGTGCCCCGTCGTGCGTGCTCCCCTTAGGTTACGGCGTGGGTCAGGTGCCCCGTCGTGCGTGCTCCCCTTAGGTTACGGCGTGGGTCAGGTGCCCCGTCGTGCGTGCTCCCCTTAGGTTACGGCGTGGGTCAGGTGCCCCGTCGTGCGTGCTCCCCTTAGGTTACGGCGTGGGTCAGGTGCCCCGTCGTGCGTGCTCCCCTTAGGTTACGGCGTGGGTCAGGTGCCCCGTCGTGCGTGCTCCCCTTAGGTTACGGCGTGGGTCAGGTGCCCCGTCGTGCGTGCTCCCCTTAGGTTACGGCGTGGGTCAGGTGCCCCGTCGTGCGTGCTCCCCTTAGGTTACGGCGTGGGTCAGGTGCCCCGTCGTGCGTGCTCCCCTTAGGTTACGGCGTGGGTCAGGTGCCCCGTCGTGCGTGCTCCCCTTAGGTTACGGCGTGGGTCAGGTGCCCCGTCGTGCGTGCTCCCCTTAGGGTACGGCGTGGGCAATATTGAAGGAGAAGAACTAACCTTCGATTACTTCCCCGAGAGAGATGCGAAGTCTCCAGGACGGCCTATGTTCACAATCTGCAGGTATTCATCAATTACTCATCAATCATAAATTATTCAAATGTGCATTGTTTATTGACGTATGCATTTTCTTATGCATTTGTGGGAAAGCAGTAAAATGCGTTGCAGCCTTTAATGACCTTGCTAAATAATTTTAAGCAGTCAAATTTTAGGTGAAAATGCACTAGACCTGCGAAATATGACTGTGTATCATGTACTCCTCAATACAAAACGAACCCCAAAGTTTGAAGGGGAGTGAATGATGCTCATCACTAATTCATTTACCGTACCCGGCCTTACCTGTGTACTCCACCAAACGTGGTTGTCTCATAACAACTGTAAAATCGCCTTGATTGTGTAAACAACTTTGACTAATTCATTTAGCTGGGGTGGGATGCGTTAACACTGTTAACTTAACAACTAAACTTAACTTAACAGTGATCGTTTCTAAAAGAATACCGTTGTTCAGATGTAACTCCGAGAAGTGTCGTTTCAAGACTCCCCTGAGAGAACCGAAGAAACCATTGGAGAAGTGGCTGAAGAGGCCATTGGAGAAGAGGACAAAAAGGAAGAAACCTCTGGAGAAGAGGATGAAAATGAAGATGCCATTGAAGAAGAGGATGAAAATGAGAAAGATGATGAGAAGTGAGCATTGTGGAAAAGTGATAATTAATGGGACTATGCGGTGACCGTCTGGATTCTTGGTTTGTCTGTGAATAAATTAATGCTATTTTTGGGCAACCCAGAATACTATGTTTGGTGGAACCGACATTTGGTCGCTTTTGGGAACACAAGTCGATCACTGGGATAATTGATCGATAACCATTCAAACCATACTCATTCATCACTGTTTATTCACAGGTCTCTGGTCGGCTCTCGTGCCTGCTCTTCCAATTAGAAAGACATCGAGGGATACTCAAGTAGAGAAGGAATCAATTGAGGAAGAGATCGAGGAAGAAATGAGAGAGAATGAGACGAACGAGGGGGAAAGTCAAGAAGAAAGGGAGGAGAATGAGGTACGGAACAATAAGAATCAGGGGCAAGCACAACTATTTCAAAGGCGGGTACGTAGCTCAGTCCAATGGTGAACAACGGTCACTTTTTGACGAAATATCGATTTTTGATATTTTTTTACACCATTTTCTGTCGAGTCGTTGTATGCCCAAAATCTAAAAAATGCGGGTAGGTTAAATTAGCGAAGTAGTAACTCCATGGGGGCGATGGTTACTGTAGATTCCTTACCACACTTGGAACTATCCAATCAATACTTGTTTTCAGGAGCCGACGCGTGACTCCCGCTCCCATTCATCATCAATCTTATAATGATGATGTATTCCGCCCTCCCTCCCACCTTCCCCATTCCCGCGATTTGTGCTCTATTCAATTTCCTATTTGATACTTCTAATGTCCTACTTGATCTCACATTGGCCCTGGTAGGACACATACAGTTTTTCCATCTTTTTTCAACCTGTATTTTTTTGGTTCTATGTACGTTTTCCATTCTATTGATACTTTTTCAGCCTTTTTTTTGCTAAAATCATCACTCTTGAAGTAAGGAACATGTATCGTAGTCGTATTGTTCCCATTTTTAAAATGGATTTCTTTCCCAGTCCCAATCTTTCGATCACATTCTACGTTGTTACTGTTGTGTACACCCCCGCCCCATCCGTTATCTCAATTCATTATTTCTTCCTCTTTTTTGAAATATTCAATAAGAAGCTGTTTTCGTTGTACTCACAGAGCTGTTTTTTTCAATGTCTAAAAAGCTTTTTGTTTTTTTGTTGTTCATTAATCATTAATTTCGCCCAGTGTTTCAATCGATCAACTTTATTAGCTACTCGCTTTAGTCTTCGTCCCTTGTCACATAGACTCTTGCTTGTCATTCGAATATCTCGATGTGTTATACTAAAAATGATAATCACATTCGTTCGCTGCGCTGTTATTAAAATTGTTACTGAAATAAAGCTGGTGTGAAATGAAAGTGATGTTCCGAACAATATGTTTTTTTTCGATAAGATGTTGAGGAAATAATTGACTTATAGTTCCAAAACTCTAGCACAAAACTGTTTTTTTGAATAGCGTAATACTGGAGAGATAAAGCCTAGCATCTAAATGTGATGACGATACAAGACCGATCGCGACTTGTACAGCACATGAATGAGATAGATACAACAGATAGTTATTTGGCCATCTCTGAGATCGAACCTCCTTCCTCCATCATTGCACCCATTCGGCGCCCTCTCTCTAACCCTTTGATTTCCTAAGCTGTTGCTCTCCCTCCCCCCTCCCTGCACCACTTTTCCCACCACAGTACGTAGTGAACTCGGAAAGAACGGAATTGAGAGGGGAAGAGGAGGGGAATGGAGGGGAGGGGAGGGAACATCGATCTTAGCACGTTCGATCGTTCATCCAACCAATCACATCCAACTTTGATCTCGACCAGCACCTAAAATAAGAATCAAACAATGACATCAGTGCAGGGGGTACAAAAGGGAGAAGAAAAGAATGAGATCCTTTTCTTCATTTGAATAGCGATGACTGGGAATAAGCCCAGAGTGGATCTACTATTGACTGCTGCTCTGAATCGCTGGTGAGCCATCAAAATGGTTACGAGTACTGTAAGTGGCACTTTCAGTTCTCGATTCGATAAGAATCCCTGCAATTTCTCTCTCGAACAACCATCTAGATCTCGAATGGAGGATGAGAAGAAGAGTACACGAAAGACTGGTGTCAGGGAGAATCGTTCATCCAGTCAGTACTTTCCAGATTCTAACCAACTCTTCAACTAGTGTCGCGTTCATTGCGACGGCGTAACTTCTTTTAGAGGGACCAGCCGCATGATATTGATTGATATTCAACATTTTGAGCTACAAATGTAGATTTTCTTGTTCTTCCAGATTTTCTTCGCCCAATCCGTATCATTCTCCTCTGTCTGGCAACGATAGGGCTAATTGGAACAATCTCGTTTTGCTCATTCGAGGAGACTGCCGAAAGAGAGGTTAGCAATTTCCGGCTCCCGTTCCTGGAACTGATCTAGCCCCTCCGGAAACTCCACGGACACTTGATAACCTTCCCTTGTAAGGGAAGTGCGGACTACAATAACTATTCATTTCGTGTGATCTCTCATCGCTCTGGGTAATGTACAAAATGACGAGACCATTTATTGCGAAACAATATCTATCCGTATCCGGGAATCGGTTATGGTTACGGATTCCAGGTAGATGCTACTACATACGACCGATTGAATGCCGCAATCAAGACAATTGCGGACGATCTTCAGAGAACGGCGAGAAATGACGATGAGAGTGAAATGGAGGAGAGTGTCAAGGTACTTTTTACTAATTTGATTTTTTTAGCCTTAATAGTTTTATGATTTCCGTGCAAAGTTTCCTCGATTTGATTATGAGTATAAGGTTGTCAGGATGTCAGGATGAAGAATCAGCCTTTTAGCTCCTCGTGGGGTCTAATCGGTCAGAGTAATGCGGCAGAATGTGGAATAAAGAAGCAGATTCTTCATCTTGAAATAATTCGTAAAATCAACTAAATATTAGATTCTTTTTTCCAGAACGCCTACGTCAAACTCCTCGAAATCGAGGGAAAATGGTCAACTAGTGAGAAGGTGAGAATAATTATATTCCACGTATTTATAGTATTTTTTCAGAGTACTGATTCGCAAGTGCTATACAGACGGACAATCGCCTGTTTCTCATTCTTCACATTGATTTCATTCATATCTTTCACTTATTTATTCCACAGATTACGATTATTTACTAAATCTGAATAGATCGAACTAGAAACTCTGAGCATTGTTCATTTACGAGTATCTTTCAGCAATTATATTATAATATGCGTTTATCAGTCATTGTATGACCCCCTTGACAGACCGTACGATAATTCTCAAAATTTGACCCGTTGGAAAAAAAAACAAGGTTGGTGAAGTGATTGTGATCAAGAGAGCTTGGTCTTTGCCTTCATAGAGGCCGAAGCTGCGACACATTGGAATTCCTTTCCGACGACTCCCTTGACGTAACCGGCGCAACACGTACTAAATTAAGCCATTGATCAACTCAAATTTGGATTTGAGATAAAAGATGGAAAAAAGTAACTTTCTAGGGAAGCGACACATCGTCGGTGCACATTCTTCGTATTTCTGAGCGACGCCACTGCAATTTAGTATTCTGCACATTGAAATGAGAGTGTAACGAACGAGGAGCTACTCACAAGCAATTGAGTAGTTGGGAGCAATTTCTCACAGCAGTCACTCGTACTCCGCAATAGCCACAAATATCGGAACACGTTGAGTCAGGCGTCTGAAATGGGTACGATAAAAAGGTTAACAAAGCTCATAACTTCACTAGATATAAAAGCTATTCCACCACAACGTGCCAAAACAGCCTAAAATAGGTAGGTATATAAGTAATTATACCTCAGTCCATTCACTCCATTCCGCTGCATTGACGATGAGAAGGACGAAAAGAACGAAGAAGTTCATTGTTCAATCGGAGAAGAGAAACAATTCCAAGTAAGTCTCTCCCACTTCATTCCTTTATATTCGGAAGAGCGAGGGGATCAATTTCTCATCGATGCTCCACAAATCTGGCTAAACCGAGATCGACGAGTGTGCTAACCGTTTCTCTCACGTAACATTGTCTCGTTATTTTCACTACAAGCTGGTTAATCCGAGAGTGATTTGGAAGCGTAGTTTGGCGATTATGACGATGCATTGCAGATGTTTCATTTTTATAGCCAAACTAGGATGCGGAAAGCGTTATCATCATGTATGGAAAGATCAGAGAACATAAACGCGAAATCGTAGATTAAAAAGATAAATAATTAGCACTCATTCATTCTTTTCGAAAGATACGAAAAATAATACGAAATTGCGCATCTTCACATCACGTTTCAGTCTATGACATGCAATCATACTATAGTAGAGCAAAAGCCAATTCGAATATGAAAGTGGTGAAGTCACAACAAAAAATCTGCATAAGTTTGGCTCATACAAGATAATCTGAGAATGAAGAAGTTCTCTGTATTTTTCCCTTTGATAAATGTAAAAGTTCATTCGTTGACTGTAGTAGCTGGCGTTGTCCTTATTACATACAAACTTCATTCGTATTAATCACGTGATCCCTTGGGTCTCCAGAGAGTCTCCCCTGGTTGATTGGGGATAAGAACCGACTACTATTCTCATTGGTAACCATGTTCGACAGCGTCTCGGTCGAAAAGGCTCAATGTCGTTTGTTGAATTTATGTAAAATACTGCTCAACCAATTTTTTAGTAGCCGGAGTCGTGACTAATTCAATTCTGTTATACTGTATCCGACGGCATACGATAACTCCGATCGGAGCATATAAACAACTCCTAACAATATTCGCATTAGTCGATCTCTTCTTGTGCGCACTACATGCGATTGTCGAACCAGTATTTTCCTAACCATATTGCCTTATTTAATACTTGTTCCGCATAGAAAGTTATTATCTTGGACCATATATTCGCAGTGATTTCGGGTGCAATTGATGACCAGGTCTATTTCAATCTTTATCTGGGTTCGATTCTAAATGAAGATATTACAGAGAGTAATGAGTATCTACGCATCCTGTTTCGCCGTCCCATTCACTTTAATGAACATCCACTTTCTCTACCGCTATTGGACGATTCAGAAACCACATCTGATCGATCTCTTTTCCTCATCGTCTTTTATCTTCTTCCTCGCTTGTTTTCCTATTACGGAGATGTTAGTATGGTAAGTCCTTTCATCAGTACCTTGACCCGCAGTTAAATGTCTGCAAGGGGTTAGGTTCAAAACATGCGCGTAAATCTTTTACATGCTCTCTATTCATTTATTTGCATCTCTCTCATGTCCACTCCTTATACTTGTGTCTGTTGAGGTATCTACTATGTATTTTCTTCATGAACGGACAAGGTCGCGAGGAGGCGATTCAGTTAGTTCGAGTAGAATACGAGAAGAAGCATGGAAAAAACATTGGAGAAGAATGGATTCTGATGGACCATTGGGTGAGATACAAGCAATGTAAAGTCAACGTCCACTTAAATGTTCGGAAAATTGTCACGTTAAGTATCTTTTTTTTCTTAAAATGCTACTGACCGATATTTGAACTATTCCAGCGTAACGGTTATGAGGATCCGTGGTACGCTCTAACTCTGCTATTGTTCGATACTGTCATGATCATCTCATTCTTATTTGCCACCACATTGGGAGTTTTGACATTCAATGCAATCAGACGTCAGATAAAATTGTCGTCAATCAAGAGAAACTTCGAACTGAAATTGCTTCTCGCCGCATCTGCACAGGTTATCCCCCTAGCTTTTCTCCCTCTCAAAAATCTGGACTATGGATGAAAAAAATTATTTTTATAAAACAAACAAGCAATAAAAACGTGACTATAGCAACACTGTGCTTCCAATAGTTTGTAAATGTATTTCCAGACGCTTGTCCCATTCGTCTTCGTCTACATTCCATACGTCTGCTGTCTCAATCTTCCCTTCTTCGGTCTTCCCGTCGGTCCGATTCCCGATCTCACCTTTCTATTTATCTCTTGTTTTCCCGTGTGTGACGCTGTTGTCGTCCTCCTTCTCATTAGAGATTATCGTCGTGCGTTGTGCGAGATGATCCGATGGGGAATTGTACGACTTAGACTAACTCAATCCATCCCCGTCTCTCCTATGACTCAATCTATGGCAACCATGACAAACCACGCATAATACTTTCTGCTTTCTCAGTTGGGTTAATGTCGGTATATCGGATGGCTCCTCTGACCAACACAAGTAAATCACTTCGCACCTTTAGTATACATAAAATATATACGGGGAAGCTTGAGATATGCGCGCGAGAGGCAAGGAAAGATCTTGTTTCTCGAGGAAAACATTTCACTTTACTCTCTGGAACCTTTCTAGGTGAATTTTGTATCATTCTCTATCTCTTAAAGTTTTCAATGAATTTCGTTCTTTTTTTATCATTCCAAGTAACTGTTTCTACCTCTGGTATTTTTTTCCCACTGGTCCCCCAGAACTTTTCCCAGTGGGCAGTGAGGTAGGGCACCATTGGGAAATCTACTGGGGGACCAGTGGGAAGAATTTTACCCTGGGGGACCAGTGGGAATTTGCCTGGTAAACCAGTGGGGAAAGTGGTTCTCTAACGTGACGAAACGAGTTTGCAATACGGCAAAGGACTTTATCCAAGATACGTAAAGTCAATGTAAAACAATACATTGTATACAAAAATGATGATTCATGGTAGTAGAAGCGCCGATATAGCCCATATCATGTAGGGCAGCTCTTGTGTGCTGATTCATCTTGATTAGTCGATGATAATAGTATGAAACTTCCCAAGGAAATAACAATTTGCCTGAAATGGTTCCATTTCCACGAGCTAAGGTCATACCTGGGAAAATCGTCATTTTCTCCAATATTTGCCGCTAATTGTAAGATATACATATGCGATAATTACTGTGGCGATCTGAAAAACATCACAAGTCAGTTATTGAATGGTTAGAATAGGTTACATTCAAGCAAGATAACTCACGTTGGAATTGACTAAGAATTTGTTCCTCTTCAAGATGACAATAAATTGTAATAAACAACTTGAAATTTGCGAATATTATCGATGAAAACAATCGAAATGGAACGGGCGTTTCGCAATTGCGAAACTCCCGTTCGGCGCAACCCGAAGCGCGCCTTCATTTAAGATACTGACGCTCTTCATTCAGTGGAAAACCAGTGGGAACTTCATTAGGAAACCAGTGGGAAGAAATCAGCCCTCTCGACCCTCTCCCAGAGTCTGGGAAACCAGTGGGGGAGCCTAACCACGCCCATTTCTGCTGGGGCCCCACTGGGAAAAAAATACCAGAGACAGTCGTTCATTGAGAATCAAGTTTTTTTTTAAATTCTGCCCTGTTAAAGGAGGCGTATCATGAACTTTTGAAATTCAAACTGAGCGGTTCCTGCAACGATATGCCGATGCTATCAAGATTCTGGAAAATTGCCAAGATCTTTTGGCGAATTGCCAAGGAGTAGATCAGATTTATTTCGTTGGGAACCACCTGCGGGAACAAACAAAAATCCCATCCTAGCCAATCAATTGCGGACGAGACAAAGATGACCTTTCACTGATCTACCTTCCCTTCCTCCCCATTAGCGCTGCAGAGAAGATTTGAATTCTTTGCAGCTATTTCCCTGTGCTTCCCTGATACTTTGAGGCCAAATATCTCGGTTTTAATTGGGTCTACAACTTTCAAACTTCGGCATTCTAGATAATATCGTTCTAGATTCCGATCGGATCATGTTCTCAAAAACATCAACTAGTTTTTCATGATACGCCTCCTTTAATACCACACAAATTGTATGCTGAAATACACTGTGATACAATAATCAATTGCTTAGAAGACTTCACAATTTAAAAATGTTAATGGAAGAGAGAGTAAGAGTAAGAGAGAGAGGTAGATAGGTGTACAGGGGAGAGACAACAGAATTTGATAATCTACACGTTTCGATGTCAATTTTCCAGGTTCAGGAATCGCTTGCAATGATTTCAAGCATTTCATCTAATTGTAAGGTTGGAATGCTTGCAATTATTGAACGCGATTCAATTTGGTCGCAGGTAAACAACAGTTCAAAACATTGGCTCTTCTTTCACTTTCGTTTTTCGAGTAATAGAAGAAGCGAATGACTGTCTGTTGAAGACATCGAAGAAGTTCAAAAACTGAAGTTCTGTGATCATCTCAGAAGCGCACATCTGGAATTAATTCTCTATTAGGAAATTGTCTCTGTCGACAAACTTGGAGTGCATTCGCAAGTGTCATTAATTGTCCGAACCGCGACGCATAATTGTCCAGTTTGAACTCGTCCCTCAAATAACTTCCGTTGTTTGATTAGTTTTTCTATTGAATATCCAACCTGTAGAGTGTGTGTAATTCTTGATACACGCGAATGCTATATTCGTCTCCAATCTTTATCAAATCGGAACAATTCGTCTCAGAGCCTTGAATTGCTTCAGACATAGTCATTCTTACACGTTTCTTACTCGAGGAAGCGATGGTTACCACCAGCAAAGCAACGAATTCGATCTCAGTCAATTCCATTTGATCGAGAATCGGAACGATGAGATCTCGGCATCGTACCTCCAATTCGATGAATTTACTGTAAAGGTTAAATCGTTATTCTCCTTGACAGCCTTTCTTTTAATCTAGAATAAATACAAAATATGGCTCACTCTTTCACTTGTGACGAAGGGTTAACCATTTGGGTTTCTGCGAAATATTCCTCATATTTGGAAAACGGAAGAGCAGTCAAAGATGATGTATAGAAGCTGCAAGACCACGATATTGTGGTTGTAAATGGTGGACTCTTACGCCTCCAATGGCCGCTTCTTGAATGTCTTCACTGCTCTGTAGTATCCTTCACACAGATACAGCAAAAATATAAAGTTTTGGAACAACGAGAACTGAAACGAACGTTTAACGTGAAACTATCTTTAGGGCATCAAACTTTGCTCTGGTCGTCAAGTGAGTGATATTCATCGAAAGAATCGCCAAGAAATTGGATGGAAAGTTGTGCAGTTCCACGCCAGATTCTATTCACCAGATCGAAGTTTGCGAAATAAAAAGGCTGAAAAATTGTATGCCAAGTATATCTATTCCATATCTGTTCATTCTGGGAAAATTATAGGAGAAAGTTTTGGTGCGTGTCAAACCATACATTCTCACTTCAAGTTCATGAGATGGAAGCAATTTGAGTGACGGCAGATTATTTTCCTGCTCGTCCTTCAAAATTTCTTTCTCTATCGATATTCGCTCTCTTCTCAAGTCCCTTAACGGCCTCATTTATTCAAAGCTGTGTTTATTTTTGCCGCGTTATTGAAAGGGAGCTCACTTGTAATTTCCCATCAACCTGTGCAATAATAATATCTCCGGATGCGTCGTCAATGTTGCCGAAAATGAAACGAAATTCAGGTTTTCCGAGCATTTGTTGCGTAGTGAAACTGTAATGAGCGACAGTAATCTATAGTTGTAATATTGGGAGTGACCGGTTGGAATCATTCCTGCTGCGAGACATCGATCAAGACGACACTTCTTACAGTCTTTAATTATTGTAATTAATAATTTATAATTCGATTCACCAAAAACCATTGCTTGCCTTGCGAGTATGGACATCCTATGAAACATTCGAATTTCTTCTTTGTCGTCAAAGCCCTGAAAAATGATAAATTTGTTTTTAAATCTCAGTCCAATGAAAAATGTCAGTAGTATGAAGCTCAAAATCCTTCACCGATTTCCCATGTGCACCAACCTTATATTCCACGCAGGAAAAACTGTACAATAGGTACTGAATAAAAAAGTAAATGCTGACCTTCGGAAGAATGCGGAACAAGCTCTGCATGAGCGAATTCCAAACTGAGTTCCTGCCGAAGAGGAACCGCAGATCTGAAATGACGTCGAGCCATGCATTTGGAAAGCGAAAATGTTAAAACCGTGGATTGTTGGTTTTATACCTCCAGTCACATTACTAAAGCCAAGAGACTATAATTTCATAACAAAAAAGTAAGCTGTCACGAGAAATATTTTTCCTCGTAACTTTAAACATTAAATCATTTTTTTTGGATTAGCGAACGCCGGAAACTCAACAAAATCGTTCGGACAATACACCAAATGACTTGGAGTTAAGCGTAGGAGAAAATATCTGAGCGCTCGAACGAAGGAACCGCGTAAAAGAACTTTCGACGAAAAAGTAAGAAGTTGCCAAATAAATGTCATTTTTGAACACAAAAACGGCTGATTCGCGCGGAAATTTGAATGGTAACAAACCTTGCACTGCTCACTATCTGCACTTGCTTCAGTTTCCATTTGATTGTGGACGATACTATCGATAGGGTAGGGGTATTCACTCTCTCCTCACTACATTATGCGTCACCGTGTCTCTCACTCTTTCGTACACTCTCTCATTTTCCTTTCTCCCCCTCTCGGTGTTGTTGTGCACTATAGCGCTGCGTTTCGCCCCTCTCTCTCTAGTCATCACGCACTCTTTCTTCCTTTCTCTTCTTTCTCCTCCCTTCTCTTTGTGAGTGACCGGAGGGGGGAATCTCGTGACAAGTGAAGAGGAGAAAATATATACATATATAAATATATATCTATATATCTTTATTAATATATCCCATTCGATCGACAGTAATTCATCCTCATTCAATAATCATAGTATTAAAAAATCCGTAATTTCGACACCCTCACTGAATTGGAACAACTTTATCGATCCGGTTAGAATGTCTTTGTTCGTGTGAAAGAATGAGCGATATTCGATGATTTCACTTCGTCGTCCATGGAAAAATACAACCACAAAATATCACGACAAGAGAAATCTACTTATTTTCGGCAGACATCCCTGTGTTTCGTGTAATGTCACCCGAAAGGTTTGTTTCGAAAAAAAACACAATTTGAAAACCGCTCACAATTCTGCAGTTGTCATGAATTATCAATTGAGGAGATCTGAAATGAATGAAGCGATGAAGAAAGATGATGCGCCTATCCAAATAAATTAATGTGTAGTTTAAGAACGGTTAGTCAATTATCGAACATACTTCTAATATTCTTATGAGAGCGAGTATTCCAAAGCGAAAAGACAGACGAATGATGCTTCCTCAAACAATATTCTCAAAAATAACATCAACATCATTCTTCGGTTGCCTTTCTCTCTCGCTGCTCTCGCTGCTCTCTCACTTTTCAGACTCCTCCCTCTTCTGAAGGTTGCCTCCCTTTCTCCGCCCTCCTCTGAAGATTGTTTTCTTTTCTCCGCCCTTTCTCATCTCAAAAGACCTCAAAGATAAACGTCAATCTTCCGAATCCTCCTCTTCCGTAACCCTCTTCCGATTTCCGCACAATTTTAAATTTGATACTTGCCTGATTGGACCCTCACTGATCATCAGAACAGTTTCCAGAAGCAGAAATATTCCCTGTTGATCTCCTGCAGGTCTCCAGATTTTTCCTTTGAATTGCAGTAGCAATGGATCCAACTCCACCTCTTTGGTCGTGCCATTCCACGCGGCTCAAGGTTATTTAGGCCATTTCCGTTAACTTTTCGCTAGATCTTTCGATGCCCTGGCAGCTAATGATGTCAAAACACTTTAGGTTGCGATCTGTATCGGATTCGCCCTCTACGCAGCAGTGAGCATGCGAGCCTCCCTAAGTTAGTCCCGTTTCGCTTCGTATAAAGTAATCAGCCCTCAACTTATCCATTCTGTAATTTTCTTGACCTGTACAGGTATGGGCATCGTCTGTATGGTCAATTCGAGTACTGAAGATAAATCCCAGGTTCGGTGAAATATTATGTGTTGAATATCCTTGGTACTCAGATGGAATCTCGCGAGGGAGGAATTTCTTCTCGAATCGACGACAACTCCACAATTTCCGATGAATACAATGTCAATCTTAAATAATTATACTATCGTGTACACAATCAGCGTGATCATTGTGTTACAGGGCAAGTTGGAATGGCCTCCCACTCGTCAGACAATGCTATTCTCTGCCAATTACTACGGATCTCTCGTTACGATGCTCGTATCGGGATCGATGGCCGATAAATTTGGTCCGAAGAGAATGCTCACGGGTAAGTGCCCCAGTCTACTTCCAAACGAGATCATAAAGAAGTTACCAATTTCATGTGTTGCCTTGCAGTATCAATAGCTGTGATGGCCGTGCTAACTCTCTTCGCTCCTTCACTGGCCGAAATGAACTACTGGATATACTACGCGAGCAGAGTCATCCTGGGAATGTGTGAAGTGCGAACCCATATATTGAATATCTACTTTAAATGGAACCCCTCGAACCCTACAGATTGTAGGGTTTCGTGATTCCGTGTACGAATGCACTGGGCGGTCGATGGTTTCCACCGAATGAGAAGTCAGCGATGGCCGCACTTTACACTTCCGGGAATCAGGTCTGTTACACTTCATCATCGTAAGACTTCTGATCAAACTGAAGTTACATTTATGAACTAAAACTAGACGATTGAAATAGATATCTACTTGCAG
This sequence comes from Pristionchus exspectatus, assembly GCA_911812115.1. Lineage (NCBI taxonomy): Eukaryota > Metazoa > Nematoda > Chromadorea > Rhabditida > Neodiplogasteridae > Pristionchus > Pristionchus exspectatus. The sequence goes on from OU461582.1 coordinate 14,542,113, forward strand.
ATTGCAGCAGGAAGTTCTGGTCTGGTTGGATCGTGGTTGTGCAAACTGCCCTTCCTTGACGGATGGCCTGTCATATTTTATCTGTTCGGTACGTATTATACACGAAACAAAATCCCATTGTCTCTACCTCCCCTCTCCAATCAATTTCATTCGTCTAGGGTCGATCGGTATCATCTGGCTCGTTGGATCAACTCTCATTGTCTCTGATCATCCGAATGGAAACCGATGGATTCAACCAGCGGAGAAGGAATATCTACACGGAAGGGTCGTCGCAAAGACCAAGACCGTACGGGGCAACTTCACTAGATTCATTTTATCATCAAATTTCTACATTTAGAAGGATGTGTCAATTCCCTGGTCAAAGATTCTTTGCTCGAGAGAAGTTCACGCTTGTCTTCTGTGCAATTTCACCTTCTCCTTCCTTGTTTCCATCAATCAGAATCTGCTACCGATTTACTTCAAGGCAAGCATACAATTCATTCAATTGAATAGTCTTTCAAAGTAGCCACAATGCAGGAAGAGCTTCGTCTTCCTCTCTCGATGAATGGTCTCTACACTGTCATCCCTTTTCTCACTCAACTCATCATGAAGGTCCGAAAATACACTTTTCTCCACGTTAAAGTTGAAATCGTTCATCGCTCGTTAGCAGAATATTCTTGCGTCGACAGCAGATCATCTCAAGGCATCGGGAAAGATGTCGCCCACTCGTGTTGTCAAGCTATTTCAGGCCTTTGGTGAACATTATTTCAAGAGAGGTTAATAATCGTTTGTTCAGCCTCATTTGGTACAGCATTCATTCTCGTCTGTCTCGCTCTATTTCCCTCCCACGACCGTCCCTGGTTGGCCGCTGTCTTCATGTTCTTCTACGGTCTTTCTACTTTTCCTATTTTTTCTCGATCCTGATAATTGAGGTATACTCTTCGCCGGTGGAATCAGTGGCTTCTTTACTTCACTCATCTCACTTGCTCCCGCATACGCTGGTAAGACTGAGGAAGTGAAGTGCTCTCTCTCCTACTCCATTTCTTCGATGAGACTAGGACGAGAGATGATATTGAGGAACGTTAACTTCGATGTCGATGGGTTGCGGTCAATTGGCCAGTATCATCTCCACTTCCACTGTAACAGTCATCACGTTTCAGGTAGGCAGATGAATCAAGTATTATTATTAGAAGGAGAGTCATTTTTATTTCAAATTCACCGCAGGGTTGGCCTCACAAGTGGCTCATTGTCTTCTCTATTGGAGCTGCCCTGCAAATTCTCACAGGAACCTTCTTCCTAGTCTTTGGATCAGGTAAACACAAATTTTCGTTACGAAGTAAACGTGAAAGAGTTCTTGAATAACTAAGCTGATCATTCACTATTTCCAGGCGAACCCGCAAACTGGGGAAGAATCGATGAAGGAGTTGCAAAGAACTCCAAGGTCCCAATTTTCTCGAATTATGATAGTTTTGAAGCATCATTCTTTTTGAGATTCTTATAGAGCAAGCAATTCGGGCTGAGACTCTCCACTATAATCGTAAAATCTTCAAAGGCAAAAATATACATAGTTACAGGTCGACGAACTTCTACTTGAAGATATTCCCGAATATTTGCCGAGTGATCAAAAGCAGAATGGGTTAGTCTCAATTAGATTGTACTGAGACACATATAGGATTTATATATATATATATATATATATATATATATATATATATATATATATATATATATATATATATATATAAATCCTTATCTTGAATGAATGATATAGAGATTATTGCAACTGACAATGAACATGCTTATTTCAGAAGTCTTGAGGATGATCAACAGAAGAATCTCACATAAAGAAGGATTGAATTATGCAACTATTATATAAAAGAAATCTTATCCATGTTATCAAATACCGGGTGCATTAAAAATTTGAAATTTAATAAACGAATAAAAAGATACAAAACACGATACGATACAAATTCTCGTGTACACCTTCGTCACAGACAGAATCCATTCGAGCGCAAACGCGTATAAGATGACATTATTATTGGAAATGTCAAGATAGAAAATAATAAGCTCATCGATCTTGGATGGCGCTGAGTTGGTTGTGAATATGAGTCTCATTATATTTATCGAATACTTTAACTCTGGTATTTTCAAACGGATAAGTTCTTTCGAACGTTTTTATTTACAGTCACTGGTCTCATTCTGAATTTGTTGTTGTTCTACGCAATCAGAAAATTTTCACATGTAAGGTTGGGTGCCTACAAGCACTTGCTCGCGATTTTTACTGTGACGGATGTCTGTCTGGTAATATTGCATGTGATTGTGTGCCCGGTTCGTTCTAAAGTCTATGATAGTCATTGAAATCAATAAGAACACTTAGCGCGCGATCCTCGTTGGTACAACTCAGGGAGTTGTTACTGACACTGTCATAGACGATCGAGTGAGTTCATCTATCATTTCCCTTGAAAAGCGGATGATATACAGCGAATCACTGCCTTGTACATCTCCCTCCAATCAGTTCCATTCATTCTTCTAAACATTCATTTTCTCTATCGATATTGGGTTGTTCGTCGTCCCCATTTGATCCAATTATTCTCGAGAAGAAGATTCCAGAATCTTCTTGTCTGGGGAACACTCGGAGCACTCTTTGCTTGGTTCGTTTTCAATGATTTACCAACGCTGAATTCAGTTCAGGTATTTGTTGTGCTTACATGGTACAACTGGTCAGGAAGACAGTGTTGGAAGAAGAAAAGTTATCACTGATTATGAGAGAAAACATGGAAAACGGATTGAAAATGCATGGATTGTCTTCGATTACTGGGTGAGATATTTCACCCGAATCACAGAGGCTAAAATATAATTGATTCGTCCATTTCAGTGCGATGATCGTATAGACATGGTTCTTATTACCACCTTTCTCTCGATAAATATCTTTATGACGTCATCATTGATTCTCGTTTCATCATTAGCAATTCTCACTTTTTATCATATAAGACAGACATATCAGATGTCAACACAGGCCGGCCGTCTACAGAAGAGATTACTAATTGCACTTTGCGCTCAAGTAAGTACGTTAGGCAAATAATATCTTCAAATATCGAAGCAATCGAATGTTTTCAGGCATCAGTGCCGACTATATTCGTTTACATTCCGTATCTGGTCACTATCAATATTCCATTCTGGCGAGTCAACGTCACTATTCTTCACGATTTCGGCCCTCAGTTCACTACATTCTTCCCCGTATTGGATGCGGCTGTCGTTATTATTATGATTGCTGACTATCGAGAAGGACTGATGGGATTGTGCAGAAAGAACCCCGAGTTGTCCATTCTTCCATTCGAACAATTCACAGCTGCGGTTTAGTGACTGTGGCCTTCATTTATAAAGATAAATATGTGGCATCAAACTTTTGATATAGATTTTTCTCCGTTTCCTGTTATAATAAATGAAAGAATCCCCTTTACCCATGAGATGTAATTCAAAAGAGTGTCGAATACGGGCGCGTTAAAAGTGTGCAAACATGTGCGCGTTAAAAGTGTGCTCTCTCACTACACTTTGCACGAGGACGAAATCGCTAGACCCAGGGAATACTCGGATCAAAGAAGCCAATAAATAAGAGAATACAACGAAAAAAAAGCAAACATTTATCAGAGTTTTCAAACACTAGTAACTAAACATCAAACTTTCTGCTCGAGCAGCCAACATATTCTTCATTACGCGTTATTGACTTCCGAAGAAGTCAAACCAACTGCTTTCGTGCCTGTTATTAGATATATGAAATAATTGCCATCTAACAATATATATATACCGTCATTGCGCAGTTGCTCGAGTTCGTGAGAGACAGCTTTTGAATCAACCTCTATCCGATCAATTTCCTTAGCAGCACTAACGAATCCTACTCCAGCAAGGATAATGCATGCAAACTGAATAAAGCATTCTTAAGCCTTCAGTATATGAGGCCAATCAGACAAGAGTTGGCACAGGCCAAAAATTTAGACTCTCTGAAACTTTGCGTTTTGGGGTTCTCGAGTGTGCTAATGACGATGGGTACACTCATTTTGTCCACCTGTGCCTCGTTGGCTTCAGACGACGTCACGTCGAAATCCGTTTTTGGTCTCTATTTCGGTCACTCGCAACGCTAAAATTTCGAAAGTTTGGCCCACCGGGTAGGATTTGATGGCGAACACGACAGTTCACTTTATTTTTCATTAATTATTTTAATTATGCTGTAAAATGGAAATTTTCGCAAACTACAGTGCTATCGTGGAGAGTAGTATAGATCGGACCGGAATGTCACGAGGATTCCACAGAGACTATCTGAGAGAATTTAGTTAGGCTCCACAGGGGCCGTACAAACTTTTTTGACGATTTTCTGAAAAAATGGCCCCTGGGGTACTTTTTCACGTAGAGTTCGAAAATCGACCTTAGAAAGCCGTATCTCCGACCCCTGGTACCCTATCGATCCTGGTACCGCGCCAGGCTGTACGAGCAACTTTGCGAATCGGGCTTCAAACCTATCCATATGATAGCGCATTTTGTAGATCTCGTCGAGACAAATATTTTTTGTGAAGAAATTGAAAAAAAATATTTTCATTGAAGAGAGTTATGCTTTTCAAAAGTTTTGAAACGTCTGTCGTGAAAAATTTTTGCCCGCCTGGTACAAATTAAACTTTTTTATTGGATTCTCCATGTAATTTTACCCCGGACTACGTTTTTTTCATCGGAAAATATTTGGGGCAAAGTTGGTTGGTATGCCGCCGAAAGGGCGCAACATTGCTTTTTTGCTAAATTTCCAGAGATTCGACATTGAAGAACTTTCGATTTTCGAGTCAATACGTAACAGTTTCTACTAAAAATGTCTAATATGGGTCAAAACAACATTTTCTTTAAGTTTGGAGTAAAAAATAAACAAAAAAATATTTTGTGAAAAAAATTTTTTTTTCAAAATATAAAAAAAATTAAAAAGTTTCCCGATTCTTTCCAAACTTTCAGAAAATGATGTTCTGACCCATATTAGACATTTTTTGTAGAAACTGTTACTTATTGACTCGAAAATCGAAAGTTCTTCAATGTCGAATCTCTGGAAATTTAGCAAAAAAGCAATGTTGCGCCCTTTAGGCGGCATACCAACCAACTTTGCCCCAAATATTTTCCGAAGAAAAAAACGTAGTCCTGGGTAAAATTACATGGAGAATCCAATAAAAAAGTTTAATTTGTACCAGGCGGGCAAAAATTTTTCACGACAGACGTTTAAAAACTTTTGAAAAGCATAACTCTCTTCAATGAAAATTTTTTTTCAATTTCTTCACAAAAAATATTTGTCTCGACGAGATCTACAAAATGCGCTATTATATGGATAGGTTTGAAGCCCGATTCGCAAAGTTGCTCGTACTGCCTGGCGCGGTACCAGGATCCATAGGGTACCAGGGGTCGGAGATACGGCTTTCTAAGGTCGATTTTCGAACTCTACGTGAAAAAGTACCCCAGAGGCCATTTTTTCAGAAAATCGTCAAAAAAGTTTGTACGGCCCCTTCTAAATTCTCTCAGATAGTCTCTGTCCAAATCTGTTTTCAAATTCAAAATCCATCATGCTGCATTCGAAATACTCAACTTATAGTGAACTTGGCTTGTAAGTAAATTTCACCATTTCTCCCTTGCTGGCTTCCGATCTTTTGATCTACCCGTGTCTCTCCTCCGTGACCTCTTCCCTCTCTCTGCGCTCTCTCGATTCCCCTTGCTCTCTCGCCTCCCTCGAGGGAGGAGAGTTCGATCGATGAGAGAAGGAAGTAACAGAGACTATCTGAGAGAATTTAGAAGGGGCCGTACAAACTTTTTTGACGATTTTCTGAAAAAATGGCCCCTGGGGTACTTTTTCACGTAGAGTTCGAAAATCGACCTTAGAAAGCCGTATCTCCGACCCCTGGTACCCTATGGATCCTGGTACCGCGCCAGGCAGTACGAGCAACTTTGCGAATCGGGCTTCAAACCTATCCATATAATAGCGCATTTTGTAGATCTCGTCGAGACAAATATTTTTTGTGAAGAAATTGAAAAAAAATATTTTCATTGAAGAGAGTTATGCTTTTCAAAAGTTTTTAAACGTCTGTCGTGAAAAATTTTTGCCCGCCTGGTACAAATTAAACTTTTTTATTGGATTCTCCATGTAATTTTACCCAGGACTACGTTTTTTTCTTCGGAAAATATTTGGGGCAAAGTTGGTTGGTATGCCGCCTAAAGGGCGCAACATTGCTTTTTTGCTAAATTTCCAGAGATTCGACATTGAAGAACTTTCGATTTTCGAGTCAATAAGTAACAGTTTCTACAAAAAATGTCTAATATGGGTCAGAACATCATTTTCTGAAAGTTTGGAAAGAATCGGGAAACTTTTTAATTTTTTTTATATTTTGAAAAAAAAATTTTTTTCACAAAATATTTTTTTGTTTATTTTTTACTCCAAACTTAAAGAAAATGTTGTTTTGACCCATATTAGACATTTTTAGTAGAAACTGTTACGTATTGACTCGAAAATCGAAAGTTCTTCAATGTCGAATCTCTGGAAATTTAGCAAAAAAGCAATGTTGCGCCCTTTCGGCGGCATACCAACCAACTTTGCCCCAAATATTTTCCGATGAAAAAAACGTAGTCCGGGGTAAAATTACATGGAGAATCCAATAAAAAAGTTTAATTTGTACCAGGCGGGCAAAAATTTTTCACGACAGACGTTTCAAAACTTTTGAAAAGCATAACTCTCTTCAATGAAAATATTTTTTTTCAATTTCTTCACAAAAAATATTTGTCTCGACGAGATCTACAAAATGCGCTATCATATGGATAGGTTTGAAGCCCGATTCGCAAAGTTGCTCGTACAGCCTGGCGCGGTACCAGGATCGATAGGGTACCAGGGGTCGGAGATACGGCTTTCTAAGGTCGATTTTCGAACTCTACGTGAAAAAGTACCCCAGGGGCCATTTTTTCAGAAAATCGTCAAAAAAGTTTGTACGGCCCCTGTGGAGCCTAACTAAATTCTCTCAGATAGTCTCTGGTAAACAAGTGGAAGGATCGTCAGATTTACTTACAAGCCAGGTACACTATAAGTTGAGTATTTCGAATGCAGCATGATGGATTTTGATGTAAAAAGAGATTTGGAATCCTCGTGACATTCCGGTCCGATCTATACCACTCTCCACTATAGCACTGTAGTTTGCGAAAAGTTCCATTTTACATAATAATTTTTAAAAATAAAGAAAAATAAAGTGAACAGTCTTGTTCTCCATTAAATTCTGACCAGCGAGCCAAACATTCGACAAATTAGAGTTATCAGGGACCGAAATAGAGGCCAAAAATTGATTTCGACGTGACGTCGTCTGGAGCCAAACAGGCTTCCATGTGTAAAATGAGTGTGCACATCGTCACCAGCACCATCGAGAACCCCGAAACGCAAAGTTTCAGAGAGTTGACATTTTTGACCTGTGCCAGACTAATTCGGATATTGTCTGATTCTCTCGCGAACGGCCTCATATTGGGTAACCATACTTTGAGTATTGCATGGTGTGTGATGGAGAGAGAAGGAGAACAGAAGAATACAATTGCTGACGACGTTCCCTATGAACAAAGGGCTTATCAAAATCAAGAGCCAAAAATATGAGAAATTGTAAGAAAAAGCCAAACAATAGGATAAGAATACTCACAATGTAGAAACGAGCTGCAGCGTATGTATGTGAAGCCTTGCCTGAAAAGATCCTACACAAATATAAAAATTTCGAATGTTTTTTCTCCTCCGTCTATTCACTATCCTTTTCCTATCGTCCAGTAATATTTCTGAACCATACCTGGCAGAATTCGCGAGCAATACACGGTATTCGCAGCTGTGGACGTCGAATCGAGGAACCCACACAGAAAAGAGACAAACAAGACGCATGCGAGACTGTAATGGGTAATATTCAGTCTTGTCTTGTTGAAGTCAGACGGACTTGGGAGTGATGAGTGCATTCTCATCGGTCGGTTGAGCAGTCGACCAGGAAGGAACTGTCAACCAGCAGACAACAGTCATCATCAACTGATTACGATATATCATTTATTATTTCTACCACAATCAATATTTTCGCTCACTTCGAGTGCAAGTGTGATGAAATATATCGGCCGTAGGCCGAAGTCTCGAAACAATTTTGATAGCGGATCCACCATCACACCACCTATGTTTTCAAGCTGATAATAGTTTATTTTATAATCACTAACATGCGATGTTACCAGCAAACATTGCGTACGCATAGTAGGCAGTTAGCTCAGGATAATCTGAGAATAGACTGATTGCAATTAATCGAAGTTAAACATGTTCGCAACCCTTTGAGAGAACGGAGGAAAACTGTAGAGAAGTAGGATAAACACCCATGGCGAAGGCTTGGAATATTCCTTGATTTATTAGGACCTGAAAATATTTCCTAGATAGATACAAGGTAATATAATTTTCTCACTGGGATCAGCATTAGCATTGATGGGTCGAGCATAGTTCGGATGATAGCTTCTGTAACATATACAGTTTGTTGACTAATTTTCTTCTATGAACGAACTAGTTTCCTTTGCAGCCGATTGCTTGACACGAGGGTTTTTAGATTCGACACTATCCTTGATTGGTCTGAAATAGAATCGTTCCGACCCTGAATGACACGATAAAACCTATTCGGAAGAAAGCAGTGCATTACGAAGCTGACGAACAACAGAACCGTGAAAGTTCCAAACATAAATCTGAGGATGTTGTTTGTTGATTCAAAACAGAGCGAATGAAATGCAGACCTGGTTTCCTCCTCACTGTAGTACCGATATTCGTTCGATTTATGAGCGTCCTCAACATCAGACTCTGCACCCGCAATAAACACATACAGAGAAGCGCCAATCGTCAAACTGAAGATTTCATTACTATTTTCAGAGTACGTTTGGAGAACGTCGTGACCTCGATCCAGCAATTGCGGAAATTCGCGCGGAATTCCTAGCCAGCGTTTCTTTGGTGGAAAACTGCATCATGTAAGTGGCCATGCCGATGTGGGTCACTGAAAATGTGAACTTGAATATTGACGAGAGATAAAAAAAATGAGCACGTCCCTAAATTTGCAATTGAAATAGTCACAAGATTTCGATAGGCCAGTGAGAACATTCGCTGAGAAGAAGAAGATATTTCCGATGAGAAGAAAACTGGCAGTGTAGCAGCACAGGAGAAGAGAGCCGATAGTGAGTGCGAGCTGGAAGGAACACAAACTTCTCGTAGATCTGCTCAACATATCTGACCTTTGATCCGTGGAAGAAGATCGGAACCATGAGAGATGTGACACACATCGTGATCTCTCTCACCGATTGTCTATGAATGAATGAATGAATGAATTTATCAGTGTCGCTTTCTGGGCGCTGATCAAGATGGGGTATCAGAGGGCCGTTCTTCTTTCAAGATTTCATTTTGAGGGGTCTCGGGCCAGTGGATTGGTCTTCTTTCCTTGTCACAGTCGCAATGGCTGGAGAAAGAATCCTGCTCCCTTGGTTCCCGATAGGACTGTTAACGGAGTTGCACGCAGATTGAGTCCCACTGTAGGTCAAATACGAAGCCTGGCGTGTGCTGGAGTCTTCTGTGTGCTCGAGTCCTCCAAACTCGAAAATCCATCTTTGAGCGAGAGATACGAGCCTGGATTCTGAGGGACCAAACATCTTAGGCGGTCATACCCATCACACGGCGACCAGTCCGGCTTGGATGGGGATTCCGCTCTTGTTGAGTCGTTGGCAGAGACGAGGGGAATTACGAGAAACCGCCCTCCATCAGAGAGAATGGAGAGGGAACCGCTCGCGACGACTAACAGAAATGAGAATGACTATAATCCGATTGTCTAGATCACAACCATTCAATAAGTTACTCTTTCAATGAAACTCGCCCATAGAATCCTGCATGGCTGATGATGACTGAGCAGTCTCGAAGATGTGCAGAATACAATACGGATTCAACGATGAACGACGCCATTCCGTAGCCAGCATATCTGCATTACTTTCGATATCATTTATTATAATTCAACCGTAATTTTGCCTGAATAGAGTGGCGATACCAAGAAGGACCGTACACACGTGTTGATATACTTCGTCGCGCATGACACTCGGGCAGCAGACGGGATGGAATGAGAGAAGGAACGAACTTATAATCATATCTTTATCGGAAGTACAATTCGGCTAAATTTGCATAAGAAGCACACTCCAACAACGGATACGTGCTCAATCAGATTAAAATATTCCATGAATATTATCAGTGAACGAAAACAGAAACTTTCCAATAAACCATTTTGTTGATAATTGTTGTTTTAATATCTCAATTCGGCCATTTTTCTTTTTCTTTTTCTGTCAAATTTCTTCTCTGTTCCTTTCCTCTTTTTTTCCTAACTCTCCCTTTCACCACTCTCTAACCGCCTATCCCAGTTAGTCACTCTTCTATAAGATTGTTTATTGGTCTATTACATCTATGTAATTAGAATGACGATGCCCTTTTGTCAGCAGAGTTGGCACGACTACGTATTTGCGACTCCTCCCATAAAGATGAAGAAATCGAGAGTTCGCATAAATTTACGAATGCTTATCACAGAGACTCGCATCACATTATAGAGCTCATATTTAAATACTTCCCTCTTTCAAATTCATCGAAAACATCACTGATGTGACAGTCTTCGTATTTCTTCATTTTCACCCGTTTTACAATACCTTTCAAGTTTTTATCTTCCAGTCTCGCTTAAAAAGAAATAATGAGAAGCATGACCAGAGGGTATATAGCACCCCCTCCCCCCTAGCCCCACCTATTGGCCACTTTATATTAGTTCTCTATTGTGGCATGTGCGCTCAACTTTGTTTCCTTCTCCCTATTTTGGTAATAAAATTAAACTGTTCAGATGTCGTCACCAGATCAAGTAGAGGAGGAGATCAGTCCAGTCGTTTCTCCTCTCTTCTCCTTTTCTTCTCATCGTCTTCGTATTTGCTTGTTCCTTCTTCTCGCTCTCTTCATGGGCAGTGCGAATCGAATGTCGCTTAGTCAGTCATTCAACTCTCTCTATCACAATTGAAAAACGGGCGTCGTGTCACTTATTTTTTCAAATGCGAATGAAGATATTTAGGCACAAGTATCGTATGCATGGTCAATTCCACGTGGACTTCTCATGATTTCTCTAACTTTTCGTATTCATCTGAATGTACGAGACCGGGCGACCAGAATAACCAAGACGAATTAGCGATTGAGGTATTCGCTCTTCTGGCATTATATTTTTCTAGTTCATTGAAGAACGTTTTTGTTCTTTATCGACTTTCTATATTCTATTCCTGATTACAGGGCAGCCTCGACTGGTCTCCCTCCCAGCAGTCCCTGCTACTCTCATCCTCTTTCTACGGCAGTTTCATCACTATTTTCATTTCTGGAGCCATCATCGATCAATTCAGCCCTTCCAAGATCCTATCAGGTAAATTCCGTTCATTTCTTTTCGGAACGTTATCTTAAATCATCCTTTCTTTTTTCTTCCAGTCGGCCTCATTGTCTCTGCTGCACTCACTGTTCTTGCTCCTTTCCTTGCCAATACCTCATTCGAAGTATTCGTCGCTTCACGTGCGATCATTGGAATGGCGGAGGTCAGTGTATCACACCCTCGCCCCTCTCTTCTGCCCCTGTTGAATTGGAATTCTAAAATATTCATATCCTGTTCAGAGTGTGAACATGCCTGCTATCAACATGCTGGCCACTCGCTGGTTTCCCACATCGGAGAAGACAACACTCGCAGCACTCTACACTTCCGGACTACAGGTATACTGACACCCCTCTAGTTGCAAATACAAATACATAGATACTTTAAAAACGTCATGGGGAAACCTCATATGAGAATAATTACTTCAGTTCGCAGCAGGAGGTGCATCTCTTCTTTCTGCACAGATTTGTCGATCGACGACCCTCCAAGGATGGCCGGCCATCTTCTACATTTTTGGTGGGTAGCAGACAATGTATTTATTCTTGAAAACCTTGTTTTTTCTCGGTCTGGGCAAAAATTGATGAAGGAAGAGACACCCTAATTCTCAGGCGCCGTCAGCGTAATTTTCGTGCTTATCTGGTCGATTTTCGTTGTCGATGGACCTGCTGCAAGTAGATGGACAAGTGAGAATGAGAAGAAATATCTCGAGAAGAACATTGGAGCACCCAAGAAGGTCAACTATTCATCACTTCTTTCATGAAGATTTTGAACACCACTTCGAAATGAAAAATCATAAATAGATTACATAACCTAATAAAGAGTATGATAATTCAGAAGCCATCCCTTCGTACTTCTCCTTGGCGAGCCCTCTCCACTTCATCGCCCGTTCACTCCATTCTCGTGTGCTCATTCGCATTCGGTTTCTCAACATCGACGATGCAAGCATTCCTTCCCACGTATCTGAGAGAGCAGTTGGCCATGCCCGTCGATAAGGTGCGTCACTCTCATCACGCAGTATTTCGATAGATATCATTATAAATGCATCATCAATTTAACCGAGATTTGCAATCCATTCCCTGCCTGCCAAATTCGGTTTTAAACAAATCTGTTTAAACAAGGTGAAATAAATAAATTGACATTGTGGGAATTCAGATCGGTGTGTACACTCTGGCACCGTTCCTCGCTCAGATGATCGGGAAGGCAGTGTGTGGTCCATTCACGGATTACGTTGCGAGAAGAGGATTTGTGTCGCTTACGTCTGCAACGAAGATTGCGCAGTCTCTCGGTAGGTTATCGCAAAATATTTTTTGATAAAGATGAAAAAAAAGTATTGAATTCAGGTTCGTTCGGTGCTTCGGCCACATTGATGGCATTCGCATACTTCCCCACTTGCGCCAATCCGGGAAGCGCCTTGCCCATTCTGCTCACTTACGGTAAGATCGTGCGACGAGAATTCAAAGACAATCCATTCCTTTATCCAAAAAAGACAGTATTGGATTATCTAGTAAATCATTAAATAAATGAGCAGAGGTTATCATTTCCATGATGAGATGTGTGAATCTCCATCTCCTTCAGGTGCAGTATACGCCGGCGGAGTCTGCGGGTTCTTCACGAGTCTGCTCACTATCGCTCCCAAATACACCGGTGAGATATGATATCTTTCCATATTTTATTGCTCCTTTTCTGTCAAACAAATATATACTATGCCTACTTTCGCTAGCTATCCTAGATCGAATTTTCTTTGTTGCCTATGTTGCAACATCGTTTCCCCCGTACCCTAAACGGTTTATTTACGTTAATTACATGATAAATTATTATTATTATATCAATGAAAGAATTGGAGTTATTCAGGCACCCTCTCCGCTCTATCTCAACTCTTCTCTATGCTTGCATGCATCGCTTCTTCCAGTCTTGTTACGACGCTCACATCCATGGTTTGTTATCCAAGGACTCAGTCCAACTTGAAAATATTATTTCCCTCATCAGGAAACAACGTACAAATGGCCTATTGTATTCGGAACTGCCTCATTTCTCCAAGCTGGCGCCGGTCTCCATTATCTATTCTTCGGATCAAGTTGGTTTTTCTTTACCCCGTTCTCCTCATAGACAAAATGATAATAGTTTCAATGATGATAATAATGATGTTTTCAGCGGAGAAGCAGTACTGGTCCGATGGCGTACCCGAGAAGAAACAATCCGCTTAGATTCTCTTACAATTCCAGAGAACTTTCCACACATTCCTTTCATGACTATTTGATTCGCTTTCTTTTCTAAATCACCTTTATTATCTACTGTCTAGTATTTTCCTAGGTTAGAATGAATTCAATTGATTCAAGTCGTTTCAAGTTGCTCAAGAAATATTTTAGTCCACACATGACTGAAACTGCAAAAGGGTTAGGAAATAAAATATCTTAAAACGCGTTCTCTGTAAGAACGGGAGGGGTGTGGCACAAGGCTTCAAAATGATCCGATCGAGCTGATTTTTTTTTTTGGGAACTCCCCAGGGGTCAGGTACACTTCTGGCAAAATTTCATGTTGATCCATGCGTTTCATGCATGAAAAATAAATTTCAGCTTTGACCCTCATGTGATATACCATTCGATAGAGCATCAAAAGGTAAGTCTAAACCTCACTTTTGAGCCCGTTTGGACTAAATGTGTTCGAGAAAAAGTCGAAAAACACCATTTTTTGAAGGTTTTTGACTTGTTAAAAATCAAAGATCGAATTTAATCTTTTAGTCTTTGTGTTCATTGGATTCCTCGTTGAATTCTGCATATGTCAGAATTTTTGAACATGCCAATATCGGAGCTCATTGTTGTCATGGACACCATTTTGTTGAGCGCGATCAGCCATTCCGGCAATGATGCCCGTCTGTGAATGATTCCTTTTCCGGACTCTCCGACGCCGGTTCGAATCCGCCTCCCTGTATGAGTGTTTTGCCGCATTTTTAGACTCTATTTCCCCATTTCTCGTCATGTTTTGACTAGTCTATGATATTGAGAGTACTGTGAATTGATGCAATGCATGAAGTATGCACGATTTTTTTAGTTGAATGTTTATTCTTTTTCATAGCGTAAAATTCATAAATTCAGATGTTTAAGCAGATATTTCGAAAAGCTGTCGCTGCTCTCAAGATAAAATCGTTTACGCCATTCACTTTCTAAATGAGTCTCAATTCGCCATTTAGAAAGCGAATGGCGGACACGATTTTATCTCGAAAGCAGTGTTAGTATTTCCAACTATCTACTAAAAGCATTGAATTTATGAATTATGCGTTATGAAACAGAACAAGAACTGAAACAAACAAATTTTCATGCAACACAATACAAATTCTATTGTATTTCATGCATTAAAACGTTTCACAATGCTCTCAACAGTAAGGCATGTTAATAACCATGATGAGAAATGGGGAAATAGAGTCTAAAAATGCGGCAAAACACTCATACAGGGAGGCGGATTCGAACCAGCGTCGGAGAGTCCGGAAAAGGAATCATTCACAGACGCGCATCATTGCCGGAATGGCTGATCGCGCTCAACAAAATGGCGTCCATGACAACAATGAGCTCCGATATTGGCATGTTCAAAAATTCTGACATATGCAGAATTCAACGAGGAATCCATTGAACACAAAGACTAAAAGATTAAATTCGATCTTTGATTTTTAACAAGTCAAAAACCTTCGAAAAATGTTGTTTTTCGACTTTTTCTCGAACACATTTAGTCCAAACGGGCTCAAAAGTGAGGTTTAGACTTACCTTTTGATGCTCTATCGAATGGTATATCACATGAGGGTCAAAGCTGAAATATATTTTTCATGCATGAAACGCATGAAATTTTGCCAGAAGTGTACCTGACCCCTGGGGAGTTCCCAAAAAAAAATTCAGCTCGATCGGAGCATTTTGAAGCCTTGTGCCACCCCCTGTGGAAGACCATCCCGCTTTTACAGAGAATGCGTTTTAAATAATCACAAATTGTAAAATCACTGATGTAAGATAAAGTATTTCGTTTGACATAAATGAAACATAACCTACGGTAAGATCTCATCATGCAAATGGGTTTAGTTAGATTCGAAAAAGGTCTAAATTATGTTTAATTCACTCAATAGGTAGTAAGAGGGAGATGATGGGTTCACTCAAATAAATACCTGGAAAGTTCACGCGAGAGGGATGAAGACTATAGTTAATTCAAATGTCGAATGAGTCACACGGCAAATGCGAATAAATATTCATATATTCTATATATTCTTATAAAAACTCTTGAGAAAAAAATATCAGATTTATTCTTGGCAGAAAAAAAAGCATCACTTGGCACACGTATCATTTTCGATTTTACTCTCGAATTTTCTTTCGAATAACTTTCTTGAATGAATTTTGAATTCCACCTGTTGCATTAGGCAGAAGTTGAGTTGAAAATTTTCATATCCAACTTACTCTTCGTTGTTGGATACGAAATGGAAACGGCAATATCGACACTTGCTGACAACTTCCAACAGGTTCATATATTTCGCGGTTCAATAAACAAAACCAGATTTTAGTCGGCCTTTATCAACGTTGTCGATATCTGCCTTTTCGTTGCTTTTCGTCGTATCCGGCCTTCTCACTTTCCCATTTGCTTTTATTGCATATTCTCGAATGATTAAACTGAAGGAATTCCGGGATCGTCCCATAATGATGCTATTCGTATGGCATGGAACAATGGTTATTAATTCCTATAGTAAAAATCGATCTCGATTTCCTACACTGACATTTTTTTTCGATTTCCTACACTGACACATTTTTTTAATATTCGTCGAGTCAGTATGAAGAGAGTCAGATATTTGAAATTCAAGATTATCTCAGTGTATTCGCAGGACTTCTTAGTTTACTTCTTCCAACTTCTAAATGTGCAGTTTTCCAATTGGCCTTCAACTCATTTCTTCTATACCTGGCTTCGGACGACTCCTTTGCCGGTATTCTGTCACTTTAATTTAATTTATTTTCCCAGCCATACCAACGACTCGCAGCTGAATTCAGTAAGTCAATCATGTGGATCACCGATGTGTGTATTGCAGTCAATCGATTGTTAGTAATTATGGATGTACAGATCCTCAAACGAGTCAGTAAAATAAATGTGAAGCAATAACAACTTTATATTCTTTAGTACAATTTTGAATTCCTCCTCTTCTCCATAACTTTCTCTCTTATTTCAAGTGGAGCAGCTGCAATTCCCTTCGTATGGAGTCATTACACCTACACAGAAGTGAGAAAGCATTACATGAACTCAATGACATTAAAAAAACAAATTCAAATTTGCACAATGCTCATACATTTAGATCCATGTCGGCAACGGGCGGTTCGCATTTCTACCAGGAATTCCAAATACATATCAGGTTTGTACCTTATTGTCAGGCTGTATTAAAATGATGGTAGTGGACAAAAACGTTTACCGAAATGCATCAATCGATTGCTGCTCTGGCTTCGCTTGTGCTCAATATAATAATTTGCTTGGTACTTTATCGATTTAAGAAGCTTACCCTCAGAACTGAAAATTCGAAACCTGAACAAGGTACCGACCGAATTAGTTGGAAGTTTGAACACTTTAAATTCAGGCCTTCTCATCAGTTCCTTTATAACATTTGGTGTGCAATTTCTGTACGACATTGTTCTCGTAAGATTTCGAACCTTCTCTAAAAATAACTATATTTTCACAGAGAGTGGTCCATGCAATCGAAATCGTCGATCTATCCTATTCGCTCACATTCTTTCTGATGATATCAACGACGATTCCTTCTTGGTCCTTTATTCTCTCATCACCATCACTGCGACGGTTTCAGATTTACAGTTTTAGAAATAAAATATTAATTGAGCGCATTAATGCCTCGAATGTCTCTCCTACAGTCGGTTATTGCGTCGACAGGAGCGAGGAAAGAATCTCATCACGAAATCTCTCTATTTCATGTGAGGCCCATCCAAATAACCATTGTGTGAATAAGTGCATTACATCACAATTGCACATATGAGGCCGTTTGCGAGAGAGTCGGACAATAGTTGGCACAGCTCAAAAATCTCGATTCTCTGAAACTATGTGAATTGGGGTTATCGATGGTGCTGATGACGATGGGCATAGTCATTTTTCATCTCGACGTCCCTTTGGCTCCAGATGACGTGACGTCGAAAAGAGTTTTTCGCGATTTTCTCAGTTAGAATAACAACTAAAATTAAGCGAGTTTGGCTCTTGGGGTAGAATTCGATGCTGATTACAGCTATGAACTTCATTTTTCATGAATTTCAAAAATAATTGTGTAGAATGGAAGTTCTTGCGGAGCTAATAGTGCGCGGGGAGAGTATCATAGATCGGACCGGAATGATACAAGGATTCCAAATATGTTTTTACGTTGTTCATAAAACATGCAAGTAAGGTTTTATGCAAAAGATAGTATACAGGTTTGTAAGTAAATTCAACCATCCTTCCACTTGTTGACTTCCGATCTCTTGATCTACGCGAGTCTCTCTAGAATGACCTCTTCCCTCTCTCTGTGCTCTCTCTATTCCCCATGCTCTCTCGCCTCCCTCGGGAAGGAGAGGCGGATCGATAAAAGTTCGGAAGTCAACAAGTGGAAGGATGGCAGAATTTACTTACAAACCTGTAAACTATCTTTTGCATAAAACCTTACTTGCATGTTTTATGTACAACGTAAAAACATATTTGGAATCCTTGTATCATTCCGGTCCGATCTATGATACTCTCCCCGCGCACTATTAGCTCCGCAAGAACTTCCATTCTACACAATTATTTTTGAAATTCATGAAAAATGAAGTTCATAGCTGTAATCAGCATCGAATTCTACCCCAAGAGCCAAACTCGCTTAATTTTAGTTGTTATTCTAACTGAGAAAATCTCGAAAAACTCTTTTCGACGTCACGTCATCTGGAGCCAAAGGGACGTCGAGATGAAAAATGACTATGCCCATCGTCATCAGCACCATCGATAACCCCAATTCACATAGTTTCAGAGAATCGAGATTTTTGAGCTGTGCCAAACTCCTTCAGATTTGTCCGATTCTTAGGCGAACGGCCTCATATAAAGTGCATAAAATTAAGGTGATGATGTTGATCAGCAAAGTGGAATGAAATTTTCAGAAAAAGAGGAACCAATCCTTGTGTTACTTTCCAAGCGATGTGAATAAAGGATTTAAAATGAAAAAAAAGCATACAATTTAAGACTCATTATCCGAAAACTACTGAACTACTGAAAGATGCCTCAAGGTGGCCTGAAATAAATTGATGAAGTTCTACTTAGTCATCGATTTTGAATAATGACCACATCACATGAATGAGAGCGCGACGTGTTCATGTGCAATTGTGTAATCAGCCCAATTCTTGCGTTATATTTATTCGTGTTACGAATTATTTATCCCGTTTAATTACTTTCTAACTCGGTACTGTCCAATACTCTTCGTGTTCAATGCATTATTGAAGGCGTCGAAGTAAACATCAGAAACGGTTGCTGCATCTCGAACCACCGGGTGATGCTCACCAGTGGAAAATCCTGAGAGAGAAATGTTTTCAGTGAAGTCGGGATAAAAATAAGGTACCAAGGAGCAATGTGAGTCTCTTTCGCAGCATTCGATGTCGACTCAACATCAGTAGTGGCTCGATCACTGAACATGTTGTGCAGCACTGCAAAATTATTTCTAAAGTGCACTGCGCGTATTCAGAAAAAGGTAATTTACAAGATTGGTGGAATACGCACAAATCTGATGGTTGTGAAGAAAAGGTCGAGTAAAGATTCATCAGTGAACGCAAAATATGCCAAAGCGATGACAGTGAAATGAAATGCAAGGGAAGAACAGCAAATGGGAATGAGAACTCGAGTGAGACCGATGACCTCTCGCATCTTCAATTTACAATCGAGTTATGCGCATTTATTTCAATTTAGTGTCCTCCACTTGCCTGATAACGAGATCCTAAGGTCGATTGTGAAAAGTTCTTGTTGTAACGTTGCGAAGAGCGGATAAATGAGAATGCCACCATCTTCAATAAATATTCCTAAGAAGTGGTTAAATTGTAATTCGAACAAACCGTTAATGATAATATATCAAAGGTCATGAAAAGTAATAAAGATGTTTTCTGGAAGGTTTCTGATGTAGAGTACAATTTTATTCCGAATACGGTCGGCCCTGAATTAAGAGACGTTTCACGAGAAAACGTAGCTTTGGTGGAGGGTTGACGTACGACATTTTTGCAACCCATCCCAATATTTTGTGGGTGATGTCCCCATACCATGTGCTGATATTTGGCCCAATATGAAGGGTTCTGGTGCACTCTCCGAGAAACGCCATACCCCACCCAAAAAAATCCGAATTTTTCAAAAAATTAAATTATATGTTCTTTTAAGTTTTCCGGGCGTTTTTTTGCATGGAGATTCCAAAAAACTTAGTTTGAAAAAGATCGGATAACGATAAAATGTCGAAAACCATAATTTTCTCTGAATTTCTCTTCTCTTGTAAAATTTTTCTCCTTGTGACAATTTCTACCTACGATTTTCGGAATCTACGTGAAAAACTGGTTATGCTGTTATTTTTTCGCCAAATTTTACCGATGTCCTAGAATTTTATAATTCCCGGAAGATGGCCAACCACACCTGTTTGCACAAAATAGTCCATACCGAGAGGGCTCATATCCTTTGACCAACAGTTGTTTATGCCTCCAATGATGTTTTTTCGTCATTATGAACCTTTTTACGAAATTTGGTCAAAATTTTGACCGTATTTATGGACATGACTTACCCCGACTTTTTTTCACATAAGGGTCCCCCCTTATGTGAAAAATCAGGTTAGGGTGATCTCGAAATATGACATCCGTCACGAGAAAGAGTACTTTAGGGTGAACAAAAATCAGTTTTATGTTAGTTTAAGTGCAATCATATAGGATGTTGTGGGCAAATCCAACATCACCCCTAACCTGATTTTTCACATAAGGGGGGACCCTTATGTGAAAAAGTCGGGGTAAGTCATGTCCATAAATACGGTCAAAATGTTGTCCAAATTTCGTAAAAAGGTTCATAATGACGAAAAAACATCATTGGAGGCATAAACAACTGTTGGTCAAAGAATCTGAGCCCTCTCGGTATGGACCATTTTGTGCAAACAGGTGTGGTTGACCATCATCCGGGAATTATAAAATCCTAGGACATCGGTAAAATTTGGCGAAAAAATAACAGCTTAACCAGTTTTTCACGTAGATTCCGAAAATCGTAGGTAGAAATTGTCACAAGGAGAAAAATTTTACAAGAAAAGAGAAATTCAGAGAAAATTATGGTTTTCGACATTTTATCGTTATCGGATCACTTCCAAACTAAGTTTTTTTGGAATCTCCATGCAAAAATACTTCGGCAAAACTGAAAAGAACATATATTTCTGAATTTTGAAAAATTCGATTATTTTTGGGCTGGGCCTGGCGTTTTTCGGAGTGTGCACTAGAACCCTTCATATTGGGCCAAATATCAGCACTTGGTATGGGAACATCACCCATGAAATATTGGGACGGGTTGCAAAAATGTCGTGCGTGGGATAGGTGCGATTTCTCGTGAAAGGTCTCTTAATGTATAAAAAGGCAAAATAATACTTACTAACCGTCTTGCATGAGCATTGCGCAAGGCAGTGCAATGAATATCTGGAAATTAGATGTATTATTTATTTCAGGTCGTCTCATATTTTACCTCAGAAAATACACAAATTGCAATCAACGAGCATTGTGATACACTTTTTCCGACATACAAATCTGTAAGCGATAGCATGGTAAAATATTTACAAAGGGTAATATTATATGCGCATTTTCATAATGATTACACCGTTCAGTTGGAGTTGATAATGAATGAGGTACATTAATACTCACTTGGCTTCAACCCGATTGTCGTCCGTTCAATAGTGATAAGAAGCAGAGTTACAGTGCAGCTGCTGTAGGAAAATTGATGGAAGAATAATGGAAGATTGGACACTACTGTAAAGTATTTGATTGCATAATAATATCATGATATATAATTGTCAAAGATCGTATCTTTGATTTTGTCGTTATTCTCAGACCTAAGAGTCATCATTTTTTCTGAAAGAGAGGTAATCCCCAACGGAGTATGGTATTATACTAACGAAAAGTGTAGATAAATATCGACCGACCGTCCTTTGCTTTCCACTCTTCAGGAAATATCAATCGATACACGGCTACTGATATGTGAGATGTCGTCAGACAGAGCAAACAGATACAGTTCATGGTAAGGAACACTCTGAACGATTGGAGTGACAGACGAAAGAAGGGAGGAATTCCCACTTGCATCCTCTATTGAGGACAGACGTAATTAGAGTGTAGAGTAAGAGAAGGACCAGGGGAGTTCCACTCACGGAGACTCCTAATTCCACCCAAGTCGTCATCCGTGTCAGATGCATCGGTGGAATTTTGCACTACGACCTGAATACGTGTCCAAAACAAAATAATTGTAGACGAAGTAAACGGCGATCAGGTCAAGCGAATTAATTTCTCAGACATATCCGCGAGTATGAGACTACTCACGGAGAATGCGCATTTGTCAATGCGAGGGAGTTATGGACTCTACGGAAAGCCTAAATCTCGAGGGAAAATCTCACCAATGAGCGTGATGATAACTAAGAAAGGCGGGGCATATGAGCTAACGAGCACTAAGGCAAATTGTTTGTGGGGTGGTAAGTACTGAAGACTGATTCCTCAAGTACATTTGCTATTGTAAGTTCGTGTTTTGTGATCCTTTTATTTTTAGGTTAGTTTTGATTGTGTAATAGCAAGTTCACACACATCAGATACAAGGGATATCGTTGTACAGTCCAAGTTGCCCCTTAAGAGCGGATGCGATCAGAGTGTAGATGAACACCACAAAGAAGGAAGTCGCGATTATGGAATATGGACAATTCAAGGTAAGTTGTGAACTTTTAAAAATGCAGCGGTTGAGCTCGGTACCCTTTGAGAGACCGGAGGCACCTTAAACCACTCGACAGAAAGATAAACACAACATTATTGTAGAGATGGGAAAGGAAGAGGGAAGAGTCGCGAATGTATGCAAAGTGAGCCGCGCTCTTCCACAAGAGCAGGAGGGAATGGCCTCTCTTCCACAAGAGTGAGATCTCTTCCACAAGACTGAGAGCGAAAAAGCTTTAAAAATAAAGGAATTTAGGCGGATTTTTGCACCCAAGTGATAAATATGTTGAAAATCATTAAGGTAGGTTAGTTTGAGAAAAATCCCAACAAAATTGCTCCATTTTCAAAGCTTTTTCGCTCTCAGTCTTATGGAAGAGACCTCACTCTTGTGGAAGAGAGGCCATTCCCTCTCGCTCTTGTGGAAGAGCGGCGCTCACTTTGCATACATTCGCGACTCTTCCCTCTTCCTTTCCCATCTCTAGTCGGAGACAGAGGAAGAAATGAGTCATGCTAAAAGTGAACCTGCCTTAATATTCTCAGTATCGGCAAATACACTTATTCATGATAAATGTTGTATGCGTAGGAATGTGTATGTAGAGGTGATATTCTCATCGACAATTGATGATCAAAGTAACGGAATGTGAAATGTGTACGTACTGACCTACTGCTGCTGTCATCATTCTTCACCATATTTTTTATCAAATAAATTTAAATTTATTTTTTACAAACGAAATCCCAGATTCAGCCATTACTGCAAGTTTGGGGATGATGTTTATCTAGACCTCTTCATGTTCAAATGTTTATTAAATGCGTCAAAGTAGACGTCAGCAATAGCAACAGAATCCCTTGCATCCGCTTGCATAATCTGGCCCACTGGCAGACCTGAATGGCTCTTATTTACAAATAATATGGTGTTCTCGAAAGAGACAAACCCAGCAGTAATCTCACTCTTCTCCGCAGTAATCTATGTCGAGTGAGCAGCAGAATTGGTTCGATAATCGCCGTTACTGTGCAGCACTTCAAAATTAACCATGATTCTGACTAATTGTAGTCTCACAACTTTATTGCAAAGCCTTCAAAAGAGATTCAAACCCACAAATCGGATAATAGTAAACAGTAAGTCGAGAATTTGAAGGTCGCCAAATGCGAAATAAGCCAGAATTAGAACAAGAAATTTGAAGAAGAGCGATGAACAACAGATTGGAATGAGCACTCGAGTGAGGGAAATTACCTCCTTCATCTGATTTATATTATTACTAAATATTCCAGAACAATGACAAACTTGATAACGAGTTCCTAGCGTTGAATTAGAAAATGATCGATTGTATCTCTTCGAGGAGTATAGGAATGATCCCACAACCATCTGCAGATTTATTCTCCCTTTTGTCTGTGTTTTAAAAGGAAAACCAACAACTAGAGCAGAGACGTCAAGAAGTGCGAGTATCATAAGAGAAATCTTCTGCGATTGTTCAGAAGTTCTATAAATTTTATTACCGTTGAAGGTTGGCCCTTAAACTTGAGATTGTTGATGTGTTTACAAATCAGACCAACCATCTTGAAATAACATCGTACACGGAAGTGCGACGACTATCTGAAGAAGAAAAACATTGTACTTAAGTTTCGTACTTGATGTGAAGAGTTCAAACATGCTTGTCTAGAGTGAAATATTACTATCACACGTGATTTTCTCTTTTGTAGTCTGTATTGACAAAACACTATTAATTTTGTCTGCTCAATCTCTGTAAAAGTGTACCTCAAAAATAACGCAAAGTGTGATCAGTTTCCACTGTGCCACTTTCTTTTCGACGTAGAGCCCTGAATGCTATCTTACTACGTAGATGATTTCATTCGCACTCAATTTCTCGTGTTCACTCCTCCCAAGGACTTAATCCAACCAGAAATTGAAGTATATTCCGACTCACTCGGATTCAATCCAATGATCATTCTCTCGATGGTAATGAGAAATTGAGCAACTGTACAGCTGCTGTAGGCCAATTGATGAAGAAAGAGAGGAATATTGGCTACGACTGTAAGCACTAATAACACACTTTTGATGTCTGAATTAGCCAATAGTGGACGATGCACCTCCACACTTCATGACAATGCTCCCGAAAGACTAATTATTATGCTCACCATCAGGATCTTGCCATTCCGTCGGTTTCAGTATTCGATAGACTGCTACAGAGACATGTGAAGTGGTTAAAAAAAGCAGACCGAGCCCATTCATAGTAAGAAAAACTCTGCATCATTATTTTCCTAAAGCAATTTTTGATTAAAAACTAACTTGACACCACGATTGAGTGATGAAGTGAGAAGAGCGTAGAGAACAAGAATAACTAAAGGAGTCGCTCCCACGGAAATGACCAGTTCAATCCATGTAGTCACTAGTGCTAATTGCATCTGGAATGTGAACGAACGTCAAGTATATCCGACCATTGTAACGAGGAAGTAAAATAGTACGTGAATGTGATCACTCGAGGTAAAAGGTAGGGAATAATATAGTAGTGATAGGTGGTGATAGATGAGTGCTTGGCTGCGTGACACAAAGTCCCGAAATAGAATCCCGCGCTCTTAGCAGCGTGTCAGACCATCTGGTCCAATTTGTGCTGCTATCAAAACCAAGAGTAAAGGTGCGGTGTCATCGTTTCGCAAATGAGTGACAATTTTTGCCGTAACATGCTATCTAAGCGATGCTTGCACATTATAGAAAAGCAGCACATGTTCCGCGTTTTAAAAAAAATAGGAAGAAGACATTCGCCTTTATCGCTGTGATTCACTACGGTTGCCAGTTCGAGATTGGTTTCGTTAATAGTGAGGGGCGATATGTCTTTACATATCGAATAGAGGGGAGGGAGTACAGGGAAGAAGGAGAGAGAGAGGAGAATGATGCGGTATTTCCGCACCCTCTCTACTTATCGCCCCCCTCGCGCGGGATTGCCGATACCATTCCCTCGAACCTACAACCCTATATCACACGTAGCAAAGACTCAAGCACGGAAGCATCGTAAACAATAATTATGAACGAAATGCAAATGCAGCGTAGAATTTTCAACGAGATACACTACTAGAATAAGAAGTGAAAGGACATCAGTGCCCACGCGAGACTTTAGTGCGAATTCGATGAAAAGTGCAAATAGTTAGCTTGACCGCGGTAGATCAATTCAATGATGATTCACTTTTTGAAGTAGCCAAAAAGATATGTTTGCTAAATCAAACTAGATTTGGAAATCGAATAAATAGTGGGACGTGGCAGAGACTAGACTGCACCTTGCAATTACATAAATACCTAATTGTGAGTCGTCTGTTAGAATTTAACGTGATTACATTTCACGGACACCCAAGGAAAGAAAAGGAATCGGAAATATATTGGACTTCTCAGAGTACGTGAGAATGATTGATTTCAAAGAATAAAAATGCTCTGTGAGCACGCGACATTCATATCATTTTTCTATGTAGTCCTCTCTAGAAATGCGTGCTATTCGGCAAATGAATGCGATAGTAGGCGAGTATGCTGAAATATGTGAGGGAGGAAGTGCCGTCTCCCAATTATGAATATTCGAGGATGGGAAAATGAGGGCAGAAAGACGTTGTCTCGAAGGAAATCTCTCGAGCTGACACTCTAATGAGGCTCTGATATTGATCAATAAGCAAGTAATGATGAAGACCAAGCGAGAAATTGTGTCCTCATTATTTTATTAGAGTCATCATAGGCAGCTAATAGAAGAATAGTACACAGGGACTTGCACGGGCACACAATAACACACATGAACAGGGACAATTGGAAGCGTGGCGGAATTGTCAGTAAATTTCCAAGATAATTTTATTCTTAATTATTACTCATTTTTCGTGTAGCAGAGGATATTACTTTTTTTTAGAATTTCTGTATAAAACAATAAATATTCGGACAATGATTGATCACTTCCAAATCCAGAAGACGGGTCTTCCTCTGTGTCTCGCCAGTCCCTTGTAAAATGTGTTCCACTCCAGATTCTGACCGTACATGAAATCTGAAATGGATGCAAATTAAAATCACATTGTTCCCGTTCTTCACCTTTGGACATTCTGCACGAGTATTCTTTGATTGGTACATTCGCTCCACAGATTCCCTTCTCAAGCGACACCCATCCAGCGTCCGTGTGACTTTTCTCAATATTTATTTAATAATCAAGACTAATTCTGCGTCAAAGGGTAAATGAAATCATGAACACGGCTAAATGTAACCATAAACGAAAATGACCTTGAATACGGCGACATATCTGCCTGATTGCTTTTCAAAGTAGAGATGCTTCAGCTTCTTGTATCCGTTCGGACACAACTGTTGCATCTTCGTCATTCCCTTCGGCAAATTAGTCACGACACGACCGAGAGAACCTGTCACAATCAATTGATACCCAAAGAAACGGAAACAATAATATTTACTGGCTTTGGCGAAGGTGGGAGAGAATCCGACGTCCTGTTTGTTAGTGAAGTGCATGCAGGCTGCATTCGTGCAGAACGCATGTTTGATGTGAAACTCATTGTAGAAATACCTAAATTATTGAAAATAAATAAATCTGAAAACATATAAAAAGTTAAGAATATCCATTCACTTGAGCGGGACCAGTATGTCGCTTGAGGGTGCCTTGTCCTTCAAGTCAGGTTTATTAGTAACAGATACATCACTGCTTCGTTTTGTGGTTGCTGCAAATATTGAATTCCCTAATATGTACTCCGTTTTTTACAATAATTTGCCTCAAAACTTTGTTCCAAAAGAAGATAGAACTTGCCCTCAGGCTCTTCCGTTTCTCGTTCTGGTTCATCAGTTGGTTCTGGTTTCGAACCGACTGGACAACAATCACAATCAGCGGGACGAACACAGATCGTCGTATTTCTCAAAGACCGATGCTTATTATTTGAAGGAGATGTCAGTGCTTACAGTTTCTTCAAATCATTGAATCTCCAAGCACCAAATGTGGAACATTGACTGGACAATTGCTGAAAATAAACGAATATCGAAATCACATCCAATATATCTCACTTGAAGAACCATTCCTTCCTCGCTAATGCAAATGTCACCATTGTTCCCTTCTGAAACGTATAAAGATAAGAACTTCAGCGTCATAGAATCTTACCAAACTGAGCAAAGTAATGGATGTTCTGCTCTGATCCTGACAGACTCCATCTCATTCCGTTATTGACAGTTCTCTGTAGTAGCCATCCTCCACGTACATCCTGTGTCGAAAGAATACCTGCAATTGTTGGGGAATGAAACTAGGAGAAAAGATCTTTCGTCAACTCACCAGCTACCAGTTGGTTTTGTTCACTATTGCCAATGACTGGAAAGCTGGAACTACGTGCTCTACAGTACTTTAGTCCCTGAACAAGAATTTTCAAGATGTACAGTTCCTCTTCATACCTCATTGTAGTTTCTGTGTTCGTCCACATGAACACAGAATCCATTGGCAAGAAGAGTTTCGTCCTCTTCACATTTTGCCCCCGATTCTGATCGTTTTGTAGTATCATCGTAAAGATTTTATGATTACGATGTCTCACCGAAAGCGCAGAGCACTCGCTTCATCGATCCAGTGCTGTCAGAACCGTGAAAGTCATCAAACTACAACATAAAATGATGGAGCTCGATTTAAAAAAAAACTGTAACTTTGCCGTTCAATTGTTCGAGAGCGGGAGTTCTCTCCATGACGACTGAAGCCTCTTTGAAGATTGACTGACACGTCTTGAGAGCATCAGATAGGGAGAACTCAATGAGATTATGGTCAAAACAATATTTAGGGTTCGTACCTTCTCAACGTAAGAGTAGTAACATGTTCCTTCCGAGTAGACAGACCGCAATGGTAGAGCTTCACATTTTAGCTTGAGCACGTCTCCTACAAAGATGGATTTTTTGTTCATTAATCTAGCAACCACCGTCTATCACTAAAAAAACAAGACAAAGGAATAAATAATAAAAAAAAAATAGAGTTCAATTTACCATGATGAAGTCGAATAGTCTGAGTAATCGATAGACTGTAGGCGAAAAGATTGGAGAAAAGAAGGATGAACAACATTGTCTACTGATCGAGAATCGCCACGGATCTGGGTATTTATGTGAAACACTTTCATTGCTTTTCTATCGACATTTGGTGAAGAAGATGGAGGAGTTATGGGCCAAGGAAGCACACATCTAGAGCAACGTTGATCGATCAGAAAAGAAAAAAAGACACATTCACTGACACATGACATAAGTTTTATCGAAGAATTCCCGCAATGCACAATGGTACGCGTATTTTTTAACAACATTATTCCAATTGTACTAAGGTCTACTTCACTCGGGGCATTCTGTTTTTGTGTTCGGGTAAAGTTCGTCCATTCTCTTCTTGAATGCCTGCTTAACTCCGATTGTTCTGAAGAAAAAAATTAGACTAATTCAGAAGACAAAATTGAAAAATAAATCGTACTTTTTGTAATTTTTCCTTTTGATTGCATCTTTCCGCTTGTTGCTGTCCTTGCCCTTGTCATTTTTTGATAGAGTATGATAAACAAAGAGATCTTCAACGGAAAGAAGACGATATCCCGCCCTGCACACTTCCCAACGCTGAAAACAATTATTGACACGATTCAGCCTTCCAAATTCTAGTGAAAGCTGATGAAAGAACAGCGTACTAACCAGCTCGAGATTATTATCCACCCGATACGGAAAATTCTCATCGAACATCGGAATATCACGCAAACCGACGAACTGAAATTCCCAGAACGGGCGATTTTTCAGCCTGAATAAAAAGTGTCATATCATTTGGGAAAATAGCGCTGCATACGAAACATTGAGATTGAAGAGTCCGGGTCTCTCTGATTCTGTGGAAGTTAACCACTGTGTTAGACGAGGTACAGTGTGACCTTGAGGCTGAAATTATTAGTGAATGATCGAGTGGATGATGCATCAAACCCAGTGTTTCTCGTGAAAAACTCGCGCTCTGTTAGCATCTATAAGCGCTCTTAAATCTGCTTTTGTTAACTGATGATTTCTGAAAAGTAGCGTTTAGGTATTTTCGAAGAAACAATATGCTCACCTCAAGCCAGAATCTTTTTCTTCTATCTCAAAAATTCGATATAATAGTGCGTTAGTCGATCCGACGGGCACATTTAGTTGAAGAATTGCCAGGATCTTCTCGTAAAATCCCGAGGAAAATAGGTAGTCGGAATCAGCAAATGCGATGTAACGGCTCGAGGAAAACTGAATGAAGCGAACCAGTATAGTTTCTACAAAAATTCTTACTAGTCGAGCAACATTCCGAACAGTATTAATGGGGTAGGATGCATAAAATATGTTCGATGACCGGTTTTTTTCTTGAAGCTTACGTTCAGATTCTTCACAGGTCTTCTTCTGAAATTTGAGTTCTCGGTCACCTAATCTCGGCGAGAATCTCGATAAAAGATCCTCACGTCATTTTTTTCCAGCATAATGTGGACGGATAAACGCGAGGCATCATATTTATTCTCCAACAATCGCAGTGTTGCCTCTATCTGAATCTCACTGATTACTTCTTTTTTCGTTGTTCACCGAACTGTCTGACCTTTTGTATCACGTATTGCTCATTGAATGATCCTTGCAGCGAAATTGCAAGTGAAATGGGCCCACGCCAATTGGCGAGCTGAACGAAAGGGAAAGTGCAGTTAGAACGAGAGTTATAATTTGTAATAGTCTGACCAACTTGCTCAGATACACTTCGTCAAATGCAGATGCACTGCTGTGCGTCAACAATGTCAAATCGTCTTCAAATTTCTGCAAAAAAAAGCCGCTTATCAGCCGCTTTCGCAGTTTACAATATTTTGACTGCACCATAAAGAAAGTGTGATATGAATGTATTTTTCAATAGTTTCCATAGTAACAAACCCGTGGATCGTCCCTTGGGATGGAAGTAAGGAGGAAGTCATTGAGGTCTGATGAACGGCTGACCAATCGGATTGTAACATCTTTTCCAGCATGTAGATAAGGGCGAATACAGAAACCATTATATATTATCCATCTTTTATCCTGAAAAGGCACATCTTGGACAACCTTTTTGAGTTTTCGTGAAGTAGTTTTGTGTTTCTAAGAGATCTCACACTAGAATTGATGGATGTTTTCGGCGATAACCGTAGAAGAATGAAGAACGCATAACAGAGGAGAATGAAAAGTATAAATTGCGCGATTGATGGGTTTCTGATGGAGTCGATTTGGACGCAACTTGCAAACTAGAAAAAAGAAGAAAACCACTACCTCATAAGATTTGTGCAGTCGAAAAAGGAAAGTCGCGAAAGAAATTGCTATCTGAAAGAAAGTTCGATTTGAATAGAAATATCCAATTAGTGCACGATGATAAATGCTATAGAGGAACAAGAAAAAGGAAGAAGAGTTTGCTCTTCCTTCGAAGAAACGAAACGTCTCGTTGTCAGGGTTCTCCGACATTTCAGGGAGGGAATTCATTGAAGGCCATAAAAGATCAAAAGATCACTCTCGCAAGTACTTGCAAGCATGCATTTACGATTGCGCGCATGCAGTATGGTCAGTTATTGTTACCGCCCTTCCCCTCCCCCCTCTGCTCTTCTCTTCCCGATGACGAGCAATGATAATGGAGAGAGAGACAACGACAGGGCGAAGAGACAAGAATGAGAGGGAAAGAGGGAATTCCCTCATTCACACTATCATTCATGTGACGTGAAAGGGACGAGTTACAACGAGGGAGGGGAAAGGAAGCAGAGAGATCATTGAGCTCGGAAATTGAACGAGGCATGATGCTAAACAATCGAGAATATGCAATAATCATTTCAACGGGACCAATGTTATTCCGTTCTTATTTGGTTTACAGTAGAAGCAAATCAGATTATCCATAAGAGGTGCAATTGAAGTCGCGCCCAGTAATTAATGAAGTTCCTTACTGCTCATAAAAAAGAATTTATCAACGAGCTGATGCTGATGTTTCACTTCGGTGCCGCGAATAGATTGCGAGAGTGTGAATAAGCGTCGATATGGGAGTCTCGTGTAAGATTGTGTCCTTATCTAAATGTGATGAGCATCCTCCTCCTCTTGATGTTCCAAGTGGATGATACTCATACGGTTGAAAAAGCTAACGAGAATGAGAACGAAGCTAACGAGAACGAACGAGAATTCTCCAAGTTCCAGTTCCAAGTATAAAGGTGATTTTCAGAAAGTTTATTTTCATGGAATTCATAAAATTCCATGCAAAACACGCATAAATGCATGGGTCCTTTTTAACTTTAATGAGTGTGATGCAGAGATGATTTCACAGGGGAACCACAAACGATGTATACACCACCTATCTAGGTCTTCATTCCATCACGAAATGCGCACTCTGGAGAAAGGATTGTTCAATAGATGGATAGCAATTCTTCGAACAATAAAAATCAATTAAAAAATACAAAAGTACGATACATAAGACATAATTTCTTGTGGGAACATCGCTCACATACACTTCACAATTCACCTCGTTCTTTCTTCTGCCAATGTAATCTGAAATTTAACTATATTCTGATTGTGAGGAAATTATGTTACATAAAACCAGCAAATACAAACCTGTATTTCAGAGAGAAGATAGCATTGCTTGTGGACTTCTTGAATAAAACGAGCGAGGATTAGAGAGATGAGGAAACGGATGATCCATCTCATTATTCAATTCCTCATAAATAAACTGCGGGAAGCAGTCGACTCATAATCTCGGTGAAGCAAAATATCGTACGCTCTACTCCAACTGTAAGAAACTAACAATACGCGACTGGTATAGAAGGCACAGATAAAAAGTGAATCATTTTGAGGCCAGTTCAATAAGGACTCTTCCGATCACGTTATTCCAACAAAAAATAACCAGTCGAACATAAAAGAAAAAATATTTATTGCTAATTTTGCTTATTCTTTGTCTTATCGACAGTCGTTGTACGTCTGCAATATTTCAAAATGGACCATCCGAGAAACATTGCCCCTAAAAGAGGAATAATTAGCAGTAGGGATAAGATGTCGAGGTTCCAGTAGATGTACAACGGATAGTCAAGACCCTAAAATGAGAAAAAATATATCATTGCAGAATTCTCACCGCACCTCCTGGTCAAGCGATTTCACATTACCAAATCTTGCGGCGAATTTGACGTGTTTTACAAGGAGTTCTTTAGGACTGAATGGCCGGCCTCTGATCGTCGCGGCAACTCTCTTTGCAGCTATGGAATACCTTTAATGAAAACATCTCATCGTCATGAACTTATTTGATTCTTTGTGGACACACAGTGATAGTTTCTCACTTTTCATCGTATAACACTGCCCTGATCGCTTCTTCGATCACACCGGAATTCGAAAGGTCCAATTTGTTCAAGAAATATCCTGAAAACAATACTTAGCTTGTTTTTGGGGGTGTATATTTCCGGATAATCTGAAGTTTCTGACCAAATCCCAGCTTGACTGCAATCGCAGCATTCTTCGTTTGATCTCCGTAGATCGGAATGAAGACGGCGGGAAGACCCTGACAATGATTTGCTTTGTTATGTAAGTCTGAGTATTTACTGATGCAAACCTTTGCTCCGACTTCATTGAGTGATGTTTTTCCTCCGTGAGTGATCAATGCGGAGACTCGCCCATCGCCTGCAATACAATTCGTTTAAATATTGCGGATTTTTTTAAATATAAATTGGCAAATAAATCAGAATAAGTACAAACCAAGAAGGTCGTTCTGCGGTATCCACTTCCGCAGTATGACATTATCAAGACCGGCAACGTGCGGCGCATTATCTGGTTCTTCGTATTTCCAGATAAATGTTACCTGCAAAATACATCGAAATATTGTTGGAAACGAACAATAACTTTAATTAAAATAAAAATAACAAAGAATATGACATCGGGGAATTTCTTGAATGTTTTCGCAAGAGCGGCCTTGTATTCATCGAAGAGCGAGGCGGATCTCGCTACAGATCCCATCGAGAAAAGAACCGTCTTAGGACGGAGATTCAGAATAGCGTCGTATTCCTATAATCGAGAACTGATTTTCCTGGCAGTCGATCCAGCGCTGGCAATTTTTCTTTCTTATAGAATACCTTATCAAGTGGATTAGCATCCCTGATTCCGATGGCCCCGATATCGACGATTTTCCTCTGAGTGGGACGAGAAAGATCGAGAAGAGGATCACCAGCAGTGATAATCAGTGACGAATTAGCAACCATTTCCTGATTATCTCATTGAATTTCTCTCGAAACAGCAGAGATCATTATTCGAAGTACAGCTGCGATCATTTTAGAAATGATTCTAATCGGTGATGTATTTAGGCGACTAATTGAAACACTAACTTCGACCGACGGGAATTCGTCTCCAAATCGTTCTCTGAACGCTTCATTCGCGGCTCCAGCCCAACTCCAATTAACATAATAATCCACTGCAACACAGAGAAGATTCCATAAACGAGAGGAGATCGATCGATCGAGAACACCCGAGTAGGAGGCTGCACGAAATAAAATATAATATTTACTTTCGTCATTGTTCTCGAATTCAGTAGTAACCAACACCAAAGTAGATTAGACTAAAGTGCCCAAGATGTTTGTTCGGTATTTTTCCGAACTCCTCAATAGTAATATCAGGTCTCTCGTTCTTGATCTCGAGCAATGGATTATCACGATTTGATGGAACAATTGTCCATCGTAAGCAATAAGTTGTGCACTGACCCTGAGTGACGGACCATGGAGAGGGAGTTCCCGTGATCCATGCGGTGTAGTCATTGAGAGACGATGAAAAGGTGGCAATCACTGTCTTCGCACCGATCAACTTCGCCAAACCTGCAATGTTTCCACTTTTTATGTTTGTATCATAACTTGCGTCATATCTTGATCATTTCCAGGTTGTTTTCATCTAACGGCCTATATGCCTGTGGGGATATAGCGTGTGATTGTAGACCTCATCAAATACAGTTATAGCCATCGCTATCGCCAAAGCACGTATTATAGTGCGCCCTCATTATTCAATATACAATACACGTAGGTATGATAAAGCTCCACGAATAATATATTTGCCATGAGGACACTACATAACAAAAATGTCAAATTAGATAGAAGTCATTAATTACCGAATCCGCAATAATCGAATGTTTCTCCGATTACTGCATCGTATTCTTCCTTTCTCAGTTGTTCGATCATTTCCGTCTTTGTGAGCAAATGTCTGCACTGCAGAAGAAATACCTGACGGATGTGAGGAACGAACTGAAACTATCCCAATTTAAAGAAAACAAGAAGCATTGAACTGACACTGAGAATACTGCGCAAATCATGGCTGCTCTGGTGTGCGAATCCAACTTGGATCCAAGTAAAAAGGGGTTTTCAAGTTGGATCCAAGTACAGTATCCCGGCCTCGGGAACCCAACTTGGATCCAAGCAGGAATCCAACTTGGATCCAAGCAGTTCTTGCCCCGTCGCGTCTAACACACACCAAGCCTATAAGGTTCATTTTCGCAGCTCTGTTTTGACTGCCTTCGGGCACGAGTGCGATTGACTGTCTACGGTCCCCCGTAGGACCGTATTTTGGATGTGACCGGCGCGACATGGTCTAACCGTGTGGAGCCTTTGGTTACTGTATGAGATTACTGTATCTCATATTATCAATCAATAAAAAAGAAGGCTACCCCTTTCCAAGTTGGATCCAAGCAGATTTCCAAGTTGGATCCAAGCAAAAATCCAAGTTGCCCCCAGGCCTGGTCGCAACTTGGATTTTTGCTTGAATCCAAGTTGGATTGGCACACCAGAGTGGATCCATCGAAGATCGGGGGCATTTCACCCGTGTTCCACAACCTAAAACGTTATTATGCAGCTCTTGGTGGTTGAAATAGAAACTTGTATGCCTCCTCTTGAGGTTCGACGCGAATAATCGTCGATTTGCTCGTCCCATCACTGATATCCGTGCGAACCTCCGAGATTAGCGTTGTCTCAAATATCAAATTGATTCGTTTGGTTAAGATTCCTGACTGGCTAACCACGTTGAGACCGCCCTCTACCAGCACATCCGACAGTCGACCGATGAAATTGGCGTGTGAGTAGCTATTCTTCATCGAATAAACGAGAATCTTCAGTGGTTTCTCATCGTCGTATGCCGAGAGAAAGGGAAGCACAACAAGCAACAACAGAAGCATCGTCTATCGACTAACGAGAGAGTGATGAGAAAAGAGAAGGAGAGGAGAGGATATGGCAGTTCTTAGCGAGTGAGCGCTCCTTTGCAAGAGGGAAGAAAGGGAAAGGTGGACACAATAATGACACGGCACCACGATATCAATGTGCAAGATCTTCGATTAAGCGCATACAAGTCACATTTATTGTAGTCGAGTGCCGATATTGTGTTGCAGCATGCAGCGTGTTGTAGTGTTAATGTGATTTCAGAATTGATTCCTGATAACACAAATTACATAACATATTGCGCCAGAGAACCACAGAGAATGAGCTAACAATGTATTTCAAAATTTGTATACAATTCATCAATTCAGGGAAACTTGTGACTCTCGATGTAGATTAGCATCGATTCTCAATCTCCAAACATGTGCATCATACAAATAAACATTCCATCCGATATGAAGACGTTCTCCATTCATAACTTGTATTGAGAAAGGCTTGTTCTCCATTTCAAAAACTTCACTCTTCCAGAATTCACTTGGAAGTCCAAATATCTTATCTGAGCTTGCAATACTCTCGTAGATATTGATGTTATGCACAGTCTCAGTGACTTCAGTGCAGAATTTACCTGGAAAAATATCGTAGAACTATCTACATTCAATTTGAGTTTTTCAATAACTAAAATAAAGAAATTTCAATTTAGGAATCAAAACGAACATAAACTCTTTGTTTCAATTTTTCTGACGCTTAAAATGATCTTTTCAATTTTATGCTTTCGGGCCATATCTTCAATAATCGTTCTGGAAAAAATAGAAAAAATTGCAATTCAAAGATTATGACGTTTTACCTTGTATGATTATCGAAATTTTCTTGAAATATGATTAGATTCTTGATGGGAATATCTTTCAGTGTAGTCTGAATGACTCCCATCGAACTCCTGTTCACGTAGTGTATGTGCAATTCATTGATGCAAGAGCATCTTAGAAAGATGTTTTCAAGTCGAGTCATATTATTCAACACTTCTTCCGTCTTGTCGATCCACGAAGGAGCGAGTAAAAGAATCGGTAGAAGAAGAAGAAGAAAAGAGACGAAGTAATGAATGAATGGAGAGAGATAACATTCAAAGATGATGAAGAGAGGAAGGTACAATAAACTGCTATTGAATCTGACCTTTGTAAGTCGTAGAGCCGGTGAGTAGAAAGTGTCTGACTGACAAATATTTTATACACTGTTCAATGCAGATGCAGAAATTATTAATAAAAAAATAAAAACGTACGAATGAACAGGAATTCCATCCTCTAAAAAGTACGTTGAAGTGCTGCTTATGACCAATATCTTTCAGTTTCACAGCCACTGCGACTTTTGTTGAGGAGCTATTGTGAAATCGAACTCTCTCAACAGGAAGATGATTTTGTCTGTTGGTTAGATGTTCAAGCACCATGGAATTCCAGGTACAAGAGATCTAAAGTTGGCAAAATTGTAGCAAAACAATTCTGATAATGTTTTGAAAAAATAACTCACTAGGCGTATTCTCTCAATAAGGGATCCATCAATATCTACGATAATTTTGATAATGATTCGCATGATGTCCAGTGGGAGGGTCGCGTGGGACGAATGGAGTCATTCAGATCTTGCTGAACCATCGAGGAACTATTCACTACAGAGTCAAACAACTTTCCTCCATTGTCATCGCTGTTTTGGTAGTTTCCCATCAAAATCGCACGTTCGACACTCTGATAAGATAAACGGAAATATGTTTCGTCAGTGATATTATTCACTCGTCAGCATAATGTTATCTCATCAAATTGTCTGCTCAGTCCATTCGTACGTTTTTCCGACGTAATCGTCGAAAGAGCTAACAATGAGCATCGAACTATCATGTTTGCAAATAACAACTTCGCGTCATATCGAATACCTAGCGTCAATCAAATTTGGTGCATGTTTTCAATCTCAGAAGACAAGTTGTCATTCCCTTCATTTCCACGACGAGAGACACCTTTGAATGCAAGTTTCTATTCTTTGGCAGTTCTTCTCTTTAACGACGAAATCACGAAAAGTA
The DNA here is from genome assembly GCA_911812115.1 of Pristionchus exspectatus. Classification (NCBI taxonomy): domain Eukaryota; kingdom Metazoa; phylum Nematoda; class Chromadorea; order Rhabditida; family Neodiplogasteridae; genus Pristionchus; species Pristionchus exspectatus. The sequence continues at coordinate 14,579,636 of OU461582.1, forward strand.
GCTTGTGAAAATGCACGTTTCGTTATGAAAGAAGCAGAGTGCTCCGGAAAAGACCGCTTCGCGCGAGTGGTTTCGCGCACTTTTAACACGAAAACGACGAATTATGTATATTAATATGTTAGAATCTAGTGGGTAGGTAATTGAAATTTATATACTTCAGTTATTTGCATTCCCGTCGTTTCGAAAATAGACCAATAAAGCATGAAATTGTAAACCAAAGGAATTTCACAGTTTTGGTTGGGTGATTTTTCTTCGATTCGAAGATGTTAGCGAATCGGTAGATGGGTAGGTGGTGTAGCGGTATCTGTGAACTTGTTAGCGCGACTGAGAGGCGAGGGATCGGTTAGGCCGATCCCGAGAGGAGGCGCTCTTCTTGGGTAAAATAATGATGTCCGAACGACCGGAATTGAGCAAATGAGCAAGGGGAGTCTCCAAGGCGGAATCCTAATCATAACCTACGACGGAAGTTCATCAGACATAAAGACCCAGTGGTCCCTGATAAGAGGAGAGAAGCCATACCCGATATGATGCAATCAACACAAGAGCTTTCACTCAACGTTTTATCGGACCATAAACTGAGGGTACAACAACTCTGCGGATCGAATTATCCGCCGGCTTTTATAGCCGTGATCTTATTGAGTTCATTGGCAGGAAGTGGGCGGAGCTACAGATCTTACTTGAAATCCCCCATGACATCCCCGGCCCCCAAGATCCGCCGTCCTCGGTGGATAAGATTATTACCATACAACCAAAAACCCTAGGCAAAACGAAATGAAAAAATTATCTAACAAAGTGAGAATACCTAAAACAAAAAATGTGTGAAATGATGAGACAACAATTAACGACGAAAATGTGACGTAGAATAGTGGCGAAATGAAGAGAGGCGACGATGGCGAAACGACGACGAATGGAAAATTTAAGGAAAGAGAAGACAGAAGAGGGAAAGAAGGATGACGATGCATCCTCGACGACGTGGGGAAGAGAAAGACTTGCTGTAACCTCAAATCGGTGACCGGCGACCCGGGATATCAACTTCGGGTACCACTTCGGACACGGGAATTGAGGGCGGGTGATAGAGATTGGCGTCTCGGGACAACTACGTCGGGATCCACTTCAATCTACTAATTCACCCTATAGCTCAACGGAGCCATCGTCGTCGGTGTCGTCGGTAGGAGTAGTCGCCACTGGGGGAGATGGGGCGACGAAGACGGCCGTCGCGTCGGAGGGGCTGATTGTGCCCTCTTGTCCATAATGGACACTCTAGATTCAACTGGTTCCAATGGTTTGCTGTTCCAATATTTGTACTCTTTGCCAGTATGGCACTCGGTCCAATGAATACTTTTGCCAATAGGCGCCTGGGTCCAATTATTACTTTTGTCAATAGGCGACTGTGTCAAATGAATACTTTCTCAACAATAACTCATTTTTTGAGAACCATGTATGTCGTATGATAATCATTTCGTGATTCCTTATAGCGTGTTTTTCTGAAAAATTCCTTGTGGTCCCCGTTCTTCATTTTGATGCTCCAAGAACATTCACAAACGAACTCTGAAAACTCTCTGAAAACTTGATATCCCTGTGCATTCTCTAAATTCCTTCTCGCTTGGTTCAAGCTGATCATTGGGAGTGAGAACTTGGCAAAAACTTCTTAACACCTTTCTCAATTGACATACCACGAATTTAGAACTTTTGAGTTTGGCAAAGTCGTAAATCTTCTCCTACTTCCATATCCGATTGAAATGTGCATCTAGTACTTTTCCTCTTTACCTCAATTTCTTCTTCATCTTCAACTCTAGACGGTTTCGACGAAAAAAGGCAATTCAATATCCTCCGCACTCGTGAAACACATCAAGGCAGCCTCTCTGAACGACTGTCTCGCGGCCACAAGCGCTATGGGAATTGAAAAAGCCGATTTCGTACCTACGATAGTTTTAAGAGACTGTATGAAATTTGTGATTTTACGCTAATGAAGGATAATGAAAAAAATCGCAAAATGGCTATTAAACGAAGGTAATTGAAATTATTTCATAGGATTAATGTTTTGGAGGGAGGAATTGATTTTTTCTATAAGATATAGAGTGAGTTATTTACAACAAAATCTCTTACCCAGAGAAACGTTTTGGAACAACCTTACAGTGTCAAAACCAGACAGTGGTACGCAATGCGCGCGCATTTGTACCGGAATAAGGGGGAAGGGGGCTTACAAAAGTGCTCGCGCTCATCATATTATCAATTATTTCAATCATGATTCTCATTGACATAGAAATCGCATCTCGGATTCCTTATCACTATTTATTCAAAATATTACGGACTGTCTGTTTGATACCTCAGGCTCCTTATTGTTCTGCACACTCCGTCATTCCTCGTTGAAATCGAAATCGCTGCATCCGCGGTTCACTGGTCGTTCGTCTTATTCATCATTACTCTCTGTGTCTACAAGGGATAATTAGCCCTAACAGAGGGGAGGTATAGTGACCGCGGTTCCTCCTATATTTATTCTTTCTTTTCAATGTATATTTCTTAATAGATGCGATTCCTATGCATGTCCCAATTGTCACTCACTACAGTGACTGTGTCAGGAACATGTCCAAGGTGAATGCGCTATTCGATTTCTCTCACTGAATACTTTCTCTACAATTCGAATGACGGATTACTAAACTATTTAGTGTCCCTCTACCGTGAAGATGTCTTAGTTCTTGTCTCGGCGCAATCTCTCTCTCTCTCTCTCTCGAAGTGTGACCGGAGTCGATCTCACTTTCTCTTTCGTTATCTTTCCTATCTATCTATTGGTGCGCGCTATCTAAACGGCAGAGGTGTCAGAGTGATAAGATAAAAAGTTTTTCGCAGTTAAGGTGAGAATTCTCTCAAAACGGAAAAGGATACTCTACTCACTCTAGGCAGAACTGGATAAATCGTTCCAAAATGCTTCTCTTACCAAATCGAAATACCTGAGATGATCGGAAGTTGGCCGACTCCTTCTTATCCTGGGTCGTCTGATTCTTGAGGGACCTCCACTTCGATTCGAAGATGTTAGCGAATCGGTAGATGGGTAGGTGGTGTAGCGGTATCTGTGAACTTGTTAGCGCGACTGAGAGGCGAGGGATCGGTTAGGCCGATCCCGAGAGGAGGCGCTCTTCTTGGGTAAAATAATGATGTCCGAACGACCGGAATTGAGCAAATGAGCAAGGGGAGTCTCCAAGGCGGAATCCTAATCATAACCTACGACGGAAGTTCATCAGACATAAAGACCCAGTGGTCCCTGATAAGAGGAGAGAAGCCATACCCGATATGATGCAATCAACACAAGAGCTTTCACTCAACGTTTTATCGGACCATAAACTGAGGGTACAACAACTCTGCGGATCGAATTATCCGCCGGCTTTTATAGCCGTGATCTTATTGAGTTCATTGGCAGGAAGTGGGCGGAGCTACAGATCTTACTTGAAATCCCCATGACATTTTCTGGAACGGCTAAATGATGCTTGCCCGATACAATAATTACATTTTGAAGTATTCTTATGATACTTTTCAACCGTGTGGCAGGTTTGACCCTATTACTCTTATCCACCGAGAGCTGGATCAAGACAGATGGACCACCAAAACCGGCTACCGAAACTTTGATTGACCACAGTGGCTACCACAGAGATCGAACCATTTCGGCCCAGTGCGCGATTTGAAGAGAGACCCATAGAATTGCAATATGAAAAGGATCTAAAATCAGAACAGAAAATATATAGAGGATTTTAATGTCTCTTAATCTCTTAATTATCCAAAGTGAAAAACGCGCAAGACTTATGAATCAACCTGATATGATGGTTTGAGAAAAATCTGAATACTATTGTCCGGTACGACAAACGAACGAACTTCATTTCACTACGAGTATTGAATAATATTTGCTTGAAAAAAACGTGAGCTTGAACTTGAAATTTGAGCTTGTCCTTCAGAGTTTGGAGTTCCTCGCAATGAAGAACGCACGTAAACGCGGTATCGCATTATTCGTCCAGCATAGATTACTGTAACAAACCTAGGGATGCATGACAAATGTTGTTCGATCTCACTGTATATATCAGTGGTTGTAATAGTACCTTAGTGTATCTGACCAAAGACGGCATCAAAAACCAGAGAAAAAGTGCACTTTGTTGAATAACGTCTACACAATATTTTGTAGTTTGATGCCTCATCGCATGCGAAATACTCAAATTGATAGGCACTACGTTTATGATGTTCCGACTTGTGATCTCGTTATCATCTGTTTGTGAGTCAACCACAACTGATAAATAGCATCATTCTTCATAAGATTCACACAGTCCTCTCACACAGTTCGCTTTCGTTTTCTCAGTACTGTTTTAATACTCTTTTTGCAATGATTCGCAAGTATGACTCGATCATGCCAATACTCATCATGGATAAAACCGCCGTGAAACAGGTTACTATTCCATTCTCTTAGCCGATACAAGTTCTAATTTTAATTTTATTTTTGAGCCTTTGATTTATGTGAGACTATTTGTTCCAGAGTGAATCGCTAAGAAAGATTCTGAACAATCAAGAAGTTTCTCCGAAAGCAAAACACATGGAAAGAATCGTCCAGGGAACGCATCAACGGAAGTTCGTTTGAATTGAAAGAAACGTTTGATAAAATACGATTTCTCCCAACTTTATCTTTTCTCTCTTATTGATTGATTGACGAAGTACCATCTTCAAGAAATATCAAATGAATGTAAACTGTTTCCCCTTCAGATCGTGTTCTTTCTTCTGGAGTGGCGTTACCACTGGAAATCTCGAGCATCATCCTCTGGTCACATGGAAATTTTGTCATCTGCTTCACACATTGATAAGAGACGGTCACGAGAGTGTACCCAGAGAGAGCTATCAGTGAGCTGTTTATCAATTCATAAATAATCTATTTCATCAATCATAGTCCGTTCTATCAGAATATAGCTTGTAAACTCTAAAGAGTTGTTTTAAAGTCCTATCATAGTTATGAGTAGAGATGGGAATCCAAGAGGCAAGAGGGGCGAATGTATGCAAAGTGAGCCGCGCTCTTGTACAAGAGTGAGAGGGAATGGCCACTCTTGTACAAGAGTGAGCGCTCTTGCACAAGAGTAAGAGCAAAAATGAATGAATTTCAGCGGCTTTTAAAAAAAATGGCTTATTTTTTCCATTTACAGCCTATTTATCTCATCTGCGCGAAAAATTCGCCGAAATTCCTTCATTTTTTTTTCTTCAGTGGCCATTCCCTCTCACTCTTGTACAAGAGCGCGGCTCACTTTGCATACATTCGCCCCTCTTGCCTCTTGGATTCCCATCTCTAGTTATGAGTAGAAAGAATAATAAAAAAGGAGAATGATCTTTATCATGACAGAAGTCTCCGTCGTCTGTTGGGTCTTCGTGATTTCTGGAAGCGAAGTCTCTCCTCTACTTACGGTCCATGCACTGCTCAGTACTGTAATGTCCTCTGCGATCGATTGCTCTTCCACAGAAAGGTAAAGTAAAGGTAAAGTTGCTTCCACAATCAAGGCGATTTTACAGTTGTCTTGAGACAACCACGCCTGGTGGTGTACACAGGTAAGGCCAGGTACAGCGAGGCCAGCGTGACCCCTGTTGGCCAGACTTCTAGGGCGCGTTTACCTTTCGTAACCGAGGTTACTACCAATTTGCCGACCCCTGGGGGATAGCAAGGCTTGGTCTGCCTCGGCGGGGGATTGAACTCGGTACCCTTCGAATGACCGCTGACGCCTTACACCACTCGGCCGAAACACCGAAAGGTGGACAATCTAAAATGAAAAAAACACACATACAATCTGTTGAAACATTCAACTCTTTCGTGCAATAGGTAGTTTTTTTCTGAAATGATGCATAACCTCATCGTATCGTTTCAGTATCCACAAATCCCCGGAAACCTCGTTATGCCTAACGATCTTCTTCGAAACTTGCAAAATGCCGTAGCAGTTAACGCAGCCACTGAAGTACTCGATCACATGGATAATCTTCTACTGCTACAGAGAACAGGTTAGGAGTTAACGATTTTATGATAGGGCGCGACAAAACGACGTTTCCATGTTGAATTCATTATCGAATAGGCTCTTATTTATCAAAGAACTTTAGTTAGATCAAAAGCACAATCTGGATAACAAAAAAGTATAATATTTTGAGTATTCGATTCTCTTGAGTGGCCGTACGTCACTGGACAGGGTCAGATCCTCCTCGCACCTCTTTCCCTGGTTGGTTTGATTGTAATTCCAACTTATTCATAGTATTATTTGAAGGTGATCTCAGACACATGGAAATTATATGATCTTCTTGTATTCTTGCTTCATCATCTTCATTCCGTCCTTCCGGGTGTCCGATTGGCCATTCAGAGGCGTCGCTTCCAGGTGAGAGAGTAATGCTCTAATATTCTTGCTGGAACGTACAATTGTATTTCAGGAAGTTTTTCGACAGATGAAAGCATTCTACGATCTAGCAAACAAGCTGCAATTCTTTCCCTCGCTTCCGTCATTACCAGCGGTGAGACCATTCTTATGATAGTCATGCAAATAATGTGCAGATTCCTCCAACCTTCCATGCAATCGAAGTGATTACTATTGTAAATCAAGTGGATGAGTTGTCATTGCGTGAAGGTAAGAAGAAACAAGAAACAAGTTTAAACAAGTTCGTTCAGAGCCTCGATCGCTGCTTATGCAGCCTGACTAATGAGGATCTCGCCTTTTTCAAAGTAGCGAATAATAGATATCACCGATCGATCTCAATCAATTATTTGGAAACTGTGTAATGAATAAATGAATATCTTTCACATCTCAAATGATAATACCTTCCGGAATTTTTTCCTGCTATACATTTGCCGATATATGACGTTTGCTTTAATAATTTTTTCACCAAAAATCACTTCTTTATCAGTTATCCAACTATCGATAGACACAAAATGGAAGACCAGTGTGAATTTGGATTTTCAAAATTTTCCTAGAAATTAGAATGAATCTTGGTTTATAAGTGAAGAAGAATAGAAGAAAAACTGCTAACTGAGGCAAAGAATAGAGAAAGACTTCCTAGAAATCACTTCCTAGAAATAGGTGATGGATATCACACAGATTACGATCTCGTGTTTATTTATCATGCATGTTTCTCAGTTCACAGTAGCAAATTCAGTAGATACACTTGGCCAGTATCTATCATCCAAAAGATTAGTCAAAATTCATATCTGCAATTCTGACCCGGGTCATTCTTTTCTGATTCTGACCACACTTCCTAAAAATCAGACTAGTTAAAGTGCACCGCTGCGAACCTAAAGATCAATCTAACCTCTCAGCCATGACGGCTGCACTCACCTGTCCTAGAATGACCTACCAGTTCGTGGGGTTCTCTCACATCTCAGTATGCAAATCGAGGGGCGAGGGGGGCGAATTTGATGTTGTCACAGCTTGTTTCGTTTCACTGATCCCTACGATGATTTTGTTTGTGTGAATAGAGAGATCTATGCTTACCAAAACATCGTATTCGCCCCATTGAATTTGTGCTCACAAAGTAAACTATATTCGGTACGTTAGATGCGCACCTCTGCACAACATTTTGCGCCTATAGTATGACTTTTTGAGGACAGAGAGTGTGCGAAAAATGGTATTCGTCATTCACTGATCTCGTAGGTAGCAAAAAGACTCAAGAAGGACTTCACAGGAGTGATGTGTTCATGAAGACCAAAAAGAAGAATTTGGGATTTGAAACCCCAGAAAATTTAGGGCGTATTTGTCTTTTCTAATAACCGAATTCGATGAATCCATCTACATTATTAACATTGTTCTGTGGATTGTTGCTCGATAACACGCCTTCCAAATCAAAGAGAAGTTTGTCACCTGGTTGCAAATACGATAAACAATTGCTCACTCAAAAGAATTATAAATGAAGAAGGATAAAGGGTAAGATTATAACTCTCGATCATTGTGCATCGCTTTCATCACTTATCTACTCATTCTTCTCTGCAGATTCCAAGGTTTGCGTCTCTGCAGGTTTCTCCACCCTTTCGTCCATTCCCTCCTCTTTACTCAGTTTCCTCTCTGTCCTTCCAATCTCTTCTCACTTTGAGGTCGAGAGATCGCACAAGAGAGCACGAGAACTCCAAAAAATTTTTTTTAACTGCTTGTGGTGACTCATGTAAGCGAAGTGCGGAACGGTATAATAAGATATTATGGGAGCGCATTGTTCACTCCATTCATACTTCCTTCTCGCAACTGCTCTTCTTCCAGAAGAAATCTATTTCCTTCCTCAGATGATGAGTAGTGAAGCAAATGTTTGTTTTTTTTCTGAGAACTCCTAAGATAAAAAATTATTGCAGAATAGCTTCTCATGGGCGGAATGGAAACGACCGTTTGTTGTTATTGTTCTTACTTTTCTTTGCACTGTTATGAACAGTATGTTGGCTATGGGTGAATGGCCATACATGTCTACGGTATGATAGATATATTCGGTTTATTGAAACAATTTTGTAGCTCGATCAGTATTTGAACTTTGCAGTAATCAATTTATATTTTTAGATCGATCATGAGGCGACAACCTCGTTCTTGGGTTACGTTGCTGCAGCCAGTGGAATAGGCCATGTCATTTTCGCTTTCGTATTCGCCATTTGGGCCCAAAAAGTGAAAGGAATCAAGTATGACATTGACAAGTATTGCTTCCTCACGTGCTTTTTCTTGAGAATTCCGATGTTGGCTGGTCGAATTCTCACCCTCGTTACCTGTTTCATGTACATATTCGTCGAGTTCATCCCTTCGAATAGAAGATGGTGGATGTTTGTATGTTATCTTCTCTTCGGAATAGGATTCGGTTAAGATTTGCTCAAATCCCTTGAGTATCGTCTCCGTTCAGGCACATCTCCTCTCCTTCGATCGTATATTGCTCAAGTGACCTCAGAGGAGAATCGATCGACTGCTTATGCATTACAGAATGGAGCCATGCTTTTATCGGTAATAGTTGGGCCAAGTGAGTCTGAACAGGTCGGTCATATTCACATCCAATTAATTCCAGTTTCTCAATTATCCTTTGCTGGTCTTCCGTATCCGGGAGTGATCGTTATTGCTCCTTATATCAAATTGAATATTTATACAGGTGAAATTGCTTGATCGATAGAAGTCTCACATTTACAGTACATTTCAGCTCCTATTTGGTTCGCAGTTCTCACTAATATTATAGCTATTGCGATTACAGCGTTTCTACTTGAGGACACTTATAATGAAACGGAAAACGATGGTGGTAATAAGCATTCTATAATTTATCTCTCAAAACGTTTCAATTTCAGATGAATCGCCATCAAAGTTTTCTTTTGCATCGATCAAAGACCAGCTCGTTCGAATCCGTGACTTGAATATTCCTTGGATTCTTGTGGCTCTTTTAATATTCCAGAAGATGGTCAGCACTCTCTTCAACTCAACCCTCCAATCGTCAGCCAGTTTTACGTTTTTTTTCCCGAAGAATTAGTTTTAGTGTCGTGGGACCAATGATGACATCGATGTATGCATTATCAGGACAACAAATTGTACTCTTATTGGGAATTGTTCAGGTAAATCCAAATCGTGTGCAAAGTTTCCATAAGGGAGTTAATTCAGATCATCATTGGAGTCTTAGCTTTGGGCCTTTCGTTGATGTTCTTCCTGTGCAAACTGGGAATGAAGTAAGGCAGCAGATCGACTCTTGTTTAATAATGCAACCATTTTGAGAGTGAGCTGTCGAGTGTTATTCCTAATATCAAATCTTATCGTTATCATAGGATACATCATCACTTATCCGTATCCATTCATGTCCAGTCCGGTCCAATTGTTCAATGGTAGCTTATGCGATATTACAGGAAAATAATTGTTATCTTTGACAGAAACAACACGAACAGGATGTGATCCACTCGAATATTCATGGTGTGGTACTCAATTGGTAAGTAGTATCTATGTTCAAGAAGTAAACAAGCACACGGATTTACTTAGGTCGTAAATATCATTCCATATCTGATAATCCTCATCATAACAACGAGTATTGCAATTCCCGCTGCAGGAATGAGTCTAGACACGATATACTCAAAGATTATCGGAGATATCGATCAGGTTTGCCTCATAAAGGGTCAATTCTTATATGCCATTAAGAACGTGATGCAAGCCGTATACGTCATCGCTGAAGATATTATTATGATAGTTGGACCGATTTATGGATCGTAAGTTTCCGCATCTAAAAATACCAACAAGAGTGCATTTTAGTGGAGTCTTCGCAGCGATTGGCATCAACTTCCTCTACATAATCAATGGGGGAATCTACATTATCGCCACTGTCGTATGGCTCGCAACTTGGAAATGGCTGCTTCCTTACAATTAGAAAACTATTCCATGATCTCACAAAAGCTTCGCAAAAGATATGCACTTCATTTGTATGTGTAATGATATGTTCGATAGTTAAACAATTACTTATGTACAGTACAATAAATTAAAAGGGTGGTTGGCACAGCAAAGTTTCAAACTAGAGGTACAAATTGTTATGTACATAAGCGAGAGATGTATATGACAGTTAATAGGGAGAAGGGGCTACTTTCCACGAGCTTCACGATCATTATTTTATCAATTACCGTGAGTTTGAATGCAAATAGATATTAATCGATAATTTGGGAATATTATACAGATCAATAACGAAATTCATTATGTATTTTACGACATTTGGAATCATCATAGGATCGATGACGCTCTTTGTCATAGTAGTATTACGTATGTCAGCTAGGGTGAAAACTGTTTCGGTGCAGGTCAGGGCAGGTTGGTGACTTTTCAGATAAAATTGTTCTTCATCGGAATGTTGAAATGAGCGAGGAGAGCAATAAACTATACTGGAGTTCAACACAAGCTTTTTAGTGGAGATTCGGATGTGCTAAAATCCCATGGTTCATTGAATAAGTTCAATTCACGTCGCAGATGCTGCTCCGTTGCCATTAACATAACAATTATAACTTTTTTCTTTGTGCATAAACATATTTGCGGAAAAAATATTGCTTAAAATTCGGATGCGCCTGCGATCTCTTTGCTTCTCCATGGTTAAACAGAACATAATGTTTTCCGAGCCTAATAAAACGCATTCCAACAACATAACATTGTTGGCTAACGATCTCATCAAACATCTGTGTTATTCGTTCATTTCCGTGGGTGATTGCTTATTTTTTGTTTTGTGGTTGCCTGTACTCCCTTGATACAATATAAAAGAGACACAATATTTTTCTAGTAACGAGCGATGTGGTTGGCTCGTATCTCCATGGGCTTCGCTTCCTGCCTAACTTCGATCGTAATTTTTTTGACTGCAACTACCGATAAAAGTTTGCTTTCCACGGGTTACAAGGCGATACTTTTATCAATTGCAGTATGCTTATCAGAATATTTTTTTTAATTTTTGTAAAATTCAGATTTACACGTTTTGCACAGACGCAATTCTTCACACGATTGGAGATGTGAGAATATTCTGGCCCTGTCTCTATCTCAAAGATAGCTATTTTGATCTAAATAGCAATCATGTTATAGTAAGTGTCATACGATATCCGATACTAACTGGTCCTATCATCATCATTCTCAGTCCATTATTCTCGTCGTTCTTGCATGGAATGCGATACCATACGCAATTGCCTTGACGTACCGGCATCAAGTAATAATTTTCACTTAAATCTTGCTGTTACCACCTTCATATTCCAGAAGCTACAGATTCCCAATACTCGATTTCATTTTCAGCAGACATCAATTGGAATTTTCTTCGTATTATTAGCTATCGTTTACTGTTCAGTTGGTGCCAGTTTCCACGTATAAGAATCCGTTGATCATAGTTTTTTTCACAACGCTTTTTCAGCATGGGCAGATGTCACTGGAACAGACTGTGGCTGTATTGGCTGGCATGCCGCCTGATTTTATCGTTGAGGCAGGAAATCGCTCCATTTGTTGTCAAGATGGAGTAGGAGAATACTTGGCCGCATTCGGAAGTTGCATGACATTTAACGTCGTTTTTCTAATAACAGTTACAAAAAAATTTCGGTACTGAACGAAGGATTGTGGATTCAGGTCACTTCTCATATTCAAGCTGTTCTGCGTAAACACATTAAAATGAGCGCCGAAAGCAAGCAACTATATTGGAAGTCCACCCAAGCTTTGATAGTTCAGGTTCGGCTTGATGGTTCTTGAAAACCGGTCTACGTAATCAACCCTCATTCGCACTCAATCGTGCAGAATATAAATAATTGTATTCGTCCATAGGCTGTCAGCCCTTTGTTATTTGTCCTAGTTCCTGCCACGGTAATCGCCGTAATTTATATCAAAGAGATTGAATCCAAAGGTTAGCCGAATCGAGTTTATACCTTGCAATTTTAGTGGTGATTAAATATTTAGTATTCCGTTCCTTTGCAGTTCTTCTCGATAGTTGCCTCGACATAATCCGCGCCCACAGTATCAGCTACTCTCTCACTGTCCTTGCAACCACGGCGCCTTTCAGAAAACGATTACTCAGGTTTCGGCAAATTCGAAGGCATAGAATTAAAAATATCAATACAATCGAAGTTAGCTAAACTCACTTTTTCCCCTATACATTCTCATTGTTAATTGTCATGCACATTGAATAGCTACGGTATATATGTATCTATCTATGATAATAGTGTCAAGAATTATCAAATGCACTGTAGTCGCATTGTATAATAGTCGCCTTTAAATGTGTTGGTCAGTTGTTAAAGAAACAAAAGGACACGTTGAAGACGAATGTTATGTGAAAATTTCAACATTGATTTATTGACTAGGAGACCCTCAAAATGCTGTGCGGAACCACTATCCACTAGACTACGAGGCCTTCCTTGGGAATGGTAGAGGAGTGCAAGTTTTGCGCACTGAAATTTCCCATGCAAATTTCAACATCGATTTTCGGTTCTTAGGAAACGTATACCTATCCAATCTGCTCAAAGTGGTTTTGGACTTTCCTAAGGGGGGTACCTTTGAACTGGCAACAACGAATTTACTCGGGAGGTCTGCCCACTTTTGTTCTTCCCTTGTCAGATGATAATACAATTTAAGTTTACTTGATAACAATCGGATTGAACTTTTTACATGACGAAATATCAGAAACCGATCTTGAGTCTGAATCGTTGAGATCCCTCTAGAAGCTGACCATTCTGCGCTCCATTCATCACTTGCACTAAGATTGACTCATCATTTATATCCTTTGCCTGTTTATCCCAGAAATCTCTTGGCTTGCCAAATATCTTGCCATCTTTCTCGGAAGATTCGTAAATCTGTAGTTCAGTTGTGGTCTCGGTAACAGCAACAAAGAATTTTCCTGGAAATGAGCAAATAACTCCAGAAAAATGATGGTAACTCACGAAGTTTTGACTTATCCATTTTCTTTGCACACACTGTAATAGTCTCGATTTTGTGAGTATTAGACATCTTCACTATTGCTTCTCTGAAATATTTCCGAATCGTTTTCATTCATACCGAATTTCCCACCTCAAATTCGCATCTAATTTCTTTTCATAAAGGATAAGATGCTTGATCGGGACATCTCTGAGGATGTCTCTGATGACGTCCAAAGTCTCTCGATTCAGATGGATCAGCGATAATTCTCCGATTGACGAGCAACGAGAGAAGAGGGATGAGAGATTGTCACGATTATCTTTGGCCTTCGGTCTGACGACAATGAATAGATAGACAAGCAGAGCGATAGTAAGAAGGACGATGAGGATGGAGACGGAATAGTGGAGACGAAAGCTCACTGCACACACTGAGAGGATGAAGTAGGCAAAGACAACAATCTGCCAACGTCTCGACAATTCGATCGTACGCAATTGAAGAATGGGAGATGAAAAGGCATCCTGAAAGCATAAAAACTATTGAAAAAATATTGAAAATGATATTCGGAAAGGTTAACTTTAAAGCTGACGTTTCTCTAGAGCTTTCACTGAAGAGGTTTGAAGAGGTGAGAAATCAGTGTTTCAGATTTACAAAAAAAAGTACCGATTGTGTGGTCTTCCATTGGGCATCACGACATATTCTTCGGAAGTGATGCTTATGATTGGACTGACTGATTGTGACGCTTACTTTTACCCTCTTCTCCTCTTCAGGACCACCGTTTCGGATAAAAACTTCTCCGAGATTAGGATTATTTTTTCTGTCCGCGAGATATTCAGCAACCATTGAATTCCAGTTGTGACCAATCTGAGATCAACGATCAAAGAAACATCAAACCTTTTCTTACAATTAGTTTACTTTGCAACGTGTACTGAAGTATGAACACTAACCTCAACTAACCCGTTTATTTTGGTAATAAAGTCACGATATAATTGATAAATAGCTCACCAATCGCATTTTCTCCACAGGCGATCCGACCTCACGAATGACAATTCTGATAATATCTTGTGGTAGAGTGGCGAGAGTTGTGCTGGAGCCATCTCTCCCGATCAACGGTTGCAATTCCATCGTGATTGAGACTTAGAACTGGACAGAGTTGAAAATAAATGTCATTTGAAAAAAATGAGCGCCAAAAAGAGATGCGGTTGTCGCTTATTGCGTTGATCTTTCATGCGCACGCTTAGAACGTCAAACTTCGGCGTTTCTTTTCACCATAGCCATTGTCCAGTCTTTTGCGACCATGTGGACTACAATAATACAGTAATATAATAAATATTGTCCGCTATCGCCTTTCTTATCAATGTCATGTAAGGAGTACATAATCGTAATGTTTGTAGTATTTTTCACAGCTGTGAAATCTTCATGATCAAACAAAACACTTTATGACAACACCAAACACAATCACTTGAGAGAAATTAGCGGTAAAGCGATCTTGCGAATTATTAAACCTTTTGTTATAAACCGGAAGTAAAGCTCCATTAGTATTATTATTATGCATTATGAAAACCTACTATGATTTAACTTATTCTCGCTAGAGGTGAACTAATCAATAAAACTTGTTCTGCTGTTCAGTGTTCTGGTCTGACGAAGATACGGTAACTGGGACGGTGCTGGCTATTCTATCGATTGATTGGGCCCAGAATCTGGCTCGATCTCTCTGTCCGTGATGACCATCGGGCACGAATTCCACCGTTATCGATTTGTAGTTGTCAGCCACTGCCTGGAGAAGAAATGCATTGCAAACTTAATATATCTTAAAATCTGCGAAGCCATGGAAAATATCATGTTGGGGTTGCAACTTTTATAAATAGAATTCCAAAATCACAATATTCTCATAGTCACCGATCAGAAGAAATTTCAGTTCAAATTGAACATTTCATTAGTAGTGAACATTGCATTAATGATCAGCGAACCTTATTGAGATCCTTGAGTAGTAGTTCCTCCTCATCCGGTTCCTTAGAGGCGCACACCTGCAAAACAATACAACTATATATCCAACGCCACGGTATTTTCATAATGGAATCTGTCAATCACTATTTTCCCTGAGCTAACTGATATTTTGAATTTGACAAATGCATTTTCTCGACTTACTAGTCTAGTCTGCTCTTGGAAGCAATCTGCGTACTCTCTCGATATCTCCTTATCGATTAGATTATCTCTGCACGCATAGCAGAAAATCACTCGGATGTGCGGAGTCCTGAAGCACAAATATTAATTACGGAAGCACAAATTTATTCGTACAAAAGCCCAAAGACATAGAGAAATGTGATTATGAAAGTGCAAAACGTGGAATCGGCTAATAAAATAACTATGAGTGAGAAGCATGACACATAGTGAAACTCACTCGTTTACCGTATCTAGAAACGTTTTCTTCTTCTCTCCGAAAGTGATCGATCGCATCGATTTCATCGAATTCATCACGACTCTACCCGATCGACATTTGATGCCCATCCAGTTGTATACTGTAGGAATATGGTGAGTCAAAGCGAACACAGGGGGATTACGGTAGCCACACAATCACGAGACAAGGACGGAATCGATAACTGGCAGGGGGTTTACCTTTCAGCATACAGTATTCGATGGTGGGACGAAGCCAGAAGAAATTGTTGTACAGTGTGCAGACATGCTCGACAACTGAAAACGATCGAGTGTTTTCAATTTAAGAACAGGGAAAATAATTAAAAACAAATATTAAAAATAGCGTACTCCACGGGTAGTTAATGCTTTTGTGGCGTCGCATTCCCGGTGCATTCGCCAGTGCCACTGCAACCGTGCGATCCTTCAATTATTCATTTTAGAGTGAATTTGTGAAAAGGCCTTAGGTGAGATCAACTTCTATGTGTATTAAATTTCAGAGACCTTCAAGATAACAAATAATAATATTTCCTGATCGATAGCCGGTGTTTGGACTCACTTTCAACTTGGCCGCCAGCATGAGAGCGTTCTCCGCTCCTCTCGAATGACCGAGGAAGATGAGACCATCACGGATGGACAATTGATCGAGTAATGTCTAGAGAGGAAAATATTACACTCACTTCCAAGAAATGCAACTGTGCCTACTAGGTAATTTAGACCATGTTGCTTGGGAATGATTCAGAATCAACATCGATAGAGACTATAGATACAAACCTCCACAAACGCGCATCTTTCCTCGTTTGAATGTGCCAGAGTGTCTCGATCTGAAATAAATATTAATTGATCTTCTGTCGTCATACAGTACATCGAGTACCGTAATTGATCGAGCAAAAAATATCATTTTATCAATTCAAAGAATTAATGTAAACAAGTTTCCTACCTTCCGAGTGTCCGAAACCGGGAAAGTTGATGCCAATCACTCGAATTCCCTTCTCCGTCAGATGCGGTACCAGATATTTGAAGTCGTTGTGGGACCCGGGCGAACCATGCATTGTGATTACCGTAACCGGCCGATCAGTACCGTACGGAGCAGTGTCCTGAACAGACATTTATAAGGTTACGGTATCACATCTAATCGATAGCTAGATGAACTCCTTGGACACCGTTAACGTACCTGGTAAACTGCCTTGAGGGTTACGGTAGCTGCGGGGTCATGGTTCCAGGAGGGATCGAAGGTGAGCTCTGTTGAGTAGAGGCTCGCCTTTTCGTCGAGACACTCTGGCATCCTGAGATCGATTAATCGATAAACACTACTGAAACTAAAGTATAACACTGGAATAATGAGTGAAAATACAGCAATTAAGTACTTAAGGAGAACTCAAATCTCTCATTAACAATCACATACACAAATATTCGATCAAAAGTCTTTATTCGTGGCAATACGAAATGGATATCACAGATTGGACTTTACCGTACTCTTCGCTATTGCGATTACTCCTCTGGCTATTAATTTTGCTCGTTTCTTTTGTGCAAAGTGGCTGTCATTAGGGAAATAGACAGAGATTCGACGATAAGATGAGGAGAGGAATGACTGAAAGTATAAATAACAGCGATATTTCTAATGTTTGCAGGCAGCCTAACGTTTTCTGGAGTGATTCAATTACACAAACCTCTTCGATCTCTTTTGCTACCGTATCCTCCTCAGATGAGTCGCCACACATCTAGAATTCACCGCATTCTTATACAAATAATCGACAATATTTCTCAAGTGATCTGGAACGGCTATGGGGAAAGAAATGAAGTTGCTGACCATTTGTGTGAGTCCATTGAATGCATTCGCGTATTCTTCAGATATCTCCGTTTCGATTAGATGATCTTTACCCGAATAAAAGAGAAGAAGATGAACGTCGTCATTCCTCAAATAGATCAATCAATATTTCGCCTACACAATTCACACATTTTTTAAATCAAAAATGTACACAAATGTGTACTTCCATGTGTGCTAGTTTTCAGTCAGGTTACAATTCACGGATAATATTAAGAAATGACTCACTCATTAATCTTGTCAATGTTCTCCAATTGTCTCTCCAGATAGAGATTTGTGAGTGTCTTCACTGCATTTACTGCGATTCGCCCAGTCTTGAGATGAAGTCCGGCCAGTCGATTGTAAGCTGAGAGCAAGCTCAATTACTCTGTGAAACTTACAGAAAAAGACTAGTCATTTTTGTTTCTCAAAACCTCCCAATCCGTAGTATAGGACGCACCGGAATGACTCCTTTCGGACTAATGTCATGATAACTACTAATCATTTACAAAATAGGATCCAAAACTCATCGAAACAAGCGGTTTTAATGCACTGAGACATCACAAGAACCGCAGCTGATCAGAAAGCAGAAGACTACTTGCTAGCCTCCTTGTCTCATCGGATACCAATACTAGAAGGTCCACAAAAAATATTGAAGCTGCTACAACGTAGTCAGTCTGCACAAGTGGAGGGGAAAGACAGCGTCCATGGCCAATCACCATGACTACAACCAACCCAGTCAGTTTTCGACGTTTCATTTCTTTCCTTGAAAGGGTGCATTGTAGCATCTAGTTTTTTTTGTTGAAAATCCTCTCTCACTACCCTGAGTACGCTGCCTTCAATTTCCCCATATTCTAATTATATTGTGATCCTGGGAAAGGGGAATTGAACGGTCATTCTAGCTAATCTCGCCCATATAGTACACTGTAACATCAGACTTACCATGGTAGAGGGCCCATTCCATTGGTCCACGCAGCCACGGGTAATTCTCATGATAGTACCGGATGTTATCCATTGCTGAAAATGCATCGACTATGAAACCAGCATAAAAGAAGCGTTCAAGAGGATTGTTTGCATATTCACACACTTCCTATTCACGATTAGAACTTTGGGAAAATGGTTTCTCCTATGACTCAATTCACTTACTCGTTCTCGGTCGAATGGGCTTGTTGAGTCGTAATCCGAACGGATTCACGAGCAACACGCCGAGACATTTGGGCTAGAATGAATATGATGAGAGGGAAATGAAGGAGTATAGTGAAGAGAGCTATGATATATGATATCAAGAGCACTTGAAGATGCGATCACTAACGAAACGATAATTACATGGAAAAGTCACTGGAAACGAAGGGAAACTACCGCGCAAGGACAAGAGGAGAGAAAGTGTGAGAGAAGAAGAGAGAAGTTGGGAAAGCCCTCGTTCCGCTCTCACTTTCTCTCTTTTCTCTCTCTCTCTCTCGATCTATTTCTCGCAAGAGGAATAGTCAACAAAAAGTGCGTAGCTCGTTTTCTTCTGGTTCAAGAGAACGCACGGAACC
This sequence comes from Pristionchus exspectatus, assembly GCA_911812115.1. NCBI lineage: Eukaryota > Metazoa > Nematoda > Chromadorea > Rhabditida > Neodiplogasteridae > Pristionchus > Pristionchus exspectatus. Next base: position 14,598,715 of record OU461582.1, read on the forward strand.
TTTGCACCGGGAGGAAATGAAGTCTTTGTCCCGCGCAATCACAATCAACATCTGCAAAGCTGGAGCAGAAATAAACAGAGTTGATGTGCAATAGTTTTCTCATTTTTTGCCTGATTTTCCGAATCACTTCTTTCTGTCAAAATCAATCACCAACCGTATTCCGGGCAGCTAATGCCAATGCGTTCTCACTGCCTCTACTGTGGCCAAGAAAGATTATGCGCCGTGTGAGGTCCAATCGATCGATTAATGCCTGAAATTACCGTATCTCCTTTTATATCAATGGAGAAATCAACCTCTACAAATGCAGTTCGCTCCTCATTCGTGTGTTGGAGATCGTCCGAATCTGCAAAAAGGATTAATGTCATGCTGCGATAAAATCTCGCACTTCCTAAGTTGCCAAAACAGGTTATCCCAGAGCTATCCCTTGACTAGATCGGCAATTGCTCAGCATTTATCCATTCATTTAGATCACTTTTCACATGGCTGAGTGGTCTAGTGGTATGATTCTCGCTTAGGGTGCGAGAGGTCCCGGGTTCAATCCCCGGCTCAGCCCTATCTTTTGCTGTCTTACCTTGGGTCAGTCCGAATCCGGGATAATTGACGCCGATGACTCGCAGCTCAGCTTGCTCCAGATATGGAGTGATGTATTTGAAGTCTTTGTGAGAGCCGGGAGAACCGTGAACTAAGATTACGGTAGCCAGAGAAGGGCCCGATGGAGCCGTGTCCTACATTTACTCTTCACCTATTGCAAGCAGTGATCACTTACTTACCTGGAATACGGCATCCAGCGTCAGTTTGCGGTCACCAGAATTGAAGCTTAGCAGAGTACGGTAGGTTCGATCATCGGGGTCAATGAGGTCGATGGACATTCTGCAGAAAGTACAGGGTAGATCAAAGCAGACGATAGAATAATCAAGATAAATAGCACGTAGAGAGGTCGTTCCAAAATAACAAGTGCGAGAGGGAGATTGAGATAGGAATGACTATGAATGTTTTCTCTCTCCTGCAATCATATTTCGTCCCTGATCGAATCGCGACCTACCGAACTTTGTATGTTCTCCATTCTTATCAGTGAGTGATCAGCCCGTGCCGAAGACTACAATACCTTCACTTTTCTGTATGCAATCTCGTGTCCAGGTATCGATAAGATCCAAAATCTCTAAAGTGTCAAAACTAAAAAAAATTATACAAAATACACATTTATCGTCATGTCAATACTTCGAACGAGCAAGATATGGTCAGCGTTATTAGCAATGGTAACTGAAAAGAGAGCAATCTCGAAGTGAAATGGCATTGACTGACTACCGTAATCTCATCAATATTTGCTACCTACAAAGCATCTAGAATACTCGAACCATTATCAATATCTATTCCATATTCATCGACTTCTAATTAGAACAAACATGGGCCAAATATCGAAAAGGCTAACTAAATCTATAATACAATCCAGATATTCCTATCGTTCTTCGTTGCTTGAAGCATTGCTACGATTGCATCTGCGATGAAAGCAGCGCGGAATTTCTGTAGAAAGTGCCCATCAGGTCCAAATTCGCAAGTGACCGTTCGTTGACCATCAATGAGAAAGGCCTGAAGGAGCATGAGAGATAATGTCACGATAATCACCATTAATGCACGGACTACAGTCACAACGGGTATTGGACACTGGGAGGCCTGATTCCATGGAACCTCGGCCAAAGTAATATTTAAAATATAATTACTGATAATATCGCTAACCTTTCTCATTTCTTTACTGGCCACAGCCTCTTCATCGGCAGCAAATGTTTTGCAGACCTTGAATTAGTTATATTACTCATGTGACATGAATTAAGATTGTAATCGACATAAACGAACGTCAATCAATGTGATTCCTTTGCTAGATAGTAAATATTCACAAAAAATACAAACTGACACGTGTGAGCTGATGCGGAATTACAAATTTTGGCAATGAGGTAAAATAAAAATTCTAAAACTATGATAAATGAGATTTTCCTGAAGATGAAAATAAAAATTGAGCTTACCAGATGAGTTCTCTTCGTGAATTCGCTACTGAATTCCCTCGAAATGGCCTCTTCGATTAGGAAATCGTTACCAGCGTACGCGAACATTACTCGGATGTGCTCATTACTGAAGGCAAAAAAATCATGAGATCTTACGAATTTAGATCATTGCTCAAGGTCTTTTTAAAAAAGTATCACCATTTTCAATAAAAGTTCATCCTAAAAATGAATTGATAATGAGTGAATAGCGTACTCATTGATCATCTTCTGGTACGGTCCCTGTCCATGGAGGGAGATATTGGCCATTGTCTTTATTGAATTCATAGCCACTCGACCGGAACTCGTGCGAAGACCGATCCTGTTGTAGTCTGCAATACTCACCTAGCAGCAGCATTTTAAATAGATAAACTAGGGAACGAAAATGCCGATAAGGAAATTTCCGTAATATATTTATTTTGTTCAAAAATTTACCACAAAAAATACACTGAACCCTAAAACGAGCCCAGAGCGTTAGTATAAATGATAAACCTCACATTTGTGCATAATGTAGTGCAGGATTCCTCGCAGTGAGGGATATCGCTCATAAGTGTTGCTGAGGAACTCGATTACTGAATATGGACGATTTATGATCATGCGCCTACAACCATAAAAATAGGGCTGATATAGGGCTAAGTCGCTAATTTCAAAGACAAGTAAAATAAAGTACTTTAAGCTATCTTTTTCGAACATTGAAACATACTTGAAAATGGACGGATTCCTCGGTGTATCCTCAGACCGGGCGAGTTAAGCAGCACCGTTCCAACCGTTTTGCTCTGAAGCGTACTATCTTATCACAAGTGAACGATCATCTTAGTAGGGATCAGAGATCAGCACTTATGATAAATAAAAAATTTTTCTTAAATATCCATACAATGCAATACCTTACCGGATTCCTAGCACTTAGTTTGAGCGCATTCTCCGAACCTCGCGAGTGGCCCATGAAGATTATATTCTCCCTCAGACCGAGGTTCTCCATGAGAGCCTAAACATTTCAAAAATATTTCACAGCGAAGATTAAAAAGAACAATCTTTATGTCGATTCCGAAGCAATTTCTAAGCATTTATTATAGCAATACACTAGAACTATAGATTGGATATAAATTAATCTATGTACCTCAACGAATGCGTTCCTTTCGATATTTTCGTGGGTGAGCTCGGGTATATCTGAAACACCACCGACATACTTGGCTATCACTATTTAAATATTAAAATGTTACGATTACAGACCTTCGCTGATTCCAAATCCGGGATAATTGACTCCGATCAATCGAACACCTGCTTCCTGCAGTCGAGGAGTGATGTACTTCCAATCCTGAAGAACAAATGTCAAAACGATGCATTGATGGATTTTTTTACTGAAACAGATATGCACTCCTTCATTGTCAATAAAAAAGAGTGTGAACAAATCCCTCTTTACAATAACATTTTTTTTATTTACAGGACCTTTTTTCTCCAGGATTAACTGACCTTATGCGATCCTGGCGATCCATGAGTAGCAATGACCGTGCCCAGAGCGGAACCCGATGGCATTGTGTCCCGAAAATCGACAATAATTACCAATCGAATAACTTTATTCTCAAGATGCTTGCGGTTATTGTTAATACATAAATAAAAACGGGTTTATTTGGTCATCACAAACCTGGTAAACTGCCTCAAGCGAGACGCGCTTGCCAATCTTTTCGTCTCCAGATGTATCAAACTCGACTTGAGTAGAGAAAAGCATTTGTTCTTTGTCTTTGCATGTCGAGAGAGGCCTGTATAACATCATAATTGAAATAAAAATAAATAAACGACAAAGATATTTTAGTACTTAGAAGTCAAAGCTTTGCAAATACGAACCGTGCTGAGAATCGGGTTGGAAAACCGGCCTTTCCCATGTCGGCAATCCATCGAAGGCACGTCAAACCGCTCCGTACCATAGAACTGCGCCTGTGTGACATTTATATGATTAAAAAAGCGAACAATAACGATAAGAAAAAGAGAATATCGATAAAGGTGGCGAGAACCCAGTTCATGATAGGCAAGAGTGCAAACTACAGAATACGGTAGTTTTCATCAAATTGCTAACTAACTTTTCACTTTCAATATTTTTATAAATTAATTACGTCAATTTGCAGTGTTGTATTTACTCATTTTTCCGATTTAGTAAGTGCCAATGACAGCCAAGAAGTATGCCGACGTCATGCAAATGTTTCTGCAACGAGGGAAAAGCTCTAAGAACTTCTCTTCGGTTGTGAACACGGTTAGTCAGTTTCCAACAAATTTCTCAACATTGAAACCTTGATTTCAGTGCCGAGTGCTCAAGGCTGAAGAGGGAAAGATCTCCGTCGAATTCGAGGTTAGTCAATCTCAATGTGCGTGCTTGAATGACCCGAACACTGTAGTTCATCTTATTGTAGTTTATCTACCGTAATCAGGTCGATGCGCGCATGGCCAACCACTTCGGTACCCTTCACGGTGGATGTTCAGCATCGATGATCGATGAGATCACTACGGGAGCTCTCGTTGCCACTCCTAGAGGACTACCCGGTATGCCATTCCTTTGTTCTCGATGAGCTGAACATTTGAGTTCATAACACTCTACTGCGATAGAAATCATCGATAGTAAGCGTGGGAAAGAAAAAAAACGAACTGATAAATTCACAGGCGTGAGCGTCGATCTGCACATGACCTACCTGTCAGGTGCGAACGTCGGTGATACGATCCAACTCGACGCCGAAGTTATCCGGTAGGTAATACGGAGGTACGCTAAATCAATTGATAAATTATTCCAGACAGGGCAAATCAATGGCGTTCACGAAGGCATCGCTCTATCGTAAAAATGATATGACACTTCTCGCTACGGGACTCCACACTAAGGCATTCCCATCTAACACAACCATCAGAAAGGATGTCATCGAGCAAGCTAATGTTAAGAGGTCAGGTTCCATGATATCTTCATTTGTATAATTCCCTCCGGTATCAGCGTATACACTCTCCCGATAATCTGCAATGACATCCTTTCCATCTTTGTCTTTTGAATTTCTCTGTGGTTCTGAACGCTCTGTGGAGTCCTACTATCCATCCTCATTCCAGTACTCAAGTCGTCTCTCCGGTGGAGCCATCCAGTTCCGTCAACCCCGAATTCTACAAGACGATGCTCCGATTCGCCAAAATGGACAAGGCTGAGTCGACATTCTCCGGTCGGGCGTGGAACGTGAGTACTGTAACCTTACCGTATCCTACTGTATTATATCGATCGATTCAGTTTACTTCTCATCTCTAGGCGCATCTCACTCACGTCGATGAGCACAGAGTCTCTGCTGAGTTTGTCGTGAGACAGAACCAGGTTACATTTGATATACTTTTTAAAAGTATGATCTTTGATCTTTAGATCCAACACTTCGGCACTCTTCACGGGGGCTGTTCCGCGACAATGATAGATTACTTCACTTGTTGCGGTCTAATCGTTGCGACGGGAAGACCCGGTAAGCACCCTATCATAGAGATGGCATCAAAACATTCCTGGATAACTACAGTAACCTTTTCAGCTGTCTCCATCAATCTGAACATGTCATACATGAAACCAGCTCCACTGGGAACTCTCGTTCGAATCGATGCTCAAGTAGTCAAGTAAGTGACCTACCTCGTGAATAGTGCTATCAATTCAATGGGCAAATTTTAAAATCACGGTCGAAATATTTAAAAAAAGTTTCTTCTAAAGTAAAAAGAATCAACGGATCACAATACTCCTCCTTCAGAGTGGGTAAATCGCTTGCCTACACGAAGGCGGATCTCTTTCGAGTCGAGGACGGCGTCGCTATCGCCTCTGCCAAACACATTCTGGCATTCAACAAACGGGTCGTTGTCAGAGACGAATGATAGATCGGACTGCTGTCTGATAGTAATGATAGTCTGTACTAGTCATAATGTAGAGTGTACATAATTGTAAATCTTATTCACATCAATCCATTGTGCTCAATAATTGAACTGCCAAGGACAATCACCCCGTGTAACGAGAAATAAGTTCGATTAAGGTACGAGTAACAACTGCTGTGTGTCCTGTTTTATCGATACGTCTCTTATTGGTAACCGTGAACGAATTTTTCGTAACCACCGAGGACGAACACAAAAGCTATAAACTTCTTTAAACTTTTCCTGATTGAAAAAAGAGAAAGCTACTCGCACGGTTTATTATTATTTGACACCCATAAGAAAAAGTGGGGGAGGGCGTTGGAAGAAAAGTAGAAGAGATCTTTAAGTCCAGCGTACCGCTGTGCTCTCCAAGCCTGCTAACCGCTCTTAATATAGCAGATAACAGCACGAAGGCTATGAGAGCACGAATGCAGTGCACTTGAGTCTTAAAGGGGTGGAAAGTATACAGTGGTATAAAAGCGGTTCCTAAAAATATCGAATGTTGACTTCCGATCATTTGATCTACCCGAGTCTCGCGATCGTGACCTCTTCCCTGTCTCTGCGCTCTCTCCATGCCCTATGCTCTCTCGCCTCCCTAGAGAAGGAGAGAGGGATCGATTAACGGAAGTCAATAAACAGGGAAGAAGATGGTCAAATTTACTTACAAGCCTGTTACACTATAAATTGATTTTCTCAAATTATCCATGGCAGAATTGGCTGAAGTTTTGAAATTGAGTTCTTCTCGCTATTCCGATCCGATCTGTACAGGTAGGCAAACTCTCAGTTGAGTCCGTGACCAGTTCCCATTTCTGCCCTTATTTATGCAATTCATGAAAAATGACCAACATAGGCGTAATCAGCAGTGAATTCTGACCTGGTAGCCATGTTCACTTAAAATTAGCTAATTTGTGAGAAGCGAAAATTGTGAAAATACGATTTCGACGTGACGTCATCTGGAGCCAACGGGACTTCGACGAGCAAGATGACTATTCCCATCGTCATCAGCATACTCGAGAACCCTTGTTGGCAATGATTCAGCGATTTCTTATTTTTGGACTGTGCCGGCCATTACTCGATTCTTAGGCAAAGGGCCTCATATATCACAAGCCAAATATGTTAAACGATTGCATTTTTGATAAACTTCACGCCATTTCAAAGCACGATTTACAGGTTGATGCGAAAAATTACAGTAACTTGGTGTCGGATTAGTCGTCGTACACACGGAACCTTGGAGCGAATATTTACTTTTCAAATTAAATTAAATTTGAATTGGCGGGCAGTTGTTAAGCGTGTTGACTGTCAGTCTGAGTGGATACTCAGCTGACCGGGGCCGGTGTTTTGAGCGGGGCTGCTACGCAGTAATTACGGTGGTTGATCCATATTGATTGGTGGGCGCTACGCAGCAGCCAATCAGCAAAAAGTGGGCGGAGTCTTGCTTTTGCGTGGACCCCAAACGCCGTGAAACTTAAATCAATTTTATAAATAAAATTGTTTTAACATTAGTTTCCAATTCGAATTCCCGCAGGGAATACCGTACTTCACCAGTTTTTTTCCGACTTTGACATCAAATGATGCAAATTTGTCTAATGTTTTGTTGCCTTGGGTTTGCAGCGCGTTTCTGGGGCTCCCACTTTGTTTTCCATTCTGTATGTTGCCCTTAGCCGACCCTAAGCTTCTTGGGCTATCATAGCACAGCTGATCACGCTCGCGGATATTGTTTTCCTACCTTGTTTACCATCCGCCCTTTCCTCCTTCCTTGCCCAATGTCCGTAAACAGATTCAGAGAGAGAGAGAGGGCACGACGGCTTACTGCCACTTACGAGCCATCCGCGCTCAACCCTCAAGTGCCCAGATTAACCGCCCCTCCTCTCCATCTCTTCATTTCCATTCGATGCAACCACACGAGCTCGCTTCCGTGCTCTAGTTAGGACTTTCGGCTGTAGTTTCTGATGCAATTCTTGCGTCATCCTCACTAAACCCTCGTCGATTGATGTGGTTGAGAGAGTGAGAGACGTGTGGAGAGACGAGACGATGAGAGTGGGAAGAGACAACTGGAAGTGAGAGAGTGGCGGGCGTCTGGCAGCAAGTGGAAAAGCGAGAGACTTCTTTCTTCTTCTTCTTCTCCCCTCTTTCATTTCTCCCTTCTTCCCTTTCCACTTGCGTTATCCCGTGCATTCTTGATCGATTGTAATACGATGGGATGATCAGATAAGAGTGGATAGATAGGGCGGGGGCATAACCGTCCACTATCGACTCCTTTCTCCATTCATTCTTATCGCTATACGAGCTACCTTCTCTATTTTTCCGCTTTGACTATTGTTTAACTGATCGATTTTAAGGGATGGCGTTAGACGAGACGGTGCCGCTTGCGGACGACACCAAGATCAACATCGAAGGCGCTAAGTTCGACAAGGTTTGTTGTTTTTGTTATTTTCTTAATTATGCTTTTAAATTAATTAAAATAGTAAATTTGTAGTCGAAAGATGTGGTGCATATGGATGTCCCACAGAAGATGATCGGTCTGACGAAGGAAGAGCTCGAACACTTCAAGAATGATCCGTGCTGGAAGAGAATTCGGTTAGTTTAAGGATGTGAATCATCCTTGTTTTGTCCTCTTCCACTCTGAGACATTGACTCATGTTGTGGTTTTCACTGAAGATAGAAACAAAATGTCAATAATTTCATTTGCAGTCTGTTCCTGTTCGCTCTGTTCTGGCTACTATGGGCAGCAATGTTCATTGGAGCCATTCTCATTGTCGTCCTCTCTCCCAAATGTGCTGAGAAGCAGCAGCCAAAGTGGTGGCAGACCAAGGTCTCCTACCAGGTAAACAAGATTTTTGATAAAAATTAGTTAACAATTTGAACTTTTTCTTTAAAAAAAAGTTGCCCGAGTGAATTAATTTCATTAAAAATTCAATCAGTAGTGCTTGGCAAACATTTACGCTATACTTACACTAACAGCTGGCTCGAATATTACTTCTAGTATGAAAGTGACATGGATATCCACAATAAGAGTTAAAATGCGCTTGAATAGTTGCCAGATATCTGTCACAAGTAATTCATCAGTCCTCCCACTAATGGGAATGTTGACTGTCCTAGATGTGGGCAACTTGTGTTTGAGGGCATACTCGGATTATCGCAAGATGAGATCTCTTTGATTATGACAGATCGAATGACAGGGGAATAGGAACTTCGCTTATCGATCTTTGGTAAACCGACTTCATCATGTTGTTAGAATCGGAAAGTTTGATGAGAACTATTCCGTTGGCTATTGATGGTACGAGTTAGGGGAGAATGGGCAGGGATGAGCGGGAGTGCAAATGTTGATACAGCCGGAGAGGCGCAATCCCCTTCATCCTCATCTCTCCATCTCTTCCCATATTGTGTCTGTAGTACAGGATAAGAGCGGATTACGGTTATGAGCTGATTAATCATCTCACTCATTCCCATCTCTTGCGCACATTCGAACCGAGCGAGAAACCTTGGGAGAATGAGAACCCGAAAGAGAGGGGATGATTGCTAAGCAAACACTGAGACATTTGATCTGCGATTCCGTTCCCAATCTTCTCTTTTTTTCTGCCGATTGCGTGCTATCTCGCATGTATTCTAGTTGTAGGAGACGTGATGAAATCAATTCTACCCGCTCACTAAATGTTTGTGCTACGACTTATCAGTGTTCAAAGTCTATCAATAAAATCACTGACAATTCGAAGAGAAGGGGCGATAGATAATAAATGATGATAGGATGGTAGTTGATCGATTGTGCGATGCTTTCAGATAATTACAAAATAATCGATAACTAAAAAAAAATTGTAGGTACTCACGCCCACGTTCTACGATTCGAAGGGTGACGGTGTCGGAACGATCGAAGGAATCACTCAGAAGATTGATCTGCTCAGAAAGGTACGGTAGTCAGGAACAACTACCGTAATCCCCTCCATCGCTCACCAGCTCCATGCGAAACAGTCCCGTGTTCGGCATGGCGTTCTTAGCAGCGTAGATGGAACGATGTGGTCAATCCACGCCGATGGTCCCGTTGTGGACACACTGGCACTTACGACCCATGACATTTAGGCTAATTGATTAATTACATTCTAAACTAAGATTACGGTAAGTTATCGATCTCCTATACAGATCGGAGTGACGACCGTCTATCCCTCGCCCGTTCTCACCGTTCAGAAGGACGATTTCTTCGATGCCCAAGCTGTGATCGATCATAATCATGTGAGCGAGATACGGTAGTCAGGCAATCGATAACTGACTGAATTGAAGGTTGATCCTCGATTCGGAACCAACGATGACCTCAAGAACCTCATCGAAGCGGCGCACGATCGTGGTGAGTATTACTCGTTAGGGTTACGGTAGTCGTCACCAATCAGTTTACGATACTCGACCTTGCAGACATGTACGTCGTACTGGATATGCCCCTAACGTCCGTGTCGAAGGACCATCCCTGGATGCAGAATCTGTCTCTCAACAATGACGACGCCTTTATTTGGAAGGTGCGGTATCCTGATTGAGGAATGATTTTATTAAACGTTTCTTAGACTGTGACGGAAGGCAAGGCACTTCCTCCCAATTTCTACGATGCTCCTTCTCGTGGAGGGGCCAAGTACCTTGGATATCCCGATGCAGCCCATCCCGTTCTCAATTGGAAATCGGATAAGGTCAAGAACTATATCATGGTGAGTTATAAAAATATCCCAACGGGACACAACCTGGTTACGGTAGTCGTGTGTATATTTATTAATTTCCAGGGTGCGATCCGCGATCTGATCAACATGGGTGTTGACGGCTTCAACCTGGATCACGTGAGCAAATTGGCGGTGGACGAAGAGGGAGTCACTCAGGTACGGTAGTCATGGGGTATCGATTACTGATTTATTCCCCCCTTCAGCCTCACGAAGCATTGAAGAAGTTGGCTGAGATCACTGCCGATATTCGCGCCTTCCAGAAATCGAATCCCGATTTGGCTGATAAGGAAATGTAAGCTATATTCAATGGTTCCTAGTTCCATTCCAAGTTATCCATTACATTAAAAATATGTTTTCATTACATTATAATGAGAAATGAGAAAGCGAGTGATGAATGAGGAAGAAATTATCTCTCTACATTTGGGCACTGAAGTAGAGAAGTGCAAAAGTAAATTAACAACTTACAGTGTGCTGTTCTCGTCAATGCAAGATATGGAGGATGAGATGCACGCTAGAGTGATCGATTCAAAGGATCTCATGTACACGATCAACAATATATTCGCGAGAATCACCCCCGTCAATTGCGGAATGTACATAGCCAAGTGAGTCCTTCGATTATGACTCATTTATTGCTGTTATTTTTTCTTTTAATCCATCTAATAATCCATCCTCATCTCTTCAGATGCGTGCACGATCAATTGACGGCAGCTGCGTATCGATTCGAGTTCGGCTCCGGTTTCACTCCCTTCTGGCAGTTCTCAAATGCTCAATCGAGCAGACTCGCGAGTCGATTCGATGCTGACACGGCAAATCTTCTCACGTTCACTCAATTGACACTGCCCGGAGCAATGTCGTTGTACTATGGACAGGTAAGGTATGGGGAACGATTACTGGATTCCTGGAGGAAATTAGTATTTCGGCAGATCAAATGATAAAAAGCGAGAAATATCGTAACTAATCGATCCACATTCAGGAACTCGGTCTGAAGGACGGTGTGGGCGCCACTGGTTCGATCCCTCAGGCGGGAGTGATGCAGTGGGAACCGAAGGGAGACGACCATCATGGATTCTCCAAATTTGCCGGAAAACTATTCTTCGCCGAGACAGAGGGAGGAGACGGAGCCAGCGACAACTTTGAGGTACGGTACAATGATGATGATACGGTAGCTAATGAATCGATTTGCAGTCGCAGTACGCTGAGGAGAACTCTCCACTCAAGGTGTACCAGAAGCTGGCCAAGTTGAGACAGCGTGATGAGGTACGGTAGGAAGGATGAGTATCGAGTACTGACTGTTTTAAAGTTAACTAATATTAATTTATGAGGCGTTTTATAGGTGATGATCATCGGTAAGATGAAGCGTGACGTCGTCAAGGGAAACGTTGTCGTCTTCTCTCGTTACGTCCCCGCAGAAGACCCCGAAGCAGCCACCGGAGCTGTATGTTTCTATAAAATTATTACAAAATACAGTCCGATGTTGTTTTTTCTTGAAAAATCTGATTTGATCGAGGTGTCGGAATACTATGAAAATAAATGTAATTACAGGCGTACGTGGTGGTGCTCAACTTTGGAGCGGAGGAAGCGGCAATCGATCTGAATTCGCTTGGAGAAGGAGTACTCCCGAAGGGAAAGACCCTCAATGCCGCCGAGGTACTGTAGTTATCGATCGAGAAGAGCAGATTGGACTAGAACTGTCATGAACCAGAATGGTGTTTTCCTGATCTGCCCTAAAACTGCGAATAGTGATGTCGTCCTCTCCTTCCCTCTTAAGCTCGGCTTCCTCGGGGGGGGGGGGTGATTCGATGTGGTTATTAGCTAGACGAGAGAGAGAGGGAAAGGGGCAAACAGAACAGAGACAGAGAAGCGAACAGAAGCATCGTCTCAAGGGCAGAGAAAGAGAGGCTATTTGGAATGTGCGTCATTTCAAGGGTGATAGGGGAGAGACTGAAATGGATAGGATGTTCCTAGATGGAACAGATAGAGTACGGTAGATAATCGATTGTTTTGTAGATCACAGCCGTCACTCCGGGAGTCACTGGACTGCGTGCCAGAGACAAATACGACCTGTCTGCTACTGCACTCAAGGTATGTATTTTTTTGTTTTATTTGTTAAATATTAAAAAAAAATTCTAGAAATATTCTAGATAATCCAATGTCTTTAGGTGCCGGGCAAGCAGGGAATCCTCCTTCGCGTCTAAGAAGAAGATCAAAGATCAGAAGATGACGTCATCGTGATCTATCCACTAATTTTAACCTAACAAACCAATCCAGTAATGAACATAATTTCCAACCCACTAAAGTTTCATCGTTGCTTCCAAAGTTTTCAAGAAGGTTATGTATCCATTTTTATTCTGCCTCTTCCCCGTTGATTTCCCGGTGAATGATTCCATCCAGAGTTGTGTAGACTGAAAGAGTATCGAAGATGCGATCAGAATAATAAAATCAGTTGTTGATGCCATTGCTATGATCCGGCCACAGTACATACGAAGAAAAGATTCAGAGTGTAGTTTGAGACAAGTGGAGATCAAGTTTCGAGCTTTGAATGGTTGCTCGAAGAGGGGATCAGTGACCATAGAAAGGTCAATAGGATTAACCATGAGCGAAGTATAGAGAGTTCGGGATTCGGAAATTGTCTAGCTGTGAAGCGATCCAGATCTATCAGGCAGTCGTGTCTAATTTGTGGGTCGAAATTTCTGTCTATCTCTCAAGAATTCTTCCCTCCATGTAAGGAGATACTACACAGGGCGTTCGGGAGACAGAGCTTGGAAAAACGAAGTGTGAGAAGGGAGAAGAGGAGATCCCCTTCTCCTTCTCTAGACTCCATCCTCTTGGAGATGGCGCTCCTTATTCACAATCCATTCAACCTCTTCATCTATCTGTGCTCACTCTTCATTTATTCTGATTAGTTACGCGCCCTCCATTTCCACGGTGGTCATTTTAAAATCCGTATACGGTCACCCACACGCATCATCGATACTATCGAATGCATTCAAACATCTGTGACTAGTTTTCAATATTGCACTCTTGCAGTTGATAGTCTTCTCTTTTATTCTGAATCTGTTCAGAACCCCAATAGATCAGCGAAAAAGTCGTCTTTCAATCTCATCTTTCCGACAATAAGTAACTCCTTGAATTCGAAAGGAGAAGAATAAGCTAAATTTATCTTGTACTCTGATCCTCAACTCCTTATTCTCTCATATCAGTTCCCGATGATTACTTAGCACTGATTTCTATGATAGTACTAGGGATGTCAAATCGGAACGCGGCATCAAGTCGGCTAATTGGTCGATTTGCATGCGAAGCCGGCTTGACGAGTCTCTCAACCCGGCATCAACCCGGCAACAGACTGCTCTCCCCTCTCAAGCCGGCTTCGCATGCAAATCGATCAATTAGTGACGGATCGCCGGCGAATTGAGGCGATTTCCATATAAGTTGACCCGTTGATTGAGTTAAAACGCGATGAGCGTGGCCGCGTTGAAGCCGGCTTCAACCCGGCATACAAAGGAAGAGAGGCGGCGAAGCCGGCTTGGCTCAATTTGCATGTTGCTCCAAGCCGGCTTCAATCAATTATCGCGTCTTTCAAGACAAATCGTCGAGTTCCGAGGCCGATTTGGCATCCCTAGATAGTACCCCTCCTTTCTATACCTATCTTCCATTTCCGATCTCCAATTGATCTCTCTTCTAGTCTTTTTCTTCCATTTCTTTCTCTTGCCCTTCCTCATTTCACCCCTGATCCCCTTCCCTCCTCCACTCCTTCTTTCTCTCCCAATTCAGGAACCAGGTCGGTCATCTTCCGTCGTTCTATCTCACATCTCCGCACTCTCTCTTCCATCTCTCGTCGTCTGCACTCTCTCTCCCCTCTCCCCTCTGGACCGGTCCCATCCCTCGTCTTCTCAAGGGAATCAGACGGCACTCGTCGACGACGGCAGACGACGTCCCTCGTCGATGATAATGATGACGTATCGAGAGACTACCGTACTCCTCTTACTACTCGTCGTGCCTACAGTAATCGTCGCCCTTCCATACGATATTCCACCTCTTGTTCCATCTCAAGACGATGTGCTCCTCAAGAGACAATTTGATCGTGAGTTTCCCTTTTTCCTTTTTCGATTCGTTTATTCGTGGTAGAGATTCAATCTTGAGCTAATGGCAGCCCGCACTCTACGTAGTCCTGTTAGTTGATCACCACATTATTCCATGAATCGATTTTCGTCTCTCAGATCATTAGATCGCGCACCTCTCGTCCATTTGTTGTTTTTGCATGCGTCCTCTGCCCTCTTCTCGCCCCTTCTTCATTCTGCTCTTCTCATTCTTCTTCTTCTTTTGCATCCCTCCAATCAGAGACAAACAATGAGAGATCGAAGGAAATGAAGAGAGATCCTCGGGTGCCCTCATGAGAAATCTGAGATTTCGTTCGTCGGCCGTTCTTCGTCTCTTTTCCATAGATCAAATAGACGACTTCTAATTGGATAAGGTGCCAAGGGGAGTGGTGTCAAACCCGGTTTGACTCTTTCCCATCATGTGATTCTGAAACTGCTCTACCTTCGGTTTGTTTATAATTTTAATTCCCATAATAGTAGATATATGACTTGAGTTGATTAGAAGCGGGAAGGGCTCCGTGACACGCATGAATCACCCTTCATCCAGATGCGAGCACTCATACGATAAATTAAACAGGAAACGTGTTGGCCATCGTGTAGTTATGAGTGATCACTTCAAGTGTGCCCTCAAGAGAGAGAGAGAGACGAATTTCGTGCCAGATCAACGACGATCTCCCTCTCTCTTCCTTCCTTCTTCCCCTTCCCTTTCTTCTCCATCTGTTTGACCATTTCCGGTGCAATGGCGGAAAATCCCCCCCAAAACACACCGGAACCGATTGGAGAAAGATGAGGGGGACAGGCATTGTTATGGGATCTAAGAAGGGGCAAAACATTCAAATTGGCCAAAAAATATATTTTCAGAGTTTTCCGAGAAGTTTCTGCAACCGGACGACTTTGATCTCGCTGAAAAAACTCCAGGTGAGTTGATTACACCTGTCATAGATTTAGAAATTTCGTTTCTTCTATATTTTTGTAAGCCCGATTAGGTGAATAAGCTGAAGATTTCATCTTGAGTTCAGTTGATCGTCCCACTTCTGAACAATTGGATGCAGTGCAGAATTCGATGCTCTTCGAGGGAGATATAATTGGAATGCCCACTGGTCAGATCACATTATATTTTCACATTTTGTTCAGGATGAACATAATCATTTTCATGGTCTCAAATAAATTTTAAAAAAAAATGAATACGCACGCTTGTGCTTTCGAAAATTCATATTCATGGTAGCGGAACAGCTGAATGGCGAAAAGATCACAGTGATCATTCGATATCTACCTAGACAGAAGTGGAATTCGAGGCGATTCGAGAGTCTTTTCATTGTCGTAATCGATTGAATTGCAGATGTCGCTCATCTTCGTCGTCTTCGTGATGATCCGATGATCGACGAGGACGCAATCTTCAGTAGACCTGTGAGATACTTTATTGATCCGGAAGAATTGAAACGAATGGTGCAGATGACATCTTCTGAAGAAAAGATGGAACGGCAGCATGAAATAATAAATATGATTATTGGGTTGTATTTGCAGTATCACTCCTCTCTGAACCTCGTGACCTACCCTGATAAACTGTGGGCTGACGGCCGTGTTCCTTACGTACTCGAAGATGGAATGACCAAGGAGTATGTTCAACTTCCGCTTTATGAGTAGCAAATCGACTGAACGCTAAGATTTTCTTCCCTTGCTGTGTGAAATTCGGCTCGAAATAAAGGAATAGCCAGATGAGTATTTGCGTTCGTTCAGACAGCGTGCGGCTATCGCTCAGGCCTTCGACGAGTACAAAACGAAGACTTGCGTTAGATTCGTCCCGAAGGAAGACGACGATGAGGACTTTATCTATCTCAAGAGAAACGTCGCTTTCGGGTGAGTTTCAACAATTCTTATCTTAAAAAAATCTTTTTTTTTAACTCTCCGGATTCTGAACACTCATCGTGGATTTTCAAACAAATAAGTTGACTAACAATAAGCCAAATTGCATCTTCCAGGTGCTCATCGTACGTTGGTCGTGCTGGTGGCAATCAAACTGTCTCACTCGAGATTGACAAGTGCTTCTCCAAGGTTCGTCTTTCACTTTCTCCGAGTTTGAAATAACATTCAATAATCGTTGTTCATTGTTCTATACAGGGAATCATCGCTCACGAGTTGATGCACTCTCTCGGTTTCTTCCACGAACATTCGAGAACGGACAGAGATCAATTCGTGCACATTGCTGATGATAATATTAGAGGGGGTCAGACTTCTTTCTAGATCTGGAAACATCGAAAGATTTTATTATTGTAATACGGATTGCTTGAATGTTTTGCAAGCCATCCTGTTCGAAACTCTTAAGATTTCAGATGAATAGAAATGATTTTATGATTGTAGGAATGATGCGGAACTTCGAGAAGTATCCGAAGAAAATTATCGATCCTCTGGGAATGCCTTATGATTATGAATCAGTGATGCACTATCATAAGCTGGCCTTCTCCAAGAACGGAAAACCTACCATCGTGCCCAAGGTTTAGGGGACATTATCTTCTTTTGAACATTTATTTCACATTCTAACTATGTTTTTGGGAAGGAGTTGTCACATTCAAGTTGTGAAAGTTAAGTGAAATCATGTTGAGGATGCGAACGCCGAGATCGGTCAACGGTACAGACTGTCGGAGACTGACGCTGCCAAGGTTATTTATCTCATCAGAACCATGAACAATTGGTTACGACTCCTTACAGATCAACAAACTGTACGCGTGCTCCGATAGTGAAATCGAGGAGAATTCAGTGACGACCGAGCCGACGACGAGAAAACCGAAGACGACTACCAAGGCGTACGTTGTATTGATCGATATCAGAATCGCATAATTAATCAACAACATTTCTCGATCGAATAATTTCAGAAAGGCGCGTGTCACATCGTCCACTCGATGGCCCGTTCGGAAGACGTCAACGACAACGGAAGAATCGACGACAACTGAGGAAGAAGAAGTGGAGGAGGAGACAACAACGAAGAGGGCGACCACTCAGAGGTGAGTTGAACTTTGACTCGTATCACAGTTTCAATTCCACTAATTATAGGTATCACACTTAACTGTAGTGCCTAAGAACGAGAAGGAAAACTATGAAGGTTGAACTAGGTATTTGCAGACCAACGACAACGTCGAGAACCCGTACGACTTCAGGAAGATGGACGAATAAGAAAACGACGACGGAGAAACCAGAAGAAGAAAGGAAGGAGACAAAGAAGACTAGTATGTTCTTTCATAGTCGTTTTGTACAAAGATTAGGAAACTGTTCATCCCTGTATCATTCTAGAGTGTATCGACCTCAATGCCCACTGTGAGATGTGGGAGTCACTCGGTCATTGTGCTCACTCAACCAAGTACATGGCACACTACTGTAGGAAGAGCTGCGGAATGTGCGACAAGGGTACGGTAGCCATTGAGAAATATTGATCGCGAGCTGATTTATTACGGTAGTAAGACAAGTATTGTAGACCCCGAGCTGGTGAGTCGACCGGAGACGGAGTCTCCTTCCACGACAATGTCAACGACGACCATCAAAAGCACAACGACGACTCCCGAACGGCCGACGACTCAAAAGAGGACGAGGAGGTGATTAGAGTCAAACACATTGATTCCTCTCTGAATCACTGATGGAGTGTCCGAAAAAAGAAGTACGTTTGGAAGTGTTCCTTACAGGCCGTTCCCGTACATCTTCGGAGGATCATCGACGACTACGACTGAGAAACCAACGACGACAACAACGGAAAAGACGACAACGAAGACCACACGAAGAGGTCAGAATCAAGACATTGAAAAAAGAAAAAAAAATGATAACAAGGAGTGTGGCTACTTCGAAAGTTATGTGATGACATTTTCAATAGAAGGATCAATTTCAGCCACAACGACGATCTCCACTCGCAACTCTGGTTCTTCCTCCGCTGTCTGTCGCGATAAGAACCTCTTCTGCTCCTATTGGGCAAAGATCGGCGAGTGCTCATCCGAGAGCAAGTTCATGCGTATCTTCTGTAAGAAATCGTGCGGCAGATGCGAAGAATAGGCCCCGCCCCTTTGTCTTGACCACGCCCATTTTCATTGTCTTCCCTTCGACTAAGCCTATCTTTGCCAGCGACCCGCTATCCCCGTGTGATTCTCCCCCTACTAATTTATTATTCACAGTTCCTACAGTAATAACCAATGTGCACCTCCCGTGACGGGTATTGAGTTAGAAGAATATAGAATAATTATAAAAAAATACCGCAAGTGTAGTGCAGACTAGGGCTGGCAAATGAAGAGAATAAGGGGAAATGAAGAGGCGATTTTCTCCCTCTCTCATTCAGCTCTTATTCAAGAATGACCCGGTGGTGTCAATCCTTAAATAAGGGGAGTTTGCAACAAACAGGGCATAACTCATGAATGAAAGCATCTTTTATAGTGAAATTTTAAGTGCGCCTCAACTAGGACATTTTCCATGCTCTTGAGGAAGGACGTGAGCGTACTTTGCATTTCGGCTGTGAAAATAGGCAATTTTACCCATCTTCTCACGTGCGCGATCAGCTACCAACTCAATTTCGGCAGAAATGACAGGTTCTGAGATCACTGAGGCCAACTATAAGCGTAGTCTCATCAGAAAACAAGTTTTTCAATTCAATCGAAATATTTTTCGAATGATGGGGCTACAAACTGCGAGATAGCTCTCATTCCCCTCTGGTAAATAGAACGACTATAAACATTGATAATAGGTTTGAGAAGATCAGGGAAAAGCAAAATCATTATTCCCAAACTTGCTGTGATAAGCACCTCAAAAATCCCAGGTCAAAACAGTCAATCAGAGAGCAACTCTTAAATAAGAGTCCCATTCCCTTATTTAAGGATTTGCCGATTCATTCTCCTCTTATTGAAGAATTAGCCCGGTGCGCGCGCCTTTGTGTGGCAAATGAAGGCTTCATTTTCATTCTTCACTTGCCAGCCCTAGTGCAGACAATTTGCAATGCAACCATCTCTGAATGGGGCAATCACCGATTACCGCCATAGATGCAGATATCTTTCTTGCTCTGGATTGTGTTTGATTCGAACGGACCATGAAGTAAACGAAATATCTTAGATAGAAAAGTGGCTGGAGAATTGAGCTATAGAATAATCTAAATTTGGAGATCGATGTCATGAAGATCACAAAAATGTTGTCGATAACACATCATTAGCATATTTATATTCTTCGTTTTACCACGGCCTTCGACCATGAACACAATTGCTTCTCTTGCTGCCGCATTCTACTATTTGCATTAAGGAAACGTGTAACGGAACAAACAACAAAATCAGAAAAAATCGTGCTCGTTTGACGGATTTAGCAAGACGATGAGATTCTGCGTACGACTTTCTTCTCTTTTTGATACTCTATTAAAAATGAAGGTGATCAGACCGTTCTTACGAATCTTCATTCATCTGCTCGTTTCATCATGTAAAGAATGGACTACTTGTAGATTGTAGGTGATCTAAATTTGATCAATTGATGCTACACAGTCACAGCATTCTGACTCCCTTTGTTCTCTCCGGGAAAGGGTGAACAAGGGGATTAAGATTTGAATTTTCCCGCCACACCGTAATCGGACTGCAAATCGATATCAGAATATAAAATGTTTCTGAAACATATCCCGATTTCAACCGCTCATCCACATTTAGAATGAAATTCGGAGTAAGTTTCAGACACATTTCTTATTTCATGTTTGCAGTTCGACTACAACCCTTTTCTGTCGGGGTAGAATGCTGTGCAGTGAATTAAACTTGCCGAACAAGTGCAATGGGTGAGATGACGTTGCTAGGAGGAAAACCCATGGACCGAAGTGCGTATCTGGATAAGCGATAATATAATCTCATCAGAATCGTGTCTCACTGTCTATACGGCTTCACAAAAATGAGGTTGACTAGAGGCGAGGCAATGAGTACGGAGCTGTTAATCTGTACACAAAACATTATCTATCGTAATTTGTGAACGGAGCGATATCACTCACAGCAGGTTGTAAATAATCAAGAATTGGCAACCGCAGAACTTCGAAAATGGACAGAAGCAAGAGTAAAGCGCCCAAGGAAGCAATGAAACTTATTATTAGTTGAAAACGAAGTGCCTGAATTGAGATACTACATTGGGATGAAACTCAAATATCCATGCTACCTTCATCAGCATTTGGTGTGTCATGAGCGTGGCTAAACTCAAGCCGAACTGAACACACAAGAAATTGAATTTCATATATATCTATAATAGATTTATACCTTATTATTTTTAAGGTACATCAATATGCGCCGATGTAGAAAAAAACAGCAGGTGAATGTGATGGGAGTAGTGGACGTAACATGAAGAAGCGTTATTTTTGTCGTCAAACGAGCAGATATCTCGACCACACCTGAATTAGAAATTGAATGAATCAAAAGAGGGAATTTTATACCGATTGTAAAATTTTCAATATCTTCAGGAATTCGTTCGTCATAATGCCACGAAATTGAGCTGGAATCTGAGCTTGCAAACTCGAGACACAATGAGATTATGACCAGAATGTTCATTCCGTTTACGAGCACCAGAGTAACTGCGACACCCTGTGAGCAAAGTAGTCCCATATGTCAACTGCCTTTTCGCTTCGCCTACCATTTTTCTTAAACGATTCCTGACCAGAACGTACAATCGAAATGCGAATGATGTGCATAACAGATAATGAGACATTAGAAGAGAGTAGATGAGAAGACATAAAAGTGGCTATTTGAGAGCTGTGACTACATGTGCGAATCTCACTGAAGCAGATCCAACAGAATGGTTCCCCAAGAAATTTTCCTGGGCCGTGGAAGATCAAGACAAAACCAGACATGGTTGTGATTTGCCTACAGAATCTTCATTTTGATTATATGTGCAATTTATCATACCTTGGAATGGTTAGAATGCAAGCAAGAGATGCAATCATGTCAACGACTGCAGAGTTGACGATCAATATTGAATAAGTTGATAAACTGGATGGAGTGCTCAAATCAGAATCAGTGAAGCGACCAATTAGCTGCCAGAATCAAACCTTTTCCATACCGCCAGGAACAGAAATGCATTAGAAATGAACCCCGTACACCCAATTGTAGAAAAAAATATGAGAGGAATTATCGTTGGTGAGGCCATTTTGAAATGAGAATTATTGAGTGATGGATTCCCATCATCCAAAGTCTGAAGGTCTCAGCATTGTACGAGGAGAGAGTACCAGTATGGAAATGACACGTAAGAAGTCAAATGGCCAAAGAAAAAGAAGACGTCGAGCTAGAAAGAGAAACATGCCAATTTTCTTTGGGCATTTCGGACAAAAAGTCGAAGAACCTTATCATTTAGAGCCCATAGCGCTCTTCGTGAAAGAGATGCAAACCAGAGAGAAACGAGAGACACTCAACAGGTGCAATTGAGTAGATTAGTCTAGTCGGCATTCACGATGTGTGTATACACAAGAGTCTGAGGAATGAGGAAAATAGTTTATTGAGCATTCAATAAATACTGATTCTAGCGAGCTACGACTACGATCGATGTGCGGGTGTTCCTTCTTATTTGCCGGGGGCCTGAGCGTAAGCTCCTCCGGCCGATGGGTATGCACCTCCGGCGGGGGCGGCGTAGGCCTGAGGAGGAGGGGGAGGAGGAGCCTGAGCGTATCCACCGGCGGAAGGCTGAGGGTACGATCCGATGAAGCCGGAACTGGAAAATGAGTTTATTATAATCAAGAAATCACAGCCCACTGGTTCAAGTTATACACTTCGCTAAGAAATGTCAACGTAATGTAAAAGTCTACAAAGAGCTAAAGGGCGAAGACCGCATAAGTAAGCAAAACAGAAAGTAACATACGGTCCTCCTCCGCAGGGAGGTGCTCCTCCACATCCGGCGGCGGGAGCGGGAGACGAACAGCACTGAGATCCTCCTCCTCCTCCAATGCAAGCGAGAGAAACGGAGAGAAGAGCAGCAAGAACGAAAAGACGAGAGAACATGACTGAGATGAGGGATGAGCTGAGATGAGCTGATGGTTTGCCATTGGCAAGACGCGCCTTTTATAGCTACCTTGGCCATGTCTACCGATCCTTGCCATTGCCCAAGCTCCTCCCACTGAAAGCGAGGATTGAACATTGTGAACTACGCTCTTGGGCTAATGCTTCTTTGAAGGACACAACGGTCCAGAATAGAGTGGTCAAAATAGAGTCTGACTGATCACGGGTCAGCAAGGTCAAATTGTTGCATCCTCAAAGAGTAAAATTGAGTGAGTCTTTTTAGACCAAAGTTGCTAGGGAGTTTCAAGATTCGTCTTGTATTTGATATTCCATGCACTTGATCCTCTGTCTCCTCTGACGACAGCGAACGGAGACCTCTGAATACGATAGAAAATATAGGTGAGTATTACTGGGCCATGATCAGGAATAATTCATCCTCGTTGCGATCTTTGATTACCTAGTTGAATGAGTTGTACGAAATCATTTCGATCTTTCCATGGCAGACGCGAATGGTGGCAGTGGTTACTCAATGAGGTGTAAATGTAATGGATGTGTGTATCTTCCCATTCATTCCCTTCCCCCTCAAGGGTATCGATGATAGGTTCGAGGGAAGGGCAAAAAGGAAGGCATTCTTTCCCTATTCCTTTCACTTTCCGTCCCATTCCGTCTCATTCATTCTACTTTCACCTTGGAGAAGGCCAAGCACACTCATTGTCAGCGAGAGGGAGAGATAGGGGATAAAGCCGGAAGGAAGAAGGGATCGAATTAATGGACAATGGATGAGCCATCAATAGGAATGAGGCGAAACGATAATTGATCTGATCCTACACAAGGCTTGATCGGCTATTTTGGCTGAGATTGAGAGAAGATTCTTATCGCTAGTGCCAAAAGGATTTATCTGATTGAGCATTAGTTGGCTACATGCTAGAGTTACCGCAACGAATATTGGATTCTGTATGAAGAGAGGCTGAAAGAGGACGAGTTGCCGCTAACAAAAACAAAAGAGTCCTGTCGTAACTTATAAATACTTCTCTGGAAAGAATGTTCTTGAATAGACCAGAGAGCAAGAAAGAAGGAAGAGAGAAGAAGCAGACAAACTTAGGTTGGACCGAAAGTTATTGCAATTCAAACATTCAAAATATCAAAAGTCGTAAAATGTTCTAGATCTGCTCGAACTGTGAAGCAATAAAATCGAAACCAAATCGTAAAACCTGTGATTTTGAATAGAGAAATCAAACAGAATTGTTCGAAATTATCGAATATCCATGAGGAAAACGAATTTAGGAGACGGGAAAGTGAGTATAAAACTCTGGACAATCTCGGCAAACAGCACCACGCAGTTATCATCGAAAACTACCCCTCCTTTTCCTCATTCTGCGCTACTTAGGTTGACTACATTCCTGGAATTCTTTAGTAAGAATCAGTTGCAGATGGTGTTAGTCATAACGTTCTGAAATGTGATAGCTAACTATCAGATCCATTGCTAATTTTTTCGTCATCCATAGTTTTCGTGAAACATTGTTAGCTTATCGAATCGCATACAACCGCTGAGTCAGCGACGATACTACATATAATACGAGTGGACAAACAAAATTCAATTCAGGTAACAATGAACTCTCTTCTCCTCATCTCTCTCATCGGTGTCGTCGCTGCGACTTCTGATGAACTTCTCTCCGTCAATGTTGTCAGTATCTGCAGAATTTCTAATCCCCGGTCCTAGTTCTGATCTAATCCAATCTCCCATCATAGGTGATACGTCACGCCGATCGTGCTGGATCTAGTGGATGGGCTACCCCCGAATCGTCCACCATCCTATTTCGCGGAAACGGAGAACTTACGGATGTGAGTCTCAAGGATCGTTCAGTTCCCTAAATGGCATTGATCAGGATGGAATTGACAACGCATTCGCTCAAGGAAAGGACTTCAAGGAGAGATACGTCAAGAGTGGATTCATCGATAAGAGATTCCTTCCTACTGAGGTTTGCATTCTATCACCCACTCATTTGACATTATTCATATTTGAGGTCTTCGTCCGTTCTTCGGCAGTGAATCGTTGTCTGATGAGTGCCGCTTCCTTCACGAACGCCCTCTTCAAGCAGTGAGACTCGGATGATTCGATCCTTCCATAGTCTCTCATCTTAGGACCCCGAAGGACCACGCTGTCATCCCTCCGATCTACACGAAGGATGAGGCAAACGATGGAGTAACTACTAACCATACTAACACTCATTTGCGTTGTTCTGATCTAGACCGGATGAGAACTATTTCGCGGCAAGGATGGGTTTAGTTCGGTGGTATATCCTCTCT
Source organism: Pristionchus exspectatus (assembly GCA_911812115.1). Classification (NCBI taxonomy): domain Eukaryota; kingdom Metazoa; phylum Nematoda; class Chromadorea; order Rhabditida; family Neodiplogasteridae; genus Pristionchus; species Pristionchus exspectatus. Next base: position 14,623,707 of record OU461582.1, read on the forward strand.
CTCATCTGGTCTATGCTGCTTGCCTGGCAGTTATTTCCATTCCATCCTGTGCTCATTCCAGCTGCTCGTTCCTCTTCTCTCGTGTAAGGATGGATGGGATGACGTCATCGCTCGTTTCAATCTCTCCTCCAACGTCAATGTCATGCAGACGGCAGTAGTCGCCATGATGCAGACGATGTGGCCGGTCGGATGCACCGTGAGTACAGTATCCCCATTCACAACAATTAGGAAGCAACAACTGACTTTATTCCAGACCGTAAACCCGGGCCTTTTCGATGCAATCATCGCAGAACTGCCCAACAAGCTGATCAACATGCCTGCCAACTACAAAGCCTGTGCCGAGGGACCCGCGAAGGAATTCATGTACAAAGTACGGTAGTTACCGTATGCCTACCGTAATACTGCCTACAGTACCTCGAACTTCTGGCTGGTGTCGGCAACAGCTTCAACGAGCTTCGTCTCAAGAGAGTTGCAGGACTTCTCACCACCGAACTTCTCAATAACTTCGCCGCTGTAATCAACTTACCGCATTGCAATAGGTTACAACACTCTTACAGGTCTCTAACTGTGCTACCGTACCCTGTCCTGGTCAGCCCAAGATGCGTATCTACTATACGGTAGGTCAGAAATCGGTTCGATCACATACTGATTCATATCAGCACGACGTCAACGTGCTCGCCCTCTCTCATATCTTCGGAGTTCTCGACAAATTTAATGTGAGTACCATAATCTACAGTATGCTCATAATCAATCGAAATCAGGGCATAAATCCTGCCTTCTCTTCCGCTCTCGTCTTCGAAACTCGTCGCAACGCTAATGGACCCTACGTCAAGGTAGACTATTCGATGACGTCATCAGTTTAAAAATTCCCGTTTAGATCTATCAGAAGAATGGACAGAAGGCAAACTTCGTAGACACGAACAATTGTGCCTCCGGATGTTCCTTGTCGGCCATAACGGCGGTAAGACTATCAAATAAGTCAGTGAAAAGGGAATAATTTCAGGCAGCTTCCCCTCTCGCAATCACTTCTCCCATTCCTTGCGCTTGAATCATTCATTGTAATCATATCAGATAAACATGTAGAACTGGACATTTAACTTGTATTCATACAGATAAATGTCAGGAAAATGGAGCCAAGAGGGAATTTTACAATCAGGGGCGAATTTGAGCGAAGCATGAGTAGATAACTAAAATATTGAGGGTAGCCCAGTAGCAAATGCTGGTCCCGACGGTTCCGTAACGTCTTTCTCCATGGGAAGTTGTTCCTGAAAATTGGAAATAGAAAAAAAATGTCTTTTTTTCGGTCACAAACTCGTAAGAATAGGTTCACCTCCTTCTTAGTGTCATCTACAATCCTCTCGACATTTACTTCATCTATTTGTCTCTTTTTCTAAATAGAATGTGTTATTGAAATCCAACGAAGACTAAGTCTGCGTAATTCACATCAATCATTGTGTACATTCCATCTACTTTTTTGAAATGAGCGAACGAAGACGGCCACACATTTCCCGTCTTGTCGAGAAACTTTCTCGAGAATAGAATTTTTGCCTTGATAAATGTATTGAATTAGTGAATTCGTGTGTTCGTACCTTCTCAAGATTTGAACAGCAATCGTAAACCTGTGACATTCCATGAGTGTCCGATCGACCCCATCGAAATATCACTCTAAATATCATGACAAATCATAATCGAAGAATGTTGTATATACTTGTATTTCTTGTTGTCACTCTCTAGCAGACTTATTTCGTAGAATTTGTTGTTGGTGTTTTGTAAATTTGACTGTAATACTAAACTTCGTGCCTCAAGTTTTGACTTTGGAGCTCACTTGGGTCAGTTTCACATCGTAAATATGGTCGCCATCCGTGAAAACAAGATGAGAGCTTGCAATGGATGGTCCTGTCATGATAAAATCGTCATTCTATGCACATTGCCACTCTCCATGGATCACAGATAACAACGGGTCTGATTGTACCTTTCCTCTCTTCTTCTTTTGCTTTCACGCTCTCTTCTTTATTCGATAATTCTGTGTCACACTCACGCAGAGTCATTCTTTCGAATTTGGCCTGAAATAATTCTCAGTACCGCGCATCTATATTATTGAATTGTCAGACCTGCATACTCTCCTCGTCATCTTTTTTTTCATTCATCATTTCTTCATTGGTGCTCATTTCTAAAATATTTTTTAATAAAAATAATTTGAAATGACATCAAAGAAAGAGGTCCGACGAAAGCAGGGGTTGGATGGGGAAAGAAATTAGAGAGGAAAGACTTTCTTCGTATCACCATGACCGCATCTTGTGTGTCTCTCTTTATTTGTTTCATTAGTTCTCTCTCTCCAACTCGCATTGTCTCTCCAGTTTTGAGTCGTCACTGGTGTGAATCGCAATTCAGAAGAGAAATAGTCACAAACTCAACAGAATAAACTCTCGAATGAATAATTATGAAATCAGTCGACTACACCACTTTCCCATCTAAATTTGATGCGTACCCTCTCCACTCTTTCTCCAACAGCTTCCTCTTATCTTTCCTTCGATCTTCTTTACACATTAGTTGTTTTCGTAATGTGTGCTTATAAAGACACTTTCCCTTTATTTAATGAAACTCATACACCTCTATAGAAATATCTTTAGTATGAGTGATCCTCGAGTAAAAGAGCTTCGTTGGCTAGTCTCTGCCCATCTCTCTCCATACTATGACACTTACTTCAATCTACTACGATGGATTCAGGTACAGTAAAGAATTACCGCCCTTTATAGTAATTGAGTTCGTTCTTGATTACCGTACATGTTGGTGATCGTCTGTCGCACTAAGTCGAGCCACGAAGTAGATGGGGGGGGGGGGTGGGAATCGTCGGGTTGCACAAGTTTGATCATGCTTTTGAATATTTTGGTTTCAGGGCAATCCTGATCTCCCAATGGAAAAAATCGCCGATCGTCTTCGATTAAATCTTCATTACCGGTTAGATTCCAATTAACCAAGATGCGATGAATTTGATTTTATTAATCGATTGTCTGCAAAAAACAATTATTCTGAGACCTTTTCTCCATAAATTGAAGAAAACCTTGCAGGAATTCTTCATGGAATGTGGATAGTGTCCATTTGAAGAAGCGGGGTTATCATCCTCTTCATAAATATTGGCCAGGTACAAAATGTGGAGTGAGCGGAGTTGTTCCCAATTGTATCGTTCACATGGAGCAGGTACGATATTTTAACTTTTTAGCCCTGAAAAGTGAAATAATGAATGATTTACAGGCCGGCTACGTTGATTTCGAGGGAATCTTTGATAATTTTTCCGTCTCTGAAATAATCAAAGCGTGTTGTCATACTGTCGAAGAAATGCAGGCCGATGTGATGAAGATGGAAGAAGAAACGGGTGAGAATGAAGAGGAAACAGAGTAATAAATTACTCATCTAAACTATTACCCGATATTCAGGAGAACAAGCTCACATTATGTTCGTAATTGATGCCGAAGGATTAGAATATTCGAAGAAATTGTTCGATCTCGCAATGAAATCAATGAAAGCCCTAGCTGATTCTCTGAGTGATCACTATACGGAATTGATCAGGTCAGCTATATTTTTTGCTTGAATAAACATGTAACTGTGAATGGGAATTTATTAACAAACAATTTCAGTTCGATCGTAGTGGTGAATGCTCCCTCATGGGCGAATGTTCTATGGTCAATGGTGAAGTCTCTGCTACCAGAGAGAACTCGAGCTAAGATGAGTTTATTGATATCTTATGGCATCTGTGAAGCCGAGGACACTTTATTATTGGTTCTTTTCACATTCGGATGCTCTCATCCTCCAATTGGCGAGATGAGATCAAATCCCTTATGGATCCTTCAATCGGACCAACTTTCTGGAACGATGATCAACACAAAGATTTCAAATTGGCAATGGTACGACCTCGCAAGATTCCTACTGTTGAGAGGAAGGTAAAGATAATCAATGTGTTCTGAACACAGAAATTCGCTCAGAACTTTCCCGAGAAGTTGACTCAACTGATTGTGAAAGCGGGTCATGAGCAATCATTGGAATTCATCATGAACGCGGGAGATACACTCAGATTCCACTTCACAGGTATCATCTAACGCATTTGCTTCATTGTTTTCAAGTGAATCTATAATTTATTTCAGGAGACGCCAGCTTTGGGTTCACGATTGTGCTGAAGGAAAATGAAGATGATTGCGATGTGCTGACGTGAGTTTGCCATATAGAATATGATGAACCAAGTCTACATGACACATATTTTCGCAGAATGCGTCAGGCATTCCCGCTATTTCCGTTTGTCCCTGGACCACTGAGTGTAAGTTGTGTTTCACAGTGGCAAGTCTAATAATATTCCCATCTAAGGTACCGATCGAAGACTCGGTAGTCGCTACAGAAGATGGAATCTACAAGGTGTGGTTTTCAAACTCGAAAGCCTGGTGGTCCTCTCTCACCATACAACATAGCTTCAAAGTCATTAAAAATATCGAAAAGACAAAATTCTGAATAATACGATACTTTTCTTCATTGGTTTTTTTAGAAAACACTAATCGAAACACTGAAAAATGAACAATTTATCCTTGGAGTATACCATCATCCATTTGATAAATTTTTTTATTCGATAATTCTGCTGTGTTGTTGGAAACGGCGGAAGTACTATCACAATCACTCATCTATCACAATCTCAACAATTTCACAGTATTCCGGATATTTTCATGAAGCAGGGTAGGTAGACTCGCCAAGAATAGATTAATCAAGTCAGAATCCAAATTGTGACTTCTAGTTTTTCGACCCGTAAACTACACTTTCGTCGCTTGGATACCTCGCTTCCAGGAGAGTACAGGGAGAGCTTTGGCATCACTTCTTCAGCCATACTCAATCAGTCTGCCACTTAAAGGAGGAGTAACAGGAATGAATGTCAGAGACTCCCGCAACGAAATCCCGGGACTTGCAATTACAGTAGTTATCTGCTGGCTCCTTGCCAAAGTCCCTATTCCCATCTCCCGTCCCTCGATTGAGAGAGAGATTAGTGCGATCGATGGAAAGAGGCTAGGGGGAGACAGGGGTAGATCAAGGCGCACTCTCTTCCCATCAAATCCGCTGTTCAAACCCCCCGCCTTTGCCTGGACTCAGGGGAATACTGGCACTATGCCAACTCGTGATAACTCTGTTCATTGATGTCGTGAAAACATGAGAGTTCCGGAATTCTAATATGGTTATGGATTGCTACAATGTGACGTTGACAGATTAGTCGCCAAAATATTCATGTTACTCCTCCTTTAAGTCATGCTTGGAATATCCTCTATCTTTCTTCTCTTCAATTTGCCCTATTCGAAGGGCAGTTGCTTCACTGAATCCCCCTGGGTGAACGTCCGTAAAATTCTTCGACTCGTCGATCCGTGTCCTACTATAGAAGCATGCGAGAGCTATTGTCTTGGCAATTCACAGGTAAGACAGATTCAGAGGCATTTAAAAAAGTAATATTTGTATAGGCTTGAAAGATAACAAAATAAGTTGAGTGTTCTTCTTACTCATTCGTGAATGCGAAGTGTGCGCTACTCGGCGCTGATTCATTGAAACCACAGATCTGTGTCAGTCCCAATCCCACCCAATGGATACGAACTGCAGCTTGCGATTGTGAGTGAAGAGGAATATCCACTGCACCTTCAGTTAACACATTAACGAAAAGTGTCAATAATATTTCAGTAACTTCCACATCGACGTCTACAATTCCTCACACAACATCAACAACCCCTTCAACGACTACAACATCCACCACAAGTGAGATATTTAAGAGTGGTTGGAGTATCGTTCATTGATTGAACGGAATTCTATTATAGCAACGACTACACGATCTACCACTTCGACCACTTCAACGTCTGGTGAAATTTCTCATTAATAAATACGATTCTTCTCATTAATAAATACGATGCTTCAGTCTCAACGACGACAAACCCGACGGGCGGAAGTTCGTGCGGAGCCGTTGTCTTCGAGGTTGGAAAATATTTCACTGAACTTTCGCATCTGAAGTAATGAACTTCGCAATCTAATGGATAACCGTTGAGAATATGTCCAAGTGATATACTCGGTTGTTGAAGGTGCCTGCGGGTTGCGGAGGGAACTGTTTCTTACCCGGATATTCAACTGGCATCATCTCGTGTTCCGGCGGCAAATTCGTCGTTGATGGAGCGGTAATATGATTCGAATTCGTTAAATGGTTTGATTGATTTCAATAATTCCTTACAGCAAACGGACATAGTGAACATCATCTGCCTCTCTTCTTCGTGGTTGCCATCCGACGTTTCAGCCGGATCAATGTGTACGGTTTTCACAATTTCTGTTCTTTGATCGAATTCGGAGTCGACATTTTCAGTGTACTGCAAGTCATGAATAGTTTCATGGAAAGAATCCTAATTCATTTGTTCTCTGATAAACGGATTGTTGTTATTCATCGTATCTACTTGAAAAATTACTGAACTAATAATTATTATTTTCTAAATGCACAAATAAAAAAAAAACGGAATAGAAGGCAAACTACAATACCGAGAGTCGATTCTTGGCACTTTCGCAGGAATTATCGATGTTCAAACATTCGAATGTCGAAAGTTATAAAATGCCTGACTTTGAGAGTGATGTGAGAAGCAATTCAATGAATCCGCCTCATAAATCTATGATTCTGAATAGTCCAACTCACGGAGAGCGATCGAAAGTTGCCGTTTTACGAGGCGTGTGAACTTTACGAACTCGAGAAAAATGGGTATAAAGCCGGGCTAGTTCTTACCAAACACTATCCATCATCTCACTTCGCCAGATGCACATTCTTCTTCTCATCTCTCTCATCGTTGTCGTCACAGCTTCTGATGAACTTCTCTCCGTCAACGTCGTCAGTATTTTTATTCTCCATTCCCTTCCTAATCAACTCTCATTCACAGGTGATTCGTCACGCTGAGCGTCCCGGTCAATCGGGATGGGCGACCCCCCAATCTCCCAGTGTTTTCTTCAGAGGAAACGGAGAATTGTCCGATGTGAGCCAGTTGCCGGGTTAGAATCTGCGGTTCTCAAAAAAAGTTCTTTGCAGCAAGGAATCGACAATGCATTCGCTCAAGGAAAAGACTTCAAGAAGCGATACGTCCAGACCGGATTCATCGATAAGAGATTCCTTCCGACTGAGGTATTGGCTCGACAACATATTCTGACCAGCAGTTCTCTAATTTCAGGTGTACGTTCGTTCTTCCTCTGTCAATCGCTGTCTCATGAGTGCTGCGTCTTTTTCGAATGCTCTCTTCAAAGAGTAAGATTGAGAAATTTCGATACGCTACAATATAACGAAGTTTTCCAGAACTTCAAAGGACCATTCTATCGTTCCGCCCATCTACACTAAGGATCAGAAGGACGACGGAGTGAGTTCCCTCTTGACTTCAAGATCCATAGTAGGGAGGAGGGGGGGGGGGTCAGGGTGAAGAGTCTGTCTCTCATTTTCACGTTCTCTCTCACTGATCTGACAATGAATGACGAGAGGGTCATCTCTATTTCATACCCATTCCATTTCCAGTTGCTCGTTCCTCTTCTCTCGTGTTCCGATGGATGGGATGATGTCATCGCTCGTTTCAATCTCACTTCATCTGCCAATGTTCAGCAACAGGCGCTGCTCAAGTTGATTTCGACCTCGTGGCCTGTCGGATGTGCGGTAGGTACAGTAGGCCATTACACTATGGTTTCGATTAACTATTGATTTATTTGCTCGCAGAAGCGACAAATGATGTTAGCTAAAAAAATGATGCAGTCATGGCCATTCCAGGGAGTGAGCCCTTCTCTAATCGAAGCGATCGTCAATGAACTTCCCAACAAGAGGATCAATATGCCTGTCAATTACGTCGCCTGCGCTGAAGCCGCAAAACCCCTTGTTTACGATGTACCGTCATCACTAACAGTGTCCTTCTACCGTAATCCTTCTTACAGTACACCACAATCGGGGCAGGAGCCACACCCAATTACAACGCTCTTCGTCTCAAAAGAGTCGCCGGTCTGCTCACCAATGAATTGCTCAACAACTTCGCAGCTGTAAGTCATCTACCATAATCATCTCATCTCATTGTCCTATCACAGGTCTCCAACTGCTCGATCGTACCCTGCCCTGGACAATCGAAGATGCGCATCTACTATACTGTAGGAGGCCATGATTATTAGCGGCAATGAGAACTGATTTATTTCAGCACGATACAAATGTGGTTGGCATCGCGCAAGTCTTCGGGGTTCTTGGCAGTCTCGGTGTGAGTACCGTAATAGTTGCTTTAATCGGCGTAATAGCTCTTTCTAATGAGTAATAACAGGGAGAGGCTCCTGAATTCTCATCTGCTCTTGTCTTCGAAACGCGTCGCAATAACAATGGAACTTACGTGAAGGTAAGCTGCAAGAATATCATTGTCGAGTAATTTATTCGTTTTTCAGATTTTCCTCAAGAACGGACACAAATCGGATTTCGTGGACACTAACAACTGCGTCACAGATTGCTCACTCGCCGCTGTCACTGCGGTATGAAACCAAAATTAATTCCGATTATGATCGATTTTGAAGTATCGATACAAGAAAGTTTATTCAAACTTCTCAGGCGGCTTCTCCTCTCGCAATCGCTTCTCAGATTCCGTGTTCGTAATGGATTATGCATCATTGTACTCATACCGTCTTTAACAATAAATATGTAGACAAGATTAGAGCAAGATTCATTTTTTTGTTTGTACAGTGTATAGATGAAATCAGAGTGAACAAGTCTAATAATAACAGTCTTCCCATTCCATAATGGATTACGTTGTAGAGAGGACAATTAGCTGGATAATGCGTACGCTAAAGTCCTGTTTGTTTTCCCTTTTCACATGTGCTCATTTAGATGCGGAATCTTATCGTCTGTCTGCATCTGTGGCGAGTTGTCCCATTGTAGAAAATTATAATTGCTGTTATGTTGCTTGCTTCCTTTTTACAGCGTTTTAATCAATATATTTATATTTCAGAATTGCGCGATGACCTCTTTTGATCGTCTGTTGCAAATTAAATTCAATAGTTCCGAACTCGCGGCGATTCTCAGCGATGAGGTTGAATCTGCATTTCAGACCATTATATAATGATATTTGTATTGACGCAAATATTCAGAAATTTGACTACGTGAGAGCGGGAAGATGGATGGATGATCACATACTATTCTCAATGCAGGTGACATTATATTCCTCATCGTTAATGTCGCACTTCATTGAGTGCTAATTTTCCAGTCTGTTGTGCTCTATGTATTCTCGATCTTTTCAATCAAGCGGTTCATGAAAGACAGAGAACCGCTGAAGCTACAACTTCCCGTCTTGGTAAGATATTTTCATCTATCTCAAAATGTGAATCAATAATTTAAGATTTGGAACTTTTCGATCGCAATTGTATCGGGATTGTGTGCTGCAGCCATGACAGAAGAGTACTTCGAATCCACGTTAACCAAGGGATTCAACGGTATTTTATCTCACCCTTGTTCGCTATTTAGTGAGTAAATTCAGCATCACTTTGCTCCACTCGGAAAGAATTCTTCAGTGGAACGAATGGATTCGCCGTTTTCGTCTTTCTATTCGCGCGGATTTTGGCATTCAGCGACACTTTTTTCATTGTAGGCACATCGAACTGCCCAGGTCTCGTCTAAGGAAGTATACATTTCAGGTACTCCGTAAACAACCCCTACACTTCTTCCACTGGTACCATCACGCTTTCACTCTCTATATTAGTTGGTAAGGCACAAGGGACCAGAATTCCGGCCAACGGTCATACATGCCTCATTTAAACAAAGAAGTATCAGATTATATTCTGCTCAGGTTCGGTTATTCTGGTGCCTCACCATCTTCTCGCCATGCTATTTACTTCAACGCTGTGGTTCATACCGCGTTGTACAGGTAGTGTTAGAAGATTAACGGATTGGACTTGGACCATTTTACGTTTCGAGCAATATCCGTTGATTAAGTTACTTCTTCCTCACCTCCATCAACATTCGTCCTCCGAAAATCATTGGGAGATGGATAATGATGGCCGAGATTCTCCATTTCTTCTTTATTCTATATGCGCTCATTCATGTAACTTATTTGGCTCATGTGATGAAAGTGAGTGATATTTTTTAGTGGGCACTTTTGAACATCGAGTGTAAAACCCACATTTAGCCCTTTGAAATATTGGACATTAGATAGTAAAATATTTTTGGAAAAAGTAAATCGTGAAAATTATGTATGAATGTGTTGCAGGAGCCGTGCCAGATCGAACCGTACAGTCTCGTCATTACATGGTTCATGGACCTATCTTATCTCTATTTATTCATTGATTATTTCGTTAATAACAGCCCGAGAAAGTCTGAGAAGATCAAGAAAATTGACTGAATGGTTCTGTCGTCAGCATATCGTATAAATAAAATGATTGAATAATTGAATAAAGTACAATAATTATCGCTTAGAATACTCAAGTGTTTCCCTAGACAAGCATTCTCTCAATCACCTAATCAATACTGATCAAGTTGACCCAGCGTTCATAGTATCACTCCGTACCACTCTGAGTGCTGATAAGATTATTTAGAGTACTCAGGCTCACTCCAACAACACGGTCATCGCATACCTCGCTCGTGATTACAGATTTCGTCTTTATTCGTTGTTTTCGATTTCAAATAATATCTTTTCAAATGAAGCTCGCCATTGCTATCTTGGCCATCGTTTCAACTTTCACTGAGGGATATCCAGTTGCGCCTACAACTCCCATTTCCTGGCAAGAGGAGAGACATGTAAGAATATTGAAGTGCATTACTCGACAAGGAATCAATAATTGAAATAATTGGCTTTTAACTATAGTGTTCTTCATGCTACTTCTCAATGACGGGAAAGATGTCGCTGGGATCACATGACTTCGTTAAAAACCACCTTTACAACGACGGATTGAATCCCCTCAGCAACAGAGACTTTGACCAAATTGAGAAGACGGAAGAGAGTATTATGCTCTGTAGAGTCATTTGCGCGTTAGTTTTCATTCTGAATTGAATACTTTGGCCGTGCCTAATTTCTCAACTTGTCCTTCGGTTTAAATTATTATACGATAGACAACCGTTCTTTTGCAGAGTGACAGAGAATGGCGAACAGTACCAAGTAAACACAGGACGGCAGAACAACCGCCAGGCGCGATCCTCCCGTTCTCAGTCGAAAAAAGTGAATGCACGCAATGAATACAGTGATGAGAACTAGTAACCATTTTTGCATGAAGACTGAGTGCCACACGAAATCACAATTCGTATATTTGTTGTTGCAATGCAGATAATATTAAATACAATATCTGTGATAAATAATTCTTTCAATCCATCCCAACGCATTAAAGATATTTAACAAAGTGTGTTTAAATTTTTATTCAGATTTTAACTGTCTAATTTTGCAAAATTCGAAATCCGTCATTGTGAATATTAGACGAAAGATACATTACTGATAAGACAGCACAAACATACACAATCCTCTTCAGAGATGGCCAAAAATATTACTTGTCCTTTGCAGTGTCCTTCGTACGCTATCCATCTCCCCAGTGAGGTATGTTCTCCTTTCCCTTCCGAGATCAGCAATGTGCCTGTGGCCAAAATTTGTCAATACGAGTGCTGTCAGTCTTTCTCTACTCCTTTCTTCAGGTTCTGCCGAGAGAATGGGAGGGTTCTCTTGTATCATACCCGCACAAGAAGATCTCACTGTAATCAGTACAGACGCGACTGCCGTTGATTCGAAGACGATCTCGTCCGTGTGGTCGATCACTGCGGTGCGGTGATCAATATTTTGTTGTAGGAGAAACATCTGCTTGTAAATACTGGCTGCACTATGTTCCTAGTTCACATGAATAACAGTATCACCAGCTACCCTTCGACAGGCTACAAACCATTCAATGGCTTCTCTGGCATAAAAAATGCCTACTGAATCTGCAACTGATTGTGTATTGGACTTCTACTATCATCGATACCTAAACATCCATTTCCATCGACGCTCTTGTATTGCATTTTCTACGCCGTTGTAGCTGTCATCGTGAGTAAGCGACCTTGATAAAAATCTGTTAAAAAGAGGAGGAAAACTGAGGAAAGCCAACTTCAGAAGAGACGTTTTTCGTACCATTAATTCCATACACACACGATGTTTCCGAAATTTATCATGGAGAAAATTCATCTCTGGAGAAAATTCATTCTCAGACAAGCGACATGAAAGTGAAAGGAGACAGGAGGCAATCCGTTTAATTCCTGTCCCGATAGAGACAGTCTAGACAATTCCATTTATGCGTCCATAATCTTCTTCCCGATAATAACGGAAATGTGACGTGGACCCTACACTGTCCCGCTTTGTGTTCGTCGAGACGTCAACGAATATATCATTCTTTGCTTAAACTTCTTTGCTCTAGAATAAAGGATTTATTCCAAACTCCTTGGGCCCTCTCGAATAATATCTGCCCCGAGGCCTCACAATGAGGCGCATTTGTTTATCAAGAGACCTTTGAATTATCGGAATATAAATTTTACTTCCCGGTCATCACCCATGATTATCGGAAAGATTTAGAGGGTTGTAAATATTGGCCAGAGGAATATTGGTGATGGTTCATTCCGAATATTGACCAGGATAATTTTAGTGATCTTTCCGAACTATCATATTTTCACATATCTGTTGCAGAAGTAAACTCCATTTAAGTAGCTCAATGGCGTATCTAGATCAGTATCTGAATTTTTCGAGAGACAAAATTCTGTGGGACGTAATTGAAAGCATGGACGGCAGTAAATAATAGCTTGCCTCGGGCCCTGTTCCATCGAACAACAGTACAATAGACCTCACTCTATGGTGGTTGGTCACTCTCTTTACTGCGCGATCTTCCTTGTATTGTACGTTTTCACTCACTCTGACAATGCAAGTTTTCACTCTGCAAGTTGTTTTCTTGAGTAGCTCAAATCTTCCCTTTCCCTGAGAGCCTGAGCATTTCAGGTAAGTGCGGATAAAGACTTTCCCTCGTCTCAACCCTTCATTGATTCGATCATTTCATCGGTCACAATGCTGTCTCTCATCTTCGTTTCTCTCTTCATTCTTATCAATCGATCTGAAGGATGCTTCGCCACTCCTGGAACGACAACTCCCGCTCCCTCCACTACTCGTGAGTGAACTTTCCATTTAAGGGTAGGTAATAGAGGGAAGGCCTACTTTCTTTGAATCGTAGTTATCGAAGCTATAGAATGAATGAATTGTGGAGTACACCTTTAGAAATTGTTTTCCCAAACAATCTTGGTTGATTATGAAATGTTTTCATTATTTTTTCTAGTCCACTCGAACGGCCCTTTGAAGATCGGTCAAGAGTAGCCTTGTCATTACGATTTCACTTATTAGGGACACAGGGACAGGGACAAGTTCATCATTTGAATATTCTCAATTTCAGCATGCAAATCGTGTGCTGGGAATCTCATCATGGTCACTCAGGCGGGACAGGGATCGAAACCGATGGACGGTGACGACATCACTCGAACGGGAGCTGGATGTGCAACGAGGATATTCACATGCACGGCTGCTGTTGCAAACAACCCAAATATCGAGGTGAGTCATCTTTAACAATTTTACTCATATATGAAAAATTGCAGTAATCTGAAATTTTTTTATCTTGTTTCTATCTATCATATTACAGGAAATAAAAGGGCCCTTGGCCAACGATTTCGCAAAGTAGACCATATTGAAACCAAGTGTGCGTGCGATTTGACTTACTTTTTCGTAATTTCGAGCGTGCTTTCTCATGGTCAAACCGGATGAGAGTGCGCGGGGGAGGAAGAGGGATTACCCGAGATTCGAACTTGACGAATTAGTCCTGCGAGTGGGTGACTATGTTAATCCATTAACTGCACTGAGATAAAAATCACCCAGAAAATTAAAAGAAAAGATGGCTAGACTTATCCGAAGAATGATCAAATCGTATCAGTTCTAATCGACATTGGCACATCGACCTTTCTGTGCTTTCGAATACGACTCTTTCTTTTCTCAGATCAACGGTGGCGATGGAGTTGTCTTGGACGGTGACAATGGGGCGGTCGATGGAGTCACAACTCTTACCCTTACTTGTAATGCAGCAGGAAATGCATGGCAATACATGGGCGTCACGATCACACAAGTAGAATGTGCTGCCGGAATGTAAATTAGGGGCCAATAAAGTTATTTGTTTTATGAATACTGTTTTATAATTTATTATTATCTTTTCATCATTATTCATTGATAATTCATGTGGCATTTCATTTACCTCTCATTTCCGTTTCCCCATTCTTGCCGCCACCAAAAACTAGATTCGATTTAATCGACGAACATCAGTTTCTTGTGCCTCATCCAATTGTTAATTGTAGTTTCTAATATAATAAATTAGCAAGTAAATAAACGAATGAAAACACACTAGCACGCGTGCTGCTACAAGAGAGAAACACGCTAAACATAATCAACAAAGAGCGAGGGTGCAACAATTTTTCAATAACTTTCCTTGATTTATTGTTGTTTCGATTGTGAAGTTATATCTAAAGAAAGCTACATGTCTGTAGTTTGGTGGCGATCTTTCACTGCCCGCTGTTAGCATGCGATTATCATAAATGGGTGCACCATTCCTGAGTAGCTCTAACCTCATTCTCGAGAGTTTGAGCCTTTAGAGAGCGGAAGAGAAACATCCTTTGCTCAGATCTTAGAGTTCACTTGTTGATCATTCGAATTCATGATGACTATTATGCTTTGGGCTCTTTTCACGTCCTATATTGATCGATATGAAAGTTGTTTCGCCACTCAGCCCGGCACTACACCGGCTACTGCAGGTCTGTTTCATATAATCGATTCTATTTTGTCTTGACTGTTGGTTATATTCTCTCAATATCTTTGTTTTGAGAACAATAGTTTTCCCATTCAGCGTGTCTCACTTGCGCTCAAAACCTCATTGCAATAACACTCGGAAACGGAGTGAAAGAAATGGACGGCGATGCCACTGTGACTACTACCGGTTGTGCGGTACGCACTTTCACATGCCTGGGTCCGAATGCGAATATCGAGGTTTGTGTTAAATGCAGTAAGAGTTATACTATATTTATGATGCGTTTTGTTTAGCAGCTGAAACAAGTTTAGTATATTTCGCGCTTCTTGAATAATTCCTGTTCCCTAACAAAGTATATCTCAGGTGAACGCGGGTAACTTGGGTACAATCATGGACGGAGACGACGGGGCAGTCGATGGATCGGTTATGTTCACTGTCACTTGCAATGCCGCGGGAACTGCATGGGAGAACACGGGAGTTCCAATCACTCAATTGGAATGTGCAACGGGAGCAGTAGTTGCGGATCGTACGTTTTTCCCTCTCTCTCTCTGTTTACCAATGACATAAACATTTATCACTGATGTCGAGTGAACTACTCTTTAATATTATATTTGGAAAAACATATATCATATAATCAAGTTGTATCTCTTGCCTGATTGTCGTTGAAAAAAAATTATAACGAGAGATTGATTTCCATGAAGAGGAGAACCCATTTACAGCTTGCCTCGCATGCGGGGCAAATCTTATCACCGTGACTCAAGTTCTTCCTGGAGCGAAGGTAATGGATGGAGACGTAACCGATGTGACTGGAGCATGTGCTGTGAGAACGTTCACTTGTCAAGGAATGAGTCCAACCATCGAGGTAAACCATTCCTCAACTATTTCAATTATTATACCTTTTCCCATAGGTGAGTGTAAAAATGTGTTAATGGAGGCGTATCATGAACTTGAAATTAAAACCGAGCGGGTCCTGCAACGATATGCCGATGATATCAAGATGCTGGAAAATTGCCAAGATCTTTTGGCGAATTGCCAAGGAGTAGATCAGATTTATTTCGTTGGAAACCACCTGCGGGAACAAACAAAAATCCCTTCCTAGCCAATCAATTGCGGACGAGACAAAGATGACCTTTCACTGATCTACCATCCCTTCCTCAGCGCTGCAGAGAAGATTTGAATTCTTTGCAGCTTTTTCCCTGTGCTTCCCTGATACTTTGAGGCCGAATATCTCGATTTAAATTGGGTCTACAACTTCCAAACTTCGGCATTCTAATATCGTTCTAGATTCCGATCGGATCATGTTCTCAAAAACATCAACTAGTTTTTCATGATACGCCTCCTTTAAGAATACCGGATTTCAAAACTCCTTTTCCGAAGACTTTCCGATATTGAGGTAAAGGCCGAATAGCGACCGCTATTCTAAAAGTCCGACAGTGAAAGCCCGTTGCAAGTTAGCACTAAACACCAGAGTGCCAAATTGGGCTAATGATCACTTAGACTTGCACGCAATTTTCTAAAGCATCGCAGAGGGTTGAAATGAAGTGGACATTTTTATATTATTATTATTCTAGATGTTTCATCCAAATCATTACAGTTGTGAAAAAAGAGCAGTCTCACAAATTGTTGTGATGGCTATCTGTTTGTTGCAGCTCAACGCGGGCGCCACTCAAGTGACAGATGCGGCTGATGGAGCCGCGGATGGTACTGCAACAGTAGTTGCCACGTGCAATGCAGCAGGAACAGCCTGGGAGGTCAATGGAATGGCCATTACTAATGTCGAGTGCACTATTCGTACGTTTTCAATTTCATCACCAAGACTGTATTTCGACAATTTTTTTTCATTTTTTAAAGTTTAAATTTCAGCATGCCAAGTGTGCGCGGCGAATCTGGTAACCTTGACGGAAACTTTCGGTGGTGTTATTCCAACGACGCCAGCGACAATCGATCGAACGGGCGCATGTGCAACATGGCAGATTCAGTGCACGGGAGCGATGAATCCAAGTTTTGATGTATGTCATTGTGTATTATCTATCTCGGGAACGGAAAAATAAAGAGAAGCAGAGATTTAGTGACTTTTAAAGTCATATCTCATCTAACAATCGCATCTCAAATGACCATATAGGGTAACTATTTTTTCGATTGAACGATGCATAATCGAGCGAAGTACATACCGAAATCTATAGATTAAATAGGGAGTTGTGTCCGAGATGCAAAGTGTTTCATGGGATATCGATCATTTAATCGTGCCGATCCCTATGTTTCCATATTTTCAGATCAACGGTGGTCAAGGGATCATTGCCGATCTCGACGATGGGATGGCCGATGGTTTCATCAATATCGATCTGACTTGCAATGCTGCGGGAACAGCCTGGGAAGGATTCGGAGTGGACATCACCGCTTTGGAGTGCTTCCAACAATAAAAACTCAATAGAATAAAGAGCTGCGAATATGTGTTGACATTTACTCACCACAATTCTCAGATGAAAGTGAATTAATAAAAGAATGCCATCAGGCCCACAACTTTATCGGGGATCTTTCGAACTTCATGCGAAAGTGAAAGGAAGAGTTACTTACCGGGAGAAATTGGGTAACTGAGAAGGAGTCTTTCGATCGAGAACAGACATTAATTATTAATGCGACTGACCGGCGACCGTTTTACGAACTTGATCCCATTCAGCTCTTCTTCCTTGTTCTTCTTTAGAAAGTAATACGATCCTTACATTATCATTAGGCTATTTATCGATTCGTCATAATTGGATTCTTCTCGACTTGACGGTTTTTCTGTTGTTTACTTTGATCAATTTCAGAATTTTTGTTATGACGGTACTATTCTATTGTATTCTCCTCTCCACGCTGATTCATCGCTCTGAGAGCTGCTTCGCAACTCCTGCCGTCAGCACACCTTCAATTGCAGGTTCATTGCATCGAATACTGTCCGAGAAGTTAGACACGAGTATTCTTCTCACATGATTATTTGTAAAAGGGGTTAATAGAAGAACGCGTTCATCCTGGTCTCATTTAATCAAGATGCCTGAACAATCAATATTTTAACAGCCTGCAAAACGTGCGCAGATAATCTGATAATGATAAGAATGGACGGCGGAGGAGCGAAGGTTCGTTAACTTTCATTTATTGGATTGATTCTCGCGACATCTTTATCTCCCCGCCAACTACCATCGGAATGTTTCCCTCTGCCAACCACACGAATTTCTTCAAACTCAATCGTTCTTATTTATGAGGAACGACATCAATGGGATTACTAATAGATTTCAACTACTTGTAGAAAATGGAAGACGACACGACGGTGACGACGGGCGCGTGTGCTCTACGCACATTCACATGCAAGGGAATACAAGCGAGTATCGAGATATTCACTGTTAGTTACTTTTTTTGCTTGAGCTCAACGGAACTAGTAGAAAGGAGATTATTGCCCTCAATACGCATTTAATGATGCAAAAATCAATTGTTTTTAATTTTACTTTGAAATAGAATGAAATTCGTTAGGAGCGCCCTTCCAGACAATTTGCACACACGCAATTCATTGCAGGTCGCTGGATCCCAAGGAGCGATTGATGATGGAGGAACAGGCATCGCTACTTTCACTGTGTTATGCAATGCAGTCGGCACGGGATGGGAGGCACTCGGACTGATTGTCACCGCCGTCGAGTGCTCTGCAGTACCTGGTCAATTGTTTCTCTAGTGCGATGCAACGACGAAGAGTGTTAGCTAGCTGTTGTTACACTGAAAGCTTTTTTCATTCATATCTTTTGTTGAGTTTCCAGTCTGTCGAACATGCGATGCGGCGCTTGTGATGAAGACAACAACTGGAGTTGGGGCGATCTTCGACGACCAGACGACTTTCGATACGGGATGCGCCGTGCGCACTTTCACATGCATGGGAACGATGGCCAAAATCACTGTGACATCGGTAATAGCATATCTGAATATCTACGCATGACAAATATTTTGTGCAGGGCGCGGGTATGACCACTGTGCCCGACGGCGGCACGGGTACAGTCACTTATGCGGTGACTTGCAATGCGGACGGAACGGGATGGACCAATGGAGGACAGACGTTGACGGCGATCGAGTGCTCTGTACAACCTGGTCAGTTATTGTTAGCTATCTTTTGTTAACCTTGCACATTGTTTATAAATACAATTTATCTTGTGTATTCAGAGTGCCAGAAATGCGATCCTGCGCTTGTGATGAAGACCACAACTGGAGTTGGGGCGATCTTCGACGACCAGACGACTTTCGATACGGGATGCGCCGTGCGCACTTTCACATGCATGGGAACGATGGCCAAAATCACTGTGACATCGGTAATAGCATATCTGAATATCTACGCATGACAAATATTTTGTGCAGGGCGCGGGTATGACCACTGTGCCCGACGGCGGCACGGGTACAGTCACTTATGCGGTGACTTGCAATGCGGACGGAACGGGATGGACCAATGGAGGACAGACGTTGACGGCGATCGAGTGCTCTGTACAACCTGGTCAGTTATTGTTAGCTATCTTTTGTTAACCTTGCACATTGTTTATAAATACAATTTATCTTGTGTATTCAGAGTGCCAGAAATGCGATCCTGCGCTTGTGATGAAGACCACAACTGGAGTTGGGGCGATCTTCGACGACCAGACGACTTTCGATACGGGATGCGCCGTGCGCACTTTCACATGCATGGGAACGATGGCCAAAATCACTGTGACATCGGTAATAGCATATCTGAATATCTACGCATGACAAATATTTTGTGCAGGGCGCGGGTATGACCACTGTGCCCGACGGCGGCACGGGTACAGTCACTTATGCGGTGACTTGCAATGCGGACGGAACGGGATGGACCAATGGAGGACAGACGTTGACGGCGATCGAGTGCTCTGTACAACCTGGTCAGTTATTGTTAGCTATCTTTTGTTAACCTTGCACATTGTTTATAAATACAATTTATCTTGTGTATTCAGAGTGCCAGAAATGCGATCCTGCGCTTGTGATGAAGACCACAACTGGAGTTGGGGCGATCTTCGACGACCAGACGACTTTCGATACGGGATGCGCCGTGCGCACTTTCACATGCATGGGAACGATGGCCAAAATCACTGTGACATCGGTAATAGCATATCTGAATATCTACGCATGACAAATATTTTGTGCAGGGCGCGGGTATGACCACTGTGCCCGACGGCGGCACGGGTACAGTCACTTATGCGGTGACTTGCAATGCGGACGGAACGGGATGGACCAATGGAGGACAGACGTTGACGGCGATCGAGTGCTCTGTACAACCTGGTCAGTTATTGTTAGCTATCTTTTGTTAACCTTGCACATTGTTTATAAATACAATTTATCTTGTGTATTCAGAGTGCCAGAAATGCGATCCTGCGCTTGTGATGAAGACCACAACTGGAGTTGGGGCGATCTTCGACGACCAGACGACTTTCGATACGGGATGCGCCGTGCGCACTTTCACATGCATGGGAACGATGGCCAAAATCACTGTGACATCGGTAATAGCATATCTGAATATCTACGCATGACAAATATTTTGTGCAGGGCGCGGGTATGACCACTGTGCCCGACGGCGGCACGGGTACAGTCACTTATGCGGTGACTTGCAATGCGGACGGAACGGGATGGACCAATGGAGGACAGACGTTGACGGCGATCGAGTGCTCTGTACAACCTGGTCAGTTATTGTTAGCTATCTTTTGTTAACCTTGCACATTGTTTATAAATACAATTTATCTTGTGTATTCAGAGTGCCAGAAATGCGATCCTGCGCTTGTGATGAAGACCACAACTGGAGTTGGGGCGATCTTCGACGACCAGACGACTTTCGATACGGGATGCGCCGTGCGCACTTTCACATGCATGGGAACGATGGCCAAAATCACTGTGACATCGGTAATAGCATATCTGAATATCTACGCATGACAAATATTTTGTGCAGGGCGCGGGTATGACCACTGTGCCCGACGGCGGCACGGGTACAGTCACTTATGCGGTGACTTGCAATGCGGACGGAACGGGATGGACCAATGGAGGACAGACGTTGACGGCGATCGAGTGCTCTGTACAACCTGGTCAGTTATTGTTAGCTATCTTTTGTTAACCTTGCACATTGTTTATAAATACAATTTATCTTGTGTATTCAGAGTGCCAGAAATGCGATCCTGCGCTTGTGATGAAGACCACAACTGGAGTTGGGGCGATCTTCGACGACCAGACGACTTTCGATACGGGATGCGCCGTGCGCACTTTCACATGCATGGGAACGATGGCCAAAATCACTGTGACATCGGTAATAGCATATCTGAATATCTACGCATGACAAATATTTTGTGCAGGGCGCGGGTATGACCACTGTGCCCGACGGCGGCACGGGTACAGTCACTTATGCGGTGACTTGCAATGCGGACGGAACGGGATGGACCAATGGAGGACAGACGTTGACGGCGATCGAGTGCTCTGTACAACCTGGTCAGTTATTGTTAGCTATCTTTTGTTAACCTTGCACATTGTTTATAAATACAATTTATCTTGTGTATTCAGAGTGCCAGAAATGCGATCCTGCGCTTGTGATGAAGACCACAACTGGAGTTGGGGCGATCTTCGACGACCAGACGACTTTCGATACGGGATGCGCCGTGCGCACTTTCACATGCATGGGAACGATGGCCAAAATCACTGTGACATCGGTAATAGCATATCTGAATATCTACGCATGACAAATATTTTGTGCAGGGCGCGGGTATGACCACTGTGCCCGACGGCGGCACGGGTACAGTCACTTATGCGGTGACTTGCAATGCGGACGGAACGGGATGGACCAATGGAGGACAGACGTTGACGGCGATCGAGTGCTCTGTACAACCTGGTCAGTTATTGTTAGCTATCTTTTGTTAAACTAGCAGCATTTTTCATTCTGAAATACTTCTGCTTGCAGCTTGTACCACGTGTGCGACGAACCTCATCACGGTGGATCCGGCGGACCCGACCGATCCCGGATCGAGGGTATTCCAGAGCTTGAGATAGAGTAGCAAAGATCTATTGAGTTGAGGAAGAGTATTACTAGCCAGCCCGTTGCCTTGATTTTTGTATGATTGAAAAGGGAAATTAATACCTAGGAGATGGACTTGGACACGCCGGGAATGGCGGGCGGCTGCTCGACTAGAACTTTCACGTGCACCGGATCCAATCCCGTGATCGAGGTTCGGTCCTTGATTTTCAAGTTTTTCTTCACTTTTCAGAACCCGAGATCGCTGGGCGGTGGGGGGGGGGGGGTTGTGGTAATATGCCAGACTTACGATAAATAAAAAAATGCTCTGCTTGTCATGATTGCAGATCAACGGCGGTGCTTCGATGGTGACTAATACTGCCACAGCGATGCTAGTTG
Organism: Pristionchus exspectatus; assembly: GCA_911812115.1. Lineage (NCBI taxonomy): Eukaryota > Metazoa > Nematoda > Chromadorea > Rhabditida > Neodiplogasteridae > Pristionchus > Pristionchus exspectatus. The sequence continues at coordinate 14,645,932 of OU461582.1, forward strand.
TCACCTGCAACGCTGCCGGAACGGACTGGGAGAGCAACGGAGCACCCGTGACCGAAGTTTCGTGCAACATTCGTAAGTGAGATCTTCGTAGTCAGAAACATACTAACTCAATTCGTTTTTATGTCATGTGCAACTATCTTGAATCACCGTTCTGAAATACATGGAAATCTGTCAAACATTTTAAAGGCCACTTGAATCAATTCGATAGTTTCAGCGTGCAAGCGGTGTGTGGGAGCGAATATTGAAAGAGATATGGCCTTCTTCGGATCCTCTCCGACAACCGAAGCGACGATTGTACGAACGGGCGCGTGTGCCACGTGGAATCTACAGTGCACAGGACCATCGGAGCAGTCGTGGGATTTACTAACGGAGGTGATTCCACTCAACATATATACCTAAAGCTGGTTAGACCTCAATGTTAAAATATTACGATAGAAAAATAAATGGAAATATGTGCAGCTCGACGGATCGTCTAACTTTGGCGATGCAAACGATGGAGTGACGGATGGCATCGCGAACCTCGCTATGACGTGTGAGCCAACGGGAAAGTTCTGGTCGTTCATGGGCAAGAATATCGTGAAAGCTGTCTGCGGCGCGGGACCTGCGGGGTAGTCCAGCTCTGCAGAGTTATGCAGTTAGGATTTCTATTTCAATGATGCTTGATAAATTGTTGATCCTACATTCGTTCAAGAAATGCTAGTCTCTCACGATATTCAGTGGTTCGCATGCGATAGTGAAAGAAAGGAAGAATTACCGGGTGTGCTAATGGGTGACTGAATGGAGTCTTTAGATCGAGAACAGGCATTAATTATAAATGCGACTGACCGGCGACCGTTTTACGCAACCTAGACCGATCTTCCTCAGTTCGACTTTCATTCTTCCTGTTCATCTTTGAAAGGTATCCCGGTTCTTTCATTTTCACTTAGTACCCATTTGTTCACCGCAATAGTCTAGCCGTCAAGCAGTCTTAACTTGGCGACTTCTGTAATTTAGATAACTTTCTTCGACTTTACGAATGAATTATTTTCTTGAATCATTTTAGACTACAGACTTAATGAGGATCCTAGTGCATTGTATATTGCTCTTTGTGCTCGTCCACAGTTATGAGAGCTGTTTCGCAACTCCTGCCGTCACCACACCGACAACACCAACAGTTGCAGGTGCGTTACGATCATTGTTGTCTCATATTTGCTTTTGATTTTAGGCATTAGCTCATTTGACAGCTGGCCTTACCAGTGGGTCGCACCCAGCGTTGTCTTACGACGTAAAATCGCTCGACGTGGATACACCTTTACTTTTACCTTTATTTGACAGCAAGGGCAAAATAACTGAATTTTCAGAATATACAAATAAATAATTACATTTTTTCCAGCGTGTCTCACTTGCCCACTGGACCTCATCACCATCACAATGGATGGGGACGGTGCGAAGGAAATTGATGGAAGCGACCCCATCACGACTTCTGGTTGTGCAGTGAGACCATTCGCCTGCGTGGGCACTATTGCCAACAATCCCAGCATTGCGGTTAGATTTTCGTATAGTAAAGTAGACACTTATTTTTTAGTGAATGTAGAGACGGGTAAGGTACGTTGCAGCAAAATTTGTGAATGGACAGTTGGTAAGTCAGATCTACAGTAGACTGTAGAAGATTCGGTAGATCACAGATGGTCTACACAAGCTTTGAAGAGACAAAGGGGACAGGTAGTCAATACGAGAGATTCATTCCTATGTGAAAGGAATGATCAGTACTAGGATAATTCTGGGCTAATTGTAAGAGACATGGACGTGTCTAATCAGCAAATTTTATGTCACAAAATGATGAGCTCGATAGATGACCGATACATATTTTGCGTAACTCAGATCAACGGTGGCGATCAGACTTTTCCGGATGACGCTGATGGAAATAAGGACGGAACTGCGAATTTCCCCGTTACTTGTAATGCTGAAGGAACTGCGTGGCAGTACTTGGGCCTGCCCGGGCAAAAAGTTTCTGTCACACAATTGGAATGCTTTACGTTGCTAAATTAGGGAATGTGATTGTTTATGTTTTATAAAATTATTGTGTGAGTATTTCTTGTTGCTTTTATTGTCATCAAACAATAATCGTGATAGTTTCCTCACATTATTCTTTGATTTTCTATATCTATTACATGAACTTGATCCATGCAACTCAATCAAATGCAATCCAAGTAATGCAAATTTGATCACAAATGTGAATTATTCAACCGATATTCCAATAAATATAAATTGTAACGTAGTAAATGTTACGCATGTGTGACAACTGTTTCTTTCGGAACTAGGTGAAGAGCGTTATGAGGCAATTCAAAACAAAATTAGGGTGAATCAAACTAAGCACACACATTTGTCTGTTACATTGATCTAGGAATCAAAATACCTCTTTGGGTCTTTCTCAATCACTTAAAAACTTTCTTCTGTTTTATGCAACATGCCTCAATACACCGCATTATCGCAATGAGATTGTTCGACGAAGTTTGCATTCAAAAAGAGCGTGCTCAATGGATATTTTCCATCTATCACAATGTCATATTTGTATTTTCGGTTCTCTTTGCTTCTCTAAGCAACTAATCTCACTGCTGCTTTCCTACTAGAGAGTGAGTTAAGCTAACCCACCTTTCCTCAAGTACTTTGATCTAGGGTCCATCAGAGATGTTTAGGTTGATCATTCACTTTCACTTGAAAACTTCCTTCTTTATTCAGGCATTTAAGCACTAAGCTTTCAAAGATGTACTCAAGGCCCTTAAACGGCTATTATCGTCCTCTTGAAAGTTCCAAAGAGGGAATGCTCAATGAATGACTCCCCATCCATCATAATGACTCCCTTTGCAATTTCGGCCCTGTTCGCTGCACTAATCGACCGTTCTGGCAGCTGTATTGCTACTACTCCAGTCACTACTCCCGCTGTGGCAGGTCCGTTGCACTTTCCCTTAAGGCCAGTCATAACTTTCACTTTCTCCGATTCGATAAGTATTATTGACCCTGGCGATTTATACTCAGGGAAGTGAACTTCTGTGGCTGTAAGTGAAAGTGTGATGTGAAATTCAGCGTGTCTCGGTTGTGCCGCCAATCTGATCACAATCACAACTAATGCAAATGGAGCGAAGGCGATGGACGGAGATGTAACTGACACAACGGGAACTTGTGAGATGAGGACATTCACTTGCTTAGGAGCGAACAATCCGAATATAGATGTAGGTTAAAACTCTATGATTCTGAATCTGCAGTTGGTAAGAAACGATAGATTATCAGATCAACAACGGAATGACAATTATAAATGACGCTGACGACGGGGCGACGGATGGATCGACAATGTTTACTGTCACTTGCAATGCGGCTGGGACTGCATGGGAGAACAATGGAGTGACCGTTTCGCAAGTGGAGTGCGCAGTAGAGATTCGTAAGTTGTGCTTCACTTTCGCTTTTCCTTTGGTAACCTAAAATTTCTCCAGCATGTCTCATGTGTGCCGCCAATCTGATTACAATCACTACTGCCGGCAATGGAGCGAAAGCGATGGATGGAGATGTCACTGATACCACTGGTACTTGTGCAGTGAGAGCGTTCACTTGCCTGGGTACTGTCGCTAACATGCCAAACATCGAGGTGAGTTTTCTTTACTCTTTTGTTCATTCTAATCAATATTAAAACCATTCTTCAGTTGAATAACGGACAAGGAGTGATCACTGACGGTTCTGATGGGGCAGTAGATGGATCGACCATGCTTATTCTCACTTGCAATGCGGCCGGAACTGCATGGGAAAGCAATGGAGTGGCGATCACACAAGTGGAATGCGCCGTGACACCACGTACGTTTTTTTCATCTCGAAACACACTTGAACAGTGCAAGACTCCACTCGATCTGGCGATATGTCCTGAACAAGGTCAATTAGGAGGGGAACTTATGAAAGAGACCGCACGTTTCAGAATGTCTCATGTGCGCTGCGAATCTCATCATGGTGACGACAGTCGGTGCTGGAGCGAAGGCAATGGATGGTGATGTCACCGATACGACGGGAGTTTGTGCAGTGAGGACGTTCACCTGTCTGGGAACCAGTCCGAATATTGAGGTGTGAAACGCGTAACTTGGAAAATTGTACGGCTAAAAATCAATAATTGTTTCTCAGAATAACAATGGAGTGATCATGGATGGAGACGATGGAATAGTTGATGGGATGACGACACTTGTAGTTACTTGTAATGCTGCGGGAACTGCATGGGAAAGCAATGGAGTCCCAATCACCAATGTGGAATGCATTATTCGTGAGAATTGCGTGGCTTCTTCTGAAAATGCAATTGTGAGTTGTAAAAAATGATTGCAACTGTTTAGCGTGTAAAACATGTGCTGCTAATCTGATCACTGTCGCAACTGGTGGAAACGGAGCGAAGCCAATGGATGGGGATGTTACAGTTACCACAGGAGCTTGCGCAGTGAGAACGTTCACGTGTATGGGCACTAATCCTACAATTGAGGTTTGCATTTATTGATGATTTTGAAAATAATTGGAATTGAATTGACACGAAAGTTGCAGAACAATAACGGTGTAATCACCGATGGAGACAATGGAGCAGTTGACGGAACGACGACTTTCGCAGTCACTTGCAATGCGGCTGGAACTGCATGGGAAAGCAATGGAGTACCGATCACACAAGTGCAGTGCACTATTCGTAAGAAATTCATTTTTATTATACACAGCATTCTGACCCCCATTGTTCTCTCCAGAAAAGGGTGAACAAGGGGATCAACTTTTGAATTTTCCCGCCACACCGTAATCGGACTGCAAAAATTCAAAATGAGCGGGGAGAGCGGCCGCTTCCTCCGCCCAGGCCTTGTAGTTCGATTCATGCAAAGTGCTCAAGTACATATGTAAAGATCTCCCCCTTCTCTGTCGGAGAAGAATGCTGTGTATAATGATCCACCACGGTTGTTTTCCAGCCTGTAAAACGTGTGCGGCCAATCTGATAACAGTTGTAACTGCTGGAAACGGAGCGAAGCCAATGGATGGGGATGCAACAGTAACAACGGGAGCTTGTGCTGTGAGGACGTTCACATGCATGGGCAGCAACCCAACGATTGAGGTTCGCATTTATTTATGATTTTGAAAAAAAGTGGAATCGAACTGATCCTAAAATTGCAGAACAATAACGGTGTAATCACCGATGGAGACAATGGAGCAGTTGACGGAACGACGACTTTTGCAGTTACTTGCAATGCAGCTGGAACTGCATGGGAAAGCAATGGAGTACCGATCACACAAGTGCAGTGCACTATTCGTGAGCTAACCTGCCTTGTTATTTGAGCCACCATAAGAAAACTTTCCAGCTTGTAAAACGTGTGCTGCCAATCTAATCGCCGTAACTACTGCTCTTCCGGGAGCAAAAGCAATGGACGGAGATGTCACTGTATCGACAGGCGCTTGTTCCGTGAGAACATTTACCTGTCTCGGAACAAATCCGACGATCGAGGTAACACTTCTGATATTCCCTGAAACACGCTTGCCTCCTCGCAGAACAATAACGTCGCAATAATGGACGGTGATGACGGTGTGGTTGACGGAATGACAACATTCGCTGTCACTTGCAATGCAGCTGGAACTGCCTGGGAGAGCAATGGAGTCCCGATTACGAGTGTGGAATGCGTTCTTCGTAAGTTCCCACTTTAATAAATATAATACACGAAAAGACTCTCATTGTGCTTAGGATGCCAAATTTGTCCTTGTCAGCTTGTAAAACATGCGCTGCCAATCTGATCACTATTACAATGGCTGGATTCGGAGCGAAGCCATTCGATGGAGACACGACAGTCTCTACGGGAGCATGCGCTGTGAGGACGTTCACGTGCACCGGTGCGAATATGCCCAATATCGAGGTACATGATACATTTATTTTCTCGAAATCTATCGGCTAAAAAAATATTTATCTTCGCAAACAAGCCACTGTAAAAAACCTAATAGCTTTTCCTTTACCTATCGATCGACCTCTCCAATTTTCAGATCAACAATGGTTTCGGTGTTATCGAAGACATTGACGACGGAATGGTCGATGGAGTAGCCACATTCTCCGTCACTTGCAGTGCTGATGGAACGGCATGGGAGAGCAATGGAGTTACTGTCACACAACTCGAATGTTCGTCCATTCCCCGTAAGTTGCTTGACAATGACTATTAATGTTGTGGTACGTGGAGATAAAATCTATTTAATTCAGCATGTCAATTATGCGCGGCAAATCTGATCACTGTCACTGCAACGCTGCCCGGATCGAAGGCGATGAATGGAGATGTAACCGTTAACACAGGCGCATGTGCAGTGAGAACGTTCACGTGCGCTGGAGCCGTTGGAGCTACGATTGAGGTGTTTCTTCGTTAATTCATTCTTTTATTTCGAAGAAAAGGATAAACCGAGTAAAACTAAATATTATGAAGATCAATGGTGGGGCGACTCAAAGAGGAGATGGAGACGACGGAGCGGCTGATGGAACTTCCACTCTCGTAGCAACGTGCAATGCAGCAGGAACAGCCTGGGAGGTCAATGGAATGGCCGTTACCAATGTCGAGTGCACTATTCGTGAGCAATATTCCCATTACATAAGCGTGTATCTCTATTCCAGCCTGTCTAAATTGCGCCCCGGGTCTCATCACATTGACGACGAATGGAGCCGGATCGAAACCATTCAATGGAGACACGACTACCACAGTCAGTGGATGTGCTGTGAGAACGTTCACATGTCAAGGCAATGCTGCATCCATTGAGGTTATCTTTTTCAACACGATTTTCCATTTTTCGAATATCTCTAGAAGCCTATATGAGGCCGTTTGTGTAAGAATCGAGCAATGTCCGGCACAGTTCAAAAATTTCGTTTCTCTGAAATTCCATGATTCTAGGTTTTCGAGGGCGCTGATGACGATGGGCACGGATATTTTTCATATTGGTCCCCCGTGGGATCCAGAAGACGTCGCGTCGAAATCGGTTTTTGTGCAATTTCTCGACAATCGAAATCGATAAAATCAAGCCAATATGGTACCCGGGGTAGTTTTTGATGCTGATTTCACCTGTATGCTTCATTTTGCATAATTTTCATAAATAAATTTTAAAAGTGAAACTTTCCTTAGAGGCCCATGCAAGTTTAGCAACCTTCAGAGATCGGACCGGCTTGACGAGAGGAATGCACCCTCAAATTTTCAGCCAATATAAGCGTCACACCTCCGAGAGAATCAACTTATGAGGCCGTTCGCGAAAGAATCGGACAGATCAGAAGATATTTGGCACAGTCAAAAAAGTTCGATTCTCTGTAACTCTGGGGATTAAGGTTTTTGAGGGTGCTGATGACGATGGGCATATTCATTTTTCATGTTGAGCCGTCGTTGGCTCCAGATGACGTGTCGTCGAAATCAGTTTTTCTCGCTTTTCTTCGTTCCAAAAATTGCTAATTTTAAGCGAGTATGGAAGCCTAGGTGAAATCGCATGCCGAACACTCCTGTCTATTTCATTTTTCATAATTTTCATTTATAATTTTATAATGAGGATGTCCTCGTAGAGTGGAAAGAATCGAGGGAGAGTAGGATATATCGGACCGGAATTCTGTAAGGATTCCAAAAATATTTTTTTCATATTTTTCTTGCGTTCACCTAAGGTTTTATGCAAATTATAGTGAAGCGGCTTGTAAGTAAATTGTGCCATCCTTCCACCTGTTTAGCCCGTGATCTACTCCGTTCGGAGGCTGTAAACAGTTGAGTCTCTCCGTCCCATCGATCCCTTCCCATCAAAGGCGAGAGATAAGGAGGAAGGAGGAGAGGGCAGACGGCGGCCACTAGGAGGAGGGGAAGAGATCGATCGGAAGGAGAGACTCACCTGTTTACAGCCTCCGAATGGGGTAGATCACGGGCTAAACAGGGTGGAAGGATGTCACAATTTACTTACAAGCCGCTTCACTATAATTTTCATAAAACCTTAGGTGAACGCAAGAAAAATATGAAAAAATATTTTTGGAATCCTTACAGAATGCCGGTCCGATCTATCCTACTCTCCCTCGATTCTTTCCACTCTACGAGGAATTCCTCATTATAAAATTATTAATTAAAATTATGAAAAATGAAATAGACAGGAGTGTTTGGCATGTGATTTCACCTAGGCTACCATACTCGCTTAAAATTAGCAATTTTTGGAAAGAAGAAAATCGAGAAAAACTGATTTCGACGACACGTCATCTGGAGCCAACGACGGCTCAACATGAAAAATGAATATGCCCATCGTCATCAGCGCCCTCGAAAACCTTAATCCCCAGAGTTACAGAGAATCGAACTTTTTTGACTGTGCCAACACTTGTTCGATTCTTCCGCGAACGGCCTCTTATAGTGTTGACGGTTTGTAAGTAAATCGTGCGATCCTTCCACTTGTTGACTTCCGATCATTGATCTACTCGAGTCTCTCTACTTTGACCTCTTCCCAGTCTCTGCGCTCTCTCGATTCCCCATGCTCTCTCGCCTTCCTCGAGAAGGAGACTCCGATCGATAAGAGGAAGGAAGTAAACAGGGAAAGGGTTGTCAAATTTACTTACAAGCCGTCAACACTATAAGTTGATTCTCTCGGAGGTGTGACGCTTATATTGGCTGAAAATTTCAGGGTGCATCCCTCTCGTCAAGCCGGTCCGATCTATGCAGGTTGCTAAACTTGCATGGGTCTCTAAGGAAAGTTTCATTTTCAAAACTTGTTCATGAAAATTTTGCAAAATGAAGTATACAGGTGAAATCAGCATCAAAAACTACCCAGGGTACCATATTGGCTTAATTTTAGCGATTTCGATAGTCGAGAAATTCCACAAAAACCGATTTCGACGCGACGTCATCTGGAGCCCACGGGGGACCAATATGAAAAGTAACCATGCCCATCGTCATCAGCACCCTCGAGAACCTAGAATCCTGGAGTTTCAGAGAATCGAAATTTTTGAGCTGTGCCAGACCTATCCAGCTTTGCTCGATTCTTACACAAACGGCTTCATATCGCTGCAGAGAACTGTATTTTTCCAGAATACTACAGATGATTGAGAAGGAATGAGTGATAATTCAGATCGATGGCGGTGTCGGAGTCATTGACGATGGTAACGATGGAATGGTCGATGGAACAGCCACGATGGCCGTCACGTGCAGTCCCGATGGAACTGCATGGCAGTATTTTGGATTTCCTGTCGCCCAATTAGAGTGCTCTGCATTGCCTGGAGGGTGATGCTTCATTTTAATTTGTCAAAGCAATGCGCAATTTATCATTTCATCTTCCTCACGAGTCCAAGAGCTGCAATAATGTTTGATAAACAATGCCAACGTGTTTTCGACTCGTTAGCTTGAATCATCACCGTCTAGTGAATGAAATAATACCAGCCATTGCAGATTTCACCATTAGAATTTTATTGTTGCAAATTTATCAGTTGTGTTTTATGTAATAGTGTACTAGAGATCAATAATCACAACTCGTCATTGTCGTACTTGGAATTTCAGAAATTGAAAAACCTCGTTTGATTTTGAAAGTGTAATGCATGAAATCAAAAATGAAATACTAAAGCTGGACTAAATGGTGAATTGCAATAATGAAACTGATGATTTAGTATGTTCCTCTGAATTCTTAGTAGTAGGTCTCCCTCTCGACCCATCCTCCGGGATAGCGACGGATGAGATAACGACGAACTTCGTCGTAGATGAAGATGAGAATGGAGAAGGGAAGTCCCGGGAACCACCACGAGAAACGGAGACCGTACATTCTGACAACATTCAAATTACCCAATAAAAATACATATTCATTGCTATTGGTCACAATAAATTAAAGTCTGCCTGAAAAAAAATATCAAATCGATTAAACTGACTTGAGTCCATTGTCGAGTCCAGGACAATAGCACATGAAGGCAGCGAGAATTGTCTCGAAGACAAGACCGAAGTTGAGCGTCCAGTTGGACATTCCTGCAATGCACACGTGTTGTGGAATATTCTCCTAGAAGGTCAGCAAACCTTGCTGAACGATGGAGTTTCTTCTCGTCTTTGAGATGATCAAATCCGCCCATTGCACAACGACAATGGTGACGAAATAGGCAGTCTGACACGTGTACTCGAGAATCTTACGGTTAGCGTACGTCTGAAATGATAATGATGATCTACCGTAATCATCTTTCTCTATCACTCACCCATTCCTGTCCATAAGAATCGGCGACATTATTGTATGCGCGCGAGTCCCACTGAGCTCTCAGCTGATACAGATCCTTCGGCCAGAAACCATTGTCCGCCATAATCCAGAAGTACGTAAAGAATCCGGCCGACGCCTGAAATTGAAATCTTTAGTCTGCGATAATTGACTACCGTATACCTGAATCATTCCGATCTGACCATACGCGAGTGAGATGAGACGTTCGTTGACCAGCTTGTCATGAAGTGGATCACGAGGCTTACGCTTCATGATGTCAGACTCAGCCTCCTCGTAAGCGAGGGAAATAGCGGGAACCTCAAGTAATCTGGATTACGGTAGAAGTAGGATAACTACAGTACCATGTCCGTTCCGAGATCGATGCAGAGAATGGTTACGGTACCGAGGGGAAGGGGAATTCCGAAGACAATATGAACAAGGAAGGGAGAGATCTAAAAGAAAGTTATGTGTTTCGTTACCCTTTATTTACCTCACCTCGGGAATGTTTGAGGTCAGAGTGTAGGCAATTGACTTCTTGAGGTTATCGAAGATCAATCTACCCTCTTCCACACCAACGACGATAGAGGCGAAGTTATCGTCGAGAAGAATCATATCAGCAGCCTGCTTCGAGACGTCCGATCCTGAATGGAAGATTCGAGATCATACGGTAGAATGAATGGTATAACTGACCAGCGATTCCCATGGCAACTCCAATATCGGCTCTCTTTAGGGCGGGTGAATCATTCACTCCATCACCAGTTACTGCCACAATCTGAGGGGATGGTCATGGATCGATTAATCGATCGACTACCGTACCTGACCCTGCTTCTGGAATCCCTCGACAATCATTAGTTTCTGCTGTGGGGAAGTACGGGCGAAGACGATCTCAGAGTGATAACGGATGATCTGAATTGATTCATTGATTACGGTAGAAGATAGGTATGAACTCACATCAGCCAACTGATCCTCTGACATTTCTCTCAGATCGGATCCGTGGATAACAGCTGCCTTGGCGTCACGAGGATTGACCTGCAATCATGATGATCGACTACTCAATGATCGACAATGTAATCTCTCGCACCTGTTCCACGGGAATTCCTCTGCGGATAGCGATGTCCTCGACAGTCTCAGTGCCCTCCGAGATAATTCCAACGGACTTGGCAATTGCCTTGGCGGTGATTGGATGATCTCCCGTGACCATTACTACCTGCAATTCAATATTGTTAGTTCTCGATAACTCCCCATATGTTACCGTACCTTGATTCCGGCGGATCTGCACTTGGCCACAGCATCGGGTACTGCTGCACGAGGAGGATCGATCATAGACATGAGACCAACGAAGCGAAGACCGTCAATCGGGAAGTTGACCTCCTCAGTCTCGAACTTGAATCCCTTTGGGAATTGATCCTTAGGGAGGACAAAATCGCAGAATCCGAGTACTCTTTCGCCCATTCCTCCCAATTCCAAATATGCAGCCTCGAAATCGGCCTTGTGCTTCTCTGTCATTTCCTCTTCATTTCCATTGAGAAGGATAGTAGTGCATCTCTCGAGGATTCTCTCTGGTGCTCCCTTCATCACGAGAAGATACTCATCCAGACCGGGAAGGTCGTGGATGGACACCTGCATACCACTTTATTAACTTCTCTTGTATGATCGATCAAGAACCAGAAAAGAGCAAGAAAATATTCACATACCTGATACTTGTTAGTTGAGTTGAAAGGTATCTCAGCGATCTTGGGATTCTGCACTCTGTACTTGGACACCTCTCCAATGGCCAATTCAGTGAACTTAAGCAAGGCGATCTCCGACGCATCTCCAGTACATTCCTTCCTGAAAACATTGAGATACTTCCAGAATCTTTATTCGTATGACTCACTTGAGAATGGGAACGGCATCCTGTCCATTCTTGAATTCTGCTCTATTACAAAGGGCAGCCACTCGAGCGAGCATTCCTCTCGTTCCATTCAATCCCTTGGACGAGTTTCCTCCTCCCGTTCCTGCCGATTGATTCTCTGTCGTGTCACACTCTTCGATGTTCTTATCGTACCTGCAATGCGATATAATCGACATGGAAATAATTATCTTCTCGATAGATTTTTTTGGTGAATTATCCCATTCCCTTGCCATTCCCCGTAGGTCATAAACGATAAAAACACATTCAAAAGACGAAATTGCTGACCACATGTGGGCAACGGTCATTCTGTTCTGCGTGAGTGTTCCCGTCTTATCGGAACAGATGGTGGAAGTGGATCCAAGTGTCTCCACTGCCTCGAGGTTCTTCACCAGACAATTCTTGGAGGCCATTCTCTTGGCAGTCAGAGTGAGACAGACAGTGACTGTTGCGATCAAACCCTCCGGAACGTTGGCAACGATGATACCTGAGCATTTGTATCGTAAATTGGATTTTGCCATTCCGGTTTAGTGATTGGGAAGATTAGCAGATGTCTCACCAATCAAGAAGACGACAGCAGTTAGCCAATGATATCCAAGGGCGAAAGCAACGATGAAGAATGAGACTCCGAGTACGACGGCCACACTTGTGATGATGTGGATGAAGTGTTCAATCTCCCTTGCAATCGGCGTCATTCCAGTGTCGAGACCAGATGCGAGATGAGCAATGCGACCCATTACCGTGTTGTCGCCAGTGTAGATCACCTGATGGAATAATGCCATTTTTCTTGCCTCGTATTGTACCTGTCTAACCGTTTATCAACGTTCCTTTTGGAATGATTAAAACGCTTTGATACTAGAGTCAGCTTTAAATGTTTAGGGGACAATGTGGTCTCCAAATCGACAGCAAGCTCCATTATTTGCTCACCATTCCCTTGCAAGTTCCCTCGACAGCATTGGTGGAGAAGAAAGCGACGTTGCGTGTCTCCAGCGGGTTCTCATTCGTACATTCGGCATTGCGAGACTGCGGCTCCGATTCTCCCGTCAGAGACGAGTTGTCAACCTGCAGTTATCGATTGTAGCCTACCGTTATCATCTAACTACCGTACCTTGAATCCGAATGCCGAGATGACTCGAATGTCAGCGGGCACTCGATCTCCTCCCTTCACTTCCACGATATCTCCCACAACCAACTCCTCACATCGAATCTGTTGCTTCTGCCCGTCACGGTGTACCGTAGCGAACTGAAAGAGAGGAAGATACGGTAGTCGATCGACAACTGACTTACAGTGGGAACCATGTTCTTGAACGAGTCCATGATCTTGGATGATTTGCTCTCCTGATAGTACTGGAAGCAACCAGTAATGATGACGACGGTCATGAGTACGATTCCGAGGTACAACTGCAAGGGAGGATACGGTAGTCCGACGGATCATTCGTCGTGTCACTCACATTATCCTTCGATGGGTACTCAACGGTGAAGTAGTCCACGGAGTAGGCAATGTAACAGAGAACAGCTCCGACCCAGAGAAGAAGGGCAAAACCTCCGAAGAGATTCTTGCAGAATTTGATCCATTCGGGGGTTGTCTTAGGAGGAGAAAGAGCATTGGGACCATCACGAGCGAGGAATTCCGCTGCCTTTGCACGAGTCAGACCCTCAAATATAATTATGATTTTAGGCATGTTTTCCAATCGTCCTTTAACTTTTTTTGAGTGCATTGAAAATCAGAGTGTAATTTGCCCTTTCGCTCCAATTGATTCTAACCGCTTTTACAGCTCTGAATTTCTCAATTTTGTGTGAGTAGCGTGAGTCATTGTGTGGTAGTCTCCGTCCGCACAACGTCATTGCTCTCCCTCTTCTTCTTCCCCTCAACCATCTGGTAGCAACCTCACTCTCCCCTTAGTACATCCTACCCATCCCTCTCTCATCTTTCTGCCAGTTTGTCCTCCCGTCCCTTGTTCCCCCATCGCCCAAATGCATACGTACTAAGAGTTGGGAAGAAAGGGCCTAGAGAGGGGGGAGTTGATCTTTTCGTTTCCCCTCCGCTTTCCTCTTTCTCTTCCGCGCTTTCAGTCTGTCTACGTAGGCAGAAGCTAAGGGGCGCGCGATAGAGGGGAAGAAGGGAGAGAGAACGAACGATGAGAGAGGAAAGAAGGAGAAAAGATATCGGAAATGTCCTCAAACCCCATCGTCTTCTCAATTTCAGATGGGGGAATTTCTCTAGAGAGATGGGATAGATATATGCTCACGTCATACCCCAATAATTCAAAAGACTATCAAACAATGGAGATTAGAGAAATAGAGGGAAACCCGTCTTGCATCAGTGACTTCACCTCTTAGAATTTGCTAAGGAACTATAATCTGTGTGCTTGCTCTCTCAAGATGCCGTGCAGTGACGCACTTCTATGATCCCCTCGATCCCTTGCGTGTAGACTGGGAGAGGTAATCGACGAGACTTTCATTGTTCTTTTCCCCCGATGTTTTATCTCTCAAAAATCGCGCTCTATGCCTCGTCAAAAGTGTTCTCTTACTCATCATAGAAGCGTTGGAAATAATTTTAAAATCAATTATACCGTGTCGACGTTCGTGGAGAGACGAGCGGCCAATTCATGCATCGGAATCTGGTGCTCGTCCATTTTGACCTACAATTAATTAACATATAGTTTCATAAAAGTAGACGTTCGAATGAAATCAGATGAAATGAACCGACCTCTTGCTTGAGGTCATTGAGATCGTTTCCTTTCTTGGCCTTCCCCATGATTGGGAACGGAGACGGTTCGACTACCCTGAAAGATATGAAGATATCGGGGAAAGAGAGGAAATATGTGTAGGCAGGGAAAGGACGAGTGGAGAGAAGAAGAAGAAGAAGTCCATTGAGAGTGGAGAAGAGGGAGAAGTGGGCGGAGTCTTGTGAAAGGGAGAAAGAGGAGAAGAAAGAAGGGGAAATGTTTCGCCCCGTTTACATTGTGAAACGGAAGAAGTCACAATGAAGCCAATGTGATTCATTCTTACTGCGACAATCAGTGAGCCATTCAAAAAGGAGAACGCTCTATAAAAAATAACAGTTAATTCTGCTTTATTACATTAGTGAAAGATTGGACTTCCGTAACATTTGGAACCCAATTTTTGAGAAATTTAAGGATTGCATTGCGATAAGTTGTCGTTATCGACAATAAAATAGCATTGTGGAATAAGGAGTGAAAATGAATGATTTTCAACATCATGAAGCAGGATTCTGCAGGAGGATGCATAAGTCGAAAGCCGATCAAAATTAATAATACCAAAATGGAAAAGTTCTGGTAAGGCGATATCAAGGAAATTAACGAATGTAGGAACAACGATGAGTGTGAAAGGAACGTCAATCTGAGAGGAGATCGATCAAAAGGTTTAACCGAAGAACATAAATCCTGGTCGAAAAAACAGTCAGTGATTTTCGTATTATCTGAACACTCCTTTCACTTTGCGTTCCTGACTGAAAAAAAATCGAAATCTCAAAAAATGAGTTGATCCGATACCTCGTTGTTGAGGACATAAATCATATGCGCGAAAAGTATGCAAAATATACTTGGAGCACAGAATAATATCAAAAACAAATAGTGCCAATTATGGATGTAACCGTAATAAAAACTAAAAGCAATTACGCCCTGCACGAAATATTGAAATTTCACAGACTTTCGTTCGAAATGATAGCTGAAGTTTCTAGCGCGGACCCATTCCGAATTGTTCTTGATGGTCAATATTATTATTTGAACTGAAGAAAAATATAAAAAAGGGAAAAGAGTGATTGTCAGTGGTGCACAATTGAAGAATATTATAAGACCAAATCGTATCACACTCATTGTTCTCTGACTTTGTTTTGTGTCTTGAAATGACCGGCACGACGTATTTTTCGAATTTGAATGTATTTGAGTTGACGAGAATTGCCTGGTGGCGATAGAGACAACACATCTCAACTGATATCCCGATGTTAGCCAACAAAAACACCACCACGCCCTGTGCATTCCATAAAATCATTGGCCACAATTCTGTTCAATGCAGCAAATGCGACATAAATGTTATAATAATAATTGAGTACACAATAATAATTGAGCTGAGCATCAAAGGAAACACCTGTTAGGTTATCATATTAAAATTGTTTTTGATAAACACGTTTGGTAAACGCGCATTGGATTTCGATTATCCACATTGTGACGGTTATCATTGTGACGGTAAACGATTATCCACATTCCACAGCGCGATGAATATCTCGTGAAATTCGCGATGAATATCTCGTGTTCTCTTTCGACCCTCTAATTGATGTATTCATTGAATCATTTAGATTCCGAATACATCCATTCTCAGATCTATTCGAGCGTACAACCAGGAATTTTTGTGCAATCATCAGGCTTCAATCAAATAAATGCAGTGAGGAAATACTGTTTTCTTTAAGACTTTAGAAGTGAGAATTTCGATGAGCACTTCCAATTGTTCCTTGGAGAAGTTCGATGCGAGGCACTTGAAGAACTTCATCGTTTCCACACTTAGGAGATGGGAGGAACGACTATTCAACACGACTATTGACGTTATAAACGCAGTCAATCGTCCTATCGGGAATAGGTGGTGGATACGAGACTCTTGTGATTTTATAGTAGAGAATTACGTCTCCTGACGATTCGCTGATGAAGGATGTTCAGTGGTATAGAATGGACTAAATGAGTCGAGGATAGGAGAGCTTTGTTATTTGCTCATCTTCGAGTTTGAGGTAATTTGACAATGAGACTCCTTTCTCGAATTGGTGAAACATTGATTTGCACCCCTTCATGGATGTTTACAGAGAGCAACGGTTCTGTAATACGCAATAATTACAACATCTATTTTTTTCTTATTATTTTATTTTAGTTTAGAGCAATGGAGCAAGTAAGTACTTATCGGCTGATTTGTAGAATTTAATTGCTACAGCAACTGGCTCATGAAATGTCGTGCTGTCTAGTCAAGCATCAAATAACTGATACTGGTGTAACTGCGGTGACAAAGCAGAGAAACAGGTCCAAAAATGTTATTACCCGGTTTTTTTTATTTAGCACCAATGGCCCATGTAAAAATGTGTTGTACTCAAAGAGGATCAAGAATTCAGAAACACTAAATATCGTATATTGATCAAGAATTGTCAATGGTGAATAGTTTTAAAGAGTATGTTCAATATTATTTCGAGGGAAGTCACGTACAACTGACACGTGATAATGCTAACAAGTAAGTAGAACGTGTTACACTTGTCAATGAAATTATTTTGCATGCGAATATCTGGTCTTAAAGAAGGAGTAAACTCAATATTTTCGGGGGGTACCTGACGTCATTAGTCGATAGTTTCCGTAAACCACGCTCCGAATTTGAAAATTCTCTAGCTCAACTTTGAACTGAGTTACACGCGCGCAAAGTTTCTACAGGGCACAGGCAAAATCAAGATGCGCGGTGCAAAGGGAAGGGGTCTAGGTCAAGACGCAGAGGAGATGGGAAGAGACGGGAGAGGAGCGAAAAACTCTCGCGTCTGTCACTCTCACTCTCCTACAGTACTTCCCCCTGATTGCACAGGGAAGTGCTTCCCCGAATTTGGAGTTTACGCCTTCTTTAAGAACCTCATGATCCCGTATAGATAAGACGACGTGTCGATCATTCATCGTCATTCGAATGAAGACGAGACTACGTTAGACGTCGCAATCCTGCAAGCAATGATCGATAAACATCGCGGATCCTCAAAATTTCACTCAAAACCAACCGAATCTTTCTTTGTCGAAAACGCATCGGAATCATTGTAGAACTGATCGAATGGGCAAAAATCGGAGTCGTCGGGACAGACGTTAATGAGGCTAGTGATCGGACGGGCATTTGATGTGCAGTTGTCAATGTAGAGGAACTGAAAATGCAATGGTTGGCATTCAAGATGGAGGCACTGGAGGAAACTCACTCTTACGAAGTACTCTCCGTCCTTCAGCCACAGTTCACAAATGACTGTGGCTGCATACTGGGCGATATCCACTCCCATCACTGCTTGTTTGGCTCCCAGTGTGTGCAGTAGAGCAGTCACTGTGTGGTCGTGCTGCAATATTCAACTATTTTACGAAAATAAAATGAATACGCACCCCCGAATATCCGTGGTACTTGACCGCTCCCTTGCCCTTCACTGCATTATTCAGATTCGATCGCCAATCGTGCAGTAGAAATCCTCCTTTGAGTTTGATCAGTTTATCGTCCTGAGGCAGGCCGAAACCAGCTGCAATCAATTATAAATAGTTCATGGACATTGGATATTCTCTTACCAATTCCATCGAGGAAGTCGTGTCCGTCCCAATACGCTTGTAGGAGTTGATTGTAGATGTCATCTGTGATCCATTCAGGCAACGTCAGATTGAAATCTTCTCGCTAAAATTCTGAATGAACAACGATAAAATGAGTGAATTTAACCTCGACGCGCAGAGTAGTCGCCCAATCTTTGATCGTTTGGTACGTGACCTCGACGGTTTCTTCACCTCCCTTTGTATGCAGCAGTGAGAAAAGATTCTGAAAGGGCCATTATGAAAAACTACTTGAAAAACTAAAACTCAAAAATAAATACGAGGTATGG
Organism: Pristionchus exspectatus; assembly: GCA_911812115.1. Lineage (NCBI taxonomy): Eukaryota > Metazoa > Nematoda > Chromadorea > Rhabditida > Neodiplogasteridae > Pristionchus > Pristionchus exspectatus. The sequence goes on from OU461582.1 coordinate 14,664,594, forward strand.
TTTGAGGGTAAAGTACTAGCCCAATTGGCGGCAAGGAAGTCCTGGAACTTGGGCGTATCTTCTCTCGTTTTCTGCATTACATCTGCTGCAGGGCAGTAGATTTCCATCTCCTGAAATATTGTATTGTACAATAACAATTTCCTAATGTTTTATTACTTCTGATCCCTTATTGAATCACTCTTATCCTATCTTCTTACCCTGTCTTCCTTCTTTGGTGTCGTGTGAATGGGAACGGGATACCATCCGGTCGGCCAGCTGGGTACAGACGTCAACGAGAGTGGAGAATCTGTGAATAATCCCCCACGGTTCTCCATGATCATTTTGAATGATGCGGTGACTATGCATTTGCTTTTATTAGCTTATGGAAAGGTAGAAAGAATAATGTGACCTACTTGACGATTGCTGTTATTATTTTAATTTTAAAAAATAAAATTATAATGTTTACCTGAGTATAATCCAGCCATCATGGCCATTCCCGACTGCACACATCTGTTAGCGTCAGCCGATTGGATTGTAATCTACACATCGAATTATCTATTGGAAAATTTGAGTTTCATTACTTCTTCACTGTCGTAACTCCCGTTCAAGAATCCCGTGCTAACGTAGAGGCTTCTCAGATTTTGTCCTTGTACGAACAGATGATTGATACCGTTCTGAAATATGGAACTAAGGATCCAGTTAGAAAGAATAAATTTAAATATGTTCGTAGATTGGGGAAGATATTCGTACCTGTGTAATCTCTCCCCACGGTATTCCCCAAAAATCCTGCTGGTACGGATCAGTTGGGTAAGTTTCTTTTGGAATTCTATCTCCATGCCGCCAAACCTGAATTACATCACGAATCCTTCTTCTATTCTTTGGGATATTATGAATAGTACTTACCGATTGAACGAAGATCAATTTGTCTTCGGCAATGACCGAAGAGAGCAGTAAAAGAGCGGGCAGCAGCATTTTCGTTTAAAGATTATGATAACGCATGGCTTTTTATTTGTGTAATCGATTGATGGAATGCTCGTAGTTACGATCAACTTGATGATAAATACCCCGCATGTCATAAAGAAGTCTGAGTGAATAAATGATATGTGATGTGATGGTGGTATGAGCTAGAAAGATCGGAGTGAGTCTTTGACCGACCAGGGTGGAGTCTGTCGAAGAAAGAGCTTATCAGAATAGATCATGTACGCGAGTCGTCTGCAGGAGATTTGAGCTTAATGATGTGTAAAATGTAACAACGCACTCATTCAATGTGAGTTATGAGTATACCCAAGCAGAGAGGTTTCACTGAATCAGTTTTTTTCACCAAAGCCACGAATGAAATGTAAAGGTAAAGGTAAAGTTGCTTCCACAATCAATGCGATTTTACAGTTGTCATGAGACAACGACGCCTGGTGGTGTACACAGGTAAGGCCAGGTACGGCGAGTAGGCTTTCAATCGTAACGAAACAACTAGTTGTTTAATAGGGAAATGCACCGCTTTCTTCACGAGAGACAGCGCGGAATGAGGAGAGCGAAGAGTGATTTCCCTATTAGACAACTAGTTGTTTCGTTACGATTGAAAGTCTAACGGCGATCCCTACGTGATCCCTTGCTGGTCAGACTTATTGATCATTTTTACCTTTCGTAATCAAAATGTTAGTACCAATTTGCCGACATCTGGGGGATAGCAAGGCTTGTTTTGCCTCGGCAAGGGATTGAACGCGGTACACTTCGAGTGACCGCTGGCGAATTACAACACTCGGCCATCCCGCCATTCACGAATGAAAATAGCTTTTAAATTATATGAATAAGACGGAATTCAAAGCGAATAAATTTCTGATTTACTTATATGTTGATCTTATCCTCAATATGTATGCGATATTATACCTACAATACTTATGGTAGAACCCCCTGTTTTCTCCGCCTCAGTCGATTGAAACTATAGTATAATTACATATTTACATATTTTCCAATCGTCTCTCTCCTTGATAGGATTGATGGACGTATGAACGAAGTGATGATTTGTGATATGGCATCACTATGATCCAAAGAATCTTCAAAGGCACTTCTCTTCTTATCGCCATGATTCGCACCCATCATGATATCAGTTTGCCCATTAAAGATTACAGCGAAGTAAACAGGATGAAACAACGCACTCAATGATACCTTTTCCCGCCTCTAAGAATACTACACTATCTAATCGAGGGATGATTGTATCGTGCGTTGGGCTGGTGTACTAGTCGACGATCTTATCGCATTTCTATGTTTCTATGTATAATTTTCACGGATTGCGTCAATTAGATTGAGTAAAATAGGTCGATAAATGTCTCTTGTATGAAAAATAATGTGAGATCAGTTCCCTTTCATCATGTCCTATCGTGTGTTGATCATAGTTTCTACGTTGTATTTCAGTTTGTGCTGAAACGTACCTTTTTTATGCGATCCTATTTGCACTTGTAGTGTGAATACAGCACACGAAAATGAGAGAGGAGGAACAGAAAAAGAGAAAATCGAAGAGCGCCCATAAGTCCCAGGTAATTCTATCGCTTTTCCCATTAGTTTCATTTATCATGAACGATTCATCGCAAAAATGTCTTATCTGCTCATCGCCAAACACAGCCCTTCACCTCGGAATGGATGTGTGCAGGTTCCTTTATTTGTTGCCCAATCGTTTTCGGTATTTGCATGTTTTCAAACCATCGACAACCACAATTCAGAGCGTGCGCAAATTTCTTCAAGCGAGCACAACTGACGGACTGTCGTTATCCATGTAGACAGGGGGATCACAAGTGTACAGTAGGCAAAAGTATCTACTCATTTAATTTATCTAATAGAATTCTAATGGAAAACTAATTGATTTTTTTGAAGCCGCTCGCCCAAAGTGTCGAGGCTGTCGGTTAGATAAATGCATCGCCCTCGGAATGTCATACGAAAAACCGAAGAAAACAGGGACATTGATGAGTGGTGTATGTTCGAATCTATTCATCAGGAATTCTATTGAACAACAGTCAGGTCAGAATTTAAATTCAACAACAAAAGAATCGCTGCTGTATCGAATAGCACAAGAGCATGGGTAAGTCACTCCTTATTCACAATCAGGTACAATGATTGCAGTGCGTGTGTCGAGCGACGGCGAGACAATGAAATTAAGATAATTAAAAAATATGAACTCCAGCGACTGCCGCATCACAATCAAGTGATTTCCGTTCGCAATTTGGAGAAACATCAATTCTCACAGGAAATTTATTTGTCCACCTTCGATTGCGCAGTTTCCTCTTTCAACATCACAATATCCGAGAACTGGGAATTATTTCAGACTGTTTTCCCGTCTATGAGAGTTCTTCCATACGATGAACAAGTTGGCAATTTAATCCTTTATAGATTTTGATTTGTGTGTTTGCAGCGCGAATTCTTCCGTCTGTGTATGCCTCAGTTCGCACTTGCCGAGTGCTTCTATCGGACGAAGAAAATGTTGGGAGGGATCAAGAAATAGTTAGTGGTCGACTCAGTCTATTATTTTTTTTGTATTTCTTAAGCTTGATGTGCTCCTTGTTCATGTGCACGCAAATCGATGATCCTGAGCAGTGGATCAGTCAGATTGAACCAAATCGAGAGGAACTTATTGAGTGAGTACACTAACGGTACATCGGTAATTTAATATTCGGATTCACTCCCTTCTTATTTTTCACTGATAAACAACAAAAAAATTTTTTAAGTAGCGTACGGTATTTCATACAAATAACACAGATCGTTCCGTGCGCATTCAAAAGAACAGATGGGACTAATAGTTCCGTCTTTTGTAAAGGCTGATATTTGTGAGCGTGAATTACATGCTCTCCTACCATTGCTGCTATGTGAAGCGGGTATGCTAGCTAAAATGTTTTTTACTCTGAAATAATAAAGGTACTTCAAATGTCTTTTTTTGCGCAGATCTGCACATCCAGTTGACTGAGCGTTTCAAATCGTTCCTGCACAAAATTAGAACCAAAATTCTCGAAGATCTCCATCATTTCTACACAGAAGAAATGAAACTTGTTGACTATTCAACGCGCCTTGGCAATCTGTTGACCATTTGCCACACACTTCGGGTAACTTCACTGCACTATTTTTCTGCAAACGTTACAATTCCCTTTTTAGGAGGGAAATGCATTGTTTCAAGTGTACTTCCGCATGCAAGTCACTGTCTTTGACATTTATGCCACGGCAACAAAACTACAAGAACTCTTTCTCTGATTGTTGACTAGAAATCGATGAGCACTGTATTCTCCTGCCGACTGTGAAAATACAAGAATTTGTACTTGACGAAGGTTAAAATACAGACCACTTCAGCGAGATCAAGCATGGAGACGACTTTTGCCATGTCGTCTACCACTCTTTCACTGGGTTTCACAGCTACAGACTCAGTGAGTCCCATCACAACGACCGACCTATCCCTTTTCTCCTTCTCGATGGCATCCTCAATCGACATTGTCGATCTAACCATAAGATCATTGAACGGCACAAGTGCCTAGCAGCAATGCGATAGGACCGCTCTCATCCTCAGGGGAGAGAGCATCGAGACGACGAGGGATATTAGACGGGTCGGGGATAGCAGGAAAGTGAACGTGGGAAGAGAGGAGAGTTCGATTTGTATGCAACGGAGATATTAATGCAAGAGCTGATGCTCTGAAGATAATTTTATCTTCTTTTCAATAAAAGTTGGAGAATGCACTCAAATTACTCACTGTATTCAACACACACAAAATACAATTTTATCGATCCTAGGATCACAATATTAGATCCTGTAGTATTGTATTCGAAATAAAGAGGTCAAATACTGTGACTTGCATTCGGAAGAACTCTTGGAAAAGAGTATTTCCCTCCTAAAAATGCATCGATAATTGTAAAAAAAAGTCTAATTCAAAATCTCACCCGAAATGTATGACAAATCGTCAGCAGATTTCCCAAACGCGTTGAGTAATCGCAAATCTTCATTTCTTCAGTGTAGAATCGATACAGGTCCTCGAGAATCTGTGCTTGAACTCTGTCGAAAAATGATTGGAATCGATCGGCGAATCCGTTTTCCGGGTCTGCAAAACGAGGCTGTTACTTTATAGTAAATACGTGACTCACCCGACTCGCAAAGCATCAGTGCTAGACAGGCGTACATTTCTTTTTCGCAAATATCTGCCTTATCAAATGATGGAAGCATCAGTGTCATCTGATCGTGGATATACGCACGAATTGCTCTCAAATAAATTGATTTTTTACTGGGTTGAGCATGTTCTTATTCAATCCAACAATTAATCAAGTGAACAACTCAAAATAAAAAGAGCCGACTCACTCGAGAAGTTCCTCCCGCATTGGTCCTCCTTCCTCCACTCCGACCCAAACCTCCGGATTGCTGATATCAGAGCACAGGAGCACAGAACACATTGAACTAAAATATTGATATCCTATCAATATCCTGTTAGATACTAAAACAACTCGCGTTATTCGAGATCCATGACTGACAGGATTCAAAATATACTGGTCGAAATGGTGTGAAAAAAAACTCACTACTGCACGAATCCTCCCCATATTCTCTTCGTGCGGAAGAAGCAATCGACCAGAGCAAACTGAGGCATGCACAGACGGAAGAATTCACGCTAAGAGATTTGATTATTTCAAGTGATTGAATGATCTGATTTAACTAAATTAACTAATTATTTGAATTACCTGATCGGAGTGGGTTAAATTTTTCATGGCAGGGAAAATGGCCAGGAACAATTTCCACGATTCAGAGACGGTCACATTGAATGTGGCAAAAGCGCAGTCGAAGCTGGCTAGATAAACCTCCTAAAGCAGACAATGTGGTCTCGTCTCGCTCCCGCAAACATCATAATGAGGAATACAACAAATGAAAAAGTGACCTCACTCGGATGGTCAACTCGGGATAGCTTGTGAATTTGAACTAGTTCCTTCTCTTGCATACGCCGACGCTCAACGCAAGCTCTGCATTTTTCTTCATATTTTCATATTTCATTTATAAAGGTTACTCACTTGTGCTCTCGTTCTATCCGAACTAACAGCGATACATTCTTCTCAGATGGAGATGGGGTCGAGTCATTGATCGTACTCTTTGGCTGATACTTTCTCATCGGTCCATCGTATGCCATCCCACATGAAGTGCATTTGTCATATCGACAACCACGACACATCGATCCTTCGGCTGAAATTACCTTCTCTCTATGACATTTGCACAAATGAATAAACAAGAAAGGGGAAATTGTACCTCTGAGGACGTTGCATTTGTGATCGCCCTTTCTGCATGGATATCGATGGCCAGAGATTTGAGCGCGTTTGAAGAATGATGAACAAGCCCTTGGAAGAATATTAATTAGTTTACCCCTTATGAATGGGAAACACCTGCAAGCATCAATTCCAAAGTGCACGGAATTAGTGGGGGTAGAGCAGATTAGACATTGCCGAGATAAAACATCCTCGTTCATTACTATTCTCAACTTTTGAACGCTTTAAAACGCCTTGGGATCAGTGATAGCGGGACTATGAGTGAATAGGAAACCAACTCAATGGAGAGAACACGCATCGATTCACTCTCTTTCTCTGTCTTATCTCCAATGATCACTCGCTCACTTATGAGCTGATGATGGCACAGTTTAGGAACATTTTCTTCTCTACTATTCAATAATCAGGAGATCTATACTTTCATTCTTCTTTCAACGTTATTTCCGTTCCGCGGATTGGAATATATCCGATTTATTTTGGGTATAGTTCAGACAAAACATGAATCATATGAGAATACCAATCAGTAGACTCTCGTTTGCATAGAGATCGAAGACGGTCCCTTGCATTCGGAAGAACTCTTGGGGTATTCGATTCCTGAATTATTCTGATTTCAACTGATTTCTTTTAACTGATTTCGACGTCACGTCATCTGGAGCCAATGAAGGCTAAACATGAAAAATGCTCTACTCGGTAAAATGGCATGAAGAATCCCGGCTCCGCGAAAAAACAGTTCTTGCAGTTAGATTGTATCCAACGCTCAGCCTCTATTTAGTGGTTCTCTGATACAGGATACAGACTGATTGCAATTGTTTCCTGATAAATGAACGATTTCTTTGCAAGCATTTATAGCCAGTTCTATTTTCGCAGTCGCTTTCCTGGTGTGTGAAAGCAATTTATCAAATGTTTCAGTGTTAGATGTAGAAATCGGCACAACTCACAACATGCATGTGTCGGAGTATGTCGGCGCTCTCCTTTCCATCTTCTCCATCTGTTCCGTATTTGTTCAAGTAATAGTGATCATTGCCGTATTCTATGAACGGAAACACAATAACAAAGTCTTTTACACACTATACGCCGTGAGTCGAATCTTGAAATATATGAAATAGAAAAATTGAGCACTCTTCAGGTTGGAAGTATTGCTGACATACTATCGTTAATTGATGCTGTTTTCTTGTACAGTTCTCTCACAGGGATACTAAAGTTTCAGTTACTTGGCTCCGCATTCTCTGCAAAGGTTTGACTGTTCTTTTACACCGGCTAATCATTATCCTTAGTTGGCCCATCACATTGTTTGGGGAGCACGATCCAGTCAATTGCTCACTGCTCTTCTCATCGCTTCAAACAGATTCACGGCTATTTATTTCCCGATGAATCAACCGATCGTATGCCTCAGCGTTTCTTTTTGCTTCATTTTAAACTCAAAAATTTCAGATTTGGAGCCGAAAAACGGAATTTGCATGCGCTTTCTTTCAACTGAGTTCAATAATTGTAAACGGCATTGGCTCTACCATCCTACTTAATCCAATCTGGATCAAATCACAGTACGGCGGCATCGTCACTCTGGTATTTCGTTTTGATACTTTGATTCCTACGTTGCCTGTTGTAGTATGACACTGAAGATGTTGTTCGAAAATCAGTGTTCCTTTTCGCTTTATTGTCTCAAATACTCATATGCTTGACAATTGTGCTGTTTTATGTCGCGATATTATGGAAATTCAAATCTAGAAAGGTTTGGGAAATATCAAAAAGGGTAATCTATATGTGTGCACAAATTTAGATTGTACACACAATCGACACTAGTTTGTACTGGTTTGCGGTTTGCATTTGTGCAATCGAAGTATTTTCATCATGACATTTTCTTCTTACTATTTTTTTCTAGATTCTCTCCATCGTTCAGCACACCGTGTCAACTCAATTAAATTGGACGGTTTGTCTGCTATTATAGATATTTCGATCAATTATATTTCACGTCCCTGTTCAGCCTGAAAGCAAAACACGTCTCTTCATCGTCCAAACTGTAGTTTACAATTCAATTCCTCCATTTTTATTCTTAGCTTTCTCGAAAAATATAAGAACTCGTATTTATTTCACATTCTTTCGGTTAGTTTATTATGCGAATTTTCATTAATGTTTGCCTTCAGTTATCGTCCATCATTTGTGGTTAAATTGAGCCATGCACTTCACTTTAGAGACTCTCGACGACTATCTACTTCAATAACTGCTTTCATTTGAACATCTTTTCTTCGGTTGAAAAATTTCCAGAGAACCATATAAAAAAGCCACCACAACAACGTGTACAAACACATTTTCAAGATCGATGCGACGCGATAAACAACAGCTGTTACTCTAAGAAGGCTTATTCGAATACTCTTGAACTTAGTGCGCAGTAGTGTGGACAATGGATCATTCCAAATATTCATATAGTAATGATGCCTATTCTTTTTTACTTACTGAAATCGATAATTCGATTTCTCAAGAAGAGATCGATTTTCCCAGGTCACACTATCGCACAAAGATGCATACGCGTGAGAATTGTGATGTCTGAAGTGTCAAGCGCGTCAAAAAGATGGGTGTATCTCCCATGGCGATAAAATGTCTTCACTTGAAAGACTGATCGACATTGAAACATCAACACGTTTTCTCTGAAGCCATCAACTCTTGGGAGCATCTCGATTCCGGCTCGAAGTTTAGAATTTTATTTTCAAGAAAGAGCGGCGCGAATCGTTCTTGGATCGACCCCACAAAATGATGAATAACATGGTATACTCTCTTCATTTTGCACGCTCACTGGATTGTTCCCCGAACGTCAGGGTCGTCAGGGGGAATCAGCCAATCGATATTGTCTGAGGCCAAACAAAAATTGAAAACACAGGATTTTTGAAAGTCTGATCGGTCAACAGTGACCCACCATTTCACATCGACAATTCAGTTAGCCAAATTTTTGCAACACTCCATCATTAGACTTGTTTGCCTGTCAGTCTTGGTTAAAATCTGATCTCTCGCTTCTTCCTGTTTTCTTATCAGAGGGAAGGGCGAGGCCGTTATCTTTGATTCGGTACAGCGAGGCTAACAACGATTCCTTATCAGCCGGATAATGGCGCATTTCTGTTTCCCTTTGTGGGGAATCACTCTCTCAGGATAGAACGATCGATCACTTCGTTTGAGTTGAGAGATAGTTTTGGTTGAAGAGAGCAATCCGCCCACATTAAGTGCAACTTTACTAGAGACTGATCAATGATTCCTGCCGAAGAAGGCCTTATAAGAGCCTCATCGTCAACGCTTTCCACCACTTCTTCTTCCTTCCTTGGTGCCCATAATGAAGCTTCTTGAGTTTCGATCTTCCTTCCTTTCTCTTTCTTACTCTTTTATTCTCTGCAGCTTTCTTCTTCCGTCTGTGCTGTCGAGTAAGTTCACATTTCGTTCTCATTTCTAATCCGGACGAAATAAATAATGGGAATGCTTTCAGCCGCTTTTGGATCGAACAGCGCGGTGATCACTTCTCAGGATGTGAAGGATGGATTAACCGCCAGTGTCAGTTTCCATTTATTCTTCCTTTCTCATTCCCAAAATTTAGAAAATGTCGCTGACGTCCGGTGGAAAGTATCGCGTGTACGCAGTGTACGCAACTTCCGCGGTCAACGAGAATTACGCGAGAAATGTGGTGATCAAGGGTGCGGATAAGATCATCAAGTGAGTTTATCGATGAAAGCACCTAACCAATTTTTGTTTTTAGTGTGGCGGACATTGCGAAGCCCAAATGGAAGAACGGATATGTACTCGACGAGACAAACATTCTCAAGGCGCCGATTACGGTCGGTAGTATTCGATGTGTAAATACGGAGTGATCTATCTCGTTCCTCAGATCTCCGACACGAACATTGCGACGACTCGCGTGCCCTTCACCATCTACATCGTCTCTGCCGATTGTAAGAACGCAAATATTTTGAATATTTATAAAACAATGTGCAATTTGAACAATTTTCACTATCAGACGCCGTCGCTCCGGTGATTAGTGCACAGCTCGCGAGTGGAAAGGTCGACTCCAGCCTCGCCACGGTGAGAGAATAGTGTTCAGTTTATTTGAACAAGAAATATTTGCAGTTGGCCGCTCCCAGCTGCACAATTCTCAGTGCGGAGAAAGCCATTCAACTTAGCAGTTTCGAGTTCGCATCCGTAAGTGAACAATCGATGTATTTGAAACGGGTTTCATATTCGTCATCTAAACTTCGTAGATCTCTTCTCTCGACGTGACAACGGGCGGATTCGACTCCATCAAGGGCGACTACACCATCGCAACTGTGACGTCCGAATTTCAAACTTATTTTATATTTTTGAAACGAGTAATTTGAGTGAAATAACGGATATATTGTGCAGGAAGGAAGCGGTCGGTAGTTTCGTCATGATCAACGGACCCATCGCAACTCTCCACAATCCCAAGGGAACTCCTACTAACTTTGTCTTCGTCGTGAGAAGAGACGGAGGTGAGAACTTGAGATATCCATCCCTACTGTTAATAATGATTACAGTGTGGTCGGGTTCAATGACTCCCGGTGCGTCGACTACCCTTCTCTCCAATGGATTCCTCAACCTGTGGGAGTCATACGCTGTGGACTACGCTAACGACAACGTCCTCACGAGAAACTACGACTTCGTTGCTGAAGTAACTGGGCTTCGATGAGCTAAATAGTCGAAACAAATATTTTTTTTCAGACCCAAGTGTGGTTTAATCCCGCCGTCGGCAATTACTATCCCGATTCGGGCGATTCCCTTAAGTTCACGTGTGTGAAGGCCAATGGAAAGATGACTGCATATGAGTAAGTTGAAAGATAAATTTGACTTTTGAATTATTAAATAACTGAGCATTGTAGCCTCGGGAAGCTCGCTGGAAGTGTGCAAAATGATTTCTGCAAGTCGTTCATTCTGAACGTGACCAAAGGCAAACAGACCGCCACCGGACCTCGTTTCGTGGTCGAAGTTGCCACTGGTAAACTATTGTTCATGTGCCAGAAACTCTAACAAATCGAATTTGCAGGACCTAACGGATTCCCTTGGTAAATTCGATCAATTATACTTCTCATCGTTTCGTATATGCTTCTTTCCAACTTCAGGTCACTTGATAAAGCTGATTCAAAATAATTTATTTGATTTATTCGAGTTTCAAAAAAATTTATTTGAGTGTCAAAAATGTTTTCATTATTCTAGTTTAGGACTGTTTGGTTGGTCAATGTTGAAATGAGTTCATCTATAATCTTCTTATACGAATGCTTCTGCAGTTCCAATCCATCGGGAGTAAAGTGAGCATTGTCAGTGAAGTAGGCATGCAGATTCCGCCTATTGTACCTGAAATTCGAGATGCTTCTTCAAGTTAAACTTCAATATATAATTGTTCGTCAACTCACCACCAACACCATCCCTTCTGCTCCGCACACAGTGATGCGCTTGTATTGTGACGAATGAGATTGGGAAAATGAGAATGAAGTTGATCGAGACGCCGGAAGTAATTGGAATGGAAATCATTGAACGACTGGAATAGGCCTTTCATTGACATAACACAAACTCCAAAACAATTGATGAAATACAAATAGTACCTTCATTCTTCCTCTGAGATCATCGAGTCTATGTCTCCGCAGTAGTCGCTTGTACATGCTCGGTCCCACACCTGCGTTTAGAAAAAGTGACATGGTCTTCTAAGACCAAAAGGTAGAAGAGAAAAATTACCGATCGGAGTTCGAGCAGTCGGATAAAATTCATCGAGTACTAAGAACTTTGAGTTGTCACTGAAAAGTAGAAATAATGAAAAAAAGATCAGTAAACTAGATAAACCTCAATGGTTTGAGAAAATTAACAAAACGAGCGAGTGGTTCATCAGTTGAAATGTTTGTAATGGGGCGACGAAGATGCTCAGAGCTGAAATTGGTTTTGATCCATTGTAATGAAAACTGTTTGTACTCGTCATAGATAAAGAACGTGATGTCTGGTTGCATTCGCTTTACTAATTTCATCATTGCATCGAAAAAGTCCGGGCAATTATTCAGCAAAGGCCTACACGCTGCAAAAATAAGAAATTTATTAATTGAATGACAACAACGAATATATCCCGAGAAAACTCTTTCCTTGTACATTGAGTCTTACCTGACTGCGCAAATAGTCTCATTTCCTTCACTTCTTTGTTCTCCTCGAAAATGGGACGGAGAATTTTTGTTGCACGATGAGAAATCGAATTGCCTAATACAAGAATGCGAACTTTGGCGGAGGGATGGTCCGGTTTCTGAAGCACTTCTATTAGCATATTTGAAGTTAGTCGATTCTCAATATACCCATAAGCATTCGTACACAGGCTGCGCGGAAAATCCGTCACGCATTTCCAGTCCTTCCGGGTCATCTTCGCACTCCTGAACATAATTTGTCTCATTTATATGGCAAGCACACGATCAAAGCCAGGATAACTTGAAAAACAGCGTCAATTTTGTTTTGTTTTTGTTGTGGTTTGTTTTTGCGTATGACCCCCTTACTTTGAATGGACGTTCGCGGTAAGTAGGCGGGTGCGATTCCTTCTGATTCCATTTTATTGCGGATGCGAGGTCGGCTGGGACTGCAAATAAATTATCTAGCATATCTATGATAATAAACTGATACTTTGTGATTCCATAGATACGTTGAGTCGTTGAGGAAGATGAAATTGAACAGCGCAGAACATAATCAAGTATATTGCACCCACAAAGACAAGGACAATTTCAGTAGAGGCACTTAACACTAAAAGTTAAGAAATTACACGTGAAAACTTACCCGATAAACACTTGTTCCAGCGTGTGATGAACGAATATTGAAATCATTAGAGTGATTACGACGCAAATGATGATGTCTGATAATATTTATCCTTATTGCCAATCTTGGAATTTACACTGCAAATTTCGCACCTGTCCTAGTCAGATCAACCATATCCCAATAGCTTTTCCATATTACGACAACTGGCCAATGAACGAGATACACGACATAGGATATGTCGCCAAAGTAAACGATGAGACTGTAAACAAGATTACCAAATAGATGATCTTTTCGAAGTTACCGATTGCTAAGTAAACGCGATTGATGTTCTTCCTCTTTTCCTAGTACAATAACTGCTGAAGTGAGAACAATAACGGTAACTCGAAGAGCTAAAAAGCAATTTAAAAAATTGAATAAAATTTCAAACGTTTTACGGACTCTGATTGCTGAGCGTTGGTATGGGAGAGAGTGTGAGGATGAAGAGAAGAATCGAGATGATTGTGGAGAAGGATCGCATTATATCTGAATAATTGTACGCTCATTCATTTTTACGTATGTTCGAATAGGAAAAGAGAAATATCTTCAGCATAAAAAAACTAACAGTGAGTTCTACAAGATGATACGTGAACGTTCGTAATCTCATTTTCTCCTACGTTCTCCTCCTTCGTTTCAGATTGCATTATCACAGTTTCTTCCGATGAGGTCAATGATGCATAGACATTTGTCTACGAATAAGAAAGATTTGAGCCGACATTTTCAATTTGAATGACTAAAATCTTTCAGGAAAAGGATAAATAATTTTTTTTTTAAATGCACACACGCTCACTCACCTCATGAGAATACGGCGCTATGAAGTTGAAGGAGATTATCTTAAAAAAAATTCTCTAATTGAATAATCAAAAACCTAATTTTTTTTTGCCTTTCTCAAAATAACCCACTTCATGGGCGATTCCTCCTGCTAAGAATTGCCAAACTCGGGAGGAGAGAGCATTGAAAGAAACGACTGCACTCGATAAGCATTGGAAATAGAACGATCCTGATAAATGTTATTTTTTGAGTTGGCTTAGACATTTGAAATACCTGCACCGAGAAAAACTAAATAAGGCAGAGTGAGTTTTCCTCCGAGTAAACGCTGCAGAAGTATTATGAATGGAACGATGAAATAATACTAGAAATAAATGAAATAGTGGTTGACAGAAAGGTAGAGCTACTTGAATTTCAACTCCGAGCGACCACGTGTGAGTGAGAACGTTTGAGTCATACAGCTGAAAACATAGCTTTTTTATGCACAGACCACGCCAAAACCACAAAAAAATTAACAAACCTCTGCAAAATAGTCTGTTCTCTCCTTCATGGAGTGCCTATTTGTAGCGAATATGGCTGCCCATTTTGAATCAGTTAAGAATCTATAAACCATCATGATTTTAATAATTCATGGAGCGAGGATATTGCACTGTTTACTTTCCGACATCTCTGGATAAGAGAAGAAGTGGAACAAGAAGGAAGAGAGCGAGAAGGAGTAGGGAATATAGAGGAACGATTCGTTTAAAACGACGAATGTAGAAGTTAAAGAGCACTGCAAGGTGTTCATTGCCAGTTTCATATACGGTATTCAAAATACAAAAGAAATCTTGCTTTGCCGCATCAAAACATAATTTTCGTCGTTTACCTTGAATAGTAATTGACTTCTCCTTAGCGAGAATTGAGGACATCAAATACCCTGAGAGAACGAAGAATCTAAAAAAAGCATCACATAAGGAAATGCATCAAAATGTAAATTTTTATTTCGCAAGACCATTTTTTTCCTAAAAACCATTTCGAAAAAAACGGGTGAACGCTTTTAGACCAACTAACGGGTGACGCACATATGAGGCCCTTTGTGTAAGAATCGAGCAGATTCGGAGGAATTGCTCGATTCTTAGGCAAAGGGCCTCATATTTCTCTTTTGATAAGGCCCCATTGAAGCTAGAGGAAATAAATCTCACACATCAACTCCAATGAAACCCGCAGGAAATTGTTGCTCTTTGAGATGAAATGCGAGTACGGAAACAATCGCCAAACCTAAATAAAAACTAAAATAAATACGCAAAAAAACAGTAGAAAACCTCGTATGCCCTGAATATCAGGTCGTTTCACTTTGGCCATCTGAAAACGTTTTGAAATTATTCAATAGCTAAACCGTGAACAAGTAGATGAAATTGGCAAGAAAAAGATCCCGAAAAAGTTCTTTGAAATGGCGAAATTCGCTTCTTCCCAGTCAGATTTCAAGTCGAGATTTCACGGAGATTTAAGCCACTTTCAAGGAATTGAGAATGGAAGAGTATGATGCGATGGGGAACGTCTCGATCAAAAGCCTACACGTTCATTTTTGATTTCTATAATTCGAACTCGTTGATAGATTCAGGTAAATAGCTCATATATCAAATATATTTCTGAACAGTGATAAGTACTCAAAAATATGTCTTACAATTTATCATTTTTTTATCAATAGTGATCAATAATCAGATCGTTTTTTTTCAAAAGGAATATGTTGACCGATTCAAAAAAGTAGCATCTTCATTCTCTTTTCTCTCCCTCTTTCTCTTCATAGAGCGGGCTGATTGAAATCTTCAATACCTCTCTAAAATTGTCCCGTTCTCTTATCGCGCGATCAAGGAATCAGGCTCAACTTTCACTTTCTGTTCTCAACTTTTTGAAAACAATGGAAAAATCGGATCATAATCAAGTTCATAATATTTTTGAATTATAAAAATTGCTTTTCAGATGATGCGAGGGTCTCCACCTACACTCTTTTTCTTATCAGCAAGATTGTTCAAAAAGTAGACTGACTCATTGTTGTCTCTTATCAAGCACCTCTTCCTCCGCCCGGATAGCGGTTGCAATCCTCATTCACCAGACGCGGCGCAATGAAATTCCGTGAGTACCATTTTCATTGTCTTATTATTGTATCCATTGATTACACTTCTTATTCAAAGAATAAAGTAAATAATTCTTTTTAGTTTTCGTGTGCAGTTTGTTGCTGCCTTTTGTACTATCGAGTAAGTACAATCATTTTCATTTAGCACATTTATCGAATAAAATGTGACTGTTTTGCAGCAACATCTTTCGGCTCAATCAGCGCAGTCGTTACTTCTGAGGATCTTTGGAGTGGAAAGGCAACAACGACTGTTCGTGCATATCACACATTAACCAAACATTCATGAAGCTCTTTATTCTTGCTGGAAACGAACGAGAAAACAAAAAAAAAATATAATTTTCAGCAGTTGATGCCGGGCTCGAAGTATCGCGTTTACGCCGTTTACTCTAGCTCAGCACCATCGAATGTCTATGCGAGCAATGTTGTCATTACGGGAGCCGATAATACACAGTTTACGTATGTTTTACCCTGTTCATTTATTGAAAGCGGAAAAAAAGGTAACGGTTCGATATTTTCAGTGTGGCGAGTCTTTCAAGGGCAAAGGGAAGCACAGTTTACTTCCTAGACGAGACGATCATTCTAACAGCTCCGATATCTGTGAGACAATCCCTTCTGATAACTATTGGAGTAGCAATAAAAATTTGCGATATTCGTGATTTGTAGATATCGGACAATAATGCAGCTCCTGGTACGGGAATTCCTCCTCGCGTGTCTTTCTCAGTATACATTGTCAGCGTTAACGGTAAGTATAGTTTAGAAACTTTTAATTTCAAAATTAACTTAAAATTAATTAAATTTTTGCCATTTTTCAGTTCCCGCCGCTCCGGTGATCAGTACTCAACTCGTTAATGGCATTGTGGACTGCAGTCTAGCCAAAGTGAGATTACGACGCACGATCAAACAGTTTTCCCGCTTCTTGAATGGTGTAACTCCCATAGTCATCTCCATCTGTCATCTTTTCGTCTCGCCCTTTCTCGATGACGAATGTGGCAAAGACTAACACCATTCAGCCAACGCCGTAAAATATACCGATCAAAAAGTTCACCAAGACAAATAATGAAATGCTCTGTTAAGAATTCCAACTACAAAATTCTTCATACAAAAAACCAAATTGCAGTTGAATGCGCCCAGTTGCACAGTGCTCAGTGCAGAGATGAATATGCTGTTGAGCGGTATTGATACATCAAATGTGAGCTACATTGACACCGTTTGACATTATAGTATTTTCAGATCGACTCCATCGACGTCAAAAATGCAGGATTCGATTCGGTTACCACCGATTTCAACGTCATGACAGTAACGTAAGCGTTTCTGATAATCATTCAAAGAAAATAACAAATTTTTTCAGGAAGCAAGCTGTGGGAAGTTCGATAATGATCAGTGGTCCCATAGCAACTCTGTACAATTCCGGAGTGACATCGGCTAACTTCGGTTTCTCAGTGAACAGAGACGGTGGTAACGTGGCATTCCAGGAAATGGTTATTGATATTACATGCAGGTTATACCGGTTCGCTTACTCCCGGCGCCTCCACTACTCTCCTATCCAATGGATTTCTGAGTGTGGGCGAAGCGTATTCCATGCCGATCAATCAGAACACACTTACGAGAAATTATGATTTCGGAAGTGATGTGAGTTGGAAAATTGCCCATAAAATACGCATTTTTGTGATTTCAGATTCAAGTGGCCTTTAATCCAATCGTTGGTAACTACTATCCCGACCAAGGTGATTCCGTCAAGTTTTCGTGCGTGAAAGCAACTGAAGGGACGGTTGTTTATGAGTGAGATTTTCGTGAATCTTCACTACTTGACGTTGTGTTTGATAGAGTGAGTAATGGTTACTTTCAGCTGTGGAGAGAAAGCCGGTAGTGTGGTGACTGATCGGTGTAAGACGATCATCCTCAAAGTTGTCGTGGGAACGAGAACAATCGAAGGAACTCGGTTCAAGATTGAAATTGAGACAAGTAAATAAATTGAACATTATCTGGAACAAAGAAAGAGTGATGAATAATATTCTTTTCAGCGGCAGGTTCCCTCTCGAATTCAATTCTCACCCTGCTTATTGCCTCAATCTTCGGGAAACTCTATCTATGAAAAACCTAAATCACTCGCAAATGTGACTACCGCAATGTCCGCTACCGCAGTGTAAATTAACATCGATCGTTGTTGAGATCTTTCTCGTGTTTGTCAAATAAAATGTTCGATTCTTGTAGGAAATTTAGACGATCGAAGAAACAGATAAGACTGCGCGATAGTGAAACAAGAGAACGACAGATTTCTACAGATCAAACAACGTTCAGACTCATGGTGACTTCACGATGAAGAGAATAATTTGAATTCAGAAGATGAGATTGACTGGCATTTACACTCTTATTCTTATCAGTAGGATTACTGAAAAAGCAGGATGACTCATCTCTGTTTCATATCAAACACCTATTCCTCCGCCCTGATCACGGCCGTTTCAATCTTCATATAATGGCCGTTTCCATCCTCATTCATTGCATCGGCCGTGATCAGACGATCAGACGCAACGCAATGAAATTCCGTGAGTGGCATTTTCGTTGTGCCAATGTTTGTCTTTACTTCTTCTCGAAAATATGGTTCAAAGATCACACGACTAATTGTGTGTCATTTTCAGTTTTCCTGTGCTGTTTGCTGCTACCTTCTGTACTATCGAGTGAGTACAATCATTATTGCAAACATTTATATAATGGAAATGCTTTTCAGTAACATCATTCGGCTCAATCAGCGCAGTGGTCACTTCTGAGGATGTATGGAGTGGAAAGGCAACAACGACTGTTCGTCCATTATATTACCCAAATATTCGCTTCTTACGATGTATAGGCGAATTATTATTGATTAAAACAGGCAAGAATAAAACAATTTACATATTTTCAGGCACTGCTACCGGGCTGGAAATATCGCGTATATGCCGTATACGCCAGTTCGGCACCATCGAATGCATATACAAGCAATGTTGTCATAACGGGAGCTGATAATACAAAATATACGTTAGTTTCTTTTTTTTTTATTGACCTACGCAACGTATCGAAAATTAATGGCTCGATATTTTCAGAGTGGCGAGTCTTTCAAGGGCGAAGGGGAACACTGCTTACTTTCTAGACGAGACGATTATTCTAACAGCTCCGATCACGGTAAAATCTTTACTTTTACAAACCCTAGATTTTTTTTTTGAAATATGCGTGAGATTTTATTTCGCAGATCTCGGACAATAATCCTTCTCCTGGCACGGGAAATCCTCCTCGCGTTCCATACTCTGTGTACATTGTCAGTGCTACCTGTGAGTATAATTGTCATTCAATATTCTAATTCACCGTTACATCTATTGTGTCTCAGATCCCGTCGCTCCTGTTGTCAGCGCACAACTAGTCAATGGAGTTGTCGACTGTAGCTTAGCCAAAGTGAGAACAATTCTTGCCCCTTGAAAGTGCGTCAGAGTGCGTCACTGTCGTTAACGCTTATCGTTTGCACACACACTTTCTTGATGACAAAACTTGAATGTAAAAGATCAACACCATCAATATTGAGTGCCGCGTCATTTATCTGAAAGAAGATTACCGAAAACGAGAGAACACAATCGATTTCAGTTGAACGCGTCCAGCTGTACCGTTCTCAGTGCTGAGATGAACATGTTGTTGAGTGGTATTGATACTTCGAGGGTCAGTTATTTCAACGTGCCTTGGCCATAGTCTGCTTTCAGGTCGATTACATCGACATCAAAAATGCAGGTTTCGATTCGGTAACCGACGATTACAACGTGATGAATTTGGAGTATGTATTTTTTAGTAAAAGTATAGTACGATTTTTTTTTCAGGAAGCGAGCTGTGGGAAGTTCGATAATGTTCAGCGGTCCCATAGCAACTCTGCACAATCCCGACGTTACATCAGCTTCCTTTGTCTTCTCAGTGACCAGAGATGGTGGTAAGGAGGTTTTCCAGAAAATAGATATAGATATATTTTCATAAGGTTACTCCGGCTCGCTCACTCCCGGTGCCTCAATTACTCTCCTTTCAAATGGCTTTCTGGAAGTGGGCGAAGCGTATTCCATGCCGATCAATCAGAATACACTCACGAGAAAGTATGATTTCGGAAGCGAAGTGAGTTTACAAACATAATCCAACAAAACTTTCAACCCAATCAACTGTAGATATCCGTGGGGTTCCATCCCGTCGTTGGTAACTACTATCCCGACCAAGGCGATTCCGTCAAGTTTTCGTGTGTGAAGGCAACTGGAGGGACGGTTGTCTATGAGTGAGATTTTATCACCGCCAGTGATTGATGAAATGATTTTTTTCAGCTGTGGAGAGAATGCGGGAAGTGTTGTGTACGATCGGTGCAAGACGATCATTCTCAATGTTGTCGTGGGAACGAGAACAATTGAAGGAACGAGATTCATGGTTCAAATCGAGACCAGTGTGTAAATTCTCTCGATCCCGGAGTTCTCTATCTCTGAGAAATATTCTTGAGTCCATGTCCATATTGTTCATTACAAGAACGATAAATCACAGAATTCTAAACGTTTCCTGCCACAAGTAATTCATTTGTATCCTATATTCACGAGTATCCAACGTTGTTGTTTTTAACACACGGTCAAATTTAATTATTCATTAGTTCAGAGCTTCTCAAGCTCTTGAATTGTTTTTTTTATCGCAGAGTACTCAGTTTAGGGTCGGGCGACAATCTTGTCACCGAATATTGATCGTGTTCGTGCATTAAATATTGGCACATCCGGTTCGGTGAACAATGCTGGCTTCGCAGTTGCCAATGCGCAGAATATTGCATTGCAAATGATGAGAAAAGCGGCGTGAGAGAGAAAGATAAGACGCCATTCAGAGATCGAACCAGTTGACAGCATTGAATGCACCTGAATCAGACTGATGTTGCTGATGTTGCAAAGTTAATTATCCATACTACAATTGGAGAGATGAGCATGGATAGACAGAGGATCACTTGGATATTGGCCATTACGAAGTGAGAATACTGACGTGAAACGAGAGTGGCGCACTGAAATGCTTCTTTTAAAGTGAGATCAAATGGAATGAAATTACCTTGTTGAATCCGCCTCCGTTGAATCCAAACATGGCCGTGGAAAGCGTCATTAGCACTATTCCCCATGTAGGATAGCCTAAAATCTCACAACTTTCTCATTCGTGTAGGAATTGATCACCTTTCGGAACGAATGCCAGTATAGCCATGAACACTCCTGCTAGGCCAAGGGCCAAAGAATTGAAGATGCGCAATTTCGTCGTCTCAGCAATGCCCTTTATTCGATCGGACGAGTGACCGGCACAGATCTGAAATAATATTGCTAGAGTTGATCTTTGAACTTTATCTAACCGACATAGACTAGCTTACCTTGACAAAGAAGTGAAAAAGGACCGGTAGTGCTGCCGTCCATCCAGTCTTCTGCACTGAGTATCCCAGTACTTCATGGAGATACAGAGGGGAGAAGATGTGAATCAACTGGAAGATTACTGTAGCTTAAGAGACCGGATCTGAGAAAATTCACCATTTTTGGCATTTCCCGGACATTCCCCTTAGGGTTTCGATTCAGACCTCCATAGTCATAGGGCCTGAGGGTCCTCTGACCTTGTTTACAAAATTGATGACGTCATCATCAGTATTGCGAAATGCGGCGCAATAGCTACGGGTAAGGTGAAAAGTGATGAAAATTCATAATTTCTCAACGGATCAAGTTTGATCCAAAATTCTTTTTGCAGTGTGTTAGGCATGCCCAGGGTGTACTGTAACACTATCGGGATCCAATTCAGATCGATTCCTATAGCTACTTTTTGACTCATTATTTCGATTTTTCCGATTTCTCAGTATGTCAGGATCGTTTGGGGCAGACGTTTCATATATCTGGGTGTACCGTATACTCTCCCACTTCGATACGACATATAGCTGAGAGGATTGGATCATACCCAAATCGAGAAAAATGTACCTGAAGTCTCGAGAGTCGCTACTTGGGATGTATTTTCTGTAGCTTTCTCGGTGCGCTGGATGTATTTTCAGTAAAATATTACACATATGAATATATTAGACCATATATAAAATTAATATTACCATACAAGTCGAATCTGAGTCAAATGTTTTTTCGTACCATGACCCGGGGTTCCATGAAGTGACCATAAAGTTTTTTTTTCAAATCACCTCGTGATACATTTTTACTCAGAATCATACATGAGAAACATGAAATGAATATAAAGAGAACATGAATTGAATATAAAGAGAACATGAAATGAATATAAAGAGTATAGTATTATTGTAGCTGCTTGACGGTAGACGTTTTTCATATTTCCATATCTTCGTCTTCATCGTCATCATCCTCATCTCCAATGATTTTACCATCTGCGATCACTGTTCGTCTCATTGCTTCTGCCTCATCGAATAGTGGTTCTGTATCGTATTCGAGTTCCTCATCGCCCTCAGTATCAAACAACTGATTCACTTCATCGACCTCTTCTTCATCTACTTCCATTTCCTCCTCCTCTTCTTCATCTTCGTTCAATTTCTTCTTCTTGTGCTTCTGTTCCACCTTCTTTCTTTTTTCCAGCTTGGTGTTCTTGAATCCTGAGAACACTCCTGCGATCTGTCTCGATGTAAGGAGATCCTCCAGTTCGAATAGCATTCCTCCTCCTGGCTTCGTCGCAATTCTCATCATTTCCTCAGCTCCTCTCGCATCCGTTTTCGCTCCAGTCTTCTCTCCGTCATCATATATCTTCTTCAGGAAGGTTTTCACAATCGGCGGGAATCTCGTACTTCTCTTTCTCTTCGGTAGTGCCCATCCCATCTTCAGTCGAACTCCTTTCGCATTATCCTCTTCAGTGAGAGACGATATAGCATCGTCAACGATAGGGCAGATTCTTGGAGGGAAAACGGCTTCAATGAAGCTCGAGAAGTGATGAAGGGCGTAGTCGGCTACATTCTCCCTTTCGGGTCTTCTGAGATGTTTTCCGACAGTGAGGTGCTTCTCCAAGTTCCTCTCAGTGAGGAATTCCTTCGCACAACTCTCGATGGGGCAACGATATACTGCGGAAACGAGCACCTTCTTCTCTTTGCACTTCCTTGATTTCGTATCCTTCATACAGACACTATCTTCATCTTCCTCATGCTCGTCGTCCTCCCATTCCTTCTTATCCTCTGCTTCCATTGCAGGAGTAGTGGAGACTTTCTCGATATGTGATCTCTGTCGGGGCTCTCCTAATTCCATTCAGAAACTGTCTCCGAAGAGGGCTCCTCCAGTCTTCTCTTCGACTAGAATACCATCATTCGCAATCATATCTTTGTATGGGATGGTCTTTCCCTTTCCAATGTTCCAATATCTCCAGTATCTGATTCCATCCTTCTCGAAAGTGAAAGCATTGTATTTCGAAAGATCAGGGATCTTCGATTTGGAGATCTTCGGTTCCTTATCCTCGCCAGTTCCTTCGAGTCGAACGAGATGGAAGCTGTATCCATCGCGAACCTTTCCATGAGTCAATGCCTCGAAGAACTCCTTCGGAGTGGTGACTGGGTGGTTCGAGTCAGCGTATGCACGGACGTCCCGCTTGAGAGTTGCTGCACAGCGATCGCAAGGTCCCTGCAGATTTATTTTAAATTCTTTACGTTCACCTAAGTTTTCCCACGAGCACGTAAATTTAAACCCCAACACCCGCATTATTTTCGGAACCCTTGGGAGATTCCCAAAAAAACTGTACGATTCGATTTTTAACGATAAGGTAATATTTTCGAGAATTTTGTGATTCGAGGTCAATAATTCGTTTTTCTCGAAAACATTCCACTATCGTTAAAAATCGAACCGCACAACTTTTTAGGAAATCTTCCAAGGGTTCCGAAAATAATGCGGGCGTGGGGGTTTCCCTTTACGTGTTCATGGGAAAACTTAGTTGAGTATTGAAATCTTTTCTGAAATTTCGAAATTTTGTATGCGTAAACCAAATATGTTTCAATAACACATTCAATAACGCATTCAATTTTTCTTCAATTTCACAGTTCATTCTCCCCTCTCATTCTGCGACGACCGCGCAATGCGAGCGGAGTGGACAGGAATAAGAGTAGGGGCCACAAGCTCCGCCCACTTTGTGCGGACACGATTTCGCCAAAAAGCGAGAAAACAAAAACACAAAGCTCATTCTAAACCAAATCACTCGTTCTAAACTGCTTTGGATAGCTACTATTCAACTTTATCGATCAAGAACTGTTCAAAGTTGGAATATTGACAATAAAAAGGTAAAAATTGAGGATTAAAGAAGAGGGATAGGCGATTTTACCATTTCCATGGTGAAATCTTCGTTCGAACAGCAATTTTATGATAAAGCGGGCTCTTGTGAGCACTGCTAAGAAGAATTTACATAGATTCGTTGTTTCATTTGTTTGTGTTTTTGTTTTAAAAAAACGAACAAAATAAATAATTTAGCATAGAGGAGTAAACGATTTTACTCTCGGAACGGAAAATTCGTGATTACTGTGTGATCGATAAAATCGATTTTCAGTTGGTTGCCATCCCCTTTTCGTTTTGTTTTCTGTGTTATAGTGATATAGTAGCCTCGTACATTGCCTTTATCACCGATTTCGCGATTTTATTATGTCCAGTATGCTATAAATGATGTATCTGTCCCCAGGGTCTCCATCAAGAGTGATGAGTGACGGCGTCGTCGATACGGACATCACGTATGGACGTCTCGTGGCGCTCGTCGAGGAGAAGAAGAAGAACGTGCAGGCAGTGGCCAAGGAGATCTTCAAACTTCTCGGGAGGAGTCCTCGGCCAGGTGTGTATATTGTATTTTTCTATTGTTTATTCCCGACTCAGAATTGTCATTGTTTGCTATTTTTCTGCAAATTTGTTGTCTATTCTTTCCCATTCTATTAATTATTTTACTGGTGTATCCCTCTCATTTTCTCTATACCTATTTCGTCCACTTTCTTTCAAATGTTGCGGTTGGAATGGATAGAGAGTGCAAGATTGAATACGTATTATTGGCCAAAATGCCTATTCCATGGCCATCAAAT
Organism: Pristionchus exspectatus; assembly: GCA_911812115.1. Classification (NCBI taxonomy): domain Eukaryota; kingdom Metazoa; phylum Nematoda; class Chromadorea; order Rhabditida; family Neodiplogasteridae; genus Pristionchus; species Pristionchus exspectatus. Next base: position 14,689,550 of record OU461582.1, read on the forward strand.
TAGTCGTTACTTTGCAGTCGACGTCAAGAAGTGCGCCACCTACATCAGGCGCTCTCTCGACTACGTAGCGGAGACGAAGCGGAGGATCCTCCTGGGAAGGGATGCACAAGATAAGTCCCATTTTCTTAAATCATACTGCGGGCTAGTGCCTTATCTCAAGACCACTATTTCCCTAGCACCTTTACCGGTTGATCCCCCTGTGCCGACCCATCCCATTCCTACCCCTCCTCCCGTTTTCCGCCGTGTTGCCCCGAGACAGTGTGGAAGCTGTGCTGTCCGAATTCGTATGATTAAAAACCTGACAGCACAGCTGGGTCGAGCACGGAAGAAACTTATTTCTCGTGAGGAAATGTTTGATTCGGAGATGCAAACGACTGTTGACAATCTCAACAGTCGAATTAATCAGCTATCTTCTTCCAATCGGCAATTCTCTCGAGATAACAGTTTCTTCCGCGGAAAGGTAACTGCTCTTTCTGCAGAGAACTCGCGCCTAGCAACGGAGTTACGATTCTCGGAAAATGCTCGGCTTGAGAGTGAAGAGTCTCTAGCCGAGCATGATTCGAAGGTAGTGACTCTGAAGCCTGGTCAGAGTTACTCAGCGGATACGGTAGTTACCGTACTCGAACTGCTTGATCTCGGAGTAGCAGACGAGAAAATGGGAAAGGTGATGGAATCGGTGGCGAAGCTGACGGGGGTGAAGCTGGATAGGGTTCCTTCCCCAAGTACTGTACGCAATCTAGCTGTTGCTTCTCTCTCTGTGGCGAAGGCGCATATCCATCAACGCCTCGATCAAGCAATTGATCGTGGCGAACAATTGTGCCTCTACTCAGATGAGACAAATAAGCTCGGCTCGAAATTGCAGTGCTTTGGGGCGGGTTTAGTGAAGGAGGATGGTGGGCAAGAGATCCTCTTGTTCGGTCTGGCACAAGTCGCTGACAAATCAGCTCAGACTGCTTTTGACATCATGCGTAACCGCCTCAACAGTCTGAGCCAAGGAGTCAGTGACTGCAACCGTGGAAATTTCACCGACCGCTTCTTTGCTGCAGTCAGTTGCGCGATGTCTGATCGCGCAGCTACTCAGCAGAAGTTCAACTTCATGATTGAAGAGTACCGGGCATCAGTACTCCCTACAGTCATCAATGGCTGGAAGGAGATGACCGATACTCAACAACAAGAGTTGTTGAAATTCCATGTATTCTATTGCCAATTGCACGTTATCGCCAATTATACTAATGTCGTGCTTGAGGCCCTAGCTGAACATGAGCGTCTCGTTACCGGACGAGAGATCCCTGATCTCTCTCCGACCGTCCTCTCTGTTGTGAAGGAGGTCGCGCGCCTCTTCGGCGACCGGTCGGCTGGCATGCATGCCTGCAGCAAGGAGTACAAGGTTTGGTCTGGCTTAGATCAGACCAACTGTAAGTCTCCTTTCCCCTCTTTCTTAGGGCATAGATTTAACGTAGTTTTCCTTCTCGCGAGTCGGGTTTTCCACCATCGACAGAGCCTAAAACAGTTCATCGATGAAAGGGGATCGGGAAGATCCGAGCTGATAAAGCTCGGTGAATTGCTCGATCTTCCGATCGTTGGTGAACATCTTCACATTCTTGGCCTGCTTGACCAATTGGTCACAGGTCCGCTCTGGCGATTGGCCGAAAATGTGGCTCACGTGATGGATACGGGGGTTACGGTATCTCTTCTCCTTTCGTGGGTACGTGAGTGCAGAGACACTCCTTCTTCTCTTTTCTCTGGAAATTGCTCTGTCCCATCACTGCACTCAATCGCAGCAGGTGACGAGCAATTTCTGGAGAAGCTGCTCTCAGTGACTCCTACGGAGACTTCCCTTGAGGCTGTCGTACTGGTTATGGAATCGTCTCTGAGATACTTTATGCATCTCTTTGAAGATTTCATCCCAGGTGGCAAATACTCGGGAATAGTCGATGATGTGGTGGTGGATCGCACTCGTTGCGCATCTGCTACTAATAGGTTCATTGAGAGTGCATTTGGCTTTGTGGACCGTCTCTTCACCCATTCCCCCCACATGCTTGTTTCTCGACGTGAATCGCGCCTTTTGATATCGAAAAACCACACGATGGCGTGGCTCTCATCCAAATCTTTGGAAGAGAGAAATGCAATTGTGTTGGCTGCTCGTGCTTCAATCGGTACGATTCGGGCAGAAGAGAAACAGGCAAAGGCACTTCTGGCTGAAGCAATTCTCCAGAAGAGTCTCGAAAAGGAGAAGGGATATAATGCCAAGGTCGCCCTGCAGGTGAAGAAGCGGAATCAGGCGGTAGATGCAATTTCCACTTTTGGTTTTATAATTACTGTAAACAGCATCTCTGCCCTTCTTGGTTCCTCCTCTGAAACTGCAAGGGCGAATGCACTTGTGGCCCAGATTCGTTTCAGGGAACGGGCACTGCAGCAACCGCCGCCGGAGAAGGGAATCTACAAGCTGAGCGATAAGGTTTGTTCACTTCTTCACAGATTCTTCTTTGTTCCCCTTTTTTATTTTATTGATTTGTTGTTGAAGGGAAGGAAGCTGCCAGAGGACGAGCTCAAGAGACGACTCACCGTTCTCATCGAGGCCGATCAGAAGGGCTAGTTTACTCATTTCTATATCATTCATGCCTTTCTACCTTTGAAAAACTAGATTTTTTTCATAAAATAATTGAGAAAGAACAGTAATCGATCAAAGTACCGTATCCCGAACATAGAATACGGTAGATTCTGCTCAGGACCAGTTGGGTTACTGTATGCTACACATAAGGTACGGTAGATTCCGATAAGGACCAGTAGGATTACTGTGTTCGGCACATCCAGTAGGGTTACTGTATTTCCTACCGTATCCTTGATTGTTCGATCGATGCTCATTCATTTGATTACTGTATTGCCTGCAGGTACCCTTCTGACTTCCATCGACCATCCGTACATCGGCCGTTTCATCCGTCGATGGAATGAAGAAGTCTCCGAGGACGGAAAAGTCTCTTCAATCAAGAAGAGAGGTGAGACTCCTCTAGTCTCCATTCAGTTCCCCTCTGGTCAGTTGACCATTCCTCTTTCCACATTAGAATTCTCACTTGACGAGGGATCGGTCGACCTTCTCGATGATCTCCTCTGATTCCCATATCTAGTCATTCCTCCTAGTTGTTGTAAATATTCCATCTTACCCTCCCTGTACACTGATCTTTGGTCGTTGGCCCCTAGCGTAGAGCATATCAGAGTATCTCTTTTTTATTGTATCTATCGTTTTTATATTATTTCAATTGTTCCTATTTTGATCTTTGATCTTTCCTTTTTTTCTGTTCCAGAGTACAATGTTCATAGATTGTTTTATCGTTTTTGTTGCCTTCAGTAGTTGTCTTTGTCTTTTAAAGTGTTATTCCCCGTCGTAGTTCTGTAAGAATCGCCCTTCTCCGTCCCATTGTGTCTTGTTAGACATCTACCGTACCCCTACCGTATTCCCTCCCCATTGTTCTTTGGTTCTGTGTTATCTTTCCTGTGAATTAAATGGTTCGCTAGACTGTTCACCTCCCCGTGGTGCGAGCTGGACACCATCCACTCGCATTCTTCACCCATTGTAATACTTTGCTTGTGGATGGTGACTGAGAAACAGTCCAAATCGATAAAGTTGATTATACCTATCTGGTGATGAGTAACGACACAGAAAAGCATCTATCTACATCGAATTGAGCAGTTCTAGAACGATAGAGAGCGAATTTGCATGAGAAACAGGCGAGGGAAGAGAAGAGGAAGGGGGAAGAGAGGACGAGAGATAGGCTCCGCCCACTTTCTCTCTCGTCTCGCTTTTCCTTCCCTCTCTCCAATGCCTTCCGCGCGCACGTTTCGGGCTCTAGCGCAGCTCAGAGACAAGATATCGACAAACGGCCAAAAGTATGATGTTATTAGGACCACGAGGGACCGTTTGCATATGGTTTTGACCCCATAGTGAAAAATCGGTTATCTGCGTTGTGGCCCCTAAATAAGAGGGAGGGGAAAGGACTCAATGAATCACTCTTGGACGCGATTTTCTCTCTTTGACAAGCTGTGGAGGAATAATAAAAAGTGCACAAACTTCTATCGAAATTCATTTTATAGATGTTACTTTTTCGGAATTCGGCATGTTCTTCGTAGGAATTATTGGACGGCCATGAAAACTACAGATTTTCGCGATGCACATCCGCGAGTAACACATTCAATGTTTGCATAATATTCATAATATGAAAATAGAAATTTATGAAAATAATTTAAATTTCGAGAAAGTGATTGCGAAATAGAAACCGGCCATGGATTCGTTGCCCATTTGGAGGCATGAACCCCGGGTCATGGTACGAAAAAACATTTGGCTCAGATTCGACTTGTATGGTAATATTAATTTTATATATGGTCTAATATATTCATATGTGTAATATTTTACTGAAAATACATCAAGCGCACCGAGAAAGCTACAGAAAATACATCCCAAGTAGCGACTCTCGAGACTTCAGGTACATTTTTCTCGATTTGGGTATGATCCAATCCTCTCAGGTATATGTCGTATCGAAGTGGGAGAGTATACGGTACACCCAGATATATGAAACGTCTGCCCCAAACGATCCTGACATACTGAGAAATCGGAAAAATCGAAATAATGAGTCAAAAAGTAGCTATAGGAATCGATCTGAATTGGATCCCGATAGTGTTACAGTACACCCTGGGCATGCCTAACACACTGCAAAAAGAATTTTGGATCAAACTTGATCCGTTGAGAAATTATGAATTTTCATCACTTTTCACCTTACCCGTAGCTATTGCGCCGCATTTCGCAATACTGATGATGACGTCATCAATTTTGTAAACAAGGTCAGAGGACCCTCAGGCCCTATGACTATGGAGGTCTGAATCGAAACCCTTAGGGGAATGTCCGGGGGGTGGTCAATTTTCTCAGATCCGGTCTCTTAAGTTAGACTACGATAATCACCTGGACTTTATTGCTCTGGTACGCTGCATGAAGCTTGAAAAATATGCAGCTTGAAATCATTTGAACAACAAAACCGGAATTTTCATTGAATCAAGTTTCGCAATTTCTAAATATGGAGAATCGATCTTCCCCTGATCTATCTCTTCGAAAATCACCGAGACTCAGTGAGAAACAAGAAGTACAACGTTGATATCCCGAGAGACAATCGTTATTCACAGTAGTCGTCGTTATTGCTGTCAACATCATTCAACGTAAAGATGCCTCGTCCAAACAGCACTCCATTTCTAATTTATCTCACAGCAATTCCATCAATAATTGGGATCGTAGCCAACATATTCTTGCTGTTTCTCACAATCTTTAAGTGAGTACTACTGTGATGCGACTCGGCAAACTTTCAAGAGCTTAAGAACGCCGCCAACGCTCAGAACGTATTCGAAAATCTTGTTGAGTGCCGCGATGTGCGATCTAATTGGTGCATTTACCATTCCATGTCTTGTCACCAGGTCATGAAATAACACAGGTATCGCGAGAGAATGTAGCAAAAATGAGCCCTTTGAGAACAACTTGCAAAAAGTTGTTCCGATTTCGGCCAAACTATAATGGGGGATTACACTAGGGACACTATTTCGAAAAATTTAGGGCATTTGTCCCAGAGCCGGCATTTAGGAAATTTCCGGCTTTGGACCTGGCTCTGGTGTATCTCGGCTCCCAGACGTGCTAGAAAGTTGCGCCCGGGCTCAAAAAATGCGGAAAAATATTTTAAACACATTTTCTATTTTGACTTAAGAAATTGGAAAAATATCAAAAAAGTTGTGGGCGAAAAACTGACAAATATCAACATTTTTATTTTTCTTGTATATCACGCAGGTCGAACGCACGGATTTTTATTGCAGAATTTCGAAGTACATACTCATATATATTCCCAAAAAAAATTTCATGAAAATCGGGTGTGGTTGGAATTTGCTACATCTTCTCAAAGGTAGCAAAATCGCTGATTTTGCTGGTTTTCTGTGAAGAAACTCTCGGTAATTTATCGCTATCCAGCCAAATATATCTCAAATAATATTTCATGACTCCTCACACATTTTTATGGGCAAAGGATTCGAATCCACCACCTTTATTTTTGACCCCCGACCATGAACCCGGGGGGTCATGGTCCAAAATTGATATGAAAAGTCATGTTCGAGAAACTTCAATTGCTATACGGCGATGTGTTGCATAGTCCCCAAGAAAATTTCCACCACCGAAAAAACCGTAATCCGAAGCTGCGAAATCGAGAACTAATTTTTTAAAGGAAAAATTTAATATTTATTTTAATAAATCAATTTGCGATAACCGAATTACGGTTTTTTCGGTGGTGGAAATTTTCTTGAGGACTATGCAACACATCGCCCTAGAGCAATTGAAGTTTCTCGAACATGACTTTTCATATCAATTTTGGACCATGACCCCGGGTTCATGGTCGGGGGTCAAAAATAAAGGTGGTGGATTCGAATCCTTTGCCCATAAAAATGTGTGAGAAGTCGTGAAATATTATTTGAGATATATTTGGCAGGATAGCGATAAATTACCGAGAGTTTCATCACAGAAAACCAGCAAAATCAGCGATTTTGCTACCTTTGAGAAGATGTAGCAAATTCCAACCACACCCGATTTTCATGAAATTTTTTTTGGGAATATATATGAGTATGTACTTCGAAATTCTGCAATAAAAATCCGTGCGTTCGACCTGCGTGATATACAAGAAAAATAAAAATGTTGATATTTGTCAGTTTTTCGCCCACAACTTTTTTGATATTTTTCCAATTTCTTAAGTCAAAATAGAAAATGTGTTTAAAATATTTTTCCGCATTTTTTGAGCCCGGGCGCGACTTTCTAGCACGTCTGGGAGCCGAGATACACCAGAGCCAGGTCCAAAGCCGGAAATTTCCTAAATGCCGGCTCTGGGACAAATGCCCTAAATTTTTCGAAATAGTGTCCCTAGTGTAATCTCCCATTATAGTTTGGCCGAAATCGGAACAACTTTTTGCAAGTTGTTCCGGCATTGCTTCGCTTTCTCCCGATACCCGTGATAAGTTACGTTTGACATTTTCATATTCACTATAGAAGCATCAGCTTCCTTGAAGCGTCCGTGCTCGATTCCAATGGATTGTGCACTCTGACTATATTTGTTTATATTTGTGGATATTTGTTGGCACTGCACAGGTGCAAAACATTATATTTCAGTTCCATTTTCATCTCAGAATTGATTGAAATGCTCATTCCCGTGAACGATGCTTTCATCTGCGTTTCATTCTATTTTCGTCTGAAAGTTATAAAGGGAAATCAACCTTCTGTGAAAGTAAGCAATACTCAAACCACTCAAAGCGTATCAATTTTCAGTTCTCTCTACTCACAATTCTCTTCGTCATCTTTGTTCACAGTCCCTGTTATTTGGCTACTTCGCTACGCAACAAAAATGGCACAACATCGGGGAACAGACTGAAGATGTTGATCTTATTGAGGAATTACGAGTTCTAACGCACTACGGCACGAAAAATATTGAAGAAAGAATCCATCTTGAGATCTTCAGGAATTCTCAAATTCTTTGATCCAATCACTCTCACGGTGCTTGCATGGACCGTACTATCCTCGCAAGCCTTTTTCGGGTCTGCAATGTTTTTGCGGTGGAAAACAATCAATGGACTTGAATTGAGCAAGGTCTAATTTAAAAGTAAATATAATAACAATCCAGGGAAATTCAGGATCAAATGAGTCCCGCAGCGAGAACTTCACACCTTATGCTAATCACAGTTACAGTAAATTTGTAACGGTAACAAAACAGTTCTTATTTACAGGCGCTAAATGTTCAGCTTCTCATTCTAATTTGTTTTGTCATCGGTTCGACTTTATACATGTCTGCGGTTCTTCAGCTAACGAGATCGTATTTCGTACAGTTCGCGATCTTTCCCGTTGCAATAAAAAAAACAATGAAAATGCCAACAATTTAGGTGTCAAGTCTCCAATTCACTATTTCTCCAATCGCGAATATTCTATTTATTAAGCCGTATCGGAGGTTCGTTCTTTTTCGGAAGAATACAATCAACACATTATTTTCCAGGGTTTTCACTAGAAGCACCTCTGTTAGTGCACTCAAGCCAATGAGCTTTACTGCCTCTTCCAAATCGCGAATTAATAATTCAACAACATGAAATAAATATAGCATTACTATACACAACATTCTTCTCCGACAGAGAAGGGGGAGATCTTTACATATGTACTTGCGCACTTTGCATGAATCGAACTACAAGGCCTGGGCGGAGGGAGCCGCAGCTCTCCCCGCTCATTTTGAATTTTTGCAGTCCGATTACGGTGTGGCGGGAAAATTCAAAAGTTAATCCCCTTGTTCACCCTTTTCTGGAGAGAACAAAGGGGGTCAGAATGCTGTGTATAATATTTTTCCTACGATCTGTCCTGGCAAAAGTATATGTCACTCCATAGGATAACCTTTGTAAAAGTGGGAGGATGATTGTAATGATGTGATAACGTCTATAAAGGTACAATACGATTCTTTCCAGAGATTCCAAAAAAAACCTCATTGTCTCTCTCAACTAGCGCCTGATCTAAAGGTTCAATACACGATCTATTCATATTGAAATTATCTTCACGAGTCATCTCGGAGTACACAAACATTTATTACCCATCTTCACCATTGTGGATATATTTCTTGTTGCACTTCCTCTTTTTCTGGATTCCGTGCTTGATTTATTTTCAAATTCATTTATGTTTTCAAAGAGTGGGCTGCGAACTTCGTGTTGTAATTTGGAAAAGCAATTGCAACGCTACAGTTAATGATCATTTTAAGCGAATATTTCTGACTGGTAAACCATCGAACTGTTAAGGATACCAGCTCTGACGATCTGGTATGTAAAAAAGGCTAATTGTAAGTTGAAAATTATCATGAATGAGAGAGTGACTACACTGCTCACCGATTCGCTTCGACATCCATCTTCCCTTTCTCTGAATGGGCGAAACGATCTTCGAGTATGATTGGGAACCTTCCTTGCTTTTCTTCCCAGTTTGGGAAGCGGCAATTATTTCTTTGCTGAATGGCAAAAAAGATTGGTGAGAATTATGTGGAAGAATGAGAAGACGGGCTGATACCACACAGCACGACTATGAAGATCATCAGCTCGGTTCTAATGCCCATCTAGGAACTCAGACACTCTGTGGCTCTCAGTGCTTTCCACATTTTTCTCTAAAATTATGGTAAAAGTTTTGAATCTTCTGAAGAACAGCATACTTTTTTCTTCAGAAGATTACGAAGATCTCGTCTGATGATTTAAAATATGAATAGTAATCAAAACAATGGGAATCTCTTGAGATTTGGTAATGTAAAGCAGCATATTTGTTCATTTCATACAACGAAAAGATGGCCAGTTTCCTCTCATTCGACCCAATCTACACTGATTCCAGTGCAAATGTAAGAAATCAGAATTTTCTAATAAACCCTTTTAATTCAGACCGTCAATATCGCACTTCTTCATGCATTTTCAAGTAAATTAGAGAGTTTAAACGATTAAAAAAACGTCTTCTCAGTTTGCTCTGTGCTCATCAATGGATTTCTCTTTCGAACGATCTCTAAAAGTAACAACGGATTGGGAAAGTATCGATATCTCCTTCTCACGTATTCTGCACAAGATATTCTCTACTCCGTTATGCATCATCTCAATTATCCGGTAATATTTAAGAAATCTTTTCAATCAGTGACTTCCATCTTGTCAGGTTGCTGAGAGTTACACGAATTCATTTCTTGTCAGTGGTCGAGGCATTCTCGATTCATCTTTCGACACGTCTCTCTTCATGGGAATTTTCGGAACATCATCACCGTTGATTACGGGCAATTTCTGCTATCGACTTCTGTTTCTCCAAGGGTTGGCCTTTATACTTCTTTCAAAAAGTTTGTTTGTCTGATTCAGAAATTCTCACCGAGTGCCGTTCAGTCGAAGTTACGTGTTGATTTTATCGTACGCTATCTTTGGCGGATTCACGTGGTTTGTTTGTCAGTGTTAGTTAATCGATTCTCGAATCAATCCTCTTTTTAACGATATGTATCGTCAGGTTCACATTTGGTTTCTATGCATCGGCACAGGACGAAGATACCGATCGCGTTCTCGGATCATTTCTCAATGGATCAATCCAATCTCTTATCATTCATACTCCCAATAACGCAAATACTTACATCACATCCATGTTCTGGGTATAAAATGCTGATCTTTTTTCAGTCGAAACTTTCTTTATTCCTAGAACGGAGCAACATTCGAGGGACCTCGTTGGAAAGTTATCGGAACCGTTTTTGGGATCTCTGCAATGCTCTTCGGCAATTACTGTGTGATGGTATACTGTACACTGCGCATCAAGAAGCTCCTCGAGTAAAAATACTCTTTTCTGTACTCATTATTATTCGAGACGATAATTATTCCTGTGGGAGCTCATTAGCCCAACAGAGACGATTTTATTCTAGCGCGTCAATAGACGCTGATTATTGGATAAGTTTTTGGAGAATACGGTATTACTGTTTGTTATTCAGAAAGCATTCAATGAGTACCGCAACTCTGCAACTGCAACAGCAATTGCTTCGTAGTCTAATCGGACAGGTTGAATGGGAAGCAAACTGACGAGATTTTCGAATTATTCATTTAGACTGTTTTCCCTCTATTCACTATCTATACCGCAGCGTTCGTTGCGATGATTCCGCCTCTGCTTGGTACTATTTTTAATCCAAGGCCAGAAATGAAAGAATGATATGCAGGATTCCACTATGCTGCGGTTGCTTACTTCATACCGAATTTGTGCGGAGTGCATCCTCTTGCCGATGGAATAGTGCTAATGCTTACTGTGTCGCAGTACAGGTCAGTGTCTTTGCAATTCAATATATTCATCATTACGCAGCATTTCGCAAACGCAAACTTTCAGGAAGGCATTTCTGCGAATATTTGCCTGTGCATCTTCGGAAACAACCCTTTCCGGTTCTTCAGGATCCTTTCGATCATCTGTAACTGTATTCTGACTGTATAACATGGAGTCAACAATTCTTATTTAAAAAAAAATTCATAAAACAAAAGACTACACTGATTCATGAAACTAATTGTTGCAAAATAAATTTTTTTAACAACCGGTGGCTGACTCACAATATCGCATTAAGCGACCGATATTCTAGACAAGTACATTAACAGATGACAAATGAAGAACGACTCCTTTGGGAAATTGCATAGAGCTCATTATTGCCATTCAGTCGGCTATAATTCTCACTATGAGTGACTATCTCATATTCGATACCATATATTACGACCCTCTAATAAATGTTTGTAATCCGTCCATCATGAAAAATAACCTAATCTATTTCAGAATGTGAATATAATCTCTCTGCACGTCATCACCAGTTTGTCGGTCGTTTCGTATTTATAAAACACAATAATTTAGTTTCATCATTATTAGTGAATGTTCCCCTCTACTATTTCATATCAAGAACAGATCAAGGAATTGGAAATTACCGATATCTTCTGCTCACATTCTCTGCTCAAGACATTCTTTTCACCGTAATTCATCATTTCGTATACCCTGTCAGAACGATCTCTGTTGCGAAAAGATTTAGACTGTTGCAGGTGCCAGAAAGCTATGAGAATACATTCCTCGTTAGCGGGAAGGGCTCCTTCAATTCACATATGGATATGTGCATCTTTTTCGCTGTTTTCGGCTCGTCATCGCCTCTTATAACGGGCAGCTTTTGCTATCGACTAATGCAGCTCAAAGGGTTTGAACAATCGCAGATGAAAATGAGACAGTTTATTAGCAAACAAATACGTTTCGGTCGCTTCTATTCTTTGATGATTGTGTATACAAGCTTCACCGCTCTTGTGTGGTATCCGCGTTCCATTAATTCAGCTTAATATATTAAAAATTGTAAGGTTCACGGTTGGTCGGTACGCATGTGTTCTGGATGAAGAGATCTGGTTCTCTAACGGTCCGTATCTTAATGGAACCGTATCCAGTCCAGTGATTCATTCTTACGAGACAGCAAATAATTACATAATCGCGCTATACTGGGTTGACATCACGAAGTATGTTTGAATATACGGTCGCCTATTCAGACAGGAGGAACTTTTGACGGTGCGAGGTTGCAAGCGATCTGCGGTATTTGTTCAATGGACATTCTTCTAACGTTCAACTATTGTGTGATGATCTATTGCACAGTGCAAATGAAAAGACGACTGAAGTAAGTGTTATATTGTCGAATGAATTGGATAAGTCGTGCAGCAATCACATCTCAATGAGTGAGGCAACACTGCGGCTGCAAAGACAGTTACTGCGCAGTTTGATGGGACAGGTGATTAGAATGCACTCTAATATGCATATTTCCATATTCAGATGATATTCCCGCTCGTAACGATCTACGCTGCTTCTATGATAGCTATGGTGCCTCCCATGATAGGTATGGGTACAGATTGTTCGATAAATAGAATAAAATGACAGGATATCACTCTCCACTGGTATCTATCATAAATCCGAATCTGTGTGGTCTCCATCCCCTTGCTGACGGAATAGTCCTTTTGATTACTGTATCACATTATAGGTAGTCATCGATGTTGCCACCACAGTGCTTATACACTTTTTTTCAGAAAAGAGTTTGTCGGACTTTTTCGTCGTCGATCGTTAGTAACCGTCCAGCAAATGAATTCCATTCAATCTTCTCGGACAATATTAAAATAAAGTTGTATTTTATCATGTCAGATAAATGAATAAATTTATTCAGTCAACATAAGGTGCTGGACTGGTTCCGTAGACTGGCGGTCCCTTCTCCATTATGATTACTGGACGGTAAACTTGAAGTGGACCGTAACCGCCCGTAATCGTTGAATGATCGTACGTCGCTGTACGCATGGGAACAACTTTGATTTCATCTTCAATGGGCGAAATTGAGTTTGTCCTGGAAAATAGTGATCATAATCCATAATCCAGTTGAAAGTTTTCGCTCGCCTTTTTTCTCCGACTCGCAATAAAGCAAGAAGGGTGATGTAGCAAGCAGCACCGCTGTAGAGCACCAACAAACCAGTGATTACTATTCCAAAAATGTCCATCTCCTGGATGACTGAATGACCTTTTTTAACTCCAAACCACACTTCTTCCCTTACATTGAGTCAAATTCCCGTCGGGATAAGACTTGAGTATCCAATCGTGAAAGCTGTTATTGTTTGTGAAATACCACCTGTCATCGGAACGTTTGAAATGTTTGCAATGGTTGATTATCACTCACTGAACCTGGTCATCGATAAGAGTGGGCGTTCCACAAACAGTCAAGATTGAAAGAGTAAGGCAGAAAGCGAAGAATGCAATGTTGACAAGCTGGAAGGAGCGAAACGTTTGCAAAGAATGAGAGAGGAAGAGTCAAACTACTCACCCCGATAGCAATTTTAGGCACGAAGAACCATCGAATTGGAAGGAATACAACCTCAAAATAGTTATTATGTCTTAACAGTCGAACGAAAACTCACAATAAAAGTAAATGCTGCAAAAAGTGCATTGAGCCCTCCGAATACCTGAATATTAAATTCAATAATTATATTAGATAAGTGACGATAACAAACCCAGAGTGTAATATTGATCCAATGTTCGACATCTTGTACTGGAATAAAACACGCGGCGATTGAAAATCCAAGGGAAATTCCACCAAAAATGTGAGCAGCAATCTGTAACGGAAAAGGGTGTTTACTTTAGTTTTGTATTCTTCCGTTTCGTATAATTCGTGAATGTGACGTGAGTAACGCATTCGAATTCACACCATAGGAGCAAGTCACGCGAACAAATACCATCGATGTTCGCCAAAAAGTAAATGAGAAGTAAATGAGAAATACGAAGCTGATAAACGGAACAGACCTGAACGCCGGGACACTCACTCATTCTTCTGCGCGACAAAGAGCACGATCGTCTTATCGATAAGAGAAGAGGAAAGAGGGGGAGACTCCCTTCGATGTATCACACATTGATTCATCCTGAGTGAGCTGATGTCAATCACGCCAAGAAGGAAGAGACACTACACCTTTATTTACTCTAGAAATAACACCTCATTGTTGAGATACTAAATTGTGCTCTTGAAACGTATGTCTCTCTCGCGATAAATTATTTGATCGATTATCCTGAGTAGAGATGGGAAAGGAAGAGGGAAGAGTCGCGAATGTATGCAAAGTGAGCCGCGCTCTTCCACAAGAGCAAGAGGGAATGGCCTCTCTTCCACAAGAGTGAGATCTCTTCCATAAGACTGAGAGCGAAAAAGCTTTGAAAATGGAGCAATTTTGTTGGGTTTTTTCTCAAAGTAACCTACCTTAATGATTTTCAACATATTTATCACTTGGGTGCAAAAATCCGCCTAAATTCCTTTATTTTTAAAGCTTTTTCGCTCTCAGTCTTGTGGAAGAGATCTCACTCTTGTGGAAGAGAGGTCATTCCCTCTTGCTCTTGTGGAAGAGCTCGGCTCACTTTGCATACATTCGCGACTCTTCCCTCTTCCTTTCCCATCTCTAATCCTGAGGAGCGATTACATTAATAAATGCAAAAAGCTACTGCAGTGGGATGCAATCTTGTTTTTGTAGTATATCGTTTTTGTAGCATCAAACCAAACATTGCAACCGCGAGAATGATTTTGACTTCGGGTCATTGCTACCCTACTCCTTATCATCTTGTCAGAGATCGAGACGTATCTGCTCCTCCCATAACGTCCTTTCTAACCTACTCGATCATTTTCAATGAGGTCACAAAAATAATCTCGACCACGAGAATGAATTTTTTGCATGAACTATATGAATGAGATGTAAATAAAAACAATCAAATACCTCATATACCCAGTGACACTTCAGGATGCACCATTATTTCTCGAATTCGCAGCCGACTATCGATGCAGAAATCAATTCCTAAAAAGGCACACGAGAACAACTGTTTTTTTTGTATATTATATTTCATCATTTGAAGATCGTAGATGTACCTGACAGAAGAAAAAAGAAAAATAATGAAGTTTTGAAGTACATATTTTTGTCGACGATGCGAGACGGAGTTCGGAATACGGATAATCACTTTATTCCATGCACCACTCTCTCGCCATTTGGACCCGTGATAAACGTGGAATAAAGAAACGATTACCCGTATTTCAAGCTAATATACGGAATACGACTGCAGTAAAAGTAATAAGATTAATTTAACGGCCATATTTTTTATTTACTACTATTCGCACTGGGCAAAATCGTGTTAGAATCATAGGCATTTAAATACATCTGGAATATTTTTGAACACATTTCTACACTTGTCGCCAACGTTTTATGAAAGGTTTGTTTCTCACGGTGAATACATTGAGAATAGTTTCTTCCCCTGATGTCTCCTGGAACATTTTATTAACAATTTTATGCGACATAGCAAAACTCACGAATGGTTTTCTACCGTGCTTGATTAGAGTGATCCTGTATTCTTCTGTCATCATCAACATAATTAGCGCATTGTTGAGAGGAAAAATATGAATCAATAGATCGGATGCCTCAAATATTTTTTGTTCTCGGTTTTGAAATTTTTCTGTTATTACCTTTTCCACTAGATGGTTCTCAATGTTGAAGATTGAAGAGGCAAACAATATACCAAAAGGACCAAAGAGAAATCCACATGGATTCAAAGTCTATAATAAGAAACGCTCTATCTAAAGCAGAGGATTGATATATCTTACCTGTAATATCAGCACTTGAAGAGCTTTCAGATGTTTTCGCCTCAGTTTTTCACTGATCACGGCTTCTTTTATGTTTCGGTGAATATCCCATGCGCATTGGATCTTGAGAGATCATTACTTTGAAACTTGTCTTTTTTCTGTCATCTCACAATTATATACGCAAGGAAAGCCATTGCGATTGCATTCATAGACAGAACGGCAAAATGGAATGGGACGTTGATGAGATGCTTCAAAAGGATTTTAATTATCAGAATCTAAAGTTCTATTTACATCAAAATTTACTGCGAAAATGCTGATGTGATCAAAATCGATGGCTAGATCTGAACCTAGTATAGATTCGAGATACAATCTCAATGATTTATTGTCACTAGATATTATCCAATTGACAGTGTTAGGCCATACATGAGCAATAACCTATAATGAGCCTAACTTCTTCCGATGAAAAATTTTAGGCTCTGTCCGGTTTTCCGGGTCCCATGACACTTTCCGGGTCCCATGACACTTTCCGGGTCCCATGACATTTTCCGGGTCCCATGACACTTTCCGGGTCCCATGTCATTTTTCTGGGTCCCTGATGAGATCTATGATCTATTTTCACAAATTGTGTTCATTTTCATGTCCTCAAATTAACTTTCAAGAGATTTTGTTGGCTGAATGGTTTAATTTTTACGATGTGTTTTATCTCTGCATTATCAGTATTATTATCTTAGGACAACTTATCGAGAAGGCACAAAAACAAAGTCTATCATGGCTCTACGGCCCAGAATATTTTCTACGGCCCTGAAACCATTCTTGGCCGTAGAGCCATGATGGACATACTACTCGTAATGCAGTGATAAAATACATCGAAAAAAAACCTTTCAGCCAACAAAATCTCTTGAAAGTTAATTTGAGGACATGAAAACGAAAAATCACTCGAAATGGGCGTGCAATTGGAAATGAACACAATTTGTGAAAATAGATCATAGATCTCATCAGGGACCCAGAAAAATGACATGGGACCCGGAAAGTGTCATGGGACCCGGAAAATGTCATGGGACCCGGAAAGTGTCATGGGACCCGGAAAGTGTCATGGGACCCGGAAAACCGGACAGAGCCAAATTTTACACATACAGGCAGTATAATAATTGTCGACAGACTCCACTTTGAAGCAAAAAATGGCTGTAATGTTGATCTATAATCGTGAATTTTTAATAAGACTAATATAACAGCGAAGTTTACTTGCAAATCATTGCGTGTCGATGGAGGAAACTAGTCGTAACTAAAAGAACCACTACGAAAAAACCAGAGAACCACATGTCCATGAAAAACTGCAATTCGGTAATCAAACTTATGTTCACTACAATTTTACTCACTGAATCGAACGTTGACAGTTTTCGGAGTGATGAGAGACAGAACATTACAATCAATTTCGAGGTTTGATACCAATACTGAGTAAATTATAAACCCCATATTTTCGGTCATTCAGCTTTACTTTAATTAGATCCGCCAATAACGGACTTACTGGTATGGCTAGCCCGCACACTGTGGAATAGAGAAAATTTGTTGCGATAAAACTTAGAGTATATTTTCTGGATATTAATAATTTGATGGAATATACTAATGCTGGACCAAAGTAGCTTACAGGTACTGTCCAGATTTGTTTTGTGAGAAAACGATCACAATAGAGAGAAGAACATTAACAGCGAAAGATGCAGTGGTCAGAGCATAAACATAAACAATATAAAAATTCGCGAACGAATTCTTGGTTTCCATGAGTATCGAAATCAACGAAAGCGAACAAGGTGTTGACTGCTTGTCACCTTAATTAATTTCACCAACCGATTACATTACGTATAACTCCAGGTTAGATTTTACAAACAAGATAGAAAGCTATTTTTCGGCGACATAAGCCACCATTGAACGATCCGGTGTAAGCGAAGAAAATTTCTCGAATTGTCAAAAAAAAAGCTTATAATGAGACCTCTTGATGTGCAAAAAAAACGTGCTGTTTAAAACCTAAAATTCACGTAATGATGTTTATTAGTTTTGTAGTACATTGATACATTTGAGGAAAACAGTGTCAATAATCATATTTCCGTACCGCAATGAGCGCTCTTTCTAAGGGAAAGTACACAACTTTGGTGATTCATCTGTTTGATAATTTGTTCCGTTGATCTCTCCGCGTACTCTTCGTTGTTGACCGAACACTCTCACAGCCTACTTATAGGGGGGAGAAAGCGAAGAGGCAGCTGCCCAAGATGATTCCAAACCTTTTCATCGTGAGTTTTTCCAATTGTCTTCGAAATTATAACAATTAGCGTTTTATGCTGTCTGACTGAAACGAACGGCATTTTCGTATTCCACAAATACTCGAAAAATGGTTTACGCAATAGTTGTTGTCATTCGACCTTCACCTTAGGAAGTTTATCGCACAATTTCATTCTTGCAGGTTTTCATTTCTACAGTTGCAATCGGAATCGCCCAGAGAAGTGAGCCAAAATGTATGGTTTCCAACTAGGAATGAATGGATTGCAGTCCCGGTCTCGCTGAATGCGTGTGCTGCCACCACATGTTCTGTGGGCGCAGTCTGTAAGGAGAACAACGGCGTGGCAAGATGTGTCTCTCCTAATGGAGATCAATCGAACAACAAGTGTAAGATCGCCCATGAGGAATGGAGGGAATGCGCAAGTTGCGAATCCACTTGTGACATCAAAAGACCAGTGAGTATCAATAACATAAAAATAACTTGTTATCACTGCTTTTCATTTCTGCGATGACAAGTTTTGCAAGTTATTCTACTGGGTATTTCAGATGTGTCAATTTATGTGCCAACCGTCTCGCTGTCAGTGTCGTGAAGGATTCTTCCGTAACAAAGAGGGACAATGTGTCACGGAAAACGATTGCGATGTGGCTGCGGTTTGTTATTTGTTTAATGATCATTTGTTCATTTGATCCATTTAGCTGAACACAAATTCTCCTCGTTTCCGTCGAAGCTCTAGTGAGTTATTTCAATGAATTTGTGTTCACTTCAGAAGTACTTCACTGATAATTGCAGTCACATGCGCTAATGTGCGTTGTGGGGGAGTGCAGTGCAAAGACACTCCGACAGGCCCCCAATGCGGATAATCCACGTCAATTGTCTTGTATAAAATAGCGCTACTTGACTATGATAAAACATTCATATACTAAAAATTTATGGTTTACATTTTCATTGGCGAGAAAACGATCGAAATCTCCATTCTCAATTCTTCTGCAAGAGTTCATTTTAGTCCGTGTCATACCGGGTGCTCTTCCCTTTTTTTTGAAAGAGGAAAACGCACCGAATTCGAGAAGCATAAAAGTGAAATGCGACACTTCGCTTGCTCATATTTATCGCGCGATCTTGCGACGTTGTGAAATGTAATCTAGTTACAAGACAATTAGGAGTTGCCCGTCTTTGACGCCCTCTCAATGTTGCGAGTTACCATGATGTGCCCATCGAATATTCCATAGTGTACTCGAGCTGTCATCCGACGAGCACTCTTGTAATTAGATACGAGCTATCCGAATGTTCGTTGACGGCCTCTCAAAGAGTAGACAAACGTCAGTGACAGATTAGGGCTGGCAAAGGAGGAGAATTAGCTCTCCCTCTCGCCTACTCTCTTGCCGGTGAACACAGATGAACCACACTTAAAGGAGATTGTTTTTGTACGCTTGCCAGCCTTATTCAGATCTATGTTAGTCGGTTGTCGGTGGTTTTCTTGCATTTCCGCGATGCAGATCTAATTTGCACCAACTGACTCTCCTCTTTCTAATTGTTATTGTTATAGAATATCAGCTGCTTACAAAACATCAAATACCGTCAAGATACCATCTGACTTCCTTGCTCGTTTCAGTTGTATTCAACGTCTGCATCTTCTTCTCGTATCATTCTGTGGAAAACATCCTCATTCTAATGAGCTCCACCATCTACCCTTCCTACTACTCTCTCATATCCGATCCATTCCACTCAATATACTTCGGGGTCACAAGCATAGTTTCCGTACTCGCAAATCTCCTACTGATTTACGCGATATTTGCTGCGAAATGCAAGGAGATCGAAAATTATCGTTATCTACTGTTATGTTTCGCCCTATGTGACATCGTAACTTCGACAATGCACTTTGTCGCCCTTCCGGTATCGAATCGCATAATTCAATAAGGACGATGCAAGAATATATTCAGATAATTCACATGACGTCTTCTGGCTATTGGTTCTTTCCTCGAAACGATGGTATTTTTCGCACGAAAGGAGGTGGTGAAGCCCATCAAAATTCGAAATAAAATAACCGTCTAGGAAAACTTGCGACAGCGATTACCTTTATCTACGTTTCATCATACTATCAGACATTCCTTATTCTATCGTACCACTTTATCTATCGAGCGAGAAGACTTGCTACGTGAACAACTTGAAATGAATAATATAACTAAGAAGATTCAGAGATCGGCCAATCTTGGACGGATGGCATTCAATTCATTGGTTCCTTCTCGGGGCTACTGTCAATATTCTTTATATCGGTATCTTTCTGCGTGCATCCTACACGAATATGGCTCCGGAGTATAGCAGGTACTACGTCATTACAGTATTCATAACATTTATTTTCGCTCCGTCGTTACTGTTTTCTAGTATTTCCAGGCTACGTATACGGTAGTGAGAACATAATTACAGACTCACTGCACCCAGTTCTCTCATCGACTTATACAATATCGATGTTAGCGATCCGGACGTGGGATTTTTCCATATCACTTGGAAGGTGCGATTCATACAATTACTTTTATACCAAAACGATTTGCAGCGTCAAAACTTGGCAACGGGGGAGCTGGAATGGTACATGCCTGCAATCATCGCTATGAGTATTTCCGGACTGCTAACCATCGGCACTGGAGTTGTCATTGGCATTTCAATCGTATTCATAGTGCAAGCAATCAAGTGAAGATTTGAAAATAAATGATTTCCGGTTGAAGCAGATCAAATTGCTAATCGAAGTTTTATCAATTATCTCATTACAGATCTCCCGCTTTATCAGCAAAGACGCGAAAGATGCAGCAGTTACTCTTCAAGGCTTTGCTTATACAGGTCTTTTTCCATATTACCTGATGCCCCAAAGATAGGATAGATGGACCAAATCGTGAAGGAGCGCAGGATATGCACATTCATTTTTAATGTCTGCGAAACACTCGCCGAATTTCATTCTGACTCACTAGAATCGCTCAATCTCAAGCTTGGATAAAACGTGTGGGCTCCCAAAACGTACTTGATTCTACCTTGTTGGTGGATGGGAAAGGAAGAGGGAAGAGTCGCGAATGTATGCAAAGTGAGCCGCGCTCTTCCACAAGAGCAAGAGGGAATGGCCTCTCTTCCACAAGAGTGAGATCTCTTCCACAAGACTGAGAGCGAAAAAGCTTTAAAAATAAAGGAATTTAGGCGGATTTTTGCACCCAAGTGATAAATATGTTGAAAATCATTAAGGTAGGTTAGTTTGTAAAAAAACCCAACAAAATTGCTCCATTTTCAAAGCTTTTTCGCTCTCAGTCTTATGGAAGAGATCTAACTCTTGTGGAAGAGAGACCATTCCCTCTCGCTCTTGTGGAAGAGCGCCGCTCACTTTGCATACATTCGCGACTCTTCCCTCTTCCTTTCCCATCTTTACACCTGAGTACTAAGTAGAGATGAGAAAGGAAGAGCAAAAGGAAGAGAAACCGCACGGCGCGGCGAGGAATGAGAGGGAAAGGAAGAGGAGGGGGAGAGATGAACTCTTATGGCAGAGTGATTCTTATGGCAGAGTTATGGCAGAGTGAGAGGGGTTGTGGAAGAGTGAAGGGGAGTTTTGGAAGAGTAGATCTCGGATGTTGAGTGTTGTCAAAGGCGATTTTCGCAATTTCTCCATAACATCTGCATTGCCACATCAATGGGATAGTCTAGCCTCTAATTGAACTCCCAAAATGAAAGTCTTCAGCCAAAAAAAGCCAGATCTGACAACATCAACACCATGTGAGATCTACCTGTAAAGCTGGAATTATATGGAATACAATACTCCACAGTACCCTGTTACTACAGTAATCTGCAGTTCACAGTACCCTGTTACTACAGTAATCTGCGGTTCACAGTACCCTTTGTCCAATAATGTTCTAGGATAATATCGGAAACTACTAACTCACTGACCTCAGGTGCATGTCCCCCGATACCACTCTTTCCGCAGTTTCCGCAAAAAGGGTCATACTTTAAAATACAATAAATTAGTCTCTAATTGCCACTGTGTGCTCAAACAAATCACTCATTAATGCCATTCTGCCTATTTGTCACATGAGAGCTAAAACTCCTGTCGAAATCCCTTCATTTCAACAGAGTAATTTCTCACTTCATTCCGCTCTCACTCTTATGACAGAGCTCTCATTCTTATGGCAGAGTTATGGCAGAGTGGCCATTCTCTCTCACTCTGCCATAAGCGCTCGGTGTGATTTGCATCAATTCGAAACTCTTCCCTCTTCCTTTCCCATCTCTAGTACTAAGTAGTGTTGCAAATTCGCACCAACCCGCACGTCGCAACCAGGAAAGATGAACAATGAATTTCTGAAAATTCGTCCGACTTTGTTCGAATTCGAACAATGTGCGACTTGTTCGAACTTGTGCGTAGGGTTGGCTTATCGAGAAAAAATCATTCTGAACGCTTTCGTTAATAAGTGCGAACGAGCTCATTTCGACTAATTCTCCCACTCATTCTTCCACATAAATAGCTCGCAGTGCAGTCTACTTGTGAACTCGAGGGAGGAAAAATGAAAAAAAAACAATTTAATCAACGTAAAAAAAAGAAAGATTTATTTAATTATGTAATTGGGAATACAGTAATTTCGCAAAGAATTTCACAAATCGAACAATGTGCGAACAGACAAAGAAGTGCGAAAAATGAGATAATTGAATTAGTGCGATCATTTTGTTCGATATTTGTGCGAATGAGCGTTCGAATTCACAACTCTAGTACTAAGACCACTGCGAGGCCAGCAAGCGAGTGAGGACAATGAAACATCTTTTTCATCCGCGAGTGGAGAGTTTCTCAGCATTACATAATACTCTAAAAACCCTAGTCAAAAATAAAAAAAACGCATATTTTGTTCAATTTTCAGACCGGAGTGCCTCTCATATTCGGATATGTACCTCTTTCGTTCATAATTTGTCTTCCGCTCTTAGGTAAATGTTATCTGAAAGAACCGTTATCCAGAGTGAGAATGTATGCACATAATATTATATTAAGGAATCGATGGAGGTTCTGTGGGTACAATACTGATCATGATTACAGTCGTCTTCCCTCTGGTACGTTTTCACTTTATTTCTTTTCCTCACTCACTTATCTTTCTGTATTATCGCAAACATGCTTAGATGGATGCGCTCATCGTCATCTTCTTCATTCCTCGCTTCCGTATCGCAGTCTTAAGCTTTCCCATAATGCCCGAATTCTCCCTCTCCCGTGCCAGTCCCAGTAACAATCGAGTTTCGGAAACGTCGTTGACGATATCGGTTAGAAAAAACGCCCGCAATGCTTGATATATTATTGATCGACCCTGAGAATACAATATTTCCTGTCACACGAAAACACTACTTCCTGTCACACTGTTTCGCATGAATGGAGAAGTATCTCTAGCTGCGGTTGTTGCAGCGAATGAATGGGAATGGATAATGAAGTGTTGTTGGGAAGGAAGCAAATAAGAGAGGAAGTAATGGCAAAACATCCGATGTCAGGTTGAATGGAGGAATAAAAAAATAAATGCGGTAAGAGGAGGATATTTTTATAGTCATGGTGGTTTTTATAGCTGAGCAATACAGAATCCGCATGCGAAGTTTCTGAATTGTGTATCTAAAGATAAGAGGAAAGGGCAAACGGACGGACCAAGAAGGCAGTGCATTTCCTCATGTTTTCATAGTTTCGTATGTTGCAAAAAAGTGTGTCATACGTCCGCAAAGTATATATTGGGTCGGTGCATACGTATCTTCACGCCTCATTTTCCAATTTATTGCTCCTGTACTGCATTCCCAAATTTTTTCATTCCCAAATTCCCTTGACAAAGGAACTAGGTATGGGTACAAGGATTAAAACCGTACATTTGAATTGTCTTATAGCTGCTTAGTATTTGAGGGGAATAATCGGAAACAAAAATCATCGAAAACATGGCATTTTGGGTATGTTCATTCACATTGCTTTATTTTCAAAACAAGTGATCCCTGAATTCTCACCAATTTTAGAGGGATTGGGGAAGGATTACTGGTTGGTATGGCAGTTTCTCTGAGTTTCTGTGTAAATCTATGCAAATGTGTTCAGATATCCTCACGTATTATGCTATCATACACAATACTATAGAAAGAACGAGCACAAATGCTCTAAAACGGCCCATTCCTACCTCACCTCTTGCGCAAGAGTTCTCTCATTCTTCAACCTCTTGCGAAAGAGGTCGGCCTTTTATCCCTCCTCTTCCTCTCCCTCTCATTCCTCGACGCACCTCTTCCCTCTTCCTTCAGCTTCTCTAGACAGAATGAGGTGCCTCCATGTAACTTTAATTTTTCTCGAATATGAGGGCCGAGTTCCACTCGGTCCAATTTTTTTATATCACGATTTTATTTATATCACGCAAACTTGTTCTCTGTTCTTCCATCGACGAAGAGAAATACTGAGAAGGACTGCATTGAGGAGGAATGAAATTAATTGAGCGACGATCGAGAGAGAATATGGGACCTGCGAAAATTCTTTCTTGATGTTAATTGCATAGTGGACATACATAGGCCAAGCAGGGATTGCCGATACCGTACACGCGCACAACGACTTCAAGTGACACGAAAGCTGCGCCAGCTAGTACGACTGACGCGCCACTGGTGCTGAAATGATTTTGATAAACTTTATCGAAAAATGGTGACTAACGCGAGTGTAGCGAGTGCGAGGGTCGTGGTTGATCGAGGACCGCAAAAATGATGAGAGACAACGATTGAAAAGAGACTGAGATTGACAATTGCATAGAAGCCACTCAAAGAACCTGAAAAATTGATATCTTCCCTATTTGGTTGCGGATTTTGTTCGCATATTCCCATTTGATACGAAATAAACTAACCAAAAATGGCAGTCCCACCGCTAACAACTGCAACAAGTGATGGATCACACTGACTGAGCCCAACATCTTTCCTGAAAATATCGTCTAATAACAAAATATAATATAAAAACTAGCCAATCGAGGAGAAGTGCGATGAATCCGCCTAGTTGAACAAGTGAGAGTAGTAAAGTAACAAGGAGAAACACATCAGATCCTATAAAATTGAAAGTTGAGTTTTCGATGTCAGAATAAGGACGAACCTCCGTCCTTGATCGACGCCATCCTATGGGAAGAGAAGCAATGGAAATACTGATGAAGAGAGAACGCATCCCATCATCGAGATTGAGATAACGAGTATGATAATGATGATCGTTTATTATTTCCGATTGTTTTTCACTGGCGATTGACCTGTGTTCTGATAAGAGTATCTGATAGGGACTGGAGATAGCGTCATTGGGCGAGAGATTGCCGTTCGGAAAACAACCAAACCACTCATTTATTATTCACTCATTCCCCAATTTTAATAGGACATAATTCATGCACTGAAATCATAACAATCTGTCTTGGAATTCTTCCATTCTTGCAGAGAAAGGAAGAACAATAAAACGTTGAAAACGAGTGAAATCAACAGTAGATTCTCAGCTTGAAGAAAAGGAATCTGTAAAAAGTACTATTCGTGAGTTATCCGAATGTGAATGAGTCTTCACTATAGCCATTCGGAGATCATTCATTCCTAGCACACGAATGATACTTTCCAGACTCGCAATACTTGCGCCAGCGACGATTGCTGACGTGCCCGTAGTGCTGCAAGAAATTATTGTTGTTTTTTTGAGAGGATCTATTTTCTGACGCAAGTTCGGTGAAAAGAAGCGTCCTTGCGGTACGACGTCTGCAGCAGCGATGAGAGATGAGAAGAAGAACGACGAGGAGTAAAATAGCCCCGTTGAATACGATTAGAGCTCCTTAATAGTGCATTTACTGCTCTAGACGAGAATGAGAGCGCGGAATGACTAGAGGAGATGCGAAATATGTCGGCTCTGTCGGAGTTATGGGGTCCCATGAGAATTGTGGGGTCCCATGAGAATTATGGGGTCCCATGAGAATTATGGGGTCCCATGAGAATTATGGGGTCCCATGAGAATTATGGTGTCCCATGAGAATTGTGGGGTCCCATGAGAATTGTGGGGTCCCATCAAATTGTCATGGTGACTGGTGTGATTTCCTGGAAAATTAAGGGGTCCCATCAGATTTTCATGATGACTTGTCTGATTCATGAATATCCGTGATCGATTTTCACTTTTCTGCGTTTATTTCCCAACGCACGCCCATTTCGAGTGCTCTTACGTTGCCAGCTCCTCCAATTCCCTTTCAAGAGTTTATTCGAAAATCGCAAAATTTATAACAAGTGTTTATTATTAATTTATTAATTGAAGTCCAGATCGCTCGGCTCGTTAGCTCCGTCATCAAAATCGTAATTGCCCACGTTGAAGGCCATGTGTGTGTTCTTTGTGGTATAGATCTGTCGGGGGTGACTGGTTCCGCCGAGAACGCCTGGTGTCAGCCGCTCACCACTCCTCTGGACGGGCCTTAATGGTTTTCCAATTACTAACAGTTAGATAAACTGTAATCTCGAGATCCGAGCTGATCTGAGCTGATCTGATCTACAAAAGGGACGACAAGAAAAGTGACCACGACTACTCCAGCCCGCACAACAACTCAAAAACCCGAGACAACTAAAAAAAACGACTACTTCGAAACCGAAAACCACAAAAAAGTAGGTTTATAACAAAAAAAACGTTCCACAATCAAAACAATTCAATTAAAGCGTTGAACATCAATCATGGTACATTTCAGACTACTCGGGCAACGACGACGCCGAGACCGGACAGAGGAGAATGAATATGCACATTTACTTGAATAAACAATTGTAATTGATATAAGACGGTTGGAATGAGCGCTTTCTAATTTGAAACTGTTTCAACTGTAAGCCGGCCGCATCGCTCGGCCGCATCGCCGGCTTGGCGAAGGGGAAGGGGCGATGCGGCCGAGCGATGCGGCCGGCTTACAGTTGAAACAGTTTCAAATTAGAAAGCGCTCATTCCAACCGTCTTATATGGATAATTAAAGAGCACTCGAAATGGGCGTGCGTTGGGAAAGAACCAGAGAAAAGTCAAAATCGATCACAGATCTTCACGAATCAGACCAGTCACCATGACAATTTGATGGGACCCCACAATTCTCATGGACCCCATAATTCTCATGGGACCCCACAATTCTCATGGGACCCCACAATTCTCATGGGACCCCATAATTCTCATGGGACCCCACAATTCTCATGGGACCCCATAATTCTCATGGGACCCCATAATTCTCATGGGACCCCATAACTCCGACAGAGCCAATATGTCGTCTGGAGTAGACTGAAATATCGTACTTTTAGAGGCCTGGCCGATTGTCAAATTTCGTCTATAACAGTTGAAATCGTGCCCATTCTAATGACCTCCATTTCATTTGTCGGTATCAATTTGACTCGATTCGGTCTACCCTAGACGACTCATTTCATTTCTGTCCCACTCATTATTTGCTCTCATTTTCTTCTAGAGCAGTGTCACTAAATGCACTATAAGAGAATATATAATAACAATAACAAATAACAGAAATTGCACTAACGATATACAAATTTGACCCAGAAAGTGACAGCCGCTACTTGTGAATTCTCTCCATTATTTTCACTCGGTCTCATTGCGGTCCTGTGAATCTCCGCATTTCAGTTCAATATTTCGAAATAATGCCCAAACCAATCAAATGAGATTGCCGCGAATGTGCCACATTGAAGTAGAGATAAGAAAAGAATTATGGGTAGAAAACTGACTAAACCTAGAAAACGGAATGCATGGTTAGGAAATACTAAAAAAACGAACCTGCTCGTTTGGATGCATCGACCATCTTGAATATAGGGACCTAGCAAACTGAATCGTTTTAACTACAGATAAAATAATAATCTATGATAACAGACCGGATTATATTCGCGGCATTATTTGAACGTCGAATTCTTTTTGTTTTGGATTGTGATACTTCGTAAACACAACATTTATGTACAGAGAGCGCAACCGTGCAATAAGAGGGCATATTTCGATGAGATAGATTTTAACCATTCACGCCGGTAATCACAGTTCCAGACGATTGTTTAAAATCTTGAAATAATTTGAGAAAGAATATTGCACTGAATAGGAAATCGTTTATCGTAAAGCATTTATAAATAAAAATAAAGTGTGAACTGTTGTGGGCTGATTTGATCTTCTCACGATTCTTCGAAATCTAAAGGGGAGAATTTACGAGGAATTAGTATCCAATATGAATGCGACTAGGCCCAATTCCTTTTTTGCTACAGATTCAATAGTCTCAAGCTCTCCGGAAGTACGTATACATGAACCAGGGATATTGTGATATTCGTATAGGCTAAGGCAACAAGAGCTCCTTAAGTTCTGTTAGTTTTGTGACGAACGACCATTATCAATAGCCCATTTCCGATGAGTGAAATTATCGCGGATATATATTGGACAGCCTAAAAATCGTTCGTAATATTTCTTTTCAAAATACAAACCTGATGAAAGAATCTTGGTGTGAGCATAGTGAGACTGTGAAGATGACATTTGAAATATATTCGATAAAGTAGGTGATGATATGACCGAGAAGAATGATCGATGGTCAGTATTTAGCAGACACCAAAGTTCACCATGCAATTGCAGCCAATTCTTAGTTCTCGGGAATTTCACATACCACATTTGAAGAAGTGATAGTAAATTATCCATTGCAAAGAAAATAGTCTCTTTGCCTCCGAAGTCTTTTTTCCATGAAAAGTCAAGGGTATTGGTTGGAAAAATGAGAATCAATGTATCCTTGACAACTTTCTCGTAAAATGTAATAATTCTATGTTGAAAGCAATAAGTTCATAACACAAGTTTGCCATACATCGATTTGAGAATGCAATCGTTGCAACATTTGCAATCGAAAGAGAATTAGGGATGACAATTCATGGAAGCTGGGGCTAGGAGATCAGGATGACAATATTAAGAGTGGCCAGAAACAACAAATATTTTGCAAAATATCCAGAAGGAGTAACATCATCACATACTGTCATAGAAGTACTTGATGGAAATACGAATTATCGATTCTACTGTATTCCGCTCTTATTGAGATTCTTCTGCAGGACAATTTCACACGCGGCTTTGAAGACGAATTCGACGTTCTCCGTGTCTGTGGCACACGTGAAATGGGGGTAGATCTGACGATCTTTGTCGTTCCTTGACTTTCTCTTAAAAATATATTTAAAGGATATTCGTTCAATTTTGAGCAAGATCGAGTATCCGTTTCTGAATATTATTTCGCTCACCTTGAGAAAATATTGCTTGAGAAACTCTGCCGCCTCCTCATTGTTTGTTCCTTCTGCAAATTAAAACCCTGAATACCATTGTTGAATAACCACTCACTGTACGCGTTCACGTATTTGCCCAGCGGATGAATCGGAAGTTTCTTCCAGAAAAGATCTTTCTGAAAAATATAGATAAACTGATAATCACTGATAGTGCTTTGCCTTGTTCAAGAAGAGAATGAATGCCGCAGTTGCGAGATACTTGCTCCTTAGCATATCCCCGAAGAGTTGAGCAGAATCACGCAGGCGATTGTCCGCTTTCTGTAGGAAACAGATAAATTTCATAGGCAAATGGGGTCAACTCACTGGTTTGACCGCTTCGACGGGAAAGAGGTCCTTGTGCAGAATAGGCTGGATCATTTTGTCACCTTCGTCGAGAAACTGCAACCTTTTCTATTTTTTCTATGTCATAGCTCATTTTTAGTAAGTATCGACAGGAGTAAATTAAGTAAAAATTTCTTAGTGTTTGATCATTAATTTTTAATGATTAGGATTAAAGGAGTATTCGGTTAACTTGCTCTCATACCTGATCGTATGCAGCCATTGAGACAACAAAGAGAACGGAAGCGACGCCGTCGAAGTAGTGAATCCATTTCTTACGATATGTTCGCTGA
This sequence comes from Pristionchus exspectatus, assembly GCA_911812115.1. Classification (NCBI taxonomy): domain Eukaryota; kingdom Metazoa; phylum Nematoda; class Chromadorea; order Rhabditida; family Neodiplogasteridae; genus Pristionchus; species Pristionchus exspectatus. The sequence goes on from OU461582.1 coordinate 14,719,360, forward strand.
CCCCCAACATCGATTAGCCTAAACAATAATCCTTTTTCAGTATTCATTTTTTCGCTGATCTCTTAGCTACTGTGATTTGTATTCAAAAACTGTTTGACGGATCATCTTCTCGACCAAAGAAGAGGCACGTTGGGCGGTATTTCTACGCACCACTTTGTAGTAGTTTGCGCGCAAATTGATTATCATCACGGAGGTGATCGCTGACCTTATGCTTCTGCTTGAGAAGGCGAAGTTGATCTCATTCACACTTGTCGTCGGAATTCGTAGATGGAGAATATCCTCAGCGGTAGGTTTGTAATTGGGAGAGAGTAGGGCAGTGATCTTGGGAATGTAGCTGGAAAAATTCTTATTATTATGAAAATAGATCGATGAATACAGAGCTTCTTGAATTCGGTCATCGCTTTGTTAGGCTAACTCTACTTTCTCTCTTATTTTTGCTTGACAACTCACTAAGAGGCGTTGTCAGGCAGAGTAGAATGGTTAGGATAGAGTTCGAGGAAGGAACGAACGCACTGAAGAGACACAAATATGTTGTCCGAATATGGAGAAACTGACTTCCAGAGTGATGAAGTCAAGGAGAAATTCAATTTCCTGTTCTTCATCAATTCCAATTATCCACGAAATTCCCTCGGAAAATCGATAAATCTTGTTCTTAATTATTTCAGATGAAGAAATTTAATGTTTGTATCCAACCTTTTCATTACTGGCGATATTTGTTACGCATTCTTCGACTCCGATTGCTATGTCATGAAAAATCTGGCAAATATACAATGGTTTTCAACTAATTAAGTTAATTCGTTTACCTGAAACAAGTTGTATCTCAGATACTTCTGGAAGCTATGCATTTCTTCATCACTAAAGCCAGTCATGTGAAGTATCCTGAACAAAGGTGTCGCATTTCTATTAAAAATAGACGTGTACCTCATCTGCTTGAGAATTGTCGATTTTCCGGCATCAGATCCACCTCAAAGGGCTAACTACAAGATGAAAATGCGAAAACAAACCCAGTAAGAGGATCTTCACTCTGGTTAGATCCTCCATCTTCTCATTCTGTAGAGTTTCGTCAATTCCGGTGGATATCGCCACTTGCATTTTAAATTCTCGGATCGCTCTGTGAAGAGTGTGAATTTTGATAATTAGAGCACGGCGAAGAATGAAAAGAAGGGGAGGAGGAGAGGGAGAGGGATCAACTCTTGCGCAGGAGTCATTGAGGGAATATGGTGTTTTCGATCGCTTGATTTTTTTTGAACGATCGGCATGGCATTTTGCATACTCACTCCCATTAGTGCTAGGGTGGAGTTTTACAAAAGCGTAGAATCGGCTCTCTAGCGATCAGTTTTGGTTAGTTAGTTAACGATAAGCATATTGGACTGTACCAAAACCGCAAACCTTTAAAACAACAAAATGACTGAAACCCTAATTGTTATGAAAAATCTTTGAATTTTCCCCCAATGAAACTGATTTCAGAATTTTAATTTACCAGATTCTTTTCCCTAAATTTCCTATTCTCAATATTTCTCGTACGAGTTCGCACTTTCCCCTCTCAATCTCATTCTTAGCCATGTCCCGCTTTCATCAGTCTCTCTAGTAATATTTATTATTTGAAAAGTCACTTCCATAAAGTATATCTATCAGGAAACCTCGTCATAACATAAAAAGATTAAATTTCTTTTATTATTATTGACTCACACTGAGACCTTGGTAGTACTCGGGACATTCTGAATAGCATTCGACGAAGAGCCTGCTAATTGATTATTGTCTTCTGAAATAACGCTAATGAGATCAATTGAAGGTTATAAAAAAATATATTATTGTTTTCCGAACACTTACTGTTGTTATTTTTAAGTTGAATAGCTGGATTCTCGCGAGGTTTCGCTATGGCAACGCCCATCCTTAGAGAAATGAGAGGTTTATGAGTGTCAATGTAGCGAAAGAAAGAGACAACGAGGGCAGATGTTGAAATATCGTGTTGAGTTTGAACCAATAAACAAAAATTAAAACGCAGAAGAGGATATTAAATGGGCCTGTTATGTACAGAACGAGCGGTACTCTTCATCGTTAGAGAGAGAGAAAAACAAATCTATTAACTCTCAACAATGTGAAGAAAGAAGATTAACACCCACGGCAACGGAAAAAGCATCAAAGCCATACGGTTATTAGATATGAGCAACCTTAGTGAGAGGCGTGATGACAAAAGAAAAATATACACTATTGGAAAAGTTCAACTAATAACCTCTCTCTCTATCCCTCTCGTTACTCACAATCAGTCTTATTAACAGAGTGTCGAAAGAATGAATGTTAGGGAAATTGGTATAGAGAAAAATATTAAACAAGGATGTTATCATTTCATATGCACAAACCACAAACCTTCAAGCTTCAACCAACCAAAAACATAGCCTATGATGGATATCAGATTTCCTATCATTGGATAAGATGGATTCCAGTAGAGCTCTTGCAAGATTTATCTAATCTCTTCATTCGCTTAGATTTGTTATTATTGCATCCACTAAAGTTTGTTCAGTCCGAATGAAGTGAGAATTACTGAATATGGGTACAAAACGTAAGCTGCGGATAAATACGAATAAATTTTTTTCCGAATTCTAGCCGACAGCAATATTCAGTAAGGTAATCAGAAGAATGTTTTCAATGATCGTCTTGTTGACCGTAGAAATGCGTTATTCCAACCGCGATCTCTATCACCATTATCAGATCCACCTACTCAACCAATAATAACGAATATCTCTGTCTCTGATATCCAAAGAGCATCTAAATTCAAATATTAGAAAAAAAATTGACATAAAAGTAAGTGAAAAAGGGTAGATGAGTCGCACATACTGATATTCACAGTTATTCGGTGGTTTCATCTAATTGTGTCAGGGTTCGAATACTGATGGTTAACGCACTAACCTAAATACAGGCGCAAATTTAGTATAGGTCACGATAGTGGTTGACAATTTTGAATAGTTGACTAGCCAGCGTGGTTGGAAGATATCAGTCTTAGTTTGGATTGTCCGGTTAAAAGAAGAAGGGCGGTGTCTCTAGCCACTATTTCATTCACTAAAACAGGGCTGAAGAGAGATAACGAGAGAGGAGGGGGAGGAGTCGTGTTATTGGATGAAAACGTTAGATGTGAGAACGAAAAGAGCGAATGTTATATGTCAAACGTCATAAGGTAAGATTTGATAGGGTAAGGTCGATAAAGTTCGCCACAGAGGGAAAAGTCGATCTTATGTGAATAGCAAAGAAGTGCAATAGAACAGAATCAATGTGCTTTCAATAGTGCATCTGAGATGTAAGGGCTGGTGAAAACTTGTGATCACGGTGATCTTAGGCATTCGAAATGGTCCAAGTCTGGAAACTGGTCTTTGGTAACTAGCTAAGCAGTGGGTTAGAGGAAGGTATAACATGATAATAGCATCTATTAAAGAATGCTAACATTAAAGAATCATACAAAACATTATTTTTTCCGGTATCGGTGCGATCTTTGAAATAGATAAGGCTTCTTGTAGAAAGTGCTCTTTGTGATCAATCTTGTGATGTCTTGTTTGTTATCACAATGAATATTCAATACATCACACAACAATGAATAACATCACTTTTTTTCTCTTTTTTTCTCATCAAATCAGATTCGATTGTCAAACTTCGGCCATGACAAATTTCCTCAAAATATTATCTATAGCTCCTTGTGCGCTTTGATTTAAAATTTTCCGGGATCTGTCGTAGTGGAGTTCGGATGAGTTAAAAAGTTCTCTCTGAGAAATAAAAGGGGGCTAGTCCCAAGGTTATCTTAGCCAAGAACCCGATAATCCTAGTCAGTGCGATTCGACATTCGAACTGTCCAAGATATTTCGGGGAGCTGGCATTGATTCCAGGAAAATACAGTACGGTAATGGGTCGTTTGGTACTATATTATTTGGGAAGATTATGAACTGTACTAATGATTCGAGGCGGGTATCAATAATCAAGAGGAGGATAATCAAGAAGAGATAATCAAGAAAAGGATCCAGGACGGATCCTTATCGGCTCAAATGAGCTACCGTCAAGAAAGGCCCCGCTCAAGAAGACTTCTTCATGAGTTTACTCTTAACCGCGCAAGTCAGAACTTCGGCAGCTGGACGATCTACTTTGTGGCTCAAAACCTATCGACTATTCTCGCCGGACAATCGACAACAAAAAGCAAAGAAGAATCCACCCCCTGTCCCATTGTCTTTGATAGAGGATTTAAAAAAAAGATGTTTGCAAAATCATGGTTATCTTAGCCAAGAACCCGTAAATTCTAGACAGTGCGTTTTTGTATACGAACTGTCCGAGAAATTACGGGTAGTTGGCACCGATATTATAATAATGAGGAACATTAACAGGTCAGTTTTGATTCTGGGGCCCAAGGTTCACGATATCTTAGCCAGGAACCCGTAAATTCTAGACAGTGCATTTTTGTATACGAACTGTCCGAGAAATTACGGGTAGTTGGCACCGATATTATAATAATGAGGAACATTAACAGGTCAGTTTTGATTCTGGGGCCCAAGGTTCACGATATCTTAGCCAGGAACCCGTAAATTCTAGACAGTGCATTTTTGTATACGAACTGTCCGAGAAATTACGGGTACCTGGCACCGATACCTGCTAGGATGCGGGGTGGCTGGGAATGATTGACCATCCTAGCCAGACACCCGGTGGTAACGAACTGTGCATTTTCAATCACGAACTGTCCGAAAACCAACGGGTATCTGGCACAGATGTCTGGAAGGTGAGGATTGGGGGTTCGGTAGAGAGAGAGGGGGGGGCAGTGGAGAGGCGACGAGGGAGCTTCGATTCCTCCGCTCGGGACCTAATTGTATCTAGTACTCGTGCTTGTAATATCAGAACACTAGACACAATCGGGTTCCGAGAGCGAAGAGGATCGAGTAGAAAGGAGAAGGAAAAGAGGAAGAAGAAGAGGTTAGATGCCCAGCCAGGGACCAAATGAGATCGAAGCGGTATATTCATCTTAACATCGCTTCGTTTCCATCTGGTTGATGGCTCGGGCATCGAAGAAGGAAAGGAGAAAGGAAAGGAGTGGGGTGGATACTCTCCCATCGATGGAATGGGTGCTAATTTTTATGGGGGTTGGAATGAGGAAGATATAGTTGGGGTGGCGAGAAGGAAATAAGGAAGGAAGGGGAAAAACCATGGTAGGCATAGCCCGGGACCCCATTGGACCGGCTCTGCTCGACTCGGCTGCGAAAAGAGATCGGTACCAATCGGGTTGCGGGCACTGCCTATGATTCTAACTGAAGTGGACTTGTCCTGAGTATACCGTAATCTGCTACATTTGAGATGTAATGATTAGGTATATTCAGGATGGTAGACCAAGGAGGGTTGGATAGATGGGAAGAGACGGAGAAGGGGGGGAAGGGGGTAGGTCCGCGGACCGGGGACCTGATCGAACTAGATCGTTGGACTGCTGCCATCCGCAGAAACGATCAAGTTGGATCGGGTTGCCGGTCCGGGGTCCGGTGGGATTGGGGTGGGTGCCGAATCAGGAGTTGGGGCCCGGAGGGGTTACTGTAACCAGCGCCCACTAGCACGTACCGCTGTGTGCAAATAGCGAGTGCGTGAGAGGGCACGGTATTGTGCACGCGGCGGGCCGCGTTAGCAAGGGTGCACTGGGATGAGGAGGGGGAAGGGGGGAGATGGAAGTGGGCAGGTAGCAAGATTTGTTGTGGAGGAGGAAACACTAGAGGACGAGCGATGAAGCGGACCAGGATTGTGCGAGACTGACGAAACCGAATGACAGGACCTCATTTTACGAGTGTTAAATAGGTGCCGGACAGGGGGCGGAGTCAGAAGTGAGAGTCCCACTGGATGCGCCCGATCGGGATTGAATAGGGGCTGATGGGAACGGGTGGGAGCGGGTGAGGAAGCATACCCACTGGTAGGCCCCCTTTGAATGAACTGAAGCGATATTCATGCAATAGGGCTGAGAAAGGGGACTAGTGCTGGGAATAGCGGGTACTATGATTGGGGGTTGACCAGTGGGTAGTAGGTCGATCCCCCGATCATTGCACCTCCTCTCTCTCAATTTCCCATGCTCTTTCTCCTTTTGGCTCGAATTAGCAAAATGAAAAAGAAAGGGTAGAGATCGAGAGGCGAGATAATGTGCGATATGGAGAGAGTGGAGTGCACAGAGAAATCAATTAGCATGATCTTCCGATCGATAAATGAGTTGAGGAAATCATGTATGATTTGTCATTCTTAGTCGTGTCAAAAGCGGGAATTCGAGGTGCGAAGCGTGAGCAAACATACACGTGGAATAGCCAAATGTGGAAGTGATAAAGAGTCGGAGGGGCGAAGTGAATTGATACTATCATCCCTCCCTCCCTTTTCTCTTTCCTATCACAAGAGAGTGCTAACAGCTGACTAGGGAAGGGAATGCAGAGGGAGGAAGGGAGTATGGAGCAGTGATAGCGATCGATAGCGTGATGTGATTAGATCAAGTGACGTATCTCCTACCGCACTCGTTTGATCACTTCGGTATCGGCTCAACTATTGGTCACTTGAATATCGAGAGAAAGGAGTGAAATTATTTGTTGTGTTTACGTAAATTAAAATGGTGCACGTGCTTATTTGTTATTTTGGACTATCGGTTACAAAACCTTTCCTCGAATTCAAAAACTTGAAGATAAAAAATTGTCCTAAGACCAGCTCATTCTTGAGCAACTCAATCCAAATTAAAATTTATCTAACCTCATGAAATAGATCACGAACCTCCCACAGAATCGATCACTTTGAGTTGATCTTACCGTGAGAATTTTCGCCGTCTGAAGATCAGTAGAGCATTTCCGCATTTCCAGAATCATCGCTTTTTGGTAATGGATCGATAGAAAGAGCCGAGGGGAAAGTGGATTGATCCAGAGCGAGAAATTGAAAGCAAAAGGGAAAGGGAGGAAAGGAGGGGAATAGTGTGATGATACTAATTCTCGCGTCATGTGAGAATCGAGAGGGAAGAGGAGGCATGTAATGCTTTGCGAATCGAGTAGAGCGAGAGAGTGTGTGAAATGAAGAGAGTGTCGAGGGAGAGGGAAGAGATGATTGTACTGATAGACGGAGACACGATACGATCATAAGCGAGTGGCGCCTCTTCCCGGAAATTTTGACTGCAATTTGCACTAGTATAGTGGTCGGTGCAATGATACAACGCGCATTCCGTGACTAAATGTGCCCATTTCATGGACTTTGTCCCTGAAAAAGCTCGTCCAGTGATTGATCTACAGTTAAATTGAGGCGGTACATGGAGTGGGAATGGGTATTGCAGACTCGAAAGTCGTAAATTAAACAGTAGCGCGCATCTTCAATGTATTAAACCCTTGAAACAAGTGATGAGATTGGGTCCACAATGATAAAAAAATGTCGAAAATTTCAATCGCTTTCACCGAGTCAATACTATCGGGAAAGAACAAATCCGACAGTGTGTGCCGTTGCACGGGGAAAGCAAAGAAGATGAGTCTCGCTAACTGACAAGTGCGACCTTGAACGAGGAAATGAGATTGAGAAAGAGAGTGAAAGGGACACTTACTGTCTTTGATCGGAACCATTCCACTTTCCTTTCCTCTCTTGAGAGAGAGATACATTACACAACGAGCGAGTGGACTATCAATATTGCTTTCACCACAGTTACCATTGAGTTTAACATTCTCTCCAAACAAGTGATCACTGCTCAACCGATTAACAAACCGATTGAGAGTTGATTGTTCCCTCCAAGATAAAATGTTTCAAAATTATTTTCAGAATTAGGCTGATGAGACGAATTAGTGAGTTTCAACGTAATAGGCGCTAGAGCAGTTGAACTGTTTATTTTGGACCAGATGTATTAGTAGTATTATTATAGACCAGTAGACGTAAATACGTCAACTGGTCTATACCTAACTTTTCAAGGTCATATTTTCAGAACAGATTGATCGGTACAATTTTTCCATATCAGTCTGCTGTCAGAATTTCAAGGCCATATTTTTGAAACAGACTGGTCCGTACAGCTGGCGGGAATTTGCGGGAATTCAAATGCCTATTTTCTTTCAAAAGATTCCAAACTTTTCAAGGTCCATATTTCAAAGCTATTTTTTCGCCTTACGTTTTCGGTACAGCTTTTTTCCGTACAATTTTCCCTCTCAGTCTGATGCCAGAATTTCAAGGTCAATATTTCATGTTACGTTTCCGGTACAGCCTTTTTCGGTACAAATGTACCAAGTAGCGGGCATGATATTTTCAAGGCCAGATTTTCGCGTTACGTTTTCAGTACAGCCTTTACCGGTACAATTTTCAATAATAGATGACATGCAATTTTCAAAGCCAATATTTCATGATAATTTTCAGGGACATTTTTTTTCTGGTCCCTTTCATTTTCCATTTTTTCGAATCTTTTGATTGACAGGCTTCCGTTACAAACTTGATTGACAGGCATGAGTCATCGTTACCGTGTTCTTCCCGATTTTTCGATATTTCAATATTTCGGCATTGTATAATTTTTTGTATGACTTTTCAATTCTAAAAGTTTAAATTTCCGCATTCTATTTACCGGTCTTTTATGCCGTATGACCTTTCAAATAATCATAATTCATAATTTTATATTTCTTTCTTAGGCTATTTCCATGTAACTTGCAAATAAGATTTCTTCCAAAACTGTTTCATTTTATCCTCCCTTCTTATCTCTTCCTCCCATCTCTACCCGTTCGGCTCACTTCACCTCAAAGAACGACCAAGGGGTGACTCAGAGGTTTATTTCTTTCTTCAAGAAACTTACATTTTCTCTATTTATTCAAAACTTGATAATTTCCATTAGTCATGATGTTCCGGTCAGATACAGTAATCCAAAAGTCGGCGAGTTGGAATACGTCGCCACACGCACTACACACTACACCGGGAATGACTTATTTTAACAATTAATTATTTAAATATTGAAATTAACGATAAATACAATAATTACATAACAATTAGGCGTTTTTATCTACAGACAGACAGGCAAGTATACAAGGGGAAAGGCAATCGTTCAGGTATACAAACAGATAGACAGGGAGATCCATGTAAGCATGCAGCTACCTAGCATGTAGCTATCACACTGGCATTCATGCATAGAGACGGATCGCGAGACAGACAGGTAGCCAGAAAGACATATACATAGCTACTCGCATAGACATGCAAAATGGCATGGATGGCATATACGCAGGTTAATAGACATGACCAGTGGCTACAAACAAGAATGTAGACGTATTCTTTCAGTAACAAAAAATCATGCAGGCGCATTTTTTCAGTCTCAAACAAGCATTTTTAGTTACAAATATACATTGAAGGGTATTTTAGTTACAAATAAGCATACAGACGCATTTTTAGTCTCAAACAAGTAGGCAGACGCATTTTTTCAGTCTCAAACAAGCATACAGACGCATTTTTCAGTCTCAAACAACCATGCAGACGTATTTTTCAGCTAGATACAAGCATGCAGACGCATTTTTCAATCTCAAACAACCATGCAGACGTATTTTTCAGCTAGATACAAGCATGCAGACGCATTTTTCAATCTCAAACAACAATGCAGACATATTTTTAGTTGCATAGAATCATTGTCAGTCTCAAACAAGCATGCAGACGCATTTTTCAATCTAAACAACCATGCAGACGTATTTTTCAGATAGATAATTGCGTTTTTCAATCTCAAACAACAATGCAGACATATTTTTAGTTGCATAGAATCATTGTCAGTCTCAAACAAGCATGCAGACGCATTTTTCAATCTAAACAACCATGCAGACGTATTTTTCAGATAGATAATTGCGTTTTTCAATCTCAAACAACCATGCAGACATATTTTTAGTTGCATAGAATCATTGTCAGTCTCAAACAAGCATGCAGACGCATTTTTCAATCTAAACAACCATGCAGACGTATTTTTCAGATAGATAATCGCGTTTTTCAATCTCAAACAACCATGCAGACGAATTTTTCAGCTAGATACAAGCATGCAGACGCATTTTTCAATCTCAAACAACCATGCAGACGCATTTTTTCAGCTAGATACAAGCATGCAAGACGCATTTTTTTCAGTTAGATACAAACATTTCTTCAGATACAATGAAACATGCAGATGCTTTTTTTCAGCTGCAAGCAAGAATTTTCAGTCATTTTTCAGTCTCAAAACAAGTATGTAGACGCATTTCTTAGTCTCAAACAGACATGCAGACGTATTTTTCAGTCTCAAATAAGCATTCAGACGCATTTTTTCAGTCTCAAACAAGTAAACAGACGCATTTTTTTCAGTCTCAAACAAGCATACAGACGCATTTTTCCAGTCTCAAACAAGTATGTAGACGCATTTCCTAGTCTCAAACAGATATGCAGACGTATTTTTTCAGTCTCAAACAAGTAGGCAGACGCATTTTTAATCTCAAAAAAAAAAGCATACAGGCCTTTTTTTCAGTCTCAAACAAGTAGGCAGACGTTTTTTTCAGCCTCAAACAAGCCTACAGGCGCATCTTTTTCAGTTAGATACAAGAATTTTTTCAGATACAACCAAACATACAGACGCATTTTTTAGTCTAAATCAAGCATACAGACGCATTTTTCCAGTATCAAACAAGTAGGCAGACGCATTTTTAGTCTCAAACAAGCATGTAGACGCATTTCTTAGTCTCAAACAAACACGCAGACGCATTTTTTCCAGTCTCAAACAAGTATACAGACGCATTCTTTCAGTTACAAAACAGCATGCAGTTATGAAAATGCAAACAGACAAATAGATCTACAGCTTGGTAGGCAAATTTTCAAACAAACATGTGTTCATACTTCTAGTTTCTATACATTTTTTGCACCCTAAAATATTTTTTTTGTTTGGTTGTTCTCATACCAGGCATTAGCTTTTAGCTGTTCATCAGGCAATCCGCATAGACGTATTCAAATAATACCATGTAAGTTAGAAACTATCCGGCAAAGAAATCATATTTGTTTGTTCATTTTTCCATAATTCAAATACCGAAATGAGTATAAATAGAGTAAAGGAAATGATTGCAGTCACTCATTAGAGTGAGCACTCGAAGAGCCATCTATCATGTCTTCAAATTGCTCACTATGCAAAGCCCAGGTTGACGATATTACCAAACATATGGCAGAATCGCATTCAAAAAAACACTGTCCGAAATGTAATCGGACATTTGCATCGGCTTTTTCTCGAAGGCGGCACGAAAAGATGCATAATCATTCGCCAGACGTCCTTCAAACAAAGGAATCAACGGATAACAATTTGATCTGTAACATTGGCGTCTACAGGAGTCCAATTAACGGGACTATTTCATTGCAATTTCATTAATTTCCTTTTTTTTGGATAAACCTTGAACTGTTCTTTATATGATTTGAATAAACTATTTTCCTCTCCTGTTAATATCAATATGGACAAGCAAACAGAAATATCTAAATAAGAACATCAAGATCAGAGCGATCAACTTTTTTTTTACTAAACGATACATTCCACAACCATTCGATTTTATATTACGAGAATTATGATATGTATGAGATTGTTCTGACCAATTTCTTGTTAAAGTCTCTATGGTTGAATGATTGGAAATTTTAAAAAGAGGTTAAGAATAAGAAAGGGGACCAGAAAATGATGTCCCTAAAACGTAACGCAAAATATAGACCTTGAAAAATTGCATGCCGGCCATTATGGAAAAATGTATCAGAAAACTATGTCCCTAAAACGTAACGTAAAATATGGAGCTTGAAAATCGCATGCAGGTTACTTGGTACATTTGTACCGAAAAATTATGCACCTAAAACGTAACAGAAAATATGGATCAGAAAAAATTACTTGTACTTTGAGCGGTACAATTTAAAACGAAAAAATTAATTAGTAAATCTCTAAAAGGAAAACTTTGGCAAATCAATTTTTCCTTTTAGAGATTTACTAATTAATTTTTTCGTTTTAAATTGTACCGCTCAAAGTACAAGTAATTTTTTCTGATCCATATTTTCTGTTACGTTTTAGGTGCATAATTTTTCGGTACAAATGTACCAAGTAACCTGCATGCGATTTTCAAGCTCCATATTTTACGTTACGTTTTAGGGACATAGTTTTCTGATACATTTTTCCATAATGGCCGGCATGCAATTTTTCAAGGTCTATATTTTGCGTTACGTTTTAGGGACATCATTTTCTGGTCCCCTTTCTTATTCTTAACCTCTTTTTTAAATTTCCAATCATTCAACCATAGAGACTTTAACAAGAAATTGGTCAGAACAATCTCATACATATCATAATTCTCGTAATATAAAATCGAATGGTTGTGGAATGTATCGTTTAGTAAAAAAAAGTTGATCGCTCTGATCTTGATGTTCTTATTTAGATATTTCTGTTTGCTTGTCCATATTGATATTAACAGGAGAGGAAAATAGTTTATTCAAATCATATAAAGAACAGTTCAAGGTTTATCCAAAAAAAGGAAATTAATGAAATTGCAATGAAATAGTCCCGTTAATTGGACTCCTGTAGACGCCAATGTTACAGATCAAATTGTTATCCGTTGATTCCTTTGTTTGAAGGACGTCTGGCGAATGATTATGCATCTTTTCGTGCCGCCTTCGAGAAAAAGCCGATGCAAATGTCCGATTACATTTCGGACAGTGTTTTTTTGAATGCGATTCTGCCATATGTTTGGTAATATCGTCAACCTGGGCTTTGCATAGTGAGCAATTTGAAGACATGATAGATGGCTCTTCGAGTGCTCACTCTAATGAGTGACTGCAATCATTTCCTTTACTCTATTTATACTCATTTCGGTATTTGAATTATGGAAAAATGAACAAACAAATATGATTTCTTTGCCGGATAGTTTCTAACTTACATGGTATTATTTGAATACGTCTATGCGGATTGCCTGATGAACAGCTAAAAGCTAATGCCTGGTATGAGAACAACCAAACAAAAAAAAATATTTTAGGGTGCAAAAAATGTATAGAAACTAGAAGTATGAACACATGTTTGTTTGAAAATTTGCCTACCAAGCTGTAGATCTATTTGTCTGTTTGCATTTTCATAACTGCATGCTGTTTTGTAACTGAAAGAATGCGTCTGTATACTTGTTTGAGACTGGAAAAAATGCGTCTGCGTGTTTGTTTGAGACTAAGAAATGCGTCTACATGCTTGTTTGAGACTAAAAATGCGTCTGCCTACTTGTTTGATACTGGAAAAATGCGTCTGTATGCTTGATTTAGACTAAAAAATGCGTCTGTATGTTTGGTTGTATCTGAAAAAATTCTTGTATCTAACTGAAAAAGATGCGCCTGTAGGCTTGTTTGAGGCTGAAAAAAACGTCTGCCTACTTGTTTGAGACTGAAAAAAAGGCCTGTATGCTTTTTTTTTGAGATTAAAAATGCGTCTGCCTACTTGTTTGAGACTGAAAAAATACGTCTGCATATCTGTTTGAGACTAGGAAATGCGTCTACATACTTGTTTGAGACTGGAAAAATGCGTCTGTATGCTTGTTTGAGACTGAAAAAAATGCGTCTGTTTACTTGTTTGAGACTGAAAAAATGCGTCTGAATGCTTATTTGAGACTGAAAAATACGTCTGCATGTCTGTTTGAGACTAAGAAATGCGTCTACATACTTGTTTTGAGACTGAAAAATGACTGAAAATTCTTGCTTGCAGCTGAAAAAAAGCATCTGCATGTTTCATTGTATCTGAAGAAATGTTTGTATCTAACTGAAAAAAATGCGTCTTGCATGCTTGTATCTAGCTGAAAAAATGCGTCTGCATGGTTGTTTGAGATTGAAAAATGCGTCTGCATGCTTGTATCTAGCTGAAAAATTCGTCTGCATGGTTGTTTGAGATTGAAAAACGCGATTATCTATCTGAAAAATACGTCTGCATGGTTGTTTAGATTGAAAAATGCGTCTGCATGCTTGTTTGAGACTGACAATGATTCTATGCAACTAAAAATATGTCTGCATGGTTGTTTGAGATTGAAAAACGCAATTATCTATCTGAAAAATACGTCTGCATGGTTGTTTAGATTGAAAAATGCGTCTGCATGCTTGTTTGAGACTGACAATGATTCTATGCAACTAAAAATATGTCTGCATTGTTGTTTGAGATTGAAAAACGCAATTATCTATCTGAAAAATACGTCTGCATGGTTGTTTAGATTGAAAAATGCGTCTGCATGCTTGTTTGAGACTGACAATGATTCTATGCAACTAAAAATATGTCTGCATTGTTGTTTGAGATTGAAAAATGCGTCTGCATGCTTGTATCTAGCTGAAAAATACGTCTGCATGGTTGTTTGAGATTGAAAAATGCGTCTGCATGCTTGTATCTAGCTGAAAAATACGTCTGCATGGTTGTTTGAGACTGAAAAATGCGTCTGTATGCTTGTTTGAGACTGAAAAAATGCGTCTGCCTACTTGTTTGAGACTAAAAATGCGTCTGTATGCTTATTTGTAACTAAAATACCCTTCAATGTATATTTGTAACTAAAAATGCTTGTTTGAGACTGAAAAAATGCGCCTGCATGATTTTTTGTTACTGAAAGAATACGTCTACATTCTTGTTTGTAGCCACTGGTCATGTCTATTAACCTGCGTATATGCCATCCATGCCATTTTGCATGTCTATGCGAGTAGCTATGTATATGTCTTTCTGGCTACCTGTCTGTCTCGCGATCCGTCTCTATGCATGAATGCCAGTGTGATAGCTACATGCTAGGTAGCTGCATGCTTACATGGATCTCCCTGTCTATCTGTTTGTATACCTGAACGATTGCCTTTCCCCTTGTATACTTGCCTGTCTGTCTGTAGATAAAAACGCCTAATTGTTATGTAATTATTGTATTTATCGTTAATTTCAATATTTAAATAATTAATTGTTAAAATAAGTCATTCCCGGTGTAGTGTGTAGTGCGTGTGGCGACGTATTCCAACTCGCCGACTTTTGGATTACTGTATCTGACCGGAACATCATGACTAATGGAAATTATCAAGTTTTGAATAAATAGAGAAAATGTAAGTTTCTTGAAGAAAGAAATAAACCTCTGAGTCACCCCTTGGTCGTTCTTTGAGGTGAAGTGAGCCGAACGGGTAGAGATGGGAGGAAGAGATAAGAAGGGAGGATAAAATGAAACAGTTTTGGAAGAAATCTTATTTGCAAGTTACATGGAAATAGCCTAAGAAAGAAATATAAAATTATGAATTATGATTATTTGAAAGGTCATACGGCATAAAAGACCGGTAAATAGAATGCGGAAATTTAAACTTTTAGAATTGAAAAGTCATACAAAAAATTATACAATGCCGAAATATTGAAATATCGAAAAATCGGGAAGAACACGGTAACGATGACTCATGCCTGTCAATCAAGTTTGTAACGGAAGCCTGTCAATCAAAAGATTCGAAAAAATGGAAAATGAAAGGGACCAGAAAAAAAATGTCCCTGAAAATTATCATGAAATATTGGCTTTGAAAATTGCATGTCATCTATTATTGAAAATTGTACCGGTAAAGGCTGTACTGAAAACGTAACGCGAAAATCTGGCCTTGAAAATATCATGCCCGCTACTTGGTACATTTGTACCGAAAAAGGCTGTACCGGAAACGTAACATGAAATATTGACCTTGAAATTCTGGCATCAGACTGAGAGGGAAAATTGTACGGAAAAAAGCTGTACCGAAAACGTAAGGCGAAAAAATAGCTTTGAAATATGGACCTTGAAAAGTTTGGAATCTTTTGAAAGAAAATAGGCATTTGAATTCCCGCAAATTCCCGCCAGCTGTACGGACCAGTCTGTTTCAAAAATATGGCCTTGAAATTCTGACAGCAGACTGATATGGAAAAATTGTACCGATCAATCTGTTCTGAAAATATGACCTTGAAAAGTTAGGTATAGACCAGTTGACGTATTTACGTCTACTGGTCTATAATAATACTACTTGTATTCCCTCCCCATCATTCTCATTTCCTACACTACTTTCCATTTCCTACACACCCGGTGTGGTTGGTGCCTTGGCCAATGAACAGATGATTTCTAAATGCAAAGAGATTAATAGAATATGATAGTGGTGAAAATATTTAGTGAGGATTCGTGTTCATTGAACAATTCAAACGCCATGAAAATCTACCGAGAAGAGAAATTGGATTGTTGGCACAACAACATTCTCTTCCTCGATAAGTACCCATTTTCAGTGAGACAACGGCTATTTTTTACTGCATTCTCCTTGGTTTTTGCCATGCAACTCAAGGAGAGACTATTTTCAGTTTCCCTTATCTCTGTTACTCGGAGAGAAAGGAATTCCAGTGTTACGCAGTTTTTCGAAATACTCTGGGTGAGAGATCGAGGGAATCAGAGAGAGCGCAGACAGTCAGAATGATGCCGTACTCGGTTTTGTTCAAGGGTGGAGTGACCCTCTCTGCTTAATTTCCAGGCAGCGAGAACGGGGCGATAATAGCATTGATTCGAGTAGATTGCAGAGAAAAATACGAAGGGGAAACTCAATCTCTTCTGCCAACACGAAGAGAGAAGAAACTGTAATGAGATAGTGTACTGCATATCTAGCTAGTCTCCACTATAAAAGAGTGACATTCGAAGGTCACAGTACGCCGGTTCCTCCGATCGTCCAACCAGAGTAAGCATTCCTTCTTCTACTCTTCATTACTATCTAGTTCTTGGGATACTGTAGCTGAGAGTTCTCAGGGGATACTTTCCTTGATAAATCAATAATCATTACAGTATGACTATGCTGGTGGGTATTGCCTCTTCTGGGGCTCTCTGCTTCGTGGCTATCTCCGTTCTCTACATGAGCTCTCTCGTCTCTGACCTTCAGTCTCTTCAATCTGAAGTCACCGAGAACATGGATGAGTTCAAGGTACGATACCACTATTCATCGGTTATTGTAGTTAGTTACGGTAGTCAATCTGATCCCTGATTATTACCGTACTCCATTCAGGTTATGGCTGAGGATACCTGGGCCCGTCTTGTCAAGATGCACATCAACCCCACTGGATCTTCTGATGCCGCTCCCACTTTCGCCACTCTTCTCGGAAGAAACAAGAGACAGGCCAACTCTCAGTGCAACTGCGGACCTTCTTCCAGAGGATGCCCCGCCGGACCTCCCGGCCCTCCCGGTCAGCCTGGAGAGAGAGGTCAGGATGGAAAGGACGGAGAGCCCGGAAGACAGGGACCCAACGGAATCGCTCTTGCCGTCACCTTCGACACTCCCGGCGGATGCATCAAGTGCCCTCCTGGACCTCCCGGACCCGATGGAGAGCCCGGACACCAGGGACCCGCTGGACAGCCCGGACGCCCCGGATCTGCCGGACCCGCTGGAAACCCCGGCAGACCCGGCTCTGACGGACAGCCCGGACAGCCCGGACAGCGCGGACACGACGGAAAGCCCGGAGCTCCCGGACCCGCCGGACAGCCTGGAGTCAACTACACCCCTGGAACCGCTGGACGCCCCGGAGCCGCTGGCAGACCCGGACCCAAGGGACCCGCCGGACAACCCGGACAGGATGGAGCTCCCGGACAGGACGGACAGCCTGGAGAGAATGGCCGTGACGGTCAGCCCGGTCGCGATGGACAGTCTGGACAGCCCGGAGAGGCCGGATCCGATGGACTTCCCGGCTCTGATGCCGCCTACTGCCCTTGCCCCGCTCGTGCCGGATCCGTGTCTGAGGCCGTCGAGTCTCCCTCGGCCGAGTCTTATGCCCCTCCCGCACCCAAGAACACCTACACCAACAACTACCAGGGATACAGAAGAGCCGCCAAGAGAGCATAAACTACTCTCTCTGATCTCATTGCTCCTTCTCATGCCTCGTAAAGGCTGTCCTTTCAATAAAGCAATTCTTTCCTATCTTGTTATCTGTCCGAATATTTCACCAAATGGAGAATGGGGAACACATGGGCGACGATTAGTTATTCACACACAACTTATCACACCACTCAGGCTGTCAGTAGCAGTCTACTACCGTATTCAGCCATCTCCCGCTCTCTCCATTCTCCATACTCTCTCGTCCTTCTGTCTGTTCTCATTCTCCACTATTCCCATTGTCTCTCGCCTCTCCCTCTCTCCTCGTCCATCTGGCATTGTTGCGTGAGCTCTGCCAGCACATCCATCAGAATGAGGGGGGAAAGGTGATGGGAGGAAGGAATGGGAGATGAGATATGAGGAATGGGATATCTATTACTTCACAGTAGTATTCCCGCAAAAGTGATTATTAGTGTAACTGCGAACTCACTTGATATCTGCCACAAATATCGAGCGAACTAATCAAGATGGGGGACTGATGATAAATGGCAATTGGCGACAATAGTCTTGTTTTCCGTTTGCACACTGTGGGCGGAAATGGATGAGGGGGAGTTGAAAGGAACCGCGCATTATGATAACGAATCGATATGATAACGATGAGAGGGAGAGAGGAGAGATGCAAACAGTGCAATCATTCCAGAAACTATGCACTAAAGATTATATTGCAAGAATTATTCAAAAAAGTAATGGAGGCATGGGGAATTGAACCCCAGTCCTCTCGCATGCTACCACTGAGCTATGCCCCCGATTGAAAAAAGCATTTCGGGAATAAGCTGAAAATTCCGCCAATCCGAATGATCAAATTACGATACCGGTAAAAAAAGAGAACCAGGGCGATTTTGTCAATACACATGTTCTTTTTGTCCCTCCGTGTTTTCGTCCAGGTTTACCTCGATGAACCAACGATTGGCCTCTATTGGCTAATCTTGTCTCAACGAGCAGGCAACTGTCAGTCATCCCCCCCCTTCTGACATCCAGTTCGAAGTTACTGTTTTGCCCGTTCTCTCCTCATCTTCCTTCAGATGATCGTTCACTACCAAATGCATGGTTTCTCTCTTCTCACCTTTTCCTCCGTCTGATCCAACGTCTCCTCTCTTCTTTCCCTCACTGAATCTCATCGTCTATGCATAGCCCTTCTCTCTCACTACTGACAGATGTTTAGATGGCCTGAGGACCGCCGTCGACTGGCTCCGCCCCCTTTCCTGTCTCCTACAGTAGTCGAAGGCTCTTTTGACGTCAATTTACAGTTCGGATATGGTGGCTCCATTGCATGCGATAGGACAAGTCATTGAAGCGATTGGAACGGATGACAGTGATGAAAGAGTGAGTAGACCGTTCTTTTCCCCCTGCTGAGACCATTCTGATGTTATGCGTTGTTTAGCAGCATTTCTACATCGATAACTTGACATGAGCTTACTCATTGCAGAAGAGACTGTGTTGTAGACGTTGTTCTACTGCCATCCGGGACCGATTCGTCCTCAAGGTTTGTTATTCTATGTCAATTCCACTGAGACTCAGACTCAATTCTTGCGAAAGTCGTTTTATTTTTAATCATTATCTGCTGAGAATGAATGTTCATTGAATATCATAGAATGACGAAATCTCATCGACCATGAAAAACTGGTTTTCTTTGAAGGTGGGAAAGTTGTCGTATCACGAATCATGCACTCGATGTGTCCGTTGTGATCTTCTTTTGGAAGAGAAATGTTTCGAGAAGGAAGGACTTCTTTACTGCGAGGAACACTACTTCAAGTAAGCATTATCCAATATTTTACAAACAATATCAACCAGCTGCATCTTTCGTATTTCTCATTGATTTATCCTGAGAAAGATAAAATTTGAGGGAGTGCAGTTCTTTCCGGTGTGTTGGATGCAACGAAGGAGTTAATCCACGTGAATTCGTCTATCGACACGCTGTGAGACTAATTCTGCCATTGTTCCTCCATTTGTCAGCATACCTACGGAAGTTTATCTAAAACTAATCCATTCGTTTCCAGGGCGGAATGGTCTTCCACGTAAACTGTCATCGTTGCGTTGTGTGTACTCGACAACTCGATCCCGGTACGACCAACTGAATCACTTTGCCTTTTAATTCATGAATTTGTGTCGATCCAGAATATATTGATTGCAGGGGAACAGATCAGCGTGGACGCGAATTCGCGCACCATCGCATGTGCTGTTCACTACACTGAACCGCCAATGATGGATATGGACGAGCAGAGTGAGCAGTCAGATCATCAGACTATAACAAGAGTTAAAAAAACAATGTTTATAGTTTCAGGCCTCCTGCTCCTCCCTCCTCAAGACGATTTCCTCACTGGTTGTTCATCATCTTCTTCCCTTCCGATGCCTCCTCCGCCCCTTCCTCCGATGCCCGAGTGTATGCCCGGACCATCTAACGAAGACACACATCAATACATTCCCATTGACTATTGTGAGTTGGACGACACAGTTTTAAACAAGAAATCTTCCACAAACAATTCAACATTCGCCGTTATTTCAGCGGCGATCAAGCAGGAATTTCCGGCCTTTTTCTCGTCGTTCGAAGCCTTCTCAGAGTACGACGATGAGAGTAAGATGTTGAAGAGAAGAGGACCGAGAACGACGATCAAACAGAATCAGGCAAGCAATTTTTATTTTTTATTTTTCAACAGAAATCGCATAGCCTTTAAAGAAAACACTTGAAAAGGCGATAAAAAGAAATTTATTGAAAAACAACACTTTTTTGCAGTTGGACGTTCTCAATCGGATTTTCTCGACTACTCCGAAACCGTCAAAACACGCGAGAGCGAAATTGGCACTCGAGACAGGATTGAGCATGCGGGTGATTCAGGTGAACAAACTCAATGAATTGAACGATCCGCTTACTTTGAGAAAGAATGTCATTCTTGGTTGGAGAATGAATCACATGATTGAAAGCATTGAAAAAATATAACCGTTCCGATCACCTGATAATCTTCATTTTTGCAGGTGTGGTTCCAAAACCGTCGATCGAAGGAACGTCGACTGAAACATCTTTGCAATTACCTTCGTCACTATGAACAAAGAGGAGGAATGATGGCGGGTATGACAGCAGGGATGGGTGGAGTATTCCCGACGGGAGATGGAGGCATCGTCGATCCGAATTGTGAGTGAAGTTATGATAAGAATCTTCAGGTGTATTAGTTTGTAACATCGTGCAAGCATTGTGCATCAGTCTAAACATCTATTGCAATGATAATTGTGTTTTACTTTAGCGGTTCTCTCGATGGAAGGTGTGGATAAGATACGGGAAAGTGCGAGTTTCTACGCAGATCTCGATATGTACGATGAAGAAGACGAAGACTCTAATTGAATTTATTTACTCCTTTTCAATTGCTGTAATTAATTCTGTTGCTTATCTTCGACAACGATTCCAGAATTCGCCAAAAAAATATCTAGCACTTGATAAAGCATTGGAGAAAAGGCGCGTTTGCAGGTGTTTGGTTATCGTTGACGATTGCTAGATTAAAAAAATTTTTTGTACAAAATAGAGACAGGACAAGAATTATAGCTTTGATGGCCGCTAGCGCTTCACGAATTTCATTGCACCTGAACGGATGAATCAATAAACTAGCGTAAAAGCGATACCTTCAACTGATATTACAGGACTATTTTGGGTAATCATAGTCCAGATCATATTCAAGTTTCGACGTAGAGAGATTGTTGATTGTGGAGGAATGGTCTAGAGTTTAAAATTATTCCTTTGATCAACAACGATTGATGGAAGTGCAAACGAAAATCAGACTCTTCGTCAACAAAAGATTTCCATTATTGTTTCCCTTCTCAGTTGTGCCGGCCACAAGGACTTCCCATATGATGATGTTAAATTCGAGGAAAAGGAAGTCGGCCAATAAAATAAGAGTGTCGAATTTGATCTGAAGCTCAGTATTGGTCAAAATTCATGACTTTTTCGTTCCCTTTCTTAGATCGTTAAAAAACGAGTTTAAAAATCAACAAAGATTTGCTCTAGAAACAAAGATTTGCTCTAGAAACAAAGATTTGCTCTAGAAACAAAGATTTGCTCTAGAAACAAAGATTTGCTCTAGAAACAATGAAACAACAATGATATTGCTCCCTTCATGTTCACAGATTTCTTTCTTATCGTTGAGATATAAAAACACTATTTCCCGGGTGCAATTGTGGTGGTAGTAGTCGTTGTTGTCGTGGTAGTTGACGTGCTACTGCTCAAGCCTACAAATTGAATCTTCCGATTTTTTTCGTCATGTTGTCTCTAGCATTCGTTCATCAGTGATGACTCTATCGGCGTTGATTACGAGATTCGATGTCCTACCAGTAGCAGTAGTTGTTGTGATAGACGTTAGTCCGGTTGCCAATGTCGTCGTCGTCGTTGATAGTCCTCCGAGCACTGAAGGTCGACATGTTGCACAACAATTCTGAAATATTGTCCATTCTTGTGAATGATTGCAATGCCTTATTTTCGCTTTTATTGACCGAGATCGAGATTCATTTTTTTCTGTTGAGGAAGAGTAATTGCTCACATAGAGTTTCAACCCAGTGGACATCGCGGGATTGGTACAGAAGCCATTCGAAGCCCATGAAACGCAACTGAAATTACGAAATTTCTCGATATTCATAGTTCATCATCACTATTTGGTGGTGATTTGTGCTGCTTTATTCAAAACGCCTCTCACTTTGAATTGCGATCTGTGCAAGCAACTAGAGACGAACCTCCACCAGCCACCGTTTGAGAGCCGTCCCTGAGCCGATTGAACAATACTCTCGAAACTATCAGACAGATATCAATCACACCATTTCGTGAAAGAAAAAATAATTACAATATTCTCGACAATCGGTTTCAGTCCTGGTTTTGGGTCAATAGTGAACACAATTTTCTTGGATGCAACAGATGAGTGTTTTCATGATGGACGAAGCGAATGTAGCAAAAGGGGTCTTTGTGCGAGTGGGAGAATAACAGGGACGGATAGAAAAGTGGGAGTATTCACACTCACAGATTGCACAGCCCACAACGCACTCCGCAGAATTGCTTGCGTCTCTCAAAAGAATAGCCTGTGTTGGTGCAGAATCGAGCGAGTGAAACCCAACTGGGGCATCTGAACAAGATTATTGATAAGATGCGCACACGAATATATCTAAAGTTCTCGAGAATCTGAAGAATTGCTCACGAAGGATGATCCATTCCCGTGCACTGTGACAATATTCGAGAAGCGAGAGATGCGAAAGTCAGAGCAGAGAGGAGAAACATCCCACAATTGCAGTGTTCGAATGACGGGAATGCTTGCGTTCGATGGGAAACAAAGGGCAACGTTTCTGTCCGCAAGCTTGTTCAGATGTCGTCTCATGATGTGAAAAACAACAGCAAAAAACATTGCACATTTATCGATGAAAGAGAAATAGATGGATGGATGAATTGATAGGAAATTTGGGAGTGATTGTTGTTCAGGAACAGAGTCCGCATTCGTTTCCACAGTAGAATTGCTTCTGCATGTCTGTGTAGAAATTGGTGTTGCAGAATCCTCCCTGAACCCACACAGCGCATCTGAATCATATTGTCATTGAGAAACATTAGTGATTTCACCATAATAAAATATTATATTCTTACTCACCTTGCATTGTTGGACGAGGGACACTGGGCGGTGATCAGAGGGGCCATCATAGCAACGATACACAACACGAACACAAGAGTCAACTGAATTTACTTCTTTCTATTTTAATTATTCCATATTTATTCAAGTAAATAAAGTAAAAATGAAATAAAAATAAATAAATAAGTTGGCTAACCTTGATGGAAGACATCGTTGATCGACTAAATCTGCTGCAGTTGATGATCCTTTCAATCCCAACTCCAATTTATAGTCCAATTCGCGCCGCTTCACAGCTGTTTTGACAGCTTTCGGATTTGTGAGAATGAAGCAAAATGGTGGTGATTTGCGGCGCTTACGAGCCTGATCAAATACCAACACTCAATGGATGAATGGATGAGCTTCCGGGGAAGAGAAAACGGGAGCGATATGAACGGTTATTGATTCCATATTGATATTCTCTTACTCCCTCGCATTGATAGGTTTCGAAAATTATCTGCGAATTCATAACAGAGATTAGAAAATGCACTTTATCGAATCATTGGTAATTGAAAGATTGGCTTAGCAGAGTCCACACTGGGTTCCACAGTAGAACTGCTTCTGGAGAGTAGTGTAGAAGTTGGATCCGCAGAATCCTCCCTGCAGCCACACGGAGCATCTGTGAATGAGGAGAATGAGATAATGGAGAACGAAGGAAAGAGTAGAAGAGTAGCTGTCGAATGTGATCTCTTTACCAACCTTGCATTGTTGGAGGAGGGACACTGAGCGACGATCATCGGTGTCATGCAAGCAATGAGGAAGATAACGAAGATGATCGTCAACTTAATTAAAATCCGTTAAGCTTATGAAGTTTTATTTCAGCCTAATCAAACTCAAGATTGATTCACATTTCAAATGATAAAAGTTAAAAATATCGCAATATTTTCATTGCTAATTTTGCACTTGATGGGTTTTCACTGTTGCTTTCCCAGATCCATGAAAGTGAGAACCAAAAAGAGGCTACAGTACCTTGGCCGAGGACATGCTGGCAGTAATGGAGGGGAAGCGGAGTGATTGATGTATCCCTGTCCCTGAGTGCTTCATTTTATAGCCATTGCACCCACACAAGAGGGAACATTTTGATCTCCATCCACAGTTCACCTGTTCTATCACATTTCATAGACATAAGAGATGGTGTGAACATGAGAGAGTCTCTTCTCGTTTCCGCTCCCGATTTCAACTTCCGACTACTCTCTACTCATTGGGGAGATGACTTCATTCTGTATGCACAGCCTCACTCCGAGGGCGTAGAAACGGAATACTGTTAGGCTTCCATCTCTACCATTTTGGAACTGATCAAAGCGGTCGTCATCATTGATTGATTGTTGGCTTTGACACTCCGCACAAAGTATCCAGATGTCTTGTGGCTAATCCCTTTCCCTCACTAGGAAGCAGCGAGAATTACGGTAGTCATGTGGGAGTGAAGTAGAAGGTCTTCTGATTGAAATGAAGCCCGATTTCGAGGGAGGCTCGATCGAAACTTCGAGTTCAATCGAAAAGGAGAAGATGAAAAAGTGCCTTGACAGGTTTCATTTCACTTCGCGAATTCCTTATCTCAATCAGACATCCTCGATTCTTCAGAAATGCTTCCGCTTTCGGGATGGTTGATACTACTATCCACTGTATTACCAGGAGCATGGAGCATTACCGAGGTGAACTTTATATCTGATTGATCTGATTTTGATCATTTGCTTGTTGCTTTTTATTATTCCTGGGTTCAAGCCACATTTTTTCTCAGATTCGAGTGGGAATGATTGTTGCGGAGAATGTTGATCCGACGGCGATTGGTTATTCGACATCGGGAGGAGCAATCGCTGTTGCACTGGATAGAATTAGGAACGAATCACTTCTGAATGGATACAATTTCACGTTAGTCATTTCACTATTCCTTTATACTTTGAAAATTGATGATTTTTACCATTATTCGCTCAGATTCTTCGTAGAGATTGTGGACTGCGATGCAGCCAAAACAGTGGGAGCACTGATACAATTCATTCAACAAAATAAGGTTCACGCGGTGGTTGGACCTCCTTGCGGTAAATCGATTTTTTTTGGCGAACTTAAAAGTTATTTTCTCATCATAGGGACTCTTTTGTGTCGTAAATCAGATCCACAATTGCATTGAGACCGTCAGGCTTGAAATTTCAAACTTTTAGGTGGTCTGTACGCGGGAACAATGTCCACAGCGTACAATCTGCCCATGTTCATGTGGGGATACACATTCATCTCCGATCTCACAAGTGACGACCGATTTCCATACGTATCGACAATCACAGCGACATCGCTATCGTTCGTCCTTTGTTTTCTAAAATTTACATTTATTCTCAAGATTTAAACGTTTATTCGATTGTTCAGATTGGGTTATGGATTTCTCAAGCTCGCTGAGTACTTCAAGTGGGATAGGTAAAAAAATTTCTATTTCCGAAACATTTGTATTTTCCAGAATCGCGATTCTCTACACGAGAGATTCCGTCGCCTACTGTGACAATATCGTTTCTGATACAGAGGTTTGTTTCATTGTGCTTCATTTCAATCAGACAAACATTACAGACTGCGATCAATGATGAGAACACGTATCAAACTACCCTCGCGTACAAGGTATTTTTTTCGAAAACTAGAATATAAAAAAGGGTTTCCAGGCAGTTCTGGACGAATCGGCAAACTCCACGTACTACGCACGAATGCAGAGTGCAAGGGAACGTGCAAGAAGTGAGATGACGTCATCGTCGTTGATCATATGACGTTGTGACTTGCCCCTTTCCAGTCATTGTTCTTTGTCTTCCGTCGGGACCGACTAAACGGAGATTCTTCGCTCGAGCTTTTCAGCTTGGAATGGCAACGAATGAATACGTATACGTTATGTTGGATATCAAGGGCATCGGTTTTGGTAAGGTTTTTGGCGGAATGTTATCTGAAAGAAGGCCATTTAATGTGCGGAAACTCCTTCAGGACAGGCTGGAAATGCAGCAGAAAGACGTGAGTGTAGCACGTGATTAATTTGTAGAGATTTGGCTCTATAGACAATAGACAAATCATCGTGATAGTTTGCTCAAGTGTCTGTGGTAGATCATGGTTCCTATCACTTCCGTGACTAGCCGCGTGTAATGCCTGTTTGTTTAGCAGGTGTAGAATTGAAAACAAGAGAAATTCATCACATTTTGTACTGAGAAAGATAGTATAGTGTATGCAGACACCTGAGAGATAGAATTTCTTCCGCTTCCTGTTTAATCACAAGCCCTGCTATCCGTGAGAAACAATGATTAAACTTACCTTAATTTTGGTGAACGATTATTTGGATAATTTATGATGAGGAAGTTTATGCTATTTGTAGTTCAATCGGGCTACGTTCCATTCTGGGTCGATGTGGAGAGGAACAATACGGATGGTTTGGATGCTCTAGCAAAGAAGGGAGCAGCAAGGGCGATATCAGTACTATTCCCTTTGACTGAAATCGTGAATCAACGAATTATTCAGATCGATACAACTCGACGAAGCGACGACCTCGCGAAGGCTTTCAACGACGATATTCTCGACCGGATTATTGGTAATCAACGATGGCGATCATCTTGGTGAATCCCCGTCGCTTCAGGCCCTCCACTCTACTGCAACACGACCGCTTGCCTATTAGCAGCAGCCGGCGGTCAATCGGTCTATGTTCGTTCCATTGTGCTAGGGACCTTTCAGGATGAACGATGACGTCATCTGTCGCTTGAAAGCACCGTAGTCGTGCGAATTTCAGATTAGCTCAACGGGCAGCTCCACCGCGCAGCCGCTGAGACAAGAAGTCTCTCACTCTTGCTTTGCATGACCGCACTCAGTTTTTTCTCAGTTGTAGCGTAGTAGTAGATCAGTTAAAATACATGTCGAAAGAAAACAAATAAAAGAGAAAAATGAAGTCATTGCAGGCGTCGACGTATTCTCGTTCGCTCTACGATGCCTTCTACCTCTACGCCCTTGGATTGAATCGGACACTTGCTGTCGATCCTGTGAATGGACTGAATAACTCAGCACTGCTCAAAAGGAGTCTCACAGGAACTTTCTACGGTAACGTTTTTGTTACTTACGTGCGATGTGAAATATGAATTGCTTCAGGAATGACGGGTGACGTCACCATCAACATCAACAGTTCTCGTCAACCTCTATACTCCGTTGTCGCTCTTAATACGTCTGGCATAACAGTCCCCTACTTCAACATCACTGTGGACGCGACAATAATGTCGCAGAGTGTAGGCTGCATTAGCTGTGCTGTGAGTCTGTGAACTCTGTGATCGTGCAGCAGTTTAACTATCTTAGCTTCAGCACTTGTAAATTATGTGCCCTGGAATATGAGCATGTATAATGTTTGAGAATGAAACCTGGTGAGATTAAAGGCTGTCATCGTTTCTTGCGTTGAAAGTACGCTTCGAAAAATGGTCAACTGAGCCCCGTGAACAACTTTCGTCTATGTTTGTCTCATCCCTTCATACATCCTCAATTCACGAGCGTGTGCTTTGAACGGACAGAGTGAAAAAGTCCAATCGTCTATTCCTTTCCTTTCCCGAAACGGAAGCGCCTGTCCTCATTCTGTATGCATATGTCGACGTGCTCCTTCTCAGATCATAGAATGTTCTCGATTGAAGGCCATTTCTCCGTTGTTCTCGGGCGATCCGGCCAACAGTCTCTGGGTTCCGTGGGGAGGCAAAGCGCCTCTTACCGTTCCGATTTGTGGATTCCTCGGAAATAACTGCCCAAAGGTCGGTTGATACCATTAGCTCTGAGAGATATTACAGATAAAGCAGATCCAAAATTCCAAAATTGCTCCAAAATCCAAATCTCCTCTCTCCAAAATTCCATCCTCTCAAATCTCAAAAAAATTCAAAAAATTCCAAAAAAGATCCAAAATTGCAGGATTTCTGGGAGCAGAGCGGCGTGTACGTCGGAATTGGAATCGCACTGGCTGTACTAATCATCATTGTAGCTATCATTGTTTCCCTCTACGTATGGCGGTATGCCATTTCGTGTAGATCAATTTTTCTCCATTTTTGAAGGATATATAGTTAAAATCTTAAAAAGTTCAAAAAAGTAGTAAGGAGTCTAAAATCGCAAAGAGTTCGTGTTTATTAGGGTAGTTTTCATCAAACACGTTTCCTTATAGCGAGAGGAAGCGGGAGATCGAACGGCTCAATTCACTCTGGCAGATATCCCATCGAATGTTAGAAAAGCCAACGAGGAAGGTGAGTTACACCTGCTGGTGATCAATTCCGAAGATTCCACAATCCATCTGTTTCATTCTAGAAAGAGGGTCAGAGTATGCGTTCGTTGACTTCATCGGGTGCATCTTCTGGAAATTCAAAGCTAACGAAGGATTCGGAGTTGGCTGAGACCGCCACCACCGCCTTCTTCTACTACAACAAGGTTCCCTGGACATTCGGAAACAAATAACAAAAGTAAAATAAATTGTAAGGAACTCGTCATGGCGAGCAAGCACGCTGCAATCATGAAGTTTGACCACACGGAAACGGTCGAATTTCGAAAGGTACGGATACTTTATTATTAGCTTGAAATCTGAAAATCTTCTTCAGATGCGGACATTCGATCACGAAAATGTGAATAGATTCATCGGAATGTCATTGGACGGTCCACAGATTCTCTCACTATGGAAGTACTGCAGCAGGGGAAATCTTACGGTGAGCATAGGGAGGAGGGAGGGGGTTGAGAATATGATATGAATTTAGCAAATCATCGATCGTGGAACAATGCAACTCGATTCATACTTTGTCTTCTCACTCATCAGAGACATTGTACATGTGGGTGATTCACCGATTTGATGATGACGATTACAGATCGAATCAGATAATTCAATTCAGGGTCTCGACTATCTCCATTCTTCCTTCCTCCAATGTCATGGTAACCTCAATTCTGCTTCTTGTCTTGTGGATGACCGATGGCAGGTGTGATGCACTGATTATTTATATAACAAATACTGGGCATTTCAAAGGTGAAACTCTCCGATTACGGTCTGCGATCGATACGGATACGAGATAAAGTGATGAAAAGGAGTGAGTATAATTTAGGTGTTTCGAGATTAGATTATTTCTTTTCTTTCCCTGCAGGACAACTCTGGATGGCGCCGGAGATCCTCCGTGACACATCGATGGATCCGAATAACAAGACAGATGTTTACGCTTTCTCGATAATTGCCAGCGAGATCATAACTAGGAAACCGGCATGGAATATGCAGGAGAGAGGCGAGAGCTTGGATGGTCAGATATTTTGAGAGGATACCTCGCTTCAATAAAATGAAATTTTTTGAGAGCTAATGTACATGATCAAGAAAGGCGGTGGAAATCCGCCTCGTCCTGTTCTCAACGTCGCCGAAGGAATTGAATTGAATACTGCACTGGTATTTATCTATCTCGAATATCAATCACAAACTGAATTTCCAGTTGCATCTCATACGCGACTGCTGGAGCGAAAAACCTGACGACCGACCAGAGATCACGCAGGTCCATTCCAAATGCTCATTTTCTTTCGCTCTAAACCTGACTAGTGTGAAAAATTGAACCCTTATCCCGCTGACAATCCATTTGCGTCACTCTCCTCAAAATAGTGATGGCTGCCTGATACGTGTCAGACGTGCCAGCAACGTCAATCGACAACTTTCAAAGATGCGCGTGACTCAGATTTGGTTGTAGTCTGGCGAAAGAATCCCTTCAATGGGCCGACTATAGAAACGAGAGTGCATGCATAAGGAAGAGGGCATTCTCTTCACTCCGCTCGCTATAGTCTGACTACGCCACTTGTTTGTGTCAGATAAAGCTTCTTGCGTCACGGGAATAAGTCGCGAAAAACATTTGTTCGAGATACAGAAATAACAAAGAAAATATAACTGAAAGCAAAAAAAGAATAATGCTAACAATCTTGCTTAGGTAAAATCGATCATGCGTTCGATGGTGAACGGTCGTCAACAGAATCTAATGGACCACGTCTTCAATATGATGGAGCAATACGCCGGAACTCTCGAGGAGGTTTATTTTAACTAATATTTCGCCGCTCATCGCCACTAAACACAGGAAGTAATCGAGAGAACGAAGGAACTTGTAGAGGAGAAGAAAAAGAGCGATGTTCTCTTGTATCGAATGCTTCCCAGGTGAACACAAGAAGAAATTGTATTTCTATTCCGCATGCTCTCTGAAATTTCTATTATTGGCAACGGTTTATCGATTTGAAATAGTCATTAGAGTGAATTGTTCTCCTTGCTCTCTTTGAGCAGAGCCTCTCTTGCGATCGCTCTTCTTTTGTGGGAAGGGAACAGTTCTCCATTGGCGAGTTTGTCCATGTTAGCGGCGCGTGTCGATTGCAGCAGTGCGCGAAGCTCGAAAGATGAAGCCTGATAAGATTTGAACCATTCGATCTCATCTTCATAGATTTTCGAACGAGTCTTCTCTAGATCGTACATATTGTCTAAGTATTCCTCCCTGGCAGCAAGAGAAACTTTATCGAAGAAGGGCGGACGATGAGCCGGACCGGAAATTGACAAAGTATATTACAAATAATTCGTAACGGTATCATACCATGTCTGAAGGGAGACTTGTTCAAGTCATCTCCAGCTGCTGTCAATGCCGTGATGATTATGAGAGAGATGAGGATAAATCCCCGCATCTGAGAAGGAAACGAAGTGAACTGAACTGAGTACGTGTAGGAGAATGCTTATATTGGCACGTTATGCAAAAAGGCAATTCTCTTCCTCTAAACCTCTCAGACAGACACTAATTCTGAAAAATACTTGTGCAAACTCAAACACTGTACGAGTGCAAAAAATGCGAACGGGCGAAGTTGCGAGACTATTTGCCCGCCGTTAGTGGTTCTAAAATCGAATGCTCGGTTTTTTACGCTAGTCATTTCGTTGGAATTTTTCATTTAGTCGAGAAATATAGCTGGGGAAAACACCACTAAAGAGGTTATAAGAGTGAAATCTCTTTTTGGTCTGACAGGCTGATATTGTGAATTTTATAGACTTTTTGATCTGACAGGTTGATATCAAAATACTGTAGAAGAAGGTATTAGTAAGTTGTAAATCCCCTCAAATGATGAGAGAGAATGTAAGATGGAGAGAAACCGATTTCCTCTCACCAATCTCGAGAGCTCGAGATAAGATTGACATCGATCTTCAATCTTTGTCCAGAATTGTCTCTAGATCAGTGTGTATTAGTCGCCTAATTCTAACTGCGTAAGCTATAACGAAGATGGAATGTGCATTCAAGTGCGTCAGAGGCTGTCAATGACAAAAAATATCTCATGATTTGAACTCAATTTCAGCCTCAATTCGAGCACAAACATAACTCATTCGGACGGCTTCTATGGATTGAATAGGGATCAGTTCAAACCCTAATTTTTTCAGACAAGTCGCAGAGAAACTGAAACTCGGTCAATCTGTGGAGCCCGAATCCTTCGAATCAGTGACCATTTTCTTTTCCGACGTCGTCAAATTCACGATCCTCAGTCAGAAATGCACGCCGATTCAGGTATGAATTTTTGAAATTTTTTTTAGAATTTTATATTTTTTTGGCTCTGGTCCGTTTTGGGTGTCCCATCAAAGTTTCCTGGTCCCAAAATAGTTTCCTGGTCCTTAAAAAGTTTCCTGGACCCCGAATAGTTTCCTGGTCCCAGAAATAGTTTCCTGGTCCCAGAAAAAATTTCCTGGTCCCATAATTGGCTGATCAGGGCACGAAAAAGTTTCCTGGTCCCAAAAAAGTTTCCTGGTCCCAGAAAAAGTTTCCTGGTCCCAGAAAAAATTTCCTGGTCCCATAATTGACTGATCCGTGCATGAAAAAGTTTCCTGGTCCCAGAAAAAGTTTCCTGGACCCGAAAATAGTTTACTGGTCCCATCAATTCCCAAGTTCTATTGCAAGTGTCAAGTGCTATTGGATAAGTGCTAGAAAAGTCATCTTTAGCCATGGTAAGTCATTTCTTAGCCTTAGGCTTAATGCTTGGTACTTAGTGCTTCAGAAAAACAGTGGTATCAATGCATAAGGATGGGTCCAGGAAACTATTCGCGGGACCAGGAAACTATGTCAGGGTCCAGGAAACATGGGACCAGGAAACTATTTCTGGGACCAGAAAACTATTTCTGGGACCAGGAAATTTTTTCTGGGACCAGGAAACTATTCGGGGTCCAGGAAACTTTTTAAGGACCAGAGCCATTTTTTTCAGATTGTGAACTTGCTCAACGAATTGTACACCTCATTCGACACGATCATCGAGAACCATGGCGTTTACAAGGTGAACATTTATAGAATAACAAGGAAACATTGGTATTTCAGGTGGAAACAATCGGTGATGGTTACCTGTGCGTATCTGGACTGCCCCATCGAAATGGTTAGCTACCATATTTTACATTGCATTTTAAATTGATGTCTGTGCATGGTTCAGAAAATAACGCAATTGAGGTTTTCATTCCACAGTTCCGCCATAAATTACAATCTGGAAGAGCTTAGCCTAATGAGATTTGAGTGGATCTTTTCAGGAACGGAACACGTTCGGGATATAGCTGAGATGTCTCTTGACTTCATGAGTGCAGTTCGTGCTTATCGCGTGCCCCATCTCCCCGCAGAGAGAGTGAATCTCCGTATTGGCATGAACACTGGTTACTTAACACTTTCTCATATCCATAGCTATTTGTTCTTCAATCGTTGGACACTATCAATTGCAGGTCCATGTGTGGCCGGTGTGGTCGGACTGACGATGCCTCGTTATTGTCTCTTCGGAGATACAGTGAACACTGGATCGAGAATGGAAAGTAATGGAAAAGTGAGCAATTCGTGGCTATTTTGACACCGTTGTTCTTATTCGGTGTGAGCTATAAATATTGCCAGCCCGGTCTAATCCACATGTCTGCGGAGGCCAACAAGCTACTCATAACGGCGTACAGTGGACAGTACACCACACAGAGCAGAGGAGATGTCATCATCAAGGTCAGATTACTGAGTTTTCGTTTGTGTTTTATGGAACTGAAATGAGAATTCACTGAAGAAGCACGTATGTCACACGTAACACGTACGTATTCACTCATGTATTATGATCATGGATTTTGAGTGAAGTGAACCATTTTATTCAGGGTAAAGGTGTGATGGAAACGTTCTGGTTGATGGGTCGTGCTAACGAGGCGCCGACTCGTCTCATCACTCCACCTGCTCCTCCTCTGACCAATCCGATCACATCGAATGGAGGACCGAGAATGGAGAAGATGACCACTGTAGAGATTGAACAGAGTGTAAATGTCGGATTGTACGAGGAATATCTCAATACTTGAAGGACTATTACTTTTTTGAGAGTACTTTTCCCCCAGATTGTGACTATGCAAAGATAAACTTATTTTTCAAGGAAGCTAATACAGTAATCAAATTGATTGGACACAACAATGTTTATTGGAAATTGGAATAACGAGATAATTCTTGGATTGGTATCTATTCAGAGAACCTTGAATATGTGAGGTGGAATTCACTTTCCTCAAGTATCCATTCCCTCCCTCCCTCTTTCTCGCTATTCACTCTGTGTCCAGTGTAAAGACGATACAAATCACGAGTAAACAACGATCAGTAAGGAAGAACACACAGAAAACACTTTGCTCGTTTATTTGCGCACTGTTCATTTTATTAAATGGATTAGTTGTTCAAAATTTTAACTGATTTTTGTTATTCTGATTCCATACGATTTATTGACATCTTAGAAAAAATAAACAAAATCTCCGATTTTAGAAATAATAGTGTCAATCAAACAAATATCACGTAGATGCCGAGCAAGAAAAGAGACGAAAAGAAGGAATCGGCTGTTCCATGGACGGTTGTGCGCACTTTCGTCATCGTGTTAGTTGCTGGAATGCTCATCTACAGACCGCTGCCAGATCAGGTAATTGACATCAGATATCAGGATCGGATCAAAATGATTTATCGCAGCTCACTTCCACAGCGAGTGATCGACTGACAATTTATATCCTCGAACCATTCGCCCGTCTCGTCTACTATTACCCGGTCAGTTGTGATGCTCTCATTGAACGCCCTCCTTCACCTATTTATCTTCGTTAAAAGTCTCATCTCATTGTTTATCATGAGTTAATTTGAGAGCCGATTGTGTCCCAATGCTCACTGTATGCTGTACTGGACGAGATGGTCAATGTCTTTCCTGAGCAGAGTTGTCGGCCCATCTTCAAGCGATGTTTCGCCCCTTCTCATGGAGACGACCGAGTGGGATGGAGTCAAGGTAAGCAAATGATATCAAACTTATCATTTTCAAGTCATTGTATGTTTCATTTCTTCCTATTTTGCATTGAAGACGCCATTGTAATTGTGTACTAAGGTGCGCGTATACCATCCGAGAGACGAATCGAAGGCCATTTCCGATGGTGCCATCATTTACATACACGGAGGAGGATTCGTGATGGGAAGCACTGAGATGTGCGTTGTGAAAGATTTTTTTCAATTTAAGATAATGACAGAAATAAAGGCGAACAAGAATAACTCGTTTGCTCTCAGGTTCGAATCCCTTACTCGAACAATGGCCGAACAAATGTACACTCACCTCTTCGTATCCATCGATTACAGATTGGCTCCAGAAACAGTAAGATATGAAATCAGGTAAATGTGAAAATGTAGCTTATTCAAGCTGTTCCTCGGTCAACTGGAGGATTGTGAAAAGGTGCTCGAATACGTGATTGGAATAGGCCCAGCGGAATACGGCATTGATCCGAGAAAGGTATTCGTTACGAGTGAAGAATGAATGTTATTACATTTCTCAGATTATCGTAATGGGAGACTCCGCTGGAGGGAATCTCGCAGCTGCAATTGCACAACGGAGACGATCAAGCGGAGAATATCCAATGATTCTCGGACAGGTCATCTTTACATTGTAGTCACTGAAATGGGATTTGGGAGGTAATCGATGAGTAATCCTAGGCACTATTCTACCCAATACTTTAATTCTCTGATCTACAGACGTATTCATACCGCCACTGGAAGAAGGAGATGGACGGGCTTGTGTTCCTTGGTAAGCGGTATAATAAACAAATATTGAAAAAAGATGAAATCGGTTTCATTATGAGATAGTAAAAGGGTGTCCATTTTTTCAGATCCGCTTACAGTTGCCTTCTATTATCTTTGGTACGCGGGTGTCGATGTGAATGCTCATCCAGAATATGCGTATGCTGCCATTGACAATGGACATGTGAGCATACAATCTGCGAGGATAAGAAATCAAGTAAGATCCCAGGCAACTTTTTGACATTAAACTGAACCTGAGCAAGTTAGCAAAGATCTGATTTTCAGACGATAAACTACTCGCTTCTTCCTGATGAATTTCGGGATGGACGCAACGATTCGGATTCATCGATGCGAACGAAGACGATGAAAGAACTCGCGGTATGGAACAGTGAGGGTTACAGTACTCCCAAGGAGAAAGACTCTAATATAATATCCAGGAGTACATGACGCCCTTTCTCACCAATCCTGACTTCGTCCCTCTTATTCAATCCGATGTATCACATCTTCCATCGACACTTGTGCTCACTTGTCAGTTCGATGTGCTCAGAGACGATGGAGTGATCTATGCAAAGAGACTCGAGCAAGCAGGGGTATTCTATTATTTTCCGGTCTCAATTAGGGAGATGCTTATGGTTCACATTACAGGTTCTGACGAAGTGGATTCATTACGAGCACGGTTTTCATGCGATGCTCAACCTTCATAATAAGTTGGATATTGCACGGGTGCTGAAATGGTGAATTGGACTTGAATAACTTGTTGGGATCATTCAGGAAGCAGTTGCGGATATCACGGAATGGACGATCAAGTTGCTCCTAGATGCGTAATGCTAATGGGCTACGATCGAATTGGAGGGCTAGACATGGAACTTTAAAAAATCTTGTTGTTGTTAAAAAAATAAAGTACAACCTACTACCTTGCCATAGGAAACAATTGAAAGATTGACATGTGAGATTATTGACACATGTGCTCATCGCCAAATTGTTCAATGTTTCGATTGTTGTTCATCACCAAAGATAAAAATCTGCGAGGTGTTGAAATTGGAAATGAATGAGAAAAACATATCACTATTTGGCAAATTTGTTCGTATGTTTTCTATTCTTGTCGTTTGACGATGCAGATCAATTATATTATTTCATAAATATAGATATGGCTTGGGTAAAAGTACGATCAGCCCTTTTCCTCTCTACAATTGGTGCAAGTGTGATGATGATACTCGTGCCGATTACTCTCTATCGACCACTACCTGGAAATGTATTGTGCACGAAGCACCAGTCTGGGCAAATTGTAATCTTCACAGCTCACCTCATCGACTACCAGTGATCGAGTGACGATTCACATTCTGGAACCACTAGCGAGAATATTCTATTATTACCCGGTGAGCTCAATGCCAAATATTCTGTCAAATTTGCCAAATTTAATGCAGACTCGTCTTTGCCCAACGGCACACTGTAGGCTGCACTGGATGAGAAAAGCATCGAACCTTCTCTATTGGGCTATTGGACCGACTGAAGATGAAGATTCGCATCTACTGATGGAGACAACTCACTGGAACGGAGTAAAGGTAGTATTTACTCAAGACTGGAATCTATTGAGCTCATGGTATCAGGTGCGCATTTATTATCCACGGGATCGGGCGAAAGCAGAGTCTGACGGTGCGATAATCTACACTCATGGAGGAGGATTCAGTATATGGAGCACGGAGATGTGAGTGTGGGTCTATTCCTTTTGACCTAATTACTAACATTTGCACATCAGGAAGTAATTTCAGCACTGTTCAGATATGAATCACTGACGCGCGAATTAGCCAAACAAATGAGCACACGACTTTTCGTATCGATCGATTATCGATTGGCCCCGGAAACGGTAGAGAAATACTGTGTAACAGTTGAGTTAGATAGTATGAGTACTTGAGGTGTTTCCTGGTGGTCTGGAAGACTGCGAGCGTGTGCTAGAGTACGTGTTCGGAAATGGTAAAGCGCAGTACGGAATCGATCCGCGGAAGGTAAACGATAGATCAATAGTCTATCGCTATCACCGTACTCAGGTGATTGTGATGGGAGACTCGGCTGGGGGCAATCTTGCCGCTGCTCTTGCCCAACGAAGACGAACTGGTGGAGCAGAACCGAAGATACTTGGACAGGTATGGACACCACTGAGTATCGACATTGGTCCATCAGGTTTTGATCTACCCATGGCTGCAAATGTCCGATCAGCAATCTCCTTCATTTCGATACTGGAAAAGGGAGATGAGCCAATTAGCTTTTCTAGGTGAGATTTACATTTTTGCCTAACAAGTCGGATTTTTTTATCACCAATTGAACGGTGCAGATCCTCTTACACTCGCTCACTTCACTCTCTGGTACGCGGGGGTGAATGTGGATGCAAGGCCTGAGTATGTAGAAGCTGTCACGACTAATCGACATGTGAGAAAGCCAATGAAGGACATGGACGAGCAAGTATAACAAAAACAAGGAATTATGTAGACTCATTTGTTTTTCAGCTGATGGACTACACACTTTTGCCAGAAGCCTTTCGCAAAGATGATAACTTCACAAGTATGACTCAGGAAAACATGCCAATCGATCAACTTGCGGTATTGTTTTAACAATTGGGGATGTGATTAATTAATCTCAGGAGGATCTGACTCCATTGCTCAACAATCCATCCTTCGCCCCTCTGATGCAATCTAATCTCACCGATCTCCCTCCTTCACTCGTAATCACCTGTGAATTTGATATACTCAGAGATGAGGGGGTGATCTATGCACAGAGACTCAAGAATTCAGGGGTATGCGAATCATCACTGGCATCGTAATTGTTTGCAATTCAAATGGGAATCGTTTCAGGTGCCAACGAAGTGGGTCCATCTTGACCATGGATTCCACGGAATGCTTTGCATTCACTCTAAGTTGGATGTGGCTCAGGTATTTATAGAAATATTTAATCTTTTTATAGTGTATTTTTCAGAAAGCTCTTCAAGTTATCAAGAATTGGACGATGAAGTTATTGCATGATGTCGAGTGACAATGAGCGAAGTCTTGATTTTAGTTGCAACATTTATTTACACTCATTTGAGGGAATTTGTTGTAATAAAGATCTGAGAGGTGTCCACGAATTCGAAATAATTGACAATACAGTATCATTATTTTGCAAAATTCTTTGTGTTGTTGCCTATTCTTGACTTTTTGATAAGCAGGTGAAAATTTAAAAAAAATATTATTATAAATATTGCGATACATTGCACAGAAAAAAAACAGCTTTGCAACGCGTTTGCAACAACTAAAAATGGGCACTAAATAGTTTCAATTGAAGTGAAAGATGAAGAGGAGAACGGTGAAGATTGCCATTGCAGATATGAATGTGAGAACACCAACGAGTATCTCGTTGAAGAGGACATGCTTGTAGGTGAAGAGAGTTCCCGTCTTGGTTGGATTCACTCCCTGGAATATGAGCAGTTGATAACACCCTTCTTTACTCTTGACTACGTGCCTTAACGATTCTGTCTTCAATAGAGAGAATGGTCTCGCGTGCTTCAGGCCATGCATGAGGTCCTCGAAGACGATAGAAATAGGGAGCGAATGGAGCGAAAAATGAATGAATGGCCATAATGGGATCGGAGGGAAGGTACGAGAACCTGGCATCTTGCATTGAAATGGATAGATAAGACTGCATTTACCAATAGGGCGGAACGCATCCAATGTAGGATGATAATTCGTCCATGTATGGAAAGTAATCAACCTGAGAAAGCAGATTAACATTGTATTAAAAATGTTTTTTGTTCACCTGGATAGTATGCCTTCGGCTCTTCCAGTACCTCGCTTCCATTTCTGCACGTTTTTTCTTCATGTGCTCGAGTCGCTTCTCCTGAAAGGAATTGGATGACCAACTTCACAATTGTTTTTGTAAACCTTGTTGGGCAGTTTGGACCTTCCTGACAGCACGTCTAGCACAACACGTGCTTGCATTTCGGCGATCGGAGCGACAGAACCGAAGGGCTGAATATATTCTCAGTTAGCAAAGGTCTCACAAGCGTCAAAACAGACTTGAATAAGCCCGATGATTCCGAGTGTATCGTGTTCGCAGACAGTGGGAAATATGAACTGGAATGCGTCGACCACGTTGTCTTTCACCTGCAAAACCGTCGTATTCTCCCACCAATCCGAGAGCCATCGTCATAACTATCGAGGGAAGCTTCGTTACCTCGATGAGTTCGCCTTTCTCGAGAATGGGAAAGTCAATGGAATATCCAGTAGCAAGTACTACGTCATCCACTTTGTTCACTTTGCTCCCGTCCTCAAACTCGATTCCGCGTCCAGTGAATTGGGCAATCTGCGGCTTTACTCGAACAGTTCCCGCAGCGATTCTATTGGGAAGTTCGTCGTTGATCGTGAGATGAGCACTGGAAATTTGAATATAATGTCAAATAAAAAGGATGCAGCGGACCCGAAGGTGCCATGGTTCGGCCGGAGACGGTAGAGTTCATGATCGAATCTCCGATTCAGCTGCCATTTGATGAAATTGTCGGCGACCCAGAGAGGGAAATTCTGGAGATATTATTGCACATTTCAATCAGATCTTCGATATTTACCACTCTGAAGAAGTTGAAGAATCGTGTGTTGAAAGAACAATCGACGGGTCTTCCGAACTCGAAGATTCGATTGTACACCCACGCGCCCGTTCGACGAACGAGGTACACCTGAGGGAGATATTGTCAGCTAATGATGTATATCAGCGATCAGTCAAATTGATTAGATGAAATACCTGCTTGGCAATCTTCGATAACTCCGTGGCAATGTCTCCTCCGCTGTTGCCGATTCCAACAACAACAACGACCTTGTCTTCGTAGCCTAAACGGATTTTCGACGTGAAATGGACAATGTACAAATTGATATTAAATTGAAAGCAGTGTTTACCTTTGTGGTCTTTGTACGAGTGTGCATGGCTGATTCTTCCCTTGAATTCATTCTGTCCGGGCCATGGCTGAGGCCAGTATGGAAGGGAGTGATGACCAGTACAGAGAAGAACTCCGTCAAATATTTCCGTAAAAGTATTTCCAGATCTCAACATATGTTATTATACTTTTTTTTAAATTTGTACCTACTTTGTATCAGTAACGGTCACATTCCATCGTCCCGTTATTGAGTAATCATCGGCACGAACCACATTTTGAACCTGCAATTTGAGGTTATCTCACTGTGTCCATCTTTTTCACTTCTTGCATTTTTAGATCTATATCTCGAGAATTTATATAGACAATACAAGAAATTTCTCTGCATGTTAGCAGAGTCTGTGAATTTTCTTGAATTCGTTGCAAATGAGGGATGGGTCCGAACCTTGTGATGCAATTTGATTACGTCGTTGAGACCAAAGTTATTGGCATAATCGACGAAATATTGATGCATGTGACGATTGTGCATGAAATTCGCCTCTTCTGGCTTGGGCGGAAAGTCGGAATACGCTGACATTTCCTTTGATGAATTGATCACTGTCGATTTCATAACAGATGATTCTATAACAATATTATTATCTTGACTGAGTGGAAGCATTTTAGGAACACACGCATAACTTTGTCAAGGGTGTATGTTGATTTTTTCAACTTGCCTTTCTACAGATAACACGGAATAATAAGCTAACCATCAGTCTCTTCTGGTTTATATCTCCACAATCCTCCTATTCCTGCACCGCCCTCATAGCAAATCGTTTCGAATCCGTACAATAGTGCATGCCTAAACAAGATCTTCTGGAGATTAATTGCTATTGAAAAACTAATCGAGAGACGACGGGAATGAGTGACTTACCTGATCGCTGGAAGCCCCGCGGCTCCAGCACCCACAATGCAAACTCTTTTGCGACGTTCAATGGTATCCGTCATCTGAAAGTCTTCTGGATCAGACAAAATGAAAGGTCGAACAGAGATCGCTCGAGGAATGTATGCCAAGCAACCAAAATGTAAAGTTGAGGCGTATTTAAGAAAATAAGTTGAGTCTGCTTCCTCATTGTTACGAAAGTGACGCAAATTGATGCACCTCTTTCTTTTATTTCTTCCATTCTTTTGCAATCTTCCATCTGATTAATATCTCTGTTATTCGTGCTATATTCACAGCTATTGCATGATGTTATTATGATGCAGTGACGGCACAATTACAGAATACTTGTTGGACAAAGAGAACGTTGGTCTCGCAATTTCCCTCTTTTCCGATTTCACCCCCGCCTTCGGTGTTGTTTGATCATTGCGGCACTGTTCACCCTCATTGAATATCGTCATACAAAAGTACGAAATGGTCATATATACAGACATTTGTTTCGTGATTCTGGTTCTTGTATTTTAAACTGTTTTCATATACTTCTCATTCTAAACGATGCATTGAACACATAATAGCTTTCAACACCGTGAATAAATATAAGCAAACTCACAATTTTTTTCTTCTCTTGAGAGTTCGTCGTGTGAAAGATCTCTATCGGAAATTTAGTAGTGAGTAAACGTTCGAAAATCAAATATTTAAAACACTCGGGACAAAAGTACTGAGATTTTTTCAAATGAAAATGTTGCTTCCGTTTGTGAAAAAAATAATTCTTAAATCATTCCGCATATTACCAGTAGTTGCCAAATCTGCGGATGATAAATCTGATTTATTGATCATCTATTGTCGATAGCCGAATGACTCCAACAGAAGATTGATCGATTTCGTTTCAAGCTGAAATTTTTGTTTTGAAATAGTGCTAACGATGATCGTTGTGAGGTGGCACCATTTGGCGAAGAGAAGTGAACAAGAAGTGAACAATAGGAGAGTAGAACAGAGCCATTGATATTTCGAATTCTGACGATAAAATCGGGGGAACTCAGTGACAAAATCTTCATTCAACCTGACAATGCACATAAAGTTTCAAAAAGCTGAAAAGAAGCAATATTGAACAGGAGAATCGTTTACGACTACAAATCTCTCGGCTTTCTGATTAAAACGCGTTCTCTGTAAGAACGCGGTGATTTGGATAGGAAAGTGTACAAAAATATAAAAATCATTGCCCGGGGCTCAAACTTCACTGACATGACCCCTATGGACGGTATTTGCGATTTTTGAACTTTGATCCCTAAATTTTTGATCTTTGATCTTTGATCTTTCGAAAAATAAATTTCAGATATCCCTATCATGTGATAGCTCATTCGAAAGAGCATAAAAAGCTATGTAAAAATTTCGATTTTCAAGCATTTTCATCAATATTGGTTCCAGTTATGACTAAAAGTATGACGATTTTTGCCAATTTTGATGAAAATCGATGTGGCACACCACTATGCTATGATTTCCGGGACACCAATTCGAGATATATTGTGTATTATATGATTAGAAAAAACATAGAATAAGTCGCGGGGTCAATTTCGAGTGTAAAAATATCGAAATATTCACCCAACCATGACTAATAACTCTTTTTTTCACAAAATGGCTCATACCGAGAAGGCTCAGAATGTTTGGCCAACACTTGTTTATGCCTCCAATAATGTTTTTCTGTCATTATGAACCTGTTTACGAATTTTCGTCAACATTTTGACCGTATTTGTGGACATGACTCGTCTTGACTTTTTTCACATAAGGGTCCCCCCTTATGTGAAAACCGGGTTGGAGTTCATGTTGAAATAGAACCTCCAACCCCATAAAAAGCATGCAAGAGTGCTCAAAAAATAGTTTTGAGTCACTTTTAGTGCAATTATACATGTCATTGTGGTCAATGCCAATGTGACCCCACACAGATTTTTCACATAAGGGGGGACCCTTATGTGAAAAAAGTCAAGACGAGTCATGTCCACAAATACTGTCAAAATGTTGACGAAAATTCGCAAACAGGTTCATAATGACAGAAAAACATCATTAGAGGCATAAACAAGTGCTGGCCAATCATTCTGAGCCTCTTGAATTGGTGTCCCGGAAATCATAGCATAGTGGTGTGCCACATCGATTTTCATCAAAATTGGCAAAAATCGTCATACTTTTAGTCATAACTGGAAACAATATTAATGAAAATGCTTGAAAATCGAATTTTTTACATAACTTTTAATGCTCTTTCGAATGAGCTATCACATGATAGCGATATCTGAAATTTATTTTTCGAAAGATCAAAGATCAAAGATCAAAAAATTTGGGATCAAAGTTCAAAAATCGCAAATACCGTCCCTAGGAGTCATGTTGGTGAAGTTTGAGCCCCGTGCGATGTTTTTGAAATTTTTGTACACTCTCACCTGTGTTCTTACAGAGAACGCGTTTTAAGTTTCCAAAGAATAAAAGATTCCGACTCACTTTAGTAGTATCAATAATATGTAACCAGCGTTGATAGTCATAGCGGAGACATCCAACGCTGTTAGTAGCCCACTGTTAGTAGCGATAAGTTCGAGTTCGCGCATCTTGTGAGATGGAATCGGTGCTTCATGATCCAGGACGGTATTCTGAACAGAATTTATAGATATACTTTCTCCTTATTCGTGTACTTTCTCCTTATTCGAGGGACTGCCGTATGGCGATGATGCAGCTCTGCTATTCAGACCAATAGAACAAGCGTGAGTAAGAATTAATTGATGATGACTATCGGAAGTTCATTTTATAAAATTTAAATTCAAGTTGAATTTTAAGAGCTGCAGTTTTCATCAAATTCACTACTCCAATGGCATCAAAAAACTACAAATATTCAGCGGCAATGCATCTGGGCAATTGGGTGCATTATTTTGGCTGTTCGAAAAGGAGTTTTGCGGAATATGATAATTTTGAGAAGAGATGGTAACGCAAGAGGCGTTATCTAGCATGAAATCGGTTATAATATTATGAACTTACTTTCTAATATCATATTATGAGCTTGATATCCTTGGAGTAGTTTGCACTGAACCATTTTTCCATTCGAATTCGATCAGTAAAAACAACGTAACCGACGATTAGATGTATCTTATTCACTTTCGCATTCCTGACTTGGCGCCTGTGGATTGTTCCACAGGTAATATAAATCCCCGGTATTGTTTTGGCTCTTTTGGTTTGTTTGAAATAACCTCTTCACTTCCACATCACGAAT
Source organism: Pristionchus exspectatus (assembly GCA_911812115.1). Lineage (NCBI taxonomy): Eukaryota > Metazoa > Nematoda > Chromadorea > Rhabditida > Neodiplogasteridae > Pristionchus > Pristionchus exspectatus. The sequence goes on from OU461582.1 coordinate 14,763,866, forward strand.
AACAACGCGGAGAATGGTCACCGAGATTGGACAATAGTTAAATGTCAATACACCACTCAATGATCACTTCATGTATTGTTGGAGACACGTGAAAGGTAGTAAAAGATGGGAATCGGAATGGATGGGAAAAACGGGAATGAGAGGAATACCGAAGTTCACGTTGCGACGCAAACACGAGCGTTGTTTCTTTTAAATTTCCTCTGTGTTGATTAGGAACGCGATCTAGTTGTGGAAAGGGAAAGTAGACTAGGTCGACCCGTGGCTACATTTCCATTCTCATAATAGTGATAATTGCGTACCTGGCCTTACCTGTGTAGATACCCCACCAGGCGTGGTTGTCTCATGACAACTGTAAAATAGCCTTGATTGTGCAAGCAACTTTAAAGAAGAAGAGGCACGAATCACGCCGATATGCAACGTGAGGAGGAACGCTCTCCTCATTTTGCATGCTCTCTAGCACGTTGCCTGCGCTTCAGGGTGACTTGGCAATCAGTCAAGCGAGTATATCTCGGTTTGGACGAAAATAGAACACATGGGAGCTTCGAAAACGTAATGGTGTGCTCATGCCACATCTTCTGACATCGAGAACTCAGCTAGCCAGATATTCGTGCACCCCTTCTTTAAGTTTTAACTTTTAATAGCCGGGCTACGCCCGGCTAGACCCTGCGGGTGGCAAGCAGCCTGCGGCTGCAATGAGGCTCGCTACGCTCGCCAGCGTGTGCGCAACACCGGGTTGTGATAGTCTTCTGCGAGCGCTTCGCGTCGCCGGGTTGTGTGTTAAGGTTTTATCCCAGTCATGTGCGAACGCTTGCAAAAGGCTCGTGAGGACTGAACTACGTTTGGGCTAGTGGACTACATTGGAAGATAAAACATTCAGAGTCGCGGACCGAGTTCGCATCGTCCCTCGCGAAAGGCTCGTGGGGCCTCGGGCGATCCGAAAAAAAGATGGGATGGGGCCACTGCGTGGCCCCATCCCATCTTTTTTCGGCTCGCCCTCGGCCCCACGAGCCTTCCGCCAGGGACTCGCAAGCTTCGCTCGCTACGCTCGCTCGCCAGATGACGCCGGGTTAAACTTAAAAACGCGTTAAACACGTTTCCCTATTGCGAAATATTGAAACATTATCAGCAAACATCGATTGGCATCGAATCTGAGCTTACTGTACTCAAAAACGTGAGTACGCACTTAAAAATGCATCAAAACACGTTTCCCTATTGCGAAATATCTAAACATTACCAGTTAACATCGATTCTGAACATTAGAATAAAATTCACGATCGATTCGGTTGAGTTTGAGCTGAAAATGGCTCGAAAAATAGGTTATTGCATCATCATTACGCAATATTACATAGTGATGACGAAATTGGTTATAGATTTTTTGAAAATTTCGATTACGGGTTGTTTGGTTCCAAGCACGAGCGATTTGGTTGAGTTTCCAGTGAATACGGTGGAAAAAACGGATTATGACGAAATGATGACGAAATCAATTATCGATTTTTTTTTGAAAAATTTTTTCATGAGAAGTTGTTTGGTAAAGGTCCGAGGGGTGTGCGATCGTTTTGAGATATGAGCTGAGATATGAGCAAAAAAAATTTCGAGCGTGACAGACAAACATACATACAGACAGACAGACAGACGGACAGACAGACATTAACTTTTTATATTACTTAGTAATAGTGAAAATGGTGGTGCTTTTAGAAGATGACTGGTGCGTGTATAACCTTCGTTCGGGTTCTTGGCATAATCATTGCAAGTTTCCTTCTTCTGTTGATTGCCGTAGCTATCTATCGACCAATCCCTGCACAGGTTAGTTCATGATGTACTCAATTTATTTTCGAATCATTTTATATAGATCGCATTAGGGAAACGCTGATTTTTAGAAATTTGATTTTTCAGCTCACTGAGACGACTAGTGACCGAATAACAACGCAAATACTCGAACCATTCACTCGAATCTTCTACTACTATCCGGTGAACGTACAGTTTTCAGCCGATCAAATGTCAACAAATAAGTTTGCAGGCACGAATTTGTCCGACAGCAGAGTGTATGCTCCATTGGACACGATGGTCAATGAGTGCAATGAATCGAATGTTGGCACCTTTCTTCTATTTCGATTCCCACCTCCACATGGAAACGACCGAGTGGGATGGAGTCAAGGTTCCTTTTTACCTATTCATGTGCACAATGCAATGTATTTCAGGTGCGAGTGTATCACCCTCACAACCGCACGGCAGCTCAATCTGATGGAGCAATAGTTTACATCCATGGAGGAGGTTTCGGTATGGGCAGTACGGAAATGTAAGTGTAACGAAGTGCTACGATGGTTAATTCACATACCGACTTTCGCAATCCAGGTTCGAGTCACTGACTCGAACGATGGCAGGTCATATAAGCACACGTCTCTTCGTTTCCGTTGATTATAGACTCGCCCCTGAAACAGTGAGGAGTTTTGGTGTGCTTGTGCACCGTTTTTTTGTGCACCGAAAGTGCACGGAACTGACTAAACATATCGTCACATTCTCGAGCAGTTCAGATATTTCCGGGTGGGCTGAATGATTGCGAACGTGTCCTCGAGTACGTAATTAAAAATGGACCTGACGATTATGGTATCAGCCCCCGAAAGGTAAGCACTTATTGCACGAATACAATCAATAACTTGTTGCTCAGATAATCGTTATGGGAGACTCGGCAGGTGGTAATCTTGCTACAGTGATGGCTCAGCGAAGACAGAAAAGAGGAGCGGAACCTAAGATACTTGGACAGGTAAAGTTGATTGGAATTGTAAGATTTCTATGTGACAATCACTTGCAGGTACTTCTATACCCACTACTACAGTTATCCGACATGCAGACTTATTCATATCGATTTGCCGGAAAGGCGATGGAAGGACTATCTTTCGTTGGTAAGAATACAAGAAAATATCGTTTATCGATGCTTTTAAAGATCCTCTCACAGTCGCTTTCTACTATTTGTGGTATGCTGGAGTTGAAGCGAACGATCATCCGGAATACGCCGAAGTCGCTACAAGAAATGGACATGTAAGCAAGGAAGCAAGGGAAATAAGCCAGAAGGTGCAGTAATATAGGAATACAATAGTCATTATGGTATCCATTACCAGTATCTGGACTATTCGTTGCTACCGGAGTCGTTCCGCCATAACCTTACGAGCAATACGATTCTGATGGAACCCGTTAATGAATTGGCCGTCGGTATCAAACTTACGAAAGTTAGCGAAGGATAATTTTAAGAAGCACATGACACCGTTTCTCATCAATCCTGACTTCGCTCCTCTTATGCAGTCCGATCTCTCCGGTCTTCCGTCAACACTCGTAATCACTTGTGAATTCGACGTGTTGAGAGACGACGGAGTCATTTATGCACGGAGACTCAAAGCAGCAGGAGTGAGGAATTTTGACGGATTCTGATATCATGCTCACTTATCGTTAAACTTTAAACTTTGAAAAAGCTATTGAAGGTACCTACTCGATGGAAACATTTCGATCATGGCTTCCACGGAATGCTCAACCTTCACAATCGATTAGAAATTTCAAGGGCAAGTTCTCTGATTGCACAAGATAAAAACGGGTGATTGTGCTTACACAGGACGCAATTTCGGATATAAAGGAGTGGACGATGAATTTGCTGCGAGAAGCGGAGAGCCTATAAGCGGTCTTTATGTGCTATCAATTGTTAGCCAAAAATTTGGTAATAAAATTTTAATGTAAATTAGATGTTGAATTGTTGTGAATTAAAGCTCTGATATTGTGAATTAGTTTTACAGATGACATATATAATATCTCATCGAACAGGCTTTTTATGTTGAATCATTTTAAGTTGGAAAACTCTTAAAAAAACTCTTTAAAAAACTCTTCCTTTATCCACTCTACTTACTCCCTATCCCCGTGGATGAGAGTCAATTCCACCCAAATCATTGGATTTGGATTAGAGAAGAAGGAAAACCATTAAATTTAATTCGAAATGTAATTGTGTTTCCCTCAAATATTTGAACCTTTCGCATATTCTCTTTCACTATTTTTCAATTCGAGGCGAGAGAGCGAGTACTTGAGAAATTGGGGATTGACTAATTGTAAGCATCCCTTCTTGGAAGCATCGATAGTTGCAGAAACCACTCTCCGATGCAACTTCATGGAAGACGAAGTTACTGACGAAGTTGTGATATCGGACGATTTCTTTCAGGATTCATTTTCATTTTTTCTTTGAATAAATGGAAAGCATCACACGTATTTCGTACCAAGCAAGCTCTCCAATTTTCCGATAAATACTAGCAATCAGCTATATTTGTTTTGATGTCTCTTCTTGTTATTCGTATTACGTAGACGTAATGCTGCGTGTGTAATTGTTTATCTCGTAGTTTACGACTTCCATGACAACCAGGACCACGAGCCTCTCTCTCTCTCTGAGGCCAAGAGTTCATCCTTCCTACTCTCATTTCCTCTCAGGGAATGGAGGGAGAGAGCCATTAGAGAGCGGGGAAGAAGGAGAGTGTGTGTGTGTAGAGGGCGCGCGCTCAACTCTCGCGTGAAGATGGAGTAAAGATATCCCGGGTTCTCTCTTATCTCTGACTTACGAGAGGGTGACCCTGAACTCTTATCAGCGCGCTCTGCATTTTGTTGTCTCATGCATTCGCACATTTGTATTCACTGACAATGCAAACCTCCCAATCTTCAGGTAATGACGAAGCGAATAAGCACTTTAAAAAAAAAGGTAAGCGAAACAGCGTTTATTTCATTTGTTCACATGCTTTTTTTTTGGAAATGCTATGTAATCATTTGTTCTCCCATAAAAGTAAAGATGAGGTAACGACTAAAATGATTTGGTGATCTTTTCAGCTTCAAATTCGTCCAAAATCATGCGTTGGTTGTGAGAATGCAGCAACTGGATATAATTATGGTGTGAGCTATTGCAGAATAACTTCCACAATTTGATGCACGTTCAACAGAAATTCGCAAAGGAACTGTTTTTGGAAAAAAATCTGTGGATTCTTTTTTTGGGGCGCATCCATCCATCTTCCTTCCTTTCCCCTCTCTTTTTTCCTCTGTGCTCTCTCAACTCCGCGTTATCTCTAGCCGGGGAAGATGAGTTGCGGGTAAAGATGAACCTGAAAGCGATAATTCGTAGCTTTCCCTCCCTCGATCTCTTCTCTCGCAATTCCATGTGGCGAGATGAGGGGATGGGGAGATTGCTCCACAACCTTAGTGAATGCTTTTTAGATAGAAACAACAATCTAAACTTAACAATCTTTGTCAGGCACCGTCGTGCTCTTCGTGTCGGGCATTCTTCCGTAGAACGGCACTTCAGAATTTCGTATTTCATGGATGCTTGAAATTCGGAGAATGCTCACGCAACGGTAAGCATTAGATTGTTTAACTGAGTTGCAAAGCGAAGCTGCTGGACAAGGTCATTTTATAAGATAAGGATGATGATCTTGCTGGGAGCAACAACACGAAATGTCACGCTCATCAATTTTCTCCGTTTTCGTGAATGCTCTCAAAAAGAATTTAACGTACTTTTCACCTTGATTTAATTCTAATTCTCTTCAATTTCAGAATGTATTCGAGCATGTCGTTCTTGTCGCTTCAACAAATGTATCACTGGAGGAATGAGTACACATTTCGTTACAACCAATAAAAATTCTCATGAGAATCCGAGCAGCAGTTGCGCACCTGTTAGCTACTTTTCGAGAATATAGTTGCCCTAACGGAATTCCAAAGCAGAAATTAATTTTTTCTCAGGATTATGCACCGAAAATCGAGGAGTACGACGATTTCAGTGGAGGAGAGGTGCATACCGAAAATTGTGATAGGCTAACTGGGTTTGTTCGTTAAATAAAATTCTTGGTGGCTTCTTTTCGCAAATTGATGCGTAATTTCTCTTTCTTAGACCCTTGGAGCGATCTCAATTTTCCCTGTTGACTATTACTTTCTAGACAGTCACAACGGACTTCTGATTTGAAAAACACATTTGATACAAGCAGAGGAAAAGAAAAAGTACGTAAGCATCGAAGCGTTTTTTTTGGTATTTTTCTGGCATGAAACAAGCAAATTATTCAGGAACTGCATATTGCGAAAAATCCGATAGTCATCGAGAACAAAGTGGATAGTATGATGCGCAATCTTCTTTCTTTAGAAGAAGCGCTTCAAAGGCTGCGGTCAGCAATATTTTATTTTCAGTTCATCTCATATACTTTTACTTCTCAATATCCACTTGTTCGAAAAAAATTTCAATTATAGCATATCGGCATACACACCAAAACTTGTTGAAGGATTGCAAATGGATTTTTTTCTGACTGGTCCTTCTAAGCTTGGAATCAATTTCGGGGTATATTTTAGTGATCGTCTGTACTTAAAAAATAGTGAACTGGAACAGAGATTAGCTAATCTGTAGATGACGTAAAAGTGCAAATGATCGATATTTGCAGCCGATGTCGTTACAACCTTACAAGCCCCTATCTATACGATTAATTCCAATGGAAGTATGGTTTCATTAGATCAAAGAACTATACCAAACATTTTACAGATGATCATCAAGAATCGAGTTGTGTTGGATTTCACTAACTTCGACTACAGTTTGAAGAGGTTATGGCCTTATCAGGTGGTAAAAGAACCGTTCATAATCACATTGGGAAAAGTTCAGGACATAGTCTATTCGATAGAATATATAAAAGCCCTTCCCTTCTATCATCGACTTGACGACAGTTCTAAGGTTAGTTATACAACCTAAAGAAAGACTCAAAAAGGTGAACAATTTAGAGAGTTTTACTCGCCTCCTCTCTTGCATGCGCCAACTACACGACTGCATTCTACTCATACACTCATAAATCTGATCGAACATGCTATCCCGATGGAAGTGTTATGACCTGGAACAGTGAAATGTTTGTCATTTGTTTCTGCCTAGTTGTTTCGAGTGTATTCTCAGGCACAGGCAAACTCCAGATTCTACACGATTTTACACCGGAATAATTGCATCTATGAAGGAGGTATGCTGTCATGTGAGCTTGAGCCTATTGTGTTGGTTGAAATGTTCTCTTACAGGCTCATCTCGACAACAACGAATACGTACTTCTCAAAATGATTATCATCTGCAATCCGCGTAAGTTTCCGAATAGAAGAGCAACATGTCCGTGGAAATCATTTAAATGGTAATGAAAACTTCCAGTTCTCGAAGGTCTCCATCCTTCTGATATTACTGTGCTTCAAAAAGAGAAAGAACGGTGAGTCGCCTTTTCATAACGTCAGATTAATTTGTGGTAAATTAACAAAGATGATTTTTTTGATTTTTTTAGATACACTAAGACCCTTTTCTCATATGTTCTTGCAAAACGAGGTGCCGATAAGGTAAATGATATCATTTTAGTTAAATTTTGCCTTTTGCAAGCCATCTAGTTGTTTTTCAGGGTCCTGAACATTTTGCAAAAAATTTATCGATTGTCGATGTCACCATGAGGCTTATCAACTGGTTGAAGGTACTGTATTCAACGTTCCATGGAGTCGCAGTTTGTGGTCCGAAACTAATGTCAATCCATTGATGAGACAACAAAATGTCGTTGAACTATAATCCTTTTGACGGTATGGACAAAATTTGAAAAGGGTGTATCTTCAGAGTCAAGGAATTCTCATGTTGGCATTGGATCTCTTGAAGAACAGATCTCCCTTCGTCGAGACTTTGTATCATTCTCGATGAATTCTATGATATGCTGTCGTCGAATGATTTTCGAAATGAGATTTTAAGAGATTTTACCATTTGCTTTATCTGCGGTCTCATCATTGCGTTTCCATGCAACATAAAACTTCATGAAAAACGCTCTCGGTCGATCGATGTTGTGTAGAAATGGAATTGTAATCGTTCCATAATGATATTGGTTACCTCTTCTTTTGTTCTTCATTCGATCACAGATCAGTTCCACTTTCAGCTATCGCCATTCTAGATCTAATGCAACCTGATCTCCTTTTCGTTGTTCGGAGAGCTAACTAAGCTGCGAATCCTAATTTAATATCACTTCATTATTTTCTTAAGATAGAACGTAACATAGCCTATGTTATGTTCTATCTACTATCGTACGTTCTATCGTAACATAGCCTATGTTACGTTACATAGGGAGGGAAGTGAGATGACATGGTAGAAATACCTGACAAAAATTTGCTGAAGCAAATACGGAATCGAGAACGACTGAGGCGGCCAAAACGCCACTGTACGAACCACAATCTCCATTGTGTCCAGATAAAAAGAAAATCCTCAAGTCATGTTAGATGTAAATATAATAACGAAAAATTTGGCTTTAGAGAGCATTTCGGCTATGTTCTGGTTGAAGGGCCCCTCCCAGAAAGAAGGGTCCCAAAAAGTATATCTATATTAGAATTTACCTAAATATCGTGTCGCTCTCTAAGTTTTTTTTGGAAATTTCTGACGAGCGCTCGTGGTCAGACAAGAAATGAGCAATGTAAATGATCAATGGATCCACTGTTCGACTCTCTTTCAACCGAGCGAGGGAGAGATACATTTACATTCGATCGCGAGCCACGAGCGCTCGCGAATTCAAGTTCAAGCGAACTACTCTAATCATTTGCTTGCTTTTGATTTCCCAAGAGTTTACCTAGTAGTGAGACCGCCCATTTGTCATTTTTTTTAGAATATCATTTATTCAAGACACTACAATGATCAAGGGAGAGTATGCTAATAATTTGCGATGTGAGAATATGAATAGTGAAATATGGATAGCCTTATTTCAAATACATTCTGACGGTATCAAGTAGACATTCGTAGTTGTCCTTCTTTGTTCAGACTCATACTCGACGTCGTCGTAGATATTGGATCGACATCACAAGAAAGAGGACCGAGGAGACCATGACGAAGGAAAGGAGGGAGAATTACGTTGAAACTGCAATGAATACGTCAAAATTGAAGAAAACACTGGTTGACTCGCCCTGTGATAAATGATATGATGAGAAGTGGATCGATAATGGGAAAGAGTTCCATTGACATTAGACCGAGCGTAGCCATTCCGCCCAGAGAATACTCTCAATTATATTATTTTTAGAAACAATATGTCTGAACTTTATAGAAATGGTATGCAATTGCCACATAGATCGGCTCACTAGCTGACAATGAACTCACCGAAGAACAATGGGAAGAAGAGAGTGATGGCAACGGGAATATAACAAACGAACGTAGGAATTATCGTCTATGCAATTGTTGGAAATTTTATTTGTTGGACTATTTTATATGAAGCCGTATGCGATAGAATCGAGCAGAGGCCGGCACAGGCCAAAAATATAAATTCTCTGTAACTTGGCGAATTAGGGTTCTCGAGTGTGCTGATAACGGTGGACACATTATTTTTTCACGTTGAGTCCCCGTTGGCTCCAGATGACGTCACGTCGAAATCAGATTTCGTTCGATATCTCAGCGCAGATTTTCGCCAAAATTATGTGATTATGGCTACCCGGGTAGAATTTCATGCTGATCACGCCTGTCTACTTCATTTTTCATGAATTTTTATTATAAATTTGTTAAATGGAACTTTTTATCCAGCCACGTGCAAGTTGTGCAACATACACAGATCGGACCGGAATGACGACTATGTTCAGTTCCCAAAATTTCATCCAATTTCCGCATAACCTGTTCGAGAAAATCAACTTATAGTGTAACTGGCTTGTAAGTAAATTTGACCATCTTTCCGCTTCCTTCCCCCCATCCATTGATCTACCCGAGTCTCTCTACCTTGACCTCTTCCCCGACTCTGCGCTCTCTTCGTTTCCCCTGCTCTCTCGCCTCCCTCGGGAAGGAGAGACGGATCGATCAACGAAAGTCAACAACTGGGGGAACGATGGTCAAATTTACTTACAAGCCAGTTACACTATAAGTTGATTTTCTCGAACAGGGAATGCGGAAATTGGATGAAATTTTGGGAACTGAACCTAGTCGTCATTCCGATCCGATCTGTGTATGTTGCACAACTTGCACGTGGCTGGATAAAAAGATCCATTTAATGAATTTATTTTAAAAATTCATGAAAAATAAAGTAGACAGGCGTGATCAGCATGAAATTCTACCAGGGTAGCCATACTCGCATAATTTTAGTGAAATGAAGAGCCAAGAAATCTAACAAAAACTGATTTCGACGTGACGTCGTCTGGAGCCAACGGAGGCTCGACATAAAAAATGTACTTTCCCATCGTCATCAGCACCCTCGAGAACCCAAAATCCGAGAGTTTCAGAGAATCGATATTTTTGAGCTGTGCCAGACCCAGTCCGATCTGCTCGATTCTCTCGCAAGCGGCCTCATATGAGAATCAGTTTTCATTAATTTCTTACTTGCCAAAGCAGCGCCCGAATTAACTGTCGTTGCATGCGTTTTGTGCTCGATTGCAGATTGTGCATCAACCTATGCTGATCAATCATCACTCGCTATTTCGATGCAGTAATGATCACTATTCTCCGCTTGCATTTGTGCATACGCTATTTGTGCGTTCACACATCACGCTCAGGGATATTTTCGCATGTCATCATTCGGATACGGTAGCTCACAATAATCATCAATTGTTGTACTGTTGTATAGGAAGCGAGAGATGCGCTTGGAAACCAATGCTTCCTTTGTTAACACAAGCTATTGATAATAATGAGGTTGATAACAGCGGGCTTGTACTTTTGTTAGACTATAGTATTTGAAACGATTCGCACTTTGTCTTGCTCATTTCTTTGAGAATTCCGATGAGACACCGCAAAATGACGATAACTGCAGTGAAGATGACACAAGCAGCGAAGAGCATTGTGAATACAGGAAGAGGAGTGAACTTCTTGCTTCCATCCTCCAGTCGGATCTAAAGAATCTTGAGTTAAGAACACTATAACAACAATAGTATCAATAATTAATCGCATTTCGAACTGATAGCTTTAAATAATGCCGGTACACTTAGTACTGTTCGCACTTCTGTCAAAAACAATTACCCAGTACGTAAGTGCGAGGTATCCAGGTTGGTTCTCAGCGTTGAGATCAATACCGTATGCTTCCTGAATGAGAATCAATTATCGCATTATTGAAATGAGGAAAACCATTAGAAGAGGAGCGAAAATGCGACGAGTTTCTTCATTCGGTTGCCATCCTAATTCTACTGCAACCACAATGGAACCTGCAATCAATTCAATTGAAAATTATTATGGAATATATATGAAAGTGGTTGAATCACCTGCGTAAAACACGTCAATAATCACAGCAAGCGTGATCCAATTGCGCCACGGATTCCGCTGTATCCATGACACCCAGGGAGGACTAAAAATCAAATAGTACAAATAGTGAAAATATTAGGACGAACTTGAAAATGACGATGTAGCGGTAGACATAGTGGAATGCAAGAAGCACAAACGATTGGTAGAAAAGAAAGATCCACACAAGGCCTGAAGAGGGAAACATAAATTCTGACCAAGTTCTCAGATCACTGACTAGCATAAATTCCGAATGAAGTCGATTTATCCATGAATCTGTATCCCCAGAAGATGTAGCCGAATTCGGTCATATGTGCTGCCTGTTTTGGAAAGTTTCTCAACTTTCATTTCGTGTACTCGTAAATTTAGAAGGCACGACTAACAGGAAACATGTAGGTGTGAGTGAGCGAGATTAGAATGTCGACGACGGTAAATGAGAAGAGAAGCCAGCGATAGGCTCCAACCTAGAGAAGCTACTTATTATAACTGAATATCTAATTCCGCTTCTTGTTTCCTCTCTTTATTTGAAATTGACCGTGGAAAATAATAGGAAACTGACATGATTGAGTTTGGTGAACATAATAATATAGATAAGTAAGGAGTTGGCAATTACCGAGCAGAATGTTGTTGTGTAGGAGTACAACTGAAAATCCTTTCTATCGTACTAAAAATGGAGAAGTACAACGTTTTACATTATTCGTTTTGAAACATTGAGATTTAGAAAAGAAATATTCTCACATGGTATGATCGCTCACTGATGATACCTCCGAACATGTTCGATACAATTGAATATATGCACAGAATGATTATTGGAGGAACAGACATCGTCGACCTTTTCGCCGATATGAATAGGTTACTGACGAACATCACATTGTTTATATACACAGGTGGGAGGGAAGGAACATAGAACAACTTGTGCAGAAAACATCAAGGTAGACACATATTAGGCAGCGAAAAATCTCAGCGTCCATTTTCTCGAACAACCGAAATTGGATGAACATTGGACGTCATTGTGGAAGTATCGGAAGATGCGATTGGACCAAATACTCTTTCACGTGTGCACAGAGAACAATAGATACGAAATCTGAGAAATGGTCTTGATTATTTGAATGCTGTACTGACCTCCTTTTAAACTTACCCTTTAATGAAGTATAGAATGAGAAGGGGGTCGATTATGGGAAATAACTGCATGGACATCAACCCCATGGCGCCCCAATTACCAAGAGGAATCTCTGATATGTAAACATTCTATTCGCCCTTATCGCACTAAACCTCACCAAAGAAGAAAGGAATTCCGAGAATGAACGCAAGAGGAATGTAGAAAGTAACGAAAGGAATTATCGTCTGCAATAGTCACAGTAATTCATTTTCCTTCATTTTTACTCGCCTGCCAAATTAGCGCTCGCACCAGTTGTCTTTGCATGCCACGAGTGGAGGATTCGAGATGAATTCTGTAATGAGAATGGTTATCTAGAAGCAGTTTGTCATACACACTTACTGGTATACTCGTATCTCCCTAAGTATTCTTACGACGCATAGAAGAATAACAAGAACGACGACCATTAGGATGGATAAGACACTGGACAGAGCAAGTATTGGAATGAGTTGCCATTCTTTCGTTCCGTTTTCTAGACGAATCTGCAAATAAAAATCAAGTTTTTGTGCATGAATGCGATTCGAGACGATGGGCGAAGAATCGAAGAAGAGCATCCACAATTATAACTCACCCAAAGCGTAATACCCATGTAACCGGGCAGATAATGTGCGTAAAGATCTATCCCGTTAATCTCCTGTAACTAATTTATTTTATTGATTCCTGGGAGATATTCGTTGCGCTAAGATTTGAAAAATGAACCTGCATGATTGGCGCAAAAATAGGTGTGGTCTGATCCGTTGGCGCCCATCCGACCAACGCTGCTGCACAAATCGAACCTCAAAGGTATTTTATTAAATTAGTAAATTTCTATCTCCTACCGGCATAGACAAGATCTGCGGTCACTGCGAGTGTAGTCCAATTACGCCACGGATGCCGCTGAATCCACGAGACCCACAATGGGCTAAGAAATCAAAGTATTGTGAATTGTCAATGCACATCTCGCTCACTTGCACAATACAACATATCGATAGACGTAGTGAAAAGCGAGAAGCACGATCGTTTGATAGAGAAGAAAAGCCCAGATTAGACCTACGGTGTATTATACAATTGTAATTAAATGTTATAAATCAGAGTAAATTTCATATACATCCTATCACTCCGTAGATCGTAGGCATATCCAGGAATCGATATCCCCAAACGATGTAGCCGAATTCCGTCATTTGTACACCCTGAAATTGTTTTCCATATTTTCGCATTCATGACGGGATCGAATAAACGAACTGGAATTAAAATTGTATTGTAGATACTGATAGTGATATCCATGAGGGCGAATGTCAAAAGAAGCCATCGATAGGGGACAACCTATTGAAAATCTCAAACATTATGCCGCTTGAAACCAACTTTTCCAGCTTACTTGTTTTATGTGAGAAGTGAATAGAGCGCAAATTAGTAATGAATTTGCCGAAATCGATCCAATAGTAGTTGCGTAATCGTAAGCCTGAGATTTAAAAAGGAAATTTGTTGTCATGAATTGGAATAATCAGGAGTTGAAGAATATACACAATCCAGGTGGAAAAAGGTTGCAATGAACTCACGTGATGAAAGTATTCATCGACGATACTTCCCCGGACGGTTGAGTCTATGGTATGGTTTTGGGTATTGAAAGATGGGTTCATAGAATACGTGCTAGAAATCAATATAAATTAAAGCTGCTAGAAAACAAATATTTCGAAATCAAACAATAAGTAAAGCCAAGGCTCCCGTGATTATATGCGATCGCTAACCGAGAGTGATCGAATGAACTTCTTTGATTTCTCAGGGGAATTCGAGCAAAATAGTCATCCATCGACAGCTTCACTCGTGCGCGAATTTGCCGGTACCACTGTATTTAAAATTACCCATTGTGTCCCCTGAGGATTATATTGTCACCGTGTACATTGATGCATTACTATCACTTGTCATGTGATTGTCTTTGCAACTCTTTGTAAGCTTGAATTGAATGATTGTGGAGGGAAGAGATGATGATAATCGTCGAATTTAGCTGCTTTTTTCTCGTAAACGAGCTTCAAATTTCAACTACTCCCGCATCAAATACAGGTCTTCCGATTTCATAACCGCTAAAAAAATCTTTTAAAAAAAGTCTACATTAAAAAGAGTACCAGTTAATAAAATTTTGAAATTGTAAATATTATTGTATAGCCAAAGTGGGGAATATTGCATAGTGAAACATAATTCAAACCAAGGAAGCAATTCATGCTCCTTTTCTGCTCCATTTATGAATATCATAATATTTTTCCGATTCATTCATAAAGAATATATATATTTACAACGTAAATAAGAAATTTTAAGATTCATGATTTACACAGTGAGCATAGATCTATAATCTAGATTTATCTTCAGGAACTGCTGCAGTTCCCCATGGTTGCTCATCATCGATCTCCATATTGTTCACTATTTTTTGTATTCTCAGTCCCCCGAGTAGCAGCTTCTCAATCTAAAAATTCGTAGAAACAGTTCAATTGGGGGCAAATAGCAGGATAACATACCCGCCCGAAACTAAGTTCGAAGCATGCACTCCAGAATGTAGCGAAGAAGAATGTGACTGCAGTGATGGCGACCACTCGACCGATGAACTGAGAACAATATAATGCCTTCACGAATTATTGTTGAAAAAGACTCACAAACTCAATGAAGTTCGAGAAGTAAACTTCATCCTTTGTTTGTGAAAGCACGAGTTGGATTATCTGAACAAACCATTAGTTTAGATAAATATTTACATCAGTGTGAGTACCGGAATGTGAATAAGGTAACTACTGTATGAGAGCCGCCCTAGAGGAATCCAGATGTGCCATGACATAAACGTATTGATTGGGCCTGAAGGTCTGCGTCCAATTGGTTTATTTATCGCTCTCATCACGTACCTCCGTATCCGTAGTAGCACAAAATTACAATTACAGAAAGTCCTATGCCCCAGGCAGGTCGAGAGAGGGACGAATACATTGCTCTACAGTAGGTAATTTATTGAGTAACTGTAAATGATTAACCTCCAAAATATGTCTATATCAATGCCGTTCGTCTGATCGTGTAGTCCGAGTAGAACGGTTAGCATTAGCGAAATGCCGACTACCCAGCACGAAAGATAAATTATCTGAAATACATTGTCGATTTTGTTGCTTCGTGAAGAAATTGAGGATGAAAGCCTAACAGGATGAATTTTCAATTGTTTTCTCGACTGTAGAAACCATCCGACTAGCATTCCCATAATGTAGATCTGTAATTTTGAATGACTATTTTTTAAAAATCTTTCACCGATTAGAACCTGACACCGAATTAGTGGCGAATCGTACATAAGCATGTTGTAGTCTCTGAATTCAGGGATAAGAAATTCGAAAACATTGCAACTCACTCGATATTAGTCTGTTCGGGATCAGTGGGGTGGAACCAATTTTGACCCGACTGAAATCATTTGACGTACTTATGTACGTACATAGGATTGGATCACAAACCGGCCAATGATAATAGTATACGAGGAAGATGTTGGTAGCAGTGCTAATGATGAATATGACGGCAGCGACTGAAGTCAGAAGTTATATTTCAGAAAGAATAAGGCGAAGCTCGCCAATCAGTCCAAGTATAGGTTTGATCGCAAGCGGAATGATCAGGATAGGAGTGAATAGGAACATCTGCATATCAGCAGCGAGATACCAACTATACGCGAGACACTGAAACCAATATTTATCGGCAAATCATAGATTGACATAACCTGGTGCTGCGGATACACCCAATTGTGAGCGTAGAGAAGTTCAACCCACCACGTCGTGCTGGAATACCATTTTCAATCGATATTTGCTCAGAGAGCAACTCACCTACAGTAATCCGTGAGGATCATTTCATTCATACTGATTGGCGTATCTCGTAGCATCTGATTGAGCACGAACGTGTAGAAAATGACAAGCATGTAGAAAGCCGGAGAGAGCCTTCACTCAGATATCAGCATTAGCAGGACGTCTGATTGTGACCTACCGCAGAATTCGATGAATGTAGAACATTGCCCACGCGTATCCGGACATGGTTTCTTTCGGTTGACGGGAATATGATTTGACCCATAGAAAAGTGAGAAGAACTCCGGACATGAAGAAGAAAGAATCAACGGAGAAAAAACCATTTGTGATTGCTTCGGAAGTTAGATCGGGAGCCAGAGCGATAGCATCGTCTGGGTTTGCTGAATACTAGGATATTACTCAATTGAGTACGATGTTCACAAACCAATCACAGCGAGATAATTGGAGAAAAGATGGCTCATGAGTACCCAAACCATCGAGAAGAATCGGATGCAGTGAATGGGACCGATCTGACCTCCCTAGAGAAGAATTAGGCCGAATTTCGAGACAAATCAATTGGAAAAACAAAGAATCACTTTTGAAGCTTCCGATACGTCGAAAATGGAGGAGATATTCGAATAAAGTGAGCAAGACATGAAGAGCTTCCAAAATAGACCTAAAAAATAGACCTAAAAGTTAGTTTCGCAAATGTCTTCGTTTGCTTTTTCAAAAAATATTATTGTGAAAGTGAACGCACTTTTGCTGAAAGACGTATGTTTGAGCTTCTCGCTAAAGTAGAATTCAACAAAACCAGACACGATACAGACCGATGTTATCACTCCCATTATCAATCTGAAGAGGGAAAATTAAAATGTTTCCTAATTCCGATCCATTTTACAGGGTAACGTAGAATCCGGCGCCGAATTCCGGTGTAGAATCACCAGGTCGCTTGATTCGACAAATCGGATTGTAGGTAACGGATCCATCATCTGTGATTGGGCAGTTAATTTGTGACTAAGTATTGTACAGGATTACCACGTCGGAATAGGCTCAGCAACTCTCCACTAGAACAGGAGTCTGGCAGACAAAAGCCAACCTCCCAGAATATTTCAACTCCAGTAACGACTGGGAAAATTATGAGAACTTGGATGCGGATATTATGGCAAGTGTAAAAAGAATAAAAAAATTTGATAAAAAGATGCTCACATGGAAGAATGACCGTGCATGAATCGTTTCCGCTATTGGGCCGGAAGAAAGGATCAATGTCGATACTGAAAATGCATAGACCGGAGCAATGAAATGGTTAAAAATTACACAAACCGGAAATATTCGCCTTTAAAATGTCGTTTCCTTCCTTGCACAGCGAAATCGATCTGTTTGCACTCGGAATAATGCCCGTAGGAATAGATGTGACCTTTGAGAATGGCTGGACCGGAAGCTGTTGAACCACACGAGTCAAACACTGCAAAAAATATTCATTGTACGTTGCTTCTTGAACAAAGCATTCAAAATTCTAATGGGCACATGACTCATGAAAAAAATGAACTCATGAAAAAAATGAAAAAAAAACCCACTTGGAGCTAGCACATGTCGCAGAAAAGCAGGATCAGTTTCATTAGGCCGTATGAGTGCCTTTACGATCAACTTTGCATCCTGTGCACAAACGGTTTTCTTCAAAATGGCAATGTGATCGAGCCTCTTTGCACTCCTGTGATAAATTGTCCAGTAGATCTTCCTGATCAACTAGGATTGAAAATAAATATCGGGCGTTGAATGGAGATTCAATGTTCTCATCAAATGGAGAGAACTGGTGAATCCTGCTCTGTAATATTTCACTGGAATAAACTAAAATAAATATAAAAAAATGGAGTTTACCTCAACTATTTCAGATAAAACGCGATGCTTCTCCAAAGCTTGCCGGGCCACTCTGCGCCCGTCAAACGCTTGTGAGGCGAAAAATAGTGTCAAGAAAACAGTACAGCAAAGTTTCATCTGAAAGATTTTATAAACATAGACAAGAAGAAAATTGATAAAAATAGAATCTATTGAAACAAGTGTATTTTCATCATTGCATTCAGGTGAAATTGAGCTCTTATCAGTGAAGAAACGACGCGATTATCGCTCAGACCGTAGATCGAAAAGTGTCTCATCATGCCACTCAACAAGAAATAAATATGAGCGAAGAGTACCAATCAAAATCCTGCTTTAAAAACAAACGCATTCCCATACTTTTTCTGTAAACTTCACTAAAAAAAATTATAATCGGAACTCAGGACCCGTTTATATTGTGAATGTGTCATTATGAATATCGACGACGACAATGAATCATCAGATTGCCGGTGCATCAGACAGATCAGTAAGCGATTTGATGATAATGACGATAAAGAGAAGAGTGATAATGACGATAAAGAGAAGAGTGATGTCTGGTGCGATATAGATAGTAGGACTTCGACCTCTTCGAGGACCTTTACCATCGTAATTGAACCCCATTTCAGCCAAATGCCTTTATGAGGCCGTTCGCGAAAGAATCGGACAGATCAGAAGATTTTTGGCACAGTCAAAAAAGTTAGATTCTCTGTAACTCTGGCTAGTGAGGTTTTCGAGGGTGCTGATGACGATGGACATATTCATTTTTCATGTTGAGCCGTCGTTGGCTCCAGATGCCGTGCCGTCGAAATCAGTTTTTCTCGTTTTCTTCGCTCCAAAAATTGCTAATTTAAAGCGAGTATGGTAGCCTGGGTGAAATCGCATGCCGAACACACCTGTCTATTTCATTTTTCATAATTTTCATTGATAATTTTACAATAAGGAAGTCTTCGTAGAGTGGAAAATATTGAGGGAGAGTAGGCTAGATCGGACCGGAATACTGAAAGGATTCGAAAAAAAATTTTTTCATATTTTTCTTGCGTGCGCCGAAGGTTTTATGCTAATTATAGTGAAACGGCTTGTAAGTAAATTGTGCCATCCTTCCACCTGTTTAGCCCGTGATCTACCCCGTTCGGAGGCTGTAAACAGGTCGAGTCTCTCCTTCCTAACGATCCTCTTTCCCTCCAAAGCGAGAGATAAGGGGGAAGGAGGAGAGTGCAGACGGCGGCCAGTAGGGGAGGGAAGGGATCGATCGGAAGGAGAGACTCGACCTGCTTACAGCCTCCGAACGGGGTAGATCACGGGCTAGACAGGTGGAAGAATGGCACAATTTACTTACAAGCCGTTTCACTATAATTAGCATAAAACCTTCGGCACACGCAAGAAAAATATGAAAAAAATATTTTTGGAATCCTTTCAGTATTCCGGTCCGATCTAGCCTACTCTCCCTCAATATTTTCCACTCTACGAAGACTTCCTCATTGTAAAATTATCAATGAAAATTATGAAAAATGAAATAGACAGGTGTGTTCGGCATGAGATTTCACCCAGGCTACCATACTCGCTTTAAATTAGCAATTTTTGGAGCGAAGAAAACGAGAAAAACTGATTTCGACGGCACGGCATCTGGAGCCAACGACGGCTCAACATGAAAAATGAATATGCCCATCGTCATCAGCACCCTCGAAAACCTCACTAGCCAGAGTTACAGAGAATCGAACTTTTTTGACTGTGCCAACACTTGTTCGATTCTTCCGCGAACGGCCTCTTATTCGAAGGTTTTTGTATCTTTAATAAAAAACTTTTGAGTTCACTTTGGAACTTGAGGAGGAAGAGATCAAATGAGTATTTTGTCCATTTAGCTTACAATTTCAGCTTTCAACTTCCCACTCGGGAAATTGCCATAATCAGATAAACTCTTTTGTGGCTGTAATTGAACCACCTTTGCTCGTCGCAGAATCGCAGTCATGGCTCTGAATTAGTCAAATTCTTGTCAAGAATTGGAAAAAAAACCTAACACTCGATATGGCCTCACGAAATAAAGCGTTATTAGTTTATGAAGCATAATCACAAGTTCAATACACTATAAATGGTGAATTATTTTTCAAAATAATACATAATGCATTTGTCTTACCATAAAAGTCTCATGTTCAGCAAAATGTGATGTGAAATCGTAAATCATCGATATGAACCACAAGGTTGCGGCATAGAGATCAATTATAGGTAAACATGATTGAATCACTAGTCCCTGGATAGAAACAAACTTATCTTCTGTTATTTCTACAACCACAATAAAACACCTTTATGATTTCCTCATGAGCTTCTTTCGTTCGTTTACTCATCACGATTGTCACACTCTCTAGTTCCCTTCTCATCATTATGAAAACAATAACAATGATTATGTATGTCACAGGGTATGGGCAAATGAATCCAATTATTCCCACGATATTCATAGGTTCTGTAATATCTCTATATCCTGGAATTGAGTCATGGAAATTTCAGGAACTGATGATGAAACGAACTGAAATAAATGAAGCTAGGATCAGTAGTAAAATTAAGGTGGTGCAGTTGAATTCGAAGTGAATTCGATTCAGAATGTTCGTGATCGGCAAGAACGAAGAGGATCTGATATAATGTAATCATATTCTTCAATTTGCTATAGTTTATTAATCACTAATTCGATTGAGAAAAAAGAACAAACACTATCAGCGAAGTTCGGAAGGAACAAAATTCCCAGCACTGAAGAGGTTGTACACAAAGTCGGCGATGCTTTCCGTAGCGCTCGAAATCTAAAAAAAATAGTCAAAAACAAAGTATGCGACAATACAAGCATAACTAAAATATCAACGTTATATTTTGTAGGGAATCAAAAAACATACCTACCGAAAACAGAAGCAAAAAGTCAGATTATAAGCAAAGAATGCGTGACCACAAATTAAGCCCGCGAACAAATGCTTGCAAAACATAAACGAGCCGGTATGAACACAAGGCCCACTGAAGGCGTGTATCAGACCGATATCTTTCCTGGACATTCGAATTTTAGAAGAGGAGCCAGACTAGTTAGGATACCTGACAAATATTGCGAAGCTTGCTGCAGCAGACACAAAATCGAGAAGAGCCGAAGCGGCCAAAACGACACTGTACGTTCTGAATCACAATGGTGTTCAAGTAAATGATGAAATCCCCAACCTCATATTATATGGAGTTCGGGTTAATATAAAAATGAACAGCGTTGCGTTAGCTAACATTCCTAGCGAGGATATTGAATAATGGACAATGCTGATTTCGATAGGTGTAGGCATTCATATGAGGCCGTTTGCGTAAGAATCGAGCAGTTTTGGATGGGTCTGGCACAGGTCAAAAATATGAATTCTCTGAAACTTTGCGATTTGGGGTTCTTGATGGTGCTGATGACGATGGACACTTTCATTTTACCCATAGTTCATCCGTTGGCTCCAGACGACGTCACGTCGAAATCAGTTTTCTTGGAATATCTCGGCGCTCATAATATCTAATTTCATGAAACTTTGGCATCGGATGTGGAATTGGATTGCGGTCACGCCTCTTTTCGAATTTTTTTGATTTTTTAATTAATAAAGTTGTAAAATGGAACTTTTCGGGGAGCCCAGGGTAATCGGGGAGAGTAGGACAGATCGGACCGGAATGACGAGACGATTCCAAATCTGTTTTTAAATTGATTCTAAGTGGTGCCCATAACGAGAAAATCAACTTATAGTGTACCTGGCTTGTAAGTAAATCGAACCATCTTTCCCTTGCTGGCTTCCGATCTTTTGATCTACCCGAGTCTCTCCTCCGTGACCTCTTCCCTCTCTCTGCGCTCTCTCAATTCCCCCTGCTCTCTCGCCTCTCTCGGGAGGAGAACTCCGATCGATAAGAGGAAGGAAGTAAACAAGCGGAAAGATCGACGGATTTACTTACAAGCCAGGTACACTATAAATCGATTTTCTCGTAATGGGCACCACTTAGAATCAATTTAAAAACAAATTTGGAATCGTCTCGTCATTCCGGTCCGATCTGTCCTACTCTCCCCGATTACCCTGGGCTCCCCGAAAAGTTCCATTTTACAACTTTATTAATTAAAAAAATCAAAAAATTTAGAAAACAGGCGTGACCGCAATCCAATTCCACATTCGATGCCAAAGTTTCATAAAATTAGATATTATGAGCGCCTAGATATTCCAAGAAAACTGATTTCGACGTGACGTCGTCTGGAGCCAACGGATGAACTATGGGTAAAATGAAAGTGTCCATCGTCATCAGCACCCTCAAGAACCCCAAAGCGCAAAGTTTCAGAGAATTAACATTTTTGACCTGTGCCAGACCTTGCTCGATTCTTAAGCAATCGGCCTCATATACAACAGCTGGGGAGAGAATACCGCTACTTGTTCCGATATACTTTCTCGTGGTAATTAGACGAAGCGCTAAATCATTATAAATTTCCCTTGAGACCCAAGTGCAAATCATAAATCGCTAGTAGTTGGCGGCGTTCTAAAATATTTAAATATTCATTGCACTTCTTCGTGCCATATCGTAGCTTCCTCCTGCATGGTACAAGCATGAAGAGGGCACCGTTACATGTTACTTATGATTCCACGTTGAAGTACAGTTGAGATAAATAGTGGAGACCGCAGAAGAAGAAGAATGTTTTGATGAGTAGACTCGTAACATTTGCAGAATTACTACAGGTAAAAAATAGAGTTGAAACACTCTCGCTTATTTACACCTTTCTATTTACAAAACATCTATTTAGAATTCCTTCCTCTTGATTTATTTAAATCGAGGGTTGTGAAAAGTTATGTATGCTGATACAACACGGAGAATGGAACCATCTTAGAAATCCGAGATTTATTTCGTGCTCAAAAAGAGAGATGTTCACCTGCCAAATACATTCAAACTTTCTCTTTCTACTCGCTCCCCAGGACGCCAAAGTTGTATTCAAACACGTCCAGACACTAACTAGAATGCGAAAGAGTACATTATTTGCGTCTTTCGAATACATGTTCAATTGAGTGACTAAGAACTAAATAAGATCTACCCTTCGTTAAATAATGTTCTATTCAACATCTTTTGTGCACAAGTCAGCCGATGCGAATGTGTATCTTTCCTGAAGTGATAAACGACGCGTAGTTAGAAGACAACACATTTCTTACTGACTAATGCACTTCCATGGTCCAATTCTGTCGTCTTTCAAAAAAAAACGTAACTTCGAATTCACAATTCACCCTATTTATTAACGAAGAATGTTTGTGAAAGATTGCTGATTAAATCGCACGCTACTCCCGTCGTGCGTATCATCACTCCTCGCACTACTCCACACAATACATTTTGTTGTTGTTAACCCTCGGCCATTTCTATGCTCCTCTTCCTTTCACTCAACTAGGAGGTAACAAGTTCTTAGTCGGCATCAATGTGAGCATCCATCCTCTATGTACTCTTTCACATCAAAATTGCTTCTATTTTTTTTTGCTAGTTATCTGTTAGTGTATTTTTCTCTATGCGCTATACGATTGTCCACTACCCGTTCATGTGTTGCAACTTGCAACACATGAATTGCGTGCATGCGTGCGTGCGTGCGTGCGTGCGTGCGTGAATGACTTTATACCCTACAGTACTCTAATTTCGTCAATAATGATGTCGCAAAGCACCTTTCACGATATGTTTCAACAATCCTCATCTTCACTAGTCGTGGAGATAAATAAACAACTAGTCGCTAGACCGCGTTATTGGAGAGGGAGAGGGAGGAATGAGAGGTCAATAAACTCTCTCGCGACTAGTCGTTTTGTTAATAAAGTGTTACATTTCAAAGTCTAGTTGCAAGTCAATAAGCACTCATCTTTCAGGTACTGACGGAATGGGCATCTTCACTATTCAGCCTGTTCCCTTTCCCGCTACTACTCCATCAACTTTTCTGCCCATGACATGGCTCACTTTCTTTGTCGCTTATCTTCCTGGTCCGTTTCAACTTCAGGAATTTAGTCGGTTTAAAGATAATTTGCAGCTCTCAGCTGCTACTTCTGCATTGGATCTACTTTAGTTCTTCAGCAAGACGTCATCTCTAACTACTCATTGTCTAATTGTCCCGACGTCAAAAGGTAAGAAAGGGAAAGTAATGGAATGGCATATTAGGCATGCGTTCCTCCAACAAATAGAGTGAAAGTGAAAGGTGCTCTGCTCTACGCATCGAGGCTCTTTTATTCCACTAAACGACAAAATAATAGAGTATTTGGTAGGAGGGTGTTTGATAATCTGAATGAGGAATATCAATATATAACATAAAATGGATTGTTCAGTCCTCTTCCTCCTATATCCTACTCTATCGGTGTATGGGAGCCGCAGAAGCTGGTATGGCTGTTTGCCCTGATGCTTCACTTGCCGGCCCGAATCATCCTTACCATGGTAAAAACTGATTTTTTTGCAGAATTCTCGGTAAAAATTAGGTTACTTCGTAAAGAAGAGCGATGTCAGACGGTGCCTCAAGTGTACCTGCCCGGTCTCGGGAAGAACATCATGACATCGGCCGCCACATTCGAGGCACTCGGATTGATGTGCGTATCCATCTTCAGCGTCGAGTCAATCATCGGATTTCGTACGTTTTCCCCTGATTTCACGTGTTGTTAGCCCATGAATAAGTTGTTTATGTGTTCAGACGCGCATGCGAGTTTCTTCGTTGTGTGGTGGGCGGCGGCGATGTGGAGCATGGGCATAATCATTCATCTCCAGAGGCTGATTGGACAGAAAGATTCGGATCCTTACGTGAGATCTCTTACCCATGGCAAGTCTAATCATACCTAATCCAGATTCATCGAATGTGGTGGACGAAGATTGCACTGATGACATCGTTCTTTGTCGTATCCGTCGGAGCTTCCATCTTCTATCCTCTCTCGCAGATTCATTGTTCGGTCACAGGTCAATTCAGTTGAAATTTATTAGAGAATCTGCAACGAAAAAAAAGACATTGGCATGCAGGGATGTTTTACAAAATGTGGAATTTTTCCTCTAAATAGGACAACGTGCATCATTTCCGAACATTGACGAATACTGGTCAACACACTAGCGAAATTCGCCAACTTTCGTCCACCTTCACTTTACTACAAAAATTACCAATTGCCCTAATTCGATCGTTTGACTCTGGATTATTTGCGAATATATTATTACAAAAGTGATAAATCAGTGATGTTCTCCGGAAATGACTCTTGATAGGTAAATCGAACGATTGTATTTTCGAAATATAAAAAATCCTTTGCTTCTGTCCTAAAATTCTTTTTATTGTGCCGCAATTATTTCAACAAATCGGGCAGCAAACATATATTAATAATGAATTTCAGCCTTCACGATCTTCTGTCTATGCGAATGGTCGGTCGTCGGATTGAATGCTGCCTTCTGGGGATGTTATCTCACTGAGATAACACGCGAATTTGAGGGATTCCAAGTAACAGCCATCAAGCCACGAAAGGGAAACCTTTCCGAAGGCAGTATAACACCAATCGAGGAAGAAAAAAAACTAGAAAACACTCTCCCCGGGGCAGTGATAGTGAAAGTAGCGTTTTAGAGTTGTCACCGAGTTCAGTTAGACATGAATGATCAGGCGATGAGTTGACTATGTTGTGAGTCTTTTCATGTGTCGCAACTCTCTTTATTCGCTCCGAATCATGATAAATTGTTATTGCTGAAATTGCGATCATTTAGGCAGCGCTTCTGTGTTTCAGTGAGAATTAAGTGGAAGCAACAAAGTAAACGATTTATATTTATTGCAGGAAGAAATTTTCGCAAATCGCTAATTAGTGAAGTCTAATGAGTTGTTAATTTGTGAAGTCTCGGAGCTCACGTCTTAGAATTTTTCCAGTTCCGTTTCTGTAACGATTCGTTGACCAAATGATCAAAAGGTAATTTTTACCGAGGAATGGCGTCGAGAAAGATGACTCCCCCACTAATCCATTTGAATTCGGCAAGCTTTTCTGAACCGTTTCTAATAAATTATGCAAACGTAAAATCTTCTTACCAGCCACAGTCGTTTCCACATCTTTCTCGGTCAATTTCTCGTCAGCTTTAACAACGTAAGCACGAATTAGCTCTCCTCCCTGTTACATCATCGTTTTAGTTTCGTAATCATCAATTGAACTCACATTGATCCCTGGGATTCCGACAATCGCAGCATCGCGAATTCTGGAGCAGCCGAGAATAACTCCCTCGATCTCAGCTGGAAATACCTGAACGAGATCAAACTGGCAAATTATTACGAATTCAACTTTACCGATACGATCTGATTCATATAGTTCACTTTCATCAGTTCTTTCATGCGATCCACGATGTAGAGAAAACCGCGTTCATCAATGTACCCGATATCACCTCAAGTTCAATGATTTACCACTGGTTTATCATGCTTGAATTAGGAAATGCCGTGCTTTGTACCTGTATGAACCCATCCATCGTCATCGAAGAGTGACTTCCCAGCATCGGGTTTGTTCAGATATCCAATGGTCTGAGGTGCTCCTCTCACATAAACTTCGCCTCTTTCTCCCTGTTTGCATGAAATGAATGTATCCGGGTCGATGATCTGTATAGTGAGAAATCGTTTTATTTTTCACTTTTTTTCGGATAAAAAAGGAAACCTTCTGCTCGAAATACGATCCGAGAACGCCTCCCGATGCATTCGCTCCTTTCTCGAGTAGAAGTGGGAGATGAGATGCGAATATCTCCGTCATGCCGTAGCCTGAAAATGATCGAAATAAGTTTGAACCAGTTGAAATAAAGTGAAATAACCTTGAACGATGTACTTGACATTCGGATGATGTTCCACGAAAGCGTCGCTCAGCTCCTGTCCGAGGGGAGCAGCCACGCAGAAGATCATCTGAACATTGAATGTTATTGAAATTGTGAAATACTATGAATTACGCGCTATCAAAATATGTGCTATACTCACCTGAACAGATGTCAGGGACGCTGCGATTCCTTTTGGTTCCTTAGCGAGGAAGGCAAAGATAGGAGGAGTTACGAACAGTATCCGCGGCTGTAAAAGATATAATTGTTGCGAGATTGAGCTGGTCTTTGAGTAACCTTATACTTCTCCACGATATTGAGATAGACGTCTCCGTCGAAAGAGCGCATTATGACAACAGGCGAAGAAGTGATAAGAAAGATATTGAGCAGAGTGAATCCATATCCATGTTGACACGAAGTAGTCACGATCTGATGCTCCTACAAACAATCGAATAATTCAAAGAAATGACCCAACGCAAACCGTGAACCATTCGTCTTCCATTCCGCCGAGCACCGGATAGATCTCGTGCAGCCAATGGCTTAATCAACGATTTGAAAGCAGGGTACGGCTAAATGGTTTACCTCCGAAACTGCTCAATCCCGCAGTGAAGAGTGCGATGAGTGTGTATGACTCCCTTGGGTTGACCCGTTGTTCCAGATGAGTAAATGATGAGACACACCGTGTCCATTGTCACTGAAGTACAACATTGAAAGTTTCTATTAAAAGGCACGTCCAAACCCTGAGTGATGCTCTGAATGGGATCGTATTTTAGGATGTCTTTGTAGTCAAATATTCCTTCCGGTAGACGATTCCCTGATGAGCGTAGACAGATGATTGTCTGAATGAAACATGTTATCATATTTCGCCCATGGATTCTCACTGTGACACTCGGGCATTCCTTCACCGCGTCGATCATCATTTCGAGCATCTGCTCAGTCGTCACAACGACTGACGAGCACGAATCTTGCAGTTGATAGACGGTATCGTCTAAAAAACCGATTGAAGGAATATGACCCAAGGCGTAATTTCCTCACAAATCTTGCATGAAGTACTGGATCCGACGACCGATCCTCCCACTGCCCATGTTCCCAAGTGGAGCACTGGCCATCTATGGTTCAATAGTATGATAATAATGATAACATTCTTTTTTGCGTATTTACAAGAAACAATTTGTTTTCAATTGGATAATGAACTGACTCAATTGAGTTCGGCAACGCGAGTGTTACGCGATCACCGGCTTTGAAGCCACGAGAAACGAGGAATCCAGCAAAGGATAATGCCTAGATTCAAATATTGCACTGACGCACACGAAATAAGATAGGAAAATAATACCTGATCATGCACTTGTTTGTATGTAAGCGAGAGATTGTTGTCGAAAGCATCGATCTAAATATCGAGTGTGTCTGGGAATACATTTCAGCCTACAATTGCCGTCTTGTATGGACATGAAAGAGCTTGCTCCTTCAGCGTACGCAAAATTCGATCAATAACTGTATCTTCAGGAATCGGAATTGGCGTGCATGGCGATTTGATTATTTCCTGAAAGACAAACATATTTTCAAGGAAAACGTAAAGGAAAGGGCAAATTGATTTTAAAGTGTTTCACTTTGTTGAGCGTTGATCTCCATTGATGCAAGAGTTGCGCGTTTTGCGAGATGGGAAAAGCGGACGCTTCCATTGTTGATATATCAATTAGAGACGATTTCCATCGCCCTGCTCCTTTTATATTTTCATTCGAGATAATATAAGCGAGAGAAGATCACTCTCCGGCTAATTCATGGTGCTGCTCTCTTTTCGATCACACGAAATTGGAGTGATTTAGTGTGGCAATACCAGTTACGGTTCGCGATCCTTTCCATTTAGTGCCCTGATCAGTGATCTTATCGACTACGATAGAGACACATTTGACATGTGAGAGAATGCGAATCATGCTGCATAGTAATCGCATTATTGCTACGATATAATGAATGAATATGGTTTGAACTCATTTTGTAAGTGATCCAATGTGCATAATTGCTTGACTTAGTGAACATCAATACACTTTTATCGTCAAGAAAATGAATATTCACATGTTGCGAAGGGGGTCCGAAGTGCTCGAAATACGAGTTCTCGTTACTGTTGCTTCCTGTTTCTTCCAATTCTCATCACTTCTCTTCTTTCGAATGACATAAGTGCGCGTTTGGAGGAGGATGATAATCAGTCTAAAGGGAGAAATTTGACGAGAATAGCACCGGAAGAGGAAAGTTAAAGAAGGATAGGCACGAGTTTTTGGTCACATAAACTGGCTACGTTGTGCAGTAGGGAATGGACACCATATCAGATATCACTTTATCCGAAGTGTCACAGATACCTCTAAACCGAGTTATGGAATTTAGAAGTTTGCTTGATGATGCAGGCAAGATATGGGGTACTGTAACTTGATGGAGGTATTGATTAATTGGACAGAATAATTTAAAAATGAAATCGGCAAGAGAAGAATTACTGGGAGGGGAATCGAACCAGTGTCCTCAGGAACGCTAGGCGACAGCGCAACCGACTGCGCTACGAGGAGAGTTGGGAGAGGGAGATCGGGGAGACACTATAAATCTAGCTCGAAATAATTGTGCGCGCTAGGGTTGAATGTACGACGAAAAATGGTTATCGATATTTCATGCACATTTTATATGTGACATATAATTACGAGAACTATACATTTGATCTCGAGTAATGGTTGACAAGATACTCACAATCTTGTGAGACTAGCTCTATTCCTGCATCCCCTCCACGGCAAAAAAGCCACATAGATTTCCCACATTACATTTGTACTAAACTCAAACTAACTATGCTCAAAAAATAGGTCTCGTAACATCTATGTATCACACTGCGCTAGCTCGTTCATGGATATACTGTATCATTTTATCGATTCAGTAAATCAACAATAAATACAAGGAGAAAGCATCAACATCATTAACGAACGAACATATATGGTATATACAAACCAACAACACAAATAATAACGATTCGAAACTAAGGTCATTGACTGAAGATCAAAGATCAAACAAGAAATCAATAACTCAACAAGATGCTACAGTGGAAAATGCTAGTCTCTGAACATGCGAAGTTCCCTAACTAGAACACAACCTTAGACGGCGTTTAGTGGCTGGATACGGCGCCAGTCCCGGGAACGTCGTCGGAGGCAGCTGCGGAGAGAACTCCACAGGGGGTCTGCAAGAGGAAATAATTAGAATTTGTTCCTCAACTGTGGTCACGAAATTACCAGATGATATTTGCAAATTCGAAAAAAATAGATGGGTACGGTAGCATCTTCGATATTGGCTTATCGAATGAGAATATCGTGATACCAGACTGCTTGTTTTGGTCATTGACTATGTTCAAAAGAACGCAATATATACACAATCACGGTCTTGTTAGTGAATGCCTTTGGTCAGAGAGCCACATTACCGTAACCGTACCTTGCGTGCTCAAGGTGCGCGGGCGGCACCAAATTGGCGAAATCCCAATCATCTGGCGAGCCGAGTTGGCCGAGTGAGCGCATGCTCTCAGCGAGAGGCATCGCCGTCTCCGCCCATCGAGACTGTTTCCTGCAACGAACAAGGTTACAGGACATACATGTTTGTACCTACCGGACCGGTATTCAGACCACTGTTTATTTAATCGTGCCAGTTGTCAGACCACTAAATATCCGCGTTCAATCCCCCCCCCTTCATCTATGGAGACCAGTATCAGACCATTAAATATTTGTGGTTCCCGGTTTGTAATGAAAATACAGAACAACAGTCAATCGATAACCAGCAATAAACTACTCATTGTCGCTACCGTACCTCGTTCTGAGGGCGCAGCGTGGTGCAGTCACTGCATACGGTCGGCCAGAGGAGACCACTCGACAACGCAGAGCTGTCCCTCGATGAGACGCTGTAAAAAGAGGCGCATTTATTAATATTGATGTATTACGGAAGCATTTGTAAGGGACTATTGAAAACGATATCGGGCAAATCACCCGGAATACTCTCTGTAAATTAATTGGGCATTCGTAGGCAATGTTAGGGGTATTTCTCAGCGTTCCAACCAATGCTTACCAGTTTCAGAGCACTAATCACAATACAAATTGGACACGCTGGTCTGAGTGATTCAATAATCAGTAAATTCCACCGTACCTGGCCGCGCTGTGGTTGCGCGATCGTGCGCACTGCTCGCTCCAAGATGAACGACGAATCCTGGCCGCTGTCGCTGCTACTGTCGCGCTCAAACCCGCCCATCTGAACAAATTATCGATTATTATTTGAAATATCCCAAAATAAACAAAAAAATAACAAGAATTAGCACTTTTGAAAGGTTTTATAAGTATGAAAATGTATTAAAAACTAGCCTTGTGGTAGGACATCGGGAGGTAGGCCACTCTGTCGGGAGGGTGAAATCGTTTGTCGTTCAGTCGATCAACCGATGGAGAGCGCTGTCGGCTACCGTTCCCACAACTGCAAACATGGTGCTTTAGGGCACGAGTTGGAGCAGCAAACGGGCAATACGAGAAGAACCACGACAAAAACAACCGCGCGGCGGTACCGCATGACGGAGGCAACAATGGAGAAAGCATTGGGTAATAAAAAAGATGAAATAAACAAAAGAACAAGCGGAGATGATCGCCAAACTGGAGCTGATTAACTGGAGCTGAGGAAAAGATTGACAATATCGGTACAACTTTTGGATATCATCAATTCAGTCCCTTTTGGGGATAGCGGCATGATCAAACAATAGTTTCCCTATATATTGAACTCGGGCAACCGATCAATAGCAAAATTAAACACAATTAAAGGATGGAAAAGTGAAAAAAAATCGATAAATTAAAGCGGAAATAAAAGCGTTTCCAATAGGGACATTAAAGCCGGTGAAAGAAAAATCAAGAGCCGGGGAAAGGTAAATTTGGCGATTTCATTGACGATGCAGGCTCGGCGTGCCAGGACCATTGAAAACTGACTCGTGCCTATCCTTCTTTAAAACGCGTTGGCGCCTCGTGAAGTAATTCTCCCCTTAGGGGTTTACCGTACCCGTCCATGCTGGTCGCGATATTCCATGTGAGAGAGCACAGGAATAAATCAAATTCATCAGTAAGAGTAGGCATGAGGTAGAAGTAGATTAGAGTCAGAGTAAGTGTTGGCATGCATTGCAATAGGCTCTGGACATTGCGAACTTTCAATGTTTCCTACGTCCACAATTGGAAATTGTACCTGAACAACCAATTTAATTTCCGACGAAGTTTGCGCATTCCAGACATTGCCCAACACCTGCAAAGATACCAATATCACATTTTCCAACTGCATTCTCTATTATTACTTCGCCTCTCATGTAGAGGAGTTTCGTGAACGAAATTGAGTCCATCACAACGACGAGGGCGATTTCCGTGAAAGCAAAGGCGTTTTTGATGCTGAAAAGTGACGTTTGGTTAAAAAAGAACTGTAATTCTAACGTAATATAGCGAATAGTCTCTGGTGAATCCGTGAAGAACCACATCATTCGCACGCGATCGAACCAAACATACAGATTTCTGTCTGAACAATTTCGTTGAAGTTCATGCAGTGGAAGTTGTTACGAGTATGAGTGACACAGTTGTGGATGATTACCGAGATACATGGGTAGGCCTGCCTTGCCAATGGATACAATGCAGCAGAGGGCAATCGCGTACGGTGTTGTCTTCTCCCATGCATCTTTTACACGAGGAACAACAATGAAAACGAATCTATGAATAGCGAAGAGAACGTGCATTAGACCAGCGGCGAAGTAGAGGGCCTCGCAAGTCTCAAAATAATGGTTGAATGTGCTCTAATTTTCACGTTAATATTGCTGAAATAGTAGGATATCTGACCGCGTGTACAGAGATGCTGTATATCGATGATATTGGAGGGGCGTATTCCTCAGGAATGAGACCGAACAGAGTGCTCAGGGTGAGTTTCCCGATATCACACACCATTTGAAATATGCATATTGTACCGAATCTAAAATAAAAAAATATAAAATAAGTATTTTGTAATGTATCCATTTTGAAAAGTATTCGTTTACGAATTATGCAGGTATCTCGCTCGTTTGATCGTGAGAATGGCGATGAGAGAAAAGAGATCACCACAAATCAGCACCTGAAAACTATATGTGAAATCTTCCATATTTATTTTTGTTATAATAGTCGCAAGAATAGTGAGAACGAAACATACAGTAAGAAGAAGAGATATGGCGAGTTCTCGTCTAATTGCTGTCATGTTTGAATGTGAAAATGTACAACATCTGCTGGCTAGGGAGCGTGCTAATTGTTCCCAATAGATCGGCCTTCATTTGTAGTAGCACATGCTCTCACACAAAAGATTTCCGCGTCAGAAAAATCCAATACTTATATTTATATCTATTTGATAAGTTCTCTGGAAAAAAAAGTTTCGGTATCCTCGGCTTAAACGAAAACACACAGATGACCCAACTACCATAATGATTTTCAATTGATTGTTCTTCGTTGATTATATCAAAAAAATCTTCGATATTATAATAATCCTGCTCCCTTGGTTCCCGATAGGACTGTTGATGGAGTTGCGTACAGATTGAACACACTGTAGGTCGAATACAAAGTCTGATGTATGCTGGAGTCTTCTGCGCGCCCGAGTCCTCCAAATTCAAGATCCATCTTTGAGTGAGAGATACGAGCCTGGATTTTGAGGGACCAAACATCTTAGACGGCCCATCACAGGGCGACCAGTCCGTCCTTAATCAGAGAGAATGGAGAGGGAACCGCTCCTGACGACTTACAGAAATGGGAAACACGATTCCGATACGAAACAATTATATCAAAAGTTATGAATTCATTAATGTTAATTCACAATATGTTCACTACGTGACGTTCACTCTGTATCGTGCAATCTATCGAGGATCTCTCCTTTCCTCTTTTTAACTTCCCTGTCAACAATTGTACACTCGGACGATCTTTTACATTTCTTGTTATTCTCTTACATTCGTTAGATGCGAATTATTTTAAACACTCTTAAAAACCTCTTTTCTTTGATCATATTTTCGTTCTCATTTGGCAATCTCAATCAATTTCAGTGATGAACATACTCTGGCTGTTATTATTGTTCTCATTCACTCGTGGCTACAACATTCTCGTGTACAATCCGAAATTCGGGCACTCACACACCAATTTTATGGCGAGAATCGCAGATATTTTGGTAGAATCTGGCCATGAAGTGGTGAGCGTTGAAGACATTTTCCGACTGAACTTCATTCAATAGACATCGCTCATGCCTGTTATCGACCCTTCCGTACACAATTGCACTACGAAATCGAAGATCATTCCTGTAGAACGGGTTAGTGAAACAATATCAATTGCACACAGCAGATTAATTGTAGGGTGAAACTACGGCAAGTATGTACGATGCATTCACGCGGATCAAAGCCGACTTATTCTCAGCCAGTTACTTTGATGTCGTCAAGAGTTATCGCGTCAGTAAGTACATGAATTGTTTTTTATTATTATTGTGTACTCCGCAATTGGATGCAAAAACATACGAGACAGGGCAATTCTTCGGTAGTGTCTTTCCTACTCAGTGCCGTGTGTTATTGGACAATGCAAGACTTCTTCAGGAATTGCAGGTTTGCTCATCTTCTTGTCAATACTGCGGAACCGTCCACATAAGTAATAAAAGTTGTAGGCAGAAAAATTCGATGTGATGATTGTCGAGCACTTTGACATGTGCGGCGTCGGTGGGATTCATCTAATATTTATTTTATTGGGCCTTCCTTTTCAGGTCTCGTTGAACTGATCAAACCCAATGCTTTTATTTCTGTATCGACAGCCACAGTTTTCGGGTCGATTCAACAAGAGGAGTTCGGAATCTCAAGTGCACTCAGCTACGATCCCGGTCAGATTCGAAACCAACTGTCACGACTCTATCCTCCTACTCTTTCTTCCTTTTCTCCTTTCCTCAATCGATAGCCAGAGGAACGGTTTAGTGTAATCCAACTGTCATCGAACGAGTCGTAATATGGTCTGTATATAACGCGCCATTTCCCAATAGTCCTTGGGATCGTAACCGCACGCTCGAATAAACTATCGTATCCCTCTGAGTGAATCCTACATCTCGGTCAAGACATGGCGACCATGGTAGCTCAGTGAGGTACGGTAGGTTAGCGAGTGTTGTTTTGGTGTTACGCAGCGTTGTGCTGTCAACCCCCCGTGACTCCAGGTTTGTCTGTTGTTCAGTTCCGCTGGTTGAACTGAGGTCACGTTTGTGTAGTAACTAAGACTCCAGTCAGAGCGTTGGTCTCTGTTGTTCAGTTCCGCCTATAGGCTGCGATAAGTTAATTTGCGACTGAGTGTGTCGAACTTGTTACTTTGTGTATAATTGTTTGTGTTGTCTTGTGTCGTGTAATACTTGTTTGTGCGATGTCCGAGTTTCGGTGCGAAAGTACTGACTCTGATTTCGGAGACATTCAAAAGGATGGTTCACCAACCTACTCGGGTGAAACTCCCTCTAATTCTGGATTCGTCCCTCGGGATGTTTCTACCGTATCTCTTGATGAGCTCTGCTCATCAAATAATGATTACACTGCGACTTATCCATGCACATCTCCAACTGAAACCAGTTTCATTGAACTGTACAGCAATGAAGCTCAGCTTCCTCTCATTGATATTCCGAAATTCTACGGTGATATTACCAAATGGTCAGAATTTTTCGAGTTATTTCAACTTCTCGTGGATAATACTCAATTGAGCAAGATTCTAAAGTTCTCGTATCTCCGCACTTTCCTTCGTGGAGAGGCTCTTCATACGATTTCAGGATTTCGCTTGTCAGAGTCTAATTATGACACTGCTCTCGAGATTCTTCAAGACAAATATGGACAATGCAAATTGATTGCAACGAAACTAAGAAGAGAACTTCTTGATCTTCCGATATGTGATAAGATGGACGGTCAGCTAACTGATTTCTACTTTACCGCAATGAGAATATTTCGCCAACTTGACAACCTACAGCAGAACCCAGACAATTTTGAATTTGGATTTCTACTTGAAACCAAACTTCCAAGAGAAGTAATCGAGGAAATTTATTCTAGCTCAGATGTGAAACCTGAGCAAATTTCTGCAAAAATAATTCTGACGAAACTTCAAGAAATAGTTAAGCGAATGGTTCTCGTAGATACAATTGCGTGTAACAAATCAATTGATAAGTTTAATCGCATTCCAATCCAAGACAGTAAATTCCAGGTCAATCAGTTCCAGGTCAATCATGCAACCATTAGAAGAAGCCCATCTTGTTATTTGTGTGATAAGAAAAATCATACTGCTAAACATTGTAAGAAGTATTTACATGTTTGTGATAAGTATAATCGGGTATTGGAGAAGAAACTCTGTGTTAGGTGCTTTGGTAAGCATAATTCTGTGGATTGTAGTTCTGCAAAAAGCTGCTCGAAATGCGGAAAGGATTATCATCCTATATTTTGCTTCATTCTATCGGATTCAATATCACCATGGACACTTTCCATATAACCGGGAACCAGCCCAATTACCCTTGTGGTACCACCACAACCCCCCCCCCCCCGCCTTGACAACGCCACGCCACGCCAAGACGACAGGACAACGGACGACCACCCGACACACCGCCGAACCATTCTCGTCTTCTTGGGAGGATCGATACCGAGTGAACCCCCTTTCCTATATGCTAAACGCAACCACCAATCACAGTATTATCCCCATTGCTGTATTATAACCTGTGTTGGACTTGTTTCCTCGTGATGATACCCACTTTACACTTTCTAGTACAACATTAAGAGTACACCTCCTCCCTCTTGATTACATAGATTGATTATTCCGTTATCTAGA
This sequence comes from Pristionchus exspectatus, assembly GCA_911812115.1. Taxonomy (NCBI): domain Eukaryota; kingdom Metazoa; phylum Nematoda; class Chromadorea; order Rhabditida; family Neodiplogasteridae; genus Pristionchus; species Pristionchus exspectatus. The sequence continues at coordinate 14,800,493 of OU461582.1, forward strand.
ATAGTCACTAATCTATATATTCGTTACATAATATATTCTTTTATCGATCTTCAATCGATTCTTGCTTTTTTGGGAGTGTCACGACTCTATCCTCCTACTCTTTCTTCCTTTTCTCCTTTCCTCAATCGATAGCCAGAGGAACGGTTTAGTGTAATCCAACTGTCATCGAACGAGTCGTAATATGTTCTGTATATAACGCGCCATTTCCCAATAGTCCTTGGGATCGTAACCGCACGCTCGAATAAACTATCGTATCCCTCTGAGTGAATCCTACATCTCGGTCAAGACACCAACCTTTATTCTGGAACTCTCTCTCTTTATTTTCAGCAATGTTTACTTCGCATCTCAACGTGCATTCGATGTGGGACCGTCTATTCAATTGGTTTGCTGATTGGGTGTTCTGTCTTCAATTGAGCTTCGTTAGACATCAAGTAAGCTTCTTTTTTATTAAACCACAATCATGTCCTATCTGCAGATTGACGCACTTTATCGTGAGAAATTTGGCGAGGAATATCCGTCCGTCAGAGTTAGTAAATATATGAGTAAAATTCAAAGCTATAAAATAGGACATCGGCTCACATTCTGCGTATGTTTTCGTGAATGCAGAACCGTTGATCGATTTTGCTGCTCCGACTATTTCGAAGGTGAGCAATATTGAGAATAACAGAAAATATTAATTACAAGAAGATAATTTATTAGGTAATTTATATTGCTGGAATTGGAGCTCAAGAACCGGAGAAACTCGAAGCGGTGAGAATTGAACAAGTTCTTAGACGATTACTCCGATCCCATAATTATTGGTGAAGCATTCTTAGGAGTGGGAGGCAGTGCTCTCATCGCGACCTCGTTCCGTACTCATATCTTTCGGGTCAATGGTCAAGTCCATTTACTTGCCGGATGATGTGAAAATGGCTTTCATCGAGGTTTGTAGCTGCATTCTCATCCGATCAAAAATGAAATTATTACAGACCTTCCGAAATTTTCCCACTGTGACCTTCATCTGGAAATATGAAGAAGAAGATAATTTCGCGAAAGATGTGGGATCAAAAGTTTGAAATTTTATATAGTCGATATAGAATGGTTAGTGATTTCAGGTCGAGAACCTTGTCCTATCCAAGTGGATGCCTCAAGTGGATATTCTGAGTTATCAGAAAAATTGGCGCTAATGGGAATTGAATAATTTAAGATCATAAGAATCTTCGGGTGTTCATAACTCACGGCGGAATGGGCTCTACGCAAGAAACGGCAATGCGAGGCGTTCCTGGTATCGTACCGACTTCGCTCATTAGTGTCAGAACTCGAACGCATTTCAGGAATCTTCGTACCAGTATTCGCTGAGCAGCCACGAAATGCGGGTATGATGGAACACAATGGCCTTGGAAAGGTTATCGACAAACACGAAATGGCTAACTCGACAAAGATTATTGAAGTCCTGCGAGAGGTTCTTGAGAATCCGAGGTTCGATACATTTCCATTTCAAACTAGATCATTCAAACGCTAGTTACTACGAAAATGCGCAACGAACAGCGGCAATGCTGCGAACGAAACCATTCTCTTCGAGAGAACAGGTTTGATTGATTGTAGGAATGATAATTCATATAAATGTTGTAGCTCATAAAATACACCGAGTTCGCAGCTGAATTCGGCTCTTCATCAGCGTTGCGTCCGCAATCTTTTGATATGAACTGGATCGAATACAATAATATGGTTGGAAATTATTTTCGATTAAAAAGATCAAACATTCGATGCAGGACATTATCGCAGTTGGAACGGTTATTATCATTTGTCTCGTTGTTATTTTCGTCAAGACTATCCAATCAGTAGTCACAGGCTGCTCAATCGCTGGAAAATTTAAGAAAGTAGGATGACAAAGACTGTTGGTAATTATTTATGCATCCCTAAACATTGCACTCATGACTGTAACTTTTCCTTCTGCATCCCATGGCCAATGATAATATTCGATCGATCAGAAAGGAAGTGAATTAGCTGATTATCGGTAGATACGACTTATCGATCTCGTGGAATATGCTGAGCCGTTTCAGACAGAGTGTTATTTTATATTAATCAGTTGTTGTACAATACAATAATTAGGAATCCGGAAACATTGCACTCTTGAGTCTCACTCCTCCATCCGCAGTGACGATATGGCCAACAAGAATCTCGGATTGAGAGCGATCGGCGAGGAAGAGAATTATCTGATACATGAAATTAGATAAATAAAATGAAACTGAATTATACCTTGCCAATGTCCTCGGGAACACCGATTCTGCCTAGTGGAAGACTGCTTCCCAAACCAGAAAACATCTAAGAGGAGTTGGATCATTCTTGAAAAACTCGAAAACCTAGCAAAACATTGCAAACCTTATCTTGATCCTCTTTTGAAGCACCAGCTGCTACGAAGGCATTCGTGGCAACAGGTCCGGGACTCAAAATATTCAACATTGCCTTTTCTTGCATGAAATTTTTTCATGGTTCATTGCTCTCCTATAGGCTTCAAAGCATACTTGACTGAATTGACTCTGATTCCCTTCTTGATCAGACTTCCAGCCATCTGAATCGTTATCTGATCGAGTGTCGCCTTTGCAGCGCTATAGAATGGCATCTGAATCGGAATATCCATTTCTTGAACTTACACCTCTCGTCATTAATATTTTGGGGAAATACAAACCGGGGTTAGATTGTGATACGCAGCGATCGAGGAAACATTGACGATGGATCCCTTAGATTTCTCGAGGTGAGAAACGGACAGTTGAGAAAGTCGAAGAACCCTGAAAGAATATTATCTATCTGTTGAGAAAACATAACAATTAAAATTATATATTTACAACAAAAAACTAACTGTTTGACGTTGAGTTCCATCATCTGATCAAATTCGTCTATCGGTATTTCGAAAAAAGCCTTGCCGAAGCTAGCGAAAGATCCTCCGCCAGCATTATTCACCTGATAGATTTATTCTCTGAAGATAAGATCACTAGACAAACAGAACTCACGAGAACATCCAACTTGCCAAACTTTTCCACTGTTGCGGAAATCAATGTGGCATTGAATGATTCATTAGTGATCTCTCCGATCAACTGAAAATTTGAATGTTTATGACGACTTTACGTAATCAACAAACCTCAAGAATGTCCTCTTGCTTTGCTCCAGATTTCAGGCAGAGCTGCTTCGTTTCCTGAGAATTTATCTTTCTTCATTTTTCATGATACGCTTCTAACCTCAAGAGATGCAGCATTTCTTCCAGTGATTGTAACTTTTGCTCCTTGCTTAGCGAAAAGGACGGCTGTGCCGCGGCCGATACCATTTGAGGAACCTCAAAATAAGACACGTACTTAAAGGGGGATAGGCATCAATCGAGAAGGGAAACTCCCACCACGAAATTCCTGAAACAAATTAATCTACTGTAGTTTTAGTAAAGTGCGGCGTCTCTGCGCAGGTTTCCTTTCAATCTTTGAAAGTTTCAACTGCTATCGATCAGTTTTCAATGTTTTACTCGGTTATATTTGTTTGTGTGATATTCAAGGTTTTCCTGACAGATTGGTATACTCGTGTAAAATGGTTCCGCACCATTAAAAGTCCCCATAGCTCTAAAATATCGGCTATTCTCAAATCGTTCTTTTGGGTTTTCCTTTTTTGCTCTGTTCTAGTTGTTTATTCTCTGATTATTTAGTTCAGTTTAGCGCCTTAAGTTTGCATTGATTTCCAGTTGTTTAAATAATACATTAAGTTTAGAAATTAGACCGAAACTATGGTAGTCGAAAGTGCTGGGGTGAAATTCAGTATTGCCGTGTTTCAATCGTGTTTTCAATTATGTAACTAGGCTATTCTCTTGTATGCTCGTGCTCGTATTCTTCCCTCGACTATCCTTTGCTTATAATATGTTTTAAATATACTGCTAATATCAGATCCACGATGGCTGGGCATCCAACGTCGAAGACGAATTCAACAAAATGCGCAGTCTCATCAAAGACTACCCGTAAGTCCGCCCAATCGTCTGCTCTGTATTGCTTGTTATAAAATAGAGCACGGCTTCCTCTATAATTACTCCTTTTTCGACTATCCCAACTATCCAAGTAATGATCTCATAATACTTTAGATACGTCGCTATGGACACTGAATTCCCACGAGTAGTCGCAACGCCACTCGGACAGTTCAAGAGCAAGGTTGGCTTTCAATTGTGACAGTTGTGTTCGTGTAATTGAAATTACTACTTCGTCTTTGCCGCTGAAAATATGCAAAGTCGAAGTTGTAGTTTCAATTATTTGAAAAATTATACTTATTCGAATATTTCAGGAAGACTTCAACTACCAGCAAGTCTCCTGCAATGTAAACATGCTCAAGCTGATACAGGTGTGTTTTGTCATAATTTGTTCGTGCGTTGATGATCTGATAAGAGCAAAATCAATTCTTGTATCGCTCCGTAATTTGTCCCTACTTTTATTTATTATTATTCTTATTTTTCTGATTATCAGGTCGGTGTCTTCGGCTCAACGGAGGAATTGTGCGCCAACGCTGCTGTCATTAAGGCATTCAAGAAGAAGCTCGATCGATGAGCATGCGACTAAGAGTGAGTTTCGTATTTATTGTATATGATTGTATATTATGGTTCATTTTACTGAATATGATGAAGTGCATTGTAGACAAGTTGTCTCGCGTCGAGCAGCCGGGCGCCATTCATCTTTGTTCTGAGGTTAGATATTTATATCGAAGAACTCTTTTTCTCTTTTTCGTTCTACACGTTGAAATGATTGCCAATTTATTCTTAAATTGAATTATTGAAATGTACTTTCAATATTGATTAAAACTGATAGATTTTAATTAAATTAAATTGTAGATTTGGACGCCTGACAGCGGTCTGCTCACAGAGGCGCTTAAGCTGAAGCGAAGACCAATCACTCAGAAGTACGAAGATACAATCAAGGATCTCTACGCCAAAGCGGGGGGTTAACTATGAGAACTCTCTTCTTCCCTTCCGTTAGTCACGATATCCTGCTCTCTATTATATTGAAACGACAAGTACGGGTATGATCTGACCAATCCACTGTTCTTCCATTTAATTCCCGCAATATTTATTTATTATCCCATCTCCGTAGTTCGCTACCCTCTTTACTCTAATTTCTTCGATACTGAGTGTAGATTGCTGTACATATTACTGTTTGCATTTCATTTGACATGTACTGATGATTTCGGTAGTTGTGTATATTTTTTTAAAGCTCATGTCATAATTATCGCATCGATAGGAATTGAAACCTTCTTTTTTTCTAATTTTGTTTGTGTTATCTTGCTGTCTCATGTTGAGTCATGTTGATTTTAAACGAATAAAATCGAATATGATCAATCTAATGTGCATCGAGCAACAGAAAATACGAAAGACGATTTTTCTTACAGTAATCCGCTTAGTTGGCTACCCCTCTCCTCTTGGCTATTTCCTACTAATTCTCCTATTCGACAATCCATCTTCTCCTGCTAGACCACTTAGTAACTGATACCCTCCTACTAGGCCATAGTTCGACTCCAACTAGTTTGTAAACTAGGAACTCAATACCCGAGTTGATGACCAGAAAGCTCTCAATGAGGAGAAAATTGAGAGACCAGCTCTCTATCTTTGTTTAACACTAAGAAGTTATTCTAACATTAAGATGTTATTCACTGTTAAAAATATTGACAAGCTCTTCACACACATAGCCACTTCAAAACGTCGTGTTCAACTGAGAGCATAGCCGAGGGGTTGTGTTGTGGCCTAGTCATGACTCACCCCCTTGGTTCGACTCCCACCAAGAGCAGTTCATTTATTGCCATTCTCTATTTTTCGGCTTTCAATGTACATAAATCAATACCAGAGTACAGTATGCCTAAAATAGCCTGAAACGTCAATGAAACTTTAAAATTCTGTAGCGAGCTTCAGAGTCATTTCTAGAACTTCGGATGACCTGATCTCTGATCGGGTAGCCATTCTCTATCACTCCACGGTGCCAGTTTATGTACGAAAATATTGATGCCTATCCCCCTTTAAAAAAAGAAGAAAAATCACCTGTGATAATGACAACTTTTCCTGAGAAAAATGTCATATTTTGATGGAACGAAGAGAAGGGAGACTAGGAGGAAGTAATTATTTACTGGGATATTAGTAATTATTTTTTTTGATCGAAGGATCCAGAAAAAGAGAATCATAGAGTGAGAGAAAAATACCCGAGGGCGCAAAATTGGAAAATGATTGTTGAGAATTCAGAGGGTTTAGAGAGAGAGAAAGAGATGATTGCACAATAGGGTGCAATGGAATAGAGAAGATACGCATGTGCGATAAAAGAGAGAGAGAGATGAAGAGATATCTATCCCTCAATGCACAAAATCACCGATATGAGGCCGTTTGCGAGAGAATCAATCAGATCAGCCTGGGTCTGGCACAGCTAAAAAATGTCGATTCTTTGAAACCATGCGATTTAGGGTTCTCAAGGGTGCTAATGACGATGGGCATATTCATTTTTCACGCCAAGCCCCCGTTGGCTCCAGACGACGTCACGTCGAAATCAGATTTTGATCGATATCTCTGCACCAATTATCGCTAAAATTAGTCCAGTGGGGATTCCGGGGTAGATTTTCATGCTGAATACGCCTGTCTACTTTATTTGACCTTAATTTTTATAATAAAAATGATAAATTGAACTTTTGATCAAGCCACTTGCAAGTTGCGCAACATGCATAGATCGGACCGGAATGACGAGAAGAGTCAGGTCCGAAAATTTCAGCCAATTTCCGCATTACCTGTTCGAGAAAATCAACTTGTAGTGTAACTGGCTTGTAAGTAAATTTGGCCATCGTTCCCCCAGTTGTTGACTTCCGTTGATCGATCCGTCTCTCCTTCCCGAGGGAGGAGAGAGAGCAGGGGAAACGGAGAGAGCGCAGAGACTGGGAAGAGGTCAAGGTAGAGAGACTCGGGTAGATCAAAGGACGGATGCGAGCATGGGGAACGATGGTCAAATTTACTTACAAGCCAGTTACACTATAAGTTGATTTTCTCGAACAGGTAATGCGGAAATTCGCTGAAATTTTGGGAACTGACTCTTCTCGTCATTCCGGTCCGATCTATGCATGTTGCGCAACTTGCACGTGGCTTGATCAAAAGTTCTATTTATCATTTTTATTATAAAAATTAAGGTTAAATAAAGTAGACAGGCGTGTTCAGCATGAAAATCTACCCCGAAATCACTACTGGACAAATTTTAGCGATAATTAGTGCAGAGATGTCGATCAAAATCTGATTTCGACGTGACGTCGTCTGGAGCCAACGGAGGCTTTGCGTGAAAAATGAATATGCCCATCGTCATTAGCACCCTTGAGAACCCTAAATCGCATGATTTCGAAGAATCGAAATTTTTTTCCTGTGCCGGCCACTGCTCGATTTTTTCGCAAACGGCCTCATATAACAACTACCCACTGCAAGTAGTTCAGTCATATCGAAAATACTATGATAGTAAGTATCTTATTAAATTATATTGCTCTCGTTGTTGTCTCATGTCTAGTTCACATCCAATTTGTCTAGTTCACATCCAATTTTTGAAATTGTTATGTTAAAATGTCTCAAAGCACGGCTGAAAAAATGCTGAGATAGATAATTAATTAACACTAACACGTCTAGGTTTTTTTTCAGTGTACATAATTTGCTCTGCCGATACCAATCTATAATCAAGTAAATAAATCGCTAAATGTATCGACAGTCAAATTTTATCACGATAAAAACTAGCACTCTGTACTCGAAGCTTGACATTGTGGCTGACAAGCTCTTGTTTTCACTGAGAGGCAAAAAACGAACTTTTCCAAGTGCCACCCGCTCGTAACTTATGCATGAGTCGCAATGGACACACTTGTGCTACTTTACTCGTCCACTTCTCTTGACGAGCACAACAATTCTCTCTCGCTCTCTGTTTTTCGCCCATCGAAACTAGTTCGTCGTTGGCCTGTGGTGTGTGATCCGCGATGAACCGCGCTCTAATCGTCTCCTGTCTTTTCCCTCGATAAACATTATTACGACTACAATATTTTGGCAGATCCATGTTTGATTTATGAATTTATCTTGAAAAAAAAACAACAAAATGCGATTGCAAGAAGGAGAATGAAGCACTCGGGAACAGAGTGCTGTTCAGCATGACTCCTCCATCAGCCTTCACAATGCTACCAATGAGAATCTCCGATTGAGAGCGATCAGCGAGAAAGAGAATTATCTATCGATTTGATTGTAGTTGAGAAAATGAAGAGTGTAATGACCTTTGTAACGTCTTCGGGAGTTCCGATCCTACCCAGTGGAATAAACGGACTGGATGTTATCCCTCCGAACATCTGAAAGTATACTTATAATCTGAAGATATTCGAATATCCTATTTTTGTATTCTTCTTTCTAAATTCGCATTTTTTGTGAAAAAACCCGATATTGTCACCTTATCTTGCTGCTCTTTAGATCCTCCGGCACTAACAAAGGCGTTCGTCAGAACTGGCCCGGGACTCAAAATGTGGTAGAATTTTAACCAATACCAGAAACTATATTCATATTTGAGGTCGTTCGCCATTTTATAGGAGGCCGTTCGCGAAAGAATCGGACAAATCAGAAGATATTTGGCACAGTCAAAAAAGTTCGATTCTCTGTAACTCTGGGGATTGAGGTTTTCGAAGGTGCTGATGACGATGGGCAACTTCATTTTGCATGTCGACCTCACGTTGGCTCCAGATGGCGTGACGTCGAAAACAGTTTTTCTCGTTTTTCTTCGTTCTAATTTTAAGCGAGTATGGTAGCCTGGGTGAAATCGCATGCCGAACACCTCCGTCTAATTCATTTTTCATAATTTTCATTAATAATTTTATTATACGGAAGTTTTCGTACAGTGGAAAGTGCGAAGGGAGAGTAGGCTAGATCGGACCGGAATTCTGTAAGGATTCCAAAAATATTTTTCCTTAATTTTCTTGCGTGCACCTAAGGTTTTATGCTAATTATAGTGTAGTGTCTTGTAAGTAAATTGTGCCATCCTTCCACCTGTTTAGCCCGTGATCTACCCCGTTCGGAGGCTGTAAACAGATCGAGTCTCTCCTTCCCATCGATCCCTTCCCCTCCCCCTACCGGCCGCCGTCTGCACTCTCCTCCTTCCCCCTTATCTCTCGCCTTTGATGGGAAGGGATCGATGGGACGGAGAGCCTCGATCTGTTTACAGCCTCCGAAAGGGGTAGATCACGGGCTAAACAGGAGGAAGGATGGCACAATTTACTTACAAGCCGCTTCACTTTAATTTGCATAAAATCTTAGGTGAACGCAAGAAAATTAAGGAAAAAATATTTTTGGAATCCTTACAGAATTCCGGTCCGATCTAGCCTACTCTCCCTTCGCACTTTCCACTGTACGAAAACTTCCGTATAACAGAGACTATCTGAGAGAATTGAGTTAGGCTCCACAGGGGCCGTACAATGATTTCGGACCCTAGGCTGAAAAAATGGCCCTGGGGGTACTTTTTCACGTAGAACTCGAAAATCGACCTTAGGAAGCCGTATCTCCAACCCCCGGTACCCTATGGGTCCTGGTACCGTGCCAGGCTGTAAGAGCAACTTTGTGACAGGGGCTTCAAACCTATCCATGTGATAGCGCATTTTGTAGATCTCGTCGAGACAAACATTTTTTGTGAAGAAAGTGAAAAAAAATATTTTCATTGAAGAGAGTTATGAAGAGTGAAAATAAAAATTTTCACGTCGTGAAAATTTTTTGCCCGTGCCGTGCAAATTTTATCTTTCCAATCGATTCAGCATCGTTTTTTACCCCTTCGGTCAAAAATTGAGCGGAATCGAAGGTGACAGTACCCGACTTTTTTTGCGCCAAAGCAACAACACACCAAGATCAGCGATAATTGATATTGCGAAATCGGTCTTTTTTGACGGTGATTCTTGTCCCATATGCTTATATTGTTATATTCACGATAAATTGAGTTGATATTCACTGCTTTGAGAACAATTAATGCAGAAATATGCATTATTATACGCTCAGACCAGGGAAAATCAGCATCGATGATTGATCAGTCAGCACCGATAATTGAGCAAGTGAAATCAACAATTTTCGATAAAATTGAGTCAGGTAAAATGGAATTTTTGTTTATTTTCTAATGAATTCCGAATACTCATCAGCCAGAGTCATCTGTCCCTCTTCTTCATCCTCACATCCTGGCTCCATCTCCCATTCCCCCACATCATCTCTATCTTCGATCTTCCACTCTATCGCATCCCCATCTTCATCCATTTCGATATCGAACGATCGCTTTCTCGAACGACAACCTTCTTCTTGACCGGAGTAGCGACGAGTCTATTGATGTATTGCCTGATATGTTTCTTTGTCAGTCGCTCTTCCATCGGTATCGCAGATTCCGAAATCATTCTCAGATACTGCTTCCATCCGCTGCTTCCGCTCTTTTTCCAATTTTAGACTTCTCCAGGAAACATTTTGGGATGATTTGTTTCGTTCTCTCGACAATATCAAGTTCTTCTTAGCTCCTAGAAGCGCCCAATCCATTGGAAGTGAAGGAATCGAATGATCGAAAAAAAGTCGAGATGGATCAGCAACTCTCCATGGCGAACATAGGGTGGCCCACACGAGCAAGAAAAGGAGACCATCTCTTCCTTCAGTGAGGTAGCTTCCTCAGAATCCATAATCGATTCATCCACATCATCGTGCTCGACTACTCTCGGAGCAATATTCTTCGGATGTGGCTCTCTCTCCGGGACAAAGGGGATGAGGAATTTCACATAAGGTAAATACAGAGGGATTGGAGAAGGCATACTCTTCAAAGATGACCTGCTTTCTAATACTTTCCCATATGAGATCAAACGATCAGGAGGCGCTCCCCAATGAAGATGAAGATTTTGGGATTTATGGAAGATTGAAAGCCACATTTTGGCATTACGATCCGAAGAATATTGCTCCAAGAGTAGTCGAGCACGATGATGTGGATGAATCGATTATGGATTCTGAGGAAGCTACCTCACTGAAGGAAGAGATGGTCTCCTTTTCTTGCTCGTGTGGGCCACCCTATGTTCGCCATGGAGAGTTGCTGATCCATCTCGACTTTTTTTCGATCATTCGATTCCTTCACTTCCAATGGATTGGGCGCTTCTAGGAGCTAAGAAGAACTTGATATTGTCGAGAGAACGAAACAAATCATCCCAAAATGTTTCCTGGAGAAGTCTAAAATTGGAAAAAGAGCGGAAGCAGCGGATGGAAGCAGTATCTGAGAATGATTTCGGAATCTGCGATACCGATGGAAGAGCGACTGACAAAGAAACATATCAGGCAATACATCAATAGACTCGTCGCTACTCCGGTCAAGAAGAAGGTTGTCGTTCGAGAAAGCGATCGTTCGATATCGAAATGGATGAAGATGGAGATGCGATAGAGTGGAAGATCGAAGATAGAGATGATGTGGGGGAATGGGAGATGGAGCCAGGATGTGAGGATGAAGAAGAGGGACAGATGACTCTGGCTGATGAGTATTCGGAATTCATTAGAAAATAAACAAAAATTCCATTTTACCTGACTCAATTTTATCGAAAATTGTTGATTTCACTTGCTCAATTATCGGTGCTGACTGATCAATCATCGATGCTGATTTTCCCTGGTCTGAGCGTATAATAATGCATATTTCTGCATTAATTGTTCTCAAAGCAGTGAATATCAACTCAATTTATCGTGAATATAACAATATAAGCATATGGGACAAGAATCACCGTCAAAAAAGACCGATTTCGCAATATCAATTATCGCTGATCTTGGTGTGTTGTTGCTTTGGCGCAAAAAAAGTCGGGTACTGTCACCTTCGATTCCGCTCAATTTTTGACCGAAGGGGTAAAAAACGATGCTGAATCGATTGGAAAGATAAAATTTGCACGGCACGGGCAAAAAATTTTCACGACGTGAAAATTTTTATTTTCACTCTTCATAACTCTCTTCAATGAAAATATTTTTTTTCACTTTCTTCACAAAAAATGTTTGTCTCGACGAGATCTACAAAATGCGCTATCACATGGATAGGTTTGAAGCCCCTGTCACAAAGTTGCTCTTACAGCCTGGCACGGTACCAGGACCCATAGGGTACCGGGGGTTGGAGATACGGCTTCCTAAGGTCGATTTTCGAGTTCTACGTGAAAAAGTACCCTCAGGGCCATTTTTTCAGCATAGGGTCCAAAATCATTGTACGGCCCTTACTAAATTCTCTCAGATAGTCTCTGATAATAAAATTATTAATGAAAATTATGAAAAATGAATTAGACGGAGGTGTTCGGCATGCGATTTCACCCAGGCTACCATACTCGCTTTAAATTAGCAATTTTGGGAACGAAGAAAAACGAGAAAAACTGATTTCGACGGCACGGCGTCTGAAGCTAACGACGGCTCAACATGAAAAATGAATATGTCCATCGTCATCAGCACCCTCGAAAACCTCAATACCCAGAGTTACAGAGAATCGAACTTTTTTGACTGTGCCAACACTTGTTCGATTCTTCCGCGAACGGACTCATAGAGAGAAAAAATTTCGAACTTGATTGAATTAACTCTTATTCCCTGCTTGATCAGACTTCCCGCCATCTGGATTGTCACTTGGTCGAGTGCTGATTTCGCTGTTGCGTAGTACACCACTTAGGTGATAATTGTTACCATCAATCATTTCACAGTTCAGAGAATAAACTTCGATGTAACTAAATCGAAGCCTACCGGATTCAGATGATGGCATGCTGCAATAGACGAAACATTTACTATAGCGCCCTTAGTCTTCACGAGGTGAGGAACGGAGAGTTGTGAGAGGCGAAGTACTCTGCAATTTCGATCTTTGCCACAACCTTTTGATGACGGACATACGATTTTACGTTCAGTGCAATCATCTGGTCGAACTCGGCGATTGGAATATCCATGATTGGCTTGCTGAAATTGGCGAACGAAGCACCGCCTGCATTGTTCATCTGGAATGACATTATGTGAATGAGAAGGAGAGAACAACGACGTCAAGTTGTCCGAACTTGTCCACTGTAGTCGACACCAACTGCTCACAGAAAGACTCGTCAGTAACATCTCCGATGAGCTGAGAAAATTTTTTTTGTAAAATGAATATCTAGTATCTATATAACCTCCAGGATATCTTCTTCCTTCGCACCGTATTGTACACAGAGAGCCTCTGTTACCTGATAATGATTGCTATCTGTTTCTATTGTGACCCGAGAAGTGAAACCTTGAGTGTATCTGCGTTCCTTCCCGTAATAGTCACTTTTGCGCCATGCTTAGCGAACAGAGCTGCAGTCCCACGTCCAATTCCATTCGAGGAACCTGGAAAATAACGGTCTTGAAAATAAAATAAAGCAGTATGTACCTGTAATAATTACGACTTTTTCCGCGAAGAAACTCATTTATGAATGAAGAATAGTCTTCGGTGATTTTGTTCGAATGTTTTATATGAGATGGCATCGGTCAACAATTTGCTTGTTATTGTTCTACATAAATCTCCAGAGCTCTGTTTATGTGCACATCGGCAAATTCCCCAACTGATAGTTAGGGGAACACCTAGAACGCAAAAAAGAAACAAAACAAAATAGGCACATTTTCAAAAATACATACGCTGCTCCAATGGACGGAAAGACGGAACAACGTAATGATTGACGATGTTCACAACAGATTCACTTGCTTTAGTCGACTCCACTAGTAACTTCTACTTGTGGTGAAAAACAACTGTATCGAGCTGATTTTTCCTTCGAGCTGATTTTTCCACCATCTTTTTTTTTAAATACCGGGATCACACGAATCAAGAACTATTTCGAAGTCATTGGGGGCCTAAATAAATATTGTTATGCAGCTTTGAAGCTTTCAACTTTCAGCTTAAAAAAATCTTTTGATCAATGAGCCAGAGTCACAGCTTGCTATATTTATGGAATCTGTTTTGGAACATCGAGAATTACAATGGTTCTCTATGAATCCAATAGATATTTCAATTGAATACCATGGGATACTTATCTGGAAGAAGAATTTCATTGCCTCAAAATTGATGGTTTCTAGTTCACCACTTCTGCTGTTCTGATGTTCACTCTTCTCATAGGTGTGTATTTCCTACGATATTACGCAAAGCTAAACAACGGCGAAAGATTCGATAGAGTAATAAAAAAGTTGTTTTTAGAAATTTGGGTTCGCTTTTTTGACAAATTTTTTCTGGCACGCGTTTACTTGGCACTTGAGTATGAAAAGTGGGCTCTGGTCCGTTTTGGGTGTCCCATCAAAGTTTCCTGGTCCCAAAATAGTTTCCTGGTCCTTAAAAAGTTTCCTGGACCCCGAATAGTTTCCTGGTCCCAGAATAAGTTTCCTGGTCCCAGAAATAGTTTCCTGGTCCCAGAAATAGTTTCCTGGTCCCAGAAATAGTTTCCTGGTCCCAGAAATAGTTTCCTGGTCCCAGAAATAGTTTCCTGGTCCCATCCATTTGCATTGATACAAATGCTTTTCTGAAAACATTAATCACCAATCATTAAGCCTAAGGCAGAGCAATGGCCTACTTTGGCTGCAGACGACTTATCTGGCACTTATCCAATAGTACTTGGTACTTGCAACAGCACTTGGAAAGTGATGGGACCAGGAAACTATATCTGGGACCAGGAAACTATATCTGGGACCAGGAAACTATTTCTGGGACCAGGAAACTATTTCTGGGACCAGGAAACTATTTCTGGGACCAGGAAACTATTTCTGGGATCAGGAAACTTTTTCGTGCCCTGATCGGCCGATTATGGGACCAGGAAACTATTTCTGGGACCAGGAAACTATTCGGGGACCAGGAAACTTTTTAAGGACCAGGAAACTATTTTGGGACCAGGAAACTTTGATGGGACACCCAAAACGGACCAGAGCCGAAAAGTGTTTTTTTCACAATCCGCGTTTTTAAAAATGTGTTCTTCGTAACAAATGATAAGCACATTAGGAAAGCAATAACACCGCTTCCTTTCTAAAATATCGTCCAATTATACGTAAATTTTTAAACATTTCTTGTTGTGATAAATTAATGTTTCTATATCATTACATATTTACGATCTACGACGATCCACATCTTTTTCCCAACATTAACTGTCAACAGTGTATTTTGTACCCTCTTTTGCAATTTCTGATCACTTTCACGTAGGAAAAGAAGGCTTAGCTGGGGTTCTGAGACTGTTTGGTAGTGTGAATCACAAATCCTGAGTGACCGCTGTTGTGCAAGGACGTAATACAGCGGACTTTTGACCCGCAGAAGCCGTAGTCTTTTGATCTGTACTTTTGCACATAAGGGAATGCTTTTGATATTACTATGAGTACTATAATGAATTTACAAGATTGTTACGACAAGGCTCTCCGCAAGTATGCGCGATAAGCAACTATGTGTTTTGTGGGCAATAATCCGGGATCATACAATGAAGATCGTTAAAGATAAGGGCATATTGTTGATCGGACCATGATTCCGAGACTCTGTTTGCAGATTCCCCATAATTAGCAGCTGCATTTTTTTTTTACCTAGACATAAAGAAATGGATGGTCTCGGCATAAACCACTTGCACACTGCACGCGCATCCCGCTACAAAAAGAAAGAGAGACGATGATCAGGTGAAGTCGTGGGAGATGATATGACGATGACGCATATCTAACCATACTCTTAACTATGCGCCTTCTTCGCCGCCCCTTTTATATGGTTGTTTCGGGGGTCGCGATAACAATTCCTCACTATGACTCGTCTGTTTCTTCTAGCTCTAGCTCTTCTCCCACCTTCAACGGCGCAGAATCTATTTCAAGTTTCTCAATTAGTTGAGGACCAACACTGCATTTTGAGCAGCGCACTTCGGGTATGCTAATATCTAATTTCCGGTGTGATAATGTTTTACAGTTCAACCGGTCACACCTTGCATCCTTGAGCATAGCCAATAAACTATTCTCATTCGAAGACGCGTTGACTGTATTGGACGCAGATCGGAAAGATCTATTGTCTCACGACTGCTATGAGGTTCGTATGTCGAATTTTCATAAAATTTCACAATTACAGGATATCGGGGCGCTTGTTTCTGCCCGAAATGGGTTGTTCAAGTATCCTGAATTCGCCGAGCAAGTTTGGTTGCCGAGTGAGCAATACATTATAACCAATTAAAACAAAATCAAATCATTTGAGTGCGCGATTCTTCTGGTCGATTCAGTCAAGCAATTCTGAAGGGTCATCTCTATTTCGCCGGTCACTACTCGGAATGCGTGCAAGTTGATACTCAATTGACTGGAAGAGAGCGCAGATTCAAGGCTGATTACTTTAGGTATTGTTATTTTTCAGTTTTCTGAAAATATTGATTATTGCAGAGTCGATGTGGATATTCGTTTTCGACCCAACGCAGACAATGGTTCTTGTGCTCTATCGAGTGAGAACATTCATTGTTTATCATCCAGAACTAACATTCGTTCTCAGAATCGGGGGTGCTTGTCGGTTGGTCGTTCGGAGTCTGTCTTCCGGCTTCTTGTTCAAGTGCTGAACTCGAAGATTTCTTCTCTGCAGGTGTGTTTCGTGATAGGAAAATTCCGAGATGGTAAAAGTTCAGACACGGCGAAACACAATCCCGTGTGTCGAATTCAGCGAACAAACGATTCGATCGCAGAGACTGGAGTGGGATTCTATGTTACAGTGTGCGAATAATATCATAGATAGTGTCTGAGGAGATAAAATTCTATTTTCAGCACACTAATGGGAGCAATATTCGCATTATGCGTGATATCAGGAATCGCTGATTTCTTCTTCGATGATTATCTCAGCGACCAGGCAGTTTCAAAAGGTTTAGCGATCTAATGAATCGGATATCAAAATTAGCCTTAGGATTGATGTGGAAGCTATTCATGAGCTTCTCACTTTATTCGAACATCGCTGGAATATTTGAAATAAGTGTCTCTAAGAAGGTATCGGCGTTCTGCAAGGTGTATAACGCAACACCATTTAGGATGGTCAAATCACTCCGATTCACTGTATTCGATTTTTGTCAATGTGCTGGGTGATGCTTGGTCATCTGACCGGCGCGATGTTTTCTCTTGCAGGTACATCGAAAGAACTTTCTATCTTTAACTAAAATGAAATTTGATATCAAATACGAGAATGAAATCAAATGCAGCGAATCCGTTAGACCTTTACGCTCTTACGAAGGACCTCACAACTGAGTTTATTCTCAACGCCTTTTTCTCTGTTGACTCATTCTTCTTTGTCGGTGGTTTACTACTCACTTTTCTGTGGTCAGTCAGCCGGAATCGAGCAAGATAAAATATGAAGTACAGGTTTAAAAACTATGAACGCGATCCGAAGCTGACTAATTCCCCCGGTGCGTGGGCAATGCTTTACGTGCACAGAATATTGAGGTCTGTCATCAAATCGTAATTAGTGTGAAGACATTTATATTTTTGCAAATACAATTCAGGCTTTCACCGCCATTCTTCATGATGGTTATCTTCTATACTTTCGTTCTCAACCAGTTCTATCGTGATTCGCCCTTCAACATGAATACGTTGAAAAGAGCTGATTATTGCAAGTACAGTTTCCATCAACTTCTGCAATAAAATCTAAATTCAGAGAAAATTGGTGGCTTGAGTTCACTTATCTGCACAACATCATCGAGAGCAAACAACAGGTTTGATTCATCAAAGAACAATATAATTCTCAAATTTCAAGTGTCTCGGCTACAGTTGGTATCTCGCAACGGACACGCAAATATTTTTCTTTACTCCTCTTCTAATTATCCCTTTTGCGTTGAAGCCCGTTATTGGATTCATTGGTGAGGTTATAATTAGGGCTGTCAGAGTGAAGAATCCGTCTCTTCATTCCGCGCATTCTCTTACCGGTCATAGTGACGAGAGAGTGCGAGGAATGAAGAGACGGATTCTTCACTCTGACAGCCCTAGTTATAATTTCAAAATGTTTCGAAAATTTGTAAATTGTAGTTGCTGGTGTCATCTTCGTGATTAGTTCCGCATTGAACATCTTCCTTGTTTATCATTTCCATTGGCCGGCCAACCTCCAATTCGTCGGATCTCGTGATCCTGAAATGACGAATGCTGAGTGAGTTAGAAGTGGTCAATGAATAAAACGGATCTCATTTCTCAGTGATTACATGCCGTACATGTACATGTCACCCATTATCCGATGTCAAGTGAGTATCATCTCTAATTATCAATCTAAATACGTTTCCTATCCTACATCTGTCTACTTTTCAGGTTTACATTATCGGGATGCTCGTTGGCTGGTTCTTGCAGAGGCAGAAAAGATTGAGAATCAACGCGGTAGAATCTTCTATATTTCTGAGTCAAAATCTTATTCAGATTGTCAATGTTAGTGTATGGATTCTAACGATGGCGTTAATGTTGTATCTCATACTTGGACTGCATTCTCAATCCACCGGAGTGCTCATTCCAATCTTTTGGAGGTTTGGGAATCGGAATCAACTCAGAAAATTGTGAAATCTGCAGAGCAATGTATTCGGCGTTTTCGAAGCCAGCTTGGGCACTCGTTCTCTCTTGGATCGTTGTCTCGTGCTATTATGGTTATGGAGGTAACTGGAAACCTCATTCATGAGTTATTATTCCAATTCCCAGGCCCAATCAACTCATTCATGTCATGGCACATATGGGTGCCTCTGGGAAGGTTGTCCTTTTGCGGATATCTTGTGCACTATCCAGTAAGCTATTTCTACCGGCGTCGCAAGATTGATCATGGTTTAGATGATCTACCTCGTACTAGCACAAGCCCACGATGAAATTTATTTCTCTTCATTTATCGATTATGTGAGTAAAAACCGTGGTTATATGAAAATAATGATGTAATCAGGTAATTACTCGTCTTATTCCAATCATCGCGTTAGTTTTCTTCGTCTCCATTTTCTGGAGTGCCTGTTTTGAGATCAGCTTCGGCAAGGTGGGAATGAGTTTTTAAAAAACTTGTGCTACTGCAAAAAGAGATTCAGATGGAGATGCTTTTAATCGGAGGACATCGAAGGAAAGTGAGACCAATTGCAACGACGATTACTGAGAGAAATGCGACGAAGATGGGCTAGGATATAGCGGAAGAAAAAAATGAGATAAAGATGTAAACAATGAATAACAATTACCGCCTCGCCATTCTCGAGCATCAGATGAGAATGATTCCCTCAAGTCCAACGAACTCTCCCACTACATTGGTTTTGTGCCTCACAAATAGTGTGTGCTACACACTTTCACTACACTTTCACTCCCGAACTCTCCATCTTTCCCTTTATCTCTCATATTTGCTGCCTCTCCGTTTTTCGCATCCCCTCTCTTTCGTGATCCTCACATCTGATGAACCTCCGCCAGTTGCATCATTCCTCGGTTGAGGAAGGTCGTCGACTGGTACATATACCTCCGTTACTGAGAATCTTTCCAAGGAGCCGAAGCCATGACTCGTCAGAATAGTTTCCTTCTCGTGGCATTCTTCTTGCTTTTATTACAGTACGTGCTTTCAATACACGAGGACAGGTGAGCGTATGTTTCACATTTTGCAATTTGCTTCATGTTTTCAATAATTCCACGCAAGCTTCAGGACCGAAAATGTGGCTGAGCAAATTTTGCAAATTGCGAGCAAAAAGGCGTTCAAAATCGCTATCTTCACTCCATACGTCGGCAATAGTCAGGCACGTCGTGTTGTATCGAAATAATGTGGAATTCGGATATTGTTACAGATTCTTCTGAGCATTCGAGCAGCAGAGGAGCTGACCCTCGCCGGTCACTCTGTAACAATGTACATGATGCACATGTTCGATCTCAATCCGCCTCCACTGCCCATCGATGAACGAATTAGAGGTAGATATTTTGCACAATGTTTTTGAAATTCTATCGGTAATATTGATGTACTCTTTATCAATGTCAGTTCTGCACGTCAATGGATCTACTGGAATGAATGGAACAAAGTTCCAGGACGCCCAGGCTTTCTACGCATTCAATGTGAGTCTTTCATCATTTTCATCAAGATGAATCTGTTGTTTCAGGACGTTCCCGTATGGGACGCCGAGTCTCGTGCTGTGCTGATGAGATGGGGCGAAATGCACAAATCGTGCGAACGTGAGAATATCAGATATCCAACTAATAAAAATCGTGTCTGAATTATTGAAGGTTTCATCGCCAATAAGACATTCCTCTCTGACATCGAAGACTCGAAATTCGACGTAGCCATCACTCACATCTTAAACGCTTGTCCGATTGGAATCATTCATCAGACAAGTATTAGTATTTTATTGTTAAACTAATATGGAAATATGTTCAGAGATTCCGACATGGATCTGGTTCAGCAATGGTCTCCTAATGGACAATGTGGCTGAATTGATGGGTGTCCCTCTTCCTCCTTCCTATTGTCCACGTGAGCTTTCGTTTACAAGTTTCGAACAGCATCCAATTTATTTGAAACCGATTTATTCCGTTCAGCTCTGATGATGGATGCCGGAGAACAGCTCAATTTCATCGAACGAGTGAAATCATTCATTGGCTATATTATCTACAAGAAAACGTGGCGATCGTTAGTTTGATTCGATTGGGAACACTATCACAAAACTAAATTGTAGGTTGGTATCCGAGGTTGAGACTGCTGCATTTCGAAAGGAATTCGGCACCGATTTTCCACACATCGAAGAGTTGATGGCCAAGGTTTTAGATTTTGTAAAAATAGGAGGAAATAGTCGTTTGAGACGCCGCTCGTGCTCGTCAATTCCAACGAATTGTATGAATTCGCTCGCCCAACTCTTTCGAAGATTGTCAATATCGGCGGAATCGGCATGAAGATGGGAGCACCGAAGCAGCTGCAAAAAGTACGTATTTCCAAAATTCATAAACCCTTTTCTGTAGGAATATGCGGACCGTACTGACACTTCGAAAGGATTTGCAGTATTTACGTTCGGATCGTTAGCACCGATGCACATGATGCCCGATCAGTTAGCTTTTCTATTCTGTGTTTTTCGTTTTTTAAGCTAAAATATGAAAATAAACAATTCAGCTGGAAAGATGCTTACTTCTACGCCTTCGCTCAATTCCCGGACGTTCAGTTCTTCGTTAGGTATTCGTTTACCTACATAATTCTACGAATGGTTGGAGAATTAAGCCGTTCTTTGCAGGCACGAAAATCCATCGGCCATCGGGCATCTTCTTCCTCCCAATGCAATCGCCGCAAAGTGGCTGCCTCAAACTGACCTCCTGCGTGAGTTCTCTTTCTTCGTCGTTATCTACCACTTACGAAACATTAAATTCTTCCTCACAGAACACCCCAAATGCCTCGGACTGATTACACACGGTGGTTACAACAGCTTCCAAGTATGCTTCTCATTTTACTTCACATGGTAAACGGTGTAAAAAACTTGAGGAAGCAGTTCACGCAGGAGTTCCACTGCTCACAACGGCGCTGTGGGGAGATCAATTCAGGTTGGGTGAAGCGCCTTTAATATTTGGGCAGATCATACACATAATTGTATTCCAAGCGACATGATTGTTCTTCAGGAATGCGCATAATGCCGCTCGTCTCGGATTCGGCATTAATGTCCCCAAAGCAGCGATGAGCAGAGAAACGATGACGAATGCAGTGAGAAGACTCGTCGAGGATAAGAGGTCACTTTCACGGCTTCAACCTAGTACCAATCTATTTAAGAATAATAATATCGCATAACACTACCCTTGCAGTCTCAAGAAGGCATCACTTCGTCTCAAGGCGATGGTTGAATCTCGTCCGGTCTCATCGGAAACGCTGCTCGTTAGATGGACCGAATTTGTCGCAGAACACAAGTAGGACAGAGCTCATCAAAATAGCCGAGATAAATAAATATTTCAGGAATCTCGACAACCTCGTTCCCTACGGTGCTCAACTGAACGTCTTCGTTTATCACTCTGTCGATGTCATCCTTTTCTTGGCTCTTATTATTCTAGCCGCAATTGCTCTAATGATTCTGACTCTGAGGTTCTGCTTTCGCAAATGTCGATCTATGATCAGTATGGAAGATGCGACCGATGAAAAGAAAAGGCAATGAATCTCGATTTTCATCGTGATTCATTTTTACATAATCATGTGAAATCATTTGAATAAATAAATACGTTATTATAATCCCTCGTAATGATTCAAAGCGGCCAAATAAAAATGCAGGTCCACATTGCGTACGTGTATACTTTATGTGTGCAAGACCTTCAATAGTAGAGCATCGCTGCCCGTCTTGGTCGGATTGTTTATCGCCGAATCTATTGCGCTACAATCGAGAATACGATAGTTCAAAATATCGTGCGTTTCAAATAGAGCAGGAGAGGAGAGCAGGTAGATCACTAGCCTCCTCCCGGCCTCTTCCTAACTCCGCCCATCGAACGGTAGTCAAAGGTCAACTACGAGTGGAACGGAGTATAATTTCACGATACCGATATTGATATACAAGAACTGGTACTGCTTTCTATGAAGTTTGTCAAAGATCTATTTTTTTCATTCACCATCCTTTAGTGATAACTTTGTCATGGACTGCAATCAACTTCGCGCCCGATGACATGTTTGTCACAAATGATTCGCTTTCAAGCTTACGTTTCTGTCTTAAATTGGAAAATATGAATTCTTAAATGACCTCTCAAACCTGTACTGAAAAAAGAAAATTATCGGCATGGCGATTCCTTGTAGATAGATCATATTAATTGTGTCCTGAAGGAGTCTGTATGAATAATAAAGGCGCATTTTGGAAGTGTAAACAAAAAAAACAAAAATAATCAGGAGACCTCAAATATGGGGTACAATTCCTTCTCGAATCCAGCAAGTTCAAAGTAGAAGAATCCTAACGCCCCTGCCATGGTGATTGAAGTGTGAGATCTGAAAAATATTCTTGTTTCTTATGCCAAATAACATTCACACATCACTACTGGTAGGAGTAGACGCAGAATGCGAATATTTTCGCTCAACTGGTACCTGCAATATTAGTAAAAGAAGTTTCTCGACTGAAATGCTTGTCAAAGCGATGCAGCATGTCTATTTAAAGTAAAGACACCGAGGGGCAAAATATCAAATAAAAAATACCTTTCCGATAAAGACTTATTCCGATATTCACTCGAGTCATGAATTTTTGCGTTTTTTTTCAACAATTTAGTGAAGAAAAAAATTGCGAATAATTCAGAGTAGAATAAAAATGTCTGGCACATAGCAGTCATCGTGTTTCTATCATGAAAATTTCCAATTTGTACCGTAACTGCAGTTTGTATAATTCTGCCATCAATTGAAACAACTGTACAATGAGCAACTCGAATGGGGAAATGATACATGCAAATATCTCCGAAAACACAGAGAAATGTCAGCGATATCTGAATCGAAAACTGATTGTTTTTTTAACTAACTGATAAGCTTACGTGAACAGTTGCAAATTTTAATCCTTGTGTTTTTCTTACGGATTCGTAAGTAGACAGATTGCGAAATGCTACAAATCTTTCTGCTGACATGACGAGTAACGACGTCACTGAGCCTAGGAAACAGTTAAATACAAATTATTTTACGATTTGCAGACCGCATATTCCGAAAAACACCGGAATCATCCGAGTGAGACATTGATTTGACGTGAGAAGAAGGATGGAGGAATCTCTAACAAACAACAATTCAAAATGTATCAGAGTGCACAGGGAAAATCCAGGTAAAAATATTATGGATTACGTACTCGAGAGTGAGATGAACATAAGCCTGTTCAACACTTGAAATGAATGTTCCTAAGCATAACAGGAATGTCCAAAAGCCATGGAAGTTCAGTAATATTTTGAGTGATTCATGAGCTACGAATTTTCTGTAAGAACTCAGTAACACAGAAGAGGGTCTCAAAATATCATTCACTTTCGATTTAGTTCCAATACAATCATGCAAACAATGGCTAACCCAGACGTTAGAAGTCGAAATAATATGAGCTGAGAATAAAGTTGGTTTCGCACAGAAATTACGAAACACTTACCGTCTTCAGTAAAACGCTGTTTGCAAAAACGTCTGCGATTTCTAATTCGCTTCGCATAGCAACGACGAAAGACTGAGAATTCCGAGTAGTGGTAGAGATATCAAATTTGTATAATATATTTCTGAGATATATTGTCTGCCAACAAGTCGCTAACCAGAAAACACATTACTATTGACAGTTCTAAACGTTAACATTTGGCGAAATATCGCTCATCTTACCGATACAATAATAATGACATGCTCATTTTACCAATTTATCCTTCTCTCTCCAAACAAATCAAAGCCCATTTCTTTCAAGATTATCATATATAAATGTGATTTCAGTAGGTAAATGTTCGCTTTCCTATTTTAAATCCATTCTTGGCAAATTAGAACCGGACTGTAAAAGAAACAGATTAATAACAAATATAATTTATCATGACAAATAAATGAATGAATTATCACTAATATTAGTTGGATGACTCAACTGCAGCAGCAGGTTTATCGATGAAGTCGATGGTGTCCATGTCGATTCCATTCTCCTTCAGCACTTCTCTCACTCTCTCGGGATCCGCTCTGAGAATGACCGGTAGATGGTCCTTTTCCATCTTCTCATAGAGATCCTTCGAGTACACTCTCACTACCATCTTCACTCCAATTCTCGCAGCTCTACGATCCGCCGTTGCTTTCGAGATGAGAATCACTTGCTTCGACTCCACTTGATCGTATAAGTCCGTCTCACAGAATCCTCCATCGATGACGATAGTGATGTCTTCGAAGATGACGGACGACGATTCTCCACTTGCAGTTGAGACGATGCACTTTCTCCCTTGGATGGAACGGGCTTCACTCAGTTCATCGAGAGAGACACCGGAGTGGAGAGGAATACAGACGAGACCATGAACTCTTCTACCGATCTCCTTGCATGCCTTCTCCACTTCATCTTGAGTAGCGAGGAGGACGAGAATGTTTCCATCCTTCTCTTCAAGTCCGCAGACAGTTTCGATGGCTGATTCGACTGGAGTGAGACATTGATAAGGAGCATGGACGATAGTAGGGAGAGACTCCATACGAGGAAGAATGGAGAGGAGGCAATGATGATCGAAGAAGAGCATGAATTTGTCAGTGTCAATGTCTTCACCGATGATAACGACCTTCAAGTCCTTTCTCTTAGTGAGAAGAGCCTTCAGCTTCCCGATTAGGACGTCAATGTGAAGTGTTCGCTCGTGGACGCCGTCAACGATTATGACTCCGTACTCATTGAGGAGCGGATCCTTCTCCATCTCCCTCAGCAACCATCCATCCGTACAGTACTTGAGTACACTTCCTCCTCTCTCCTCATGTCTAATAGAGAATCCGATCTCCTTGCCCAACTCCATACCCATCTCTTCAGCCACATGAGAAGCGAGGGAAAGGGCAGAGAGCCGACGGGGTTGAGCACACGCGACGAGTTTACCACTGGATTTGACCAACTCGACAGACCACTGGGGAATCCGAGTACTTGCACCTGATGCAGCTGTGGTGTTGATGAGAATGCATTGAGAAGCAGCGAAGGCTTCGACGAAGGTTCCCTTGAAGTCCTCGATGGGGAGACGAGCGCGTTGAGAAACGAAGGGAATCAATTCCGTCTCTGGGGTAGGCATTGAGACGACTGACGAGGAACAACTGAAAGAGAACGAGATTCTGAGTGGGAAAGATGGGGAAAACCCCACCGCCTATATACCTCACTCTTTTTCGAAAAGATTCGATGGTCCGAATGAATTCGAAAACATGCGTTCCGGGCACGCAATTGTTCAGCTTACTTCGAATTATCGTTGTTATTCTCAGTCAGTTTTCGAAAATGCGACGATCTTTTGATTTTCCGCTAATGCTGATGACTCATCGCTACATTTCCCTTGTGAAGAGAAAGAGAAGTGTTTGCTCAATCCCCCACTTCTCTCTCTCTCTCTCTCTCTCTCTCTCTCTCTCTCTCTCTCTCTCTCTCTCTCTTTCTCTTCCATCCTTGTCACCATCACTTCTTCTCTTTATTCTCTATAATCCCTCATCTCTTTCTTCCACTTTCACGATTTTCGAACCTAGACGTAGAAATTGCATTGTTTCACAATATTCGAGATTGTTGAAGTCGCCGAATCTTTTCGGATACTGTTTCGTAGCAATTGCGATTAAACCCAAAGATTTATTAAGTAAGTAAACAATAAATAGTGTTAGTATGACACGTTCGCGTGTGATCATTAATTGAATTTGTCGTTCAAAGACTGACAATGTTCTTGGGAATGAGGACATCGGCCATGGCAAGCATGGTTGAGAGAGTAGAGGGAGTCTGAAAGAATTGATCTAATCTCGAAGTTAGATTGCATCGCGTTACCTCGACGATATACTCGGAAACAGGGCCGAAGAAAGTTTTGTAGATCTTGTTCACAGTCTGCAATTGACGCAATTACATACCCTATTTTGGTTCGTATTCGATAAGGGAACGTGTATGAATAATAGCATATTCGTACATCGAGGGCAGTTTGATGGACGATGTTCTCCTGCACAATAGCGTGGCACGATGCGTGGATCCCGTTCACCTACAAATATCCATTCATTTATTTTTCAACTCATTTTTGAAGCTGTAGTCAGCTACTGAAACGTACTACAATTCTTCCGGACGAAGTCATGGGTGCGTAGATTCCCTTCTGCGTGATCTTTCTCGTGCGAACGACGCGAACCTGGAATTCGGGTGGTTAAGACAAATACGGGACTTTATTACGGTACCTCGTGCATATACGTGTTCTTGTCGACAGAGTACAGACAGTCTCCGGCGTGTACACTATCGGCAGTGACGGCAGTCTGAGTGATGAACAGAGGATCCACCGAATTGTCGTCCACTCGAGAGCAATCGCCCTGAATAATCACAAATATCACAACTTGAAATCAAAATGTACTTTTCAAATAGAGTAAGTTTTGAGGGAAATAGCAGTACCTTGAAGATGTAGTGCTTGTCAGTGAGCTTGATCGTCTTTCCATCGGAAGTCTCGAACACGTTGAACTCGGCCTCCTGTAATTATTCAAAGTGATGATTCATCATTACCAAAAATGATCAATGTGATCGATTACCAGTTCGGGAACACGATGCAGCCAGAACTCAACGGGAACGTACTCGAGTTCTTCTCCACTCGCAGCGAGAATCCAGTCCTAGAAAATGAGCTACGGTGGATGAAACGATTCAGTATTATCGTGTCTCACTCTCTTTTCCAGTTCGTCCATTCTCTTGGTTGATCCATCGATCAGCTCGACCGTCATGTCATCAGTGAAACACCACTGTCCGTTTCCTCCTCCTCCGCCTCCTCCGTATGCGACAGGCGGATACTCAAATGAATAGAGAATCATTGTTTGATCGTGCAAAGAGAAGCTGTAACTCACGTAAGGGGCAGCCTGTGGCTGTGGAATGAATTGGGGCTGTTGGAAGGCGACGGGAGGCTGAGGAGGAGGAGGAGGCTGGAACTGAAATGAAATTCCTCAAGTGCTGAAACCGCGAAAATAGAGAATGGTCTGTAAAGTATCGTAGAATTATTCTACCTGAGTGCCGGGCGGTAGCTGGAAAGCCTCCTCTTGCACGACCTTCAATCATTGAATATTTAGCATATTAAGAGTCATAGTCATACCTCCTCAAGCAATTGCGTATCTGTGGGCTGAACGGGGGCGACGGGACCCTGAGGGCCTTGAGGACCGGCGGGAGGAAGGGGAAGAGGCTCTTCCACGGGCACATTGGGCGCCTGAAAAGACTTGCTGTTATCTGTACTAGTACGAGAGAAGTATGTCTTAGTCATACCTGGAATGCCTGAGCACCGCCCGTCGTCTTCTTAGAGGCTGAAAGGAACGAGTTTCATTAGAGTGAAATGTGCGTCATCCTTCTCATATCTTCTCATCTCATTTATAGGGGAAAAGAATCATTGTTATGGGGGAGGATAACCCGCTTTTTCAACCCATGCGCGTGATAGGATCAAATTCATTGCGGTTCTATCCAATTTGCCCTGCAGCACACACTATTTCAGTCAAGGAAGTATCGCTGCTAAATAGGAGTTTGATGTGTGATCCCAACGTCAACAAAAACTCGCCATCGGCATATTCAGCGCATGGCATGCGACGAACTTCCACATCGTATTGAACACTGTAAATTAGGGATTACGGAAGTATCGTTGGGTCGAACTAACGTTCCGTCGGCTCGCACAATCTTTGCCACGTCGGAGATGTAATCGAAACCCACTTGGAGGTCACCGTTGAACACCTGCAATCAATGGATAAGTACAGTACCCTCAATGGATAATATCGTACCTCTCCTCCTCTTACGATCTGTCCATCTTCAATCGACGCAATTCCACGTTCCTCCGACTGCACTAGGAGATCGTACGCACAACACTGCAGCATCGTCCTGAGATGAGAATATTATTGCAGAATGATACGTACGGTAGATCATCGGATAATGTAGTCTTTGTGTACAGTAGTTTGCAACAAAAAAATAGTACTGTTTCCTCACGGGAAAGCGGTGAGGTTGAGGAGGGGAGCGATTCCTCCGACCCATTGATTGACACCTGGACATCCGACGGACGATGCAGTAGGTTCGCACATCTTAAATTATCTTTGATCTACCACCATATATTTTTGTCAAAGATGATATGGGCAGCAACGGCAGCTATGCGGAATGATCCGAGATTGGTTCCATTCTCTATCACTCTCTATAATGCGGTTCCACTGTTGGAAGGGCTCTTCATTGCCCACTGCACTTTCTCCATCAATTCGATTTGCTCGGAATTGCGCAAGAGGAAAGGGTGAAACTCATGGAATTCTCTAGAGGATAAGAAAAGCGAGGGTCTCGTAGCGTTTTTGGATCGTTGTCAAGAGGTGGGAATCAGTGGATACAGTACTCACGGCAGTCTGGGGACGGTAGAATCGTCCGTCGTCGGCTCCGAAAGGAGGAATCGTCTCCACACCGGCACGCACGAAACCGTCAGCATGACTGCAAATTAGCAAGCGGTTGATCCGCTTCAAATCAAACCCTCTAATTGAACGCTTTCGATCACAGAGTGCACACACTCATTAATCCGATAGAATGCGCCTGTATTCGATGAGGGATGGCCGGTGGGAGCGAATCCGAAACAAGAAGGACGAGCGCATCCGAGCACTGGCTGACCACCGGGAAGAACCTGAAGGAAAGGAGTTGATCTTTGATCTTTGATATCATGAATTGGTACCTCCAGTGAGAATGGAATGGCAGAGTCCCCACAGAACGAGGCTGCAGTCAGCGATATCAACAATGAAGAGGTTAGGAGTCGAAACATCCTAGAAAGGGCAAGGTCAGAGATCATACGAGGGGCATTTAAAGGAAGGTGAGAAGATAAGGAGCGAAGATGGCAGCGATATCCCGAAATGAGCTGTGGAGGAGATTTCGGGTTGAAAGAGAAAGTGAAGGAGGGGTAACGATAGGGAAGAGAAGATGGAAGCGGTTACAAAAAGTGAGATCAACTAATCCAGTCCATCACGTTCATTTAAAATACAACGAGTAAATAGGAGTTCCATCAAAGGTAAGTTGTAATTATAATGTGGTAGACGATAATTTCAACAACTTCCACCCCACCTTATGACCTTCCGAAGCTTCGTTCTACTATAAGATCCCTAATCAAACACATACCTACTGTATCCCTATGGCAATATTACTCTACTGTAAAAAAAGCTAGCGGACTACGACTATCGTAGTCGGTTTCAGTTGTTACTATAACACTATGACTGTACCCGCAACATAATCCGACTGGCCCACCAAGTGAAATAGATACTGAAAGATTCCCTTACGCCCATATATTTCTAAAGTGGTTCTCCTACAAAGACTAAATAGGCTAACGAATGACATTGCACAGCGAGGAGGCGGAAGCTCAAGAGATCACCAATCTCTTGAGCAGAGCACAGAATGGCATGGTAGGAGTTGCCGTTGAGAGGCGGTTCTCCGCTTCTTCTCTTAAATCCTTGTTTCACCCCTTCTCTTCCTTTATCGTTAAAAAGTTTGAGTGCGGGTGAGAGAAAAGAGAGCAGGCAGAGAAAGTGAGGAAGGTGAAGATGGGACAGAGATAAGGGCATCGTTCCTTCCGTCAGAAAAAAGAAGCCGGGGAAAACCGAACATCCGTCTAGACTTTTATTCTAATATGGATCTGATATAGAATCGATGAATTCCAACTTGAAGACTGCGTGGGAAATTACATCTCTTTTCTGATAAGGATAATAACGCGCCTCCGACCTTATTTCATTATGTTTAGGTTTTCAATGTTTTTAGGTGTCTAACTTTAGCTCCAGTGTTGTTTAGAAGGCCTTAGCTATAGTTTTTTTAGGGCTTATTCGACTGTATAGTTAAAGAAGGCGTCCCACGAATCGCGCGGGCGATTATGCAAAGTGAGGAGTGAGAGGGCGCGCTCTCCTCATTTCGCACGCTCTCTCGCTCGTTGCCTGCGCGCGCAGGGTCACTTGGAACGCAGCCAAATGCTCATATCTCAGTTCAAACGAAAATTTAAAACATGGGAGTTTCGAAAGTGTTATCGGATAGCCACGACCCACCATCTCACATCAAGAACTCAGTTAGTCAGAGATTCGTGGGACACCTTCTTTAAGGTCTGAAATATCGCGAGGCTCACTTTTCATGGAAATATCCTTTAGCGTTAGATCGTTTCATTGCCGTTTCGTTTCCGTTTTGCGAATATCATATCTGGATTACCTAATATTAAATTCTCTCAGATGGAACGATCGCATTCAGAATAACGACAAATATCATTGCTGCAACAAATATAAAACGTCTTTCGATGATTATGGTTTGACACCACAACCATTTCTCTTATGATTTCTTCCAGCAATAATTTGACTGTCTGTCCGACTATAGCAGCAACGCTGCGGACGCATTTTTTCGTCACGATTACAATCTGCTCCGATATTTGCTGAAGATAGTGCCCCCTTCCAAAAAACTGATTTCTCATTTTTCAACCGGCCTGTTATTATAGCGCAATAATGAGGAAGTGGTTGGAGATTATTTTGATCCATAGCTCAGAGAAAGGGAGTTGAAACCATCGTTATCCTATCTCACCACCATCTCTCTCATTCGAAACACAACGAAACGGAAAGTGATGAGGGAATAAGAATTGTAGGCAGATCTTGTTGGCACAACTAGCAAATTCCTTGTTGACCAGCTGATTTAACGACGCTGCGTTTGATCACAATAAATGGGAAAGCAAATGTCTATTAAGTTTACTTTTTTGCTTTATTCACACAACTCGAATTGGTGAAAAGGCGAGATGAACATACATCTCAAAAGATGATTGCTTTCACGAGCATCACGGTGATTGTAATGACGACGATGAGAGAAACAACAAGATGAATGAGGAATACGAGAAGACGAGCTGATGAGTGCTGAAATAAACTTACTTTTCTTCGCATATTTTTGATATCGCAATTATAATATATTTGAATACTAAAAAATGAAAGTAAAAAGGCCTTTGACGTAAGAACACAGCAAATCCAACCGTTGGTTCGGCATCGTGCGCCTCAGTGGAAGGACCGTTGGCAATGGAAATGGACATGTCAGATACGCCTATAATCATGTCATAGAGAAATTGGAGATGGGAAGTTCGCATACCAATCTTCGTCACACGACGATGTGTGTGAGAAGTGGAGATAATCTGAAGAATACGATCGATAATAGTGGGACGAGTGACCTACAGTGAATACGGAACTCACCTCGAGAGCGACGTTTGTAATGCAGAAAGTGAAAATGTAAAATCCCATGAAGAAGTTAGGAATGTGTCCGTACGTTCGATTCAGACCTGGAATATCTTCTTTCCTTTCTTTTCGTCTTCTATTT
The DNA here is from genome assembly GCA_911812115.1 of Pristionchus exspectatus. Lineage (NCBI taxonomy): Eukaryota > Metazoa > Nematoda > Chromadorea > Rhabditida > Neodiplogasteridae > Pristionchus > Pristionchus exspectatus. The sequence continues at coordinate 14,832,329 of OU461582.1, forward strand.
CTCTAACCGGTTTTTCCGAGTGGAAGGGCCATAACAAAAGTCGCACTCGCAAGACTCCACGCAGTCATTCCCAGTAGCCAATGCGCCCAATTGAAGAGGGGACGGTCCTGAACAGGATAAGCAGTCTCAAGTATCATTAGGGATGATACGCGTGATAAGGGAAATCCAGCTCAAACTTTCACTTCAACACGCCATCACATCAAGGTACTTCTTCTCCCTTTCCTTCTCTTTATTTCACTATACATTTCTGCGGCGGCGACGCTATCCCATTTATTATTTTACCACTTTTATTTTGTTATATCACAATTATACTATCAAGGAATCAATTCCTGTGGAGCTCACATTCGAATCAGGCGAAGGCCGAATAATTGCGATGAATGGCTGTAACACTGCAATCGTAGTAGCGAAGACCCCCGTGACCGCATGCATTTTTCTTGCGAAATCCTGTAATTTTCAATTGCCTAGTATTGATTATTAGAACATTAATCGACTATCCAAACGTACATCATTCGAGCACTCGTAACTGCATTCGAAAAAGACCCATCCCGCCTGCCAGAATATGCCGATTACCGCTACAACCTAAATTATTTGGAAACGCGATAGCGCATAGCAATGTCAAACGGACCTCGATTATTACGGCTGTTACCATCATATCGCGGTGGAACTGAAATACTTATTTGCATTAAGGTTATTTGAAGTGATTCTAACCTGGAACCACACCGCAGTTCCCAGCAATTTCTTGTGTGGAAAGAGCGGTTTGAAGTAGCGAGCAATGATAATCGCATTTGATCCTAACACCCACCAAGCGAGAAGCATAGCCGCACCTAAAAAACTGATTGTGTTGAAAATTAAGTAAAAGTATATAGACCGTGGAGGACCGCTACGCGATATCGCCAGTATCTCGACATTCTCGTCTGGAACATTCGAGTTATGAGAAGGGGCTCGGAACGATCGACACGTAGTTGCGCACAGTTATTCAGGCAAAAGGATACCTGAAATGATGTCAAACTTTCAAAAGCCGAAATCGGCCCACTAACTGTTTGATCGGTGATCCATGGGAAGGCAGTTCCATCGATTATTGAGTGCATGAACTTATCGAGTGCTAAATTTGTTCAGTTCAAGATAGAATCGCTGTAATTTATCTTACTAAACGGATCAGCATTCCCTCTTGCAAAGAGCAGATAGAAAGGTTGAATGGATAGGTCATGCACCTGATGAGTGTAGTTATTACTTCAATTTATAATACCACTTTTTTAGTTGATTATTTATACCTTGAACTGTTCCATCGCGCCCAGTTTGTCTCTTCCAGTGAATGATAGTAGGGCAGAGCAGGTAAGCGTGCCATCCTACAATTTATGTACTTTTTCATCTTGGGTATTTCTGTATTTTCTTCGTACCTGGAATGTAATGTTCTGCTCACTGAGAAGTGACGCAGAAGCCTGTATTGTGTTAGATTAACGGATTGAAATGGAGTGTTTTCACCTGGTGTAGTACTGAATTGTGTGTCATGTCATTGAAAGACAATCGCACTCGAGATTCTCCATCTGATCGGTGTACACATTCAAGTACCGTATCGTCGTCCTGAACATTTCTGTTGATTATGCTGTGTTTGGAGTTGAAACTGAAATTATACCCACCATTTTCTGGTTCAAACTTAGTCCGACTCCGATCCAAACGGGCATATTCGGTGTGAGATCAGAAACAAAAGAGTGAAGCTAAATTAAATGATGAAAAGAAAGAGAAAGTCAATTCCCCCTCTTTCCTAACTAATAATGTGCATGCAAGTCGCCTTACCGTGAACTTGACTCCTGTTTTTTTCAGCTCCCATTCAACGCCAGATACACACGATTTAGTGTGCATGCAATCAGGAGGGTGAAACCTGCATAATTATTAAATTATTATTTTCACTTTAGCTTCCACTCACCAGCAACTCTTGCTGAGCTGGCATTGCTTGAAATCAAATTGTGATGCTGCGCCGGTGACGAAAAAGAAGAATATCTGAAAATCGAATGATCTTAATGTTGTGCGAAAGCTGCATACTGCAGTCTGAAAGTAGTGGAGATAAAGTCCGATCATCACGAACCATCTCTCTGAAATAAAAACTTGCGGTAAGCCCAATCATATGAAAAAATGGTGGACTAGAGTGACCAAAGGAGGGGTAAATGTTTGCGCCATACTCTTCACCTTTTTCTATTATGGAGCAAAAACAGTTATTGTGCCCGTATCGTGCATTTATTTCTCTAGTTTGAGCATTCTAGTGTGGAGCACTGTGGGATATTCGTACTGATAGTCTAATCGAGCGGAGATTAGATGAGAGAGCGAGGACTACTCTGAGAAATGAGTGCATTTTTGAAAACAATCGTCATTATTTATAGGCTTACAATTCGAGGAATATGTAATGAAGAAGTTCGAGCATTTATTTTCATCGTAGTACCCCAAGTGAACCCAATTGGACCTGGATAAAAATGATTTGAAGAAAACTTTCATAGAATGATATGTTTACGATGGATCTTTACTTTCATTGTAATGGCAACTGATACGATACGACACAAGAAAATATAGTATTAAGAGAGCATCCACGAGAGAACGTACCTACCCCACGGATGGCTTTTTCACAACCCACCCCAATTTTTTTTTGGTAATGTTCTCATACCAAATGCTGATATTTGGCCCAATATGGAGGGTTCTAGTGCACTCCCCGGAATACGCCAGGCACTAGCCAAAAAAATGCGAATTTTTCAACGTTGAAAAATATATTTTTTGAAAAGCTTGTCAGACGTATTTTTGGGTGTAGATTCCGAAAAAAACATTTTCGAAAAAATTGGACAACGTTGAAAAAGTGAAAACGACGATTTTCGTCGATTTTTACTTGCCGTGAAAAATTTTTCTTCACGTTTGCCTTTTTTTCGTCCATTTTTGGAATCTACGTGAAAAACTGATCCTACGGTGATTTTTTGACATACCAGTCATCCGAGCGCCGGATTTTATAAGACTTCGGCCGAAGCGGACACGCCTATTTTCACGAAATGGCCCGCATCTAGAGGCCTCAGAATTTTTTCCATCAGTTCCTTATGCCTTTAATGATGTTTTTCCGTCATTATGAACCTATTTACGATATTTCATCCACTTTTTGGCCTTATTTGTGGACATGATTTACCTCGACTTTTTTCACATAAGGGTCCCCCCTTATGTGAAAAACCTGGTTTGGGCTCATGTCGAAATAGGACCTCCGACCCATGATAAAGTACTTTAATGTGACTAAAAATCAGTTTTATGTTAGTTTAAGTGCATTAGTACAGGTTATTTTGATCAATTCCAACATGGCCAAAACCTGGTTTTTCACATAAGGGGGGACCCTTATGTGAAAAAAGTCGAGGTGAGTCATGTCCACAAATAAGGCCAAAAAGTGGATGAAATAGGTTCATAATGACGGAAAAACATCATTAAGGGCATAAGGAACTGATGGAAAAAAATTCTGAGGCCTCTAGATGCGGGCCATTTCGTGAAAATAGGCGTGTCCGCTTCGGCCGAAGTCTTATAAAATCCGGCGCTCGGATGACTGGTATGTCAAAAAATCACCATAGGATCAGTTTTTCACGTAGATTCCAAAAATGGACGAAAAAAAGGCAAACGTGAAGAAAAAATTTTCACGGCAAGTAAAAATCGACGAAAATCGTAGTTTTCACCTTTTCAACGTTGTCCAATTTTCTCGAAAATGTTTTTTTCGGAATATACTCCCAAAAATACGTCTGACAAGCTTTTCAAAAAATATATTTTTCAACGTTGAAAAATTCGCATTTTTTTGGCTAGGGCCTGGCGTTTTCCGGGGAGTGCACTAGAACCCTCCATATTGGGCCAAATATCAGCATTCGGTATGAGGACATCACCCGTGAAATATTGGGATGGGTTGCATAAAAGCCATCCGTGCCCCCCTCTCAAAAGGTACGTTCTCTGGTGGATGGTCTCTTAATACGTTAAAATCAAAAAATAATATTAAAAAATCTGTCTTTTCTCAGTCGTTGTCTTCGAACACACCATAAACGTCGTCGAAATCGACGACGAAGCATGATGACTGGTTGTGACTGCGTTTCTCACTCAAGCTCACACATTGTGGAAGGAAAAATCAGAGCGTCGAGTACAACAGTATAATTTTTTTTTTCAGATTCTTTCTGGACCTTTTAGACAGATCTGACAAAGTGATACAAACTATTTCCGATAAAATAGACATATTTTTCAGACCTGAAATGATAGTTTTCCGGCAACTTCTCTTAGCAGCATACTCGGTTCATGTAATCTGCATCGCAAATATCTGGGTATAAACCAGTGAATTCTAATTTTCAAAAGTGAACCAATGGAAAGAGTTCAAGAAATAAAACACAATTCTGCAATTATTTTTAATTCACAGACGCAACGACTTTTACCGTGCCAAAGCTGACTTTTTTCGTTGTTGATCGAATAATATTCAAAATGAGAAAATATCTTATTGCATTATAATTGAATTAAGTAATCGTATTCACAGTAATGGTTTTCACAGTGATGGTGAGAGGAGGTCTACGTAATGGTGTTCGGTAGACAACCCTTCTTTGGTGGGGGCGGGGCTTGATCCGTCTCTGATGTATTGACGCTCGTTTATCGCGACGAGCGAAGTGTTTTGAGCTCATGTCGGAAACTGAAAATTACGGAAGTCTCGGGAGCAATCATTTTAATCACCTGACTGAATGCTTGTCAAATCAAGATCCAGATGATCCTCGTGATCAAAGATTACTGAACAACAATTTACGGGTAACATAGATTTTGCTTACCGGGACGGGTCGTGACTTGTACAACAAAAACGATAAGAAGAATGATTCCAAAATTCATGATGAGAGCGTAAATGACAAACGAGTCAGTCGATTCTTATACTCATCGAAATAGTTCATACTTCGCCATCGCGATATGTACTGTAACCTGTAAACTTTGAATGCTGGTCGCAAAGTACACTTTGCACGCAATTGACAACACGAGTTCCATACGAACAAGGAACACTACCACTAAGAGAGCACAATAATTCGCTTTCACTTTTAAAATTTTTGCGGCTTTTCCATGAAAAGAAGTTGAAATCTTCCATTTCGGTAAGTAGAGTATACTGCGGGAGTGCAAAATTTAAAAAAAAATTGATTTCAAACTGGGCATAGCTATATTACATCGCATAATTTTCGATTTACGTGAATGAATCCTTGTTCGATTTTGTTATCTTCGTTTATACCAAGTTACCGCGAACCATAGGCCGAAAATTCAGTAGCGCAACATGTAATTTCACACACCAGGTAATCTCGCGAGAACTTATGACTACAGAAGGTGAAAGTTGGAAGTTAAAACATATTTGATGGCTAACTTTACGAATGTCTCCGACCTTCGATTCGGTTTCGATCTTGACAAGAGTTATTTTCTCGATATTGGAACTCGGTAAGCGGATATGGGCCGTTTCAAAGAAATCTGTTTAGAGCTCAATTAATTATGTCGTTGGTGAACACTTTTATCTTCCAACCGTTTCCCCTTTTTATTCTGCTCAGAAAAAGTCGAACAATGAGTACAATCATTCGACGAGGATACATCGCCATGCATGTATGCGGATAAAAAAGATATCGCTGAATCTATTGACATATTTTTTAGACAGCATACATTACGTATGACATCATCTTTTTCTTTCTTGCCCGTATTTACGTTCTCATGCCTTGGTCGGGTCTTTACTGCGAGGGGCCACTCTGTACGATAGGACTGCCGAGATGCGTAGTAATTGTAAACAATTGATTCATTGTTTTGCCAATATAACAGCGACAGAGTCTTAAAGGGTCTAATTGCATTTTCTATCGTTCTCATCCAGCCCCCATTCGCATTTCTTATTATTCGTATGCACCAAATGCTGGTTCCTGCTGACTCTTGGCTCAAACTCTCCAAAAGGTAAATACAAGCCCCTCTCGTATTTTTTAATTATTCTCTTTCAGAGTGCAAGTTTCCATGGCCAGTATTCAACTCATTTTGCTGTCCTTAAACGTTGTCGGATTCGTAGTTTTCGGCCAAGAACCCGACAACATTGATCGCATTATCCTGGTACAACAGACGAAACGTATAGTTTAACAAATAGTTTCGTAGGAGCCTGAAATTTCTTTCTATGCTAAACGTGGCAAGGTACTGGTCTTTGGCAGTCCCGGTTATCCGCAATATATGAAAGCCGGTGAGTACACCTCTTTTTATTTTTCTCTCATAAAATATGCGTTTTCAGAACTAGTATTCTTCTACATAACGCTACTCATAAACTTTTCTGTTTTGTGCATTTTCATTTTCCATTCAATGGCCAATTTGCGACAGACGAGTATTGTGAGGCAAAGCATTTTATAATTGAAAACGTGAAAATGCCAAATCGACTTTTTGGAATGCCAAATCGACTCAAACGCAACGGCTAACACAAACTATGTTCGAAGTCTTCTTTCTACAGGTTTGAAAGTATAGAATACTAAAGTATCTTTCTTTCTTATATCGAATATCAGTGAAATTCAGTATACTATTCACTTAAATAGCAATAACCAATAAATTCAGCTAACGGGCGTTACCATCAGTCATGTCATTCCTCTGACGACTCTTATGATCGCTCTATGGGTGGATATTACTTGTTTCGGCAATGTTGTTTTAGCGGCATGTAAATTGGTGCTTCTAGTTCCGTGAATCGCGGTTTCTAAATTGATAAGTCGAACTTTCAGTTATTTTTCACGTTGAATAGCACGCAGTTTTGCCTTATTTTCCTGCTGAAGAATCCTACACATCGTCAGGTTGAAATACGATCTTATTTCTATATTGGACACAATTTTCAGCTGCTCCTCTCATATTCTTGGTCGATTCGTCGTATGATTACGAACTCTAAAGTTGAACCAGGCGATATAACGCCAATTGGACAGCCTCGCCAATCAGATTTCTCCATGACTGTTTTATAAATAATGATAAATAGTGCGATTGGTTGTTGTTGGCATGTTTTGTAAAGAGCAGTCATTGTCATGTGTATTTACGCGAGTGCACACAGATGAAACAAATCGACCACATCATGCCAATCAAACAAGCGTGTCTGACCAATACTCTACTAATACTGGGAATATCATTAATTGGACAAAAAAAGCAGACATCCAGTCATATCAATAACAAAATCGAATGATTATTTCATCACAAGCTAGCACGGAAAAGCGTAGTCATCGAACACAAATAACCATAACTCGCTCGGCAGCTGCACAAACAGTTCCTTAGGCTGTGACAGACTCCACACGCCACTACTTTGTGCATAAAAGCATGCGTGTTCTGATTCCCACATCTCTCCTGATATTCCACTCCACGATGAGATTATCTTTTCTTCTCGCGGGAGTATTTTCCTGTGTCTTGTAAGTCCGCAATTGACATTGTGTTATGAATTGGAGTATGAAAACACTCAGATCAGAGACTCCAACAGAACTGCTGACTGTGGCCATTCAAGAGGCCATCGTCAACGTTGATAAGATTAGCATCAACGCCAAGGAAAATATTGGTTAGACATCGGATCATCAATGCTCTTGAAATTAAATTCTTGTGCTTCAGGTGCTGATAGGCATCCAACATTCCAGCAGGGTCCGAGTGAAGAAGCGGTGGAATTGCAGCAGACAGGAGATATCCTTCAAGTCAATATCCGTGAGAGAAGGAGTCTTTAGTTTTGCACCTCTTTCAGGAAACGACTCGCATTCTCATCGAAAAGCACGGCGCTGATATTCTCACAAAACTGCAAGATGTGAGTGATCTGGGAATCAGACAAATGTAGAATCTGCACTGCAGGTCGACGCACTTTCCGTTTTGGACTCCCAGTTGGAATCGAAAGAAGGAGCGAAAAGAAAGAAGAGACAGTCCGATCCGGTGCGTATGCTATATTTCCCTCCATCAACTGCCCTGATTAGGGAACAATCTCCACCTCGGATCCTCTTGATCTTTCTTGCATCGATCGTCCTCCGAATTGTGATAGAAGGTACAATTCTCAAACTACCGTTACATGGTGGAATTATGAGTGAATGACACTTGTAGGTTCCCGTATCGGTCGATCTCCGGATGGTGTAACCACGACGATACTCTCAATAGAGGATGGGGATCGACAATGGCACCGATCAGAAGATTCATGGGAGTTGCCAAGTATGATGATGGTCAGTGTATCTTTACACTTATTTATTAAAATAAACTCGTTTGCTCAGGTTTCAACTCTGTTCGACGAAGGTCGGCGAATGGAGGAACACTGCCGTCCACTCGAGACATTTCGAATAAAATATTTGCCGAGGTACTGCCGGCGTACCGAACTACAGGTCAACATTTATGCAGTTTGCACATTGTTTTATTCCAGGCGTCGATTCCCTCGTTTGATACGAGATACAATCATTTCCTGCAGCAGTTTGGCCAGTGGATCGCGCACGATATCGTTTTTACTCCTAATGCGGTTGGTAAGTGGGAAACCAAACTTTACTTTAACTGCAAACTGTAAATACCGAGGCACGTGACATTCCAGGCCCGAACGGAGCCGGTCTCGACTGTTCACTGTGTGAGTCTGCAAATATCACCTCCAACTGTGCACCCATCGAGGTCTGTTGATAACTTTTAAAAAACAAAGTCAATAAATATCATTGTAGGTTCCAGCAAACGACGCGTTCTTCCCCACTAGAGCCCCAAATGGAAAACAGGGTTGCATTCGTATGACGAGAGCGATCAATGGACAGACGTCGTTGGGACCAAGGGAGCAGATCAATCAGGTTTCCGGGACTATATACCGCAATCTATTTTTTCTACAGAACTCTCACTTTCTCGATCTCTCTCTGGTGTACGGATCGACTGATTGTGTGGCAAAGGAGCTCAGAACCAACACGGTTCATCTTTTTTGTTTCAAACACATAGAGATACGTTTGCAGGATGGCCAGATGATCATGTTCACAGCCGACGGATTCAACCTTCCCCCACGGGCCACAAATGTGCGAATATTTTAGTCTACCTCCTCAAAGTTTATTCATGGGTCTCTTTTTGTAGGACTCAAACTGTCAATCTCAACAGACAACTCCGCAATTCTTGTGTTTCACTGCTGGAGATATCCGAAACTCTCTCCATCCTGGTGAGTCTTAATTATGAAATCGGTCACAGAACAGAAACAGTTAATTTTTGCTATCACAGGTCTTATTCCGCTTCACACAATCTACCTCCGCCAGCACAATAGATGGGCGGAACAGATTAGACAGCTGAGACCGGAGTGGAGCGACAACCTTGTCTATCAAGTCACAACAAATATTTTTAAATGTGCGATTGAAAACGATGATTTCAGGAAACGCGCAGACTTTTGATCGCACTCTATCAACATCACGTCTACTCTGAGTATCTGCCAAAGGTCGTCGGACAGAGAAAAATGCGCGAATTTAATCTCACTCCGCGAGGGCTCAGAAGTCAGCTATCTTTGGCTCCATCCGACTACAAAAATTGAAATTGTAAAGAAATTATTTCGAGATCTTTACGACTCTTCTGTGAATCCTTCGGTCGCGGTCGAATTCTGCTCTGCGGCCTTCCGATTTGGCCACTCACAAGCGAGAAGGGACATTCCACGCACCACTAACAATAATGTGTACGTTACGTCGTTTCAAGAGGGAGCATACTACTGAAATGGAAGAGACGTCATCGTATTTCAGTTCCATCGGTACGTCCGTCGATCTGGGTGAGCACATCTTCTACTCGGATCCATTGTACGATCGGACGGCCACCGTCTCGACAATGACGATGGGTGAGTCGCACAATTATAGTACTTTAGGGGAATGAGATGGCATTATGCGACATGATAACACTAAACAAAATATGATTCGAAATGTTAAAACGCGTTCTCTGTAAGAACGCAGCTGGGAGTGTACAAAAATATCAAAATCATCGCCCGGGACTCAAACTTCACCAACATGATCCCTAGGGACGTTGTTCACGATTTTTGAACTTTGATCCTGAAAATTGTGATCTTTGATCTTTGATCTTTTGAAAAATAAATTTCGGATATCCCTATCATGTGATAGCTCATTCGAAAGAGCATAAAAAGTTATGTAAAAATTTCGATTTTCAAGCATTTTCATCAATATTGGTTCCAGTTATGACTAAAAGTATGACGATTTTTGCCAATTTTGACGAAAATCTATATGGCTACCCACTATGATATGATTTCCGGGACACCAATTCGAGATATTTTACGTATTTTATGATAAGAAAAAATGTAGATAACTTTGTGGGGCATATTTTCGGTGACATTGTGGCGAAATCTTCTCCCAACCGTGGTTAGCCACGTCATTTTTCCCAAAATGGTCTATACGAAGAAGGCTCAGAATGTTTGGCCAGAACTTGTTTATGCCTCTAATGATGTTTTTCCGTCATTATGAACCTGTTTAAGATTTTTCGTCAACATTTTGGCCATATTCGTTGTCATGACCCACCTCGACTTTTTTCACATAGGGGTCCCCCCCCCTTATGTGAAAAATCATGTTGGGGTCATGTTGGATTTGAACCTCCGACCCAACTAAAAGTATGTTAGGGTGCTTAAAAATTAGTTTTATGTTATTTTTAGTGCAATCGAACATGTTATTGTGGCCAATTCCAACATGACCCCAACATAATTTTTCACATAAGGGGGGACCCTTATGTGAAAAAAATCAAGGTGGGTCATGACAACGAATATGGCCAAAATGTTGACGAAAAATCTTGAACAGGTTCATAATAACGGAAAAACATCATTTCAGGCATGAACAAGTGTCAACCTAACATTCTGAGCCATCTCGGTATGGACCATTTTGTGAAAATATGCGTGGTCGGCCGTGGTTGGGTGAAAATTTCGCCACAATGTCACCGAAAATATGCCCCACAAAGTTATCTACATTTTTTCTTATCATAAAATACGTAAAATATCTCGAATTGGTGTCCCGGAAATCAAATCATAGTGGGTAGCCATATAGTTTTTCGTCAAAATTGGCAAAAATCGTCATTCTTTTAGTCATAACTGGAACCAATATTGATGAAAATGCTTGAAAATCGAAATTTTTACATAACTTTTTATGCTCTTTCGAATGAGCTATCACATGATAGGGATATCCGAAATTTATTTTTCGAAAGATCAAAGATCAAAGATCAAAATTTTTGGGATCAAAGTTCAAAAATCGCAAATACTGTCCCTAGGGGTCATGTTGGTGAAGTTCGAGCCCCGGGCGATGATTTTGATATTTTTGTACACTTTCCTATCCAAATCACTGCGTTCTTACGGAGAACGCGTTTTAAGGAATGGTTAACAGCCCTGGGATGGCTGCGGATCGTCAGTTCTCGTTTCCGATGAGACACGAGATGTTCGCGACAAGGGGCAAAAGGGTGAGTTGAACACTTTTCGAAAAAAATATTTCAAATTTTAATACTAATGTGTCTGAGGCTTCGGGAATCGACCTGCCAGCAGTGAACGTGATGCGAGGAAGGGAGAAGGGAATACAGCCGTACAATGAAATTCGGTATGACTGGGACTGTCGAGATCAACACGGTGAATAATTCTAGGGCTAGAATCCCGGGATTATCGCGAGTGAATTCTTTCGATGCGCTGAGAAGAGACATGGATCAGGCGAATATCGAATTGCTCAAGCAGACATATGAATCTGTGGACGATATTGATTTGTATGTGGGATTGCTTCTGGAGAGGCCGACCGATCCGACAGCATTGGTTAGTGTTCATTCAATTTTTGCGTACAGAAATGTCGAACGGAAATCGTGAAAAAAAGAAGAAAATGAAGTACAAATGACAGCTCGGCCCCACCGGTTCTCATCTAATCGCTGATCAATTCTCCGCGTTCAAAAGAGGCGATCGATTCTTCTATGAAAATACGGCCACACCGGGAGCGCTATCGCAAAGTGGGACATGCTCAAACAATAGAAAATGGATACAATAACTTGGTGTCTGTTCTAGCGGAATACAACGCCATCCGCAACTACTCACTGGCCCAACTCCTTTGTGAAAATACGCCTGGTATGGAACTCGTACAGAACGACATTTTCCAACATAAGTGAGTGTTCACATAAACGTGATAGATCTTTGAACTCAATTGCAGTGATCGGAAAGTACGATGCAGCAGCTTTCAACCTTTTCCCATGGCAAGAATTATATTCTGAGCAGATGAGTCAAACCAAGCCTTATCATCTGGATCACAATTTTCTCACTCACTCGCCAGTTTATGTTGGTGATAAACGTCTGCTGAATCGGATTTCGGGTACTTAGCAACGATCAGCACGGCGCCCGAGAGCAAAATGTTTAGTGTCTTGATCACATAGTAAAGTAAAACAGAAGATGATAATAGGTCCCCGAAATGAATTGGCCATTAATAATGTGATCTCTCGGCAGTGATCTCTCACAGGACGCAAGTGTCTTGATAAACGTAACCTGACATTTTTTTCCTTAGTTTTTAACACGAATATCGTTAAATTATAGCACAACGCATGTGCTAATGATAAATAGAAGCATTACCATGCAAAGAAAATTAAGATACTACAGAATATATACATTTTTTTAAATCATGTAGCGTCTAGCCCTTTGCATAAATGCGAACAAGATTGTAAAATTCAGCGTTTATTCAACCAAGGCAAATTCATCTTTCAAAGGCGTGAGAGGTCGAAATATGAGAATAATCATCATACGACCTTCATTAGGGCGATGTTTTCTTCACTGGAGTCGAGCATCTTCTTCAGTCCGCTAACCTAGACAATTATCTCATCATTTCGATTTAGCAAACAGGGTAGAACGAAGCTGATCAATCTACTCCGTTGTTTCCAACAAAGAAAAACGCACCTTACTGTCGATTCGATCAAACGAGTAATTGGCTCGGCTTCGGTGAATAAAGCACGAAATCATGACAAAAACGAAGAGAACGGGAACTGAAATATGGATTCTATTGAAATTTATTCATACCGATGAAATTGTAGGAACGCTCACTAAGAATGGCTGAGGTAATCCATCCCGCCTGTTCAAAGCCGATTGCGCGGAACTTGACGTAGAATATTAATCCAATCTCGACTAAGAACAGAATCAACCCAACACAAGTCGAAAAGAACCATGAGAGATCGATGTAGATTCTGAATAATAGTAAGTGGACAGGTGTTCTCGGCCGTTTAAGGGTTAGCGAAATAAGGGACTGAGTTAGTAAGCAAACAAAAGACCTGATAAAGGCTTTCTTCGTAATTTTTAACAAGACTTTGGTTTGCTTAGAAGGAACTAGGGCCCGGGACCATTTTACCCGTGCTATCTCTCCAAATTTCCCTGAATCGCTCCATTCACAGCAGAAAGTATGCAAATCACGCCAAAGATACTCCATGTAGACTCACTAAGCCCTACCTTAAGATTCCCTAAGTCTTAGAGTTCATAAAGTCCTTACTCCCCCTCAATCCTTGAGGAAGGATTCTCATCCTTCTTCAAGAATGGCCGCTCTCTCTCATCCTTCTTCAAGGATGACCGCGCTCTCCCATCCTTCTTCAAGGAATAATTGATCGATTTGCATCTCCCATTCTTCCTCTCCCCTTGAATCATTGAATTGTCAACCCTAGTAATGAGCAATACAATTGCAAGATCTTTTTTGAACTGGTTCCCACTTCAATCTGATATGGGGCGAGTCTTGCGTTGCTCCGGATGCTTCCATGTAGGGAAGAATGCACGTGGACATCATTAGAGCAAGAAGATGAACGGAGACGAGAAGAGCCGTCACTACCTACGAATTATGAGACACTTTTTTTAAAAATTCAATGAGATTCGAGAAAGATCGCACTTCTAGTCATATTTTTATTTAAAAATATTGGAATGCATTGACAAACCCCGAGCAAGATAAGCAGCCCGTGAGGAGTGTTCTCATCATATTGCAACTCCACCAGACACACCATGGCGAATCCTGTAGAGTACCGAAAGCCACTTTTTCTGATGGGAAAGAAGGTCGTGAACCCAATGACTAATCTACTCTCCGCTCTTCTCACCCGCAAGAAGCGCCGATGTGTTCGAGCTGGCCTTCAGCTGTGCTTTACTCAATACGTACGTGTATTTGTCCGCTATCGATAACTCCCCTCTTTGTCTGAATTTACTGATTATAAGGCGGTTATCGATTCACCGGGTATGACACTCGCAAAGCTGAATTTCTAATCAATCCATGAAAAATACAATTTATACATCGACCATCTATTTTGTCTTCATTTCAACTCACTCATTTGACATCTCTGCAAGCGTGAGTCAGCTGTCTAGAAAATGATGACGGAAAAGAGAGATCGATTTCAGAAGGAGATAAGAGCCGAGCGCCTCGCACTATTGACACTCGTGTATACCTGCAAAGTAAGGAGGACAAAAACGAGCAACATGTGAGGAACACTGGAAAATGTTACGAGTTCCGAACGATTTAATAATAATTAAAAAATGGAGAGAGAGACGGGCAAACAAAGAAAATATGAGCGGATTTAAAAGATAGGAATCGAGGAAGAGAGAAAGTGTGATCAGAAAAAATCGGGGCGAATAATCATCAATCGATCAAGGGAGAATCCACAACAAAGAAAAGAAATGAGAAGCGAGAGAATATTCATTGTGACACCTTTGCATCCCTTCTCTCCATGCATTCTGTCCCCATCAAATTTAGTGCCTGTCATTAACGGTTATGAGTGTGCCCAAATTGAGTGATGTAGCTGGGAGTGCGCGAGGATGTGGGTATATTAATAATATTTTTCTAATTTAGTTGGTTTCTTTGCTTGTTTTTTTGCAGTGGCGAAAGTATAATTGATAAGATCAAATGTGATAATTGAAAGCCTCGGGCCTTTATCGTCGCTGGTAAATGTTCTAGTATTAACGTAACAATACACGTCTCAATTGATACATACACGTAAAATGAACCGGGAATACTGAAACTAATCAGTATTCCTACACGAATCTGACCATGTCTGAGTCTTTGATCAGACACAAATTCTGGTCACTGACGTTGATGAGATGCCTCAAGCTACTCGCCTGCAATTATCCCAATCAAGTATGCTTACAATTAAAATTCATAAGGCGAAAAGGACGAGGATTCGAACCTTTCTATCCATTCTATAGATTGTATGCGATGCTCGATTTCGGTGAATGAAGCAAGAAACAGCAACCAGGATGAACAGCACAGGAACTGAAACGAATTAGCTAAATATTCGATAGTTACTGGCATTTCTCAGAAGAATCTAACATATCCGTCAAAAAATAAAAAATTAAAAATCGTGATCTGCACCTAGAATGGCGGTTGTGATCCATCCCGCTTGCTCGAAGCCAACGGCTCGGAATTTGATGTAGAAGATGAGTCCGATCTCGATGAGGAAAAGAATCAATCCAACGCAAGTTGAGAAGAACCACGATAGGTCGATGAGAAATCTGAATTTAAAATATTTTTCAGGAATTTATTCCACCTTGAGATTACCGTTCAAACCAAATGTTAACATAGAATAAACATCTTTGTAGTATCTCACTTCAATCTAATATGGGGCGAGTATTGGGTTGGGCCAGCGGCTTGCATGTACGGTTGAATGCACGTGGATATCATGAGAGCGAGGAGATGGACAGAGACGAGAAGTGCTGTGACCACCTGATAAGATAAACAATTACACCTTTGTCCTTCAAATCAATCATTATAAATGAATCTCACTCCCAACATGATGAGTAGCCAATGTGGAGTGTCAGCATCATAGTGTAGTTCAACCAGTGCAATCATAGCGAAACCTGGAAAATCGCATTTCTAGAATGTTCCCGAAAAAAATACTATGATATTTGTTGTGTTTCAAAGATATCCAATCGTATTCGAAGCACATCGCCTATCTTTTCGAAGTTTTCGATTCTCAATTGAATCAAATTCCCAGTTCAATAACCGCTTACCCGATAGGAGTGCAGACGTGTTGGAGGAAGCTTTGAGCTGCGCCTTCTTCAGATCGTATACATATTGTTCTGCCATCATGTATTTCTCTGAAAGTAGTTATTTCGCAATCGAAAAAAAGATGATAATAAATTCAAATTTTATTGATAACGACATTTGTTTGCATACGGATTACATGCTATTTAAAATACAACTCTAAAACTTACTTCGAAATAATAGTGTTCCACAATCAACTTGGAAGAGTAGTGATCATATGAATTTAAGAAGGCGACCACGTGCAACGCACGCTCTTCCCTTTGTGCGCTGCAAGAATTCAAGAAAGATTGAGATTGGACAGTGCAAGCGTAAGCATATTCGAACGATAAGACAAAGGGGCGTGGGAAGATGAAAAGGAAGCACTGAAAAGTGTACTAATTAGGACAACTTAGTGAATTGCACAGATAGAGGGAAAGTGAATGATAGTACGAATTGGAAATGGGTGAACAAATGATGACCATTAATCAAGGAGCGGTGAAAGTTTTCTATGTGGAGAAAATGCGAAGTTGAACATCGTAATATGGGACAAATAACTGAATGTGTAAGGATAGCGTTTGATAATGAATAGAGGAAAAGTCGTGGGCAATCACGTTTCTTCCTCCCTCGCGATCGCGTTCGCTGAAGATGTTGGTTACACTCGGGTCGCTGATTAGGCCCTTTCTCATTCACTGATCAAATGACTAAGAATTCGACAAATTCGACTATTTTTCGAGTATTAGTAGCATGCGGTTTAGCAAAGACCTACTGATGTAGAAGTTCTAAAACCGATGTACGCCGATTTGGCTCTTTAACTGATAGCGAGTACTAATTGGGTAGAAGAGCAAGTGATCAAGGACGAAATCGACAGTGCTGCATGATCCCTGAGAACCGAACATCTCGATCGAATGGGCCGATTTGTCCACCCTACAGATTAGATTTAAATCAGGTTTCAATCAATATCTGGCGAATAACTCTGATTTGCACTGTCCGGAATTGTTTCATTAGAACACAGTAATGTTTATTTCATTGTGTGAGAGGACGCTGTGAGATGACGGCCTTTTTTCCTACGTAACTGAATTATTTTTGTTCACAGGTCTGACGAAATCATCTCAAAAATACATAATTAAGTATCACATACATCACTCTGGGTTGCATTAGGCAGTGTTCTGATCATGATCAAAACAACTTACTTCTGTCATCTCCATTACAATCATAGCTGATAGTTCACTTTATTCCTGCATACAGACAAGTTGTGATAATGTGTTTCCTCAATAAAATACGGCCTGCTTTGTTTGAAGCGGTTATCGAGAATCGAGCAGCGTGAATGGTTCGTGCTCTCTATCTCAAACTTTCTGAGTTTTCACAAATTGCTCGGTGAAATGAAATGTGAACTGACATGTTGATAAGATCACGTTTATTGCACATAATTTAAATACTCAAACGCTACACAAGCCTCGTAGGCAAGCTCTGCTCACTGGAGGAAATAATATGTCTTAGGCTGCTGACCTGCGATTTTATTCATTAAAAATCAACAAAAAAAAGGATGCAAACCTTCCTATCCATTCTCTCGTTTGAGTGAGAAGCTCGATTTTTGTGAATCAAGCACGAGATAACAATGAAGACAATAAGTACCGGAACTGAGATACAAAAACATTTAGTTGATGCGTAATTTTCAAAACTATCAAAAATCGATACCTAGTATTGCAGTTGTTATCCAACTCGCTTTCTCAAAACCAATTGCTCGAAATTTGAAGTGAAAAATTATCCCAATCTCGATTAGAAACAGAATCAAACCAACACAAGTTGAGAATATCCATGATAGACCGACGTAAATTCTGATGATGAAATAGCAAAGTGATATTTGATCCATATTTCATTTATACATATGTCCTATCGATGGCTCACTTTAATTTGAAATGCGGGGAGTACTCTTCCGAGTCTTTTGATGCCTCCATATACGGTTGAATGCACGTGGATATCATTAGAGCGATGAGATGGACGGAGACAAGAAGTGCTGTGACCACCTTGAATCGAAGAACTTTTACTTTAAAGGGACCTGGTCATGCAAATGAAGTGAATTTCAGAAAAAAGAGCAGATTTTTCTAAGAAGAACTAAAAAAACCGCAGATTTTTACGATTTTTTTAAAGGAAGTTATGATTTTTCAAAGATTTTGTACCGGGCTGTGTACCGAGCGCTACGGTGTTTAGCGCCGCTAAACACCGAAGCGCCCGGTACAAAGCCAAAATTTGGAACTTTGAACTTTGAACTTTGAACTTTGGAACTTTTTATTATGGAATCCTTAGAACTGACGCCCAGTGTAATGAGTAACCAGCGAGGAGAATCCGTTTCGTATTTCACCTCAACGAGAGAAATAACGGCGAAACCTGAAAATCAATATGCCATTATATATAAAAATATATTTTCTTCTGTAGAATACTATTGTTTTTGCTGTATGTGTTGCTTCGCGAGAATATTTGATCGGATTTGGAAAATTGTAAATGAACAGACCCGCAAGTAGTGCGGAAGTGCTCGAGCTGGCTTTGAGCTGTGCTCGGCGCATATTAAATAAATACTGTTCGGCCATCACCGTTTGAGTCTAAAATTGCATCGTAATTGCACTGACAGGAGCAAAAATCAAAGGTGGCAATTTGACTGCTAGTACGAATAACCTTTTGCAATGCACGCGGTATCAATCGAGAGTTATTGAGTTTACCGTGCGATCAAGTAATCGATTTCAAGACAGCTGCAGTCCCAACTTTCCTCAATGTTTTACCACTTCAGTATATCTGAAAAAAGGTGACTGAACGAACAACGGAAACAATGGAACATTCGATAAAAAAAGGTGAGAAATCAGCAACGATTGCCAGGTGCTAGTGAGTTGAAGAGATATGAGGAGAAAGTGAACGATAGCGGGTGAAAAGGGAAACAACACGCTGACCGAAAGAGAGAAAGAAATGGAAGAGGAATGGATAGTGAGGGCTGCATCGTCACAGTGAAATGCAATATTGACTACTTTCACTGACTAAAATAAAAAAAAAATCCATTTCGAAACAAGAAAAAAAAGAAAAAAATAATGAAAAGAGCGAGTTTCATAGTAGTGAACAAGTATAATTGTTCCCTTGGAAGACGTCTTGAATATGTGCAACATCAAATTAAGACTCGATAAATATTCCAGAAGAGAGATGTTATTTGCAGAGTCCATGTTAATTTTGGAAAAAAAAATCAGGGAGAATTAAATGATTGCGCGATTAGAGAGTCAGCAACGCAGATAGATATTTCATAGCTTTGAGGTTCAAACCTGAGACAATTCGAACGGTTGCGGAAATATCTGGATAAGATAAGGAGTGAAATATCACACGATAAAGTGTTCACTACTATTCCACGTTTCCACTCTTCTATTGGAAATGGATCAATTCGAGCGCAACAATAAATATGACATTTCTTCGAGAAAAATCATTTGACGTTTTACTCGCATTTCACATCATTTTTATTTTAAGAAAACGATGCGATGCATAGAAAGTGCATATGAATCCTAGTGAAATCCATAACTACAGAAAAACACGCCTTTATCCTTCCTTCACTCCTTTTCTCAGTCCCCAACTCGACATTCCATAAAGCCCGCATGCGCTCGTACAAATTGTGAGAATACGTATTCGTTCCCATCGTCTATTTAATGACGCACAAAGAGACAGAGGGCGCTCACTCTTTCTACTACGGTGATGTTTTGGCTCCTCACTCTAATCTCCACTCTCGCGTACGTTGTGTACTACTACCAGAATGTCCGCAGGTATCCGAAAGGCCCACTGCCACTTCCTCTAATAGGCAACCTCTACCATGTGAGTTACATTCTGTTGTGAAGCTTATCGAAGCATTCTCTCAGTTTGCAATAAGATAAATCATTAATAAATGGATAAATCATAAGATAAATCATTAATAAATGGAGTTCAGTTAAATCCCGAGGGTCTCCACGACGACTTGCACGAGATCGGCAAAGAATATGGTTGGCGTTAATTCTGTCCCATCTTATCTTTTTTTTAGGTCACTGCTTCACTCTATTCATGCCTCGTCCAGTGGTGTATTTCACTGATTTTGCCATGATAAAGGAGGCATTGGTGACGCAAGGTACACTTTCAAAAGGTTGAAAACGATATTTTTGCCGAATAACCCCTCGAAAATGATGATTTTTCAAGGCGAGCACTTCATTGGTCGTTCGCATCTTCCCCCTGAAGACCTTCTTCAGAAGGTTTATCTGGCCATCCTAGCGAATCGCATTTTGAAATTAATCTCAGGACAGCCAAACCGGAATCCTCGTTTCGGATGGTGAAGTTTGGAGAGAACAGAGAAGAGCTGCACTGAGAATTATGAGAGTGCATGGAATGGGCAAGAATCTCATGGAGGCACAGGTGTGCACAATAATTTCTTTGCTTAGGTTACGGATTTCGTTACCGATGTTTCAATCCACAAAACAACTATATCACAAATTGAAGGTGAATCAGTCGATTGATGAATTGCTGAAGCAATTGAAAGAGACGAACGATGGAGTGAAACCGTTCGATATGAACATGCCGATTCAGGTGAACTCCACGTCAATGTGGAGATTATAAGTGGGGATTGAAGAATATTTCGTTTCAGCTCTGCGTGGGAAATGTAATCAACGAAACCCTATTCGGATATCAATTCAAATACTCGAACACAGCCAAGTTTGAGTTCTTCATCAATTGCTTGAACAGACATCTTCGGGGTCTGAGAGTGAGTGCATACTCAAGAAAAGTGCGATAAACTTTAATCCGAACATTTCAGGATAATATTTGGGTGCTTCTCATCCAAGCATGGCCTTGGGCTAAGAATCTCCCGATTGTTGGACAAAAGGGATACAACGAACCAAGGGAGAACATTGTCAAGGTATTTATTATTGCAAGATGTCATCAATTTTCCAAATATTTTTTCAATTTAGTATCAAAACTTCATCGAAGAAGAAGTCAACAAGATTGCAAAGATTTACGATACCAATCAGGAACCGACGAACTTTGTCCAATCCTATTTGGTGGAGATGAAAAAGAATTCCCAACTTGAGTTAGTTTTGTTTGGAGTTACGATCTACATCTTGTCATTCAAATCACTGAAATTGAAATAAAAAAGTGAAATTAAATGAACATAAAATAATTTTAAGCATGGTGAATCTGAACGCAATCGTTGCTGATTTCTGGTTGGCAGGAATGGAAACGAGTGGGACGACTTTACGATGGGGACTGTTGTATCTCATGAAGCACCCTGACGTTCAAGTGATAATAAAACTAAAAATACAATTACCATCTGCAATTATTCACCATCACAGGAAAAGATTCGCTCTGAACTGCACTCGATCGTTGGAAGAGATCGTCGAATTGAGATGGCTGACAAACCGAATCTTCCCTATTTCAATGCTGCTATCGCAGAGATTCAGCGAGTGGCAAACATGATTACCTTTCTCAATTTCCATAAATGTGAGTCAACAAATGTGACATATCTACAATAATCTACAATAAAACAATAGGTACAGCCGACTCAGTTATTGGAGGTAACTTCATCCCTGCCGACACTCTCACTCTTCCACAGATCTACTCTGTCCTGAAGGACGATAACATTTTTGAACGTCCACTCGAATTTATACCCGATCGATTCCTCGAGACAGATGGAAAGACGCCATGCAAGGTTTGAGAAAGACGCATAATAAAAATGGCTAATATTTTTTTCGCTACAATCTAAACAGTTTATGATAACATATATTCATGTCCCAATTTTATTCATTATCTAACTGAATCTTCAACATTTGATGCTTATAGAAACAACTGGATTATCTCATCCCATTTGGAATGGGTAAGAGACAGTGTGTGGGAGAAGGTATGAAACATGGGTTGACTTCAGTTGTATACGTCACTTCAGCTCTTGCTCGGATGGAACTCTTCCTCATTCTGGCCACTCTTCTCATTAACTATCGATTCAATGCATGCGAACCAGTCGATCTGAAACCGATCGTCGGACAAGTTCTCGTTCCCCGGCCATACAAATGTATTGTTGTGCCCTTGTGAACACCATTTAACGTTTAAGAGACTCAATACGATAATAATAGTTATGTGTACTCTTGTTTTATCACAGTTTATGCCAGAAAGAACGAGATTAGCATTTTTTCACAAAAGATAAAAAGGGTTTCGCATTACTTGATACCCAAAGTATTCTTCTTTTTTTGAGCCCCAATCCAGCCACTACACCTTCAGCCCGAGCCTGAGATTGAAGAGGGCAAGCAATAAGGTAGTATTTGCTATGGTGATGTCATCGCAAAAGAGAGGGAGAGAGGGGAAGATGATTCGATGCCATCGCACTCTCGCATTGGCATCGCGAGAAGGAAAGAGGGCAGAATCGGGAATCGACAACCCTAGTAAGCAGCCAGACAAAAATCACTCACATAAATTACACCAGTCGTGATCATAGGGAACATGAACGAGTTGATCATTTTGCTAGTGATTTAGGATTTTTTTTAGTTCTATGATAGATAGATCACAATATGAGGCCGATTGCGTAAGAATCGAGCAAGGTCTGGCACAGGTCAAAAATGTTAATTCTCTGAAACTTTGCGCTTTGGGGTTCTTGAGGGTGCTGATGACGATGGACACTTTCATTTTACCCATAGTTCATCCGTTGGCTCCAGACGACGTCACGTCGAAATCAGTTTTCTTGGCATATCTCAGCACTCATTATTTCTAATTTTATGAAACTTTGGCATCGAATGTGGAATTGGATTGCGGTCACGCCTGTTTTCGAAATATTTTGATTTTTTAATGAATAAAGTTGTAAAATGGAACTTTTCGGGGAGCCCAGGGTAATCGGGGAGAGTAGGACAGATCGGACCAGAATGACGAGACGATTGCAAATCTGTTTTAAAATTGATTCTAAGTGGTGCCCATAACGAGAAAAACAACTTATAGTGTACTTGGCTTGTAAGTAAATCCGTCTATCTTTCCGCTTGTTTACTTCCTTCCTCTAATCGATCGGAGTTCTCCTCCCGAGAGAGGCGAGAGAGCAGGGAGTATCGAGAGAGCGCAGAGAGAGGGAAGAGGTCACGGAGGAGAGACTCGGGTAGATCAAAAGATCGGAAGCCAGCAAGGGAAAGATGGTTCGATTTACTTACAAGCCAGGCACACTATAAGTTGATTTTCTCGTTATGGGCACCACTTAGAATCAATTTAAAAACAGATTTGGAATCGTCTCGTCATTCCGGTCCGATCTGTCCTACTCTCCCCGATTACCCTGGGCTCCCCGAAAAGTTCCATTTTACAACTTTATTAACTAAAAAATCAAAAAAATTCGAAAACAGGCGTGACCGCAATCCAATTCCACATCCGATGCCAAAGTTTCATACAATTAGAAATAATGAGTGCTGAGATATTCCAAGAAAACTGATTTCGACGTGACGTCGTCTGGAGCCAACGGATGAACTATGGGCAAAATGAAAGTGTCCATCGTCATCAGCACCCTCAAGAACCCCAAATCGCAAAGTTTCAGAGAATTCACATTTTTGACCTGTGCCAGACCCATCCA
This sequence comes from Pristionchus exspectatus, assembly GCA_911812115.1. Classification (NCBI taxonomy): domain Eukaryota; kingdom Metazoa; phylum Nematoda; class Chromadorea; order Rhabditida; family Neodiplogasteridae; genus Pristionchus; species Pristionchus exspectatus. The sequence goes on from OU461582.1 coordinate 14,855,852, forward strand.
AAACTGCTCGATTCTTACGCAAACGGCCTCATATTAGAGGAGCACAGGTTGGAATGGTGATTTTTTGATCCAAGTATATCTAATCCTTCTGTTTGGTGTGTGCACTCATCTGTCAACAATAGATACTACGATGAAGTCGGAGTGTTCTGACTAAGTGTTCTACACAGTAGTTGTACCCTGCATGACTCAAAGAGTGCGCAAATCGTGTAGAGGAGGATACCAATATACAAAACCGAATTTGTTGCAATTAAAGAAGGCGTCCCACGAATCGCGCGGGCGACTATGTAAAGTAAGGAGTGAGAGGGCGCGCTCTCCTCATTTCGCACGCTTTCTCGTTGCCTGCGCGCGCAAGGTCACTTGGAACGCAGACAAATGCTCATATCTCAGTTAAAACGAAAATTGAAATCATGGGAGTTTCGAAAGTGTTATCGGGTAGCCACGACCCACCAACTTACATCGAGAACTCAGGCAGTTAGATATTCGTGGGAAGCCTCCTTTAACGGTGTTGTGAGAAAGGTTGAACTGATGCGAGAACGAATATTGAATATGATTTCAGGAGAAGCCGCCCATAATATTTTTGATTCAGGATAGAAATTTTCGCCATCCATACAATTATCTTTTTTTGTAACTCCGATAAAAAACATTTGTTGCTTCATATGGTAATGGAAAGCATCGAGTTCATTGCGAATCGGGTCAGAAAGAGATTTATAGTATTAATCATTCTGTTGTATTCGGCTCTTTCTGATGAGTCGAAATCTCTTTTGCTTAAGTTTTTCGTCAATTTTTTCGTAATTTTACCCTAGTAGCAATATTCGCAAAACGCATGAGAAAAAATATGTTGAACAGAACATCGTATCTTTCATTCTCATACGTTGTGTCCATTAGTTATGAGGGAAGTTCATGTCAACAATCTTACTTGCTCCACATATACCAATAGAGAATGGCGTAAAAAGGTTCTTACTACAATATTTAACGAAAAACACGATGTTTCTCTTGAATCGCTCGTCGTTTTATCATGTGCGAATTGTGCTGTTTAGTGTGCCTTCCCATTGTATATTTAATCGTGCTGACACGTTCGACCTTCAATCAGAGAGATGATTTTTCTACTCGCCATTATTGGTGTCCTCACTTACGTTGTGCTCTACTACCAGAGTGTTCGCAAGTACCCCAAGGGCCCTCTGCCATTCCCACTCATTGGCAATTTATACCATGTAAGTTTGTACACGACATCTACCAATGATTCTATGATATCTATTTTCGAAAATGTGAAGTAAAATCACATTGCTAGGTAAAACCCGATTGTCTGCACGAGTATCTGCACAATGTCGGCAAGGAATACGGTGGGCGTACAACTATAATTGTCACTGTTTATTGATAATCACAGGCAACTGTTTCACTCTCTTCATGCCTCGTCCAGTCGTTGTTTTTACCGAGTTTTCATTGATCAAAGAAGCACTCGTGACGCAAGGTTTGCATTCCGCAGAATAGCATTTCCTAAATAATTATGAAAAAATCGTTCTAGGCGAGCATTTTGCGGGCCGATCGCATTTGCCTCCCAAGGATCTGCTCCAGAAGGTCGCACTTGTTCAATATTTTTCAATCGGATTAATTTCAGGTTGGCCAAACAGGAATTCTTGTTGCGGATGGCGAAGTTTGGAGAGAACAGAGAAGAGCGGCTCTGAGAATTATGAGAGAGCATGGAATGGGCAAGAATCTCATGGAGGCTCAGGTGAGTCCATTGTGTGTTGCATTGGTGATTTTCTTCAATCGTAGAAGGTGCCTAATGCCTTTGCAGATTAATCTATCGATCGATGAATTACTCAAGCAACTGAAGGAAACGAATGATGGCGTGAATCCATTCGACATGAACATGCCAATTCAGGTGAAAATTGACTTACAAACTCAAATAGAAATCAAGTTCAGCTTTGTGTGGGAAACATAATCAACGAGACTCTATTCGGATATCAATTCAAGCACTGGAACACGGCCAAATTCGAGTTCTTCATCAACTGTTTGAACAGACACCTCCAGAGTTTAAAGGTACACACATAATTCAATTTTTTTCAATTATGAGAGAACTTAAGGACAATGTTTGGGTTCTTCTCATTCAAGCATGGCCGTGGGCCAAGTATCTTCCTATCGTTGGACAGAAGGGATACAAGGATCCGATTGAGAACATTTCTAAGGTAGATTAATTCTGATATTTTTTTAAACATTATATTTCTAGTATCAAAACTTCATAGAAGAAGAAGTAAACAAAGTGACGAAGAACTACGATATCAGTCAAGAACCAACAAATTTCGTGCAGTCGTATCTACGCGAAATGAAGAAGAACCCTCAACTCGAGTTAGTTTAACGCAGTTTCAGATTCGGAAACATTGATCTTTTATCGGACTCACAAAGTGATTTGCCCATCTGAACTTTTAACACTCAGCATGTTGAATCTATACGCAATCGTTGTTGACTTTTGGTTGGCTGGAATGGAGACTACGAGTACGACTCTCCGATGGTCTTTACTCTTTCTCATGAAGTACCCTCACGAACAGGTCAGCACTGTTCTCATCTATTTAAGCGGAACTTTCACAGTCTAACGGTTGATTGCATTTATATCTGCAGGAAAAGATACGCGCTGAACTGCTGTCAGTCGTAGGAAGAGATCGTCGAATGGAAATGGCCGATAAACCAAATCTTCCCTACTTCAATGCTGCGATTGCTGAGATTCAGCGATCCGCCAATATGATTCCTTTCCTTGGATTCCACCGATGCGAGTGATTTATCTTATTCAAATGGGATCTCCTGTGCCTAACAGGTAAATATTCATTGACAGGCACTGCGGACTCTGTGGTTGGAGGCAATTTCATCCCTGCCAACACTCTCACTCTTCCGCAGATTTACTCTGTACTGAAGGAGGATATCGTATTTGACCGTCCAACGGAGTTTTTGCCACAGAGATTTCTCGAAGCGGACGGAAAGACGGCATGCAAGGTTGGCAAAATCAGAAAAAAGTTTCTGAAAACAAATCTTATTTGAGAAGCAACTTGATCGGCTCATAGCTTTCGGAATGGGAAGGCGCCAGTGCGTAGGAGAGGGTAAGTGAACAACCATCGTTGTTTTGCAAAGTGAACTGAAAAGAAAAGTATTGAAATATGTAGCCCTCGCTCGGATGGAACTCTTCCTCGTACTAGGCACTCTTCTCCTCAATTATCGATTTCTGCCCAGCGAACCAATCAATATGGTTCCTATCTTTGGAACAGTTCTCGTGCCCCGACCGTACAAATGCATTGTTGTTCCATTGTGATCACACGTTACTTATCAATCATTGTGTCTAAATAAAATGCTGAAGATTCACAACAACAAAAATCAATCTAATAAATCTTTTCCACGGTTGAAAATTTTTGCAATTTAGATTTATGATTTCCGTATTTTGATGATGGACACAGATCAGTTACAAAAGTGGAGTTTTCGCAATGCATTTTGTGCCCAAATCCTTTTCATTCATTCCTTTCACACTCACTCGCACAGCGAATCTCATCGCAACGGCCACGCAATAAAAAAAATCGCGTTTTAGGCAATAATTGAAAGATGAGGTAGGTGCGGAAATCTTCATAGAGTGAATTCCTCCAACTCGATCCAAATCGTCTTGATCTAACCTACGCTTGCCGGGCGGACGTTTCAGGTAGAATGGCGTCCAGTAATCGCGTAGTCCACAGTAGTCGCGCGGTACCATTGCTCTATTTCTTCTGAAATTGAGGACCCTTCTCACTGTCCGTCTCAGTGTTTGTCGGTTCCAATCGCGCAGCTTTGTGATCCCCCGTAAGCGTCGGTTCTTCCAGTTGGCCCGTATAGTGATTTTGCTAGACCCGAGAGCCCACAACTCCCTCCCGTAGAGTACGATAGAAGTGACGGAGCCCTCAAGGAGTGGTTTCGTGGTCTTCATAGGAACAAGACGGTATGAGGCAGCTATCCCAATGCATACCAATCGAACCGAATCGGATGTTCAATCTTATTGGTGTGGTTCACTAAAATTTTAAGCAAATTAGGCAACAAATATAATATTCGGATTCCTTGCCAAAAATGAACTTGAGTAAGTATTAACACTTTTTTGATTGGAGAAGTCGTATTGTAGATAGTTTTAAAATATCTCGAAATTAGCAATTTTTTATCATGCTCGAGCTCGAGATGCTCGAGATGCTTTTTAACAGTAACAATAGAACATCGACCACGTTAATGAGTATTCTCAAGAGTATCTAGCACGGCACAGACCTCGTATTCTCATTTTTTCACTGTGCCAGCTTGTTCGACTCTTACGCAAATGGGTTCATAATAAATTAATAAATGAAAATGAAGACATGAGTCGTGTTTTCCGAATTATATGTCGTGGGCTGTACTCCCAAAAATTTGCGTGATAAGGGTCCGAAATAAAACCAAAAATCGATGTCGACGTGACGTCCGGAGCGATGTCTATCGTCATGCAACTTCGGAAGCCCCAAATCGCAAGTTTTCTGAGATTCGATATTTTTTAGCAGTAACAATATCCAAGTGAGTCATTCGGAATGGTTTGATTCTTAGACAAACTAAAAAAGTCATCGCTATTACAAGAGGTTTTATCACAGTTCGAAAAACTAATTCCGAGATCAAGAATCTATCATCACAATAAGGAAAAAAGTATAGCACGGGTTTCAGTTACTTCATCTTCAAATGAACATTCTTCGTCGTTACAGCAGTGGTTTTTGATTTCGTGTGGCTCACTGCTTCTGACCTCATGAAGCGCGCGTTTCTGCAGATTCTTCATTATTTTTAGTAAGATCATAATTAAATTGGGTCTTTCAAGAATGACTTACGATTGGTCATCTCCAACGACAATCTGCGAATTACTCGAATTTAGCCTCAATCCAGCCACAACACTTTGAGTCTGCGCCTGAAAGTAAACGATATTTAAAATGCAAAAAAAGCAAGAAAACTTCTCACCGAAACGAGAGTAGCCGAGTTCAAAGGGAACAAGAACGAGTTGATCATTTGCAAGTGATTTTTTTCTTCCGACATCGCGGTTCTTATATTCTTTCCTCGAGGTGTTGTGGTAGTTCGTTTGTCCACGACGCTTTGTTTGCCAATGAGTCAACAATTGGGGATGGACACTCAGTGACTAATTCCAATAGGTAGAAGTGTTTCGAACAATCTTTTCGTCTAAGCAACTCGACTAATTTCTGAAAATTCTCGCAGCACATAGTTCTTATCAGAAGAACAAAAGATTCGCATTCAGGATTTGATTATCCAAGTTAGTTCAATCATCTCTAATCCTTCTATTTGGTGTGTGCACTCATCTGTCAACAATGGGTACTACTACGATGAAGTAAGAGTGGCCTGACTAAGTGTTCTACACAGTAGTGGTATAGTTGTAGCCTGCGTGACTCGAAGAGTGCGCCAATCGGGTTACGAGAATAAGATGCGTCATCCCAGCTTCAGACATTGGATTTATTGTGTTACATAAATTTTTGTGGTATTAATGAACGGTTTTAAAAGAATAAAGAGTACAAATTTTACAGGCGGGATGGCTGAGTGGTGTAAGGCGCCGCTCGCCATTCGAAGGGTACCGAGTTCAATCCCCCGCCGAGGCCAACCAAGTCTTGCTTCCCCCCCGGGGTCGACAAATTGGTAGTGACGTCGGTTGCGAAAGGTAAGGCTACCCTAGAACGCATTGGACAGCAGGGTATGTAGTCCGTCTAAGAGACCATCCACCAGAGAACGTACCTTTTGAGAGGGGGGCACGGATGGCTTTTATGCAACCCATCCCAATATTTCACGGGTGATGTCCTCATACCGAATGCTGATATTTGGCCCAATATGGAGGGTTCTAGTGCACTCCCCGGAAAACGCCAGGCCCTAGCCAAAAAAATGCGAATTTTTCAACGTTGAAAAATATATTTTTTGAAAAGCTTGTCAGACGTATTTTTGGGAGTATATTCCGAAAAAAACATTTTCGAGAAAATTGGACAACGTTGAAAAGGTGAAAACTACGATTTTCGTCGATTTTTACTTGCCGTGAAAATTTTTTCTTCACGTTTGCCTTTTTTTCGTCCATTTTTGGAATCTACGTGAAAAACTGATCCTATGGTGATTTTTTGACATACCAGTCATCCGAGCGCCGGATTTTATAAGACTTCGGCCGAAGCGGACACGCCTATTTTCACGAAATGGCCCGCATCTAGAGGCCTCAGAATTTTTTTCCATCAGTTCCTTATGCCCTTAATGATGTTTTTCCGTCATTATGAACCTATTTCATCCACTTTTTGGCCTTATTTGTGGACATGACTCACCTCGACTTTTTTCACATAAGGGTCCCCCCTTATGTGAAAAACCAGGTTTTGGCCATGTTGGAATTGATCAAAATAACCTGTACTAATGCACTTAAACTAACATAAAACTGATTTTTAGTCACATTAAAGTACTTTATCATGGGTCGGAGGTCCTATTTCGACATGAGCCCAAACCAGGTTTTTCACATAAGGGGGGACCCTTATGTGAAAAAAGTCGAGGTAAATCATGTCCACAAATAAGGCCAAAAAGTGGATGAAATATCGTAAATAGGTTCATAATGACGGAAAAACATCATTAAAGGCATAAGGAACTGATGGAAAAAATTCTGAGGCCTCTAGATGCGGGCCATTTCGTGAAAATAGGCGTGTCCGCTTCGGCCGAAGTCTTATAAAATCCGGCGCTCGGATGACTGGTATGTCAAAAAATCACCGTAGGATCAGTTTTTCACGTAGATTCCAAAAATGGACGAAAAAAAGGCAAACGTGAAGAAAAATTTTTCACGGCAAGTAAAAATCGACGAAAATCGTCGTTTTCACTTTTTCAACGTTGTCCAATTTTTTCGAAAATGTTTTTTTCGGAATCTACACCCAAAAATACGTCTGACAAGCTTTTCAAAAAATATATTTTTCAACGTTGAAAAATTCGCATTTTTTTGGCTAGTGCCTGGCGTATTCCGGGGAGTGCACTAGAACCCTCCATATTGGGCCAAATATCAGCATTTGGTATGAGAACATTACCAAAAAAAAATTGGGGTGGGTTGTGAAAAAGCCATCCGTGGGGTAGGTACGTTCTCTCGTGGATGCTCTCCTAACATCTGGCCTTGCGGATCCCACCTAGCTAAAATGTCAAACAGCTTACGCATGCTGCACCTCCATCTAATACGAGCACTAATAGTTCAGGTCAGTCTATTTTTAAACTGTGCGCGTCGATTATCGTTACACAATCTCAATCTCCATTGTTGAGACAAGAGAGAAGGGCGTTCATAATGAAGATAGCTCTGACTGTGTCTCAGTTATATTTTTCAAGTTCATCATTCCCTTCCTTTTCTGTTTGATTCCTCATCTAATCATAATTCTTATTCCTCTCACTGGTCATCGTTACGGAGAAATGGGGAATGTTTTTGCCAATCTGGTTTCCATTTCCCCTGGAGTTGACGCATTTGTGGTAATGTTTCTGGTCGGAAGGTAAATCATTCGCAATTTTTAATTATCTTCCGTATTGTTTTTGTTACAGATTTCGATTAATCCTGAAAAATTGGGCAACCAAGATTTTCCGGACAACATCTCCGATAGGTTTGTAGAAAAAAGGATGAGGTTAAAAAAGAGGCAAAACAAATAATCAGGATCTGCCCATTTCTTCACTCGTTCAACGTCCGTCAATTAATCACGCCTTGGAGAGTGCAAAGCTTTATTGTCATACTAGAGAAACTTTATTATATGTATACATACATACGATATTTCGATTTTGTGTAGCGCTTTACTGATGTATTTATTTTCCAACCAATATAAATATTTGTAACAAAATCGTCCATATTGTCATTGCAACGCAAGCAGAAGGAAGCTATCTAAAGGATGTCAGACATCGGGACTATTTTGTTCATCTGATCATGGAACGAATCGAGATCATAACGGGTTGACTGATGAAGACGCGATACGATTGGATCCTTATGAAATCAATATTGAGAATTTAATATGCCATCATTTATATTGCTAATCCGTTGTACGTTGTATCAAACAAGATTTACTCAAGAATGACATTGCTGAAGACAATCGCCGAACTTAGAATCAGATTCGTCACCACAGCAAATAGGGCAAAACGCAAGGGGTGATTGTAAATGGCATTCTGTCTGAGAATTGTCGAGAGGTTCGCTCTTTCAAAATACGATTACTTGATAATCACAATTATTCGATAGAGAAAGTGGAAGATGAGTATGACGAATGGTTGGTAGAATAGAACACAATAAATGGAATTGACGATGAATCCGATATCAGGGGGCTGATAAATGGCAGCCCACGTGAATAAGAGGCAACCGTACTCGATTTGAAAATACGTATGAAAAAAATCAGTAATTGCCAATCAAAATCACTTGTCTTACTGGAACGACCATTGTGTGGTACACGGAGATGATAATGTCTCCGATTGCGAAAGAGAGCAAAGCCATCGATAACGACCAACCAATCGACTGTCTTGATGGACAATGAGTGTAATGAGAAGTCCATTTCCAATTAATGAGACACCGGCGAAAATCGAGAGAATTATCTGAATGGCTAAAGTGGTTTAGCTCTAACTACCTGATGGATGAAGTAGGGAGGAGGCATGTTTGTGTGAATGAGAACCAATGAGCCAATAAGACTCATACGGGCGTCTATTCAGAGGATGTTGATAATGTCAGGGCATTGATAATGTCAAATTCGTGTGAATAATAACTTCTCGTGCGGTCGGATTGAGTCATTATGTACATGATCTGAGACCGACACTATTTTGCAAATATCTGGGCTACTGAGAGAATATAGATGCGGGACTATGAGGGATGATTCGGTATATAAGAAACTAAGAAAACTGTGTGTTGTTTATGCAGTGCAAATGACATTTGTTTGTGGAATAAATGAACGCAATCATCCAATTGATATATTTTTTTAATTTGATTCAAAATGTTTTCGAATAAATCATAAAATTCATTAGCGAATAGGATATGTCCCTGCTCCATTACCACATCTGCAATTGGATCACAAATTGCGTATAAATAAATGAAAACCTAGCGCAGGTACAAACGGGTCGACCTTCCTTCTTACTGTTCACACACTTGCTCTGACCACAGTTCTGTAACAGAAAAAAATCATTTGTAGATTGATAAATAAAAGAGTATGGAAAGGGCGCACCTTTGTATTGCACGAGACCATACAGGCGACATCTGCCACCTTACTTCCGAGCACTCCATCGTTCATTCGAGCACAACTTGATAGATACCACTTAAATTTATTTCATTTTGTTCTAAATATTTAATATTGCGACAATGTTTGCCACAAAAAAGATATGATTCAAAAAAGAACCCCAGCAGCGTCAGAAGAAGCAAAAAGGCAGATAATCGAAATATAGACGAAAAACTTCATTGCTCATCAAATTGGAATGAAGTCAGACCTTATATACTTGAGAATCTTTGTAGAGTTCTATTTATGCAGACAAACAGCAAAACCTAGCTGGTCTATTTACTTCGAGCTATAGAAAATTCCGGTTGTGGGTGTAGTCTGACGTGAGTTTGATAGAACGAATTCGTATTTTGATCTGAGATGTTTGAAGTGAACTCATGTATATCTTTGTATGTACATCCTTTTTACTGTTCAACTTACTGTTGTTCCTCAATGATCACTTAGTTTCTACAATTTCAAACTCGCAAAAACTAATCTTGAAGCCAAGAGAAACCTATTTTGCACGTACATCATTTTCTTACTACGCTGATCTCAGACGCTCTCGATTATTTACCATGGCGTTCTATTTGTTCGTATTTCGTGTAACCGCAAGGTCAAATGTGATTACACAATGAACGGACGCTTCTCTCTTCTCAATCACAAAATAAAAATATTTGTTCTGTATCATATATCACGGCTGATTTCCCCCCCCCCTTATAACCGGTGATCACTATAGATTACTTTAGTTCCTACCGTTCGTAAGCGACAGAAAAACAAACAATTATTCTCGCAAGACGAATACAATTGGCGATGGAGATCTTGTCGCACAGTGACTCATTTGACCTTCGATACAAATTTATGAGAGAAAAACACGCCAAAAAGTAACGCTTGATCTATAATTATATTTCAGCAATCTTGAGGTTGAATATCAGGAACAACCAAACATCCGTGCTTATGGGATTTGAAATTGCTTAACTCTAAAATGTACATACTTTTTTCCTTGAATCATCCTGTAGAAAGGCTGACTCATTGGTATCAAAACAAAGAAAAACATGCACAAAAAATAAAGAAACTGCTAGAATAACAACTTCTATAAAGAATCTACAATAAAAGGGTATCCCAAAACCGTAATGGTAAATCGTTTTTCACCCTGTATCGCCTTTCTCGAGAATTCAGGGGAAGGGATTTTATTGCACTGTAATTGGATTACGTGTACAGTCACTAGCAAGTACTTGATGAGTAGTCAGTCAATGAAGAGAGTGAGTACTGAGATGGAAGAAAGATGAGCAAGAGAGTAACTGTTTACCTCCATTCCCGGCGCGATTTCACAGAGAGGGATGCTTCTCACACTGTTTTGGCGCTTATGTATCATCAAAGGTTCTCTAATAGAAAAATCTTTCAGACAAAATGTTTATTCCCTGTCCAGACTTTCTCAAGATTGTATTGTTGTTTCTTCCCACTATAGTATTACCGGAGGAGGAAGAACGTTTCGTCACTTTAGATGAGGGGCAAATTCTCCATTTCCCGTCCGCATTCAATGCGAGGTAAGAATTGTTATATAGTGAAATGGCTAAGTTTACTCCACATTCACAGTCTGGTTACCCCAACGGAATGGCAGTTGGTCACTACAACTCTCACATTTGGAGCCCACGAATCGGAATGCTTTCGAGAAGGAGTGAAACGAATGGTTCTTGGAGAGTTTTGCAGATCGGGAGAGAGAAAAAGGCGAAGAGTGAGCATTCTGAACTAATTCAAAAGTCATGTTTAGCCATTTTTACTGTTAAGATATCTTGGATGGGACTCAAAACGGCATTAGGCATCGGAGTGAACAGAGCTACGGGAAGGGCAACCGATATTCGTGAGGACTTTTTTTGAAATAAAAATATATATTTATATATCTCAGCTCTGTTATGGGCTGTGAAGAAGGGTGGAATGAACACATGGAGTGAGTATTTCGTGACTCTACTTATTTACGCATATTATTGATCCGCGATCTTAGAGCTGTTCAAAAATGGATGGAGTAACAAATGGAACGTGATATCGTGGACAGCAAACACTGCGCTAGACGCTTACAGTTGGTACTCCCTACGACAATCGGTTCGATTTTTAAGATTGCTTACGTTTCGTAAACGTTTCTATTTGCAGATCAATCAATTGCAAGAGGATATGTCGAAGGGGCTGAACTCTTCCAGTAATTCTCTTAGTGCACTCGACGAGTGAGAATCACTATTTTGCATCTCGAAGTGGAATAATTCAGATCGATATTGTGTGACCGCCAAATACAATTGGAGAGAACCAAGTGGACACTCATGGCCAGTGGTGGATACATGATTCCCGAGCTCAGCAATGTCCGATTTGACAAGGCAAGAAATAAAATTTTAAATAAACCAAAGTCTTGACTTCCAGAAAATAGTGGACACGACAAAGGCGAAAGTTCTCTCTTGTTCGGAGGAGAATGGAAGTTTGGCTGTGACAATGGCAGAGGCGAAGATGGTGAGGCAAGCGAGTGACAGCCAGCAGATGTATGATGTTAGTCATCGAGAATAGTCTTGACAAGTATATCAAATCATAGGAGATAATGACGGCGGTGAGGATGGATGACAATTCGATGCTCGTTTCCATGAGAAAGAATTACATCGTCGAGTTGAATGGATCGAAGACTTATGTGAAGGAATGCGTGCCAGATGAATTAAGGAATAATTCTCAATTCTCACTGATATTCTTACTTGCAGACGGGACTCACTGTACTCTGTGAGAGACTGCGTGACTCTGATTCGATTCCACAATACAAAGTACCTTTCAACTCAACAGAACGAATATTATGGATGCTGGAAGTGCGAGATGCGATGATCGTTGTGACCAATGCGAACGTATGTGGAATATGCTAACATGAGAATATTCCGAGGAAATTAATACTTCAGAAGCTCTTATATGCAGAGGTAGATGGAACTGAATATGGGGAGACGATAACAAAGCCGAATCTGCTGATTCATTGCAAAGCAGGTAGAGATAAAAGTTAACAAAACAAGTAATTATTAACTATCAGGCGAAGTTTTCTCGTTTGGTCAAGATAAAGTAAAATGTACAAGTAGACAGCGACGCAACCTAGCTGTGAAATCGCAAGAAGTTTATAATAACCAAGAAAAATTGTTCCAACTAAATCAATTCCAGGTAATGGCTACAGGAGCGAAACCGTTCATTGTGAATCTGACCAGTCTTGCAAAAGCCGTTGAAGAACAAATCCAAGATAGAAAAGAAGGATTCTTTGGCAACTTACGCAACAATATTAGCGATTTTTTTGATTCAGTATGGAAAATAGTTTCCGGAATCGTCATAATTGTTTTGCTGGTTCTTTTGATAATTCTGCGCATTTACGCTAAAATATTCTGTGGGCGAATTTGTTGATGCATCATACCCTTGAAATACGTCTCTGTAAAGCTCTATTAAATTAAACAATTTCAATTGCTCTGCATCTTACGTTACTCTCAGGGGCTTATCATTCTGAAACAATTGCTTTATCTATGATAGTAAACTCATCATCATGTATATATTACTCTTACAATTAGACTATATAAATAGGCAACAATTCGCTCGAATTTTCATCAAAGCTTAGGAGTTCTAATACCAACTCGTTGAAAGTATGCCTCTTGCACAACAGTCAAGAAGCATTTGAATGATTCATTGAACAGACGCATATTAATTCTGGCTCGTCCATGAGAAATAATCTGACACTCGGAGACGATGAGGAACCATCCAAGAGGCTGCAATATTTTTTTTGTTCATCAAAATAATAATAATAGTATCTAACGTCAGGATTGGCCTCGTGAATCCACACAGAATGATGCAGTGAAGAACCGTGCATCTAAATGGATAAACTATTATTTATTAAAGGTAGGGCAATGTTCTCACACTAAATTTGGCCTTCAGATAGATCTCGAGGACCACGCGGAAAACTATGAAATCAGACATGAAAAGTGCAACGGAGAGACCGTCAGTAGATTTAAGACCGTCTGAAATAAATAAAAATCACATGGGTTTTTTTCAAGCGGAATTACTTCGAAATTTATCTTTGATATTCAGCCATGTGGCAGTTCTATCCACTTTACTCGTAGGATAAAGGGGAGATTCTATGAAACGAACATCGAACGGGTACTTGCTTAGCTCCTCAAAATAATACAATTCTCAAAATAAAATTCTGGAAAAAAGAATAATATTTCCACTCGCCAGAAAGGATTCCCTCGTGGGACTAGGCCTTGATAGTGCAACTTTAGCGAGCGTCGGATATTGATCAGGGGGTCCATATTCGGGGCAGATGAAATATAAGTTAGCGTGAAGTTCCGCTTCAACTGTGCTCTGCAGAATTTTTGTGTGACAGCCGCTGTAGGACGTATTTTTGTTACCCGGACATGTCCTATTCCCACCAGTTTATTATTCTGATAAGCAAATACAGAAACGATCATTGCTTCATCGAAGTTACGCACTTTGAAGTGAAGGGGAAAACTGATTTGAACTGAAATGTGTACCCTCTCGTATTATGCAAACTATGAGGAACAATGTACCCACCAATCTAATATTCAGCGCGAAACCATTTACATGACTTAACGAGCGCACTCTTGTTTACCTGGTGAAACAAACTTGTAGTTTATTGTGTGCGGAATGTGGCTTGGATAGAGAGTAGTGAAGGAGTTCACAGCCTGTTATTGTCGGAATGTCGTAAAGGAAACAGTATCTGCATCTGCTTACTTGAGAAACGAGCAAGCCACCAAATGACCTATTAGGAGTGAGAGGGCCGCAGATGTAAGGAGGTTCAGATCTGAAACATCTATTCGTTCTAAACAAACAGTTAAAGGGGGATAGGCATCAATATTTTCGTGCATAATCTGGCAACGTGGAGTGATAGAGAATGGCTACCCGATCAGAGATCACTTTATCCGAAGTTCTAGAAATGCCTTTGAACCTCGCTACGGAATTTTAAAGTTTCCTTGATCCTGCAGGCTATTTTAGGCATACTGTACTCTGGTATTGACTTATGTACATTGAAAACCGAAAAAATAGAGAATGGCAATAAATGAACTGCTCTGGGTGGGAGTCGAACCAAGGGGGTGAGTCATGACTAGGCCACAACACAACCCCTCGGCTATGCTCTCAGTTGAACACGATGGTTTGAAGTGGCTGTGTAATACTCACCCGAGTCATACCCACCCGACAGTCGTTTTCGCCAAGCTACTATGTGTGTGAAGAACTTGTCAATATTTTTATCAGTGAATAACATCTTAGAATAACTTCCTAAACAAAGATAGAGAACTAGTCTCTCAATTTTCTCCTCATTGAGAGCTCTCTGGTCCTCAACTCGGGTATTGAGTTCCTAGGTTACAAACTAGTTGGAGTCGAACTGGATGGCCTAGTAGGAGGGTATCAGTACAAAGTGGCCTAGTAGGAGAATATGGACTGTCGAATAGGCGAATTAGTAGGAAATAGCCAAGAGGAGAGGGGTAGTCAACTAGGATTACTGTAAGAAAAATCGTCTTTCGTATTTTCTGTTGCTCGTTGCACATTGGATTGATCATATTCGATTTTATTCGTTTAATATTAACATGACTCAACCTGAGACAGCAAGATAACACAAACACAATTAGAAATAAGGTTTCAATTCCTATCGATACGATAACTATGAATAGGATGAGCTTTAAAAAATATACACAACTACCGAAGTGCATGTCAAATGAAATACAAACAGTAATATGTACATCAATCTACACTCTAAATATCTGTGCACCCATACCTCGGGAAATATATAAACTACCGTAACCTAACACAATAGATAATCAGACAACAATTCTTTGCTTCTCGAAAATCTCTAATTGACAATAGGACAACTATCCTAAGTGGGATACCATAATGGACTACGGCAGCTTCTTGAGGGAGATCGTCCTGAATAGACAACCGAAGTCGTATCCAGCAGAGAACATGATCCACGTGATACGGTCATCCACGATCAGACCTGTAAACGGGTATTCCCAAATAAACAGCACTGTAACCAGAATTTCAGTATGTTTCTACACTTTTCTAATGATGAAGTAATAATTCCAATCAATAAACCAAGAAATCGAGAAATAATTGGCTGACTTTTCTTGATATCAAACTTGATGATTCACGAAACATCAATCGCACTAGTTCATAAAATGCTAAGTTCCGACATAGAAAAAATAATCAGAATTTTGAACTCAAACTAAATTTCACTAACCAGAGGTGGTGAGGAGTTCTCCGAAGATATCGGCGGATATTCCATCGGTCTGCAGTCGATCGAAGTCTGTACCAGCATGTCGCAACATGCCTCCTACAACGAGAGGCGATTACAGAACAGTCAACTATCACGATCTTGCACTTACGTTTTCTCAAATTATAACGAAAAAAGAAGCATGTGGAAGGAATGTCTCACCTGTGAGAACATGAAGTTGGACTGCCATACATCTCCGGAGGGAGGAAGCTCGCCCTTGTCATTCACTAGTGCAAAGTCGACCTGAGATTTACCCCAATGAAGTGTAAAATTTGAATACGAACAATTGTAGTCAATTTGAGAAGTGCAGAACAAAGCATACCTGTATAAGCTTGAGCATGTAAACTTGCTGGAAGTTGCCGTCTTCCTGACATATTCAAATAAGTATAATTTTCAAATATTTGAAACGATGATAAGACAACTCGGCCAAACAAAAGTTTCAATTACAGTTTCATTCTAGTTTCTAATTCTAATTCTAGTTTCAATTACACACAAACAAACATTACAATCGAATGCTAACCTTGCTCTTGAACAGTCCGAGTGGCGTTGCGACTACTCGGGGGAATTCAGTGTCCATAGCGACGTATCTGAATTATTATGATTTTATTACTTGGATAGTTTGGATAGTCGACAAAGGAGTATTTCTAGAGAAAGCCCTGTTCTCTTTTATGACAAGAATTATAGAACAGACGATTGGGCGACTTACGGGTAGTCTTTGATGAGACTGCGCACTTTGTTGAATTCGTCTTCGACGTTGGACGCCCAGCCATCGTGGATCTGATATAAACATTATGTTTAAAACATATTACAAGTAAAGGATAGTCGGGGGAAGAATACGAGCACGAGCATACAAGAGAATAGCCTAGTTACATAATTTTAAACACGATTGAAACACGGCAATACTGAATTTCACCCCCGCACTTCCGATTACCATAGTTTCGGTCTAATTTCAAAATTTAGTGTATTATTTGAACAACGGGGAATCTGCGCGAACTAAAGGAACTAAATTTAAACAAATAATCAAAGAACAAACAACTAGAAAGTGGAAATGGGACAAAACCAACTTACGATTTGAGAAAAGTCGTTTAATAAGAGTGAGGCAGGGTTTCATTGGTGAAATAACGTTTGACATGAGTAGACCCATAAGTTTAGCAAACATGAACGTCACATAAACAAGTAAAATTGTGCGAAATAAAGGAAAATCAATCGGCAACCAATGAAATGGAAAAAGCGCAGAGAGGTCGCACTTGACTAAAAAAAACTACCGTACTCTAGTAATCCTGCAGTCTCTCCGTGCCAAGACCGACCAATCATGATTGATGCCTATCCCCCTTTAAAACAAATAACAAAATGATTCTCACCTTGCAGTAGTTTCATCAACTTGAATCAGATTGAAGTAATTGTGAATAGTGGACGGCGAAACAACCATTACACGCCAACAAATTTCCAAGAAAGATATCAAAAAGTACAGATTACAGTCAAAATGACATAATGTGAACCGTTTATGATAAGTTATGATAACTTATCATAAGATGTCATAAAACCATGATTGCTCAGCGGAGCCTGAATGGATCACGCTGAAATTTTGCATGGTAGCACAGTTCCTGTGCCCCGTCAAACTGACACTCTCGAAAAATTGATATTTCACACGCATCGCGGTCACGCGTTGCGCGCGTTATGACCAAAAGTGGGCGGAGCTTAGCTGAATTTGGACATTTATTAGTCCTACTCGCTAAAATCTCATTTTTTATGAATATTTCGGTATTCTTCAATTTTGAGAATGAGATTTTCGATTCAACGCAAATTCTCGTCCAGACTCCGCCCACTTTTGGTCAACACGCGCGTAACGCGCGACCGCGACGCGTGTGAAATATCGATTTTTTGAGAGTGTCAGTTTGACGGGGCACAGGAACTGTACTACCATACAAAATTTCAGCGTGATTCATTGAGGCTCCGCTGAGCAATCATGGTTTTATGACATCTTATGATAAGTTATCATAACTTATCATAAACGGTTCACATTATGTCATTTTGACTGTACAATTCCGCGCATCAACAATTATGTGTAGTTTGTAGGATGTTCCCTTGACACTTGACCATTCAATTCCGTAAGCCCTTTCACTAGCGAAATTGAAAATGTTGAAAGTTCGACAGATTCAAGAAGTCATTTCTTCACAATAATTGCAACGCAATTATAAATCAATAAGTAAAGAACGATAGAAATTATATTTCGTTTCCCGATAAAATGATGTAAAAGTTATGATAAAGATAGCATTGAATTTTCTCTCAAAAAAAATTTAAAAAATTTAAAAAAATACACATTTCTTAAATGAATTAATATGTGTCGTAGTACATGGATGATACGACTTGCGATGGAAGAAAGATAAGGAATGTGATAAGGATGACATTCCATAGAGAGAAATCATTGGCACGATAAGAATATGTAAAAGAGATTCTATGTTGTGTATAGGGGCCGGCAAATGAAGGGAAAAGAGCGATAAAGGAAGATTTCATTTCCCAATTTCTCTCATTCATGAATTCATCACTCATTCTTACTCATTCTTCATGAAGATTGTCCCAAGCGGTCGTTCATATTTGAATTTCTGCACCCCACTTCCTTCTTTGTAACACAATCCCTCTTCGAATTTCTGTTTCTTTTATTTCTCAAAACGCATATTCTACCTATATATATTATATTCTATGCCCAGCAAAAGAGATGTGCTGGTTAGCGAGCTATCTATTGTCTGGGAGAGAGGCAGGAGGAAGGAAGGGCGGAGAAAGACACTTGATCTACCGCCTCCTCCCGGTCTCTTCCTTTCTCCGCTCCCTCGAAAGATCAGCTACGAGTGGAATGGAAAATATTCTCACGATAGTAATAATGCAAAAAAGTGAGCCAATGAAAATTTTTTCGTTCAAATTTGGTTCCATTTTCAGTTTGAACTTTCTGTTGAAACCCGATTACGAGTGTGCAGCACAGCCTTTAAATATCTGAAATCCATTTTCGTAACATTGCAATGGTGTGGAATGTCACTTTCGGTACGGTGGAATATAGTACATGTTGATCAGAGGTGAAGCGAGTGCGAATATACTGCTCGTCTGAAAACCTTTTTTTCTTAAAATCAAAATAAAAATAATCATAGTTAGAAAAAAGAATCGATGCTCTCACGATGAGAATGGCTCGTTGAAGAGTCCGTGAATGAACGATTCCCATAAGATCGAGTAGCCAAAGGGAAAGAGCAGGAAGATAGGCAACCGGTAGCATCATTTGAGCAATGAGAGAACGATAGATTATCTGATGATCGTGACGATCCGATGATGTCTGATTATCTTATTAGTAGATGATGGAAGGTAATCTTATTACCAGACTCTGGATCTTTCTTAGTAGTTTTC
This sequence comes from Pristionchus exspectatus, assembly GCA_911812115.1. Lineage (NCBI taxonomy): Eukaryota > Metazoa > Nematoda > Chromadorea > Rhabditida > Neodiplogasteridae > Pristionchus > Pristionchus exspectatus. Next base: position 14,874,740 of record OU461582.1, read on the forward strand.
CGCGGATATAGATTATGGCGACAAACCCGGTCTCGCATATTAGAAGAAGCGAGAAAAGTGAGCTTCGCGAGAGCATATTTTCCGTGATTCCTCCAGATAAAGGAATGGCACTGTAGGGATAGTCGTTGGGGAACGCTGGTATATCATACGATGCTCCAAGGTAAAATATTATCTATAAATACATATTATCAAAATGATTAATTACTTATTTTTTTACCGTATTTCCTACACCGAAGATCATTAACGTGATTTGCAAACTGGTCCACAGTAGAGATGGGAAAGGAAGAGGGAAGAGTCGCGAATGTATGCAAAGTGAGCGCCGCTCTTCCACAAGAGCGAGAGGGAATGACCTCTCTTCCACAAGAGTGAGATCTCTTCCATAAGACTGAGAGCGAAAAAGCTTTGAAAATGGAGCAATTGTGTTGGGTTTTTTCTCAAAGTAACCTACCTTAATGATTTTCAACATATTTATCACTTGGGTGCAAAAATCCGCCTAAATTCCTTTATTTTTAAAGCTTTTTCGCTCTCAGTCTTGTGGAAGAGATCTCACTCTTGTGGAAGAGAGGCCATTCCCTCTTGCTCTTGTGGAAGAGCGCGGCTCACTTTGCATACATTCGCGACTCTTCCCTCTTCCTTTCCCATCTTTAGTCCACAGTCTGCGTCTTCCCGATTTTTGATCATTCAATGATGTCTCGAGCACCCAAAGTCGATATGCGAAAGATAATAAAAGAAGAGCAATCGATTGACCTACGAGATTGGTGTGAATCGCTGAAATGGTTTTGAAAATTTTGAATTTAATTCCGCGGTTACCCAAAGAGAGATGGCAGAATTCAACATTTATAAGCGTGCAAGGACCCAAATACACCAGAACAATCGAACCAGAAACGCTGTGAAGACTGTAAGTGATCATTGAAACACAGATAAACTATGAATAGGGGATAATCAATAACTATATTTTACATGAATATTCACCTATATGTGCATATCAAACTGCAAATTGATGCGACAAAGTCTACGCATGCGATGTTCAGCAAAAGACTTGAATATGATGATAAATGTTTCGGCGTTCTGAACGGTTCGTACTACTGAATTTTTTTATTGTCCACTTACTTTTGTTGAATGATAAAGATATAAAAAGCATTAGTGAGCATTGCGATAATGTCGAGAGTCGAAAGAAATGTAATATGCAGCACATCGTCTAACTCGAGCATTCTATAAGAGCTTTTATGCGATATGACCAAGAATAACTATTCATTACTCATTTCATGATGAAGTTCGTCATTATGTCGATAGATATTAATTGATCTCTCGAGACAAGTAGTTGGATCGTAGGCTAGGGGATTCATAGCTCTAACGAAATGATGATGTCTCGAACTACAACGACTGTCGCTAGAATCCGGATTTTAATCGACCGGATCTGTGTTTGCCGTTCTCCTCCGAAAAATTGAAAACAAACGAAAATAATTTAAACAAAAAGTTGTTTCCGCAAGTTGTTTGTCTTTTCGGCGAACTATTGAAAATTGTCCTCGATATTTCGAAAAGAGGGATGGCATGTATACAACCACTTGGATTAAATCTTTGGTTCATTTCCTTGCATTTCCAGTTTCATTAATTCTCTTAGCAAACACATAGAAAACGCACATTTTTGCACGCGGGTGCTTGTCAAGTTTTCGTAGTTTGTTATTCCATCCGTCGCTCCCCTCCCCTCTCTCTCGCTCTCCCTCTGTCCACTCTTTCCCTCTTCAGTAGGCTATTCGAGAAGCAGCGTCTCTTTCTCTGCATTCGCTTAGCTGACCACTTCTTGTATTTCCCCATCCTCCCTCTGTTCCATTCTTCTATTTCCGAAGCATGGCTCCTCTGCAAGAACTTAACTTCGAAAAGGACGTAGTCTACCTATTCCAGGTTTTTTTATTAAATGTCTGGTTGTTTCACCAACATTCATTCAGTTTGCTGGATACGACACCGTCTCTTCAAGTTCTCCCTACTGTATCAAAGTCGAGGCTTTCTGTCGTGCACACAATCTTAAATTCGAGGTTCACTTGAATACTCTTTACGAGAAAAAAGTGAATTGCAGAGAAGAAATACGAATGTGCGTGGTGCGAATGGCCTTCTTCCCTTCATCGAAATGAACGGCGTGCAAACTTGCGATTCAGAAGCCATCTTCAAGAGACTTACCGATCAATTCCATCTCCAAGTTAGTTTTCTCCCATTGATTAACTCCTTTCCTCTTTCTTTTCTATTATTGTGAGCAGAACCAACCACAATTACTGTGAGTCTGGTGAGAAAACAGAGTTTGTTATCAAGAAAGAGAGTAAAAATAGAAATTACAGTATGAAATTTGAGAATTATGCTGACGCTCACGAGGAAGGAATTGGGTATGCACTCGAGAGGATGATTGAGAACCACACGCTACAGTTAGTTGTATTGACTGCGAATATCTGAAACTATCTTCTAGAGCTAAAATAGAAATGGATCATAATGTGACTTGTTCAGTTTACTTCGTCTGGACATGTGCCGCAAGGCAAACGATTTTATTCGGCAGATGGCGGGAGGAAAAGTGCCGGGATTCTTACTCGGTATCGTTGCAACACTCGGAGGATGGTACATGCGCAGAATGGTAGGATATTTTGATTTTGATTGTGAGTCCCGATGACAATAACCTTGTTCTCAGATGTGTGGTACGGCACGCAAGGCTCTCGGAGTCTTCACTGATGTGGAATATGACGAGATGCTCAGGTTTTGTTCAAACGATTTTCGTTTCAATAAAATATTCTTTTAGACATGACCTTCAGCAACTGCAGAATGTTCTTGGTGAGAAGCAGTTTCTGATGGGAGAAACACCTAAAAAGGTTAGTGCCATTTTAAGTTGTTGAAACATTTGAAGTTATTCGAACATTTGGGCTCTGTACGGAAACGGGGGTCCCATCAGAAAACGGGGGTCCCATCAGAAAACGGGGGTCCCATCGGGTCCCATCAGAAAACGGGGGTCCCATCGGGTCCCATCAGAAAACGGGGGTCCCATCGGGTCCCATCAGAAAACGGGGGTCCCACCGGGTCCCAACAAATATTTTTTTAAGTCGACTGGCAAATCGGTATCCACCTCTCCCAATCCCACAGTCGCGCCTACTACACCTCTCCGCGCGCGACCAGTAAGACCGTCAAGCCGGATTCTGCTTCAACTGCGGTAACCAGACCGAAACGCGGTGGAGCTTCGACCGTAATCACTACTCCCAAGCCCACTGTCGCGTCCACTACTACCAAGTCTTCTCGTACCACCGGCTCAACTGGCATCCCCGATTCGATGGGCAAGTCGGTTTCCACGACTCCCAAGCCTACAACCGCTCCTACCACCAAATCTCGTGAACCCAGTAGGACCATCAAGCCCACAACAACGAAGGCCGCTACCAAGCCGACTACCAAAGCCGCTACCAAGTCAACTACGAGACCCCCTACGAAAGCCGCAACTAAGCCGACTACGAAGCCTATAACGAAATCAAGTACAAAATCTTCCACCCGAACCAAGGCAACTACCAATTCGCCTATCAGACCTAAGAGCAACCCTCCCAAGCCAGCCTCTACTCCCAAACTACCAAGTTCTCCTCCAAAGACGAAACCTCGTCCACGACCCAAACCACTCTAGGAGAAAAAGGATCGCTTATTCTCAATCCAGCTTATTATTAATCACTCAATCCAATAATCACTTTATCTTTCTATTGGGCATATTACATTTGAAAATAATCTTTACGAAAGTGAGGCGAAAAATACGTCTAAAAACGCTTTAATGATGTGATAACTGAAATTAGCAAGGAAAAATAAAAATAAAATTAAGGGACCCCCGTTTTCTGATGGGACCCGATGGGACCCCCGTTTTCTGATGGGACCCGATGGGACCCCCGTTTTCTGATGGGACCCGATGGGACCCCCGTTTTCTGATGGGACCCGATGGGACCCCTGTTTTCTGATGGGACCCCCGTTTTCTGATGGGACCCCCGTTTTCTGATGGGACCCCCGTTTCCGTACAGAGCCAACATTTGTAGTTAATAAAAGATGAAAACTAATTCATCACCTAATTGATTTATGTTTACCTGATGCATTTCAGGTAGATTTCGTCGCTTTCGCTCACATTGGATACTCATACTACATAATGCCAAATGCGAGGTGAGTTGATGATATTCCAAAAAGAAAAGAGAGATGGTTATTGCAGAACTCGTATTCATGATCTGCTCGAATCGAAGGAACTGTCGGCAATGAAAGCCTACATCGAAAGAACAAAGAAGACGTTATTCGGGGATGACTTCAAAAACAAGAAATGAAAAATAAGAATTCGTTTTGTGCCCTAATATATTGCTTGAATCTGTATGCATACGATATTGAACAAAAGCAAACGCAGAAAGATCTAGGCGAGCTCTAAAGAAAATAATATTTGATTGTTTGCATAAACGATTTTTTTCTTACGAATAATAAAGGCAATTTTAACATTTACAAACATTGTGCTTAAAACGAGAGAAGAGATGAGCCAAATGTGAATTTTATCTTCGAGGTCGAGCATTTCGTAATAGGAATGCATTAGACAAGAAATGAAAAATAAGAATTTTAAAATTCTCAAAAAAATAAAATTCTCATTGCGAAAATTCTCACAACTCATCGTGAATCGCTGGGAAATTGTATAATAAGGATGTGCTTGCTTTATTTTATTCAAAAATGAAGACTTATAAAGCTTGAGGTGAAATAATTAAACTTTCTCCGACATTTGAACGATTGTCAACTAGGGTTGGCAATACGGCTGTAGCGGACCGCTAAGGGAAAAGGCTTCCATAGCGGTTGGTTCCCCACTATAGTTTAGCAAAGCCTTCTTTGCACTTGTTATTCAAATGTTGCTTCCGCTGGTTCAATTCTGTCACCAATTGAAAACAAATCCTTCAGGTACCTGAAAATAGATAATAATAATAATCATCTAGTGCTGAGGAATACCTTCTGTACGGTGGAATGTAGTACATGTTGATGAGGGGAGAAACGAGAGGGAAGACAACGGTGCACTGAAATAGTTTTTAAAAAAAGGTTATCATTTGTGTTCCAGGTCTCATAGTCATTATCAAGATAAAGCACAATTTTGTTCATTTACTGACCACCAGCACTGCCCTCTGCAGAGTGCGCGAATGAACCATTTCCATTGCATCAAGAAGCCATAGAATAACTGCGAAATTGTAACCGAGAGGGAGCAGCATTTGTGCTGTCAGAGAGCGATAGATCTGCTGATGATTACGCAGTCGAGAACCCGTCTTTAATATTAATAAACACTGAAATCCCTCTATTCCAAACTCGCCAGCGTCTGCAGCTGCTCAAAAAGTCTTCGACGAATGAAAATTATCGCTGTGAATCCGATTGCTACCGTGATCATTATTGAAAATACTGAGAAACGAGGCAGCACATTGTCTGTTAGACCTCCAGACAGGTCAAGAGCGCTAAGTACGCTGTCGTTATGAAATCCAAATTGTTCATATGATCCTGCCAGAAAGCATAGTAGCTGAAAATATCACAATAGAAATAATAAGGAATCAATTTTGGCTTACCGTACTAGCTGCATAGTATGCTGCGAGAACTCCAGATGCAATCCAGATCCGTCGGGTAATCGTCGATAAATTCGTACTTATCTTGGTATTGGCCGTCCATAGACGACATATGAAGGAAATCAATAAAAGATGAACTGAATAGCCAGCGCATTCGGTGTGGCCAACTCAAATGGCCGTGAGTGCTTTCAAGAAAACAATATTGAAATCTACCGAAGAAGAAATGACATAATTGTGCTCCGAGTAGTGAGCAGGGCCCAATGTGCACAAACACCATACTGCCAGCCACAACTTGTAATCTGAGAAACGTTAACGTTATTTGAAGAGTAAATACTATACCTCGAAATGGTCATAAAACTGCAGAATACGGAATAAAAATCCACACATGCAATATTAAGCAGCAGAATTGCGTATGTGGAAAGATTTTTAGGAGTCCTTGAAAAATTATTTAAAGGAAATATGAAGAATCATGACAAACTTATGCTTGATGATGTACATGAAAAATACGTTTACTAGCATGGTAAATATTGTGATAAAGGAAAGAATGCAGGTGTGGATTTTATCGTCAATCTCGAGCATTTCCTGAAAGACCAATGAGAATTTATTGCGATTGGAAAGCATATGTGGGACTTTCACGACGAGTGCAAACAGTTGTGATTGAGTGCACTAAAGACCGCAAATCGCAAGAAATATCATGCGAATACTTATTTTCAAAGAGAAAGAGAGCGATAATACTGAGCGGGATTGAACGTCTAACGTCGTAGTTAATCCATTATTGATCAGCCAACCGTAATGTGGCCATCGGTGCATGATGATTAGTTCTACAAAAATAAAATATGAGTCCGTTTGCGTAAGAATCGAGCAGATTCGCCAACGTTCAGCACATCAAAAATATTGATTCTCTGTAAATTTGGGATTCTAGCTTCTCAAATGTGCTGATTACGATGTTTGTTCATCAGCAATTTGCATGCCATTTTGTGTTACAACCGTGATAATTATATCAAGGGTCTAACAACAAGTAGTGATGATTTGAAACACATAATTGGGAATAAAACTTTATCGAAAGTGCCGCATTTCATCGTCTGAAATTAACAAACTTTCAACAGCCCAATATGTCCGGGGTGAGACCCACCCAGGGTACACGGAACCCTCCGCGATGTGCCTATGATGAAGAAAATACATCAAAATCATCAATTCGTCCGCGTTCTGACTAGAACTTCGTAATTCAATTCAAAGTGTGACTCATACATGTTATGTATCAGAAGTTATTGTCTATTTACTGGAAAAATATTAAATTTTAACCATATGCAAAATTCACATTTTATAATATAAAGATAAATCAGAACACATGAGTAAGAGCAATAACCATGACACTAGAAACGAATGAGTATTGGAACGCTGAGGAACGGGCCGCGAAGAGTCTTTTCGGTTGTTTGTCATCATTGTTTTGTGTTGATGCATCGATAGTTCCGTCCGAGTTCTCTTCCAGTGAAATGCCGACCATTTCATCTCCATTCATGCTCATCGACGTTTCCTGTCCCTCTTTTGCTATCGAGACAGATGATGTGCTCTCGCCCTGTTATAAAAAAACTATCACACTATCAGAGCAATGTTACACAATTATCAGTAGAAATACCTCAACATCGAAGGCAACTGCAGCAAAAATGAGAATTCCGGCGAGTATGAGCCGCATTGTGAACAACCACTTTTACTCACACACAAATTCGTTCCTGACTTGTGATTTCGTCAATTTCCATTCGCTGAGTGACTAACAAAAACATCCTTGAGAAACTTGTTCTTCCTTCCAATAAGTCTATTTTGATTTCTTTTCTTGCTCAATTCAAAATGGTGTTCAATTCAAGCATTTTTCAAGCATCAATGTGAAGAACACGAAGACGAGATAATTGTTTACGTACCACATACAAATACGTATATTAAATTACGCCACAGAACTCATAAAGGTGTTCAGCGTTATGTACTCACATGACGCAGATATACAATGTAAAACGTGGTACAATGTAAAAACAATTTTCACCAAAGAAATGACACTGTTTGAGTTGCTTTTATTAATTATCATAACAACCTAATTGTATGCCGTTTGGTTCACAATTATGAACGCTATTTGCGTCCCCATCCCCACCCTCCTCCGTTGTTGATTCCTCCAGTTGTAAATCCTGATCCCACATTATTGATTCCTCCAGTTGTAAAACCTGACCCTCCATTATTGATGCCTCCAGTAGTAAATCCCGAACCACCGTTATTGATACCTCCCCCTACAAATTTATTGAATAGACGAATAAAACGGAAGAAGAATATAGGTAGCTTCTTCAGAAGAGCAGAGATAAAAAACTTACATCCCCATGCATCGACTATAGAAGAAGAGCATGTCACAATGAGAATAATCGAGGCGGTCAATCGCATCACTCGCACCATCCATCGAATAACCCCATTCTTTTCATCTCAACAGACAAATGATTCAAAGATCTATAAGACGATTGTTTTCATGGAGATGTTCACTTTTTTCCTGTCAATACGTTTGCCCGCATAGATTCACACTTTGGAGGACTGCCATCACAATAGATATCTCTGGTAGAGTTCAGAAACTGAGATCAAACATGCGTTTTAAAGATATTTTATCATTCTCATCCCCAATTGTTGGTACTTCCCGTATTACCCCCACCATAATTGAATTCTCCAGAATTGTCCCATCTTCTGGCGTTGAAGCGAGAATTCCCGTCGATTCCGTAGTTGCTGGCCCAATTTCCATTGCCCTCGTATCGCCATCCCCAATTGTTATTCCCTAAAATACAAATATTGCTTATGCTGATTGGAATGCAAAAGTCAACTCACATCGCTGTGCTTCAACACCAATCGTCCCTATGATAAAGAGGAGAAAGAACGACAGTGAAAAATTCATAATCGAGAATAATAGTAGGCCACAACTCAAGGAGAAATTCTTCTTCCTCAGCACGTGTTTCAAAGAACAGAGATGTTTTCGACGTACTCGTCCCATTTCTCCATTCCCCTCTAATAGTGGCGCACTCTTGGGAATTTTACAGCTTTTTGAGGAGGGCAGTTAAATGAAACAAACGGCGCTGGAGAGAATTCAGCACTAATTGAAACTAAACATATCACGCCTGTCACGAGAGAATCGAGCTAATGATGGGAATTGGGCGAATATCGTAAAATGAGTTACCCTCAGTTTTGGTCACCTCTAGGCATGTCCTACCGTACCCCAAAGCCCCAGTTCGCAGAGATCATTTTGGAGCTCCCTACACCGGGTCGGTACCTTGGAGCCCCAACTTTAACCTGTAATATCTCGGGTATGGTGCATATTAGAGAAAAAATTGCCTAGGATTGACCCCAGCTACTTTTGCGAGCTCTATCGATCAGCACAAACTAGAAGTCATAAAATTTCTTCTGAACGGTGCTACACTCGATGATGAATTTCTCAAAAGTGTAGGATTCGGCGCAGCTAATTTTCGGATATGACATGCACCGTTTCACGCTCTTTCGAATGAGTATTTTGCGCCAAATATAAATTAATCCTTAGATACCTTCCACCCCCTTGTAAAATTTTTAATCATTTGAAGTTATTTTTCAACAACAAAATCCATTCGACACCGCTCACTTCGTCTCGGTTAGTGAAGAATGAACAATGATTCTTCTATTTCTTGTTGAAAAATAACTTCAAATGATTTGAAAATTTCCGAGGTTGTCGAAGGTACTTCAGGATTAATTTAAATTTTGCGCAAGATACTCATTTGAAAGAGCGTGAAACGGTGCATGTCATATCCGAAAATTAGCCGCGCCGAATCCTACACTTTTGAGAAATTCATCATCGAGTGTAGCACCGTTCAGAAGCAATTTTATGACTTATAGTTTGTGCTGAATGATAGAGCTCGCAAAAGTAGCTGGGGTAAATCCTAGGCAATTTTTTCTCTAATATGCACCATAACCGAGATATTACAGGTTAAAGTTGGGGCTCCAAGGTACCGACCCGGTGTAGGGAGCTCCAAAATGATCTCTGCGAACTGGGACTTTGGGGGATGGTAGGACATGCCTAGAGGTGACCAAAACTGAGGGTAACTCATTTTACGATATTCGCCCAATTCCCAAGAATTGCAATTCTAGCTCGATTCTCTCGTGACAAGCGTGATATTCCCTCCTAGTCTGAAATGAAACTGTTCTGACTTTTTACAAATACAACAAGGTCAAAATAAACAAATATGTCACAAATGCAGTTGTATTAAAGGGGGAGGGGCACGAATATTTTCGCACATAAGCTGAGCATGTGGAGTAATAGGGATGCTTTACCGGATCAGAGATCAGTTTATCCGAAGTGCTAGAAATGCCTCTGAACCTCACTACGGAATTTTGAAGTTTCATTGATTGTGCAGGCACGATTTGGGGTACTGTATTCTCGTATTGATTTCACTGGATTGGCAATCGAAAATAGCTGCAATAGTGAGGTTTGCACACGGCGGGAGTCGAACCAGCCTGTGCCGGATAGCGAGGCAAAAGTACAACCACCAGTCTACGTGACATTATACCAGTTGAGTCTAAACGGCCTAGTTAAGGGAGAGGACAGAGTCAAGCCCAGTGCTGATTACTGTAGGTACAGCTGGGGTGCACGTCGTGGTGGGACCCACCAATTTCGATTCGTGCCCCTCCCTCTTTAAAAACATAATAATTCCTTCTCGATATGCATTGGGTGCTAGAATTCAAGGTCAATTGTGACCATGATTCCCAGCTCGGTCGCTTGGAGAAGAAAGACATTTTTCACCGTTTTATGACGCAGAATGAATGAATAGATAGGATTATCCTTTTGAAAACTGATTTGTGAGATTTGTCTGGGATCATTGTTCTAGAAGTTTCCTCTCAATTTTTGTACATTCTAGATCGTTTTAGAACTTTCCTCACAATTTCGAACATTCTAGTTCTGGAACGTTTTCGCGGCAGTTTTGTTAATGTAGGGTAACGGCAGGTATACAGTAACCAGGGTAACGGTACATGAGATGGGGTGGTGACTTGTTTACAGTTGTTCTCTCTGCGTCTCTGCCCAAAGAGTTTCTCCGGCGCTTTCGCTAGGATAACAAACGTACACAAACACACACACACACATCTGGAGACATCTCACCTTTATTAAGGAGTATGATTGCGCTAATAGTACATATTGAATTCAGTAAAACGTGATCTCTGATGTAAGTCTGACGTACAAGTATTTCAGCAATTCCCGAGAGTAAACGAACTCGATAATATATCACCAACATCAGTACATAGTAATACAAGTTCTGCGCTGCGCAGAAAAATCTGTTCTCTAGCTATATTTTGTCTATGACTGTATTCAGAAATAATAAATTGACTTCCAGTTCAGTCGACGAGATATCTAGTGACCATTGAAGCTCAAATGACTGAGTTCAACGCGTTGGTAAATAGTTTGACTAAGGGAAGTATAGGTTTGTTTTTTGGCGATTATTTTAAAGAACTCTCTTTATTATGTTCAGTTCCCGGAATCTTATTCAATGGTCTGTTGATATACCTTGTTCAAACTTATTCGAGGAAACAACTTGGAACGTTTCGATATTTACTGGTAGTATTCGCCAGTTTTGATCTGTTTCTTGTCAGTCTTCATTTTGTTCTAGAACCGGTTTGAAGCTATTGATTTGCAAAAATAAAGCAACGTTTCAGAAGTCAATAGTTCTGCCCGGATTATTCTGCATAGTTCTCGATTTCAAGTTTGGATCACAGGTTAATACATTTATTAGTGGAAAAATCGTGATTTTTAATAGTTTTTAACATGTCTTCACTACATTCTCTTTATGGTTTCATATGCGATTCTTATATTGCACCTTCTCTATCGTTACTGGGTGATTCGCAAGTATTACTTATAATATTTTCATTTTATTTTTAAAATATATTTGTAGCCCTGCGAATATATCACTATTTTCTAATCCGAAATTCGTTCTAATAGTGATCATCATTGTCACTGCTATGGTGTCACTACTGTTTGTCTAATTGTTCTCAACGGATGAATATACGTATTACAGAATCGGAATCTCATTACCTCATATTGAATGCGATGAATCTCCCACTGTCGCCATGGTGCAACTAGAATTTTATCAAAGGTTCAGGAGAAACATCACTGCTGGTTGGGTGGTTGCCAACTTCTGGGTGAGGAAAGAGACCACGAAATCTTCTAATATTGTCTACTTTAGCCGAATGGAGGGCTCAATCTTCCTGCTATCTTCGCTGTTTTCTTCTACGATTTAGTCGGAACGTCGATTGTAATCGCTGTGGTCAGTCTCGCATGGCTCACATATCGACACATTTCCTCTGCCTACGGTCTCTCTCCTTCCGCACGATCGGCACAGTTGCAACTACTATCGACAGTCTGTGTTCAGGTAACATTTCTACATTTATATATTCCAGAACAAATAAAAAATATCCCGTTTCTATCTTTTTTTTGCTATGATAGCTAGCTCAAATACGACTGAGCTACATAGTATGGCGAAAAATGACTCGTATTGATTCTATGATATCACCACTGGGAATACTCTTGGAAGTGCTGTTGGTTCAATTTGGTAGCATGATGCGAAGCAATTAGAAGCCGCCCACAGAAAGGAAATAATTGTGTTCTTCGTTAGACGTTCTGCCCATTAATCTGCGTGATGATTCCCTACTTCTGCAATATGAATCTGCCTATATTTGGATATACTCTGGAATGGGTCTCTGAATCGACAGGTCTATTCATGTCTCTCTTCCCAACATATGATCCACTAGCTGTGATTGTGCTCATGAAACCGTATCGAAATGGTCTTCTTTCGATGTGTAGATTGAAACAAAAGAAAGTCATTGTTGTTAACGTAATGATAAAGCCTCGGTGAGCAAAAAACTTATGAGTGTTATTCACACGTGAATCATCGAATAGTCAGTCCATAATCATAACTTCCGAAGCTCCCATGTTTCTACGACATCAATTAATCGAGTTATAGCGAGTTGGCCAAGTGCCAGAATTCCCATCAGTTCAGGAAACGTTTAATGACAAAAGTCATTAATCTGACTTACTGAACTAAATTTGACCCGCCGACCCGTTTGGGGTACTGTAACAAGGTTACGGTGTTGTTTGGTTAAGTTTCAGGCGAAAAAAGCCCGAAATATGAGATATTGCAACATTATTACGCCATATTGCATAGTAATAACGAAATTGGTTAACGATTTTTTGAAAATTTTGATCACGATCAGTTTAATGTCAAGCACGATCGATTTGATTGAGTTTCTTGCGTTAATGATGCAAAAAACGGACGATGACGAAATCAATTATCGATTTTTTTGAAATTTTTTCATGGGATATGAGCAAAAAAAATGTTGAGCTTGACAGCCAAACTTAGACACAGACAAACAGACGGACAGGCAGACACTCTGACATTATAGTACTGGGAATATATTTCAGTTTTCCAATACTTGTGTCGACTTTTGAATATCATCTGCTACTCTTTTCATCGCCATATTTGTGATTTGAGCATTGTGATAGAAATATACAATTCATGCATTTGTGTTGTCAATATTTCCATGCAGATTCGATCAGCTATGAGAACGACCTATGCAATCTACGTTGTAAAAGAAAGATGGAGAGAGAAGTCAGTACTCTCCCACAGTGAAGGGAAAGAAAGAGGAAAAGAAAGTTGGCTGCTGAATAAAGACGATTTAGTTATTACAGAACATTGTATAATACTTTTGTGATCTCCGACCGGACCGGCAAATCGTTATCATTAACTTAGTATTCATTTTTGTTGTCCCTGTAGATTCCCTCGAGTCTGAAGTACCAGAGCATCGATCAAAATTGTCATTCAACCAGTTCGAGCATCGTTAGAATGGCTAACTTTTATGCCGCGATTGAAATCGTAACAAAGGCGAGTTTAGGTGAGCTTGAAACACTTTTTTAAAAGAAATTAAAAGGATACAGTCCCCGGAATTTGTTTGAATATTCTGCTTATTCATCTCGTGAAAAAGTTTTCGCGAGCTGATGTAGGAACTTTTCGCTATCTTTTAATCGTATTCGCCAGCTATGACATCTTTCTTATCATACTGCACTTTGTTTTTGATCCGGTAAATTTTTTTTTGCGTATTTTTGAGCGATCAAGCTTAAAGAAATCGCTTGTCTTACCTGGAATATTCGGACTTGTTCTCGATTTTCCGTACTATGGATCTCAGGTATAAAATTTACATTCTTACTTAGAGAGCAGTCTGTGGAATTCAGTTCCTAACGCTTCTTGATTGTATTTTATTCATGGTTTCATATGCAATTCTCATGACGCATTTACTCTACCGATACTGGGTTATTCAAAAGTGATCAACAAGCTCCGTTGACAAGTTAAATCCAATCTTCTTTTCCAGACCATTCAAAATCGAATTATTCTCGAAACCGAGATTTGTTGTCTCACTAATATCTGGTATTATCGCAAGCTACGGAACGTTGTTGGCAAAGAACAACGATACGAGGCCCAATTTTCCCATCTCAGAACATATTTGTGCTTGCTTGTGCTTTCACCCGAGAATTCGGCTGCGACGCAGATAATGAAAGACGAGTTTCGACATAAATTCGGACGATCTATCGAGCATGGATGGGTTATTGCCGACTTTTGGGTGTGTTCAAAAAGAAACTACAAAAAATTGCTCCCATCGACAGCATCATTTATCCAGTTCACATTTTCTCGATTAAATAATGATGATTTGAGCCTAACGGCGAGTACGACTGGACTGTAATCTGTGCAGCTTTCGTAGTGGATGCAATGGGAGTGGGAATAGTGATTATCGTAGTGACTCTGGCCTCGTTGACCTATCAGCACATCTCCAATGCATTCACTCTCTCACCAACGACGAGAAAGGCGCAGATGAGATTGTTGATGACTGTCTGTGTGCAGGTGAGATATTTCACTGACTCATTTGCAAGTTTAACATTCTCAGAAACAGATTTTTATCTCAATTAGAAACTCTTACGTTTCAAATTATGTGCGCTGCAGCATTTTCACTAGTTATAGTGCATCCGGTCTTTTAATTAAGTGTAAATGTATCGTTCAAAAACACGCTTCTTGCAGACATTCATCCCGATGGTGTGCGTGATGATTCCTTACTTCTCCAATACAACTCTTCCCGCATTCGGCATTACTTTCCCCTTTATCGCAGATACTTCGGGCATATTCATGTCGCTCTTTCCCTCATGGGACCCATTAGCCGTGATTGTACTTATGAAACCGTATCGGCTTGGGCTCTGGTCAATGATTACTAGAAAGAAGCCGAAAGAGACACGAGTGTCCGCCTCGGGTAACACATTTGCTGCTGTTTCGTACATAAAGAGATCATAACGAGAACTGAGCAAATTAAAGACCAGTAATTGGTTATTGTGCAAGGGGTCGGTGATTCAATATTTAATTACGATACAGTTGAATCTGGACAGAACTCATTGCCTTATAGTCTACTTGACAACAGTGAAGAATTCAATCAAACCAAGTAGCGATCTCGCCTTTTCTATTTGCTGCTTTTAAGATTTGTTCGCTTCCGTTTCTCCTGTTTCTAACATGAATGATTCTCTTCGTCTTCCTTGGGAAATCCCATTAAACGATCTCGTCTCCATTGTTATCCATACTGCAGTCAACTTTATCGCCATTTTCGAAAACATCGTATTGCTTCTGGCCATTATCTTCAGAACTCCGTCATCGCAAAGGTTGTTTAAAATCTCTTTAGAACATTTTTGTAATGTATATTCAGATCGTACTCCGTTCTACTGTATAATTGTGCAATAATTGATCTTATCGCTGCTCTAAATTCATTTTTAGCAATGACGAGGTATCATATCTCGAAACTGCGATGGCTATGGCGAATTCAATCGTTATTTGTTGAGGTTGATGCCTGTGGGAGACATGGTAGCGTATGCTTATGATGGACCATGCGTCATTGTGTCGGGTACGACGCCCTCACCGTAATAATGAAAAATGTTAACTTGAGGATTCTTTTGTCATTGTACTCTCACTGCGACGCTGGCGACCTCATCGCAATCAATTTATTTAATCACAACTTCGTTTGCTTTTCGTCTGTACTCTTTAGAGCGGTACAAGTAGAATAATAACATTAAATTATATATTATTTTAGAGGTACACCTCGTTCATGGCAAGTTATCGTTGTCTGTTTGCTCACTTCAGTACCAAATCTCATTGTTTTGGTATTTTGCTCAACTTGCGGCTACTTTTCAAACTTGTTCTATCCAGACAACATTCTTGTTCGCAATCGATGACGCGGTAGAAGTGAGGAGCGCGTTTTCCATTCTTCGTCCAGAATACGATCTTACTGATAAAACAGTGGAAGGTTGGTTCAAGCAAAAAATAGATGGATTATATTTATTCAGGTCATCTCAACATTTACAACCCGTCAGTGATGTTCACAATTCTGGCCATGACTATGCCTATCGGACCACTTCTAGTAGCAACATTCGTACTGCGGACAAAGGTTTCCTAACAGTTGCGAAACTGTTTACGGAAATAAATTTAGGTACTTGCGAAAATTCGTGAGAAATCAAGCGAAATGAGCTCGAGAACTTCTAAGATCCATAGTGCTTTTACAAAGGTTTGTTTTTGTCGAGTTTTTTTGTGTTCGTTTGGACCATTTGATCAATAATCGAATCGTTCACCCCAAGTGCTCTCTCTTCAATCTATCCTCCCTATCTTCTTCTCTATCTCAGTGATCAGCTACCTGTTGTGTCAGACCGGTACAGTGTGCACCCCAGGCATGGAGCACTCTATTTCTGTGGTAAACTCATTTTGAAATCAATTTGTCCCAAGTATAAAATTATCTATCATTTGAAAAAATCGTTACACTCAGCGAGTATGCGATGGTATTGCTTTTTTCTTTATTATTTTCCATATTCGAAGAACCGTTAGTCAGCAAATAACAGGAACCTGGATAAGTACATGATTTTCGGTATTCAATCAAGAGAAGATCAAAGTCATAGTCTCTTAAAAACTTGTTGGGGAAAAAAGAAGTCTAACATGTAGGCTGCTTCGTTATGCCCATGTCTCTCTCCTGGAATAACTCTCTACTTCGTGCAACCGTATCGGGCGTCAGTTTATTGCAAGAAAATGGCGAAATGGTCAACAATTGTAGATTTGTGGAAGAGAAATTATGCTGCAGAAGTAGAAAAATCAGTGGAATGGACGCATCGGTCACGTGAGCTTTTGAGAAATTTCATCCGAATTGTTCTTCATTTCAGAGAACACACTCCACGAAAGGTGTCTACGTTTTGATCGCTTTGAATTGTTTTTTCCAGAATAAAATATTATTTTCAAATCGATTAGCACTTTCGACACACATTTCACACACTTTTCTTTCCAAGTGTGTGCTAAAATATTGGAGATCTTCTCCAATCCCATCTTTTTTTTCACCTTCCTTGTCTCTTTTCCTGTGTAACGAGCCAGAACAGGAGCGATCTTTGTTAGTTACGAAAGTTCTCTCACACTTCTTATCAGATAGCCGTTGTTCCTTTCTCTTCTATAATTCTTGAACTATGGAAGAAGTCCATGTCGAACTTGTTTTTTTCCGCCCGGGTAGTTTGTTGTTTGCTGAAAATTTTCCAAAGGTAATTCCTTCAATTATTCGTTAGTATTCCCTTACTACAAGGATGACAATGCAAACAGCGTGAAATGATTGTCCTATTCTGTCACTTCGGCTCCATCTTCCTTGCATATTTCTTTGCTGCAGTGATAGGTGATCAATGATCGAATATCGTCATATCTTATTTTGTCTTGCTGACTGAGAAACAAATACGAAAATAACTGCAGCACTATCTGCTGACGTGGACGAGTAAGCGGATTGTGCAAGGCTGTCGAAGGTAAGAGTAATCAGGGAATGGATTATAGACAGAAATAGTTCTTATTGATGGAGTGCTGTTGAGTGACTCGGTCTAGCATAAAGAGTAGTTCTCGAGCTTTATTGCTGCTCGGAGATGAGATATCGACAATCATCTAAAAGTATGATCATCTTGGCTCCACTAGGGACTATTTGAATATACTTCTGACTTCATTGTGAGACAAATTGGCGGGTTCTTCAAGGAACTCCCATCCAACATCAATAACATAATGTAAGATCTTCGAGGAATGATTTTAAATGGGCTCTGATATCAACATTAAGCAATCATATTAGGTTAGTGCACAAGTTTCGATACAACGCTTTTTTGGTTATCGCAGTGTCTTGATCGAATATATTTTATTATGTTTTTATTCATATAGTATAAGTGAGAAAAACACAATGAGGTAATTGGAGATACTATGATACATGAGCTATTCGTGAGGTAGATGTACTGGCTTTCTCATACATAGGTGTCGAAAATAGGCATTCGTCATTTGTTTTTCTCCTGCGTTGGTTGCATCTGACGCAAACAGGTATTGAGATGAGAAATCTGAACTCGCAGGTGGAAGTTCTCCATTTCCAATTCCTAAATTAGAATTTTTTCTCCGCTGTCGATCAGCATCTAACTTTTTTTGCAATTGCTCAAAGCTCATTCGAATTTCCTTACCTCCTTTCGTTTACGTCTCTCCTCTTCCTTCTCTTTCACTTCTTTTCTGTATCGACGATTCCGTTCGTTCTTAAGAAGTCGTTTCTCTTGATTGAGATCCTGAGCGAGAAAAAATAAATTTTTCGGTCAATTTAGCACGTGCGAATGGGAAGATAGATGCTAACGATTGATTTGTCAGCCGTCCTTTCTGCCTTTTCTCTACACGATTTCGACTTGGGAAGATGTTTTTCCGCGACCAGTCTACAATAAGAGTTTCTGCAGCGTTGGTGCAATCTCTATAGAAACATACTCCCTTCCTTCCGCTGTTAAAAAGGTTGAAATAGGATGAATAATCTAAGATGAAATAATCGTTTATATTATATTTTAATAGTATTATCTACCTGGTATGTTGCGTTTTCAGATAAGTCATCAGCATGAATATTCTCACAATCATTCAGCTGAAGGGACGGTTTGTACGCAGAGAATGCGCTCTTCTGTCTGATGAATCCGATGTGTGAAGAATGATGCAGGAAGGGCCAGTTCATTGTCAATATTGTACAAGAGGATGCACTAGTGAAAAGAGGCGGAGAATGCTTAAATAAATTGTGAGACGGAAGACGTTCAGAACTATGTAAATCCGCTAGATAATCACTTGATTAGGTGAGGATGCGGAGGATAGAAAATCCCCTGTCAATCCTCAGAAAAATGTGCGTCCTATTCCAATAGGTCTTCGAATGAGGCACAGAAATATGAAGAAATATGAACGGAAAAAACTACATCTCTTCTTGAATTGAAAATGTATGAATAAGACGACTAAATATAATATGACTCCGTTTGCGAATGAATTGATCTTTTGTAGGGTTTCCGCACAGCCAAAACTTTGGTTTCTCTGAAACTCTCCGATTTGGAGTTCAATATCTCCATTTTCTTTGTTGGCTGCAGATGTAAATATTAGTGGCTGTAAAATTTCTCTGCTTTCTTTATTAGGAAGAGTCCGTGGTATAGAATTATATGACGATCACGCCTGCCCTTTTTGCTCCCTTCTGCCACCACACTGTCTAACTATTGTTAGGGAAGGGTTGGTTGGGGAAGCATAAATGGCATGAGAAAGTTGGAAGATCACAAGAGTACTCCGAGTACTATCTACCGTATTTGGTGCACATATCGTACGGTTGATTCTACCATCAACTCATCCTTCAGACACTCTACTCATCCACTAACGCCGAGGACAGTTGACAACTAAAAATCTTGGGATACATCACTTGTCTCACTGATTACGAAGATCATCATTCCTATTGATACGTGTTGCGGTCCTTTGCCTACTACAAGACTATTAAATTCGATAAAGTAAATCCCACGCTAGAAAAGAGAAACAAGCGAATGCATATTAATTACGAAATCGTATTAGCTCCAGTCCTCGTTATTAAATTGAAAATATCAACGGTTTGGCGGAAGGAATGAGTAATTGCTACCAGCTGTTGTTACCGTGAATGCACTCCTTCCGCTCATTTTTATTGAAAGGAAAGAGGCTTATTCAATTTCAATCAATTTCAAACAATTCTTTATGTGTGTCGATCTGTGTGACTCAATTCGCGAGCTCTCTTACAATGTGAAATACCAATCTATCGTATTTGTAAAATGTGTGATATATCTGGTTGGTGCATTGGGCATTGGATATCAGTGGCGCAAACAGGTAGGATCGGTAGGAACGTTTTCCAACCGATACAGAGAATTACAGGGTGTTCGTTTTCTTGTCCATAATAACACTAAAATTGTTTTCAAGTTTTATTATTGTCTGAATGTGTATGCCTCGACCGCTTTTGGACTTGTTTATCTTTTCGAACTGATCCGGTATCTTTGTATCGTAGAAACAAATAACTTGAGATTTCAGCCTCCGCTTTGAATGTTTTGTTTTGAACTTTCGGACGGTTCTCTTGACAAGGTATTTATTTGTCTAAATTGGCAACCTTTTATTGATAATTCAGAGGCATAGCGATTTGCGCTATCATAGCAGCCCATTATGTTATCATGATCGTCTCTTTCGAAAGATTTTATGCTGCAATCTTTCCTGCTCATTTTGAGAAAAACTCCAGTAAAAAACTAGCGTTTTTTCTAGCTCTGACTGTGGTATGAATTTATTTCTGATGCCCAGGTTTGGTCAGAATTTTGAACCTTTCGTTCGTCTTTGGAATGCTCAAACTCATAGATGACACTCTCATGGGTCTACGCGATGTTTTGCCTCTCTGCTGGATTCAGCCTTTTCGGAAAACATATTGTTGTTGCCTTTATTGACGAGAGGATTCCCGAAAATAACATTCAATTTGAAGTATAAATCTCCCTTCCTGCAAAGCCAACTGATGAAAATGATTCAGGAGTTCGTAAAATTTATGAGCATTTCAAACGCATTTTCCCTATTCATGTTCTGCTCAGATTTGTATCTAAACTTCATAAGAAAACCATCTGCTATTAACACAACTCTCTCGATTTCTTATCAGGGGTGGTATTCTTCTTTCATTTTCGGCCGAGCCGAAAAAATATGGCGGCCGAAAATTTCGGCGAGTGGCCGAATTTTTGTCTCATTTCATTTTACGCTCTTTTCATTCTCTCTGCCGGTGCAATGCTCCGGCAAAGGGCTCGTCAACACCCTCAAATACGATTGCCAAGAATTGATTTACGCCTTCAATACCAAGCAAATTCTAATATCTTCTACGGACGCCTCAAGATGCCTGAGGCGGAGTTGATGGCCATTACTCGTCTGACCATGCCATGCTGGTGTTTGCAATCGGATATAAGCCCTCACATGCAGTGCGCTGCGGCGCTTGCAAATATTATGCAAATGAAAAATGAAACATAATTGCACACATTCAATAACAATTTAAAAAACTGAGAAACGTGAAACTCGAGTGAACTCGTTCTTGAGCCTTTGGGTGGGGGAGGGGTTTGGTTTAAGATTGAGCTCACAACGTTCCCTCTATTATTTCCTTATTTCCTCGCATACGGCCCGAGAAACTTAAGGCACGTTAGGTCCTACTTAAGGAAAATAATAATTTTCGTATTGTGTCCTAGCATTTTGAGACAATTTTATGATACGTAACTCATGCTTGAAATACGTAGCTCACGTATTTCATGTAACACCCAGCACACACTCCATAAATTGAATAAGTACAACGCATTAAACATTCTTTAGCCTTAACCTCAATATTCTCAAATCTTGCCGAATTTCATTCCGAATTCTTGGCCAAAATTCACTCCGAAATTTCATCAATTTCCTTTGTTCGCGCCCAATTTTTTTCGGCGATCGAAATTGAACGCCGAAAATTGTAAGAGAAAATTCGGCCGAGAGTCGGTTCATTTTCGATTTCGGCGGGGCGAAATCATTTTCGGCCGCCCGCTCCACGAAGATCGGTGAGCCGAAAATGATTTGGGCAAGCCGAATTTTTTTTGGCTCGGCCGAAAATGAAAGATGAATACCACCCCAGGTGCCCATTTAAAAGTTCTTATTTTGTATTTTTCATTGCAGAGATCGGAGAATCGAAGAGTAGTTCTAATAATACTACCTATTGAAATCGCCGAGTCTCTCTTTTCCCTAGCAACTACAGTATTGCTCGTATTTCAGGATTCGGTTCGCCTTTTTCGCAATCTCATTACGATTCGTAATAGAATGTGATTATGTGAGTCTTTCAGTTTCAGTTAATCGACACATCCATAACGATGAATGGCATTTTATATCTCGAACTTGCCACTTCACCATCGATGTTTTTCCCAATCGTCTTTGTACTAATCATTGAATGGCGAGTTGCCAGAAGGTAAGAAGATTATGAAATAACTAGTCAATTCTCTTTCATCAGAATTCGTCCGGTGGTGACTGAAGATGGTGGCGATATAAACTATTTCGAAAATCTGCGGCGAGCATGGCAGACCTAATGAAATGAATAATTTCCAATTCGTATGACACTCAAGAGAAAAAAAATGTGATCGATATGGATATAAATGTAAAACGATTCAACCTGCTCTTTCTTTCTCGACTGTAACGACAGAAGTGTCGCGTTATATTCCACCCGATTGTATCTGGTTTTGTATGTCCCCTCACTCCTTTCTCCATTGGTTCTACCTCCACTAACGGAAAACAAGACTAACGAGGCGTGGTGTCCCGAGAAATTACTCTATTAAACGGCATTCACATGTGCAATGCCCATGAAAGAGTGTGATCTACTATGCGAAATCTCATCAAACCTTTCATACCATTGTATAATTGCTATAAAGTGCGGTCTATATTTGTTAGTAAGTATCATACGGAATCAGTTTCCAATGGAAGAGACAGGTGTGCATCTTTATATAGATTTCCTGATCTTTTTTTTCTTATTCAGGGAGTTCGCTTTCTGGTTCACGATAACACAAAAGTCGTTTTTCAATTATACTTTGCTCTCAACTTCTTCATTGCATGTCAATATAGTTTGACTTACATCTTCGAACTGACACGGTTCCTTTTACGGAATTTATGCATGATCTATTATAGATCTGTATCATGTTGAGCTCCTCGGGTTTTCTTATCGTGCGTTTCAAATGCTCAGCAAACTCAATGTGCTGGTTAGCGTATTGATTGTCTGGAAGAGAGAGGAAGGGAAGAGGTAGGGAGGAGGAGAGCAGGTAAATCACTAGCCTCCTCCCGGCTTCTTCCTCCCTCCTCCCTCCACTCAGTTCGTTAAAGGTCAACTACGCGTGGAATGGGTAATAATCTCACGATATACTATGGATACAAATATCGTATGAAGTTAGATACTTGTTTTTAAACACACCACTTTAAGTTTATCGACGTTTCAAATTCAATGGAACGATTGTTATATCAAGAAACCTTCACGTTTGCCATGTTACTTCCATTGGTTCTTGCTGTTATTATCGAGATGAGAGTCGCGAGAAGGTGGGAAAATATACTTTTTAACCGATCAAAAAAGCAAAATGCCAGGTGGTTTTCAAATTATTGTGGTCTATCAAAACGTAAGAATATTGATTTGCTCGAATGAATGTATTTTAATCTGATATTCGTCTGCACTCAAAAGTCGTAGGGTTAATACACATTGTTAATACATTTCCTATATTTTTTGTGCCTGTTCTTTTAAACTCAATATTCGAGTGGTAAAAGAAAAAAATTAGAATGAATGAGAAGTTACGAATTGACGAATTGAACAGCATCGAGAAGAACATACAACAAGAATTGCCGGTTATTCTGCAGTTGATAAAAACATTCATTGTTATTCGGAGAAACAATCACTTTCTTCTCAGTTGTTCCTTTGATCTTTGAGGTATTTGCTCGCAATCACGTTGCGATGCTATCTTTTCTCTTCGGTCACTCTTGATAACCACCTATTATCATTCTAAGCGCCATCGATTTTCATTGGTGTAATCACTATTTGGCTCAAGATCTTTCTCTCGTTTTTGCTCCTATTCGTTTATTCACTTTAAATATATTTCAGGATGTCGTTCGATCGCGGTGGAAATACTCTTCACATCAAAGTCGATCTGTTCGTCAAGAACCGTAAACGACTTGTGGATGCTTTGCGTGGAAAGGTGCCTGCCAAGTCGGCCGTCCTTCTTCAAGGAGGAAAGGAACACTTCAGATACAACACTGACATGGACGATCTTCCTTTCAGACAAGTCAATGCCATTCACCATTATTGTAAAGCTGAAAATGTCATGAACCGTATCGAAGCAAGCATTCTTATTTAGGAGTCCTACTTCTTCTGGACATTTGGCGTTCACGAGAGCGAAGTATATGGAGCGATCGATATCGATACGGGAAAGTCCATCCTCTTTCCTCCTCGACTCACTCCAGATTTTGAGATCTGGGAGGGAAAGTGAGCAACAGCTTTCCTTGTTTAGGCTATCGTATATTTTCAATTATAGAATCAACCCAGAAGAATGGTTCAAGGACAAATATGCTGTCGATGAGGTACACTTTAATGAGGACACCAAGATTCATGATACCCTCAAGGCTTCCGGAGCAGCAACGCTTTTTCTATTGGTAGATTGATTTTTTTTCTTTTTCATATTGCTATGATAATATAGAAAGCCGAGAATTCCGACAGTGGAAACACGCTTCTGCCTCCAAACTTCATCGGAATTGAAAAGTGAGTCGAACGACGTCTTGGGTTGACCAAAATTGAGATATCTCTGAATTTGTTGTTACATGATTACTTCGTATGGAATATGGGAAGGAACTAATCGATCCCATCTCAGATTCCCCCTCGACGAATCTCTTCTATATCCGATCATGGCGGAACTTCGTGTCTTCAAGACAGACGAAGAGATCCAAGTGCTGAGATACGCATCGAAGATTGCTTCCGACGCTCACAAAGCAGCGATGAAACACATCAAGCCGGGCATGTACGAGTACCAGCTAGAGAGGTATTTTGATGTACAATTTTGTTCCCTTGAAATCCGTTTTCGCCTAGGAATTCCAGGATCAAGAGGCCTAACAATTTAACAGAAGAGACTTTCAAAATAGACTGATGAAATCATCATTGTAGTCTCTTTCGTCACACTTCTTACTACCACGGAGGCTGTCGACATCTATCGTACACTTGCGTCGCTGCCAGGCACTCAATCACATTCATTCTCCCCTTCATTTTTGTCCTTTAGCGGGTGCGATACAGCGATCATTCACTACGGGCACGCAAATGCACCGAACGACCGTAAAATCGAAGAGGGAGACATGTGTCTGTTCGATATGGGTCCCGAGTATAATTGCTACGGTGAGATCACGGTAGATTCAATTATAAATAATATTTCTTCGCAGCCTCGGACGTCACGACGTCCTTTCCGGCTAACGGGAAGTTTACCGATCGACAGAAGTTTGTGTATAATGCGGTGCTCGCCGCGAACAGAGAAGTATTCGCAGCGGCTAAGCCAGGTTGGAGAATTATCTGACTTGAGTATGGCTCATACTGGGTCGCAGTAGGTCTGTCAGTGAAAGGGATCACAATCGGCCTTGCAGGAGTTCGATGGACTGCGATGCATGAACTAGCTGAGAAGGTAATTCTTACTCATCTGAAGGAAGGAGGACTCGTAGTAGGAAATGTCGATGAGATGGTCAAGGTGAGATAACTCCTCATTTGGTCTTTCAGTTTTACTATGACCTATTGCTTCCTATTTTTCTCTGATAAATGCTTGAAAAAGCAGTTTGATCACAGGCTCGTCTGGGAGCAGTGTTCATGCCCCATGGAGTGGGTCATCTAATGGGACTCGATGTGCACGAGGTAGGAGGATACCTTGGAGATGCTCTCCCCAAACCGACCCTTCCTGGACTGAAAAACATTCGAACTACGAGGACTCTGCAGTGAGATTGCATTGATTGCACTAATTCTATAAAGATATAAAGATTATTCTATAAAGAAGATTAATATTATTGTTTTTCAGAGAACGTATGTGCATTACCGTTGAACCCGGTTGTTACTTTATCGATACTTTACTGGATCCGGTGAGTAGTTAAAAGGGAGCAAGGTATATACTGTGAGAATCAAAGCCGTAGCAAAACTATTCGACGGACAAGGTAGTAGCGAGAAAGCATCGGAACACTAAAATAGGATGTCATGCTGTGCCAATTTTTAATGAAATTCGCTTTTTGTTTCAATTTTACACTGAATATTTTACTTTTCTTGATGTATGTGTGAGCTGCATTCATAAACAATTGGAAAAGCGAAATTAAAAGCGAATTTCATTAAAAATTGGCACAGCATGACATCCTATTTTAGTGTTCCGATGTTTTCTCGCTACTACCTTGTCCGTCGAATAGTTTTGCTACGGCTTTGATTCTCACAGTAAACATATTGACAGGCCCTCGCTGATCCGATTCTGAGCAAATTCCTCGTTGCTGAGAAAGTGAATGCATTCAGAGGACAAGGAGGAGTCAGAATCGAGGACGACATTATCATTTGGTAATCAGATCGAGTTGAAGAATGAATTGACATGAAGATGATTACAGGGCAAAAGGTAACGAAAACATGTCGCAAGTGCCTAGAACGGTGGAGGAGATCGAGAATTTCATGGCTTCGAGTTGATATTTTTTCCTCAAATCTTCCATAGACATTTGTATTGATTTGTATTTTTCTTTTCTTGGAGAGTAATGCAGTTGAAATAAATACGAATGAATTCAATGTTGGATTACCGCTATATTTGGTTCTATGTGATATTCTTCATTTTTCATTGAGGTCACATGGTACCGACGTAATACATCCCCTTTGACGTTGACGTTTAGAGGGTGTATGACGCAGGTTGCCTCCATCATCCCTATTATGGGCGAGACGAGGAACATCCACGACCCCCCTTCGAATGTTGTGCAGTGGAAGATCGACCAGGGGAAGCTCTATCCCAAAGTGTCAACACAACCACGAGGCATACTTTGAACACCTTTTTGACTCCATTATTTAAATTCGGCTGTCTACATGTGGACCCCATTCGTAGCATTCGCAGAAGCTACTGATCACAACCGTTCACTTTTTTAGTGAAAAAGATTTATCATCTTATCATCATCAAAAAAACATGCTGAAACTCAATGACAAAGACGTAATGTATTGAATATGACCCAGAGCACTTTCTCAGCGCTTTCGTCCGAATCCGCGTGCACTCATCAGTGCAATTCGATTGAGATTCCAATGTTTCATTGGGGTCCCATGATGGGGCGCACTCTGAAACATTCGTTTATGAATGATGTGAGATCATCTTTGTTAGTGCTCTACCTGAATGTCGTGCATAATCTCGGGCTCTTCTTTTATGAGCACCTCTCTAAGAAGAACCGCTTCAAGGGCACTGCGGACTGCAAATACGCAATTTAAAATAAGAGGCCGTTCGCGTAAGAATAGGACAAATCCGGAGGGTTCTGGCACAGCTCAAAAATTTCAAATCTCTGATTCTGTGGGATTTGGGGTTCTCAAGGGTGCTGATGATGATGGGCACATTCATTTTCCATGTCGAGCTTTCGTTGGCTTCAGATGACGTCACGTCGAAAACGAATTTTTAGGCTTTTCAATGTCCTCGATAATGCTAAAATTAGGTGAATATGCCTCCTGGGGTTTAATTTTATGGTAATCATGCCTGTCTACTTTATTTTTCATAAATTTCAAAAATAATTTTGTTACAACGAAGTTCTCGCAAAGTGAAAAGCACTCAGGCAGACTAGGATAGATCGGACCGGAAGGAAACAAGGATTCCAACTGTGCTTTCCATTTTTCATTCTAGCGTGCAGAGAAGGTTTTACGCGAAAGATAGTTTACTGGCTTGTAAGTAAATTGTACCCTCCTTCCCCTTGTTTACTTCCTTCCTCGTATCGATCGGAGACTCTCTCCCAAGGGAAGCGAGAGAGCAGGGGGAATCGAGAGAGTGCAGAGACTGGGAAGAGGTCAAGGTAGAGAGACTCGGGTAGATCAAGAGATCGGAAGTCAACAAGGGGAAGGAGGGTACAATTTACTTACAAGCCAGTAAACTATCTTTCGCGTAAAACCTTCTCTGCACGCTAGAATGAAAAATGGAAAGCACAGTTGGAATCCTTGTTTCCTTCCGGTCCGATCTATCCTAGTCTGCCTGAGTGCTTTTCACTTTGCGAGAATTTCGTTGTAACAAAATTAATTTTGAAATTTATGAAAAATAAAATGGACTGGCATAATCACCATACAATTAAACCCCAGGAGGCATATTCACCTAATTTTAGCATTATCAAGGCATTGAAACGCCCAAAAAATCGTTTTCGACGTGACGTCATCTGAAGTCAACGAAGGCTCGACATGAAAAATGAATGTGTCCATCATCATCAGCACCCTTGAGAACCCCGATTCCCACAGAATCACAGATTTGAAATTTTTCAGCTGTGCCGGCCCTTGCTCGATTCTTACGCGAACGGGCTCATAAATAAAACGGAATCTCTTGACATCAATCGTTCGCAAATGTAGCAAGCGTTTAATTGGCATGGAAATACCTCGAAATTCAATGAGAAAAGTTCGTGTTGATCCGACAATTGTAGCGGAGAATAGAATGGAAACAAAGAAAAAGGCAAACATTTTTGATTCCTCTAACTCTGTAAGGACATATTAAAAACAATAGGTTCGTTGAATTGATGTAACTTCAAAATTGTGTTTTTGAAAAAAGTAAAGAAAATATCCGAGACTGATTCTTCTAGTAAAGTTTTTTTTAAAGTGAGATTTGCCAGCTCACAAACAAAGGAAGAAACAAGGATCCGCACCACTGTCATGAGAGACAACATTATTTTGTTCTGCAAATAGAGCTTCGCGAAAAGAAGTCTTATCTAAACGTTTTCATCTGATTTCTGTCGTTCCCACATTGTAGACAAGTTGAAAAAACAATCGGGCAAAATTCTGTTGGGACCGTACTCTCTTTTTCCAGCCCCCTTTTGCGAAGAATTGACATGAAAAATTGTTCCGGTTATTTATCATGTGACAAAACAGATAGAATCAATACAAATAATCCGAGTAGTGAGCCTTCGCGAATCCGATTCGTTTCTGACCGATGTCGTACACATTACAGTACGTTCTGATCCAAACATTTCCGAAGATCCAATCGGGACCCCAACTAGAATAGAAATCAACTATGAAGTTCGAAGTTGCTGACATTTTTATCATAGCACTCTTTCAAGTTATTTGGTGTCACAAGTAATGAAAATAACAAACCCAGTGAAAGCGACCTCGAAGATGGCAAGAGCACATTTTCCGTTTCCAAGAGAGACGTCGATTACGTATTCACTTGAGGGAATCTGAACGATGCAGTATGCTACTTAACACACCCCTATGCTTACAATTGCTTCTTATTTAGAAAATCACATCTTCTGAAGCAGTGTGTGCATTATTTATCAGGAAAAATATGACTCACATTATACGTTTTGCCTCCAATTGTGAAGACCATGTCAGGGTAATTTCCATTGCATGGAACGGTGTACAATTGATTTAGGGAGTCGAACTTGGCAGATGTAGCTTTTGCGACTCCTATAGTGATATAACATTTCAAACTTAGATTCATAATTCCACTTTTTAGACATACCATCCACAGCGGAAGCCGGAGCTCCGATCCAAGCAGTTCCCGTGTCAGAAATGACTTCAGCCTTCGCATTGGAGGAGTAGGATCCGATAGAGAAACGTGTCATGGGAAACTGCCAGTATGTTTGAGAGGAGAGAGTCACGTAGTTGATCTGTAATCTTTCTTGTTATATTACTGTGATCATGTTGTCGGGCATTTCCCGAAACAGCCGATTTCCAATAGAACTGAAAAAAATTGAAAGTGAAAAGAAGAATGGACTTGATCATCGCAATGTTCGTTGTCGAGTGCTCCATAAGTGATGAGACCGCCCAGTTTAGCTTCCTAAAATATAAATTGATGTTACGAATCGAGCATAGATCACCTGTGGCTTTGCTCGTCGATCGAGCCAGATCGTAAAGAGAGGCAAGTCCAGTTTATCGATACTTTCCCATAGTAGCGGCAGTACATCGACCTCCGAATACGCCGGCCACGCAAGACCGAGCACACCTCAAATTCATCTGGGAATAAATCACATCTTTTGACAAAATGTAATTAGATATCAATAATGGCAATAAACTAATAAGATTCACCATCGATAGGTAGTTGTTCGAAAGTGTCGATTACTTCTTGTGCCAATCCAAATCCTTGATCAACTTCACTTACAATACCAGCGAGGTTCATCACGTCAGTAGACACGCGTCTAATATTCCATGCATTAACTTGTAGGTAATTGAATTAATTATACCCATCGCAATATCCATGAACTGCAAATGGCCACTGAAGTTCTTTGAAAGTAGAAGACTTCCTGTAAACATTATTTTCGTTTGCAAATGTACCAAATAAATTAGCAAAATAAGAATCTTATATGATTATAACTCACGCCATATCAAATTGCGTCTTCATATATCCGGACGCTGTGGACCCTCTACACGCCGTGGTCTTACAGATAATATCGATAACCCAAATATCCGTCGCCCCCGTATCCACTTTGACCGTGAAGTTTTGCACTGAAATTGTTTATTTCCATAAGTATTGAAATTTTTCGGAAAAAACATTGGAATATTTATTCATACTGTGACATACATGGAGTGCCGATACTAAGTTGTGCAGTGTACAGATCATCATAATAGTCGACGAAAGGCTGTTTGCCGACTGCAGAATTCGATCGAACGAACGATGTGGAAGAGGCTCGTGAGAGATTCTGACGAGCGATCAAATCGGAAAAGATACCTTCCCTAAAAAGGTAAATCCTCAAAACTCTATAGTAGACGCGAATTTACGTGAACGTCTTGTTATTCGAAACAATTTTTTTCAATATTTTGTGAAACAGTGCTGAGGATCCTACTAGGGTTCCGAAAGTGAGACATTCGTGGAGACAGCGAACAAAGGATTGACTCGTGTCTCCAATTTTAATCGGAGACTGGAGGCGCCTCTCTTGATTTTAATATTACTTTTCCTTGTCTCCTTTCTTGTGAGGAGGAGAGTAGAGGCGCCTCTCCATTCTCCTCTCTCTTCCAAATCTCAGTGGTGGTGTAGAATTCGAATGAGATTTTTGATTGAATTAATTTGTTTTTAACAAAGCCAAAAATGAACAAAGGAAATAGAGGCGCCTCTGGAATTGTCTCTCACAGCCTGTCAGAGTGGATGAATTCCTTTGTTCGTCGCGGCGGACGTATTCTAATGAGGGGAGAGCGAGGACGCTTCATTTTACCCCGCGCGAGAGAGAAAAGCGGCGTGAAATGAAATGACGGGGTATTTCGAACGTTTGTTCATGCTGCAAGCAAATGGGGCAAAAATAAAATGCAAACTCAACGTCACGCTCTGTGGGAAGGGTTTGGGCAATGTTCTGCAAAGGTCCCATATTTTTAGCATTTTTCTCCGTGGAGTTAATAGACCTCTAGCAGCGAAAAGAGTCGATTTTGAGGGGTTGCTGCTATGTTTCACTCGTTTTAAAAAAAGATCAACAGAAAAAATTATGCAAAAATTTATGAAATTGATATTTGAGCTATGTTTCATTGGTGCTATAATATTTTTTCTCTTCCTTATTCCATATTTTTATCCGCCGACCCACCCAGGAGCAGAATAACTGGTAAAATGACAGAGGGAAAGGCTAGGAGAGGATGGGCGTCCGCCACGCAAATGAGTTTTCGATCCACTCTGACAGGCTGTGTCTCTCCATCATTCTGAACCGAGAGGCGCCTCCACGAGAGACAAGAATGAGGAGAGACATTGAATTAGTGTCTCTGATTCAGAGCTGTCTCACTTTCGGAACCCTAGATCATACTCACTTGATTAGTTGGGCTCTGAGAGAGGTGCTTTTGTGAACTGGAGCTTTGAATACGGCCGAATAAGCAAATCCGACAAGGACCAATAGCAGTACTGTTGTTTTCATACCTGCAGTATACAAACACAATGAACAATTGCATTCGAATAACATCTGGTTGTCTAAGGAAGTAAAGAGCACAAAATAATGAATTCGGCGAGGACGTGGGTACGTCGCAAACTGTCTCTCCTCCCATTATTTAAGCTTTCCACATTGTCATGCTTTCTCGATTCTATCAAGGATCTCTGGTCGGATAGTCTCATATCAAGAGATTAAGTGAAGTGTCAACTCACTTTGCACACATCTCAGCACTCTTTCCGATGGGTGCGCGCAATCAGCGAGTTCACTTTGTCTCTCCGAGTCATTCCTAGTGTGATAAGCATTGCGTCAGTGTGTGTGGAAGGAAATGGTTTTACAGAACACTGGGATCTGTGTATTTTCATAGTTTGATGCGTAAAAGGGAATGTTGTTCATGTCCGACTATAATATGACAGTAGATCACACGAATACCGATGAATAGAAATGATGATATTATTCCCATGTACACCCATTCCATTCCACTCCGGGTTACGGGATGAACTCTACCTTTTTTTTACCATTACACTTGAAAAGAAGATTAATGCTGATTCCCCGAGGGACTAAGGTATAAACCAGAACCTAGTGAGTACATCCAGTTAGAAGACAAGATTAGACCGAATGAGCATTATTTCTGAAGACTCTTTCGATGAAGATTCACTCCACTTCATACTTCTCTTTATCGTGGACATTTCCGCCATAATCGTCAACCTTATCCTGATATGTGCAATAGTTCAAAGGTGGGCGTCTTAGAAAATCAAAAATATCGGGTTGATGCGACAGTTTCTTTCTTTTTTTGGCACTTGAGGTTTCTGTCTTAATTTTTTTTCATCTCTGAACCGAGATACAGCGAATTGGCTTTGTGCCAAAGTTTCCCTCATGGCAGGGAAAGGCGGGAATTTTGAACTGTTGATATCACTGGGAAGGGACTGCGCACTGATCTACCCCAGTATCTTCCCAGCGATCGTCTTCTTCCCTCTTCCTATCGGAGGACGGGAGATAGGAATAGGGTCTTGGCAAAGTGCCAACTGCTAATTACGGTGTCTTCCCATGGCCGGCATTTCGTTGTGGGAGCCTCTAACATTCTTTCCTGTTACTCCTCCTTTAAAGAAGGCGTCCCACGAATCGCGCGGGCGATTATGCAAAGTGAGGAGTGAGAGGGCGCGCTCTCCTCATTTCGCACGCTCTCTCGCTCGTTGCCTGCGCGCGCAGGGTCACTTGGAACGCAGCCAAATGCTCATATCTCAGTTCAAACGAAAATTAAAAACATGGGAGTTTCGAAAGTGTTATCGGGTAGCTACGACCCACCATATCACATCAAGAACTCAGTTAGTCAGAGATTCGTGGGACACCTCCTTTAAAGTACTTGGTATGCTAAGTATTCACTTTCATTTTGAACGCAAAATGTGAACTTCACAGAGCGCTAGAATTTTTGAAATGTTTGTTGCTAAATAAAGCTGCCGAAATGACAACATATTAAATTTTCCTGTCTTTCCTTTACATTGATTTCGTTTTCTTTTGAGCCTAAATAAACAAGTAACCCTTTCCACATCACCCCCCCCCCAGAAGGAAATAATTATAAGGTCACAGCAGTGGAGGTTATGATCATCTAAAAGTCGAATATTTTCTGAAAAAATGATTGCTCTCACTATAAAAAATATTTTCTCCCCCTCTATGAATTTCTGATTCCTGTCCAAATTTCCTTTAAGTCTCCAGACATACCCTCAAAATGTGCTGTAGGAGAATTGGCAACAAGCTTACCATGAGCCCAGAAAAAAATAAAACAAAATGGAAAGAAACTTTCGCATCAACCTAATAATATTTTGTTGAGTACACCAGCGATACTTCGGAACTATTCTGTGATTCTTCTCTTCATCGCTATGGTCGACTGCAACGCTGCATTCATGAGTCTGCTGTCAACTACTGTGTATGCATATGTTTTCTATTTTCGCTAATATATTTCCAGGGTAGAGAATATCGATGGGCTCGTAGTATACTACCACATTGGACCGTGCCGACTCATTCACGAACGAGTTTGTTACTCAGCGTTGGGTAAGGTCTCATTATACGATCTCATTATTGCGATACTTTCAGCCATTCACATTGAATCTATAGGCGAGGCCTGTGTACTCTTGCTGATATCTTTCTCATATCGTCTTTTCTCTTTTCCCTCCACTCTGATCAACAGTAAAGCAGTAGATTCTCGCTTTCAGCTCGTCTGCATCTGCTTGTCAGCCACAATTCCAGCTGTTATTGCAACAGTAACTATAATTTTTGTTGCACTTCTTCAATTCTGACCTTCAGATTATTCTCATGAACGCTGCACAGTCTCCTCCAAGCCTGTTTGAGAATACTCGGCTAGTCGGTCGCTACTTGCAAGCATTCAACATCAGCGCAACTTCGATTTGGAGTTCGGATAATCTTCTCACTCGGATTTCGTTCGGATACATAATGTTTCTGTATTTGACGGCATCGCCGATTCTCTTTGTCCTTCGAATGAAATTGTTCGCTAAGATTCGATCTCTGGCGAGTTCATCTGTCACCGATTGGTCACACTGTTTTGTTCAGGTGTCATCATCAGATAAAAATCGTCATCAGATGATTCTGCGATCGCTCACAATTCAAATGTTTCTTCCTCTATTCTTTTCTATTTCATTTGTTTTCTGGATTCTCGACTATTTTGAGATCTACCGACTCAATGCGTTTCAACGTGCAATTATGCCGGTTCAAACTTTTTTTTATTTTTCAATTGAACATATTTGAAATATAGGCATCCAGTATCTTCACCTTTGTTTCGCCACTAATCATTCTCTACTATCTGCCACCATACAGAAAGTAATGAATAAGATTTGACAACGAATACAATTAATTGTAGGTTTTGCCTGAGACTCTTCTCGAAAACTTCGAAGGTTCAGTCGATTGGATAAGTTAAACGAATAAACTATTTAAAGCTTTGAATGACATTCAAATCGTGAATTATGCTACTTCATAATAATGAACAAAATTGATCTAAAAGCGAATGTTGTTGTCCTTGTCACAATTATTGTTTGTCTCGTCTACAATTCGATAAATATCGTCGGTTTTCTGTTCGGGAGATATTTTAGATGCCATTGGATCAGCCGGTAAGTAGCACGCCACCTAAACGACAAATTATAATTCTGACATGACGAAGAGAATAATGGGTCGAGTGTCGTAAAATGCAATAAATTGCATACCGCTCTTATCCAAATAGGCTCAGATCCGATAGCGACTAGTGTCCTTTCAAACTTTTGTCCTGCTTCTTCCTCACGTTGTGTTTTCTTCTGCCTCAGCCAGCTGATGTTTTGTTTGATTATATTATCAAATACTCAAAATAAATATGAAGTAGTAAAGGGCAGACAACAAGAAGAATAATAAGAATGGAACAATACCTGAGAAGTCCTTTCACTTGTTTGTAAATCGATGTGTTATCTTCATTCTCTGAGTAATGTCGAGCAGCCTCGACCATGTTTGGGTAGGACACAGATGATGATGATTTCTTCAAGAGACCATCCTGTCTCGCTCTGAAATAAAAAAGAATGACTCTCGTTGAACAAACTATGAACCGTACATCTCCCTCTTGTTGTGTAGCAAAGCATCGACAACGAACGTCTCGAAGAAGAACATTACGACAATTGAGAAGATCGAAACCTGAATAACTAACGATAGTTGTTGAAACCGGTGCGAGTGAGGTACCAATACGAAGAAGATTCGATATCCAATGGAGGGAATCGGATCGTAGTCAAGGAATGTGGCGATGAACGATGGAGGGAAAAGAACGACCCAGATGTTCACCTGAAAAACAATCACATTTTTTCCTTAATTGTAATAGATGGAAAACGCACCCCGGTCTGAAACACGAGTAGCGCAAGGAATATTTTGTTGTAGAAGATGGTCTTTCGATAGGGCGCTCCCTTGGAGAACATGATGGCAAGTCCAATGTACTGAAAGACGGAGACTCCGAAGATTGCAGTTCCCTGAATAAAGGAAAGATTATGGAGTGGAAAAGAATGGAAGCTTAGTGTATACCGACAAAATTGCCACGAACTTCTTCAATGACGGTATTATGGTTCAGATAATCACCTGCATGGACATTTTATCCGCGTCGTCATCGAGATTCAAAATGTATGGAACGAACCAGTCCATGTACGTCGTCAGAATAAAGACGGAGATCTAAAAATTGATAACCTGATACTCTTTAGAAAGGCAAAGTGGTTACCTGTGAAGCAGCAACAATGAAGAGCACACCGAGGATGGAAGCAATGCTTGCCACGGAGAAGAGACGAGTCGGAGGAGGAGTAGAGGAGAGACCTTTGCTAGCTGGAACAATCTATTCATTCTTCGCGACCATCCAAATCTATTGGTATATTGCTAATGGTGCATACCTGGCGTATTGCCAAAGAACAGTGCTGCTGTGGTAATGAGGAAGAGGTCAATGTAGAGGAACTGAAAACCATTTCATTTTATTTTTACTTTTGATTTATTCTCTACCTGCATGTCCGTAAGATTGGTTCCTAGCCAGTACAATTGCATGATGGAAGTGAACTCAGTGAGCGAGTATGCGGCCATGTACTTGAAGATGCCGAACGACGTGACAAGAGCGGCGCGACCCTCACGAATGACTTCGGGTACACAGGAGATGTCCGCGATCTGTGTCGTATACATTTGTTGTTTTATAAAAGGCAGAACTTGAGTACCTTCGAGGTGAAGGGAGCGGCAATGGACGCTTCCGCCTCTGACAGTGAAACACCGGCGTGCGCGGCCTGGCAATATTAGTTGGCGGAATGAATGGAGGAAATGATACCTTTAGCGCAGCACAGTCGTTAGCTCCATCTCCGCAGAAGGCGACGGTGTATTCCACTTCCTACAGAAGAATTTATCATAGATCATTTGAAATTCGCATCCTTTGAAACATTCCTCATGATTCACAAAATGTTAACCTGAAGAGTGTTCACTAGCTGCTTCTTTTGATCGGGAGCCATTCGGGCAAAGACATCGCACACGCAAACTAGTTTGTGCAGCAACTCGGGATATTCGTGAGTGATGACGGCAAAGGTGGGGCCTGCAAAAGAATTCTCCTTGACTACCTGAATAAACAACGTCCAATGTGCCGTTGTGTGACACATTTTTTCATTACAATTCCTTCAAAATTGGCAAACCAGAAATGGCCAGATGGTAGCTGGAGTCGATTCTTCTCTTGGTCTCTACGTCAGTGAGGAAAGAAGTCTCGTCAATAATGTCTTCAGAAGAAGAGACCGACTGGAATCCGAGAAAGAGTCCACAACAAAACAGCTGAGGGAGTACCTGCTTGATGGTCAATCGTGTCCTTCCTTCAACGTTTTTCTCATCTTTCTTGTGTTCGAGGATAAAAGTCTGAATGGACGTGATACATTGGAGAGTAAATGATAGTTCTTCAGTACCTTTTTGTCCGGTCGGATGATTCCACATTCGCGCGCCACTGAGAGTCCTGTCAGGATATTGTCGCCAGTCACCATCACAGTTCTAATGCGCGCCCTAGAAAATAATATTTGTATTTGTGAATCTATTATTTCTCACTGAGAAAGAAGGTTGATCACTCCAAGTGTTTGCGGCTTTACTCTGTTTTCCATGACGACAAGGCCGAGCATTTCAAGATCATTTTCCACCTGTATTTTGAATTTTCATTTGATTTTGAGAAAATTACTTTGCTAAACACATACCGCTCCCCTGGCAATCTTCGCAGCCTTTGCATATCCCATATCCAGCGTCTTTCTTGCGACAGCGATGAGTCTGTAGCCGTGTTGAGCGTACGAGTTGACGATGTCAGTATAGTCGATGGGGACAGTATCCGGCTTACACAGTGAGTGAATCATTTCGGGAGAGCCTCAATCGATCTTGTTTAATGGATAATAAGTGAGGTAGACCTTTTGAGTATAAAATCAGTTGTTGCTCTTCGTCGTCTGGAGCACCGACGATTACGGACATTCGTTGCAGTGAGGAACTATTAATAATTTATATATAACACCATTTAAGTTTGCAGAGCATACCTGAATGTGAACTGACGGAGTATGGTGTATTCATTGTTGTCGTAAGTGTGATTGTTGGGTGGTCGAAGGATCGATGGTTGAACTGCATCAAAGAGTCCTGTTTCGGACTGAGACTGATCGGCACTCTCTTCTGAAGTGACAGTTTTTTTTGTTTGTTATTCAGTAGAGAAAATACCATTTCCCTCCTCGATAGTCCATCCGGTCTGATTGAATAAAATGAGATCGAGGGGATCACCGTTAAGCTTGCCTTCGATTCTGAAGAATATTCAGAGATCCTTTTACTAGAAGAAATAAAGTGCACCTCGTAAGTGAATGGCAAGTGGCGATAGCTTTGACGAGCTCGCCGTTGAGTGGGAGGGCGGAAGGATTCATCTTGTCTAGTTCCGGAGTGAATTGCTGCCGATTCTGCGGGCTCGCTGGTCGAACACCCAACATCGTCTAAACCACATTTTCTCAAATAAAAGTTTTACCATCGAGTTCTAGCTACACCGTGACAAAGACCTCTGCCATCCAAGAGGAATCGTGAAAAGAATCAAGAAACCCATTGGAGAAACATGTACCAGGAAATCGAGTCCATCCTCCGTCAGAGTGCCTGTTTTGTCGAAGCAGCAGACATTGATTGCTCCACAGGTGTTGATGGTGGACGGAGAGATACAGAAGATCTGTTTCTTGCCCAATCGCATTTTCGAGTTGATAATGCCGACCGACATCGCGGCTGAAAATAACATGAGAAGCATACATACGATGAGAAATAGAACACAGAAATGAGTGTGACGATCGTCAATAATATCACACCTGGAAGAGCCGGTGGAACAGCCACTGTGATGACATCCAGGGACCGAATGATAACACTGAAATATTTCAATCACTAAATATAGGCATGACTCCTTGACTAACTCCTTGACGGCATTTCCTCTGAGAATCATGATGACGAGTGTGTAGATCATTCCACAACCAGCGATAGCGCCGAGGAAGAGAACGAACTGAGTTTGCTTATCATTTACTATTCTAATCGTTAAAGAAGGTGTCCCACGAATATCTGGCTAATTGAGTTCTCGATCTGAGATGGCGGGTCGTGGCTACACGATAACACTTTCGAAACTCCCATGTTTTCAATTTTCGTTTGAGCTGAGATACGAGCATTTGGCTGCGTGCCAAATGACCCTGAAAAGCAGGCAACGAGCGAGAGAGTATGTAAAATGAGGAGAGCTCGCTCTGTCTGACCTCACTTTGCATAATCTCTCGCGCGGTTCGTGGGACGCCTTCTTTAAAGCTCACTCTGAACAGATCTCTCGTGAAACGGAAATCGACTGGCTTCGGGTACATTATCGATCGTACAAGTTGGCCTTTGAGTGTGGAGAAGGCCGTGCGGACCACGACTGCCTGTACAACATTAATTGATCCAAAGATTTAAAAAAAAATTTCAAGATTCACCCTTCATTTTCAACTGTGGTCCAATTTTTCATTGCAGGAGCATACAATGCGAATGTGTATTCAACCTTGACATGTTGTCCTCCATAGAAACGCGTCTGCAGGATGCTCGTTCCACAGAAGAGCACATGCTTCGAGTGCTTATCGAAGTTGAAGCGAACTTGTCCGTCCGAATTATCCTCATCAATACCAGTCAGAGCCACCTGATACGGAGTGTTGTGCGGCAGTTTGTGATATCACATTATTTCACAATCACGTACAATCTCAAATCTAGAATGATGGGAATGACGATCATACCCATATTATGGCGTAGTGATGAACACTCACTTTGGTGATAGGCACTGATTCCCCAGTGAGCATGCTCTCATTAACAATAACTGTTCCATTCAGAAGGACTGCATCACATTGAAGAGTGCACCCATTCCGAGGTATAATGAGAGTGTCGCCTACGACCAACTGAAGAGAGATATTGACTATGGAGGAGGGGTATACAAGTAACCTCTTCGGATGATATTGTCTTGATCTCTCCATCTCGTAGAACTTCAATCTGGTCCACTGAATGGATCATCGCTCGCAGTTTCTTCTCTTGTTGTCTGAATTGTGAAGCGTGGAATTAGATTATCTCATGCATCTTCGGATGAAAGTGGTAACGAATTTCTTCAGCATTTACCTCATCTGGAAGACATCCGTTCCGAGGGAAAGGAGAGACAGGATCACGATAACGGCAGCGTAGTAGTCGTACCCGTCAGTGAACCACACCGTCATACTATAATTGTACTTGTATAATGGATTGTGATGGCTTGAAGAAATAACGAATGTATGAGCACCAACGACCATTGATTTCAATGGAATACCTGAATATCTGGAAGATGTAGAAGGGAGTGATGGCTTCCTTGAAAAGGAGGACAAGAATGGGCTTGAGATTGACCGCGATGAGGTTGGGGCCGTATGTGAGCTTACGACGGGCAACCTGATTTGGAAATTACTTGTTTTGCTTGTGAAAGTCACTTACAGAGAAATCCCGCACATATTAATAAGAGATTGAATCTCAAAGATCACTCTACCTCTGCACTATTCAGCCCATGATCGTCGTCGGGCTTTTGAAGGACTGATACTTTCACCTAAATTCAATTAATTGAAATAACTTGGAGAATGCAGAATGCACTGACGGTACTGTCAATATCGGCGTTCGTAATGTACTTGCACTCGCTCTCGAACCACACGTATTTCATCTTACGGAAAGTGAACCATTTGCAGCGATCGACCTGCCATCCATTTAATTCGATCTCATCTACTTTCCAATCCTCACTCTGATCATTTCGTCTCCCTTTTCATTCGGGAGTACGAGATACTCTCCTTCTTGTGCCTTTGTCTCGATGACAGGACGGATAGTGAGGACATTGTTGTCGTCACTGAACGATCTCATTAAAACAAATGAATGTTGTAATGAACTGACATAACGAGAATGAGATCGGCCTGGTCGAGTGAGCATGGAGCAGCGCGCACTTTCATGTACAACTTCTCGGACCAATGCATCAAAAGACGAAATATGCCCAGAGTGAGGATAGAGAGTGTCCAGAAGAGGAACTGCGAATGATTTGTCAACTAACCTACACGGTACACTCTAGTTGTCGATCGATGAATTGACGTTACCGTTCGTGCCTTCGACGTGCGATATCCATAGATGTTAAGAGTATCCTCGCCTGATGCAACCTGAAAACTCAATGTGATCAGAATTATATTCGTTGCACAATTGTCTCACATGTTCGTATGAGTAGATAAGAGTAAACAATGTCTAACATAATCATTAAAAATGTATTTCGAAATAGAATGACAAAAACATACAACAGCGTGGTGAGCCGGGAGTTCCGGCATTTCTTTGTAGATGAAAGTGAGAAGGCCGAAAATCCTTCTGAATGTCTCCTGCAATTATTGAGTAGAGAAGAGCAACTACTAAATCGGACAAGAAAATTGAAACTTCAGCGCTTTTAAAGATTCGAAAAATCAGCCGAAATGATAGTGCAATCAAAACTATAATCCGAAAATGGCGTTGATTTTAGCGAGTGTGAGAGGTGAGTGTTAGGGAGCAAGGAAGCAGTCTCCACAGTGACACACACAAAAAGATAAGTGGCCGGGATCTGAATCAATCTCTAAAATGAAAAAAAGCGTCTTCGAAGAATGGGATCAAATCTCGTACATCTCAAACTCTTGCTCGTCATTTTCATCGATAAAAGCATGCCGAAAGGTCGCCACTCTAATTTTATGAGTTTTCCGTCTTTTCCTTCTCTCGTGAGATAAGACTTCGATGTGTGCAAATTGCTCTGACCCGAGTTTCGCACGTCGACATTCGTGATAGATGCTCAATCGTTCACCCGAACTCGGGAAAACGTCAACTTCAGAGAGAAAAATGTGCATGAATATTTTCAATATTCAAAATTTTATCGAAATTATTGCCACTCTATCGCTGTCGAAAACTAAATTATGACTTGTATTAAAACAGTGTAATCATTGCTAAAGACTTTTCTTCGTAATTTCCGGATGAACTGAAAAAGGTACAAAGTATCGCCCCATCAATGTGAATCATTGAACGAGATGAAGAGGCGGAGAGATTATCTTGGGAGATAATGAGGGAGGGGCGAATTTCCCGCGTGAATTCTGACTCACGAAATTGATTTGCTGGATTATCAAAATCAATAAAGATACAACAAAATCTAAAAAAAAACATTGAAACAGTTCAGTTAGTTGGGATCAATATTTGATGAACTTCGGACGATGAACTTCTTTGAAGCGTATTATCATTTGTTTAACATTCATCTCCAGATTATCTGTGTGTTCCATCATTTGTTCACAATACGAAAATTAGTTAGTTCAAACCTGATCACGTTCACACAACAAAAAAAATTGCGTAATACGAGCGCGCGGCCGAAATTCCGCAATTTTAAGCTGAATCATTTCCGCATCTCAAATCCGATAAATGTTAAGGATTTCTTTAGTCTAATCAGCAAAATCCGAAAATAGTTACAGAATCATCTATTACAACTAGGGGAATCTCGATATTTTCTTGTGATCAAAATTGAGCAATTATATTTATAAGATTAGCGAGAGAGTGAAAAAAGAGAGTAGACCAATTTCCCCGCTTCCGAAGGGCATTTTTAGAATGTAGAGCCGAGAAATCTACCATATCCTAATTCAGACCCTTGCCTTCTCGTAGTGCATCGTTGACTCAGACGCGTCGTTCCTCGTCTAATTCACTGACGTTTGCCTAACTGCGACGCTGAAGACAAGAAGTTCACTGGTGAGCCATCACGAACAATATTGCACTACCGGCTTGCTTACATAATTTTCAAGTGGAAGAAATGTGGTGAATCGTGTTGTAGGGCTAACCTGTAAGGTTTCCGCTATTGTACACGATCATATCTTGCTCAGTGCTCTTTTAAACTCGATGATCTTCAGTCTCCGACGAGCGAGCGGCCGACCTCGCTCCATGCACACACAGACTACTAGTGGAGTGCAAGGTTGATCGGGTACTGATTCAGTTGGGTTCGAAATAGGACAAAATTCAGACAGGACAGTTACACTAAGAGGCTCGCACTTCGAATTCTACATTTGAAATCAGAAGGGGTTTAAAAATATTGCATGAACAGTTTCCTGAGAAACTTTGAGCGGTGACTGGGTTCTCTTATCGGCAGAAGCAATTGTAAACTCGAAACGATCGGAAAGGCTGGGGTGTGGTTGTTTGACATTCCTGCATTCAAATGATAAAGATGGAGATGTTGAAACACCCGATTTCATCTTGCAGTTTATTCATTGACCGAGACAGCACAATAACTTCACAGGTCGTCTTCGGGTTTGCCGTGCTGATGATCCTTCTGCTCCAATAATTATCCTTGTCAATGGATGTTTCCGCTTTGATAAAAGTTATTTCAATTCTTGCGGCACTTTTGATCTTTGCGATTCACAGCTTTCTGATAAGACTCAGTCAGTGGCATAAAACAGGTAGAAAACGATAAGAGCACACAGTCTGAGAAGGGTAATCCACGAGAAATGCTTCCTTTCATCGCACTTGTCTGCTTTGCCGCTATTTCAGGTTTGTTTTTGTCATAATTTTCTCTTGACGTGTATTCATCAACTCAAAACGTAATAGGTTATCATTTTAAACTTGTAATTGTTCACAGATGCAGCCGTAACCTTCTCAACTGCCATAATTTATGATGAATACGATCTAAAAGGAGTTCCGGAGGTGAAAATATAAGAAAAATACTGCAAACCCAACTGTAAATCGTGACAGATAGCTCTGGACAAGTGTTCTGTCGGCGGATGCAGTATCTACGTGTCAGCACCCAAATGGAGTGTTGAAGCAACAAGAAATATCTACGTGTACAGCAAATCAGCAGGAACGAATGTTTCGTAAGTCGGATGTTATTGTCTTTCCTTTCATCGAAAAGCGTGTTCAAGATTTTAGTAAAGTTTGCTCTCGTTTGAATAATAGCTTGCAGGCTGTATAATATCGCTACGGAGGCGGATGTGGTAACCTATGCAAAGATCGGCCTCCATCTCTCGGTATCGAAGGAATTTAGAGACTATATGATTCCCTGTAAGATATGCTTATAGAACACTGATTACTCTTTGATGAACTACAACAAGGACGCCGTCGGAAACATTCTCATCTACGTTGTCGGAGGGGAAACACGTAAG
Organism: Pristionchus exspectatus; assembly: GCA_911812115.1. Taxonomy (NCBI): domain Eukaryota; kingdom Metazoa; phylum Nematoda; class Chromadorea; order Rhabditida; family Neodiplogasteridae; genus Pristionchus; species Pristionchus exspectatus. The sequence continues at coordinate 14,918,435 of OU461582.1, forward strand.
TAATATCTTTGCTTACTCCTACGCAATGGATGCTCTTTCTTTCTCTTTACTTGCATTACTCTCTAGTTTCTGTGGATCACATTCCACTATTCCTTAAGCAATAAGTGAATCCCTTTACGCAGAACACTGGTAATTTTTTTTTAGAATTCTACGGCAGTGATCAAGTCGAGATTTATGACGCAGTTAACATCAATATGCGACCTTCGAAGAGTACGTTCTTTCACCCAATAGATGAGAATTCCTGCTTAAAGGAGGAGTAACAGGAATGAATGTCAGAGACTCCCGCAACGAAATCCCGGGACTTGCAATTACAGTAGTTATCTGCTGGCTCCTTGCCAAAGTCCCTATTCCCATCTCCCGTCCCTCGATTGAGAGAGAGATTAGTGCGATCGATGGAAAGAGGCTAGGGGGAGACAGGGGTAGATCAAGGCGCACTCTCTTCCCATCAAATCCGCTGTTCAAACCCCCCGCCTTTGCCTGGACTCAGGGGAATACTGGCACTATGCCAACTCGTGATAACTCTGTTCATTGATGTCGTGAAAACATGAGAGTTCCGGAATTCTAATATGGTTATGGATTGCTACAATGTGACGTTGACAGATTAGTCACCAAAATATTCATGTTACTCCTCCTTTAAATAAATAAATTGCAGACAAGAAAATGACAATGATCATGAGTGCTGCGGAGCCGTACAACCTGTATGTTCAAGCTTACGAAGGAGTATGTTTTTTTCAGAGATGGGATCGCACCAAAAATTCCTTATTTTCAGAACTTGAATGCATTCGTTCGTGCAACCGGATTTGATAACAACTATGCAAGAGACAGTAAGAATGACTGCAGAATCATCTATGATCACAAGTATAAAAGATAAATTGAAATGGAAATATTAACTAAATTTCAGCGAAGGAAAGCCTTTCCGTGTTAGAATCAACAGTCCTGTAATCACCATCAATTTCGATGGCCAAAAAAACTAACAAATTTGTGCGACAATAGATCAAGGTTTGTCCTTCAAAATTTATTAATGCATGTTGTGAATCTTCAGCGAACAATGCTCTACTGGACTACCCTGGAATGACAACTTCTCAAGGATACGTCGGATGTTCGTCTAATCTCTTCGCTGTGAGTACGAGCTGAAAAATATATGGGAATAGCCTCGCGTAAATAATAGCGGAAAACTGGTTGCAGACCTCCTGATTCCCGAGTAATCTGACATTGCAGTACTTCCGATCGTCGTACTATACTAATCCGGTATTCGAACTGCATGATGATCACAATACGGACAGAGACACGGAATTGACGTATGTGGTCAACTCAAAACAGACCGACAAACTCTCATTCACAACTTACTACACGGGAGGCAGCAAGTCAGTTTATTTTGCGTATAGATTATTATTTTAATTTAATTATTATATCATAATTATTGCCTTTCTCTTCAGACCCTTCGACGCGACCGGAGACGGAAAAAACGCATTTACTCGCACAGAGAAAGCAAATGTGCGATAATATTAATTAATTTATCTTACAAGATGTCGTTTCAGAAGATCAACGCTGTCTTCACCAACCAATACGGATCATCCTACTGGTTGGGATACACTCCTAAGACCGGGGCGGTCCAGATTCCGAGCGGTCAGTCAAAGTGTCTTAAGCACTAGAACATCATAACGAACGTACGAACGTAATGTACCTTTTTAAGAAATAATATTAAAACATAACTCGAAATATTAAAATAAAAATATGAGCCTCCGTCTCTTAATGGCGCACACTCGGTACTAGAGCGGGCTAGGGAGCGTGCCAAATGAAGGGACGGAGGCTCATAGCGCGAATAAATAATTAGCGCAAATAAATAATAATCAGCATTGTTATATTATTCATCAGGTCAGGGAGTGTGCACTGACTGGTCGAAGACAACTACAGGACTACAGCAAACAACATCGACTTCGCTCACAACGACAACCAGTGGAGCAGCTGGTGAGAATAGAATAACGTTAAGAGCTGAAATTTGAACTTAGACAAATCGTCTCTTAATTTCACAAACTTTCGTTCGGGTTGTGAAGGAAAATGAAGACCGCATTTCGAACTCTAATGACGACCCGCCTAAGTCTGCACTTAGCCCTCGGTTCAACCGACGAAAGAATTTGCAAGATGAATATTAAACTGCGACAAAGTCTTCATTCTAGAACTCTTCACCGTCTTTTCGTCAGCGGTTGCACTTTTCGTCGCCTTCTGAATACTGAATAATAATTATTTATTGTCGTTATTGTTTCACATTGTCATGATTGCGTCATCAATTTCATAGATAAAAAAATTGCTGATTCAGTCCTATTCGGTTGGTTCTTTGCAGAGGTTTTAGTAGGTACCTAACTTAATTCACGCCTTTCGGGTCGAGTAAACACGCAGAAACATGTGCAAGGTTAACGACGATCAACGACGACGATGGAGAGACTCGAGGTAGATCAATGGCTCAAACAAGTGGAAGGATGGCAGCATTTACTTATTGGTAAATCTTTTGCATAAAACCTTATCTGAACGTTTTTTTTCTGGGTATACTACATATTTGGAATCCTTGTATCCTTCCGGTCCGATCTATGATACTCTCCCCGTGCATTACTACATAAACTCATAGTCGTAGCACTCGTAGCAATGACCTTCCTAAAAGTTGTCCAACTCAAGGATCCAAGGTCCGATTGGATACGCAGAGGACCTTCAATATCTTTCAAATTCAATCCCTTTTATTAAAATTCATTCCCTTGAGAGATCTCAGTCTGATCAATTGTAACAAGGCAAACCACAATCTCATCTTCCCATCATTCTGATAAGCCCCATTGTGTGTGCAGACTGCGCTCATTCCGATGCAAATTCGCAAACGAAAGATAAACGTAACGACCACTTGACGATGATAAATGCAATGGAAACCACGAAACTATTGGCGCCTAACGAATGCTTCGATGAATATGTGCCGTTTTCTTGATCCAATTGCATGTACGAAAAGGTAAATAATTTCAAACTTCTGCGGGACTACAAATTTATTGTTGCATTACTGTGTTGAAAGAGGCCACGTGAGACGTCTGCAAAACGTATGCCGACACACTCTAGCTTGATCACACATCGTCTCGCTTATCATTCCTTCCCGAACTTCGGTGTTTTGTGATGCCATCTCCACTTCTTCCTATATAAGCCCGTCTCTCCGCCCTCTTTTCATCCTCAGTCATGAAGGTTCTTATCGTTCTTGCTGCGCTCGTCGGTAAGTTCCTTGCTTATCTACCGTAACCAACGAACGCCTCCAGCCTACCATTACTCACATCTTTCTGTTCAGGAGCCTCTCTGGCCACCGACTGTCTCAAGTGCATCTGCAACAAGGAGTCAGGATGCAAGCCCATTGGATGTGTTATGGACGTCGGATCTCTGTCCTGTGGATACTACCAGATCAAGTCTCCCTACTACCAGGACTGCGGAGAACCTGGAAAGAAGGTACTGTGCCTTCAATATTCTTGAAGTGAAAATTACTTGATGAGATGATGTATTTGTTCTCTAAAATCAACGAATCTTGCAGTCGGGTGAAGACCTCGACACTGCCTGGAAGAGATGCGCCGATGACTACAACTGCTCCTCCGGATGTGTTCAGGCGTACGTTAACAGATACAAGAGCAAGTGTCCCAACAAGGGATCTTGCGAACAGATGTCTCGTCTTCACAATGGAGGTACGATTGTATACCTATCACATCAGATTACAAGAAATTACCTTTCAAAAATCGATATGAATGCATTCGTTGCAGGACCCAACGGGTGCAACGTCTCTGGCACTCAGGGATACTGGAACTCTATCAAGTCTTGCTGCGGATGCTCGTAAATTCGTTGTGTACCACTGCGTCGATGTAATTAATATTGTACTCATAAAAGCTTCGTTCTAATATTACAAATGCATGGAAATAATATTCGAGTTGATAATGAATACAATATCTAGCCATCAACGATGGTTGTTTTCCATTGTATGAACGAGGCTATTTGGGGGTTGAATGGGTTGAATTTGAAGATCACATATGAGGCCGTTTGCCTAAGAATCGAGCAGATCCTGATGGGTCTGGCACAGGCCAAAAATTAAAATTCTCTGAAACATTGCTACCCGGGGTTCTCGAGCATGCTGATGACGATGGGCAAACTCATTTTTCTCGGAGTCATCGTTTTGGCTCCAGACGACGTCTCGTCGAAATCAGTTTTTCGTTGTTTTCTCGCTTCTCAAATTAGCTAATTTGATGAAATAGCGGTTCCCTGAACAGAATTCGATGCTGATCACGCCTACGTTATAAATTTTTCATGATTTTCTAAAATAATGGCGTAATTAGAAACTTTTGACCGAGTGAAGCGAGGGCTTAGTAACCTACACAGATCGGATCGGAATCACGAAGAGATTCCATGTCCAAAATTTCAGAATATTCTATCACGGAATCTCTGAGAAAATAAATTTGTAGTTAACAGGCTGGTAAGTAAATCTGACCATCCTTCCCCTTGTTTACTCCCATCCCTTGATCGATCGGACTCTCCTTCTCGAGGGAGGCGAGAGAGCAAGGGGAATCGAGAGAGCGCAGAGACTGGGAAGAGGTCACTATCGAGAGACTCGGGTAGATCAAAGGATCGGAAGTCAGCATGGGAGAATGGTCAAATTTACTAACAAGCCTATTACACTATAAATTGATTTTCTCAGAGATTCCGTGATAGAATATTCTGAAATTTTGGATATGGAGTCTCTTCGTGATTCCGATCCGATCTGTGTAGGTTGCTAAGCCCTCGCTTCACTCAGTCAAAAGTTTCTAATTACGTCATTATTTTTGAAAATCATGAAAAATTTATAACGTAGGCGTGATCAGCATCGAATTCTGTCCAGGGAACCGCTATTTCATCAAATTAGCTAATTTGAGAAGCGAGAAAACAACGAAAAACTGATTTCGACGAGACGTCGTCTGGAGCCAAAACGACGACTCCGAGAAAAATGAGTATGCCCATCGTCATCAGCATACTCGAGAACCCCGGATCGCAATGTTTCAGAGAATTTTAATTTTTGGCCTGTGCCAGCCTTTGCTCGATTCTTAGGCAAACGGCCTCATATGTCAATGATGAAACGCGAGAGACGACGCATCGGGCGAGCAAAACAGGGAAGAAGGATCGGATCCAGTGTACCCTCAATAAGAGCAAGAAACTGATAAATCGACGACGTCAATATATTCTGAGCACAATACTTGCGCATGAATCTCGTAATCCTAATAAATATAGAACATAGATCTGTCATCTATTGCGGTGCTGATTTTTTTCAACCGCCTGTGTCAAGCTGTGACTGTTCGTAAATAAGATTGAAAAATATGTTATACATCAGGAAACGGCATACTTTATCTGCTTTATTGAAAATCAGTCACGCAACTGCCACTATTGAATGCGATTATTCAAGACTTCGACATCGTCGGTTCTCTATGGGGTGATGTCTCCTCGGAAAATACCTCGAAGCACAGTAAATCATTTGTGTTATAATTTGACACATCAGCAGGTTGCCGACACATTCCGACCTCAAAACACCTTCTTCTCAGTCATAATATCGAAGAAGATAGTGAAGATATCGAGCGATCTGTGGCCTCGTCGAAGAGTTTATGGATCACGTGCAAATCTGGGCGAGAATCGACGAGAATTCGACACTGATAAGAACAGGGTTGCGAGGATGAAGAATTCATCTCTATGTTATCAAACTATCTCACCGGCCAGAGTGGCTTGAGAGCATGAGGAATTAGGAGACGAATTGTTCATTCATTCAGCCGTAGATAAGAGTGGACATGATCAGGTACGACAGACGACGCCACATTGACAAATGATGAATTGGACTATGCAGAGAGGGTTCAATTCGTCATCCAACTAGGAAAAGGTCGCACGGATGATTGCTGTTGTCGAATCATCTGAAATTCCGTATTATTAAAAGAAACTCAAAAATTCGCTTGCCCTATACTCAGAGTCATCTCGCGAACTTTGTGGCGCGAAGGGGTATATAAGAGCGACTATCTGAGATTTTGAACAAATGTCATCACATACCTGGAACTAGTAAAAAGAGCGTTATCGGGAATCTTCTCCATACTTGCACAAGTGATAGGGCTCTGTGACCTGACACTCAGATCACTAAAACGAGTGGTTGTCTTAGAGAAAAGGAAGCAAGGCAAATACAGATTTTTTTACAGATACAGATTTATCAGTATTTGCAAAATTGCGCTGATCAATATGGGGTATCAGAAGTAGGGATGGCAAATGAAGAGAAAAACGATAAAGGAAGAGACAATTTTTCCCTCCAAGAAACCAATCGAGAGCATTGAAATAAAATACAACTGAGACGTGAGATACGTCAGCGTTGTGCAGGTCGTCATGTAAAGTTGCATTTTGCATCAGACGCCCTTGATATTTCAAGTGAGGAGATCAATAGAAACATTTCCATAGCTGAGTTTGATCTTTGAGTCATGTGCTATTGCAACAATTGTCATATTTTTTGATTCATATTAATCTTTAAAAAGGTTGGATTAAAAAATTTATATTTGAGACTACTCTGCATCTCTTCGCTCTTCGCTCGTCTCTTCACGAAGAATGACGCGGCTCCCCGCGCCTTCGTGTGCGAGAATGAAGAGACTAATCTCATTCTTCACTTGACAACCCTAATCAGAAGGCCGTTCTTCTTTCAAGATAGTCATTTCGAGGGGTCTCGGGCGCTTGGAATTGTCTTCTTTCCTTGTCACAGCCGCCATTGCTTGGAGAAAGATTCCTGTTCCTTTGGTTCCCGATAGGACTGATAGCGACGTTGCACACGGATGTCTGTGCTATTGCAACACTTGTCATAATTTTTGATTCATGCACGCAGATTGAGTCCCACTGTAGGTCGAATACGAAGCCTGGTTTGTGCTGGAGTCTTCTGCGAAAAATTTCTACATTCTCAGATCACAAAATCAAATGTAAAGGAAGTTGAACAACAAGAGAGAAAAGTAATTTAGCACGTCCGTTTTATTACGCATGACGAATTGTGATAATTGCATAGATAGATGGGATCTATTTGATGATGACACTTTGTGCGTTTTGTAATGACAGTTCGAATTGGTTATGGATGAAGAATGTGGTCGTGGAAGATGAAGGATCATCTATGGAGCGGGAGTAGATGAACACTCCAATTGAGTGATTGTGATGCCGTCAGAAACCCATGCGGTGCCGGCTGCATTGCACGTGGCCACGAAGGAAATTGTATTCACACCCATCACTGCACCGCCGTCTCCGTTTACCTGTGAGATTGCATTTCAAGCGTTTCCAGTAACTGTCATGTCACATATTGCCTTTATTTACGCCGGACATATGACCGTCGGTAGCTGAATTTAACATTGCCCCTACGATTTGTTTGCGATAGTGATCATTCGCTAGATTTTATGGTTCCCCCAACGAACCAGTATGTCTAGGAAAGACTTTGCAAAAAGTCTCTTCATTTCTCGTGAGATGCGAAATGGGATGCATAACTTTTTGCCAATAAATCCCAAAATTTGCATACTGACTGTGATGGTCGGGTTGTTGCCGATGCACGTGAGTGTTCTCACGGCACACGCTCCCGTCGTTGAAGTATTGTCCGTTTCGAAACCATGGGATCCCTCACCGACTTGTGTGAGCATGATAAAGGTGGGAGAGCACGTCTTACATGCTGGAATAGCGATAAAATTGAATAATTCTGATGTAAAGCGACGGTTTTTAAAAAAAAAGTCCGTATTTGCTGGGATAATAACCAACAGGACAAGAAGTACGCGTTGTAGGGGTTTAACGTCAAAAGCTAAGAAATGGATTTTATTTAGTTTGGATCCAGCATTGTACCTAGTGCCGGAAAGGGTTGCAAATCAATTAACTCTGGTGACCTCCCAGAAGTGGGAATCAAGCACTTTTCGGCTTCCACAAGTTGCAATCAAGCCTGGATACAATGTGTAGGGAAAATTGCTTAAGTCAGTCTCTCGCTCTGTCTCTTTCCCTAAATCTCTTGCCTGCAGTACTCTCCACAAGTTGAATAGTTGATCCCAACTTGTGGGACAGTGCGAGAGATCCAGAGAAAGAGACAAAACAAGATAGAATGAGGAATAGAGAGATTTTGGGTTCCCACAACAGGCCATCAAGCTTGGAAGCAAATTGTGGGCTCCCAAAAAGATTTGATTCCAACTTGTGGGACCCGAGAAGATTCGGATTGCTGCACCAAAGAGAAATTTTTTTACATGTTTAATGGTTGATCGTTTCGATGAAATGAGTACGCATTGAGTCTAGTTCTCGATGCTCACAAGGTTAAAACATTTAAAAAAAAATTGTATTTGGAAATACTCACGGACGGCGGGCATTCCGGGTGTTCCTGGAGTAACTTTCATGCATGCATCAGAAGAAGCCATGAAGGAAATCAGTAGGGCAGAACTAAGCAAAAGCCGCATATTCTTAGCGTCAACTGAGAGTATCGAAATGAGTGAAGAAAGGAGGTTGGCAACAACAAAAGGCGGTAAAAAGTGAAAGGATCGTCCTTTCCTTTATCCTTAATCGCCCACGTTTAGCCGATTAATGTCCGAACTTTCTTAGGACACTCTCTTCCCTTTCCGCCACTTTCTTACCCCCTATCGCTAGCTAAGACAGCAAAAGAATTCACTGAATAATCAGGGAGAATTTTACAATCAATTCTTCTTCGGTCTATTGATAAGCTACTTTTTCTTGAAATATTCGGAAAGCGTTCAGCCAAGGGCCCAGTGGGTGAAGTGTTCCTGCATACGTTTCATATTCTCCATAACTTTTTCCTTTATAGTTTCCTAACATTATCTATGAACTGGGTCTTCCCTGACAACTTAATAGTTACAATTATTCAGAATGTGATGATTGAGCTGGCCATTTTTTCTGGTATTTGGTGTTTCCCTTATCATATCAGTGCTTGTTCTGCAGACTTGCTCACCTCCTCCGTCTATCAATCCTGTTCTCACGTTGTTCATCGCTCCTCCATACCGGAGGTGAGCATCGAAACGACTTGACGATGGCGTATTGTCCGGTAGATTATACGTATGTACGTCGTGCGAAATGCCAAAATTGATTTTACCATAGCAGATGATTCTCTCATAAAAGAAGGCGTAAACTCCAAATTCGGGGAAGCACTTCCCTGTGCAATCAGGGGGAAGTACTGTAGGAGGGTGAGAGTGACAGACGCGATAGTTTTTCGCTCCTCTCCCGTCCCTTCCCATCTCATCTGCGTCTTGACCTAGACCCTTTCCCTTTGCACCGCGCATCTTGATTCAGTTCAAAGTTGAGCTAGAGAGTTCTAATTTTCAAATTCGGAGTGTGGTTTACGGAAACTATCGACCTATGACGTCAGATACTCCCAGAAAATATTGAGATTACTCCTTCTTTAAGGGAATTCCCTCGTTCAAATAAATCACGTGAACAAAACGTGGTTCGTTCCAGTGTAGACCGTTCCACAACATCTCGAGGCCATCATTTGTTTTGTCGTTGCAATCGTTATCATTACTCTGCAAGAGAGCGTGATAACCAAGGTCATGAAAGATCACACGAAAGGAATCATTTGACCACGTTGATGTCACCCACTACTCTGCAGAGGAAATCGACAGATCCAGCATGAGGCTGTGTGGACATTGCTTGTCTAGCTCATTCACTATGAAGTAATCAGACAAGGGATATTCCCCCAATGATGCAAAGGAATGATCAGTGGAGGAGCCTCTTCCTATTGTGTTTGTGGTGCGAGAAATCACACCACATCTTTGAACGAGTGAGAGAAAGGAAAGATAAGAGTTTGATCTTAAACATTATCAAGAAAAGCCGTTGGTCAAGCGGGTCGACCAACTTCAGTCTACTCGAACATGGATCAGGTTGGCTCTAATTTCCAGTTTTTTCATCTATATAACCCTCAATCAGATCAATAAAAATAACAAATCGGATATCGAGAAGGAAGCATTGGTTCCACAAACGGTTAGTTGCACGTTGTTGTGCCGGTGTCAAATATTCATTCAGACTGCATCGTTCACTGTTACGGAAGCAATTGAGTTTTCTGGTTTCAAAAAGTTTCAATACGTTTCGTGCGCAATTTGCGGCTTGTCATGGGTAAGATTGTTCACAATTTGTCTTTATTATAGAATTGAGTTTCAGATTGCCAGTTCTACATTGATCATGCTACTCGCGATTCTTGGACCTTCGTTACAATGCGAATGGCAGCTGAGCACCGTTGAACAGGTTATTTCTAGTTTACAAAACGAAACAAATTAAAAGAATTGAAGGCGCTCTGCACGGCATTTGTCTTTGCTGGATGGATGGTCGCTTCTCCCGTATGGGGACGAATCTGTGATATCTACGGAAGGCGAAAGGTCTGAATGATTATTTCCGAGTGAAAAAGTTGTATGGGAGCAATCGAAAAAGAAACAGTTCTGTTGCTGATGCTGTAAAGAGTTCAAAAGGAATCATTTCGCAATACTTGGCGATCGTAAAACAAATGTTACGAAGTGCAATGGGAGAAACGTTGAAAAAAAATCACTCAGGGATTGATTGCTACTGCGGCCGTCGGATTTATCTTCGGAATTCTGACTACGTTTTCACCCAACTTCTACGTATTTCTCGCCTGCAGATTTGGCGTTGGGTTTGCCGTTGCTGGAACCGCTCAATCGTAAATTTGTGTTTTCCCCTGTTTTCGTTCAAATTGTTTTCTCGCAGAATTACGCACACTTCGGAGTTTCTACCGGCTGCAAATCGTGCAAAATGGATGATTATTCTAAAGGTGACGACGAATAATTAATTTTAAATCTTGGCCTTTTCAGTCTTTCTTCGCAATTGGGACAGCAATATTGACCGGTCTCGCTATCTTCATTCTACCAAACTTCGGTGACTATTATCTATCCATGAAAGAACTATCTAAGAACTATCTATCGATATATTAATTATGAAATTATCAAAGTTGTTCAGGCTGGCGATGGCTTGTTGCATACGCTGCGTTTCCTCTGGGATTCTTCGGGCTTTGTTGCTGGGTAAGCTCTTTTATCAGTACATTCAACAAAGGTGTTTTAGTGGCTCCCCGAGTCTGCTCGATTCGATGTAGCTCAAGGTAAAATTGTTGAGGTAAGTAAAGAAATTTGTTTTGAAAACAATACGGTGCAATTTCCGGCTCGAGCTACACTAGAAAGGATCGCGCGATTTAACGGATCTTCGTTGCCCGATGGAGAACTTGTTGCGGAGAATCAGGTAGATCGACAATAACTGCGAAACGATACTTAAATGGAAACATTTATCAAAATTTTAAATTAATTATTTAAAACAAAATTATGAATTCACATTATCAAGGAATCGGGCAGCAGTAATATGATCGATCTGCTGAAACCATCACATCGGAGAACGACCATTCAGCTTTGGTTTATGTGGTAGGTTCACTTTTCCAATACGTCCAATTTGTTCCGCACTTTTTCACTCGAGCAAACGGCGTTGTGCCAACTTCATTCATAGTTCGAGTCAAAGTCGACACATCAGGACGCTGTTCGGTCTTCTCTACTACGGTGTTGCCATCTACACTACACTTCTCCTTCACTCGCCCGTCGATCAATGCGGAGTTGTCGCTGAACACTCATCTCGATTGAAACGAGACATTGTCGAACCATGCAGACATCTCACAACGGAAAACTACATCGATATCATCGTGACAACGATGAGCGAAGTGCCTGGTACCGATACTTAGATGAATTTCGAAAATGCAGGAAATGTGTTCCAGGTTACATTCTCACAATGTACGCGGTCGATTTCATCGGACGACGGGCAACATTTGCTGTTGGATTCGCCATTGTATCCGCGTGTTCTGCACTCTTGACAATCTGTCTGCCAAGGTACGCACAGTCAATTATTGAGATCTCACAGAAGGAATCTGTACAGATTCCTCACAGTCACCGCTCTGTTCGTATGTCGATCGGCTATCGGATCTGTCTTCCAAGCAGGATACATTTACACTAGCGAAGTGTATCCGACATCGTTAAGGTGCGTCCGTCGTGATAATACATATGAATATCTATTTTATAAATGTGTAAAATATTCTTTCTAGAGCGCAGGGACTCGGTGTCGCTAGTGGATTTGGCCGATTCGGAAGCATGATCACGCCACTTATCACTAGGGTATCATAAATCGCGCCTATCGCTCTCAAACGTGGTCCCATTCAGATGTTATTCTCTCACAATCTCATCTTTCCTGCCATCGTCTATGTAATCGGAGGCATTGTCGGCTCCGTTCTATCCATTCTTCTGCCCATCGAAACGAGGACGAAACGAGTTTCAAAAGAGGTGAAAATGAGCATTTAAAATATATAGTTTGAGGATTAGGAATGTTTCAGGAAAGTCAATCATGAATTCTCAGATACTCTGAAGAAGATTTCCAATTTGCAGCCAACTACTTAATTATATTGGGTTTTTCAATCGGTGACCAATTGAACGGATAAAATAAATACGGGATGCGTGCACAAATGTGGATTTGTCCAAATACAGTCAAAATGACATAATGTGAACCGTTTATGATAAGTTATGATAACTTATCATAAGATGTCATAAAACCATGATTACTCAGCGGATACCGGATGGATCACGCTGAAATTTTGTATGTTAGCATAATTATTGTGCCCTGTCAAACTGACACTCTCGAAAAATCAATATTTCGCACGCGTCGCGGTCGCGCGTTGCGCGTGTGATGACCCCAAGTGGGCGGAGCTTAGCCGAATTTACTCATTTATTAGTCGTACACGCTAAAATTTCGATTTTTATTAATATTTTGGTGTTTTGCACTCCTGAGAATGAGATTTTAGTTTAAACGCGAATTCTCGTCCAGGCTCCGCCCACTCGGGGCCCACACGCGCGTAACGCGCGACCGCGACGCGTGTGAAATATCGATTTTTTGAGAGTGTCAGCTTGACGGGGCACAGGAACTGTACTACCATACAAAATTTCCGCGTGATCCATCCGGTATCCGCTGAGCAATCATGGTTTTATGACATCTTATGATAAGTTATCATAACTTATCATAAACGGTTCACATTATGTCATTTTGACTGTAGAATTCGACAATAAAACATTTGGTTGTGGGTGACAAAAATGACAGCTGGTCGTCACGTAAATCGTTCGATCTCTTCATTATCACGATGACTTCCGACAGCATCGTCAGTTGACGACGTTCTCGTTGAAACATACATATACACTCGTCGCCACAATCGGCTTCTGCTTGATTTCTCTCTCTCTCTCTCATTCTGTCATTATGTACTGTAGATTCGCGATGAATTACAGCCCTTTATCGGCAACAAACTGATAATTTGTGATCGTATTGTTAACTCGAAATTTCCGCGTAAATCACGGCTTTTCCTCTCTGAGAAGTTCCGGCTTCGGTTCCGTGAATTTCGCCGGTTTTGTTGTGATCATAATGCAGAAGATGATATTAGAGGTGACCAGTATCGCTCCATGAAGGATAAACAGAGAGAACCTGAATTCTTTATTCAAAGCGACAGTTCTCCAGTAATTTGTCCATCGTAATTGATACTGTCTTACCATTGATTCCAAGTAGTCTCAGGAGCTACAGCCCACACTAGAAAAGGCTCAACGATTGTTGATGCAGCGATTATAACTCCGATGACAGTTACAATTAGATGAGCGTACTGCCTTGAATTACACTTTTGTTGTTGCTTCCTATAAGCAGCTGTGTCAATTTCTTCCTACTTGGTCACAATCATCGCGGTTCGATTGAACCCTGCGGCATTAAGTCCAATGACTCCCTGCGTGAGACAGATGAATGAAGCACAAATCATCTGGAACAAGTGTATTATAGGTTAAGAAATTTGAAAATTACCCTAACCTTGTTCTCAAAAGGTATAAATGCACTGCCAATCATCAGAATTCCCGAGAGCCCACATGATAAAGTGTTAAACAAACGTGATTTGACTGTTTCCGTAACTGATGTCCAACGATCGGATACCACTCCTGCAGTGTTACCTCTTTTTGTCCGTTTTCGAATCTCACTTACCACTCACGATCTTCAGCACAAGTTGCATTGCAAATGAGACACCGTTGGTAATAGATGCCTGCATGTCAGTGACGCCAACTGCCTGAAGAAAGAAGAAACTCGGGAAATTTCAATCCATTGAGATGGAACCTTCTTGAGTACTGCAGATGAGAAGACGATCAACGGCGAGATTCCATTGTAGTTTCCAATCGCAGCAATGAGCACTGCCCACACTGAAGGGTTCGTGAAAAAAGCTCTGAATTATTCGACATTTTGGTAGAGAGTTCTGCTATTATACCTGTATGGTACATCTGCCTTTTTCTGTACCACGGGTTTCTCATTTGGCTTGATTAATTGAAATTCTTTCGTGCTTAGTCTCTTGTGTTGAGCAGGTGTGTCAGAGAAGCACAACACCCATAAACTTAGAAGGAATGCTGAATAGATTTTATTTTTCTTGCTCTTCACACTTTTCACTTTCGTTTTTTTTATGTACTTCGTGTTTTGTTTGTCAAGGTTACTTTTTCCTCTGTCAGAGATTGTGCACGGCAGCTAAAAGAATGATGGATAATCTCGTTCAAAGAATTCTCCGTTAAGAACATAAGCTGCTTTGCAGTTGTCAATACTGCACCGAAATAGAGGCAATGAACTGACCCGAGCAAACTGCATTAAAGTAGAAGATGGATCTCCATCCATAGTATTCACACAATGGCCCGGCTGAGGACATTGTGATGAAAAGACCGATCTGAGTATGATATCGTCACTGCTTCTCAAGGCTTTATATTCCTGACCTGAGAATGACTGGAGAGAATTGCAATGAAGAAGCCGACTTCAGCGAGGGGCGTCCAATTGGCTGCTATGTGGCCGATAAGTGTGATAGTTGGCGCCATTGCTGCGCCTTGGATCAATCTAAAATCAAATATTTGTGGCATAGCGAGTGGTATAGCGTAGGGTTGTCTAAACGGAAAACGGAAAAACGCCTCTCTCATTCCTCTTTACAATCAGTCCGTATTTGCAGTCCGTATTTGTATTACGGAATTCCGTAATTCTCCAGACCGATTACGGAAAGAATGTAATCGGAGAATGAGAGGGAAAATCGATTAGGAATTACAGAATAAATTCCGTATATACATCCCTAGTATAGCGCACTTGAGAATAAGTGTAGATGGAGGCCAATAATCAAATGCGATGGGAAGCAGAGCAGTGGCCAAAGTAGAGATGGCTGTACCAATAATGACCTAGGCATGTGGCAATGGTTCACTCATGATTTCCATTCTGCATACCTGGGTTCGCATCGAAACTCTTCTCATGAGAGGAATCAGCGCAAATAGTCCAATAATATTTCCCGCGGGGAGTGAAGAATAAATCAAATTTGTCATGCCTCCAGGATAGTACATTACTGGAGAGTTCGATGGAGATCTTACAACATTTTTGAGGTTTAGTCTATTCGACCGCCTACAACTAACTGTTCGTAGATTGCACGAACATTCGTCGATTGGTCAACATTGCACACGACTGCGAAATTGTACGCGAATCCACATGCGACACCTGAAAAGCATAATTGGCAAAGGAAAGATAAGTTGTTCTCACCGACGGCATTTGCCATTGTTCCTATGATAAGAACAACGTAGCGAAGATGCGGAATTGTCCATCGTTGCTTAATGAAAGTGTTTCGGCTGTATCATTAACAATCTTACTTGAACCTCCTCAATAGGAACTGACTCTATCTCTACAGATGAAGGAAGAAGTGAAGTACTCTGCTCTGGAGCATTATTCTCTGTCATCTGAGAACAATGAGTAAACTAAACGGAATCTAAATTCATAAAATGAAAACACACGGTAAACAAGCTCGGTTTAACATCGTATCATATTTGGAATGGCCGATCTCTCTGTTTCCTCTCGTAATCGACTTTCACTTCTCCTTCGTCCCTTTTGTATTGCTGTCACTTTTTCTAGACGTTCAAGAAAAAAAAATCCCCTGAGCGATTGGAGCCGATTGAAAGGGGTTTTTTTCGAGAGAACTGCTAACATAAATCTTTTCTTTCTATACTTCGATCTATCACTTGTTTACATTTCGGGGGTGAAATTTTAATGGACTGAGGGATTTACAAATATCAAAAATTTAAATTTTATCATATTATTGTGTATGCAAGTTAGTATATTATTAGCTCTTGATCGGGCCGAATGCCATAATTTTTCTTGTGCATATCGAAAAGATTCGTGAGTTTCTGACAGTATTTTGAATGCAGTCGATCAATCTTAATTATGTTTGTCAATATTTTCATGCTAATCTGACGAAATACCTGTTCATTCGTCGGATTTGGTGTCTTTTCCACTCTAATCGCTTCTCCGATCACAGATTCGAGGTTGACTCTGAAGAGTGTTACAAATTAATGCATTATTAATAGAGTCTGACTGATGTGGCACGAGTCCGCCCCATGGAAATCCCAGCAGACTTCTTCCGAGCAGCAAGGGGGGACAGAATCCGAAGGAATTCATGAGATGAGACTGGTAAAATAAAAGCAGTAGTTTAACGGCAGATTTAGTGAATAAGATAACCTGCATGTTCCTCAGTCGTTTCGGACAGATTCCAGATACGGGATGATATGTTTCGTTCTCTCCGAAGTGATACATTGGGACGAGATCAGCACTAAATCACGCATAATCAAGCTTCTCTCATGCCCACCATTAGAAGCCAAATACCCCTCCGTTAGAGCGAGTTTGATGAATCCTTTCCTATCCTTGAGCTTGAGTCGATATTTTCCGGGGGTAGACATAATGGCTTCGTTAAGTCCGCCAACGACAACAGTGACTGCTTGTCCCTACAAATGGGATATCAAGTGAGTGTAATGAAGTGATGTTCAACCTTCTCCTCCTGTCTCAATATCCACGTGAGATTGCGCTTCGATGAGATACCCGCACCTGCAATCGACAATCGATTTCAGACTCACTTTGACCTACCACCAATCATGAGTAATTCCCTCCGAAGTGGCCAGTTAAATTGACCGGCCAACGTAACAGTCCACGTCTTCCATCCCCTGTACAGATCAGTTATGCCCGCCATCTTCAATTGCGAAATATTTTCAATTTCGGACTATGTTTGAAAGGAAAAGGACATAGAGAAACTTGCATTAGACGCGAAAGACATGGTCATTCCGAGACAGACCATTCCATGTGGATGCGACCTATGACGGGTGGAGTTAGACAACGAATCACAATGATCATACCCAACGATGTAGTTCCTGTCGGCGGGTAGTTCGGCAGTCTTCACAATTCGATAATTGAAGTAATCACCGCACCAGGACATAAAAGTCACGTGCGTCCGGGCCCAATCCTTAAAATCCATGTTTACGGAATTTTTTTAAAATTTAAAAGGTAGGTTAAAAAGGCCTTAAAAGGTTAAATCGATGATTGTTTTGCTAGTTTTTTTCTCTGTAAAATAATCATGTAAAACTAAACGGATGGCATGCATCCACACTCGGGCCAATCCTTTGTGTGAATGAACCATGCGAGATAAAGAAGAACGCATGGACAGAAGAGGACGAACTTTGTGTAGAGAACTGAAACAAAATTAGTCCATATTTTTGGCAATGCAACACACAAGCTAATTACAGTTCCTTGAAAACTCTGATTTATCCGGTGTAATTCTAGCGAACAGTAAACATCGTCTAGCCGTCTTGGAATCACTTGGAACCACTTAAAAAGGAACTTACGGTAAACGGACGCTAGCACGATAATCGGTGGAGCAAACATCCAAAAACCATTGAAAACCAAGACAAATCCGCAGATCTGAGAAGGTAGTTCAAATCCATTACTAGATAGAAAAAACCTTGAGCCAGTCTTCTACTGGGCCCCACAAAGCACGCTGAAGCATCACGAGTCACGGAGTAATGGAAGAATAGTGTGTCTCAGCTGTTGTGATGCAGTGACATTGGCAGATACGATCAAGGATATCTCTATTTCTGGTATCGTCTCCATCTTATCGCCCAATCCCATCTTTGTACGTTCTGCCTACGGGTCGGAAAGGGGAATTGCTCAGTTACAAAAAAAACCACAACATGCTCAATCCATCTCTAGTTATCGAAGATTTAATTCTTTCATACTATTAAAGTTTTTATCCATAAAATATTGTAAATCCCACAGTGTGCTTATACTCTACTCTCCAATAGGCAGGAGTGAACTATGCATTTGCCTCTAATCGGTAACTGTTCAGCGGCGTGTAATTTTGTCCCGCAGATTCGAAGAATTTTCTCTATAATTCTCGTCGTGTTAAAGGTAAAGAAGAGAAATTTATTTTAAAAATTAGGAAAGACTAGATTACGCGGTAAAGTAGGTACGAAGAAGAGATTGGGCCCTAATCACAGGCCTAGCAGTGATCTCCCGCAGGAGTTTTTCCAGCCACATTGATTGCAGAAAAAGATTGTTTGATGTGTTGATGTGATATTTCTAGTGTGTTTTCACGTTCTGTCATTTTGCTCTTTTGATTAATTCAAACAGCCTGAGCCTTGAGGCATAGTTTTTGGCTCGTTAACTTGGTCGCTCTAAAACGAAAAATAGAGAACAGTGCCAAACAAAAAGGTGCCCACTCGTTTTCTGGTATCTGTGTTCTGCGGAGAGCTATGATTCAAGTATAACTCGCTCACCACTACAAAGCACAATGACTAATCATTCGTTTCGACATAAAGCGCCATAATATAAACTGTAATAGGTGGTTGTCTATAATTTGGTCCACAACAATAATATGGTATATCCACTACCTAACCCTATTTAGAACTCGGCATTTTTCCTTGAACTCACCGGATTTCAATGTCATTGAAATCACTTTCTTTGGGTGGGCGTACTTTTCGACTGACTGTGACTCGGCGCTTTCAATCATTTTGCAATACGAGGGTGATACACTGCTGAGTTTGTGAAATTATTGTGATTAGATTCAGAAGTATAGCTTCATTTATGAGTACCATTTCTATATATTTTTTTGTTTTAGATTGAATAAAAAGCCCTTACCGTTTCAGCGTTGATTCGATT
The DNA here is from genome assembly GCA_911812115.1 of Pristionchus exspectatus. Lineage (NCBI taxonomy): Eukaryota > Metazoa > Nematoda > Chromadorea > Rhabditida > Neodiplogasteridae > Pristionchus > Pristionchus exspectatus. Next base: position 14,937,485 of record OU461582.1, read on the forward strand.
ACATAATCTAAATTTTGTCCTTACTCGTGATTTCAATGACATGCAAATTAATTAAATTCCGGCAACTAGATCGTAAATTAGGGCGATACTTCTGTTGTGTGAGTTCAATGTGCCGGCGCAGCGAAACTTCAAGAATTCTCGAAAACATCAGAAAAGAGGTTGACACGGATTATGATCATCGCTGTCAACTTATTTTTTCTCCAACTCGATCGGTGCAGCAAGGTTTACCTGAACGGGACCATTTTACTCTACTCTATCTCTATAGCACTGCCCAAAATATGTCGAACATCACTAATTAAGTCATAATTTGACTTAAACGAGGGGAATAGTGTCGAGTTTCGACGATAAGAGCCTTTTCTAAGGTTTCCAATATGAAAATTCCGAGTGGGCATATTTTTTCGTACAGTAGAAGTGATGCAGCTCTCAAAAAGTCGTCACCTGGCTTTTAACAGCGCCGGGACAAATCGGCTATCCGGGTTGTGGCCCCTACCTATGGCGAGTCGAATGGTGATAGCTATTTTTTTTTTTGAAAATACACGGTGCAAGTAAAAAAATGAAAGTATTTTTTTCTCTATTTTTGAGGGCTAGTTCAACTGTAGTCCACAGGATGAGGTGTATGTCCCCATGTAACTAACTAGTTCCACTCGGCCCTCATATTTGAGAAAATTTTTCTTTATATCACGATTCGACTCGCCATAGATATAACGTTGCGGCATCGATCAATTTAGTACAAAACGAAATTGACGGCGATGAGCTTCATCCTCGAGATCCTAATTACCCAAGTTATCACGAATTCTTGAAATTTCACTGTACCAGCCACGCGAACACCGAACGCTTTTTTACGCGAACGCCCACATATTTATTATGCATTTAACTGATTGTGAATAGGCAATGTTTTCCATGTAAGCTGAATACAAAAAAAAGCATATCTGTAGTTGGCAATTTGCGGTAAACAAATCTGAATGTCATGTTATTTTCTCTGACAGGCTCTTCAATTCCTACATGATATTTCATCCCTAATATTTTGCCATTCAACAAACTCAATGATCGCACTAGTCATTACTATATCTGGAAACATTTGTAGCATTATTCTGTATATAAGAGAATGTTTTCCTAGTCTGCCGTTCAGAAACCGCGAACATTTTCCGAGTAGATATTGCTAATGACATTACCTCTTACATCAGGCGGATTGAAATTCTAACTATCGACCATTCTGAATAAAAAGCGCTTACGAATGTTTCAGTTCATGAAAGATCTCACTATCGAGATCCTTACCGCGACTGCCACATACGCAATTGTGACCGTATGTGTCTATACTCTTCCACTCACTCTCTTCACACTTATCACTCTCTTCAACGGAAAAACGACCTACGGAAATGCATTTTTTACTTTCTACAAAGTGATTTTTTTACTAATGGTGGCCATATTCTTTGGTTAGAAAAACAGTTGTATTTTAATTAGAATTTATTCAGATCGGCCTCGCTACCGATATGCTGGCTATTCTAGCGAGTCTCTTGTTTGGAATAGCTCCTTCACTGGGTTGGTTCGTCGAGGAATTCACGGCTACTGATGTTCCACTAAAAGTGAATCGCAGTCGCCTTGCCAATTTTATAGTTCCTTAATCAGCTCTTCTACTTCTTCAACTGGTTTACGAGAGTGATGCAAGGGTTCACAAACACGTTCATTTGTCTAAATCGAGCGACAGCCACACTTGTTCCACTTATGCATTCCAAGGTGCGATAATTCGAATTTATTGAGTTCTGTAAGCCTACAATTCAGATTTGGAAGCCACCGTTCGTTATTCGTACACTAATTTTCGCTCAATTTCTTGCAAGCATTACGTTAGGGACGCTGAACGCACGGCATGAAGCTCATTGGAGAATTTATCCTGACGGAAGGGCCTTCATTGTTGTGAGTATTCTTCTGATGACAACAATCAATATCAATTTCAGAAAACGGAAAACGAGGGAGCGCATCGACAGTATTTTGCAGGCTTTATATTGCTGTCTGTAAACATATTAGTAATGCTCTTTCTCTACACAATCATATTTATACGATTGAAAATATCGGTAACAACATCTAGTAATCATCAATAAGTTGCAAAATTTTAGGAAAGTTCGCTCAGTAAAAAGTATTCGTCCAAGGACAATAAAGCCCGCTCATTGTTATGGATTGCCGTAGTTGTAATATCTCTTGAAGTATGTGAATTATTCAATTCAGAATTAATTTCTCCTTCCAGATGATGTATTGTGCTTATTTCTACTTCGCATTGGTAGATGACTCGACTGAAAACGTCAGATTCACTACGAGTCTTGAAAAATCTTTAAAAAAATTGCTTTAGAAAGACCTTCGCGTCTTCATGACAAAATACTTTATCGTTACGGAGGCCTATGCTGTTCTTCCGACATACATTTTGTTAGTATTTAGCGGTTCTGTTCGAAAAGAGATGCGCATCTGTTTCAATGATATGATAATAAATTGAATCATTCTTTCAAGATGCATAGAATGTATGATCGGGAAAGAACTACCAAGTAAATCGCACGCCCACTCAATAGAATATGGATAACACCTGAATGAAAGTACACAATGGTATCTCAATAACATAAAGTATAAAGTGTGAGATCGTTGGAAAAAGCGCAGACCACAAAAAAGACTTCATTAATCATTGCATTGTTCCGCAATAGGTGAATGTTTCCATTCCTTTCTCTATTCGATTTCTTATGTCGCGCTTTTCAAACTTATGATTAAATGCAACCGTCTCATTTCTCATTTCACTCAATTTATGGTTAATTTCCGCTGTCTCCGAAAAAGACGGTATTGTTTTCTCTTCTCAACCTTGTTGCCGCTTATATTCATTCACATACAACTCGATTTATCGACTATGTATTATTCATTGGCTGAGATTGTATTCGTCTCAAGATCAAAATGAGATCAGTTAGAAAAAAAAGTATCCAAACAAGTTTGAATCCATTTTTGTAGAAAGAACGCAGCGGATGATGTGCATATGGATTTTTTCGAAATAGTCGTATTTTCGAAATTTTTATCCACGCAATTTGCAGATGCCATTCAACTCGGTGGTGTGCCAAATCAACTTTAAGTGATCACCAGCAAGGGTCCCGTGTGATATCCAAGACGAACTGATATCATAGCGCCAAGCAATTTTACAATACTGCATCGAGATCTAAAGAGTCAGAAGGGAACAAAACGAAACAAATCCTTCACTACCTGCCAATCACGTGAGTGATTTGTCGTGATAAGGGACGTCTTTACAATAACGGATGGTCACTGGTCACATCTCGGTGACAGTTAAGAATCGATGATTCATAGCTGAATCTGCTAGTCCCTCAAATAGATGATGTTCGTAATAGATCCGTTCAATACGCTAGAAAAAATCATCGTCAAACGCCAAAATTTTCGACAAATACAAATTTATTAATCTTCTTGCCGCTTGTTTTCGAAAGTGATCCCGTGAGCAGTTTGAAACACATCGCCTCGCCAGCCTGTCAATCACACAACTTACTCCCTACAAAAGCGGGGCGAAGGTTACGGAGTGTCATCTTTTGTTTCGGATCGACTCAAAGGATGCAGCTCCTCAAGACTCTTCTTCTCTTCTGTGCTCTTCTCGCTCTCATCCTCGCTCGTCCCGACAGAGAGGACAGAGGTGAACGATTGTTCATGTCTCCACTTGTAGCACCCACTACAAATACAGATGAACTTACAATTTTCTTCTTCCCAAAGACTCGCTATCGGTAGACATTAGACATTCGACATTGCCTGCTTCTTATGCAAAAAAAAGAAGAGAAGGGAGGAAAATTTTTTTGCAGAGTCTCACCGTGCGAACAAGCACGCTGCACAACGTCGTGTCACCGATAGCGAAGAGAACGGCAAACGCGAGTTATTTCACAATAAATTCACCTTCTTTCTCAAATCCTACCATCAAAAATAGAAATAATCAATAAATTTCAGCCTACATCGAGAGATGCAACTGGCTCGATAAGGCGCTTCCCACCTGCGCTCCCGGCCTCTTCTGCCTTAGGTATCGATTTTTTTTTCAAATTTCGAAATTGAAGTCATGTAAGGGACATACCGTCAATCATTCCGAATGGGCAATACTTATCTTTACTCGTAATTGATCGCTGACTTATTCATTCCAGAGACGATTGGCGTTGTGTGACGAACAAGGACTGTCGCCATAAGGGAGGCTGGTGCGTCCCCAACTTCACTGCTGATCTGAAGGAGGAGATGGAAGAGAGAAGAAGACTCCGTAACAGTGACGAGTCCGATGATCGCGAGTAATCTACCGATCTACTCATATCTCGATCGATACCTTTTCGATCCGCCAGCCTCATCTTTTTTCCATGTAATTGTTCATTGAATAAAGCTGCTTCACAGCATCAAAGTATGCAATTTGATTGCCAACCCAACAGATCAATTCATCAAAGGAGCATACAAAAAAAATAAAATAATGAAAGCACAATTCATAAAGGCAATCGCTAAAGTGAAGTTAGCAAGCATTGCATATGACGTCTGTCGATGAATCTCTTGAAAAGTGTGAAAAAAAATACTTTGATAGGAAATAGCATAATACTTTGAATGAAAAAAAACAGAACAAAAGCAAAAGCGGCTTACATCAATTTTTTTTAAATAAACTATAATCATAAGATAAAATCAATTTTGAAGTTGTTATGAAATAAAGTGAAGACCCTTATCAAAATACGAACATGAAAGCGAATGATGAAATTTGACTTGGTGACTGGGTGTGCCGTGAAATTTGTTATTGTTCTTCTCGAGCCGCACCTTGTATTTGATCATACAAAAAAATTTATGCAAAATTTTATCGTGAAATATGTATAAAAAGCTCAGACGTGGTAAGAAAATATGCGCCGATTCCTTTTTTTCTTTTACGGCTCTATCGTTAATAGAATATTCATTGCTCCTAAATTGATGAATTTTCAGTGTTCACGAATAATACGATTTGTACTGATCGTTCTTCTCTCTATCTCTTCGGTCATCACTCTTACCTGCTACAGCGGAAGTTCAATCGGCGATCCGTCCAATGGCTTTTTCATTTCATACAGGGTGGCAAGAAAGTATTGTGTCATCAAACTTGATGAGCATCTCAGATACAAACTGCAGTACAGGCTTCCATTTTTTCACATAATATTACTGAGTATAATATATTAAAAATACACGCTTCAGATCGAGCCAAGCGTATCTTTTTATATTTTTAAAAAATCGATTAAAGTTCGGAAAATTTTTTCGAATTAACGCCAGTTTTTTTAGCAATTCGATATGTTTTTTTCTTTGAACTTCTGATATACCACCCAAATTCAATAGCGCATTATGGAGCACCATCACCCTCCTTTTCAACACTTTTGTCAAATTAATTCTATCTTTCTGCGGAATTGAGAATTCGTATATGAGGCCGTTTGCGTAAGAATCGAGCAGTTTTGGATGGGTCTGGCACAGGTCAAAAATGTGAATTCTCTGAAACTTTGCGATTTGGTGTTCTTGAGGGTGCTGATGACGATGGACACTTTCATTTTACCCATAGTTCATCCGTTGGCTCCAGACGACGTCACGTCGAAATCAGTTTTCTTGGAATATCTCAGCACTCATTATTTCTAATTGTATGAAACTTTGGCATCGGATGTGGAATTGGATTGCGATTAAAGTTGTAAAATGGAACTTTTCGGGGAGTCCAGGGTAATCGGGGAGAGTAGGACAGATCGGACCGGAATGACGAGATGATTCCAAATCTGTTTTTAAATTGATTCTAAGTGGTGCCCATAACGAGAAAATCAACTTATAGTGTCTCTGGCTAAAAAAAGTAAATCGAAAAAGTAAATCGAACCATCTTTCCCTTGCTGGCTTCCGATCTTTTGATCTACCCGAGTCTCTCCTCCGTGACCTCTTCCCTCTCTCTGCGCTCTCTCGATACTCCCTGCTCTCTCGCCTCTCTCGGGAGGAGAACTCCGATCGATAAGAGGAAGGAAGTAAACAAGCGGAAAGATCGACGGATTTACTTACAAGCCAAGTACAATATAAGTTGTTTTTCTCGTTATGGGCACCACTTAGAATCAATTTTAAAACAGATTTGCAATCGTCTCGTCATTCTGGTCCGATCTGTCCTACTCTCCCCGATTACCCTGGGCTCCCCGAAAAGTTCCATTTTACAACTTTATTCATTAAAAAATCAAAATATTTCGAAAACAGGCGTGACCGCAATCCAATTCCACATTCGATGCCAAAGTTTCATAAAATTAGAAATAATGAGTGGTGAGATATTCCAAGAAAACTGATTTCGACGTGACGTCGTCTGGAGCCAACGGATGAACTATGGGTAAAATGAAAGTGTCCATCGTCATCAGCACCCTCAAGAACACCAAATCGCAAAGTTTCAGAGAATTCACATTTTTGACCTGTGCCAGACCTTGCTCGATTCTTACGCAATCGGCCTCATATTGATTAAAGGGGGAGGGGCACGAATCGAAATTGGTGGGTCCCACAACGACGTACCTGCACCCCAGCTGCACCTACAGTAATCAGCACTGGGCTTGACTCTGTCCTCTCCCTTAACTAAGCCGTCTAGACTCAACCAATACAATGGCACGTAGCCTGGTGGTTGTACTTTTGCCTCACTATCCGGCACAGGCTGGTTCGACTCTCGCCGTGTGCAAACCTCACTATTGCTGCTATTTTCGATTGCCAATCCAATGAAATCAATACGAGAATACAGTACCCCAAATCGTGCCTGCACAATCAATGAAACTTCAAAATTCCGTAGTGAGGTTCAGAGGCATTTCTAGCACTTCGGATAAACTGATCTCTGATCGGGTAAAGCATCCCTATTACTCCACATGCTCAGCTTATGTGCGAAAATATTCGTGCCCCTCCCCCTTTAACCCACTCTGAAGTTGTACTTTATCCACGTTAGATCCTCAAGTTTCAGAATCTCATATTTAACTGGATTTATATGGAATATCAATATGCGGAACTTCGACCCGCATCGAATTATGAATTTTAAATACTTAATTTTGGTCTAGGCTATTGGCAATAATTACTTCTGGGAAGGCCGAATTTCACGATTTTTAGGGAAAAGTCAACACATTATAAATATTTCTGAAGTTGTATCAGCTATAAGAATTCAGTTAATTTCATGAATAATATTGTTGGTATAGTTGTGCTTTACAGAAAAAAATATAAATCTTAATTAAAGGAGGCGTATCATGAAAAATTAGTTCATGCTCTTGAGATCATGATCCGATTGGAATCCAGAACGATATTAGAAAGCCGAAGTTTGAAAGTTGTACGTCCACTCTGGGACGAGATATCCCCGTCCAAAGTATCAGGAAAGGACAGGGAAAACGCCGCGAAAATTCAAATATTTTACGCAGCGCCAATGGGGAGGAAGGGAAGGTAGATCACGAAGGATAGATCGAGAGGTCATCGTTGTCTCGCCCATTATTGATTGACTAGGAAGGGATTTTTCCTTGTTCCCGCAGGTTCTTCCCATCGACAAAAACTGATCTACTCCTTGGCGATTTGCCAAAATATTGCAAGGCTCGGCATATCGTTGTAAGAGTCGCAACATTTGAATTTCAAAAGTTCATGATACGCCTCCTTTAATCTCATGTAATTGTTGAATAATTCAGTAAACTTAGCAGGCAAAAAATATCGCGCCGTTTTTTCTCGGCCACTTAAAAATAGATTCTGCACTGTTCGCGAGTTTTAAAACTAATTTGTTTTTACGTATGACTTTCTAGGAACATGGCCTTCCTGCAAAAAATATTAAAATGGCTGTTGCTAAGGTGGCTGATATTAGATAACATCATCAAAATTTGAAGTTTTGACTGTTATGGAGCCATGTTTTGCGGATCATATATATTAAAAAATTACAGAAGCCCAATTGGTAGGCAAATGGTCTAGGTCTTTTAGGGAATATTTGGCCCTTGTTCAGAGAACATGCTGTAAAAAATCAAAAGGTTTCATTCACGCGTTGATGAGTTTCATGCATTTGAAAAGTGACACAATACTTTTTTGCCACCCTGTAGTTACGCACTTTTCATTATCAGCAATATTCAACAAATTATAAATTATTATTCATTATTCATTTATTCAATTATTCATTCTAACAATAATTGTTCGAATAGGTGCAAAGTGAAAGTCAAAGTAAAGCATGCATATGTTTGAAGTGAGTGAAAGATATGCCTGAATTCTTTCACAATCTTTCGGCTAGAAACGGCGGAAGGGCGTGTCAGTCTAGATATTCAGTGATCTCACTACGACGCCGCGTCTCAACGCGTCTGAACTTTACAACCCAAGAAACCAACGAAATTCTTATCGGAAAACAACCGGAAATCTCTCAACCGCAAATGGAAAATATGTCAATTTCCCAATGGCGCCTTTGCCGCGACTGAGCCGACACTCACCTCCATTAGTCATTAATCACCCTTTTCCGACGTGATCGCACCGGTTCTTCCGCTGATAAAGACTTCCTATCTGCATAAATAGTTTACGCTTTTGCATTATTCTTCACCTTTTAACGTTGTGAATCGTCTTCGTCATTTAGGCGTCCATAATCGGAAGTATTTCACAATCAGTTGATTCCCAATATCTTCAACAATGCGATTCGCCCTTCTGATCCTTCTTGCTGTTCCTGCTGCAGTCGCAGTTCGATGTTGGGTCGGCGGAGCATTCGGAGATGAATCGAATGGCGCCTTTGTAGATACAAATTGTGGAACGACAAGCGATATGTGCTACAAGGTATTTTACATCTATTTCACAACTCGAATGTTATAAATTATGCGATAGCTTCAACTTATTACAGATGTAGCACCTATTGCAAAATATTTGAGCAAGACATCGTTCTCGTCGGCGTTAGAACTATCACCAAGTCCTGCGGTGTCACCATATGCAATGTGAGATCTAATATAATACTTTCACACTTTTTAAACTCATAATTTACTGCGGCTATTATCAAATTTCAACTTATATTTCAGAGCGTGGGGTATGACGCCCAAACGGGAATCACTTGCTGCAAGGGAGATCTGTGCAATTCCGCCTCTTCCGCCTCTCTTCTCGTCACTTCTCTGGTTGCATCGATGTCTGCGTGGATGTGGTCCTAACTACTCTACGGACGAAATACCATTTCTGTTGTGCTTTTCTCATCGTTTATTTCATCCTCGCAGTGCCAGAACTATTCAATTTTTCGGTTGTTTCATTTATATAAAATTATGCAAAGCTTTTCACGAATGATGTGGCCGATGTAGGTTTCACATTTGTTGCTAAACCGACCATGACGTTCATTCAACAGCTCACTTGAACAGAAAAGAAATAAATCGTGAGCGTTTCACTTTCGTTCTCCAGATATTTTAAAACTAAAAAAATAGAAAATACAAATTACGAAAATTAAAGCTGTTTTTCTCTTTTTTTTTCTATTCTATTCCGTGGACAATCTTGAGAAAATACAAAATTCTCATCGACTGTTGTCTGGCTCCCGCTTCCCTCATTGTCAGAATTCATTATTATACCAACATGAGTGAGGTTCCGCTGCCTTTTTGCCTTACCGTTCTGGTAATTTCAATCGTGGGATTGGCAGGAAACATTCGATTCTTCGCTGGAAACTACAAAGAAAAAAGTGTTCACAGTAAGTGACAGGCTATGACGTGCGAAAACTATTATCATAGAACAATTGCTTGTACTGATGACTGCATTACACGTAGTGCTGTGTCTTGTTGAGATAAGCGACAATATAAGGTGAGTTTAATCTGGTGTTACTTCAGGTAGAAATGAGCTTGAGAGTTCTGATTGGCGAGTCTCTCACTCGTTCTTCATGTCTTCGCTTCGTCGGTACATTCTACTCCTCTTTCTCTTTTGCCCAATCCGTTCTCTTTTCCCTTCTCGGAATCGAAATTCTTATTCTAATCTCTAATGCTAATTTGTATGCAAATTGTTTATCACTTTTGAATTAATTCAGCTTGAGATATCGCAAGCTAAAAGTTTGGTGGTTCATCGCCGTAGTATTCTCGTCATTCGTCTTCTCTGGTTGGTGCATCTATAAATCGTGGATATCAGAGGAAGATCGACGTGTGCTCTTGTGCATTCCGCCTACTGCTTTGACAAAGGAAATCAATAGCATCAGGAGCGCCGTAAGTAGGCACTTTAAGAGATACCGTATCAAATATCTGTGCAGTGGCTCATGGTCAACAGTGTGTTCATCCTATTGCAGTATGCTGCCATTCTCGCAATTCTGATTAAAAGTTAGAACAACCGTAAAATATATAATTGTTCATTTCTTCAGAGAAAACGCAGCATAGCAGTTATCATACCAAAATAATTCAGTCTTCGATAACGCTCATGATCGTCTTCACTTGCTCGTGGTAAGCAAATTTCGAAGCAAATCAAATGAGAAAGTTATGAGGACTTTTCTACGATAGATCTAGAGCACGTTACTAACATTCTGGATACTATTGAATACAGGTTTATGACTGGCGTTCTCGTCTCATTCGCAATTCCCATCAGTAGGTCATTCGATGTTCCTATCTCATACGTTATCATGACTGCGGTATGACTACATCTTGAGTACTATAGACGTTATTCCATTGCAGACTCTTCCGGCCATTATAACATATAGTCAGACCCACTACGTTTATTTCTTTGTCAGCTCAGAAAATCGAAAAGTTTTCAGAAAGAAAGGTGATGCAAAAATACTTTCGGATTATGGTGTTCGCTCAGGACCACTTGCTCTATTCCTTTCTGCAAAGAGTTTGAATGGAAGCTCCGTTTCCACCGTCTCAGTAATATCGATAGCTTCCGCTAACTTCTGAAGGAATCAACAATGAAAATACATTTTTCCATTTATCCCAGATTTATTTACCATGGTCTCGTGAGAATATCGATATTTATCAAATGAGATTATCATAGAGCAGCGTGTTACATTTGAGCCACAATTTGTAAACAAATAAAATGACGCTCTTGGGATGATGGTGAAGGAAAGGCGAAGTATGCTTGGTGTGATCAAGGGTGGGGAAGGGAAGAGTGATATTTAGAACACAACTAGTAAACGAGCTCACCTGACGCACTATCTTCTTCTAAATATGCCGTCTTGATCGTGATAGTTCATCCTCTTCCTTCTTACACTCGACTCTCCGGCATACGAAATATCAGGAACCTACTCTTCTTCTCTCGGGTGTTGTGCGCACAACTCTCGCTATGAAAGTGTAGTCGGCAGTGAGAGAGAATGAAAGAGAGAGAGAGAGAGAGCAAGAGATGAGTGTGGGGGATAGTTGCTAGAGAGTCGATGAAGAAACATCCCGATCAAGAATTGAAACGTCCGGAGTTCCTCAATAACGGAATCATTCGATTGACCAATGAGTAATTTGATTAACAACGACGATCGCGAAAGTGCATGGTGGAGATGTAGAAACAGTAATTCACTCGAGATGTTCCGACAATAAATTGAGGTATTATTGTCGAACCTGTTCTTCACTTGTTCGAACTCTTTTGACCAACTCATCTCTCTCGAGCGCGCTCAACCTTTTCCATATCTCTAATTGGTGGTTGGTGTCGGCAGCCTTTCATTCACTTCTCCTTCTTCTCACTCAATCGAAGATGAAGGAAGAGAAATGCTGCTGCGGATTGTTTACTATTCCGGTAATTTCTAATATCGATTTCTTTCGTGAATTACATGACTTCACTTGTTTTAGACGGCGTCAAAGATAATTTTATTGCTGACTGTCCTTGGAGGAATCATTCATGCCGCGACACCAAGCATTCTCAACCTTTCCGTATCGGCTATGATCATTATGGTCACTATCTATCCGTTCAGTCCCTTTCGTAACTTGCAATTCAGAAAGTCGCAATGGTTGTTGCTGTACTCTGTTCTATTCTCGCAATTATCGGAATTTTTAAAGACGCGCCCAAACTCATGAAGCCTATTATAATTTTCTATGTGAGCCGATGATAATTTCTTCCGAGTATCTGTCTTCCTCATCGAAAGTTTAAATCGAGGTTATCGTGCAATTGTTCCTTCTTCTTGAAATCTTTTACTCGATCGCCGCTGCAATCTTCCCAAGTATCCCACTCCCAGAAGCCATCAAGTGAGATTTTTTTCAAAATTCAATTAAGAGAAGAAAATTGTTTTCAGAGATTTTCAAAACGAATACGAGCTGCATTTACATTCTGTAGAAGATAAAGCCAAGAATAGTAAGTCAGCTTTCTCATTTTTCATCTCACTTTGTATTTCAGTTTTTCAATCGATCGCCTTTGTCATGCTAATAATCAATATAATTCTCTACGCGATCTCCCTTCGAATTCTCATCATTCTTGTCAAATGCTTCTTCTCCATAAAATCGAAGAGGTGAGAGAGATCTTTTGGTCCATAGAAGAAAGCATAAGTGACAATTACGCCAGAGTTGTGTGCGAAAAACAAGGGGTAGGGGATCAAAGGGATGGAGATAATGGGAAACGATTTTTTCAGATATCAGCCAGTGCCTTCTGTCTATCGAATGCCCCCTCGGCCAACGCTTCCTCTTATAGTGAGAAAGAATGAAGACGGGGAGCAGCAATCGTCTCCCACTCCGGAAACGGCAATTGAGATGTCGGAGAAACAGCATAACTAACGCTTTTGTCCGCTTGTACTATTGCGAATACGATTATTTTTTTTATTAGGATTTCAAAGTTTTATCAGAAGAGGGATCAATGACAACATGAAATATCTTTTGTACCTACTTGAAAAGCACCATCTTCTAAGTTCAAGAATCAGCGAAAGTCGAAAATTCCTTCTCTATGTGCATAGTGTTTATTCATTTTCACTAAACATTACATCATTTTATTCGTTGCTAAAATAAATAATTATGCAACGATCGCACGACTGAATGATCGCAGAAAACAAGGAGAAAGGAGGAAAGAATCACTGGTTCTATGAACGCCTAATACTAACGGTTGGCATACTACAATGTAATCTGAGCTATGATCGTCTATGTACATGACTAATGCAAAGTATTCACCTAATCGTTTTGCTATCCGAAGTAGTGCGAATACATACTCGTTGCTATCCCTTATCACAGCAAAAAAACTGATATGAGGCCGGTTGCGTAAGAATCGAACAAGTGTTGGCACAGCTCAAAAATATCGGTTCCCTGAAATTGTGCATTTTGGGGTTCTCAAGGGTGCTGATGACAGTGGGCATACTCATTTTACCCGTATTGTTGTCGTTGGCTCCAGACGACGTCACGTCGATATCAGTTATTTGGGATTTTCTGCGCCCACAAATTCGCTAAAATTAGGCCAGTATGGCACAATGGCTAGAATTTGATGCTGATCACGCCTGTCAAATTCATTTTTCAAAATTTTGTAAAGTAATTATTAATAAAAAAGTTTTCGGAATGGCCCGGGCAAATGGAGAGACTAGTACAGATCGGACCGGAATGATGAGACGATTCCAAATCTGTTTTTAGTTTGAAAATTGAGCATCTCCATAAGGTTTTGTGCTAAATACAGTGTACTCGACTTGTAAGTAAATCGTGCCATCTTTCCTCTTGTTGACTTCCGAACTTTTATCGATCCGTCTCTCCTTCCAAAAGGAGGCGAGAGAGCATGGGGAATAGAGAGAGAGCACGGAGAGAGGGAAGAGGCTATACTAGAGAGACACGGGTAGATCAAGGTTCGGAAGTCAACAAGAGGAAAGATGGCACAATTTACTTACAAGAAGAGTACAATATATTTAGCACAAAACCTTATGGAGATGCTCAATTTTCAAACTAAAAACAGATTTGGAATCGTCTCATCATTCCGGTCCGATCTGTACTAGTCTCTCCATTTGCCCGGGCCATTTCGAAAAATTTATTTATTAAAACTGGCCTAATTTTTGCGTTTTTGTGGACGCAGAAAATCCCAAATAACTGATATCGACGTGACGTCGTCTGGAGCCAACGACAACAATACGGGTAAAATGAGTATGCCCACCGTCATCAGCACCCTTGAGAACCCCAAAATACGCGATTTCAGAGAATCGATATTTTTGAGCTGTGCCAGACTCCTTCTGATTTGTTCGATTCTTAGGCAAACGGCCTCATATGGCTAATTTGAGACAAAAAGAGGGTTAGGAATGCCCTCTAAACACTAATCAATGGGACATAGATCAATGTGACATATGATAAGTTTGCTTCGAGATTTTGAGTTTTTTTAGGGTATTGGGCACTCAATTTGCCCATGAGATTCAAAATTAGCTAAACGACGCGTTTTATCAGACTAGATACGATCTTCTTTTGATATTTCAATATTTTAAACCTCCGATCTTTCAACTCGATCCAGATCTCTACTGTCCTTGATCACAATAAGGCGAGATGAGATCGCTGAGTTCACATTCCCTCTCTTCAACCTTTCACTATCTCATTCAGTACTCACATGGGAAATGGCCGAGTCGCGGCCTTGTCTAATCTGTACTGCGCCCACGAAATATGCGCATTACGGAGTCGATTCGTGCAGGTGACTTATTTTGTGGATTAAAAAGAGAATATGTATAGATCCTGCGCGGAATTCTACAAACGGACAGTGAGTTCGGATCGTTCTTATGTGTGCAGGAGAGGCGATGGAAAGTGTATTATCAATCCAAGTAAGCTCCTTTATAATAAATAGTAAAAACATCATTTTTCAAGAGGACCGTCACAATTGTCGAGGCTGTCGCTTCGAACGATGCACTCGATTAGGAATGAAAACACCCGATGAACTGTTACTCTTCCGCTCCACTTCCCATCAACTCCTTCCTGTAGGAGATCCTTCAAGGGTTCACGTTCGAGAAAGATCAAAGTCCCTCGAATTGCCAATTGGACGGACACGTGAGCAACGATTAATCTCGCGATCGTCATCACAGAAAGGCGGGGAAAATATCTGCAATGATGGCCTACTGACGCGTGTGATGAACGAGTTCAAGTGAGCTAAGCCTAGTTTTTAGAGTAGAAATCGTTTCAGAAAATCCGCGGAGCGTAGGAGAGCCGGTGAATTGGAACTTCATAAAACGGCTTTGAAACGACACGTAAGGGCGGATATCCAGGGACAAGTGAGCTAACAATAAGTGTTTCCGTTTATGTAATACAATTTGTTCAGAATTTCCTACTGGTCTCGTGGACGTTCCTTGTGGAATGTCTCAAACTTTTCGCCGCTGATTACTTCATATTCGCGACCGCATGCTTCCCCCAATTCGCAGCATTATCTCAAGATGATCAAGTGAGATAAACGATACTGGCAATAGAAGTAGTATCGATATCCCATCTATATACTTATCCTCATTTTGCTTCAGAACCTCATGTTGAAGAATTCAGCCGCTCGTTTGTACACAACGGAGAAACAGAACAATACGTTCAAGATGTTCGGCTCTCACGATGGACCCTTGTTAGTTTGACTATTCCGTTATAAATTACTTTCGAAATTGCGTTAATTTCAGCAACATGGCCACGTTAACCACAGTGTTCGACACGCGAAATCATCAATTTTTCACGGAAGAGGAAGTTCCCTCGTCCGCCAAGGGAATCGCCGGGTACGCAACAATCAAAACTCCCTCACTTCTGTAGTAATTGCTTATCAGAATGATGGACTACTACACGGTTCGAATTAGAGATCTCGTGGGGCCGATACATGCCAAGGCTCAATTCACCGAGATTGAATATATCGTCCTATTCGCACTTTCCTTCTGGTTCATAGGTAATGTATATCTACAAAAAATATTGTCGACGCTAAGGTTAGGGACCACAAGCCCCGCCCACTTTGTTCTGACATGATTTAGCCAAAAAGCGAGAAAACAAAAACACAAAGCTCATTCTAAACCAAATCGGACGTTTAATAGCGCGATGGATAGCTCTTACCATTCCTAATCGATCGAGCACTATCCGAAAATTGAATATCATCACTAATTAGATCAAAATTGGACTTAAAAGTAGGGAATTGGCTGTTTCTATGAGTTCGAGTTTGAATTTTCTCTTGGGATATCGATTTTCTGACTAAACTGAATATTTTAGGATTTTTAGAGAAAAAAAAATGGATTTTTAGCATGCTTCCCCAGCTTGTGTTTTTTGCGCGGGGAGAGGCGAGCGAGAGGGCGGGGGGAGGGAGAGAGACACACGCTAATTAGGCTCCGCCCCCTTTCCCTCTCGTCTCGCCTTTCCCTCCTCTCCCCCAGAGGGTTGCGCGCGCACTTCTCGGGCTCTAGCGCGGCTCAGAGACAAGATATCAACAAACGGCCAAATGTATGATGTTATTGGGACCACAAGAGATAATTTGAAAACGCATTTGACCCCATGGCTTGAATTCGGCTATCTATGTTGTGGACCCTAGCTAAGGTTCTCTTTTTGGAATTGATTACGGAATTCCAATGAGATAAACAAAGAGTTTTGACTGTGCTATTTATAGTTTTGGAGAAAAAAAAGAGGAATAAGATGATGTAATTTTTAGGATATTCCAACTAAGTAGAATATTGGAATTGAATCCAGATAAAATTGTACCCTAGTCGATTTATCAAAGGGAGTCACATTGAAGGAAGTCAAAAAATGGGGCTATGGAAGCTGAGTGAAATGGAGAATCTTTCGTTGTCAACTCCGTAATGTTCGTATATACTAGATCCGAGTGTCAATTTGGATGATCACATCATCGATCTAAGCAATGCAATGCGAAAAAATCTGTTTGACGAACTGAACAAGTACTACCGAGAGGAGCTCGGACTCGAAGATTACTCAGTGCGGATGGGCAATCTGGTGACGTATGAGCAGTCAATTCAGGTACTGTAAAAATCTGTTCTCAGAGAAATTGGAGAGAGTTGTGAGATATTACAAGTAAAAATGTTGAAAAATTGGCGTGGGCCGATCGGATTTCGAAAACAGCCTCAATCAGCCGTTTAGGAAATTGCAAATCTTCTAAACGAGGAGGTACAAGCGTATACTCTAACAGGAATGCTCGACGAAGACGTTCAATTCTTCCAAGATGTTATGACCATTCCCTTGTGAACTATACTATCGCGTTTATTAATCTAGTTTTTGAGGGCAGTTGAATAAATAGCAATGAAGGACACCACAATTGGAGTGAATATGACACATTATAATCAAGAGGATGATCACATTCTAATCATCTGCGAGCACATAATCAACACTCGAGATCACTGTCCCGGCTTTTTCCTCTTCCTCATTTCTCTTTGGGTACATAATCTGCACGCCTGTCAGCTCGAGTATTAAAGAGCGCATCGCATGCACTACCGTCATTCTCTCGTTTTTTTATTAATCATTTCCTGCGTTCTTATCGCCCTCGAATGTGCGTGTTCTTTAGAATGCACGTTCCTTCATTTACAATTGTCGATGAGGGGACGGATCTTCTATGGGATCAGTTCAGCGAAACGATTCGAGTTTTGCAATGGACATCACACGATAATCTCAGTAAGTAATTTTTTGTTGCTATTTTCTTCGTTAATTGAACGATATTCTTAACTACGCATAAACAAAAATCATAAATACTAACGATGTCAATTAAGTTCTGAACCTGTTGCCCTCTCTTGAGTCTACGAAATGTGTCTTCGCGAAGAATGATGAAGGTGAGCATTCATTTTCATTAATTTTGACGACTCCTTTTTTCTGTTACAGACGGATCATTTCTTGGTGCAGTCGTGTGGAATGAATTCGATGAAATTGCATGGATCGGTGAACAATTGATTTTTTTTTGTGCATAAGAATCAACTATTTTAGGAATGTACCTCTGTGCTCCGTCGATGCGTGGGTGCGGAATAGGAAGCAAGATTTGGAAGAGGGCAATGGAAAGAATCGGCTCGTCTGAAAAGATACTTGGACTCAGAGGAGGCGAGTCGATCTAATTGAAACGTGTTTGAAAGATAACTATTACAGTACCTTCGATGGCAGATAAATACGCTGCGAATGATACTCCGATCGAGATCTCGCGGCTTCGCCATAACATTATGAGCTGCGCGGAAATTCGTGAGGTCACATATTGCACAAATACTTGAGTCCTAAACAAATTTTAGAAATTTACAGTTGTGTAATACGATCCAAAGTGTCGAGAAGAGTGCAGAAGTGAAACTCAAGTCGGAGTTATCCGCAGAGCAAACTGATGAGTTACTACAGTTCGATCAGCTGATCACTGGCAGAAATCGGTCTCTGAATCAATACAATTTGAATTGAACAACTATTTCAGACGGGATATCCTCATTCCTTTTCTTGCATCGCCAAGCTTCGAGTGTGCAGTTTTACTTGATCACGAGAACAAAATACGTGGTTGGGCAGCCATTACTTCAGTCGGACATGAGACAAAGAGACTATTCAAACTAGCACCCGTGTGTCTTTTCGGCCCTGTTGTTGGATTGGGAAAATATCAGGTTCATATTATATTATACCAAATCATCACAGGTATATGCTTCTTCCACGGCTCAGTTTGCTGATCTCACTATGGCTCTTCTCCCTTTCTGTGAAAGGTGAGATGGAGCTGTTGCATCATCGATAGGTTGATCGCATTCATTCAGAGTTGCATCTGACGCTAAACTCGTCGTACAAATTCTAACTGGAACAATAGGAGAACGCGAGTTAGAGCCGCTGCTGAGTAAAACAAACAACTAATTCCAAATTAAAATATAATTTTCAGGTAATCCACAAAACTACGAGCGAGTGACACTTTTCTCTGAGATGATAGACTGGAAGCTGCAGAGAGAATTGTGTTTCTCTCCACATAATGCATGCTGTCATTTTGACGGATGAATTATTTTCATACTGTATTCATGATAGATGTATTGCCTTTTTGATATATTAGAAAACAGACTATAACCCAGTTAAATATTTCATATAAAAAATAATAATTCCCCGTTGCGCAAAGTGACTGGAAAAAAACATCCCACAACCAGAAACAAGACTTAATTTCTTTTTACACATTTGTCGATGTTTTTTTTGTTGTTTAAAGGGAGTCGGCATCCAAAAATGATCATGGCTCATATGACGTGTTGCTATTCAACGATCATAATGCCAAAATATTAGCTTTCAAAAATTAATATTTAAGGAGAAAACAGGAAAACAATAAAAGGATTATGGTAGCTCTGGTCACTACACCATTTCGATGTTTCACAAAGACACACCAAAGAATACTGTATTTCGAAAATATCGACATTTTCGTCGCCAGCTTTGTGCTTCGATCAAGTGCCTATAATTTCACTTTTTCAGTATTATTTTCATTTTTTTCAAGTGGATAATTGATATATCGACAAATTACTAGTTGTTCAGCCTGGAATGGTCGGCGCCGGTGGTTTATTTGCATTAGAATTCGGTTGAAACTGCGCGATTCACGTTTTCTTCGTTACTTTTCCTTTGATCACAAGAGTTACTATTATATTTATAGTTAGATATTTATTTCGCGCTTTTAATTTTAAGGGAGTTCGATATGCATAGACTCTAGTGTTGGCAATAAGGCTAAAACGGCACCGCAATAGAGAGAGGACACATTGCGGAGCCGTGATGAGAGAGGGCCCTTCTGCGGGGAAGGATGACGGCGCAATGATAATTTCGGCGCCGTTGTTCACCTCTCCCTATAGTGGCACCGCAATGCCGTAATCGTTTAGCCAACCCTAACAGACTTTCAAAACGGTCAAAAACTGCGGTATCGGTGGTCAGCGAGGTAATGATCGTATGCTGTTCTTTCCTTCCAATTCACTGTCGTTACAGAAACAAGAATTTTGGATGAAACGGTTAAATGACAGAGGAACTCTATTGATCGAAGGGTTCATGAGGGGAGGGGGGCGATTAGCCACGTCTGAAAGCCTTCTGGTGTCGCACTTCGACGGAAAAAGTTGAACCAATCAATGTGAGACATCAATGTCCTCTGATTGTGAGAAAAATGTCTTTCTTCACAATGCATTCCAGCTTCGTCTTCCTACTACTAACCCTGCAGATACACCTCACCCTAGTGTCCCACTCCAAACGTGGCCAGTAAATATTACCGCTCGGCCTCATATCTTTGAACAAAAGGCCACTTTGATTACGTACCTTTGAACAAATCAAAGAACAACTTTATATTTGTCTGTTGCAACAAATAGACTGTTGAAAAACGTACTCACAATTTACCCGGACCAACAACAAACGACAATATTATTAGACAATAACAAATATAGCGTAGGATGAAAACGAAAAAGCTAAGCGGTTAGAAATAAACAAATAAAGCTACGAAATAAACAAATAAAGCTACGAAATAAACAAATAAAGCTAGACTCAAGCTCGTCTTCCTTCTTGATGGCGTAGCTGTTGGAGGAGCCTTGGCGGCGTTGATCAACTCGTCGGCAAGGCACTCAGCGATCGTCGAATCGCGCTATCGCGGAAGGCGGCCTCGCGAGCTCCAGTGCAGTGGGGCCACATAACCTGAAATCAAACATATAGTGTATGTAAAAAGAAAGGTACCAGTATATAAACAAAAAAATAGATTATTTCAGTATGTTTTAACAATAATGTGCTTCCCTATAGCTTTTTTTAAATCGTGCGCAGGTGCAAAATGAATTATTCTATACAAATAATAACATAAATATGAGTAATATATAAATATTTACAATGAAAGACTTCGAATTTACTTACCTGGTTGAGGGAGGCACGCCAACCAATTGGCAATTGATGGTTCAAAAAACTTGCGTTGGTGGCTCAACACTGGTCTTAACCATAAGGAGTTTTAGAGAGGAGTGTTTTTTTATAAACGGTAAAATAAAATAAGCACAAGCCACCGAAATAATAAACCTCTTCGGTGTGGAGATAGATGATCTCGAAGGAGTGCTTGACCATGCGGACAGTCATGAGCTTCTTTCCGTCGTTACGTCCGTGCCTCGTCAGAGAGCAAGCAAGATGCTTGACCTAGTAACAAAATATACTTGATATAGTGAATTATTTAAAACTCGAGCACGTCTAAAGCAGTATTTCTCAGAATATATAAAATACACGGTGCTTTCAGCGAGCTTTGGTTTGTTTTACTCTTGGAGATAACCATAACATTATGTTATTTTATTTTATTAATATACCAACCTGGTAGCGTCCCACAAAGTGGGTACTTGGCGTACTTCTCCTTGACGGCTATGTAGTCGATAAGCGAGAAGTCGGCAACATTGGCCTGATAAATAAAGTTACTGTGAGAATCAAAGCCGTAGCAAAACTATTCGACGGACAAGGTAGTAGCGAGAAAGCATCGGAACACTAAAATAGGATGTCATGCTGTGCCATTTTTTGATGAAATTTGCTTTTTATTTCAATTTTACACTGAATATTTTACTTTTATTGATATAGGAGTGAGCTGCATCCATAAACAATTGGAAAAGCGAAATTAAAAGCGAATTTCATTAAAAATTGGCACAGCATGACATCCTATTTTAGTGTTCCGATGTTTTCTCGCTACTACCTTGTCCGTCGAATGGTTTTGCTACGGCTTTGATTCTCACAGTAGTTTATTTCAATATAGCAACAGAACATTAAGAAATTCTAAGAATGGTTTTTAAAGGTGCTATCAGATCAGGGTAAAAACGACTTTTCAAAAATGACCAATCGATAAATCGATAAAAACAGAAGAAATGTTCCGAAACCAAACCGCTGCAAGTACAAGAGCATTCTAAAGTTGTAATAGTATACCACATCCTAAATTTTATGACCTGAGTATGTGTCCTCTGTATCAGACTTGGGCTTGTTTTTTTCATGAAATTGGACAGGAGGAAAACAACAAAAATCAAATTAAATTTTTTTTATAATACCTCCTGGAGATTCCACTTTCCGAAGAGCTTGACCTCGGGAAGATCGCTCTCGAGCTCGAAGGCGGGAGCAACGTCCACGGCCCTCATTAACTGCCCATTCGTCGGCCATGTTTGGCTGAATTGAAGTATTTTAATAAAGTTAAGCGTAAAAGTCAGCTGAATTACGCGAATAACAACACAAGTATCGCATAGAACGGTTAAAAATCCAGAGTTGCATAACAGTGACAGAATAGCAAAGGTTGCGCCACATTACGGCCAGGCAAACAAAATTAAATCGAGCTTCATAATAACAAACGGTTGACAATCAAGTATTGGATCATACTTGCATTAACTTAATACAAATACACTTTCAAAAAACTACCGAAATACAGTGAATACAACGAAAATTGAAGCAGAAAAAGAGAACGGTCGTTGCTGGTGCACAAGTTCGAGATATGTGAAATCGCGAAAACGACCGGTGACCAGAGCGACCGTAACCCAATTTGGCCAAATACACGCAAAATACTATTATTTTCATTTTGAGTCTTCTGTTATATTTTTCTTTAATTTTTTTATATTTCTGGTACGTCTGGGCATCCCTAAGCACAATAAAAAAGTATGAAAGGAAAAAATTAAAATAATTTTTTGGACGCTGACTCCCTTTAAATATTCTTTTGATGTTGGAAGAACGGTAACTTCGTTAGTCCTATCCTTCGCATCATCTAATTGTGAATTGAACGATTTTATTCTGAACACCCGGTTCTGATTATTATACTGGTTCTTAAATTTCGATCGCTGTGTCAAAATTGAAAGTATTGCACAGAATCTCTAATGCCAAATTTGTCCACACTTAGGATCTCGGATTATGAAGACAAGGCATTGTGAAATGGACGAATGAGAGTAGAACATCTGACGATAGTTATTGAATCACATTGAAGGCATTTGCTCACCATGAAGGTGAACCGTCGGAACGGTACCTCGGCCATTTCCATCTCTTTTGATAAACAAATAGGCCGATGAGGAGTACCACCAACGGAGAAACGAAGAGAATCCCAGATCCGATCGTCTGCAGAATAGCTAGCTTTATATTCACATGAATCTCCATTCGAAACTGTTAGACCAGTATCGTGAGGGAGTAAACTGAATGAAGTAAAGCTTGGTGGGTCTTCGAATGACGGACACTAAAAACATCATAAGAAATAAATCAGGAACAGAAACACCAACAGTGATGAACGAACCAGCTACTTACTTATTTGAAAAAAAAGTTTCATCGCAATGGAATTTTATTATTATATAAGGAGGTTGAAACTATTTTTGCAGAGACAAAATCCAAGTTTTGACTTAACTTGGAATGAAGAACAAGATTCCTGTACTAAATTTCATTTTATTTTTATTTTCCACGAAAACATTGTTTTCGCGTAACATCGTGACATGTTTCTCTAGTTTGTTATCTTTTTGCAGAAATGCCTCACTTTTCACTTGTGTACATTAATTTTCTGTTTCAAATGTCGATACATTTTCATTGCGAACTTAAAGCAGTTCGAATATGCACAAACAATATATTTCACAGGGAATGATATTTCTGTTTTCTTGTTTCTTGAAAGTATGAGTCTCGTCGTGAATCGTGACGTCTCGCAATGAAGATCTGAAAGAAGGATGCATCAACTCTCGTTACGCGAAATTTTACAGCTCGTCCTCTCTCCCTTCAATGCTCCCTCCCTCTCTTACTCCATTACGCGAAATCCCACTGCGATTTCGCGTAATGGCCTCTCATTCTTCCCCTCTCTCCTCGACGCAATGGGTCGCTCCCTCCCTCTCTCACTCCATTACGCGAAATCCCACTGCGATTTCGCGTAATGGCCTCTCATTCTTCCCCTCTCTCCTCGACGCAATGGGTCGCTCCCTCCCTCTCTCACTCCATTACGCGAAATCCCACTGCGATTTCGCGTAATGGCCTCTCATTCCTCCCCTCTCTCCTCGACGCAAGGGGTCGCTTTCATTTCGCCTCTCTTCTATCACACAGGTTTGTCGATATCGCTCTAGAACAAAAGACCAACCTTTTTTTCTTCATTCTTCTCCGATGTGGACTCTTGTGATCTCGTCATCTGATGACTCAAAGATAGAGATTGGCACATGTTAAGTGTTTATTACTATTTTTCAACTGTGAAATCGTAAAATACTCATCTTTGAGTGGAGAAGAAGACTCATCAGATGACGGGATCACGAGATTCATCACATCGGAGAAGAACGAAGTGAACAAATGGTTGGTGTTTTGTTCTAAAGCGAGAGCAACCAACCTGTGTGAAAGAAGAGGGGCGAAATGAAAGCGACCCCTTGCGTCGAGGAGAGAGGGGAAGAATGAGAGGCCATTACGCGAAATCGCAGTGGGATTTCGCGTAATGGAGTGAGAGAGGGAGGGAGCGACCCCTTGCGTCGAGGAGAGAGGGGAAGAATGAGAGGCCATTACGCGAAATCGCAGTGGGATTTCGCGTAATGGAGTGAGAGAGGGAGGGAGCATTGAAGGGAGAGAGGACGAGCTGTAAAATTTCGCGTAACGAGAGTTGATGCATCCTTCTTTCAGATCTTCATTGCGAGACGTCACGATTCACGACGAGACTCATACTTTCAAGAAACAAGAAAACAGAAATATCATTCCCTGTGAAATATCGATAAATTGATTAATTAATCTGAATGCATGTGTAAACATTTAAAAAACGAGAAATTGAAAACTTGAAAATTGCTCGGAAAAAATGAAAGGAAAAATTATTACGCGGTTTACTCAATTTTCCTGGAAATCAAAATTCATCGAAAATCCATGTATTGCTTGTACGTGAATCCTAGTTTAACCAAAACTTGGATTCTGTCTCTGCAAAAATAGTCTCAACCTCCTTATATTTCTGTTATTTTCGAATTCTTCTCACCATAAGATGAGCAGGTTTACCGTTATTGTGTTTTGGGTTTTAAATGAGTGGATTATGTTTGATTGATCATTAGTCACATAGTCATTATTCTCGTCTGCATACTACGTTCTCAATGACGTGAGAATGGAATTCATCATTATTTTCTGCCATATTCACTGAATGATCTCCCTACATGATGAAATGTTCCCGATCATTCCATTGGGAAGATGTGTAGAGGTCTGTTTACCATTGCCAACGAGACTCGGCCATGCACGCAGAAAGAGAGACTCTTCTTCACGAGAAATATCACGTACGATAGAGAGAGCTATCTCTTGGCCACGTGTTAGCCATGACGATAACCTCGGACACTCGATCTGTAGTTTCAGGGAGTAAAGAGAGACGGCAGATCAGAGTAAAGTGTAGCCTCAGTCCGTCTGTAGGGATATGTCTAAAGAGTAGGCAACTGCGTCAACGCTTTCAATGTATTTCAGTAGATCTAGTTTAGTAAACATTTTCCTTTTCATACTTCACTGATCACCCTTTTGCATGTTTTGCGTATAATCCGGTATATTTTGTTCTGTGTCAGAATCGAGGTCATCATCTACTGATATCAGCACATAGGCGCCACGTGCTTGCACAACTTATCAGTTGCAAATAAGCTGGCGCGAGAAAGTCAAATTCTCGTCATACGGCGCTTTCTCTTTTCACCATGCTGGTTAGATAGTGTTAGAATTATGAAGGCTTCTCAAAATGTATGTACCCAAGACACATAATCACGACTTACCGTACGCTGAGTATTAAACGCCTTTCCGTGAATACTTAATACGCTCACATGTGGTCCCTGCGGCGGATTTGCTTGAATAAATGCGAATTGTATTTCCTTCTTATTGTAACCTTACTTAACAATCTCTTATAATATTCACATTTCAGTGTGATAGTGTGCGATGCATCGACTCGCCATTGCTATTCTTCTCTCTCTCAATTCACCTCTTTTCGCTTCTTCTACTGAATCGTACAAAGTGATCGGTCCTCTCACACAACACTTCCAGGATTGGCTAGCCAAGTTAGTTTACAATTACCCTCGAGTCACAGCTAACGAAAAGAGCGATTTTTGAAACATGCATGCAGAAACGGTTACAAGGACGATTTCGTGAGGGCCGATAACGGTGGCACTCAGGGAAGCTACGGTGGAAAGTCGGACGATAGTCAAAAGGTTCGACTTGAATGTTACATGATTTGTTCACGCAATCATTTTTCAATTGTTAATCGATAGTTTTGATTTCCTGATTTCGTTCTTTTTAACAATAATAGTTAATAAAAGGAATGAATTAACAGGTAACGAAGACTCCGGTCATCTTCATTCACGGGAATTCGGACGCGGCTCTTCGACAAGGATTCGGTCGCAATGATAACATCGGATGGGAGAACACTATCGATTACTTCCTCAAGCATGGATACACCTCGGTCAGTGAACAATAGACACTTTTTTCTTCATTTATTACAGGATAAAGAGTGATATGGGGAGCATTATTGTCATTCAAAACTATAATTTTCATACTCTCCGTTGCAGGCCGAACTCTACGCGACGTCATGGGGTGACACTAATCCGGCTCACGCTTCTTCCAGGTGAATTTGATATTTTCGCAAAGAGTTTAAAACTCACATAACACTTTTTATTGGTCTATATTTCTTAACGGTCAAGTAGTGATTTGTATTGAGAACGCACGATTGCGCTACGACCCAGCGTTTGCGGCGCTTCCTCGAGGCAGTCATCGCGTATACGGGCGCCGATCAAGTGTCATTCGTGACGCATTCGATGGGAGTTACACTCGGAAGGAAGATCATAAAGGGAGGAAAGATTACGGCGAATGATGGTGAGAATCGCACTGACAACTATCTTAGCGTAAGCCCCGTAGAATCATCAGTTTTCTTTAGGAAACTGCGATCTCGGTGTGCCCATTCGAGTGGTCGATGTCTTTGTTGGTCTGTCGGGAGGCAACTACGGATTGTGCAATTGCGAGGGCGTCGACACAATGGAACCAACGTGCAATAAGCAGGTGCGAGGATGATCATTTTACTGAAATTTTACTGAAAAGTTTACTGAAATATCAAATTCATTTTTTTAAAATTCGCGTTTGATACAGTGTGGTAGACCTGAATTTAGGATGGTCTATGGCCGGGTGACAGTTGTGGAATGAACTATCTCGATTGCGGTCTCACCGTACTGCCCTTTCCCTGTAGTGGACCGACCTACTCCAAGTGAGATTATGACCTTCCATGATGTAATTATTGGTCTATTGTCAACTTCAGATTCCTCACCGACCTCAACAACGACATGCAGCAAGAGGCGAAGCGTGTTGTGTCCGGTTGGAGTGACAGTAAGCTACCGTATTCCAATTATTGAGAATTATCGATTAAATTTCAGGTGACGATCTGATTATGTACGGTACGATTACGTGGGGCAAATCGACGTGTCTCATTCCGAGAAGTACCGACAAGAAGGTTAGTTAGCGATTAGCTACCATAACAAAAGCTGAATCAGATAATATTCAGACATATGTGACGTACACACACATGGAGACAAAGGAGCTCACGTACGAGGATCAATACAATTGGGTGAACAGAATCAACTAATCGACATTCTTACACCCACTTCTCATCGTGATCACTTCTCGTCATTGTACACTTTGTACATACACTGATCACACCATCGATGAGATGAACTCATACATACTGCACATATTAGCACAAAACAATCGGGAACAGCGAATAAAAAGAAGAAAATGGATTTTTGCATTGACCGCTTTACATACGGGCCAAAAAAAAATTAGTTCGATCAGGCCCGATAGTTTTTGAAATAAATATTCAACCTGTCGACACCGCTCATTTCTCATCCGATAGTCTGTATTTGAAATAAAATCATAATACTTGATGATAAAATTGGAGAAACAGGTCTTTTTTTGTGATATCTACATAGTTATCGAAAAGAATAGTCTATTCAATCTGTTATCTTTTTTAGAAATAAATTAGAGTGAAATTTTCCTGAATTCTTTCTAAAATGAAGCATCTTCAACAAGAATTCCTGATACACTCCACTGTTGCATTCTGGTGGTATCGGGAGGCGGTCATACCTTCTGAGTCGAGAGGAGAGAAAGAAAAGGAATAAGAGAATTGAGATGAACACGAAGATGATCGTTCATTAATTTGTCAATGAAAATACTTTCAAGACATGGCTCGTTAGGAGAGCAGTGTAAACTTTGTCAAAATATGAGCCGGGCTCTAAAAAAACGATGGAAGAACGAAACGAGTAAAGTAACTCATCGAATTCGCATTAATTAGCATTGTATAGCCGCTACGTACGGGATTTCTTACGTTCGCAAAATATTATCTCGAACATTAGTTCCCACAATACTCATTAACAGAGGTCTTCTGAGAGATCGCAGGTGCCGTTTGACAAACTGTTCAAAGTGCTTCGATTCAGTCCAAATTTTCAGGGTTGATGCATCCATGGACCAAGAATGTACACCTAACTGGATTAGGCCGCAAACTCATTTATGCCCGAAAACCGGCTGCGGAGCGGTCGGATTTTCAAAAAATCATAACTTTCTTTAAAATTGAGATATAGACTCGTTCAAAAGCGGAAAATGTGCGCCTTACTGAGTACTAAAAACGCTTTTTAAGCGCAAGTTGATTGGTAAAAAGACCTTCTTGAAAACGTTGAAAAACCATTTTCTAGAGCCAAAAATTGGCCGTCCTGGAAAAAAACATTCCACGTTTCCCCGAGATAAGTTCAAAATCGAAATCTACGTACAATTTTACTACGGTCCCTAATTTTTCGCGAATATTGGAGGTTAACATGTTGCTTTTTTTCAGGCTCGAAAGAAGATTTTCACGGATTTTTGGTCACGTGTCTTCTGAAAAATTGCAGAACTAGCCCCAACAGTTTGATTTATTTCCATGAGATAATTATTCTAGAGTATATTGAAGGTAACAATTTTTTTGGCATAGGCCGTTTGTCCCAGAACCGGCTTTTAGGCGTTTTCCGGCTCTAGAGCCGGCTCTGGCGTATCTCAACTCCCAGATGAGTCAGAGACCTCTGGTTGGGCTTAAAAAGCTGCAAAAATTTTCTAAGCTATTCTCATCATTTTTCAGAAAGGTCTGACCAAGTTTACGATTAAAAAAATTGAAAAACCTCGAAAAATATCTCAACAATTCAGAAAATCAATTTTCCTGGAACGGGAACCCCCTTGCAATGGATTTTTCGTCGGAAAGTCAATCAATCTTGATGAAATTTTGTCTGTGGAAGTATTTCACGATTGCAAACTCAATTTCTGGCCAGATCACAGCATATTCAAATTGGAATGTATGGCACTGTTAATCACTACTCGCTCTTTACGATTTGCGCTTTTATCGTTGGCGCTTTTGTATTTGCGCAAATGTCGATCGCGCTTTCGTCTTTGCGGTTCTGTCATGCAGCTTTTTCCTTTTTGCAGAAATTTAAAGATGTTTAACTTCGCAAAGCATCTCAAATTTTTCGTCAAATTTCACAAAGAGTTTCTACATGTATTTTGAGAATGTAAACCGGAAACAATGGATAACGCGAAAAATCTGTTCTTCATTCCTTCTCCCATTTCATTCCTTCTCCCAAAATTGAGTTTTCGAGCGTGATTGCACAACTACAGTAACATTCGAAAAAAATTGACCGTTCTGACCGAATTTTTGAAATATGACACTTTCAGGACAAGTAGTGATTAACAGGGCCATACATTCCAATTTGAATATGCTGTGAACTTGCCAGAAATTGAGTTTGCAATCGTGAAATACTTCCACAGACAAAATTTCATCAAGATTAATTGACTTAGAAAGAAGGGATGGTTGAAAAACGCGATGTTATCTAATAATGGCCGCTAGTGTACTTTACCGCGTGATCTAGTCACTAGTGGTGGCTCAGGGAGTACTGTTGCAACCCATAGCGAGGCAGATACTATTTTTTTATACAAATACGATATCGTGAAATATTTTTCCGACGAAAAATCCATTGCAAGGGGGGTTCCCGTTCCAGGAAAATTGATTTTCTGAATTGTTGAGATATTTTTCGAGGTTTTTCAATTTTTTTTAAATTGTAAACTTGGTCAGACCTTTTTGAAAAATGATGAGAATAGCTTAGAAAAATTTTGCAGGTTTTTTAAGCCCAACCACAGGTCTCTGACTCATCTGGGAGCTGAGATACGCCAGAGCCGGCTCTAGAGCCGGAAAACGCCTAAAAGCCGGTTCTGGGACAAATGGCCTATGCCAAAAAATTTGTTACCTTCAATATACTCTAGAATAATTATCTCATGGAAATAAATCAAACTGTTGGGGCTAGTTCTGCAATTTTTCAGAAGACACGTGACCAAAAATCCGTGAAAATCTTCTTTCGAGCCTGAAAAAAAGCAACATGTTAACCTCCAATATTCGCGAAAAATTGGGGACCGTAGTAAAATTGTACGTAGATTTCGATTTTGAACTTATCTCGGGGAAACGTGGAATGTTTTTTTCCAGGACGGCCAATTTTTTGCTCTAGAAAATGGTTTTTCAACGTTTTCAAGAAGGTCTTTTTACCAATAAACTTGCGCTTAAAAAGCGTTTTGTAGTACTCAGTAAGGCGCACATTTTCCGCTTTTGAACGAGTCTATATCTCAATTTTAAAGAAAGTTATGATTTTTTGAAAATCCGACCGCTCCGCAGCCGGTTTTCGGGCATAAATGAGTTTGCGGCCTAATCCAGTTAGGTGTACATTCTTGGTCCATGGATGCATCAACCCTGAAAATTTGGACTGAATCGAAGCACTTTGAACAGTTTGTCAATGGGGGGTCTGGAATTCATGCAATCTCTCAGAAGACCTCTGTTAATCTGGATTCTGGAATTATCACGAATCACGATGCTTCCACATCTAAGCATATCCGAGTCATTTCAAAGTCTGCATACAAGCCGGTTAACATTCTTTCGTTTTCGCTTGTTCATTCTCGTTACTAATTTGTAGTTGTATTATGAACTAGAAAAATAATTGCCTTGTCATTCATCTATTGCGTAAAATAATAGGTCGTGCTGACAAAATATTATTGTGATGCACTGTCATACAAAATATCAAGCAGAAAACGGGACCAAGAAAAACGAAAAACGGGACGCGTAGCGTAAGGAATAAAGTTTCAGTCTCTTGACACAATAAATTGGAAGTTTGTTTATTTCAATTATATTTCCGAGAACGATCAACTGAATAAACAAGGGTTAAAACGCGATGTAGACAATCAGGGACAAAAAACAAATTGTCATCGCACTGCGACAGTAGATACTTCCCTATTATACCGTGATCCCGTAGAAGCAACCTAGAGAGATAAATAAGATTTTTCATTAATAAATAATATTAAATATTACTTGAGTGGTTTGTGTTATTGCGGAAGTAATGGTGGAAAAAGAGAAAAGCTTTCGTGGTCGCATCACAGCTCGCTTCATCTCTCCGTTGAACGCGAATAATATGATGCTTCAATAAACTTTCAATGTACACACACAATGAATTCAAAACGAAAAACTGACCCATCACCCAGATGTGATAACTCCCAGACGAGTGTGGTTGTAGCGAACGTTGGCCAAGTGCCGATGGCATATCTGAAGTAATGATATTGTGACAACTTCACTCAACAAGAGTTTGACTTCGAAATAATATGAAATGATGTGAGCATAAATGTGAAGAGAAGACCAGTGCAACACGCCTAAAATAAAAGAATGTTTTTTCATCAAATTTTAAAATAATCCGATCATGAATGATCTAAATCGAACCTGAGCGAGGAATCGAACTTCCCTGTGTGATCTCATTTTCTTCTCATGTGAATCCAATCTGTCGCCCATCATCTTCAGTAAAGATTTCACAATGATTTGTGAGAAAAGTGACCACTCACCGATGCGCTCCTTCTCATATTCACCACACATATGACATCGAGCACTAGAACAACTAAACAGATAGCCTAAATTGTTTCTATTGTCCGATAGAAAAAAATATTAAGAATACGTACACATCCGAAAATGAAGTCAAGCCAAAACGAGACGAAATTACCGCAAGGAGTATCGGCAAACACCCAGAAATATGTCTCCTCATTGTAGTAGAAATCACAACCATCTTTAACAAATTGCTTTTCAAATTACTTGAACGCGAGAGACTTCCAAAATAAACGCAGAAATGCCCGACGCAAACTAATCCGTAGAAGACGATAAGGTGGCGCGTTCGATTAAGGAAAATCTGAATATTATGATTTGAAGTTGGATCTAGTACATTCTAAACTTGCACAAACCTCTTTGTAAACAGTCGGAAAAAAACAACAAAGTGAATCGATTTAGAGAAATGAATAACTGAGAATAAAGAGTGATGAACCTGCAATTTCTTCGAACTATTTCGTTAGTATTTTTAATCAAACTTACCAAAAATAAAGTGCTATTTGACCAATCTTTCGACTGAGAAGTGAATCGTGATCGAGAAATTCGCTAGCAAAAATAAACTTATTATAACTCTTCAAGTGAAACTTACAAAAACGTTCTCGGTGCACACCAAAAAGTGAAAATGGAAAGAATGACGCAATCGGCTGAGCAGTGAACAGCAGTGAGTCGTCATGCAATTGGAAATTATAGAGAAGATGAAAATGGAATTGGGACATATCGTGTCGCATTTCTGGCTCGTATGTTTCTAGTATTTTTTAAATTGAAAAATATATGCACATTCTACTGGTTCTCACCGAACGACGATCGCAGAGCCCGAATTCGAAACGTTAGGAACACTCCGGTCAAATTTACTGTGATGCCAGAGAGTCCAACCTCAAATCGAATTTTTTTAGTTGACAAATATCGGAACAAACTCCGAAAATGATAGATGCTGCGATGCGATCGTTAACCAAATTTGCGTTTGTAGTGTCTTCGTTCATTACAGTGTGTGAAGACTGAAACTATTTGAACGAATGGCATTCAAACTTTAACGCGAAAGATCTTGAACATTTCCTGTTGTCAGCACAAGAAAACAAAAAAAATGAAGAGCGCGAGAAGTTCGGTGTTGAGACAGCGAAGTATCTTACATTTTATGTGCTCGTGAGAATGTTTCAGTCAGTTGAAGAAAGCAGTCGGGAAGAAGAAATGACGATGTGATCACGAAAGAAGAAGAGATTAGGATATTGGTGTGATTAAGAGGGAAAGAGAGATGGACTAATCCTCGATGAGGAAGTGGTTCATGCAAGGCTATCAACACATTTCTGTTACTATGAAGACAAGCTTTTGTACACTATAGAAATGAAGTATGGATGTTAGTTTCGTATCAATTTCAGATGAAGTGAAATAAAAATACTCAAATTACGATTGCTTGACATGGTGGCTATGAAAGATAGTTCACATTGGAATATTCTCATGCCCTTTATCGAATTGATCAATTTTACAAACACACTAATACGAGATTAAAATTACCTGCGCTAGCACAGATGCACTCGTTATTTTATGTAATTGTTAATTTAAACTGGATCAAATTACATTTCAACTTATAATCTGCAGTATTTGTAATAAAAATATGACACCTATAAATATTTTCAGACGATCATATTCACTTTTCGGTTACAAGCACCATACGATGAGAAGCAGCTAGAACATTACAGTTGCATCGAAGTAATGTTCATCTTACAGTTGTTGTGCTCTTCTCGCAATGAACCGATAAGAACAATGACGTGGTGCTCTCACTTCGCCCAATGATCGAGCGGTCTTTTTCACAGCGCGCGCTTACTCACTCACCCCATATTCGTCATCAACCACATTTTGTTTTTCACTCTCGTTAACCCCTTCCCCTCCACTCAAAATGATCTCTAACCCTTAGTTCGCCCATCGTCCTTCACTTTCCTGAATAACTACAAGGAACTCCAATGAGAATGAGAGAGACCAAAGGGAAACTGATGCATGGTCAACGGGTGGTCAACCACATCCACACCCACTGTTGGGCGAGATCCTTTCTTTGAACTGTGAATAAAAGGAGGAACAGGAGAGGAACCAATCATTCCATCATGCTCTCAGCAAAGACTTCATTTCTTCTTCTTCTAATTGCCTTCATGGCTCTATCGGTTGTGGACGCCCAATGGGGAGGATGTGAGTTCATTTCGCCTGTTCCAAGTCAATTTTTACCATGCTTCTCTTCTCTTTTCTGTCTTTTGCTTACTGAAATCATATTGAGATGGCGGCATGGGAGGCGGAATGGGCGGTTGGGGAGGACGAGGAGGCATGGGTGGATACGGCGGATATGGAGGAAGAGGTGGAGGATGGGGCGGAAGAGGAGGATGTAAGTACCATTCATTACATTCGTCTTCCTATAGCTATTTTGACGATGTATCTAAGATTCGAACTAATCTATCGGCGTATTTACTCATCAATTGCATTCAGGGGGCGGTGGAAGAGGCGGTTACGGTGGTCGTGGAGGATGGGGAGGAGGATGGGGCAAATAAATTATCACGAATACCCATTTTCAATAGACAATGTGCAATCTAGCTTCGAATCTCAATTGATAAAATATTATACAATGACTGCTGAGATCATGTTAAATTCAACATTGATGAGTGTGAATAAAAATGCAAGAAACAGTTACAAAGTTAAAGTTACAGTTATAAACTACACACAAAACACAACAAAATATGTAAAAAACACATTTCTGCGTGGTATGGATTGCCTTCGAGATTGATATCAGGTTCTACCACAAAGTTTGTCCACAAATTCGCATAGTCAACAGATAGGACATTTTTACTTTCGAATTATTTTACTAATCTATGTCCCTCTTAATACTGTTTTTGTAAATAATAATTAATCGGGCTAGCCTTGAGGTGTATAGGGCTGCAATCAGCCGAATTATATCGTCAGTCTCGGCCATCTATTCCCACTGAAAAATTGGAAGAGAGGATCACGAAATAGCCGGCCACGGTGACCTTAGTTTTTACTGAACAGCAGGGCTTTGTGTACTGACAAGAATCTTCAATGCCGGTGGGCCTGATCTAGTCGTTCTATGACGACTATAGTTATTCTTCACTTGATAAATATTTTGATCGGATTTATACGGAAAAATATGTAAGAAACGGTGTTCCATTCTCCGTTCAGGTATTACTTTTGTACGAGAATACCACTTATGTGATGTTATTTTTTTTGAAAAAAAAGTAGAAAGTAATGTTAATCTTTGGAGTAAAAGTGGTAAACAGTAATTTTAATATACGCAATATTAAAAATTGAGTACTCGAGCTAAATTTCAGCTGCAGATTCAGGATCAAAATGTCCATAGTCCATGCTGACTCACATAATCCTTCCTCATTATCAAACCAAGGATCAAAATGTGGGTGGGGTCTTTTATGCGCAGTGCATTCGCCCAGTACAACGATCCTTCATGATCGTCATTTCCATGAACAGGGAAGAGGAGATCAATATGACAAGTTGTCGAATGGTCAATGGATTGGCCGAGATATCACTTCCTCGTTTGGATGACTGTTATTCGATGAGCAATGAGGAAATGGAAGGGATAAAAAACGGGGAAATTAGCTAATATCCATCGGGAAAACACAATATTTACGATAGTTAGTGGACGATGTTGTCGACGAAGTCTTCGTTCCTTGTTCTTCTAATCGCATTCATGGCTCTTTCAACCGTCGATGCCCAGTGTGGATGTCATTTTTAAAGGCGCTTGAATAATTTATTTTTAAATATTTTGCAGGGGGGATGGCGTGGAGGATACGGCGGCTGGGGAGGCGGTGGATGGGGAGGCAGAGGAGGATGCTAGTTCATAATTGACTCATTCCTACATTAGAGTTGGATCCGAAAAGATGGTTGCCTACGTAATGAAAAATTGTATACTAACATTATCGATTACATTACAGGGGTAATAAAGGATACGGTGGATACGGTGGATACGGGAACGGAGGCGGATGGGGCGACAATGGAGGATGGGGTGGTGGAATGAACGGAGGATGGGAAGGAGGAGGGTTGATCATCTACGACTAATAGTTGAACGTTATAGATATTGAAAAAAATATATAACTTTAATAGTTAAAATAAATGGTTTCAATTGTTTATGTGGTCATAAAATTGGCATACTGAATCTCATAAAGGTTCTGCAAAAATTTAAATTATGCTACTCAATCGCTTTGCAAACATACCATGAATATCGAAACACTTTAGTTGACAGGAATTAACGCATGATTATGCACAAAGGTTGAAGAGAGATGACAATCGATATGTGATTAAACCTCGTGATAGTGTGTAGACAAAGGTAGTACAAACAGTGCCGGTTGGAAATAGTGGTCTACAAATCTCCTTTTTCAAATGGCCTTTCTGGCTCTCACGGTGGGCAAAGCAGCGAGCTTATTTCCCTTCAATTGTAAACGTGGATGGACGATTGCAATAAAGGAATTCTACTAGGAGGAGTAATTGCAATATTTTGATGTTCATATTAAGAGCAAACTTTGATCGACTCTTGTTTTCCCATTGTTTCTTCGCTCACATTGCCGATCGACTGTTAACATTCTGCAACACACGTCGTAATTGCTTGTAATAATCTCCATTAACGGAAAACACCAAGGGAGTAGAGAAAAATCTACGAATCATCCACCAACAGCATGGAGTTGAAAATAAACTTTTCGTTAAAAGGGCGAATGAAATGCGTAAGCAGTCAATGAACAACGTTCTAGGCCAAGTTCGTCGTTGTCTTTCTTCTGATCGCTTCTGTTAGCATCTCGATTGTGAACACACATTTTGATAGTGAGTTCTTTTTGCATTGTTTTCTTGCAGCCGTTAAATTTCTAAGTTGTTAAGTACCATAGTTCTTAAAATTGGCCTGTATAAAAATGGACTGTAGAAGATCGTGAGCGAGGAAGAGAAGGTGATCGATGTGAAATAAAAAAAATCGGAAAAAAATAAAAAATAAAAATAAATCGGTCACTCACACTATTTCATGCTAAAAGTTGATCATTGCAAAAGTCGGTAGAAGACGTGAGAAGGTCGTGAAAGGTAAAGAGAGAGAGGAGGGTTCGGTGAAGGAACAGAGAGGAGCAGCAGAGAGAGATGATAGTCTACCTTTCGTTAATGATTCTTCTGCATTTATTTCCAATAAAATGGATTTACCATGTCCAAATTATAACTGCAACATCGAATATCTCTCAAAACCCGTTCCAAATTGTCAAATGAAAAACTCAGAATGCGTTGTTGATTCATTACCACGTTATTAACTAATCGCTGTTGGATTTTCTAAAATCATTTTTCTTCGTTTTTTTTCTCAAGTGATAAAATTAATTTTTCGATTGACTAATCTCAAGATTTGCGGGAAATATGTTAAATAAAAGGTAGTATTAATGCAGAAGGACACTAGACCAATACGTCATAGTGATCGTTGAAACTGCTCCCTATGGAAGTTCACTCTGCCACATGATCATCCATCTATCATCCATTCGACAAACTCCCTTCCTTGTGTTCATCTTGATCGTTTCCACATGCGATGGTGATGAAGATCGATCGTCTTTAGGGTACGAAGAGGGGCAGTTCTTCTCCTCTTTTCACACGTTCTCTTTACCGGTGAGAGTACGTTCGAATAAGGAAGACGTTTTTCAGCGTATTTACGAATACAACTGCAGGAGTTGATCAAGTGATTTACTAACACCAAGAACCACTTCCTCGCTGTGTCACTCTTGTTATTGGATGTAAACCATCGGGGATAAAAGGGTGATGGTTGAGGTCTACAGACAGTCCACCGATAATGATTGCAACAGGATCGATCGTCCTTCTTTTGATCGTCTTCATCGCTCTTTCTGTGGTCGATGCACAGTGGGGAGGATGTCAGTTACTCTCCATTTTACTTGTCGTTATGTGTTTTATCAGAATAAAGTATAGAATATTGGATAATGCGCTAATTTCAGGGGGCGGCAGAGGCGGAGGCTACGGAGGATGGGGAGGAAGAGGAGGATGTCAGTTTAATCTCTCATTGTTTGGAATGATTTTTTCTTTAGGAATTTATCGTATTAATATGTTGGTTTGCAGGGGGAGGCTACGGAAATCGCGGCTACGGTGGATGGGGCAATAATGGATGGGGAGGAATGGGAGGCATGGGTGGATATGGCGGCATGGGAGGAATGGGAATGGGAGGAATGGGAGGAATGGGAGGAATGGGAGGATGGGGATAATCGACGACGCTCACAATCTTTATGACAATTTGAACATTATATTGAATTGATAAATCATCGTATTATTGCATTGAAGAGATTGAGAGCAGAGTGAATGAGAAACACACACACACGAGAAATATGAAATACAAATGAGCACCCCGCCAGCTTTACCGGTGGCTCCCACCTGGCGTTGTTGTACGGTTGTAAAATCGCTTGACATGGATACATCATATTCCTTTACCTATACGCTGAGGGACCGCTTTTCCATACAACAAATGAGTAAATCCTGAAAATCAAATTGAACGTAATACATAAATAGCAGTAAATGCTTCGTGTACTGCCCTTCGATAAATATCCTTTATTCTGCTTTGTGTTGTAATATGCTTAACGATTCCGTATATTAGTTCCATCCGTCGATTCGCAATTAATGACTGCGACTGTTGCAATTAACACCAGCTTCTGCTCCTAATCTTATTCTTTTGTTTCCTAGTACTGCTCGCTAAAAAATGGGAATTTTAGGACTACTTAATGGCAATTACAATTTTTCGAAATGAGCACTTGTTAAGAAAGCCAAACATTTAAATCTTTGAATATCCTTTCACTAACTTCTTCGCGCATTCAGAAGACGTCATTGCACAAAGCGATATCGGTCCGATTTATCCGCAAATCAACGAGAGACCATGATTCATCCTCTGGATGAGAGTTCATCTAGATCACATTCTTTGTTTATTCGGCAAAAAGTTCCCGACGATCTCGATCTCGATCTCACAAAAATTTCCTTCACAACTTCCAAACTTTCACAATCTTGTTTTCTCTTAGTGACTTTTTGCGCGATACCGTTGATTATTTTCGGCAAATCCGATCTTTCTTATGCTGATTGATAATACACCGAGTAGGAAGAAGGAGTGTGTGATGAATGGACAACAGATCTGCACCAATCCTCCTCTATTGGGCGAGAAAAGTGCGATCTCGTCTGCATAAAAGAAGGAAACAATTTTCGAGCATCGGTCACTTGATCATGATTTCTTCGAAGTCTTTGCTCGTTCTTCTTCTAATCGCCTTCTTCTCTCTGTCTGTTGTCGACGCGCAGTGGGGATGTCAGTTATATTTTTATAAGAATATTTATTTCTGAAACATCTTCTAAGAAGGGATTTTTTAAAAGAAACATTCGTTCTTCAGGGGGCGGCCGAGGCGGTTGGGGCAGGGGCGGGTATGGAGGATGGGGAGGCAGAGGAGGATGTCAGTTTCCATATTAGTGCATTAAATAATTTCAAATAGATAAAATGTTTCTTGTAGGGGGTGGCGGATACGGCGGATACGGTCGAGGAGGCTACGGTGGATATGGTGGACGAGGAGGATGGGGATGGGGACGATGATCTGATTAATATACTACTGTCATGTTATCCACATTCCTTGCTTTTCATCTACGATAAATTATTTACTAATGTATTTTTTTCGTATACTTGCAGACTATTGAACTATTATCACTGAGAAGGAAAACGGTGGAATTGTACTGTGCATCGTTTCACAAACGAGCTACACTGAATTACAAAAAAAAGATTTCTTCGAATAGTTTCACATATTTTCATGCTATCATCTGTCCATCTTTACTTTCTACCGGAAATCGGTGATCTATTCATGATATTTGGAAACCCTCACTGTCTTTGGAACTGTAAATGGACAGTTCGAGTGATCAACAGACCATAAAACACAACGAATATTAGAACAACAGAATTTGGAGAATTTTTTAAATTTTTTTTTTTAAAGAAAACCCCTCGAGCATCTGAAATTTTTATTTTCTGCCGGAAATTATTCTTGCAGCATTGACGACGTTCTTAGGTTACTGTCATCCAATGATTTTCTCATCAAATTGTGAGGAATATTTCGATTGATTTATTTGCAGCAAAGTCATCATGGTCGGAGGAGAATTTAGGCATTTTTCTTGGAAAAGAATGCAGTTCTTGATTTGTTTCAGGAAATAGAGAGTACCTACGGCGTCGGACAATGTGCTACGGAGACTGCAACCATCGATTCGGAGGAGGAGGAGGACTCGGCGCATTTTTAAAGGGTCATCGGATGTTAGATATATGAGGATGATTGCGATAGAATCGAGCAAATCCGACAGGGTTTAGCACAGTAAAAAAAGTCGATTGTCTGAAACTTTGGCACCTGGGGTTCTCGATGGTGCTGATGACGATAGGCACTTTAATTTTGGTCATGGATGCCTCGTTGGCTCCAGACGACGTCACGTCGAAATGGGTTTTTGGCCTCTAATTCGGTCATTTTTCGCGCTAAAAATACGAAAATAAGGCTCACGGGACAGAATCTGATGGCGAACACGCCTGTTCACTTTATATTTCAATTATTATTTTTATTATTTTGTAATAATGAACTTCTTTCAAACTGCAGTGTGAAAGTGGAGAGTATCATAGATCGGACCGGAATGTCACGAGGATTCCAAATCTGTTTTCAAATTCAAAATCCATCATGCGACTTTTTAAATATTCAACTTATAGTGTACTTCTCTTGTAAGTAAATTTGGCCATCTCTCCCTTGC
Source organism: Pristionchus exspectatus (assembly GCA_911812115.1). Classification (NCBI taxonomy): domain Eukaryota; kingdom Metazoa; phylum Nematoda; class Chromadorea; order Rhabditida; family Neodiplogasteridae; genus Pristionchus; species Pristionchus exspectatus. Next base: position 14,977,859 of record OU461582.1, read on the forward strand.
TGGCTTCCGATCTTTTGATCTACCCGAGTCTCTCCTTCGTGACCTCTTCCCAGTCTCTGCACTCTCTCGTTTTCCCCTACTCTCTCGCCTCCCTCGGGAGAGAGAGTCCGATCGATAGGAGGAAGGAAGTAAACAAGTGGAAGAATGGTCAAATTTACTTACAAGCCAGGTACACTATAAGTTGAATATTTAAAAAGTCGCATGATGGATTTTGAATTTGAAAACAGATTTGGAATCCTCGTGACATTCCGGTCCGATCTATGATACTCTCCACTTTCACACTGCAGTTTGAAAGAAGTTCATTATTACAAAATAATAAAAATAATAAATAAAATATAAAGTGAACAGGCGTGTTCGCCATCAGATTCTGTCCCGTGAGCCTTATTTTTGTATTTTTAGCGCGAAAAATCACCGAATTAGAGGCCAAAAACCCATTTCGACGTGACGTCGTCTGGAGCCAACGAGGCATCCATGACCAAAATGACAGTGCCTATCATCATCAGCAGCGTCGAGAACCCCAGGTACCAAAGTTTCAGACGATCGACATTTTTTGACTGTGCCAGCCCTTGTCCGATTCTTTCGCAAACGGCCTCATATAAACACGAATGAATGAATTTTCAAATCATGAAATCACCTAGGGCAAAGTTTGTTAACCACATCCACTTATCTATTAATATACATAATGCGACCTCCCACCTTGCTCTAATTTTAAAAATGGGATGTTGGCCAAGTGAGATCATGAAACTCGAAGTAACATCATCTCAACTCAAAACACACATAGATAATGTGGTAAACTCATCAAAAATTTAAAAATAGCTCTCACATTTCAGGATAAAAGGGAGCAGTATTCTGGTAAGGAATCAGTCATTCAATCGGCAATGTTCACTGAAAGAATTTCTCTGGTCGTTCTCCTCATCGCCATCATGGCAACATCTCTTGTTTGTCAGTTTTTCTACTTGTTTTTTTTTCGCGAACGCTGAGTTAGCTTGAACATCATCGGCACCTGCTAGGGTAGCTGGAACATAAGTTGCATCGGAAATAACAAAATATATTTCAGCTGGTTGGCATCATCATCGTGGATGGGGTGGAGGATGGGGTAATGGATGTAAATTTTACCAACTATTTTTTTAGTTTTTTCTGACTTATTTTTTAACCTTATACTTTTTTGAGTCATTAAATGTATAAAAATTGCGGTGCAAAAAATTGTTGCAGGGGGCAACGGCTACGGAGGCTACGGCGGATACGGTGGCTATGGTGGTTGGGGCGGTGGAGGATGGGGACTTGGAGGAGGATTCGGAGGATGGTGGTAGATCAGAGAGTACTCCAGACGGCTTCATTTCAGCTTCTATCCATGCGTAGTCTTTTGTTAGTAACTACTAGTTTCATATTCCTTTAACGCTGTCTGATTATTGTTGTAAATACTGACACAGGCTACGTCAATAAATATATTATTACTAGAACACGTGTGAAAATAGAGATCAGAAAATTAAAAGAGAAAACGCTGCAATACATTTGACCAAAACATATCTACCCTGATCAGATGATCTTTTCAAGTAAAAACAAGAGGCGGAAATGGAATAGATGAATGATCGTCTGTGCTAAACATCGTCTTTTGTGGAGTCGCGTTCACAAAAAGGAGATTGAGAAACAATCAGCGATGTTGCGTCCACCTTTTTTGCTGATCTTTCTTCTAATGGCATTCAGCGGTCTTGGATATATTGGAGATTGCGAAGGACTGTTGTTACCATTTCTACCTAACATACCTAGACTACTTCTTACACGAAAATCGTTTCTGATTACTGGGGCAGCCCGTACAGAGGATGAGGCGATAGACCATGTGGGTTTACACTAACACCTTTTATTTTTTCAACCAAGTTATTTATCAGTGTTAGTGTAAGTAACTCTAAGATCGAGGGCATTGCATAGAGTGATTACAGTGGCTGGGGAAGAGTTGGAGCAGTAGTGATGGAGGATGGTGATGATTTTTGACGATTCACGCAGACGCTCACTTGTTTAACGGAACTTCTCCTTGTCCGTTGATCAACTGTCTGATGATTGTAATATATTGAGCCAACTTCTCTAGTGATAAGATTGTCATTTGTCAATTGTCGTGCACACTCTCTTGCACACTTTCCTTTGCACTATATTTGCCAAACTCGCCCTCATCTTTCATTGGTATTCGGCCAACTTTCGTCTCTACTCTTCTCTACTGTTGTTTTCTGCATAACGACGAAGATCAAGAGCGCAATGAATTGGTTGAGTGAGTAATGCAAGAAAGGATAACAAATCCTTGCGATGATCCACACGTTTTTTGTCAAAATCCTTTGGTTCTTGATAAAATGCACAAGGGAGATGAAAAATGAGTCAGTCATGGAACCTGGAAATACTTTTATCATGCTTATTATTTTTATCGTCGTTGCTCTACCGGACGTTGGAGCATATTGGGGATGTAAGACGCCGATTATTTCAATATCCAAAAAAATATTCTCACAATCAGGGGGAGATAACTACTATCGCCATGGAGGATACGGAGGATGGGGTAATGGAGGTTGGGGATATGGAGGATGTATGTGCTTTGTTTGAAGAATATTTATTGTTTTTGTTCTTATTTCAGGGGATGGCGGATGGGGTGACGGTGGATATGGATGCTATCGTGGATGCTGCGGTTATGGAGGAGGAGGATGGGGAGGTGTCTGATAGATTGCGACAACCACTTCTGTTTATCGTCTAAAACCCCATCGATGTTCCATTCAAATAAAAGCATTATGAAACTTTCGTAATCGTAATACATTGTCTAAAATCAAAAATGTATTTGTTACTCCCACTCACTACAATCAAACAGAAAACACGTAATGCTGGCTAATGAACAGTCGAATTATCAAGATCTGCGCTAACCAGTAGGCGTTGTGTCACTCATGATCAATGATCAAACTTTGGTTGTGATTCATCACCTCACAAGGGATGCATCCTAGGAAAGTGACTATACAAACAAATCCGGAAGATAATCCCTAAATACGGACTAAATACTGCCATATGTTCTGGGTAAAAGACACACGAGAACGATCAGGATGAATCATTATTTCAATCTACTATGATTACCATGAATGTTCTATTCTGCCTGCTTCTAATCGCTGCTGTTTCGGATGCACATTCTCATGAAAGATGTAAGACAAGCACATTTTCCCGATTTATCTCTCTACTTGTCTGTAATGGAATAATTTTAAGGGGACAATGATCATCACTATCGCGGATACGGTGGATACAGTCCATACGGAGGCTATGGTGGATGTTAGTATCTTTTTCCCTGAACTCATCACTGAAGTTTATTCGATTGTAAACTATTTATAGATGGTCCGGGATACAATGGTGGTGGATACAACGGCGGTTATGGTGGGTACGGTGGCTATGGACGAGGAAGGGGATGGTAGAACTGAACTTCATCATCCATTTGGATATGCCACATTATAAATTGACTGTGAACTGTGTATAGTGTTTCCTAGAGTAACGATATTGAATTGATTACGTGAAATACAGTGAAACGATGAAACAATTATCTCTGAACTTCAAAGAGTGAGCCAACTACAATTCCAAGATAAGATAAGATATAGGTTAGATCTCCGCCATATTTCTATCAGTTGGCGAACATATCGCATGTACTTTCACTTCCCTAGATCACTCGATCATCGAAAATCAAGGTCGTCTGCAAGAGAATACACAAATCTACGGCTCAGCTAAGGTCTCACTAACTTATGCCGATGTGAACAGTTATTAGATTCAAAACTAGATTGTATCGATCACGAAGGGTTGTCCACATTTCTGTCTCACAGTACTTATCGTGTACTTCCTAGAGTCTGAAAAACGATGAATCGTCTCTTCATCTCACATACAGAGCACGTGAAATGAAGAGACAACCACCCCTTATTTCGATCTCAAGTAATTGCATCGTCCTGAACTAATCTTGCCCTCGTGCTTGAAAGGAAATGGAAAGTGCAGGCGGTTGGTCGAACAGTGCGCTAGATCAGGATGAAAGCCCGTTGACACGCCTGTCTCTTCGGCGAAAGGATTGCCCCTGAGCAGTGGATAAAAGCAAGATGAAGCGAGAAACTCTTCACTCACTTACTCATTCGACACAATGATCTCAACAAAAATCTCATTGGTTCTTCTTCTCATCGCTATGATGGCTCTCGCTGTCGTAGACGCTCAATGGGGATGTGAGTCACTTTCACTATACTACTCGCTTCACCATACCTTTCCCATCCTTGATTTCACTTTCAAAATTGGGGAGCGCACTGATTCGCATCGTTTGCAGGGGGCGGCAGAGGCGGATATGGAGGATACGGCGGATACGGCGGAAGAGGATACGGAGGATGGGGTGGCAGAGGAGGATGTCAGTTCACTCACTCTTTCCTTTGTAGACCTCTCAATGACTCTTGTAATTTAAATTCGATCACCTTTCTTCGCAGTGCTCTTTGAAGAATAGTCTTTTCATCGTTCATTCTTTCAGATGGCGGGAGAGGAGGATGGGGAGGATACGGAGGTCGAGGATACGGTGGATGGGGAGGACATCATCATCACGGAGGATATGGAGGATGGGGAAAATAGAACCAGACAAGGACCAACCACAATTTATTACACGATTCAAATATGCACACGGTTCAACGTTCAGATAAATTATTTATGAATTCCTTGAACTTATGGAATTAATATCAATCATAAAACCCAGTTTAAAGGCGTATCATGAAAAATTAGAGGCAATTTGCTTTTGGCAATTTGCCAAAAGACCCTTGATAGTTTTCCAGGAACTTTGAAAAATTCTGCTCATCGTGGTAAGAGTCGCTACGTTTGAAATTTTAAAGTTCATGATACGCCTCCTTTAAATCAAAACATCTATTCCTACCAACCGCACGTGCTGTTGCAGACATTGATAGTACAGACAATTCGTCAAGTATCGGAAATCCCCTCTTCACGAGGAATCCTGTCTGTGTTTGGCGAAGGAGTACCCTTGGGCTCTTCATAAAAGGGAAATGTCTGCGATAATTAAAGATCCGATGGGCAATGGTTTCTCCAAGCAATTGGAGCTGAATCAGAGAATGATAATTTTTTTATTCTTTGAAGTGTTCCAAAATCAGAAGAATATTTATATTCCATTAATTAGTCTTTCTGGATATTTTCATAATATACAATTGACATCTTCGTAATCTCTGTCGAAAACGAAACATGGTAGAACATTTCTTGAATAACTATTTTCCAACTTGGAGCTCTTATTGGCGTATCAACATTTTTTTCTGAAGCAGAGGGATATAGCACGAGATTACTAATAACACAAGAACGAAAGTTGTTACGTAACCATTTCCGATCACATGTTGTGTTCGGAGTGCATATCTGGGAGAATTCTCGCAAAGGTCAACGAATTGGTTGAATTCGCGTGCCCCATTTGTCTTTTTTTTTGCCAGCACAGCACACGTGATCTATCATGAGTTCGTACACATTTTGGCACTTGGAGAGAAGGATGGAATAGATCACGCACACTACAAAACGGACCATGGTTTATGCTGATTTAATTCCATTTTGCATGCTGCAGTGGAGATCTTGGTGGAAAAGTACATGGAAATTGTCGAATGCGGTATTCGCTGGTTCTCCTTTCTACTCGCAGCACGTAAATGATCATGAGCTTTTCTCAAGATAAAAGGAAAACTGAAGAACTCAATTAGGGCTGGCAAATGAAGAATCGAAATGCACCCTTCATTTCATTTCACAAAGGCGCGCGAATCGGAGTCATTCTTCATGAAGGGAATAGCGCACCGGTCGCCCCTTATTGAAGGCTTTGAGGGGAGAATGAGAGGGTTTTCCATTGTCATTTCGCCCTTCATGAAGGGGGGGGGCGCGGCCGCGCCGCTCTTATTGAAGAGAATAGAGAGAGGGGACCCCTTCATTTGTCGTAATTCCCTTCACTTGCCAGCCCTAATCAGAACATAAATGACCATACATTGAAAAGGGCATCACAATGAGACCGAAATAACTACTATATCGCCCTCTAGAGAGCAAAAAAATCAAAACAAATTGACTGAATAAGATGGTATATTTTATTTTTTTCTGCTTCAGAGTGCTTCAGAGCTTCAGAGTTCAGAGTATATGTATGTTGATAATTCGTAGCTAATACAAGACTGATTCTATTCTAATATTTCTTCTTGGAAGGAATCATTGCAAGTGTCCATTGGTTATTCAACTGAATAAAGTAAACATCTGTCTCCGTTCTGTACTCTTTTCTCCGCGTGTCTTCAAATCTGCACAAGTCGATAAAGTAACATTTCACGATACAGGTCATATCAGATGATTTTTTTTCACTTACAATTCTCTGCCAAAAAGACGAACGAGAAACCGTGGGATGTTTCCTTTGTGAATTTCAACGATCATCTCTAGAAGTGGCGCTGTCGTTGTTATCGTCCTGTAAACGATTTTATGATTATACATTACACGACGGCAAATGCGAATTCCGTAGCTCAAGTTCTCACAGTGAGAAACTGAGATTTCCAGCACATGTAAACCATTGTAGTCGCTCAAAATGTGCTGGATCGCTGAGGAAATAGACGGGAAGAAATACTATTAGAAGATTCGCGGTAAGTGCGATGGTTAATGCGTACACTCCGAACTCGATTTTCTGCGATCGAAATATTAGTTATTTTTCCATTGTTTTGTGTTCTCACTTGCATACTCCAAATATTCTCCTTCAATTGAACTCTCAAGCTGAGTGAGTATTCATCACTTGAACGTCTTTTCATCTCATTGGTGAGACTCGCGTGTCTCTTCTTATTGTGGATAAGCATGCGTCGAAACATCTGAATTGCTGGGTTCGTCTTACTGTTAGTAAGTTTTTCTGTGCTGAGTTGCGCAAAATCAGATAGATTGGGTTTAAATTGTAGCTGGAAACTTTCTGTGAACATAAACTTACTATGGCGCACATAATATTTGGAATTAGTGCAAAAGCCGATATGAGAATGCCATTGACGTATCCTGAATCAGAGAGTATCATTCGAAAAATATCTACATTTCAAAGAACAAATTCTCAAAAATTAACTTTAAAAAGAATTTTTTTTATGAAAGAACCTGTTACAATCAGATAGCCTGCAATGGTACTCGAACTTGATATTATTATACATAGAATAACTGAGATATGCATTCGTTTGTTGCGCTCGTAATCAGAGACGTACCACGTGGCACAGAAACTGAGAAAATTATTGTTGTACCCCATTTGCAGAGGTGTTTAAAGTTCTCTCACCGCTCAATTGTGACTACGTAGAGAAAGCAGAAAGCGTGGGCGTAGCTGAGTTGTCGTAGTATCGCAAGAGTTGGCACCGGTTCGTACCCAAGACCTCGAGTGTTAATATTATTGTTTTGTTAATATTTTTGTTTTACAAATAGTTGATATTAGGAAAGTCTGAGCGGAATTTATAACGGAAATCCGAATCGATTTCCCCATTCATTCTTAAAATTACATTCATTTGCAATCGGCTCACTGTTCCATTTCAGAATCATTTTTACGAATGAATATTCTTTAATTCTTCTCTCACTTTATCCTTTCTCGATTACGAAAATGTTGGAAAAGGAGAGGAAAATTCCGTTTTCCGTTTAGACATTCCTAGTTGACATCATTAATTTTGAACAATACTTGGTAGTTTTATGATTCTTGTCTCATACAATATTGAAACAAGACGAGCAAGTGATCCGATCACCATAACTCCGTACACATTCATGCCAAGAATCAAAAAGTTGATGTGGAGAAACTGAATTTCTTGTATTTTTTAATTGTTTTCAGTGTTACTTTGTATTTCCAAACGAGCATTGCTCCGCGATAATGAAGGTAAAAACCGGTGAGAGTTAGTATAACCTGAAGGGTATTAAAGAAGGCGCAAACTCAATATTTTCCGGAGTTATCTGACGTCATAGATCGATAGAATCCGTAAACCACATTCCGAATTCGAAAATTAGAACTCGTTAGCTCAGAAAAAAGAAATATTGAACCGAGTTACACGCGCGCAAAGTTTCTACAGGGCACAGGCAAAATCCAGATGCGCGGTGCAAAGGGAAGGGAGCTAGGTTAAGACGCAGAGGAGATGGGAAGAGACAGGAGAGGAGCGAAAAACTCTCGCGTCTGTCACTCTCACCCTCCTACAGTACTTCCCCCTGATTGCACAGGGAAGTGCTTCCCCGAATTTGGAGTTTACGCCTTCTTTAAAGGGGTGATTGTCTAAACCTCGATATGACGCTTACCTCGAGAACAATTACCACATAGTAAATAAATTTCCAATGAACGATGGCTTCTGATCGAACCAGTAACATCAACCAGTACGTTCGATTATCCGGCCCGATTGCGATAAGCGGATCGTTATCAGAAAACATAATCGCAGGGTTTTCTAACAATGGCCCAACAGTGAACTGGGAAAACTGAAATTAACCAAAAAAAGACAACGATTGATCTGTCGAAATTTCTGAAGCAGAGAGATTCATATCTGCAAACGAGTCATTCGATCAAAATAAAGAAGTATTTAATTCATAGCTAGATATATCAATCGAAAAATTAGGCAGAAAGAGTGTGACATTTTCGTTTTCGGAACGTATATTTAGGAGAAGGGTGTTACCTCGAATTTAATCACAACGTTACCAAAGTCGTTGCGAGGAAATTTTCAGGCGAAAGAAACCCTTGTCGAAGAAATATGCGTCAATCCTCCATGAGATGTGTCTGTATAAATTGAATACAATTAAAGTCACCGTAGATTAGCAGTTTCTATTCGAGCAGATCCAAAACCTTCGGATTTTAATCTATAAATAGTGATTGAATGACCGGATTGTCTAAATAATATTTCATGCTCGGAATTTTAATGTGCACAAACGATCTTCGTACAATTCAAGAGTATCAAAGAAATGAAAATCATTGAAGTCGTATGCAACTGTTTTTAATTACCAGAACGCTTTCAAAAACGCTCTCAAAATTCAGTAGAAGAAACTAAACAAGGACGAAAATAAAGGAAAATAAAGGAAAACATTTTGTAATTTATTCTTGCTTGTCGTTCGGCAACGTTTACCACGATAAAAAGGTTTTACAGAGCGAATGAGCATAATAGCGCACTGATGATGAAGAGGGGAATGGTGAGTGTACTTGTACTCTTCGTCGTCGTCTGAACTGTCGTCGATGGGATTGGAGCTGCGCTTGTCGTCGGTTCGCCCATTCTACCTGAATCAACACGCTTAGCAATCATTGCTCCTCTTTCGATTTTGTTGTGTACGTGTCTTCTGTGCGGAAAGACCCCTCACGAGTGGTGGCAGCGGTTTATCGAAGCGATGGGATAACAGAAGAAATAAGACGAAACTCCTGGGAAGAACTAGCAACGAGAAGCGAGAGAAGAGCGAGTCATTTTAGGCCAGGGCAATAATTGCACAACACGGGATTACGGTATATTGCTAATCAGGGAATTCCGTGCGGGACTCTATGCATTTGAAATAACGTTAGAGTTGTGTCATACTCATTACTCGAGTATTCTATTCTAGTATACAACACCTCCCTTCTAAGATACGAACTCGGGAGTATCTGATAAAACAGAAACGAAGAAAAGAATATGAGATGGGCCACGATATCAACAAAATGTGGGCAATAGGACTGGCATTGCGCGACAGTGAACTGGCTTTGCGCGACAGTTATCTCTTCTTCTCTTGCACTCGCTCGATCGGCATCATTGCCGGGCACGTCTCCGTTGGTGATGAGTTGTAGTCGGCGGGCTCATCTCCGCACGAAGGGTTACGGTAGTCGGTTCTTCTCAACGCGTCGCAGCTTGACGAAGTCGGCCATCCGTGTTCCCTCTTCACATCCATCTGGTCATGATCCCGAAGTCCTGAGTCTGAACCGGTCAGAACTCCATCTTTCAGCTCATACGCGAGCAGACTTTCAGTCATTGACTCAGATGTGAGAATCTCGCGATCCTTCTTCACTGCACAGTAAGCAACTGCGGCTTCCTCGATAGCAATCGAGTGAATTTCGTCATCTTTCAGACTTGATCTCCTTGGAGAAGACCCCGATCCCTCCAGAATAGCAATTCCAGGAGACAGATCATCATTTCCAGTCAATGGGTCTTTCACCATTGCTGTGCCCTCGATAGCAATCGAGTAATTCCTGGATTCGTTCGTGACTAGTCCAGTACCAGAGGGGAGTCTTTCATCCGTCTCTGTAACCTCGATACTTCTGATCGAGTGATTGAGTTGAGCCTCCGCCCTCTTGGGGATCAGTGTGAAGAAGAACTGCATGTAATCTTTTCCCAGCACGTTCACATCTTCAGTGATGTATACCTGACCGAAAGTAATGACACCATTCATCTCCAAATGAACATCGCATTTTCCAGTCACAAGGAAAATCGATCCATTAGGGCACTCGGGAGTGACGTTGGTACACCTTGCTCTCGGTGATCCAACCAATTTCCACGTGTGCTGTGAGATGAATGTCAGATCGGAACCTGAGTCAACACTCATTTCCACAGTCATTCCATTCACTTTCATTGAAACATCGAACTCCGATGAGTTCCCTGATTGCTCACTCATGATCTTGTTGAACTTGGGTTTCGCTCCCTTGTTCTTCCCTGGACACTTCACTCTTATGTGACCAGTCTCTTTGCATTTGTGACAGATCGCACTCACAAATGGACACCTCCCATCATCGTGATCTCGACCACATCTTTCACATCCATCATTTTCAGAGTCTGTGGAAGAGCTTCGATCTCGGCGGGACTTCTCCTTCCCCTTCCCATAATGCTGCCTCACAGCATTAACTTGAGATCGATTCTGGCCAGTCACTGTCTGAGAGTCTAGCTGAGCCTCCTTGAAGCTATCAGCTATCTCGAGTAACTTCTCGAGGGTGGGATTCTCTTCCTTCTTCATGCCATTGATGATGTGGAACATGGCACCGGTGTGTCTCGGTAGATCAACACCTGCCAAGAAGATCATCGTCTTGATCTTATCCGGGGTAAGCTGGGTGACATCAGCATCCTCGACCACTCGATTTACTCTCGTTGCAAACTCTCGAAGATCGTCAATATGAACCTTTGACATCTTGAGATTGAACATCTCGAGTCTCTTTTCGAACATGGTCTTCTTGTCCCCAAACAATTTCGTCATGATCCCTTGAACTTCAGAGAATGACATCTCTTCCAGTTTCTTTGGTCTAATGTGGTCACGAAATTGTCTGTCCACAGAATCATCCACGTGTCTCAATAGCATGAGATTCTTCTCTTTATCATCCACTTTCACAGAATTGAACAGGCCCTCATGGCGAGTCCACCATGCCTCATATGTCCATCCCTCATCAGCATTGTAACTGAACAATCTGATTTGCTTCTCCAGGGAGTCCACTGAGGGTCCGCGACTCTTGTTCGAGTCATCTGCACTGCTCGTTGCAATCTGTGCCTGATGGTCTCTCAATGCTTTCAACTCAGCCTGTTGTGCTGCCATCATCTGTTGCATTGCCAGCAACACTTCTGCCATTTTCTCAGTTGCTTCTTCCATTTTTCAGGCGAGACAGACAACTCTTGAGAAAATTTCGTGCAAATGATGAAATTCGAGCCTCGACGGCTTTACTTTGAATCACAACCGGCGAGATATCGGGCTATTTCGCTGTTCTCTCACTCTGTAACTGTGTACTCGTGCACAGTAACTCAGTGTCTCAGTAACTTTCGATCGTTACAAACACTCACTAAGTCTCAGCAATCTCGACGATCACAAACTTAGTCAAATCCCAGCGAATATCCCGTATTTTCTAGTTGAAAAGTAGAGTTTTCTACTCACAAACGAAAATTGGGCATAGGCTCCCGCGCACAAAGGGAAATTCCAGCACAGGAAAATAAGGAAAAACGAAGGTAAAATTTGCTAAATTTAACTCACGTAAGTCCGGGAACTCCTGAACGCCAATTATGTTGTGTACGTGTCTTCTGTGCGGAAAGACCCCTCACGAGTGGTGGCAGCGGTTTATCGAAGCGATGGGATAACAGAAGAAATAAGACGAAACTCCTGGGAAGAACTAGCAACGAGAAGCGAGAGAAGAGCGAGTCATTTTAGGCCAGGGCAATAATTGCACAACACGGGATTACGGTATATTGCTAATCAGGGAATTCCGTGCGGGACTCTATGCATTTGAAATAACGTTAGAGTTGTGTCATACTCATTACTCGAGTATTCTATTCTAGTATACAACAGATTTCTTCTGTGACTGAGATCTTACCAAAGTCAAGTTGGAGGAACCATCCACTGTACGTCGTCCTTCTCGACCACGACAGATGCACATTGTATACTCCGTCATTGTAATGTCTCGAGAATGACGATGTGTTGAAATTGTAGAAGCTGGATAAAATCAGCTTCTCATCAATCAGAATAACATGGAAATGAACCTAAGATTGTCCTCGTTCACTGTCAATTGTACTGTCTCTGAGGATGCGACCGAGTAGTAAAAGGCCGACATGTCGATACTGCAACAGGATGATTGTATTATTTATGGAAAATGGAAATATGATATTACCTGTCTGTGATGATCATGAAACTGTCCGATACACTCGTCACGTGGGTACTGTACACTTGATCACTCTCGAACGGACAACCGACGTATCCTGAATGAAACGACTTTGATGATTACTCGATTGACACGAAATTACCTGGCGACATGTACACAGCAGAGGCGATCGCAGACTTGAACGGATTCTTGCCTGAAGCAGATTCAACATGTACTTTTTAGAATGATTTCGACACCCTAAGCTGGTACATAAACGTGGTCATATTATACTGACCGTCGGAAGGGCTAATCGACACGCTGTGGGCACCAGAGTAGCCAAAGTCAATGGTGATCACGGGTGAGAAAATTGTTGGCGCGGAGTTCTCCGCAAAATACTGCGACCTGAAATTGTGAACAATTCATTTGATTGAGGTTTGAGTAGACGAACCTCGCTTCGTATACAGGTCTGCACTTGGTTTCGCCATACAAATCGTCTAATGCATCGAAACCAATCGCGAATATTTTCGGGTATCCCGATCGGTCCTAGACTTATATTTATCTCTTACCAGAATACTAGAAGAAACATACCGGGAACGTGCCGTTAAACTGATCAAATTGTGTCGCATCGTAGCTGGAAATGACGGTGATGTATCGGTTGGTGTCATCGACAGAGATCATTCCTTCGGGTGAATAGACGGATGCGTTGTAGTTGGCTGCAAGCTCATTTTTCGAAAATAAATAGGTCAGATTTTGTGAATTTAAAATTGGAAAAAATCTGACGTGCGGCGCTGCCTACAGCGTAGACTACAAAGTCTTCGTAGTTCACATATGCTCGCACAGTGTAGTTCACTCCGGCCTAGAAACAGGAACTGACGAGAAGCTATTTTGTAATGCCAACCGGAAGCTCGTATCCATCGAGAGCGATCGAAAGGTCGCCAACGAAATCGGTGAAACTGAAATGTGAGACATTAAGGCGGACCAACAATTGGAAATATTCACTTTGCAATAACGACATCATTCTGTGCGATTGCGTATTGGTCGGAACTCAAATCAGCGTAAACCTTACAGCCTTCTTCGCATTTGAATACAGCTTTGAACATTTGAATGTTCTGGAAAATGAATTTTAATGAATACAAACATGCAAATATGTTTTGCCTATATTAGTTTAGCCATCTCACCCCTTCATAGTATGTCTTCAGGTCATGTGACTGGAGCACTTCCGAGAAGGGGAAGGTCACGCGAGCTTCTTAATTTGAAAAAAAATGTTAAGAGTGAAGTACAGCTGAATTTGAGTTACCAGAAATGGCCAGAAATGCTAAAGCGATGAAGAAGAGGCCGAACGATTGCATTGTAAAGCTGTGAAGACATTCTGAGAGAAACGTGTAACGTTTATATATTGATATCAAACAAGGCGAGTCCATACGATAGTGTTAGTATATTAGACGTGTGTTTAGCCACTCTTGATTCACTCTTGATTTTCTAATCTCTGCCTCTCCTTTATTGCAAACTCCCTACTAGGTTTGATTCTTCGCATTTTCCCCCAGAGGCATTTCATCTTCATCACAGGGCAAACAGTCACAAAGACAACGATCGTTAACGTATTCGTCATTTGCGGGCCCAAGGTGAGGTCGATTACTGTACCGAGATATAAGAACAACTTTGGTTTATGTAAAAATATATTTCATATTTATTTGTTTATTATTGCTTATGTCTAAAATTCTTATTTGCTCAGTAAGTGCTACTGGGCGATTAGAAAATACAACAAGGGACGAAGACCCTTCTGTAAAATTAGGGAATTGACAGATAAGTTATTTGCGATAATACGGATGATTTTGTTCGAGATGTATAGAAAGCTTTGTACAGTTTTACGGAAGTGATCCCTATAGTTTGAAGTTGTTGATAACGTGTGACTGGTGAGAATTATGTACGATTTATCTTTGTTCCACCTCAATTTCTCATCCACTGACTCATTCGGCACTTCTGCACCTCTCCGGAAAACCCATTTTGCTTAAAGCTCTGCATTATCAGATTATCTCTCTACAAAAGGATCGTCCACCCTCCACTTGGGGAGGATGAGCAGTCCAATGGAGGTAGAGACTTCCTGCACGGAAAGAAAGTGGAAAGAGCGAATTGTGAACTAATGCTGCGTTCAGTGTCGAACATTGATCAATTTGAGGGGTCACTTTGTCAGCTCTCCTTCGCCCCTCTCCCTCTCATTCATTTCACTTGGTTTCGACCAATCGAAGTGGTTGATTGCGAGGTGAATAATAAGGAGAGAGGTGAGGAAGATGGGCGTTTACATGTAAATGAGGATTAAGAGAGAGGAGGGCGAGGGGACAAAGTGATGAATCAAAATGACCCCTCAAAATGATCTATGTTCGACACTGAACGCAGCATAATATACCGCCAAAAAATTGATTGCCGGAAAGGTGCAGAAGCGCCGCTTATTCTACATATACCAGGCTTTCTTTGCAATATTCTCGACTCTATTTCTACTTTAGTAATTTTATCATCCATTGATATTCTCTGAGACAGAACTATAACATAATTTATGATGATTACTTGAAATGGATATTTTGCAATATGTTATGTCGTTTTCATAAAACCCCTGAGCATTCACGTAGCACGATGATTTTTCACAGCTTCGACATATTTTGCAGGTCGACCCTGCAAATATGTTATAATTTGATGACTGTGGAATGTTTACTCAACCTCAAAGTACTCGTTGCTCATGTAGTTCTTTGGGTAAGTGAATACATAATTTCGAGTGCAGTTTCTCTTGTCGATCGGAAGCCATTCGTTTGCCGATGAATCACATCCATTCGGATTGCTGTAAGAAAATGAATATTGAAAAAAGTGAAAGTAGACAGAAAAGAAACACTAACCCATATTTCGCGAAATTTGTGAATGCATCTGTAAAGGATTCCATTACTGCTCTGTCTTCGGTAGACCACTTTGGTGTTCTACCGAAGAATCCCTTATCGAAGAGAAACGAGAGTTCACTTCCGTGAGTTGCTTCTGAAAGGATTTTGTTTTTGGCATAATTCTTGCTTTACAGATTGCATTGAATTCTGAGTAAACCGCAATTTTAAGACTCTGAGAATTTTTGCTCTAGGCATGTATGTACTTTTACCTCTTATGCTGGGAATTTTCCAGGAAAGTATTCCCATGACAGATGGATTGTAGTGATCGAATATGTAGAGATACACGGGTTTATCTGGAATTCGTGTACATGTTTATCTCGTTTGAATATGTATATCTACATACCCTGATTGTCAAGGGTCTTCTGACACAACTTGAGAGTGGGCGCATTGAAGAAATAGTCGGATTCCACCTGAAGCCCATTGCAATTAATAGACACTTTAAATGAAACTGACTTTGATGATAGCTCTAATGAGCTGCTGCTTATTGTCTACTCTTGTGCTGTTAATGTACAATGAACGCAGTTCTTCCTTAAAAAACCGAATTTTCGAAATCATGTTACCGGTGAAACGGACTGCCAGTTTCTCTCTATCCGCGGCATCGCGAGTCGCTTGAGAAATAGCTTCGTCGAGCATTTCTTCGTTCCGTTTCTTGCCATAAACTGAAATCTGCAGGTTGATGAAGCACCTGATATATCTGATATGTCTCACGCAGAAGTATTCCTTCTTCTTTCGTCACTCCAGTCATCATCGGTTTCGGAGTCGCACTCTTTCTCAATTCATCCAATGGAGACGGAAAGAAGTCACCATCAATGAATGGGACAGTCTCTGCATAAAATAGTTCATTCTCTTTTCATGTTTATCATACCGAAATCATTATCTTTGTCCGTTTCCATTTTTATCGGATGAACAGTGAGTTTATTAGCAGGCACATTGCGTAGTTTATCCAGCAACTGGAAAAATGTTTTGTATCGTACCGAATGAAAATTTCGGTACTAGGCTTGTTCGACGCGCCGTCGCGTACTCTTTCGGTTTTTCACATTAAAAATAAATAAATAACCTTAGAAAAGCATGAAAATAATTAAAAATGTCTCGTCATCATTACGGTGGTTAGCATTTGTAGTTTGTAGTTGGCATAAATTGGAGGGTTTTCGCTAACCACCGTAATGATGACGAAACATTTTTCATTATTTTCATGCTTTTCTAAGGTTATTTATCTGTTTTTAATATGAAAAACCGAAAGATTACGCGACGGCGCGTCGAACAAGCCTAAAGACGATCCAGGAAATTGTGCTTTGAACGAAACACAAAAAGTAACCAAAAATTGCCAATTTTTGCCAATTTTTCGCGATTCGTACCGAAATTTTCATTCGGTACGATATAATAGAATTGAAAATTGAATCGAACCTCTTCGCTATCTTTGCAATCGGTTATTCCCAGACGAGCAGCTTTGTTACGGCACTGCTGGGGCATGCTCCTGTTCCAATAATAGATTATATTCTTCATTACTTTGAAAATTTACTTGTAAGTCGCCATTCGCATTTCTGCATTTCCTGCCATTGGGATCGCTTTATGAAAGAGATCTGAATACTTTTTTTCAGTAAACGACTATTCAAGCCCTTAGGATTTTTGTAGCTAATTACCAGTGGAGTGCGGACTTAGATGAAGCAAATCCGTACTGATGCCACCAGCACTTTGACCGAGGAGGGTCACGTTATTCTGTATGCAATATGTTCAGCATTGAGATTTCATTTAGCTACATCACCTTATCTCCGCCAAACGCCTCAATATTCTCCTTGACCCATCGCAATGCCGCCGTTTGGTCCCACAATCCGAGGTTGCCGCTGCATTCTTTGTCACCTGAGAAATAAACGATCTGTCAAAATTCGAAAGACTGAAAGATTGAAGTCGGAAAACAAAACCTGTAGTCATGAAACCGAGATAGGACATTCTGTACTGCAGGGTTATGAAGATAACGTCACGCGTCACCTATGAAAGGAGAATTAATCGACCATTGTATTGAATTGCTTTGGAAATTATAGATAAGTGCTAAACGCACGATGTGTTTGCAAATATTGATATCTCCGTAAGAAGCTGCGTCACCCACCACGAAACCCCCGCCATGAATGAACACCATCACGGGGAAACCTGGGAATTGTAGCTATAATCATACATCAGACTTTGAAAGAACCTCCTGGAGGTGGCTTCCAGCAAGGGGCAAACACATTGAGATAGAGACAATCTTCAGAGGTCGAACTCTTGAATAAGATTCTGTTATGTGAAAACCAAAGTAGTAGAACTGACCAAGAACCGGAGAAAGGAGAAAATAGGAGCTTGTACGGCTGATTTACTAAATCTTTTTGTCGGTTTCACTCCATCCCACGTCTCTGGATGTTCTGGCTTTTGAAAAGTCGTGTCAAATTGAAGTGCAATACTTCTATGCGACCTTAAAGAAGGTGTCCCACGAATATCTGGCTGACAGAGTTCTCGATGTGAGGTGGTGGGTCGCTGTTACCCGATCACACTTTCGAAACTCCCAAGTCACCATTTTTCGTTTGAACTGAGTTATGATCAATTGGTTGCGTGCCAAGTGACCCTGAAAAGCAGGCAACGAGCGAGAGAGCGTGCGGAATGAGGAGAGCGCGCCCTCTCACTCCTCACTTTGCATAATCGCCCGCGCGATTCGTGGGACGCCTTCTTTAAATCGTAGTTCGCCAACGGGAGGTTTTGCGAAGGGAATTCCCTGAAACAAAATATTTTTTCCAAAATGAACGAGAAAAATTGACAAAAAACTGACTTGAAATGCGTCGACTTGTCTTTCACCTTCATAGATAAGCTTGCGACCTTGAACCTTTCCATAACGTGTCTCAACGATTCTTGAATCAGGGTACGATGACCATCGACAACCCATCTTTAAAAGATATACTTAGAATTAGAATGTTATCGTACATCGTCCACATTACCGAACAGACGAACATTTTTTACTTTTTTTTACTTTTTTTAAAGTCAGCGAATTCGCATCGAATATTCCTAATTTTTGTTTCATATTTTTTGTCCACCCACAATTCCGCGTGATTTTTAAAATTGAACGGTGAAATATTTATTTAAATGGGTGAAAAATTGGAGTCGAAAGTGTTGAAAAGAGGTGCAGCTTGCTCCAAGTAAAGCCTAAACGCCGGCTCTACAGTAATCACCCTTCCGTAATCACTTTTCGCTCTTGCGGCTCCAATTTTTCACTCATTTAAATAAATATTTCACCGTTCAATTTTAAAAATCACGCGGAATTGTGGGTGGACAAAAATATGAAACAAAAATTAGGAATATTCGATGCGAATTCGCTGACTTTAAAAAAAGTAAAAAAAAAGTAAAAAATGTTCGTCTGTTCGGTAATGTGGACGATGTACGATACACCTTGGAAAAGAGGCAACGATTCCTAATCGGGTACGATCGAACCATTAGAGTGACACAATGTGATTCGTGCACTGTGAAAGGCGTCGAAAACAAGGAAGAAGTGCACAAGAACGAATGGAATAGTGGAGTTAGATAAAAAACAGTTTCAGAATATCAGCAGATAAAACCTCATGTGTCTAATAAAAGAATCAAGATTATTAAAATAGATAAACCGATTTTAATCTATCATTCTAAATATTGATAATTTGAAGGTCAATGGAGAGTGTGGGTCGGAACAGTTTATTACTGAGGAATTCTCTCCGTAGTTGTTTTCGCGCAATGGCAAGTAGGAAAGGACAACGGCAAACAGAAAGTGAGAGTGAATATCGAGGCAGCAGAAAAGATAGTACGCGATTTGGTTCTCAGATTTGATAATATACATTTTAAGATTATTTGCATCATTTACATGCGTAGCTACTTGTTTTTTTTAACAAAAAAGACGTTCTTAGGAGTTTGAGATAGCAACTTGACCTTTACCATTTTAGCAAACAGAATTGCGAAATAATTAGAAACCAGCGGGACAGCAAACAGCTCCAAACGTAACTATTTAATGCAGAAAACGGAAGCTCTATTTACGAATCAATCGTGAAATCGCTCCATCACTCGTCATTATCTCATCTCTTCCCTCGTCAAGGCCAGCTGCCCATCGTTTCGTCCTCATCAATCACTCGAGAGAAAGAGCATTGGATCTTTGAACCAATCTTCTTCCAATATTAATCTTCCATTCACGCACAAGAGTAATTTCAAATAAGCGAATATGATAAATTAAATAAAAACTGAAGTAATTTAATTTTTAATGTTGCCAAAATGGATTTTTCTGAAACTTCGTATTCTGAAGTGAACCGACGTTATAAACAATTCCGTTAGAAGCGATTCAGCCTTTATTTGGAGTCCATCTGATAAGTTCAGCTGATGTTTGTAGTGATGAGAGATGATAAGCAATGACAGATATGATAATACTCACAGGAAGCATCTCATTCATAATGGAGAAAGACTCCGTCATCTACGCCTTCCATTCTATATCCTTTTTCGGATTCATTTCCAACTTTCTTGCGGTCGTCACAATTTAAAAGATGTGAGATCTGCACAATCCAAACCACTTTAAAAAAGATATTACATTGTTTTTAGGGTGGTCTCAGTCAGTGGAACTTCGGATGCAAGACTCACGTTCTCATAGCTTTGAATCGAATGTTCACTGTAATTCTTCCAATGAATATCAACAATTATTGGACACAGTCAAGAAATTTTGCTGGAATGACCACCATTCTTATTTTTCATCCTCAGAAAAATTTATATGTCCAAACAACTATATAAATATGATCACTTTGTGAACGCAAAAATTTGCCTTGACCCGACTGCAATGTGGTGGTTCACAATTACCACACAAGCCAGCCGTCCAATTATTAGTTTTCGCAGCGTAATTAGTGGAAAAGTTGTGGTTACCCCGCCGTACCAGGGCCAGCGCAATTAGGAAGAGCCACTTATCTCTGCTATAAAAGAGTGTCCCTCTAGGGAGAAACCAACCATCAGTTCATCATGAATCGTTCCATCTTTCTCATCGCTCTCGTTGGAGTTGCTGCAGTCTTCGGATGCAGCAGTAAGCCTTCCGGTGGAGGATGCGGATGCAAGGCTAAGGTCACTAATTATCGCAACATTACTGTCGGAATTAGGAGACGCTCTTTTCTATGAACTGATTTAGAAATCTCCGAAATCGTTGCAAAGCATCTCCTAAAATATGTGTTCAATTGCAATTTGCAGGCCCGCGGTGTTCTCAAGCTGGATGGCGACAATCCGGTCACTGAGGACTTCGGATACGTCGAGGGTCTCTCCCTCTGGGGCAATCCCAAACCGCCTGCGAATGTCTCCCTCGAGCAGGCTCACGACCCCAACTTCCACTTCAAGAGCTGCTGCGCCGGGCGTGGACTCTCTGCTGCATGCACGGTACACTAATCTTACATTATCATTCCTCAGGAAGAGAAAATTGACTTATTGTATTCTTACTGTACCATTTGCAGGCTCGTTGCAACTACGAGAACTACAACCAGGCCCTTCTCCAGAAAATGCTCATTGGTGCCGATGAGTGCCCTCTTGATTCCCTTCCCGAGATGCATTTCTGTGCTGCCCAGGGCAGAGACCACTCCACTTGCTGCAGAACGAAGGTTAGCGACTGCATTCCACCGAAACCAAAACTATTTTCAAAGTACAGTAACCTTGCTCAGGGAGTCGATGCAACCGTTGCTGGAGACAAGTGTCTCGTGTTCTGTGATCAAGTTCCCGACAAGTTCACCCCCATCGACTACACTTACGCTGCTTGCTTCGGAAAGTTCGATGAAATGAAGCAGTGCTTCCACGGAACGATCAACTCCAAGGCTAAGGCTTTCTTCCGTCACCACTAATTGAATCACCCAAACATCTATTTATGAGTGTCTTTCTCTTTTCTGGTTATCACTTCTTATTCCTGGAAAATAAACGATTCGT
Organism: Pristionchus exspectatus; assembly: GCA_911812115.1. Taxonomy (NCBI): domain Eukaryota; kingdom Metazoa; phylum Nematoda; class Chromadorea; order Rhabditida; family Neodiplogasteridae; genus Pristionchus; species Pristionchus exspectatus. The sequence goes on from OU461582.1 coordinate 14,999,228, forward strand.
TCGTTATGTTATACTTGGAAGCGAAAACATAAAAATCACGATTGATTGAGTGCGGAATGACATCATTTATTTTGATATGCTCCCTTTCAATGAATGTATTGTTAAAAACACACTGCTTCGGTTAATTTACTTTTCTGATAAGCTATAATCAAAATATCTATTTTGACATGAATGAAAACTTGACAAGTAGTGTTCAACTATGATTGATAGCTATGGGTTCATGAAATAAACCTGTGCAATTATTTAATTTTTTTTCCAATGGAAAAAAAATAAGTTGTTCAATAAGAAACAAGAAGATGTCATACCTGATAACTGCACTATTCTCGTTTCGAACGGAATTGTCACAAACCGTGCGATTCCTCCAATAATCATCACCACGTACATGCCAGCTGCGGTCAGAAGGAAATTGATGTGAATCGTCTTCAAGGATGTCATAGAAATGCAAGGAAGGCACCGTATATTGTAACTCATTCGCATCATCCAAAAAAGTACAAACCCACTTATGTGTATTGTGTATCCGCTTGTAAGTGCGACAATCTTGAAAATTACTAGTATTACGAATGCTACCAATGGTAAAACCTCTAACATTGCAGCAATGTAGTAGAGAGGTTTGTACTGGCGAATGTTTGTACTGTTATAATGAAGTCAGATTGCACAAGTAGATAGTATCAACCAATAAGTTGAATTGTCGGTGCAAATGATGGTAAATTGATCGATTTCAGAAGGGAAAAAACAGACGAAAAGTCATGCAACTGAGCAGAATAGGATTGGTGAAAAGCTTTTCAAACAAACATCTGTCTTGCTGGCTCCTGCTGGGGCGTAGATAGTCGAAACAAAATAATTTCTATAGATGTCTAATGCTTAGATCTTCTCTCAAAGATTATTCCCTAGCAATTACAAAGCAAACATTGAGCGCTAACGCTAGATAATGAATAATTTATGAATCGCATTCGATCTCAAGACGATCATCAACCAATAAATTGCAGTTTCTCATATTTATCACATGTATTTATTTATCGTAGTATTTATCGTTACGAGATCATCGTTATCACAACAACTCCGACTTTATTGACTTCAACAGTGTGATCTTACGCCTTGAATCATTCTTTCTGAGCTAATAATGCTCAGTCCTTTGCTCCACTGACTGTCAAGTTGATTGAAATAGTCATCCATTTCTTTCTTCATCGTTGGAATTTTCTTAGTGAATCTTAAAATGTGAAACTGTTAGGGAGTAATTGCGAAATCCGTATTACTTTCTTCCAAGTAGAGCTTGTAGGAATGGAGGGATATTATTCGTATGAATGGCAATCGCCGTCTCCAATAAAGGAGACGTACACAAGATAGACCTGAGACAAATGAAAGTGAGTAACCGTTTGATTTAGTAAATCTTGCAATGCGACAGCCAAGTTGCTTATACAAGTGAACCATTGAAGTGTCTCGAACTGATTGGGAGATGTGAGTGAAATAAACGGAACGAATATTAACAACAAATCCACCGCCAATATAACCGTATACGAGTACACACCGAACTCAATCTTCTGAATAAACACATCGTTGCTTGAAGTACTATCAGGAGGTATTTACCTTCATTGTTGAAATATTCTCTTTGAGCTGAAGTCGTAAGCTCAGCGAGTATTCGTCAGGATATCGTTTTAACTGATGCGTAAGACGAGCCAGATGTTTGCTGTTGTAACGACCAAGAATTCGGAAAGCCTGTGAACTATTCGTTAATTAATTTAAATGTTTGCCACTAACCAAAGCACAAGAAATATTAGACACGAATGCAACACCTATAATGATCATGCCATTGAAAACTCCTGAAATTGTGGTTCTATATTTAAAAAAACCCAAATAATTAACTTGTGACAAGCGCATATCCGACCAAATAACTGCAAATAATACTAGTTGCATTGAAAATTATTGACAGGTATATTCTCTTGTTCTTCTCATAGTCGGAAACGTAAATGGTCGCACATGCTCTGTGAGAAATAAATTACAGTTCTAAATGGCGTTTTCTGTACCTCTCAATTGTCCATACCCAGAGCAGAGAAAGTGCTTGTGCGTAACTTCCTTGTCGAAGAATTGCCAGAAACAAAATGTGTGGCTCATACAGACCTTCCAATTTCACAATGACTTTTTGAGTTTGAACGCATGCAGACCCGCAAATTGAATGATGTTCATCTCGTAGGGAATAGTGATTAATCGACCAATTGTGCCCACAATCATCACAGCGTATGTTCCACCCGAGATTATTAGGAAGTTACTGTGAATCAACTGCAATAAATAAAAAAAAAATATGAAAAAATAATACCATCATTTACAATATAGTTCTCACTCACTCTTGTCTTACAGAATAATACAAATCCACGAATGTGTAAGGTATATCCCATAAAAAGTGCGATTACCTGAAATAAATTACTGTGCGATACACGTGTAACGGAACAATAAACTTCAAACGAGACAGCCACGTAGTAAATAAATTTAAAGTTTTGAATTGCATCTGATCGAACTAACAGCATCAGCCAATATGTTCTATTGTCGGGTCCAGAAACTGTTAGGGAAGTAAGATCGGAAGGAAAGAAAATGGTGAACATACTACTGAATGCAAATTCGAAGTGCGAGAAATTTGAGATATCTAAATTTTTTTCGATAAAAGCACCTGTCTTTGCCTCCATCTTTGAGGGAAGATATTGAGATTTCTCAATTCTGATTTGTGAATGATACGTGTTTGAAATTGGATTTCTCAGAATTTTTCTCGGCTTTTAGCTAACGTTTATTTACTTTTGGAATGATTATTTGTCCTGAGGTAACGCTCCACAGACTATCGAGTTGAAGTAATCATCGATCTCGTTCTTCAGAATGCGCGTTTTGTTGTTGCAGCTGGAATGAAATTGGCGCCGTTTGGTGGTATCGAAAACAGTGCTCACGCGAGATGATCAATCTGAGGTGAACCCCATGGCGCAGATAACGTTGGGCACGAAAGCGACAACTGAAATGATGAGTGGATTTGCGATTCCTGAAATACTTCATTTTGTTTGTTTTGTGACTTCTTGTTTACCAGTAACTATCACATAGCCGGTCGCGTAACTCGAACAAACAACAATAACTTAGCGATTTATCGTGTGAATGCTCTGTGATAGAATCACTCGTCGTGTATTTGTGAACAATTTATAGAACAATCCACAATGATATTGCAAGAAATATTACTAGCTTTGTTTATATGGTTTGAACAAAATTACAAATTACGATGGTTTCTGCACTTTCCATCGATACATTCGGTACATTGGCCATTCGTGCAAGTAATCATCGAGGAATGAAATTGCCCAAATCCCTCTTCTAAAATATGAAAAGTATGGCATAGAACACTTTGTTCCGCTTACTTTGGGATTCTTGACAGTTTCCATTGCGGCAGAATATGCAAAATCCATTGACGCAGTTGCTGGATAACGACTCGACCACTTGGCGTTTTCCTATTCCTGAACACGATGTTTGTTTGCAAGGGAATCTACCGATGCATAAAGAATGCGCTGAATAGCATACTCGATGGACCGATGGTTGTGTTGCAGACTCCGTCCCGACAGGAAGTCCTTCCACAAGCAGAGCTACCGTTGATGTCAATGCAACTCCAGGAATACGTAGAGGATTCTTGTTCCGCGTTGTCACGCTTGCGACGATCTTACATATTGATTGTTAACAACAACACGGAAATGAAAAGAAACACCGTCGCTGCAGTGTCCGTTGACGCACTTAAAGAAGGAGGGGCACGACCATTTGGGTCATATAGACTGGCAGTTTAGGGTGATAGGGAATGCCCACCCGATCAGAGATTGCTTTATCCGAAGTGCTACAAACGTCTTTGAAGCCAGCTATGAATTATCAAAGTTTGGGCTATGGGGCAGGCAATTTGGATACTGTACCCTGATATTGATTGAATGGGCGAGATTATCGAAAAAGTAGCAAACAGCAATAGAGTAGTCGCATTGGACGGGAACCGAACCAACAACTGCTCGCTTTCAAGCCAGCAACTTTACCATTACGCCACGGAGGGTGTTGAGTGCTTGCTAGTCGTGAGGGTATGTATACCGTAAAAACGAGCGTTTCGCTGATACATACGGGTTTCGATCAACAAGCTCGTCAAATTTCCAAGATGTTTCGTGAAGCAAAGCATGCAGACACGATTTGTTCGTCTACAGTAACCTACGATAATATCTATTCATTCCTATCTATTCACGACGAAATAAACGTGATCACGTTTTGAAATCATTCGACTAATTGGATTTTAAAAAATCAAAACTTCTGTTTTTTTCTACCAGTTAGCCGTCTTGCTACCGTATTCTATGGGGTTACTGATTGATGAAATGATATGTTGATGCACATTTGATAGATAACGATAACAAATTTATCTTACAAAGCAAGAGTAACAAGTTAAATGAGTGGCTGGGGGCAGCCTCCTCCTCGGCCTCGAGGGCCTTCTTCTTTTCGGTGGTCTGGAGGCTACCGTGGCCGAACTTGGACGAGGTGTCGATGAACTTGAGGGTGATCTTCTCGAAGGCAACACGCTTGGTGACCTGGAATATAGGAATATAAGGAAGAATATATATTAGAAATGCCATAGTGTAATGAACCACAGTGAACTGCTAAATATGCTCAGAAACGGGCATGTATTATCAGCAAAGACCATTATGTCCACTACTTTTATTGTGGCAAGCGACAGCTATTCATGAGCAAAATAAAACATTATACAATGCTAACCTCTTGCGAGGAACCTTCTTGGAGTGCCATTTGGAAGTCACACCCTTGAATTCCTTTCCGAGGGTAACACCGATGGTGTCGACCATCTCATCCTGGGCGAAGACATGGTCGATGAGGACCTGCAAATAAGGCAAATTAATTTAATCATAATGATTAAACATCTATAACGCCATAATTAGAGTGTCGAAAACAACAGTTTGACGACTATCGACTAGTCAAAAATGTTTCGCAACTCGCTAGGAAGAAAAATATCTGACAATGAGGAAAAAGGGGAATACCAAATTTTATATAAATATTTGCGGAGGTTAAGCAAACCTGCTTTTCTAGACGCTCCTTGGCCCATCGACCTTGTCGGCGATGGATCATCCGTTGAGCTGGACCTCCATAATGTCGGCCTTCTTGTTGCGGTGCTTGAGAAGCTTCTGCTGAAATTTGAACAAAATTAATAAATGAAAGTTCAAGTTTATGCCACATATTGGGTATGCCACATTTATTCTATCTAAATCAATATTTTTATAATTATGCAAGATTTCACGACCTTTTTAAATAATTAATAACAACAAATACCTTGATCTAGTTCGGCCGCAGGCAGCTTTCTGTATTGCCCCATGCGGACACGCTGGAGGTCGAGCTGCCCTTAATCAGACGAATTCAGTTTTTGAAACCAATAAAATCGAGTAAATATGAAGAAAAGAATCATGAAAATCGCGGGCAAGGAAATTGCAAACAAGAAATGGGGACCAAATGACGACAGGTCGGAAGTTCGAACACAAACGCGTTTTGATGTGCGCTGGGGCGTAAATTACCATAGATTATCGAAAGACTGGCATAACTGCAGTAAGAACACCAATTATGAACAAGAAATAGACTAGGATACCACAACGGGAATGAAAAAACAAATCGAATAAGGTGCACAAACTGGGCTCGTCTAAACTTCGTACAATATATTACGATACTGAGCTTCAACCATGTTCAAAACTTATAATATGGAGTGCTCAGCCTGCCCTAATGCATTCTAACATAAATTGAAACTAGAAATAGCGAGCAAAACGAAGCAAAAATCAATTAAAGAACAAAGGAGCCGCAGTGGCGAAAATCCGCAGTTACCGTACCTGCGAAAAAATTAAAAAACTATTGAAAACTGAAAAACTACAGTACCCGCGTTATAAACGCAAGCCAATCGCGGTGGGATATTTCGTTGATTGGTCGTGCCCCTCCTTCTTTAATGCAATGCCCATTGAGACAATTGATAGTCAAGGTCTGAGTATCGACGAGCGAGTTCCTCAATGATTGTGGATAAGTGAATCAATTCAAATTAATACTTACTCGAGAATCACGAGGAATGACACAACGATGAGCATGTTCATGATGAATAGCTGAAATAAAATATGTGAGACTATCTGCCTTTCGATCGTTCACAGTGCAGTAGAAAGTAAAGAAATTCAGAATGGCCAATATTTATCTAGTGAGTTACTGGGTGAATTGCCCATTCGATCAACATTCGCCCATTGTTTGCACTTGGTTCTCTTTCTGCTCGGTGTATTAATTTCAGATTTTCAGTAACAAAGTATTTCTCAAGAATCAAAAAAAGGTCTCATTGATCCTCACGATGTCGATGAATCATTATGCGGTCGACTGAGTAAGAAATATTATGAATAAAATTTCCCAGAATCTGTTGCGAAAATAATCTTCATGTTTCGCAGGCCCCTTTTTTCTTTTTAAGACACTGGCTCAGTAATTCTTCAGGTAGGGCCGGACATCGATATCAGCGATCCGGCCCAAACTTTTTTTATGAGTACCCCTATGTACCCCCATCATCAAATGGGACTTTATTTGATGAAATATCAATTCGCCAAAAAGGGGCGGGGCTTCAAATTTTACAAACTCGTAATTCACCATTAATCAATGGTGATGCCTAGGTCCAAAGTTAGTGTGGTTATATTATATACTAACCTAGGCAACAAAAACGCATATTTTGTTGATCCGAAAATTCGATCGCAAACTGGTTTTTCATGTTTTGAAAAGCGGTTATTTAAAAATATAAATTTTAAAAAAAAGTTTCGCTACTTCTAGTTTACAGGGCTTAGTAGAACCAATAAACGTGCATAAATTGGGTATCAAACGAGAAAAAAATCCGGGGACTATTTTTCGCAATTAATTATCAAAGTAGTACCTTGAAAATAAACTTTTCGGAACCCCTTCATTTTTGTGCTCGTTTTGAAGATCTTATCGAGTACGTTATTTTTTGTATTGGCATGACCCACTTTAAATGTATTTGAAGCTGCACACGACCGCTCACAAGCAGCAAATGACCAATAGTGAAAAATAAAATCAGAAAGTGCACTGATTTCAATAGCCTATGTTGTAGAGCGTGCGAACCCACACATAAATCAATCTTGGTCGAATTTTTAAAACTGGACCATCCGCGTCATTTTTGGCCCAGAGAGTGGTCGGGAAAAATAAAGTTGTTCAAAACATAGATATTTTTAGCACATCTTGTAGAGCTCGTCGAGCTGATCATTTTTGTAGAACTTCATTTTTCACCATTTTGTCACTGTAACGAGCTATGAGCGTTGGAAAAGAGCGTTTCCTTAGAGTTCACCCTCTTCCCTTCCCCCTGACCCCGATATCGCTCGTTGGGAAGAGACTCGTTGGGAAGGGAAGGGGTGGATTCAAGGAGCGCCCCCTCTTTAAATGCTCATAGCTCGTTACAGTGACAAAATGGTGAAAAATGAAGTTCTACAAAAATGATCAGCTCGACGAGCTCTACAAGATGTGCTAAAAATATCTATGTTTTGAACAACTTTATTTTTCCCGACCACTCTCTGGGCCAAAAATGACGCGGATGGTCCAGTTTTAAAAATTCGACCAAGATTGATTTATGTGTGGGTTCGCACGCTCTACAACATAGGCTATTGAAATCAGTGCACTTTCTGATTTTATTTTTCACTATTGGTCATTTGCTGCTTGTGAGCGGTCGTGTGCAGCTTCAAATACATTTAAAGTGGGTCATGCCAATACAAAAAATAACGTACTCGATAAGATCTTCAAAACGAGCACAAAAATGAAGGGGTTCCGAAAAGTTTATTTTCAAGGTACTACTTTGATAATTAATTGCGAAAAATAGTCCCCGGATTTTTTTCTCGTTTGATACCCAATTTATGCACGTTTATTGGTTCTACTAAGCCCTGTAAACTAGAAGTAGCGAAACTTTTTTTTAAAATTTATATTTTTAAATAACCGCTTTTCAAAACATGAAAAACCAGTTTGCGATCGAATTTTCGGATCAACAAAATATGCGTTTTTGTTGCCTAGGTTAGTATATAATATAACCACACTAACTTTGGACCTAGGCATCACCATTGATTAATGGTGAATTACGAGTTTCTAAAATTTGAAGCCCCGCCCCTTTTTGGCGAATTGATATTTCATCAAATAAAGTCCCATTTGATGATGGGGGTACATAGGGGTACTCATAAAAAAAGTTTGGGCCGGATCGCTGATATCGATGTCCGGCCCTAACGGCCCTACCCTCGAATCTTACTGAGCCAGTGTCTTAAATAATCAGTAGTAAACGCAAAGTGAACGGTTCCCTTTTCGCGGTTCCTGGCATGTTTTTAGAAATGGCAGGATTTCGTTGGTCAGATACTTTCAGCGGAATTCAGGCCAGAGATGGAAAATCGACAATTATCATCAAAGGAAGTGACTCGATGAGATCACGAGGTGTCATTGCCCTTCTAAGCAGGGCTCGTATAATTGTATGCTTCTCAACTAACGAAAAAGACTCAAAACATTGGTTGAGGTAGAAAGGCTTCGTATCCTCGGTAAAATGTTCACCGCAACACAGATCAGGGTTTAATTTTATCATGTTATTGCGTAATATATTTATGGTTTGAAATTAGTGCATCCGATCTGTTCGACATTCGCAGGGAGTATATCTGATTTGGGGAAGGGAGTTGTTCGTGAAAATGTCCACATTCCAGTCGTTCTATCGCACATCGCCGATTGATAAACTTTCCCCGTCTTCGGATCGGGGTTCAACTGCAAGAACCATTATTTTTTCCGGAAACGAATGGCGAACTGACCGTGAGAATCTCTGGAAAATCGGTGGGACAATTGATAGCTGATGGGGTCAAAATGGTCGGTGCCATGCAAGTGAACGGAGAGGTCTGTCTCGATTTACACAGCCCATCGTTGTACAACAGCTGCTTACAAACTGGAAAATCATTTTTTGCAGTTCGAGTCAACAAATAAAGCTCACTTTTGCCTGCAGGAATGCCCCCATCCACTGGATTCACTCGCATGCAACCGAATATAAGATATGGAAAGCTCAAGAGTAGTGAAGACAGAAACATCTTATTATAATTCAATGAACGAACTCGAGATGAACGCAACCAAAACGACGAAAGAAAAATTGAGATTGAAACAAATATGAGAGAACAATCGGATGTTGAGTGCTTGCCAACCCGATCGCTATCGGCATTTCGTCGCGAGATGTGAAGAGATTGCAAAAGAGAAAGGGAAAACGCGAAAGAAGTACTCAAATTACCATAAAATATGAACCATAATTAAGATGAGATTGGGGGAAGGAGTAAGAATCGGGAAAGGAGCACATGATGAGATCAATTCCTTTTTTTCCATTTCTTAATGTTTGATATCTCATTATTCATCACTCTCCACGTTAAGATGAGCATTATTATTCATTACCATTCGATGTATGAGCAAGTCGGCCTCATTTGCCATTTTGTGCCTTGTTCATCGACGCGTTCACTAACCATTCTCTCGCGGTTATTCTCGACTATTGATAAGCAACCATAAACACTCACACTCACACCATGCTTGTCGACTTTTTAAAACATTTTCCGATTGTTCAAGCAGTGAATGTGAGTTTGATCAATAGCTGTATATTATTCATCACTCGAGATGAACGACGAATAGCTATAGTTTGATCAATAGCTGTATCTACTATAGTATGTTTCCCCATTCAGAGTCTATGCATTGTGATCGCCCTCACACCACTGATAATGCTCAAACTGTGCTTGCACAAAATCGCATTGCATCGTAATTGCAAGTTAGTTTTCGACTTTCACGCTTGATAATGTTTTATTTGACGATTTCTAATGTATGCTTGGTCAATGGCGTTTCTCCTCACAATAATCACTCACTCTACCTGCATTACTATTGATTTGCTCACAGGAAACTATATGCCGTTTGCAAACACTGATCCACGTTTGGCTACATAATATTTTAAATGTTTATCTAACTTTCCAGCAATTCGAATTTACATTTTGAGTTTGCATGTATTTGCGCACTCGTATTCTTCCATTCATGTAAGAAGAGATACAATTTTTTCATAATTTATTTCGGCATTTCAGGAACTGTTTGTCTCAATTAGTCTAATATTGGCATGCAAATTCCCCTCTAAATATCACGATATCGGTATTTCCAAGAAATCCTTGCTGATTGGTGAACTCGTTTCGGTAATATTATAGTTTCGCTGGTTTTAGCGTGAATAATTTGTTTCAGATTTCTTGGTCGGCATATCTTTTCAGTAAAATGGTTGTTAGTAAGTGTTTTTTTCAAACAAATGTTTACAAATGTGAATTCAAGATAACGTTGCGCTCGGATTCCTGTTGAACACTATTCTTGACGTTTTGTCGTTATGCGTTAGTTACATCATCTAATATGTTCTCAGAAAGAAATTGCAGTCCTTGACACTGTCAAATTTGTTCACAAGAAGGAAGATGAGACGAATCATGGATTCTTCTCTCAAAGTAAAATATCAGGCAAGATGTGTGTTGTGTGATAAGGCTTACTTACTTTTCAGATGAGAGAAACATTCGAGATACGGAAAGTGATGATGCGTTGTGGAGCCGTCAGCTTAGTTATGAAGGTATATCTCCTTCTTCGTTGTTCTGACATCAGACATTGCCTTGATGTCAGGATAAAAGTTTAATATTAAGAATTAAATCCCGTTGTTCATTCATCCTGTGACATATCGTCTTTTTCAGTTCTTTTCATTGTTCATGTGCTGGACTTACGTCTTTGGATATTTCGAACCTATCATCGCTTTTCCGATTGCCGAATCGGGATATTTGATCGTGAGAAACGTGGTATATTCAGAGAGATCGGTACTTTTTTAGTTCCAAACACTCAACTGTGCAATATGCTGTAGTACCTTGCTCGTTTTTCATGCAGGTCTTCGGCAAAAAATGAGACTACTTCTACGGTATGTTCACAACAGTTTTGTAATGAGCTGTCACAATTTACTCGTTTAGCATGAGAGACGACTCGGCACGCTCATTCAAATTCAATTCTGAAGCTGATGCTTATTTTAATGACTTGAAGAATGCTTGGAATTAATTTTTTTTGTAAAAGTTCTTGTGCGATTTTCGAAGATTTCCAACACCGTATTTTCCATTGATGTGTCACGTGTGGTGGCATTATTCACAAGGGTACGCATGTACCTGAATCTCCAGCAATGTAAAGTGAGTGTTGAATGAAGAGATGAGACGATACTTTCCTTGCTTCGTGACAAGCTCCTCCCCCTATGGGAGCCGGGAGGAGGGGGGGGGGAGGAGTGAGGAGAGAAGAAATTCCCCTTCATTGTACGACAGCCCCTCTTAAAAATTGCAGCGCAGAGCTTTCGTCCATGGCGACAGAAGCACTGAAAAATGAAGCGCGAAAGCCTAGTCTATGGGAGTGCGTGCTATGTTAGCGGCGGGATTTTAACTCTAGGAAGAGGGGAAAGGGGGGAGTTTTTTTTTTTTTTTTTTACTCGCTGCTTCTTCCCTTCCTTATCCGTATTTGTCGTTTTTCTAGCTGGACGTGGGGGATTCAGACCGGGCCTTGTCCTGCTCCTGCTCCATCGGACACGGAACTAGGGAATTGCCGTGTCTCCGACCCCTATCCTAATTCAATATCAATTAATTGGCTACAAGTAGATATTCGTAATTGAAAAATAGTCAGAATCGGCCACTAATAAAAGTCATATAAATTATGATAGCGAATATCTCGTAGATTATCTTACTTTATTAGGTGAGAGGTTCCGCTGTGAATGTTGGTCACATTTGTTATTCTCCCACGAGAGCGTTCAACAAGCTTCCGAGAGCTCTCATTCAGAGGAGACTCAATTCTCAGACGACCACAAATATCTGCCTACTCGTCCTCATTTATTATCTGCTCCGTTTACTCATGCATTGACTAATTCTTTTTCTTACGATTCCCATCGATTCTCCACAGCGTCAGCGGCAATGGGAAATTTCGCCGAAATCATCACATTTCTGAAATGTGTTCCGATCGTTCAAGTGGTGAATGTAAGTTTGCTTTGATGATTGAGATGCATGAGACTATCGCTTTAGAGTCTGAGTATTGTCATATCGGCTGTTCCTCTTGCAATCCTCTCTAGTCGATTGCACTTGATTGCATTGCATCTCAACTGCAAGTATGTTTTCAATTTGTGAAGCACTGTTTGATGCCATAATGTAAAGGTTTTTGTTGTATGCCTGGTCGATTGCTTTTTTGCTCGGGATACTCACACATTTTGCGCTCGTTATTGTTGACTTAGCAACAGGAATCTACGTTCCGTCGGGAAATATCGATCCAGGTTCGTTTCTTTTGTTCATGTTTTGTTTGAAATAGGGTCATTTTAGCATGTCGTCTGTACATTATCAGCTTTCATGGATTCACACACGCGTTTTCTTCTACTCACGTGCGCAACAAATACTAGATAGTATAAATTTATTATTAGACCAATTCAGGAACTACTTCTCTCGATCAGCCTCATATTGGCTTGCAAATTTCCAGAAAAATATCATGACAATTTTATTTCCACGAAATCTTTACTGTTCGGAGAAATATGTTCGGTATGAACATTGTGCAATGTAATTTCTGTACGAAATAATTCAGATATCGTGGTCTATTTACCTTTTCAGTCAAATGATAGTCAGTGAGTTTTTAGATCATTACGAAGAAAGAAGAGAGATGATTTACAGATAATTACGTCTTCGGATTTATGCTAAATACCTTCTTGGATGTTGTCTCACTTTGCGTGAGATCAAATATTCTTTCTCTTGTGATCAAAATATGATTTCAGTTCTTGGTATTGACAAATTTGTACACAACAAAGAAAATGAGTCAAATTCTCGATTCTTCTTTGAAAGTAAAATATCAGGTGATGCGGATGTTTGGTGGAGATCTTATAAGAATTAATGTTTAGATGAAAGAAACGTTTGAGATAGGAAGGGTCATGGTGCACTGTGGTGCTGCGAGCTTAGTTATGAAGGTTATTCAGTATTTATGAACTTATATCACAGGGCCTTTACAGTTTCTCGCATTGTTCATGTGTTGGACACTAGTTTTCGGACTGTTCGATCCAACAATTGCTTTTACAATCGCTGAATCAGGATATTTGATAGTGAGTCAATTGTTTTGATTCTTGTGAAATTTATTATTATAGTTTGAAACATTTAACTGTGCGATTTGCTGCAGTATCTTGTTAATATTCCATTCGGGACTAAGAAGAAAGACGAAGTTACTCTTTCGGTAAGTATATTATATCACTAAAGGATGTAGTGTTCTAGTGTTGAGTGTTCTAATAAAATATGATGTTTATCTTCGAAATATTATACCTACCTGCCCTTTCAGGATGAAAGACGACTCAGTGCATCCTTCATATTCAATCGCTACAGAATCCGATATGTACTTCGATGATTTGAAGAGAGCTTGGAACTGAATCTGCTAAAAAGTTTAGACGTATCTCGTTCACTGGAACTTTCTTCGAGTCGATTTTTTGTTGCATATTATAATGCCCTAAGGTGCAGGAAAGAATACAACACTGTCATTAATGCTGCGAAAACTGTTCACGTCTAGACCGTTTGTCAAATATTCATTCGCTTCCCTCATTTCGAAGGAAACTGATCGCACTCGATTCATTACTAGAGGTGAGAAAGGAAAAGCAAAAGGAAGAGAAACCGCACGGCGCGGCGAGAAATGAGAAGGAAAGGAAGAGGAGAGGGCGGGAAGCAAATTAACTCTTGTGGAAGAGTGAGGGGTCTTGTGGAAGAGCCGACTCGGGGAAGTTGTTGTTAGTTGATTGCAGTGCTACGATAATTTCGTGGCATTGATGAACAAAAACATAAAATGAACACCATGCACCTAACACCTACACCTGACGTTGCACAGTGCTATCTAGAGAAAAAGGAAATGGTCTAGACGTCGACACTGATCGCTGAATAATAGGCAATCGAGACAGAAGAACGAAATAGGTCTTTTATCGTGTTCCTTCTCAATTCTGCTTCTGTTCCTTCTCATCAAGGGTACGTGTGGTAGACTACTGGTTGTTTTAATCGTAACTGATATTGGTCCATTCTGTAATTTTGTAAAGAACTGGCGTGCATCACAACAATTCACAATTCAAGCAGTGTTTTGCACGAAAAACATAGCTAGGTTCGCATGATAGAAATCATATCTTTCTATTTTCTCCTGCAATTATCACAAAATGCCAATCTTTTCTCATTTGTTGTCTGTGTTCTGCATTTGCAATTGGAAATACTGTTCCTGTTTTTAGATCTCTGAGAGAAGTGATACGATTGTATTTTTTGATGCCTCTATTTCTAGGAAAGCTAATTTTTGATAATTACAATGTGAAATGGAAAAAATCGTATTTTTTCGTACTGTTCTGTGAGCAACGTTTTTTTTTCCATTCTGTCAGCTGTTGACAACATATAAAATTTTTTTCAAGTTGACAGACTTTTTTTACACGTTCACCCTCATGTTCTCACAACAACTTGAATGTCAAAATTTTAATGCTGCTTGATTTTCGTCCTTTGATTTTCGCACTTTCATTTTTAAGTATAGAAGAATGACATTAACCTGAATAGAGAATAGAGTTCATCTTATCGACATTTTGAGGCGAAAAGTAAAGATTTTCCTCGTGCCATTCCGTAGTCTTCTATATTTTTCTCACTACATCTTACGCATTGTAGATAGACGGAATATTGAGGTTATCTTGCCTATCTTCACGTGACATTCTTTTCCGTCTCTCCCCTTTTGTCGTTGTTTATGGTGTATACGTCAACTCAGTCGTATCATTGGATTCAGATGATACCGTACGCTGCTTCTGCTTTTCATTTCATACATAAAAATAGAACTTACTATCTTCCGTTTATCATTTCTCCTCAATATCTTCCATCTTCACTTCGGTCATATTATACAATATGGCTATGCTTTGAGGTTTTATATTAGTATTGTATAGCTATATTTTATTTTATTAGCTGTTTGGCCATTTTCTCACTGCACTCTCTATCATTCTTCTCATCACCGTTATCATAAAGGTCTATAATTTCCATCTAATTCACCCCTCAATTAGCATTTTTTATAGTCCCAAGCATTCCATATTAACATGCGAATCTTAAACTCCTATTGTGCCCTAATTCTGGGAGGTACAAATCTCATTACCAGACTTGTGCTGATTCAAGTTGAGCTCAATGCATTCAAAATCGATGGTAAAGAGAAGAGGTCGTAATCTGAAAGAGACATTAAATCAGTTGTCTCAGAGTACATTCTGCTCGTTCATTTTATCAAAAATTGTGCATGGACTGGCATCTACAATTATGTCGTGTACACAACAGTCGAAAGGTCATCAATTCAGTTATTTTGAAGAATAATAATCATTAATTGTAAGGTACGCTGCTCTTCGATTCGCTTCAGACTATGAGCTGCATAGAAGAATATGGATATCCGTCGCTCTGATAACTATCAACACAGTTGTCACTGTGCCCATCGCGTTTTTGCTAATCACAGGTTTGAATTTACAAAGGTTTATTGACCAACAAATCATTTCAGATCAGATGAACGGTGCAATTTACTCTGCAATAGTATGCATTGTGAGCAATTTCAGCTGCTGGGTATAATTACGAAAAAGAGAAGTGAACATCTCATCAGTTCAGGTGTTCTCGCGAATAAAAACGCGGAGTATTCTCAACGAGCGTCAACTTGCGAGTTTTGCAAACGTCTCTCAATATTCCGTCAGTCACAGATGGCAAGTTAAGGAGAATATTCGAATGGTCAAGGTATCGAATATGAATAAATCGTGCTGCAAAAAAATGCCTCAGGACATTCGTTTCTACGTATTCGGAATTGCCGCTATGATCATGTTCTATCTCCCAATATTTTTCGTTCCTCCACTCCTATTCAGTATCCGTTCATTATTCATTTACCTCAAATGAGAAACAACATAACAGGCGATGATATCAATTGGCGCGGATTTCTTGAACTATCTAAGGCGTCGTTCCAGTTGATCTGCGCTTAGTGAGCACTCTTATTTACGTTTCTCGAAATGAAAGTATTGTAATTCTACAGCGGATTCTTTATTGCTTATGTTTTCTGCACTTTCTCGATTGGTCGTCATGTGGACTATCTACGGATGCGTCTCGGATTAACCTCAAATGTGTAGGATGATGAATTCTTGTTTATTGCCTTAACTGAATGATCTGATCAAGATTATGGACACGATAACAGTGTATTAGTCGGTTTAAAGATCTCGAACGAAACCGGTGCAATAGGAGTTCTTTCAGACGAATCACCCCATTGTCCGGAGTGAGGCAAAGCTCAGATGAATACTTTACACATCTGAGCGGATGGTGGACTCCGTGATGTTCATTGATCAGCAACAGATTTATCTATTCACATGAATACTGCTAGTGGTGCATGAGCAATTTCAATGCAAAGGTCATGAATACAGTTGTTTGTTGTTAAATTTTTCTTGTTTCAATAATTTTGATTTTTAAAATTACAATTTACACTTAAGAGTGCACATTTCCTGAACATACTCTCATTACTGATTTTAAAGAAGGAGGGGCACGACCAATCAACGAAATATCCCACCGCGATTGGCTTGCGTTTATAACGCGGGTACTGTAGTTTTTCAGTTTTCAATAGTTTTTTAATTTTTTCGCAGGTACGGTAACTGCGGATTTTCGCCACTGCGGCTCCTTTGTTCTTTAATTGATTTTTGCTTCGTTTTGCTCGCTATTTCTAGTTTCAATTTATGTTAGAATGCATTAGGGCAGGCTGAGCACTCCATATTATAAGTTTTGAACATGGTTGAAGCTCAGTATCGTAATATATTGTACGAAGTTTAGACGAGCCCAGTTTGTGCACCTTATTCGATTTGTTTTTTCATTCCCGTTGTGGTATCCTAGTCTATTTCTTGTTCATAATTGGTGTTCTTACTGCAGTTATGCCAGTCTTTCGATAATCTATGGTAATTTACGCCCCAGCGCACATCAAAACGCGTTTGTGTTCGAACTTCCGACCTGTCGTCATTTGGTCCCCATTTCTTGTTTGCAATTTCCTTGCCCGCGATTTTCATGATTCTTTTCTTCATATTTACTCGATTTTATTGGTTTCAAAAACTGAATTCGTCTGATTAAGGGCAGCTCGACCTCCAGCGTGTCCGCATGGGGCAATACAGAAAGCTGCCTGCGGCCGAACTAGATCAAGGTATTTGTTGTTATTAATTATTTAAAAAGGTCGTGAAATCTTGCATAATTATAAAAATATTGATTTAGATAGAATAAATGTGGCATACCCAATATGTGGCATAAACTTGAACTTTCATTTATTAATTTTGTTCAAATTTCAGCAGAAGCTTCTCAAGCACCGCAACAAGAAGGCCGACATTATGGAGGTCCAGCTCAACGGATGATCCATCGCCGACAAGGTCGATGGGCCAAGGAGCGTCTAGAAAAGCAGGTTTGCTTAACCTCCGCAAATATTTATATAAAATTTGGTATTCCCCTTTTTCCTCATTGTCAGATATTTTTCTTCCTAGCGAGTTGCGAAACATTTTTGACTAGTCGATAGTCGTCAAACTGTTGTTTTCGACACTCTAATTATGGCGTTATAGATGTTTAATCATTATGATTAAATTAATTTGCCTTATTTGCAGGTCCTCATCGACCATGTCTTCGCCCAGGATGAGATGGTCGACACCATCGGTGTTACCCTCGGAAAGGAATTCAAGGGTGTGACTTCCAAATGGCACTCCAAGAAGGTTCCTCGCAAGAGGTTAGCATTGTATAATGTTTTATTTTGCTCATGAATAGCTGTCGCTTGCCACAATAAAAGTAGTGGACATAATGGTCTTTGCTGATAATACATGCCCGTTTCTGAGCATATTTAGCAGTTCACTGTGGTTCATTACACTATGGCATTTCTAATATATATTCTTCCTTATATTCCTATATTCCAGGTCACCAAGCGTGTTGCCTTCGAGAAGATCACCCTCAAGTTCATCGACACCTCGTCCAAGTTCGGCCACGGTAGCCTCCAGACCACCGAAAAGAAGAAGGCCCTCGAGGCCGAGGAGGAGGCTGCCCCAGCCACTCATTTAACTTGTTACTCTTGCTTTGTAAGATAAATTTGTTATCGTTATCTATCAAATGTGCATCAACATATCATTTCATCAATCAGTAACCCCATAGAATACGGTAGCAAGACGGCTAACTGGTAGAAAAAAACAGAAGTTTTGATTTTTTAAAATCCAATTAGTCGAATGATTTCAAAACGTGATCACGTTTATTTCGTCGTGAATAGATAGGAATGAATAGATATTATCGTAGGTTACTGTAGACGAACAAATCGTGTCTGCATGCTTTGCTTCACGAAACATCTTGGAAATTTGACGAGCTTGTTGATCGAAACCCGTATGTATCAGCGAAACGCTCGTTTTTACGGTATACATACCCTCACGACTAGCAAGCACTCAACACCCTCCGTGGCGTAATGGTAAAGTTGCTGGCTTGAAAGCGAGCAGTTGTTGGTTCGGTTCCCGTCCAATGCGACTACTCTATTGCTGTTTGCTACTTTTTCGATAATCTCGCCCATTCAATCAATATCAGGGTACAGTATCCAAATTGCCTGCCCCATAGCCCAAACTTTGATAATTCATAGCTGGCTTCAAAGACGTTTGTAGCACTTCGGATAAAGCAATCTCTGATCGGGTGGGCATTCCCTATCACCCTAAACTGCCAGTCTATATGACCCAAATGGTCGTGCCCCTCCTTCTTTAAATATTTCAGTGGTGTCTATTTTCGTGAGTCTTGTGTTGTTGTGGATAATCGCAAGGAAAAGTGCACCAGAGATTGGAGTTTATCGATATCTTCTGTTCATTTTCGTTCTTTTTGATATTACATATGCAACCGTCCATTTTTCACTATATCCGGTTAGTTTTAAAATTAACTATTTGTTTGAGTACTCGCCATTAAGGCTATCGGAACCATGAACAATGTTTTCTTTATGATATCCACTACCATTGGAACGAAGTTACGTGTACTCGAATACGTGAACGAACATCAATTTACAGATGGTCCATCTTATTGTTCTCCGTAATGCATCAAAACATTCTCGTTCTTCTTCTCATTCATTTCATATATCGTTATATGCTCCTTGAACGGTAAAATCATATTGAATACCGACGACAGTTCAGTATACAGCCCTCACTGCCTGGTAATTTTCCGTTCCTTCTCTGGTGTCTCTCTGATCACAATTGGATTTGCCGCGGAAATGATACTATGGTAACTACAAAAGTAATAATTCAGCATATTATTTTGTTTAGGGGCTTAGTTGAATATTGCTTTTATTTTGGATACCACGACACGACAGATCTCGCTCTCGCTTCATTTACAAGGAAGTTTCCGTCACTGAATGTAAACGAGTACCTTGTCGTTGATTATTGGGTATGTCTACCCCTTTCGTTACTGAGTAAAACCCATTTTAGACTACTGACCAGGAATTTCGATGGTTTCCCTTTGTGGGTACAGTTTTCTTCACGACAGCGTATACTTTCGGTGAAACTGACGAATCAACGAGATAAAAATCGTAATGATTTGCAGAGCTCTCAACGATCACTTGGATTGTCATTCGCATTTTAAAGATTTTTCGAATCAAAATTATCAGCCCAAAGCTACTCAAAATGCAGAAACAGCTATTTTACACACTTCTTATTCAGGTTCAATGTTCCTTCGAGATACCAATAAAAGAGCCGTTTCAGTTCATCATTCCACTCCTAACAATGTACGTTCCTCCTACAATAGTGATTACTCTTCCTCTCACTCCGATTCCACTCAATATCGATCCTTTCTTCTTCTCCAATGGTCTCACTATATTTCCCCTTATCGACGCCCTTGTGATCCTCTTCGGAATTACCGAATATCGGTGAAAAGTGAACTCTCGTTCCTTTTCCTCATTGCAGTGTTTTCAGAAAAAACTTTCTCAACATGTTCGGTCTATCCAAAATTCGATCACCTCACGCATGGTACCTTCCAACTTCCATTTTCAATTCCAACAGTCAAACGATCTCCATCAGAACATAACGGGAAAGAAGGTTTGCGAGCGCAAGCTCACTTAGCATGCAAATCCGACCGATTCAGGGTACCACCATTTCCTTTTTTATTACCTTCTCACGAGTACATCATGAGATTTTTTCTCGTACTTTCTATTCTAACTGTTCTAATTGAAGCAAAATGGGCGTCTTCGGAAGAGAAAGGTCAGTTTTGCTAAATGCCAATCTATTTCATCTCTTTCCAGATTTGAATGTCGATAAACTGATGCGCTATAAAAAAGAGGTTCAACCATTGATATGAAAGTCCTTATTTGTTCAATTGCAGAAATTTGAACACGGCGGGAACAAGAATAATGTATTTGATAGAAATCGAGAACTGGGCAGTGAAATTGAAGGGAGTGGTGTGGATTCCGAGGTCAGAGTACCCCAAAAAGTCATTGTATTACCTAATATTCAGATACTACCTCAGCCACACAAGAAAACGAAAGCGAAGAAGGCTAAGAGTCAGAAAATAAAGAAGCGGCACAGTTCGGAAGACCATTGATTTTGCTATCAGAATATGTAGCGAACACAGACAAAATTGGCTGATAATAGAACTATCTAAACGTTTGCTCCTCGCTGTTTCTTATCAATCTCTCGTTGCTAGCTTTCACTTTTACTCTCTTTCACTGCCTTTTCGTTGTTCTCTCTTCTCTAAATGTTTGTTTTGAATAAAATAATTTCTAATTCTTCATACGTGGTTAGTTGAATTTAGCATTCTTAACAAACCCATGACTAAAGTTGCCAGAATTAGCTCGTTTGTTCTTTAACAGTGATTTGTAAAGGGTGAAGTATGGCGCCTAGCACGAGATCGATTAGAATGCAAAGCCGAACGAGACGAATTGCACACGATTTCTCTGTGATCATCGACGCCTTTGTTCAGATTTATAAATGGATAACTGCAATTGTACACATGTCAACCAACTTCCATTCATATTTTTCTGCGTCAATATGCGATCGCCCATCTTCTTTTGAACAACTTCCTATGGAACTTACGTGGAAGATAATCGAATATGTTCCGGAGTCCGTTCTCGAACTCATGCTGGTTTGTTACGATTATTATCATGTTCTAATCTGTAGTGTTCGTGATCGATTCCATTTCATCATCAGATCCTTTTTAGACTTCGCAATGTCTTCTGTACCGAGTGAAGAAGTATGCGCAGCAACGATCATCAATCATTTTAGTCGAACAACTCAATGTTGCTGTGAGTTTTGCACTACGTTTTTTTCATTCAAAATTGGATTGTAGCGAAACGAATCAGGGGATACTAAGATCGATTTATTCGTACCAAAATGCAAATGTACACTTTTCGAACTGCGTGTCAAAAGTCGTCAATTGCACATTGACAATATCATCAAGCGTTCGTGTGATGATAAGAGCCAAAATGTGAGTTATTCCAAACGTCTCTTGCACTAAAATTTATTAACCACATGCAGGAATATCGTTACGAATGCTTTCTTGATGATAATGACGACTTTTTGGAGTATTTAGGAGAATGCATTGAAAAACGAACAAGAAAGGCCACTCTGTACAACTGTGCTCAATCTAACGAAATGTTGTTAGTTTCTAAACTGCTGAATGGAATTTATTTCGAAAAGCTATCAGTTATTGTCGAGACTCTTTCCTATGAAGCAAGGTGAGGTTTCAGCTATATTCTTATGAGTATGATTCATTTCAGTACTTCTGTTTTGTCTCTCATCAAAGAGCACAGAGCTGGCCAAGTTTTGCTTATTCTGCGTAGCTTTTCCTGTTCTGATCCAGGCGTGTATTTGTCATGAATTTCTCTGAAAATAGTTCAATTTTAGTAGCATTTCTTATTCAATTATCATCACTCGTTCATTCCCTTCATTTGCATCAACTAAATCCCTTTGGAAGAATACGAAGACATCGCTATTTCTTTGGCGTTTACAATGAGGATTGGTCAAAGATCATACTTGACATGTTTTCGTTAAATCTCGAAAAGTTGTACATCACCAACCGTTACTGTCCGGAATATTTGTCAAAGACTGAAGCTGATTGCCTCAGAGAGGTAACTCATAATCAAATTTATTGTGAAAGGTATTCAGGGCATTTAGTCGTTGCCTACAATTGGTAAGAAGATTTGGTTTGAAGCGACATGTAACAAATACGAAGCGGGTTTAAATTACATGAAGAACAACCATTCGATTAAAGGTAAGAGGGTTTCTTCATTTTTTCGCTCTTTTATTTTGATTTTTCAGCTAAGAGAAGAGGCGTTTACGGTGGTTCGTTGAGAATTAGACATTCGTTCAGGGAAGAAGAGGCATTTGAATAGTGTTTTACACAATTTCACTGTAAATATTTACTATTATATAAATTGAATACAAATTCATCATTTTTCTTGATTCAATATAGAAATATGTCATTTTTTTCACTTCTTGACTCAGTGAATCTTTTGTTTGGAAATGGTCACATATTCGACAATCTGTCCGGTTGAAACTTTCACAACAAAGATGATTACAACAAAGATCACGACAATCGAAAAAGCGAGAAATTCAAAGACATCAATTAGACAATACTCAATAAAATTTAACTCCGCTCTATGATGCTTGAGCCGATCAAGAGGGCCGTATTTAGCAAGGAATTCCATGTTTCGTGCAAAGACACGTTATACGATCACTCTCGTCAATACGTTCACTCATATTCGTGCGAGTACGTCTTCCTCACGTCTTTCTGAGCAAACGAGCAATCGGTAATCATTTGAGCGAGTGTTTGAGCGTCTTTACAGTAACGATGAGTTTTCACGTTCACATTCATTAGAGAACAAGATCAAATTTATGTCATTTTAGAGCAATTCTCAATCTGTTCACATTGTTTTAATGAATGCAAAAATATCTGTATAAATTTCAAGAAGAGGTCTTGAAAATTAACCACATTATCGCGCTTTCATTTCAAAGAGACACACTTTGATTTTTCGCACCCTCGCAGTGCCTCTTCGTATCTCTTCGACTTATCTCTTCGACGAGAACTGACAGGTGAATTGTCATGCTTTGCATCTCACGCACTTGATCAGCACAAATTGTTCTTCGATCTACAAATGTCTAAGATAACTCAAATTATCAAGGCTTCTGTTGACCTGCATTGTGGAGCTAGGCACTTCAAGTTTTCCTGAATTCGGTCATCTATCGGACGGAGAAAAGGTTAGTAGTGACTCTATTAAAGAGGGATAAACACCATTATCGTATAAGCTGAAGGAAGGGGAAAGGGTGCGCGGCGCAGCGACGAATGAGAGGGAGTTACGCAAGGGGTGACCCGGGAATAGGCTGACACCGGGTTTTGACCAATTTTTCTTAAATTGCATACATTATTTATATTCCTAATCAGAGTCGCAAGCTTTTCTGCCAATAAAAGATCTTTAAGAGTGAGATTCTAAGATTAAGGACCTCTAAGATTAAGGACCATAAATATCTAGCTACCTGAATTCTTGATATGAGGGGATGGGTCGTTGACTGAGTGCCAAGCGAGTCGCTCGCTTGACCGAGCTTGAAGCCACCCTTTAATGCAGAGAGCGAATCAAAAAGTGTGTGCGAAATGAGCGCGCTCGATTTTTTTCCGTGTCGTTCGGTTTTCGTGGGGAGAGATGAGAATTCTTACGAGTCTCAATTGAACTTTCACTATCCTCATTATTCCATAGCTCTTATTCTCTGGTCAACTAGTACGATACTCATACGAGTACGATACTCAATCGAACGATACTCGCTGCTGTTCACTAATCATAAATTGAATTACACCATCCTACAAAGCAATCTTGTCGATTAAATTTAGTATTTATATTTCAGTGGATGATCACAGTCAAGTTCTTCTTTGTGTTTCGAATGTTCGAAGGATTCAATCGCGCGAGGAAGGTATTTTCCGACATTTCGCACAGGTATGTTTTGGTTGGATTAACTTTTTCGAAGAAAGTATCTGTTCAATTTAATTTCGAAATCACTTCATTAACAGGACGTTCTACAGCTACACACTCTGGATATCTGAAGAAGTGGCTGAACATTTCTTCGATGACAACGAAGAGATGAAAGGCGACTTAGAGGAGGCTAAGAGGTATGTAATGTTTTGTTTATTAACAAATCGATATCATAATTTTAGAATGGTCGTGAACAAATGCCGTTCCTCAATCGAGAGAATGCGATTATTGATGGAGAGAGTGAATCCTGATGAAGAAGAATTTCTCGCAGTTCTCGTTCTTATGTTCTGGGCGCCAAGTGAGTAACAATTTAAGTGAAGAAGTTGTCTACGAGGGCTAATTCCAGATGGTCTTCCACCCAGTGAAGAAATTACTAAGATGAGCGAAAAATACCGACAAGAAGCGGTCGAGGAACTTCACCACTACGTTAGGTAGTATGAATGTCAGATTTCGAAATGAAATATCGAAATGTTCAGAGACGTACGGGGTATTACCGATTATGCTTCTGAGACACTATCTGAGAGAACTGAGCAAATTTACCTATCAACCGCACAAGCAAAAATAATATTTGCCCAAAAAAATGCCGTAGGGGTAACTTTTTACGTAGAATCCGAAAATCGACCTCAGAAAGTCGTATCTCTAAAACCTGATTTGTTACAGTTTACTTCACTGTGCCCGGGGGTAAATACAATTTCTTTAACGGAGCTTCAAACCATCCAATGAAGTATAAAATCTTTCAAATAATGAAAAAAGAAACATTTTCACAAAAGAAAGTGAAAGGCTACCTATTCCCAAAATAAAGTTATGCACGAAAAAAATCTTAAATAAATTGCCGTGAAAAATTTTTCCACAGTTATGACATTTCTTTTATTTTCATTGAATTCCTCGTGAAAAGTTGCATATATGGTAATTTTTTGAACGGATATTTCATTACAGTATTTAGTTTCCCAAGGCGCCGAAAAGAGCGGATACCAGTTTTTTCACAATCTTCAAAAACTACAACATGTGAAAACGCTTGTAAAATATGTCTCGTTTGTTTTGAATGATTAAGTTATATGATAGTGAATGTATCCATGCAGAAATAATAGCAAATTAGAGCATTTGGGGATAAAATTGTCTTCGGTTGCATCTGAAATAATGGAAAAGGTGTTTTCGATATCAAAAATGTGGTTCCTGATAAGGGGATCCCCATTTCCTTGGTAACCAAACTCAGTATTAGATTTCTCATATCCATATGTGTTCAACAAAAGTAAATCGTCAATATGGGACCGTAAGGAATTCAGTAACAGCGTGTAGAATGTGAAAAAAGACGTTTTATCGGATAAACTCAAATATTGAGGCCTCAGAACTTCTGAATTTCGACCTTAAAGGGTTGAAAATCAAATAATAGTAATTAAAATTTACCTAACAAAATATTCTGGAGCGTTTGATATCATTGCGAGAAAAAACATTTTTTAAAAAAACATCTTTAAAAAAGAGAAATCCAGGAGAATATTTTTATAGAAACCCACTTCATTTTTACTGAAATCGATGCACTGCATCAACAAAACTTTTTAATGGTCATGTTGCCACCTTTGAAGTCCTAAATAAAAAGTTCTGAGGCCTCAATATTTGAGTTTATCCGATAACACGTCTTTTTTCACATTTCACACATTTGTTACTGAATTCCTTACGGTCCCATATTGACGATTTATTTTTGTTGAACACATATGGATATGAGAAATCTAATACTGAGTTTGGTTACCAAGGAAATGGGGATCCCCTTATCAGGAACCACATTTTTGATATCGAAAACACCTTTTCCATTATTTCAGATGCAACCGAAGACAATTTTATCCCCAAATGCTCTAATTTGCTATTATTTCTGCATGGATACATTCACTATCATATAACTTAATCATTCAAAACAATCGAGACATATTTTACAAGCGTTTTCACATGTTGTAGTTTTTGAAGATTGTGAAAAAACTGGTATCCGCTCTTTTCGGCGCCTTGGGAAACTAAATACTGTAATGAAATATCCGTTCAAAAAATTACCATATATGCAACTTTTCACGAGGAATTCAATGAAAATAAAAGAAATGTCATAACTGTGGAAAAATTTTTCACGGCAATTTATTTAAGATTTTTTTCGTGCATAACTTTATTTTGGGAATAGGTAGCCTTTCACTTTCTTTTGTGAAAATGTTTCTTTTTTCATTATTTGAAAGATTTTATACTTCATTGGATGGTTTGAAGCTCCGTTAAAGAAATTGTATTTACCCCCGGGCACAGTGAAGTAAACTGTAACAAATCAGGTTTTAGAGATACGACTTTCTGAGGTCGATTTTCGGATTCTACGTAAAAAGTTACCCCTACGGCATTTTTTTGGGCAAATATTATTTTTCCATGTGCGGCCGTAAGTGACTTCGCTCAGATAGTGTCTCTTCTCGTCTTGGAGAGCTCTACATGTTCTTGCCTATTTTTGAGGTATACTGTAGATGTCTGAAATAATAAAAACAAGACAAAAATTCAGCCTCACGAAGGAGTGAAGGAGACATACGAAGTCTTTCGCCTTATGGGAGTCTTTCCGGAGAACTGCTTTACCTACTCATTGAGCAAGGAGTAGCACTCACTGCACATAAAAAATTGTCATCATTGCATAATAATTATTCCATTTATTGATGCTTCATATACAACCCAGACAAGATATAAATAAGGGAATATGATTTTGTTGTCTACATACTCATTTTAAACAGAGGTTAATGTAATTCAATAATTACGAGAAAAAACCGAATATGTGAATGATGCAAATAGTTCATCCACTTCCATTCGGTTGGCACCACATCTCCGTGATCTCTCCATTCATAACTGCTTCTCCTTCAGTCGCAGCCCATCCTCCAGAAGTGCACACTGGCTGCGTCCACTGGACATCTCCATCGACCAATTTGAAGTAGTTCCAAGTGAATCCACTAATGCATCCGAACGAATCCCCGAGGAGAAGGGCGTTGCCGTATCGAGGAATGTTGCCCGAGCAAGCCGTGTATCTGAAACATATTAAATGATGTCTTCCTGATGTTGAAATGATTGGTGAAGGACACAACTTACGTGGGCGCTGCAGCAGGGAAGCACGTGATATTCTGTGCGGCCGACTGAGCGAATCCGTAATTCGACGTCGAATAGTTGACAATCCAGGTGGAATTGGATGAACTCCAGTAGATATTCGATCCTCCAGTGTAGCTCCACTCCGACGAGATCAGACAAGAGAGATACGGCTGAAAGACACATTTCATTTTCAAATGGTGTCCTGAAACACACATACCAAATATCCTGCAGGACAAGTGTATCCGGTGCTTCCACAGATTACCTTCGAGTCAACAGGAATTTGTCCGCACAACGGATCTGCAAGGCGATATTTCCTTGTGCGACTAATGGAAGGCCCACTTGGCGTGGTAGTCGTGGAGGGAAGCATCGAGTTCTTTGAAGGGGAAGTTATTGTTGAGGTGGTCGTAGAGCACGAACTCAGCAGATAGATGGTCTGGAAAGTTGTGAGAATTGTCTCAACGAACCACTCAGAGTACAAAAATAAGTAATACGTTTCAGTTTAATTAGTTGGTGTATTTTCAAATAATTTTACCGCGGGTTCCGAGCACATGCTTGTCAACGTGTCCCCAAGAAGAGAACATTTGAGAGAGCTTGAATCGAATGAGTAGGCGAGACAACTTCTCGCGGGAATTGATGAAAACGAAGAACAGTGACTGAACGAAGTGTGTTCATTTGCGGCCCATTAAACAAATATTAAAGATATGGGTGCCTGAATTCATTTTCATACCTCGTGAATCCACTCGCACAGTTGCAAGCCAGTTCACATTCTGCTTGACTTTTAAGTTCGACTGGACCGTAAATTCGATTACGGGCTTCCGAGGAAACAGTGGAGGTGTAACATTGCGATTGCACCTTAGCTCACATGTTTCTCGAAGCTTATTACCTTAAAACTCTTACCTGTTCGAAATTGAGTATAGTCAGACAGAGAAGCACTAGACGGTGGTTCATTGTTGGTGCAGACGCACTAAACTGTGTGTCTGACTCGCCCCTCCTCTCTATTGGGGGGGGGGGCAATATGTGAATGATTGACGGCTGCCATGGAGAGAGATGACCAGTGAATCAAGTTCAATTCAGTGGGGGAAGGGAGCGATGAAACACAACATCTAGCGCTCTGCTAGTCTGTCTTCACATGATCGTTCACGCCAACACAATCTATTCCCCTTCCTCGTTGATATTCTGTGAAATTCTTTCCATAAAGAACAAAGGATACAAATAAAGTCACGAGATTCAAAAAACACGCACACAATTTTCGCGAACAGCCAACAAATTTATCATTAAAAACACAAAAACAGAAAAATTCCTTTTACATTCTTCGCTAGGAACTTCATAGGGTTACATATCAGTCTGTGGAGTCTGATAATTATAGTTCGAAACATTTATTTTTGAAATTCACTGTATCATGAAGTTATGCTGTACGTATAGCCAGTTTTTAGATTATCAGAATTTTGGATTTTCTCTGAATTACTCGTTGTTCCGATAACATTTCTTGTCATTATTTTTAACGAGCTCTATCATACGTTTGTCGTCATCACCATTTCAAACTACTTTCAGATGATACATCAAGCGATTCACGGGTTTACCATAATCTTCGGTATTTTTCTAAATGGGGTCGCTGTTTTTGTCATCTCGAGGAAAACTCCAAAGACATTGAAAGTGAGTTTTACCTATATACCATTTATCAATGTTACTGAAGAACTTTTCAGACATACTCACTTTTGCTTTTCAACACTTGCATTACTGAGGCGTGTTCTATTTTTGCACATTTTCTTGTAAATGGACGATTGTTCTTTTCTTCATCTTCTGTCATCACAATCTCAAGTGGTCCATGTAGATTGATCTCTAACAATTTTTGTTCTATCGCTACTGATTTCATGAATCTAAACATGATTCATTCTGGATCTCTTGTTGCTGTTTCGTTTTGGTACAGGTTTGAAATTTATCGAGACTGCTTGATTAAGATTTACGATGTTTAGAACGCAGATATTGCTTGCAAAAGATCCTCCTAGAATGTGGCAACTTCAATTGATTAGTATTATGCTATTTATTCCGCATACATTACACATCATTGGTTATGTTCTGACTACTACTTCACGGAATAAATTGGAGTTTCTGATCGACCAATTTTATCACGACGGATACTCACAAGATTATGGAGTGTATGGTACGTATTTATTTAAAAAAAACTATGATTGAGTTATCTTATTAGAGGCATCTTTAAGGATATTCTGACGTCACCAAGCCGGTTCCCGCATTTTTCCTGGGATACACTCTTTTTTTCCCATTTTCTGTGTATTCATACACTGCAGTAACTCGAAAGAAGGTTTGTTGAGGGTGAAGCTTATTTATTTGTAGCAATTATCGTATTGTATTATATTTCTGCTACATAGTCGTTCAGCTACTTTCCTTGCTACGAGAGAAGACAAAACATATGAGCGAGAGAACACGGAACACTCATGAATCTCTCGCAAAAGCAGGAGTATAATTTATACAAAGAACATTGGATAGATTTAGGCTCTAACTATTCACGCTGTGATGCCACTTTTCGTAATGACTATATTCTCCACGCTTACAATAGCACAGATATTCTATGATCTTCATTCATCTGATATCGAAGGATTAGTGTATGACGTATGTATAAATTGGATCATTTATTATTTGAAACCTTTTCAGATTTCTGTAATGCCAGCCTTGATCAATCCTGGACTAACGCTTTACTTCGTGCGACCATACAAAATGTAAACTACAAAGAAGTTATTGTCTCGATTAGCGGTACTTTTAGGTTTATCACGCGGATGATATTTTCTGGACAGAGAGTAGAGGACCTTACTTCAAAAAATTCAAATAATAAATAGTGTTTTCTCTTTTTTTTCACTCCATCACGTACCAGTATACAATATTTGAACTCTAAAAGTCAAATGATTATCCTTTCCTTATTATATTTTTAATGTCGAGATCTTTGTTCTTTTTATTTGAGCACACAATCATTTCACTGTTATTTGATATTGGATATAACAAATATGACTTCTTAAACATTTCCAAGAAGACATTTTTTGAGATCACTGAATAGTAAGGATGAATTATCACAGCTATCGCGAGACAACGAAGCAACGCCGGAACAACTTGCAAAAAGTTGTACGGATTTCATCCAAACTATACTGGGGGCTTGATATACACAATTACGAAACGATGGTCTTTGCCGTTCAATAATCGCGATAAACACAAATTATTCAAATGGTGCAGATCAGAAAATAAACAAAATTCACCATTGCTGATCATCTCTAGATTCTTGCTCACTCGTCAACTTTCACAATAAACTGATAAGAGTGTCGCTCTTACTATTTCTTCATCATCAATCAGGGAGAGTTTCACAACTTTTTTCGTGCTCACTCTTCTCATTCTCTCAAACTAAGAATCAAACTCGAAGCGATTTCGCAACAATCTCTATGACATCTCTAGTGTCTCTCCGAGTGTATTATCTCTCGGTGATTCCGACTGTTTCCTCATAGATCTCGCACGTATTTAAAGGCGAGTCGTGAGAGAAGTAATTGAACTGATCACTCTTGATGGCAAGAACTGGTCGGAATTATATTTCGCGATTCTTCATATTTAAACAGACCAAACCCAGATTATTTCAGATGAGGCAGCTTCAATGTGCTCTATTTTGTTCCTTGATAGTTGCATCGGTTTCAGAGTCGACTGCATCCGAAACAAAGTGAGTGAACTTGAACGAGAATGTATTCGCTTAAGAATATTAACTAAACGTTAGTAAAAAAAGGGAATGCACTTGCATAGATCATCACTAACCACAGATCAGCTCCAGTCGTTTCATCTCCTGATGAAGCATTGAAAGTAACCGGAATTCATGAGGATGAAAAGGCCAAATACAAAATCGCCATTTTCGCTCCCTACATGGCCAACAGCCAAGTTCGCACGAAATGCACTAATCAGGTCGAAGAAACAGTTTTAGGTTCTCTGGAACAAGCGAATAGGGGAGACGCTAGTGAATGCCGGCCATGATGTGACCATCTACATGATGCGCTTCTTCGATAACAAAAATCCGAAGTTGGAGATCGACTCGAGGATCAGAGGCAAGTGATTGTTAATGGGTGGATTACAATCATATTTCGTTCTATCAGTCGTACACGTAAACGGTTCTTTCGGAATGGATGGCGATCAGATGGTTAAAGATCAAGCATATTTCTCCTTCAACGATGTTTCGTTCTTCGATCCGGTAGTGAGGAGATCATTTGCGGCATTTGGAGAGATGTACAAATCGTGCGAAAGTAAGCGATCGCATTCTTATTATGTCATGAATCAGATATGTTCAGTCTTCCTCAAGAACATGGAATTCCTTGCCGATGTCGAGAATAGCAAATTTGATCTCGCATTCACGCACATGTACAACTTCTGCCCCGTAGGAATCATCCATCTGGCTAGTGAGTTCGATTACGTATCAATTTAGAATACTCATGATTCCGGTTGTGTTACAACTCACCTATTGCAGAAATTCCCACGTGGATCTGGCTGAGTTCTGGTGGTTTGATGGACCAAGTAGCTGAGGTGATGGGAGTACCGCAGCCTCCATCGTATTGTCCGCGTCAGTTTTTTAGAAGTTGAGCTATTTCTCAAAGCATACAAGAAGGAGTTGTCTCGTTGTCTTTGAAGACGATCTGTAATAATTACAGCAATGATCATGGACGCTTCTGATCAAATGTCATTCGGAGAGCGGGTCAAGTCATTCATCGGACACGCTCTATTCAAACACTTCTGGAGATCGTAATCAATCTGAATCGCAACCCACATCGATTTGAATATTCCAGAATGACATCTGACAAGGAGACAGCGATCTTCCGTGCTCAATTCGGAGAGAATTTCCCCGATTTAGCAGAACTTGCAACTAAGGTTATCGAGATGCTGTTCATTTGATTGAATTCTGAGTACAGGCGCCTCTTGTGATGCTCAATTCCAACGAGCTCTATGATCCTCCTCATCCCACTCTTGCAAAGATAATCTATGTTGGAGGTCTAGCGATGAAGCAGAAAGACGCAAAACCTCTCAGTGAGGTTCAGATATATCCATTTCCGAAATACAGCATAATTCAGGAATTCTCAAGCCGCATTGAAAAGGCGCGTGGAATCGTCGTGATGACTTTCGGCTCTTACTCACCCATGTATCTCATGCCAGAAACGTGAGTATACCTAGAAGTTTTTTATACTTTCTAAAATGCTTTCAGCTGGAAGGAAGCTTATCTCAACGCATTTGCCCATTTTCCCGATGTTCAATTCTTCCTTCGTTACGAGAAACTAGAAGAGATCGCCGATCGTCTTCCTCCTAATGTCTACGCTGTCAAATGGCTCCCACAAACGGATCTTCTTCGTCAGTTCTACTAGGTATTCTCGTAAATTGAAATCTTTCAGAACACCCCAAGTCGCTTGGGCTTATCTCTCACGGTGGATACAACAGCATTCAAGATGTAATGCATGCAGGAGTTCCCATTCTCACAACAGGACTCTTTGGAGATCAGCCAAAGTACGTCTGCTCCCTCTAATCCACTATTTCCTTTCCATCTCAAGGAACGCTCGTCTTCCGGAACGACTCGGAATGGGCGTCAATATTGAGAAGACGAATCTGAACAAAGAGACGGTACTCGAGGGAGTTAGACGACTGGTCGAGGACAAAACGTATGACATTTCTCGAAGATGCAAAATACGAGACATTTTGCAGATTAAAATTGAATGCCGATCGAATCAAAACAATGATTGCTACTCGGCCTGTCCCATCGGAGACTCTTCTCGTTAGATGGACTGAATTTCTCGCACAACACAAGTATTCACTTATCATATGGCATAACGTCCAGTTTTATCGCTTTCCAGGACCCTCGACAATCTCGTTCCGTATGGTAATCAACTCTCCTTCTTTGTTTATCATTCATTGGATGTCATTGCTTTCCTCGCTGGAATTCTCTTCATTCTCCTCACATTATTCATCCTTTTCATTCGATGCGCTCTTAGATGTTGTGGCCTTTGTTGTTGTAGCTCCGGAACAACCGACAAGAAGAAAAAGACGAATTGAGTACGAAATGATCCGTATTCTGTAGAATATTTTTAGGATCGTTTGATCAATAAAGATATGCAAATGATTAATTTTTTTCGATGATGAACAATAAAATAAATATTTCTTTGTCTGATTTTTGAGCTCAATAAAATAGGCGAGGTGTCTAACACTGCGTGATGTGTGATCAGTGAAGTATCATCGAGGTGTGTTACTCTTGTTGCTTTTGCTCTTTTACACTTCATCCTTCATTTCTCTCTATCGTCAGTATCTCATTTGTCTCTTCATATTGCGTCTTCGAGTGAACACGTGGCGTCTCTTCACTTTGTTTATTCAAAATAAAATGTCGTCAAATAGACACCTCATCAAATACTTTTTCGATGTTAAATCACCCTATGCGTACATGGGTTTTGAGGTTGGCATCTATTTCTCCGCTCCCAATTGAAGATGATTTTCAGATTCTTACTCGTCTCAAGACCACACACTCTTCTTTGTCCGTTGAATGGCGACCTGTTCTCGTACCTTCAATATTCAAGTGAGTTCAAAACTCCTCCTCTCTCAAAAATCTTTGTTTGCAGGCATTTAAACGTCCCTCCACCACTCACAACTCGGCCCGAAAAAGTTCGATCATTTTCTAATCTCACGAATTATTTGTCCATTACCTGATAATTCAGGCTGCATACCTTCCTCACGATCTCCGAAGAAGTTTTGAATTCCTCGGGTTGGATACCAATGTTCCCGATGTGAGCTACGACTCATTCGATTCGTTGTCTTTGTTCTCATTGATAACTAAGCAGTCGTTTAGACCGACCACATCGTTCCTTATCTTCGAGCTGCTAACACTGCACCTGCAAATCGACTATGTATCGCCGTGCAGGAGCAACGGCCTGATAAGGTGCAATTATGAAAAAAAGCACCTAAACTATCTTAATTATTGTAGTTAGAGCCGACGATTCGCACGCTCTTCGATCAAATGTGGCGGATGCATCAGCCAATGCACGAGGATCAACATCTTATCGAGGCTTGTCCTCCCCCACCCCGACTACAATGGATAAATATTTCAGGTTCTCTCGAGAATCGGTATCTCCAACAATGACGCTAAGATTCTTGTCGTTAGCAGCAAATCGGATGAGATTAGACATAAATATGAAGCAAACACACAGGAAGTAATCAATGATCAGGTATGAACGACTGTTTGTTCATCGAATGAACTACTTATAGGGTTTCGGTGTTCCTTGGATGAAAGTGCTCCGTGCAAATGAGAACAATCACGAATCATTCTTTGGATCGGACAGGTTTCATCTTGTCAAATCCTATTTGAAATTGTAACGTTGTTTTTATGAGTGAGATAATTTTGCTGATTTGAGTTGCTCATCTTTTATCTTTTTATTTATGATGTGTGAGCCCAGAGATTGTATGATATCTGGAAATGTGTTTATTGTTAGGCAGTCAATACTAGGGTTGACAATTCAATGATTCAAGGGGAGAGGAAGGATGGGAGATGCAAATCGATCAATTATTCCTTGAAGAAGGATGGGAGAGCGCGGTCATCCTTGAAGAAGGATGAGAGAGAGCGGCCATCCTTGAAGAAGGATGAGAATCCTTCCTCAAGGATTGAGGGGAAGTAAGGACTTTATGAACTCTAAGACTTAGGGAATCTTAAGGTAGGGCTTAGTGAGTCTACATGGAGTATCTTTGGCGTGATTTGCATACTTTCTTATGTGAATGGAGCGATTCAGGGAAATTTGAAGAGATAGCATGGGTAAAATGGTCCCGGGCCCTAGTTCCTTCTAAGCAAACCAAAGTATTGTTAAAAATTACGAAGAAAGCCTTTATCAGGCATTTTGTTTGCTTACTAACTCAGTCCATTATTTCCCTAACCCTTAAACGGCCGAGAACACCGCTTCTCTCCCTCAATCCTTGAAGAAGGATTCTCATCCTTCTTCAAGGATGGCAGCTCTCTCTCATCCTTCTTCAAGGAATGGGGCGATTTACATACTGTTGAAAAATGAAAGGAAGGCCTTCCCCTCATCCTTGAATTGTCAACCCTAGTCAATACTTGCGATGAACATTGAATATGTTATATCCTGAGAAAGATGTGGATAAGTGAATCTACATTTCAATGGCTACTTTGATAATAAAAATGCCATGGGATCTCTTTGTAACAAAGCGATTCAATTGAGAGATTCGTGAGATTTTCTATCCCTCGAAGTCAAAGAATAAGATTAGATAGATTTTCCTCGTTCTCTATTCTATGTATACAAGCCACAACGCGACAGAACTTCTTCCTTCGGAATCAACAAAGAACTCACCACGAGCACTCCACGATACCATTCATTTCCACTCAGAACAGCACGATGGTACTCCCAACTCCCTGTCACAATACGCACTGCCCCAAATATCCGAGCATTCAAGCGTAGACTTGCTGCACACCCCAATATCGCTGACCTTTCCAAACTCCCCTAATACAGGAGAGTTCCCCCCCCACCTCCAGTTATATCCACCTCAAATGTACCATTAATATCGTCGCGCCTCGGGCGTAGATAAATTATTATTAGAGCTCAATTTCGGCTCAATTTTTCATAATACATACAATTATTATTGAGGTTTGTACAACTTCGTGGGTACAGTAGGTAATACATAATGCCAGTGTCGTAATAGTTCACAAAGGGTTTGAACATGCCAATTACTAAACGTCCCTAAGGAATTCGTCCGTCTGATTACATCTCTCAGTTATCTCCCTCCTCGAAAAAACTGGTCAGCGTGATATTCACTAATCTTTTGAATGGAGCTCCTTATGCTAACACCGTTTACTATTTCTGCCTACTGTAACAATCGCCAAAACACATTGTTCAGCATTCCATTTAAAGAAGGAGGGGCACGACCAATCAACGAAATATCCCACCGCGATTGGCTTGCGTTTATAACGCGGGTACTGTAGTTTTTCAGTTTTCAATAGTTTTTTAATTTTTTCGCAGGTACGGTAACTGCGGATTTTCGCCACTGCGGCTCCTTTGTTCTTTAATTGATTTTTGCTTCGTTTTGCTCGCTATTTCTAGTTTCAATTTATGTTAGAATGCATTAGGGCAGGCTGAGCACTCCATATTATAAGTTTTGAACATGGTTGAAGCTCAGTATCGTAATATATTGTACGAAGTTTAGACGAGCCCAGTTTGTGCACCTTATTCGATTTGTTTTTTCATTCCCGTTGTGGTATCCTAGTCTATTTCTTGTTCATAATTGGTGTTCTTACTGCAGTTATGCCAGTCTTTCGATAATCTATGGTAATTTACGCCCCAGCGCACATCAAAACGCGTTTGTGTTCGAACTTCCGACCTGTCGTCATTTGGTCCCCATTTCTTGTTTGCAATTTCCTTGCCCGCGATTTTCATGATTCTTTTCTTCATATTTACTCGATTTTATTGGTTTCAAAAACTGAATTCGTCTGATTAAGGGCAGCTCGACCTCCAGCGTGTCCGCATGGGGCAATACAGAAAGCTGCCTGCGGCCGAACTAGATCAAGGTATTTGTTGTTATTAATTATTTAAAAAGGTCGTGAAATCTTGCATAATTATAAAAATATTGATTTAGATAGAATAAATGT
The DNA here is from genome assembly GCA_911812115.1 of Pristionchus exspectatus. Taxonomy (NCBI): domain Eukaryota; kingdom Metazoa; phylum Nematoda; class Chromadorea; order Rhabditida; family Neodiplogasteridae; genus Pristionchus; species Pristionchus exspectatus. The sequence continues at coordinate 15,036,027 of OU461582.1, forward strand.
GGCATACCCAATATGTGGCATAAACTTGAACTTTCATTTATTAATTTTGTTCAAATTTCAGCAGAAGCTTCTCAAGCACCGCAACAAGAAGGCCGACATTATGGAGGTCCAGCTCAACGGATGATCCATCGCCGACAAGGTCGATGGGCCAAGGAGCGTCTAGAAAAGCAGGTTTGCTTAACCTCCGCAAATATTTATATAAAATTTGGTATTCCCCTTTTTCCTCATTGTCAGATATTTTTCTTCCTAGCGAGTTGCGAAACATTTTTGACTAGTCGATAGTCGTCAAACTGTTGTTTTCGACACTCTAATTATGGCGTTATAGATGTTTAATCATTATGATTAAATTAATTTGCCTTATTTGCAGGTCCTCATCGACCATGTCTTCGCCCAGGATGAGATGGTCGACACCATCGGTGTTACCCTCGGAAAGGAATTCAAGGGTGTGACTTCCAAATGGCACTCCAAGAAGGTTCCTCGCAAGAGGTTAGCATTGTATAATGTTTTATTTTGCTCATGAATAGCTGTCGCTTGCCACAATAAAAGTAGTGGACATAATGGTCTTTGCTGATAATACATGCCCGTTTCTGAGCATATTTAGCAGTTCACTGTGGTTCATTACACTATGGCATTTCTAATATATATTCTTCCTTATATTCCTATATTCCAGGTCACCAAGCGTGTTGCCTTCGAGAAGATCACCCTCAAGTTCATCGACACCTCGTCCAAGTTCGGCCACGGTAGCCTCCAGACCACCGAAAAGAAGAAGGCCCTCGAGGCCGAGGAGGAGGCTGCCCCCAGCCACTCATTTAACTTGTTACTCTTGCTTTGTAAGATAAATTTGTTATCGTTATCTATCAAATGTGCATCAACATATCATTTCATCAATCAGTAACCCCATAGAATACGGTAGCAAGACGGCTAACTGGTAGAAAAAAACAGAAGTTTTGATTTTTTAAAATCCAATTAGTCGAATGATTTCAAAACGTGATCACGTTTATTTCGTCGTGAATAGATAGGAATGAATAGATATTATCGTAGGTTACTGTAGACGAACAAATCGTGTCTGCATGCTTTGCTTCACGAAACATCTTGGAAATTTGACGAGCTTGTTGATCGAAACCCGTATGTATCAGCGAAACGCTCGTTTTTACGGTATACATACCCTCACGACTAGCAAGCACTCAACACCCTCCGTGGCGTAATGGTAAAGTTGCTGGCTTGAAAGCGAGCAGTTGTTGGTTCGGTTCCCGTCCAATGCGACTACTCTATTGCTGTTTGCTACTTTTTCGATAATCTCGCCCATTCAATCAATATCAGGGTACAGTATCCAAATTGCCTGCCCCATAGCCCAAACTTTGATAATTCATAGCTGGCTTCAAAGACGTTTGTAGCACTTCGGATAAAGCAATCTCTGATCGGGTGGGCATTCCCTATCACCCTAAACTGCCAGTCTATATGACCCAAATGGTCGTGCCCCTCCTTCTTTAAAATCTATATTTTTAATTAGATTCAGAATCTATTTCCGATAGGGATTAGTACATCATGCAGTTCCCTGTACTCATCGCTTCGATTAATGAGAGATGACTCCCCCGTTGTCTGAACTTGGTGCGAAAAGGGGCCCGAATATTCCCCACGTTTCCTCGTTTTCCGATTGTCTGATTTTCATTTGCAAGTTCTCCTAATTTCGTGCGTGATCGTAGTTTGTTTGACAGGTGTGAAAGGCCCCTAATTTAGATAGTTTCAACCATTTATTGCAGTCTACCGCCTCCGCATCAAGATTATTACCTTGAAAAGTTTTGACTCCCTGTAGAACTATCATGTTGAGTCAAGTTGCTATCGTCTAAATCTATTTGAAAAGGGTAAAGGTTCAGTATCGATCTCATTCGACGTCACGATCAGTTTGATTCTGACATAATTGACTAAAGTTCGAGATTGATAGTATCACATGCGTGCGATAGTATTGCAAGGATGCGAGACTCTCGCAGTCCGTTCTCACATGAGACGGCGAGAGAGAACTTTCCTTTGCTCTCTCTGCACTCTCTCCCAGCTCCATGATCTCGCGTTGTGAAGAGGTCAGTGCGATAGTCTCGCAAGTGCCGGACTCTCGAAATCAGTCTCGAACCTGCAACCCTGGTGCGTGGTTAGACATCTATTATAACGTAGTGCAAACAACTACAGAAAGGTGTCGTACAAATGTTAATTCTGTCTGAACATAATTTAGCAGATATGCCGCGCTACCTTTTGCATTAGAATACGGAAGCTAGGAAAAGTTATGTGTGTCTTTATTGACTGCACATGTTGATTCCAACTCAGGATCGCTGTTAGCGAAAGTTTATTCAACTTTCTCTTTCAACAGCTATGTGCCCAATGACTGATCTATCGCTCTCGAGAGTGAAAGCAGTGAAGGGCGACGAAACAATTTTTTTCAACTGTTTGCGCGCTGTTTGTATCGTCTTCTGCACTTTCTGGTTGGCACGTAGACTTTGTTCGATCAAAACTCGGAATTTCCACGCATGTGTATGTTTGATCTCATGTTTTCGATTCTGGGGCTATGGATATTCCCGAATACACACGAAGCACAAGCTAGAACAAGGCGTTTGCATTTGTGTAATCGTATGTTAATGAAAACTCCTTGTCAGAAATTATCCAAAGTCTCAAGGAATAAACACATTACGAATCTCAATGGACAGTGAAAATTTGAGTAACGAGCGTCTTGTTGTATATTTGGCAGCCACATATGACGGAACTAGAATGTTTGATTGTGGAACGTATCAGGCGAAGATCTAGGAAACAATTTTAACTTCATGGACAGGGCAGCTGTTTTCTATCTATTCATCTGCCGGACTTATGTTCTATAAAGTGATTTTTAACGTCATTTTTTTAGCTCGTTTGTAACGATCAAAAGCGAACAAAGTCCGAATAGGGTAAAAAGTGCGTTCCCTGGGAAGCGCCCTTTTTGTAAGCTCTAGAGGTGCCCAGAAAAAAATGGTAAGAAAGATAGGATTCTTAAGATATAGGAGCTCAATGATGTTACTACCTTTTGCTTTATCGGTTCTAACTTGTTAACCGCAACAGATAATAAATAAATAAATTGAAGGAGGCGAGTCTAGCCCTTATGTTTCATGAGATATCTACGTGTTTCATTGAAAATTTGACATTCTTATGTGTGACTTGGCTAAAAATTGTTTTACAAGTTCTAAACATTCTACAGCGTGCGACAAAAAACCCGCAATGAAAGTGGGGAATCGGAAGAGTGTCCTCGAGAACCCAGACATTTAAGAGCATTTGTTACATTTGAGCTGGTTTCCAGAACATTATTGAATCTTAGGTAAGCGGAATTACTTTGCTACTGCAAATGTGATTTCACATGATGTTGTTCATGCAAAAAACTCTCAAGAACTCTCATCTCGAATCAAGAAATTTCATTTTGGGAGCTTGTACATCATTTGACTCTGATATGAGATTATTGCACTATAGGAAGCTTGCACTGAGTGCTTCAATAAATAGAGATATCTCCCCCCTCATCTGACCTGACCAAGTAGAGCAAACGGTTCAGTGTGTCAGCCTCTCTCATAATTTTCGTGCTGAAGCGTATTCTCTGTTTTCCCTTTTCATATCATTGGTCGATACTCACTCTCTCCATCGCTTATTCCTCTCTTTACATCTCCGCTGACGTAGTGAATAGCGGGAAAACATCTTCCGTTCTCTGATATTTTGATTTCCGCATATTGTCGATTGTGATCTTTTTATCGAATATTCATTTGTTAAATTAATTGAGATGCTCGCCTCGCCCTCTTCGGCATTTCTCTTTGTCCATCGCAATCGAACGTACTATCTTCCTTTTCTCATTTCGCCCCAATTCCTTCCGACATGGTTACAACTCTACTACGTTACTTGGTTATGTTTTGAGGTGATCTTTTTAAGAGAAAAAACAAGCCAACTCGAATTAAGCTCTTCGGCCATCTACTCACTCTAATATCCCTTATTTTATTTGTTAGTGTAATGTGGAAGGTGAGCATATTGTTTATAGCCCCCCCCCCCCCCAAACACATATTACATCTCAGGCAAAAGCATTCCACATCAACATGATAATCTTGAACACGTATGCAATATTGCTTCTTGGTGGCATCAACATGATAACTAGAGTTGCACTTATTCAAATCGAACTCGGAATCGTACAAGCTGAAGGTACGAGGGGTTTGACGCATTCCTCTCTTCACTATCGTCTACACTTGAGCTATTTCGGACTTGATCGTTCCCTTGCATCTCATCAAAAACTGCGCTTGGTTGGCAATTTACCACTACGTAATCTACGCCACAGCAGAGAGGTATGAAACGAGAAGTCTGGTAGATATTCAGAAATACCGATTAAGATACGCTGCATTGCGATTTGCTGCAGATTACGAAAGTTCGCGACGAATTTGGGTTTCAGGATTATTGATTGTTATCAACACCGCAGTGACCATACCCATTGCATTCATGCTCATTAACGGTTTGATTTATCGAGAAGTCTCAGCATCTATTAATTTCTAGACTTCATAAACGGAGCGATTTACTCGGCTGTAGTTTGTGCTGTGAGCTTGCTCAGTTGCTGGGTAGAGTAATAACTTCACTCGTTTCAATGTATCTAATAGAAAGTTAACACATTTTGTTTTATCAGGAAACCATTCTAGCAGATACGATGATCCACTCGGAACTACTTCCTGTTTTAACTAATAATGTTTATTCAGGTATTTGCCCGAATAAAAAAATTGAGTCTGCGAAAGCAGCGAGAACTTGTCTCATTTGCGAACATCAATCAGTATTCAGTCAGTCATCGATGGCAAGTTAAAGAAAACATTCGATTGTCAAAGGTAATTAACGAACAAAAATTGTCTTGCTAGAAACCGTGTTACCATGTACTTCAGGACATACGTTTCTACATTTTCGGATGTGCCATGCAAGTTGTGTTCTACCTCGCTATGTTCTTTGTTCCTCCACTATTATTCGGTATCAATATTTATTTTTTCTTCAACGGATTGCCTTCAATTCGCAAATCAGGAACCGATCCCAGATGGAGACAGTTTCTCGAGTTTTCCAAGGCGTCCTTTCAACTTATTTGCTCATAGTAAGACTCATTTATAATACAAACAAAACTACGATATTTGAATCACAGCGGATTCGCGATTGCGTATGTTTTCTGCACTATCTCCATCGGTCGACATGTTGAATACATTCGATCGAGACTCGGACTGAGAGTCAACGCGTTAGTAACTCCTTCTTTACCCTCCTAAAATTTTCAAATCAAATTTCAAAACAATTTTCGATTTTCGTAGATGTGAAAACTCCAATAATTTTATTTAACTCGAGCATTTTCAGGAGAATCATTCCGCTTTTTGAGGCCAAGCAAAGCCCCGAAGAATACTTCTCAAATCTCAATGGATGGTGGACACATGGCTGAGCATTCAGAGAAACCACCTTGCCTATGCTGATCCTCACATTTTGCCAATCCCATCAAATCGAGTATTAGTCACGAATATTCTAGGAATGTTCCATGGTGAAATATGTATGTAATATGTACCATGTATCACAAATACGAAGATTGCGAATTTTTTGGAAGTTCGGCCACTAACAAGTCAGAATTTGGTTCCAAAATCGTCTCAGGAATGATGTGGCCACAGTATAGTCTAATGTATCCCAAGTAGAGTGGCCGAAGGAAGAGTGAAAGGAAGACTCTGCGCAACGAGGAATGAGAGGGAGGGGAAGAGGGGAGGGAGAGAGATCAACTCTTGCGCAAGAGTTCAAAACTCTTGCGAAAGTGTAGATGTGAGAATGGGGTGTTTTCGATCGCTTGACTTCGGTTTTTGTTTGCGGATCGACTTCACATTTGCATAATGACTACAACGAAATGTTCTAGAGCCGTTTTGCATACAATAGGCGTTTAATCGACCGTCTAGGGAAACGATATGCACAGAACAGTTCATCATGCTGTATTCCCCGTTTACTTAAGAAAAAGGAATTACACCATCATCACAATCTTTCGAACCATCAAAAAGTGAGCTGAGAACCTGTTTCGGATCGAAATCAACTTCGAAACGTCTCAAAATGAGAGCAATCTCAAGTCAAAACTATGCAAATGTAGTCAAAAGACATGTAACAAATATATCAAATACTACACGACACAAATTGTAGATGCCGTGCCTTTTTCGAGGCTACTTATCAGAACCGAGTGTTGCAATCACCTAATTTAGAAATTCAATCCGTTCAAACGAATTAATCTTGCGTTCTATATTTTCGGCATCTCTCGACTATTCAAGCTGTAGTCGCCCTGAGAGCGATGAATATCGAATAACAACATTCCCAAATATATATTGAATATTTATCTTTGCAAGAATGGCACTTCTTAATTAGCAAAGTGAAAAGAAAAGGAATAATAAGAATACGACCTGGTACGGAACGTTCACATTTAGTCGTAAACAACAATGATACAGTGAGACTGGTTCAGATATCGAGTAATATCTTATCTCTATGTACAAACAAGAGGGACTGTAAAACAATTATTACATGAGATCATATATCGGAGGTATTTCAATCTTCTCAACCTGCTTCTGAGTGATATGGAGAGTAAGGCACAACGATTCGTGGGGGCACTACATTAATCCTCTGATACAGTAATCTATTTCTAGTTCGCTTTAATACGTGGTGTTTGAGGGGAGGCGAACTCAACTTGTGTCTGAGTGGGAGTGAGGGGCACGGGACCGGGAGGGGTTGCAGCATATCCAGTGGAAGTTCGTCTTGAGGGAGTGGAAGAGACGGAGCTTGGTCCACCCACTCCACAACCAGCACTCGATGGGGCCGCTCCCATTGGGGGCAATCGAAGGGGTGCAGGGGCACACGAATTGGGAGGAATGATGAAGGAAGGAAGAGGTTCAACCTCTTGTCTCATTATGGCTGAGAAGACGAATTCCGTGCTGTACACCGCTGAAAGGAAAAGAAAATTAGAATGGGTTTTAGAATATTCCCCTTTCACAACAGTAACCAAAGTGTCGACCGTGAAACACTAGATTACTCACTGCATCCGGCATCCGTGAGATATTTGAGAATGGGCATATCGCATTCGGTGGCGACCATAATGTACGGTTTATCCGTTTCGAGACATTCGATGATCTTGGAGGGAGATGGAGGATGGGGATGAACGAGACCACCTGGTGAAAAACGATTACACTTTAAAAAGGACGCAAATGGATGAGTTGATTTTTTTTTACTCGTAGACTTGTAATTCTTTTTTTTTGTATTTTTATAATTGCAAAGTCTCCGTCTGCCAAATAAATCAATAAATTTCTACCGTACCTGCCATTTCGATGAGAATCTTAACAGCATCAGCAGAGGGATTGACGGATGGAGTGATGTAGAATTCACAGTCCTAAATTTGTAATTTTTGGGCCATTTAATTTTAACAGTCTAATAAGACCATCAATGACAACTTTACAACTGTTCTCACCTCGAATACTTTTCCTTTCCTTGCCCTCATCACACTCAATTTGAAATTGCATCCGAACGTCTTCTCTGTTTCGTCGTCACGAAGAAAGAAGTCAAGTGTGTCTACAAACAATTTTTATTGCTATTATCGGAATTGTAAGCCAATGAGGAAGAACACCTTTTCAGCTTATCTAGATAAAATACACAATAAACCTGAAATGTAAATATTTCTTTTTTTATAAACATACCAGCAAATTGTTTCTGCTCGTAGCTCGTATTCACCCACTGGGGGCTCACGATATTCTTGCCCATAGCAAGAGCCTGCAGCAGAGGAATCGTTCTGAAAGTAACAATTAGAAATAAAACTGCTTCCATTTTTCATAACGATATGGAATTTTTTACACGCCTTCCATTTGAATCATATTTAGCCGAAAAAACATTAAATAAAAATAATGCCATCTCCTCACCTCTTTCCATCGATAGAAATGAGATGAGTGCACTTATGCATGTCATCGGTCACTTCACCGCCCAGCATTCGGATTTTCTGCAAATTAAACATTTTGAAAGTATACATAGACATTGCACAGATTAAGGAGTAGCAAGTGCCGGAGAAAACGACTAACCCTTCCCATCCACTGTTCCAATTCATCGTCGAATCCCTCAAAGAGAACAACGATCTGCTTTCTATCAGCAGTTGGCGGTTCTGCCTCGTGTGCTGCTGTGATCTCTTCCTCGGAGGGAGCGGGAGATGAATTCAGTCTGATGTAGGATCCATTAGGAGAAAAAAAACGTATTTCATGACGGCCAAATCAAAAGGATATCAATTTCTAAATCTAGAAGCGTTGGAGTATCAATGATATTTCATTTAAATCAAACATGTCAACTCACTTCAATTTTTTGAGTGGAAATGCTTTCTCGCTGTTGTCTATCTCCTGCTTATTCGCTACTGCACGATGCCAGTGGTCGTCCGTGAGAGGAATGGGAACGCGCCATGCTGCTGAAAGAAACGGACGGGATAAGTTACGGTAGGCGTGTCGCTACCACCACCTATCAAGAACATTGCCATCGGTTGTTATTTTTAAATTGTTTTCAAGTAAGTGCACCATATATCATAAATGACTCACAGCCGAGGATGTGCTTGTAGTGTTCGTGAAGCATTTCGAGTGTGAACGTGCCGCAACTGATCTCGATCGGAGGTTGCTGCGACACTTGGTATCTGCAATCATTTTTTATCCTGGCATCATGCAATGGGAATCATCGTAAGGGAAGAGATCTAAATAATCATGTTCACGAAATATTTAATTAGTAACAATTTTTAAAGGTTAATTTAGTGATGGCTCTTTTACTTCCTTTGCGATTGTATTCAAATAATAAATGAAATATGAACCTCGGATGCTCAAGATCGACTCTCGGCTGACCCAGATAGGCATCGACCAGCCATTGCAGATTCACAATGGGCACTCCCCACTCCCGAGCCTTCTCGAATTTCTCCGATGACGGGCTGTAACAATTATAATTAATAAATAATTAATAACTACGTCGTGACGAATGGCAATATATCAACGCCTGAGAGAAACGCGGCGCTAACCATCAACTCATAACCATTAACGATTATTCTATGCTTGGTTGCCACTCGCATCAAGTGCTAGCATGTCGGTGTTGCTTAGTATACTATTCATTTCACGAGTAATCTACTCTAGTCGTCCCTAACTCACTTCTTTGCAATCAATAGATGCGTGTGCTGTGTCAATCCAGGCATCATCTTCGCTCCAATCGCTTCAACCATATACTTGACTGCTCCTCTCTCCGAATCGGGGAATCCGGCCACAGACACAATACGACCGTGGTTCGTGCGCATCTGCTCCAGCTGAACAACAAATACATATTTTAATGATATCGTAGTCCGAGATGACTCGATTCGTTTTCGTAACCCAGAATATCGCCTCAAATCCGTAATTCCCTCTCACCGGCATTGGCACTGGCAGATGGGCGATTCTCCATGGGACGTCCAATTTTCTGCTCTCGACAACGTCCACCAACCACTGCATTGTCACGATTCGCTTGCCCTCTTTGATCTGCAAAATGAAATATTACAATTTCCACGCAATCTCATTTGCAACGAGCGATGAATAAGGCCTGCCAAAGGGATCAAGAATGAGTGAGACGCAAATGATTGCAATAAATCTCGCAAATGATCTCTTCGTGGCAATCATTTGCGAAGCTGCTCTATGAAAGTGAGATAACGCGGAATGAAACAAATGATTATTCCGTTTTTTTACACTCTACTCACCATAACGTGAAGCGTGTGCTCTACGGCCGTCGCCGGACCGCCGGGGCGAGGGAACAGCAGGTAGGAGATGATACCGTGGGTGACAATCTGGAAAAAGTACAGTTAGTTTTTCGATGCTGTATCCCACATTTCCCACAGTAATATCAGCTCACCGGTCGCTGGCTCTCGTACGCCTTTACTCCGAATTCGATATCTCCTCCGAGCGATCGAACCATTGTCTTGATCGCCACTTGATCCGCCTTCTCCGTTGTGTATCTGGAATAGTAGAGGTTACGGTAGATGAACGGGTACGGTATCCGATAATAAGATCTCAGTCTGCGATACTCACCTTTCCCAATCGAGGACTATGAAGTGACAGCCGACCAGAGTCATGTCGGCACGAGCTGCAACATATTACGCTCAGTAATAAACATAACGTCAAAGTTGGTGCATATTGTAATAAAATCAGCATCCAATAGAATGAGTGACTCACGAATTCCATGGACGGGATCTCTTGCGACGTAGGGTGGTGGCTGCACGTGGGGCGGGGCCACCATCTGCTGCATCTGCTGCATTGGCTGCATACCAGGGACTTGCTGGGGCATCTGCGGCTGCTGTGGCATCGGCCGCATTTGCATGTCACCTGCAGAGGAATGAGTTGAACTCCGAATGATTCGAGCAACAGTAGTCCCCCGTACCCTTTCCACACTACCGTATTCCCCTCCCTCACCATTGCTCATTTGTCGGGCGGTCGGATGCATCATCGGCTGCGTCTGCTGCTGCTGCATCATCTGCGCTTGCGATGGAGACATCAGCTGCGGTGATCTGTAATTTTTCACATTTATTTTATATTCTTCTTCCTACCGTAATATTTCTGATAAACCCAAATATTCCTATAATATTCACCTCATATCGGGCGCCAGTTGTTGCTGCTGTTGCTGCACGGGCGTGCCGGGAGTGCCAGGGGGACCTCCTACTGCACCTCCGACTCCCACTTGCTGCTGCTGCTGCTGTAAGAGTTGCTGCTGCTGGAGTGGGGAGGAGTTAGTTGGCGTGCCGGGCGGATATCGAGTAGCTGCAATGATTACTGTGATACCGTATTCCCTTCCGACTACCATACGTGAATTGTCCTTGATTCTGCCCACACAATAATCCCCGTTCGTCCATCGAAAGGCACTCAGTGTAATTCAATCCGATTTTTGGTGCTTTTCCAGACAAAGAAAACACCCGCTCAGTTTTCTTCCCATTTCCCCTGTTCATCTCTCGAGCGCTATTTCTAATGGATTCCATTTTCATTTCGCTTCTAGAATATTTCACCATTTCATTCCGATCGAGGCTCGCTGTCAATATTCTTGCACAAAAAAATTAATCTCTTTGAAAGGAGGAAGATTCCGGTGAGCAGCGCGATCCATCAAAATATGCACTCACAATGTCCCTCGTCTATCCTAATTAATTTCCTCTCCTTGGAACATAGTAATGAATGGAGAAAGAAGAACACAACTAGTAAGAAGACTTGGGCAGTAATTCGTCATTTTACGATCGATCAAAGGGGGTACTATACCGTTGGGTGTGAAGGGCTGTGGAGTGACAGGTTGCTGCTGTTGAGGCGGCACCGATTGCGGGTACACTGCAAGGAGGGAATTTAGAAATACAGTAGTCAATTATCAGTAGAATGCTCTAGGTATACGGTGGACCAAAAATAGTGATCTCACTAGTGTTCAGCACACAAACCGAATCGTTCACAGTCCAGAGCTGTGTGTCCGTATGAATAGTGCAAGTGCAAAAACATGAACGAGATGCAGGATGAATAAGGGTGTAAAAAGAAGGAGAGGAAAGGGACAGCGAAGGAAGGAGAAGAACGAGAGGGGGATGGACCGAGTGAATGGCCGATGAATGAGAATGAGGGGAAGAAGTGATGGGAGGAAGGAAGAAGAAGATATGAGAGGGAGAGCGGGGAAGGGTATGTGACACACGTCTAAGAACAGCCATTGAAGTCTTCAATGTACTACATAATACAGATTCAATCTTTCGATGGTCAACATCGAATTTCGGCACAAACATTATTCACTTGTGATCTCTGATCGGAACGAAATAGTCGTTGAGAGATAATTAAGAGACACGTTGAGCACGAGCGGGTGTCAAATATCACACCACTGTTAGGATAAACAATAAGCAATCGAGAGGGGATGATAGGGAAGAATTAACTCCTGACCTAGGAACTATTCCACCAATATTACTTGTTATCCTTGAGAAAGAAAAGTGCAATCATTCTCGCTCAATCGTCTGTTGAAGAACGCGCGCTCACTATCAATAAACAGGCGTGATAAGATATCAATGACGACGGATACACTATCAAACCATCACACCTATTAGTTCTACAACTACAATGACCTATCAATGACAAGCGTAAGGAAAATATTCCATGTAAAATTTTATTAGTCCACTCAAATAGAATCCAAGATGATATCAGTTTGTAACATCATATCTCAATGATTCACAGATCTACCAGTCTCGTCTTCTCATATCATCGGACGGGCAATGGACAAGGGGAGAAAAGAGGGCGAGCGCCTACTGTGTCAACCGATTCTCTATGATCAGTCAGTATGAGAGAGAGAGGAAGAGGAAAAAGTAAACACAACAGTGGAGAATCCCTCCAGTGTGCACGCGGCAGATTGGCATAGAGTAGATAGGGGGGGGGAATAGATGGGGATGGTGGGGTTAGGGGATACATGTATTTATCTATGACCTAGACAAGTGTGTCAGGAATCAGAGACAAGGGAGAGGTCGAAGAAGGGATGAGAGCACACGAGAATAAGCTCCCATCTCTTTAATAACCATAGGAGGCTTTCCACTCGGAAGAAAGAGATGAAAAGTAGAAGTGGAAAGGGGGAAGTGAGTAGATAGACAAGCTATACTATGCAACGAGTAGTTAGATATATCGAGAAGAGGAGATGGAAATTGCCACGAGAACGTGCCCGTTTCCCATTGCTCGTCTCACAATGCTCATTTTACATCTGCCTTTACTAAGATCAGAGTAGCCAAGCCTATCATCTAGCAGGTTTGTGTGTATCAGACAGAGCTCGATCTATGCGGTAAACCCCTGATAGATAACAAGGAGTGACACCCCTCCTATCTATTCCGGACTGAAGAAGTTAAGGCTGACCGAGAACCCCTTTGAAGTGGCCTTTGAGAAGCTGGCAGAGTCGGAAGTGAAAGGGGCAGAAAGGAAATGAGAAGAGGAGTAAAAGGGACGAAAGTTCCGGCCCTATTATGAGAAACAGTGGAGAGCAAGCAAATCAAAGCAAGACAGACGAGACTGGAGATGAGTTGCGACGAGTGGCAGCTTGCTCTCCCCGGAAGGAAGGGAGAGGGGAAGCCACCTCTCGGTCTCAATCTTCTCCCCACTTCTCTATTGTGTTTCCATGACTAGCAAACCGCAGAGTGGAATGAAACACGAGAAGAGAGAGAGAGGGAGCACCATCAGCCATTGTCATTCGCCATTTATAGCAATCTTGCGGGAGGAGCATCCGCAAGAGAGATGGCTGACTTTGACCAATGAGAATACGAATCGGCTTTTTTTCGTGCTTTTTTTGCGTGAAAAGGAGCACTCTCTCCAAATTACTCGTATGTCCAACGCTCCCATTTCCTACTCCTTCTTCTTCTTCTTTTTTCTCTGGGCACCTTTATAGAACGACGGGAATAGAGAAAGAGCTGGTCGAGTGGAAACCCGAGAAGATACATCGAGAAGAAGTAAGTGAGAGGGGAAAGTGAAATCGTGCTGCAGCCATCGCGTATGATGGAGTGAGAAGGATGAGAAGAGAAAGATGATAGCGAGTGATTGTGCTGGCTGAGCCAATGATAGATGGTTTGGAGGGCGATAACGGGAGAGTGATTGAAGTAGTGGTGAGATGAACGGAGCAGCGAAGAAGGGAAAAGGAAAAAAGAGAAACCAATCCCTGGATTAAATTCAGAGTGTTATCTTCTTGCCGAAACCGCAAAAATGATGTTTGGAGGGTGGAAACGAGAACCATGGGGAAAAGGAAAAAGGAAGAGAGTGGAAATGCGATGAATAACACATGAAAACGAGTGCGCGCGCTGATTCAATCGGAGAAAGGGATTGCTCCCACATTTCCCATCGCCACTGGTGGATCTTTGCCAGTAAGTAAGTGAAAGATAGGGGTAGTTGTAATCGAGTAAAGGCAGTTTACGATAGACCTTGGAGTCTTCCTGCACAGAGAAGAGATTTCTCCATCCATCTCACTGACACAAACAGTGAGACATCTGTTCGTTGCCCCGTCTTCTCCCTCAATCCTCCCTTTCTCCCCTCCATCTCTCCCCTCTCCCTTTCACTTCCATTATCTAATGTGCCCTCTGCAAGAAAGAAGATACAAGGCAGAAAACAACTCAGAACTGAACGGGAAGCGAAGCGCACTTAATCTTTCTCACAATGGAGACTACTCAGAACCAACTATAACCAAGAGAATTGTATGTTGACTAGTGTGGGAAAAGGTTCACTGTTTGCACTGCGCTCTCACAATGGATCAAAGGACCGTGCGCAATTTCCCTGACGCTTTCTCAAATTCTGCGGAAGCAGGGCATTTTTCATTTCAATTTCGGCTCTCCCTTTGGATCTACTTTCTATGCATGCGAGGTGTGCATTAATGATGCTTCAAGGGGGAGGAAATTGAAAACAAATACACATTTCCTCCAGTAGCTCAATCATCCCCTTCATTCCAATTCAGGATTTTCAGCCTTTCCCAGTAATTCTTAACAAAAACAAACATTCTTTCATCGTCAACGAAGCCAAACTATTTCAAAAGGGGATACAAACAAGAAGGGTACAACCGATCAAGCGCTCATTCGGAGGAGGACTAGATTAGATTGCGACCAAGCAAGCCACTTCATTTTTTCACATCGCGTTTGCTTTTTGCGCCCTTAGCCTTTACCCGACTCGATAGAGGTTTAGTGATAGCCATTCCAATCGCCCCACTCTCTTCCTCCTATCAAGGGCACCCCTCTTTTGCATGGAAAAAAGAGATTAGTGACTTTCGGCCAGCCATATTCTTCGTTCGAAATTGCTCTCAAAAGTCCGTGTTTTCTCTTTCACGGCTCATTCCAGAAATGATCAAGGAATGTACCCGGAAGGAAAATGCTGTTTTCAAAAAGCTTGGAATTATAAATACGTTGTTTTCATGGTGAAATGGATTAAGATATCTCTTGTTGTTGTTTCGAGATAAACTAGATGAGAATGAGAAGACGAACTTCGCAGTCACTTCACCTCCTTCATCCACTCACTCAACTATGCCACTTTGTTAGTGTGTGGATGGATTGAAGGAGCGATGGGAAGAGTGAAAGAGAAGAGGAACGAAAGAGTGAACGAACGAACGAATGGAAGGGTGAAAACGAGAGAGAAGAAAGGAAGGCGAAAGAAGAAAGAATGGAAGATGGACGCGGATAAGAAATGTCAGACACACACATTCACTTCCCGTCCGCTGCTCATTGCTCTCTCTCTCTCTCTCTCTCTCTCTCTCTGTGGCCAAAGTGTGTTCTTACGAGACCAAATTGGATAGCCAACGAGGACCAACTCTCTTTCTCTTCCTGCATTCGTAGGGAGAGTTTCCCACAACCATGTGGGTCTAGGAATGATGAAAAAGAGGAAGAATAGAGGACGATGAGAAACACGATGACGATCCCTACTGCGCTGACAGGGACTGCAGTGAGCCTACCCCGACCACCAACGAGAAAACAATGAATAGCATAGCGAGGAGCGAGCTGGCTGGTCGGATGATGCTAATGGGGATATGCTATGACATATGGCCACGAGCGGCACGCACTAGAAGCCTCTCAACGCTGATCACTGGGCTTCGCATGTATAAATTGAATCATCTTGGATTTGAGTGAAATAAGACAAGGAAGAGAAGGGAGGGCGTGCTTGCAAGGTAGAAGAGTGAAAGTAGCACGGTTCGATCTCTCGCATTCTCCATTCCCTATATAAGCAGTGGAATTCGACACCCTTCTTCTTCCACTGCTCAAAGCACACCAATGAGGGGTAGAGAAAGTGAAAGCAGAGATGACTTTGGAGTAAGGAAGAAGGAAAGGGGCAAAAACAGCGATGGAAGTGCGGATAATCGAGCGATGTAATGGTGAAACAGCTAGTGTAGCTGCTGCGTAAATAAAGACACTAGCATCCCGTAGAAAAGGTCCCCCCTAAAAATACGAAACAATCGCACTCGCCTCTGCAGCTGTGACTACCATTCATTTCTCCGCCACTGAATCCATCTCATCCGTCTCTCAATCTACCCCCTCTTTCCATCTACCCACAATGGAGCAGCGCGCGTCATTTCTGATTGGACGAGCCCTATGGGGAAAACCGCGGACCAGCCTTTCCGAAACTCACTCAATGGAAAAAAATTAACATGTGAATCAATGACAAATAATAAGAAAACATCGCACATGCTCACATCACTCCATTCCATTAAATCATTCTCACCTCGTCCTTTTCTGCCTCCATCGATAGTCATTATCATCATCGAATTGAGCATATGGGGCGAGGGCAACTGAAGTCTATCGTCTTCATCGATTGATATCGTAGGGACGGTCTTCACAGGAGAAAGAACAACTTTCTTCACCGGTGATGCCCTTCTCCTGCATGGTTCCACCCGTGAGCGTGTCCCCACATGCAGCAACTTCTGTGGAGAAGAGGAAGTAGGAGCAGTCGGAGAAACTCTAGCACAATGGATTGGTTCAGGGACTGAAGCCAGTGCAGTTCCCGAAGATAGTAGTTCCTCCAGCCGTAGCTGCGGCTGCAGCCGCTGAGGCAGCTGTCTCGGTGTTTGCAGCTTTTTCTTGACGACTTGTGCCTCCTTCTTCTTAGCATACTCGTGTCCTATTACTCGAGCTCGCTGAGAGGGTTTGTGAGGGGAGGCGGATGCAGCTACTTCATCAACGATTTCGGCCACTCTTCTGGCCATTCCCTCGTCCACGAGACAACTAGCCTTCGGCTGTTCAGGTGGTGGAGGCTGTACTGTCTCGTACTGTGGACTACTCCTCCTTCTGTTTCTAATCGCCTTCTTGAATGGTCTGGCCACATTCATCAGTTCACGCACGGAAATTTGCTCACTCAAGAGTAATTTAGTGTCCGCGAGTGTGAACTCGACCATTCTGGGGGATGGGTTCGCCATGGACGATGATGTCGTCTGAGGGAGTGTAGAGGGAGAGGGCTCCTCGCTGCTCCTTCGTCCTGGTGGAGACGGCGTCAGAGAAGGCGTCAGCGATGAGACCGAGTGCGGCTGCTGATGGTGGTGTTGATGATGATGTATCTGCATCATGGGGGCTGGGTCAGGTAGGCTGCTGTCTACTACATCAGTACTGCACTGCAGCCACGGGTCGTGCAACAGCAGATGCTGGCCATGCATGATGAGAGTCGAAACAAACGAAGAAGAATATGCCAAGTCGAGAGGGAGCCCCTGAACTGTAACATTTCACACAAACAGCGAAGCAGGGTAAATATTCGCATGAGAGGTACGTGAGAACTCATTGCGCAAGCGAGAAATGAGCACTAAAAAAGAGCGTTGTGGGTGAGAAAACGAGAGAAGAGATACGGGAGAGATGACAGTGGTTCAAGAATAAAAAGGAGAGTTTGATATGTGGAAGGATCGTAGTCCAGCCTTTCACAGTTCATAATTCCGAAATAATGAAGAAGGAATCATAATTAGCGTGACTTTCAGACGTTGTGTGGTCACTATCGAGACGTTCGTGAGACGAGGAGAGAGAAAGATGGGGAGTGAATGAAAACATCGTTGAGTGGAAAGGAGGAGAAGAGAAACGGGTAGAGTAGGAAAGTAAGTAGAGAGAACTGCTGGTACATAACATGCAGGCAGACTCATAAGTGAGCAATCTAGAGGGAAGAAAGAAATGATGGAGAGATGGAATGAGACAGCGAAGAACCGTCGGTCCGTCGCTTTATGACACGAATCGGAATTACGAAAAATAGAAACAAAACAAAGAATGGAAAGGAAGTACAGGAACTGGAGATAGACGATAATGAAATATAAGAAAAGAAATTGAAAGCGTCGTAGTTAGGAATCTAGGAGCGGCAAAGTTGAATATACGCCCACTAATACTTTCGAAAAAGGTCCCCGAGGAATAATAATAACAGGAAAAGATAGCGGGATAATGAGAAGTTCATTGGATGATAAAACAATGCACTATCTTCTTCTTGATTAAAATATATAAAAGATCATGTTTCTATTAGATCAGATTGATTAAATAGTTCAGAAGAATTATTGATCGAAAGAGAGATCGAAGAGCAGTGATCCTCCAGCGTGACAATGAATAAAGAACAAAGCGCGCAGACGGTTCAAGGGCTGACTGTCCGATTGGGGTCTCCCTTGCTAAGAGAGGAGAGAGGGAGAAGGAGTTATAGTGCAGGTGGCACAGAAGAGAGGAGATGAGGACAGATGACAGAGGAAGGAGAGAAAGGGGGCATGATTAGACCCCTAGAGGAGTAGATAGAGTGAAGGGGGAGATCGGGAGAGGGAGGAAGAGGGAGGGAGAGTGGTCGAGACAGGCATGGAAAGGCCGGAAGGATAATCTCCGAGTAATGAAGAAGCGGAGAAGACAGACGGGAAAAGGAAGGAATGAGGTAGCAGAACAGAGAATCTCAAATGAGAAAGGACTGAAGGAGAAGTGATGGGAATCCTTTGTCCCTTATTCCTCCAGAGTGAGTACAGATTCAGTTATGGCTTCGGACATAACGAGACATTCCTCCCATCGAGTACATGAATTTCGCTACATGATTCTGGCGCGATTTTCAGTGCCAGACAACATGGTCGTATTAATATTAGGCTCGGAATTGTTCCATTGATACTGAGAAGCTCCCATTCACACGGAATCGCGTGAGAGAAAGGATAATGGGGGAATGTCGGGGGATACTCAGAATCGTGACAGATGAAGTGATGCTGAAGGAGGTCACTGATCATTCCATGAACTAGCACTATCTTGCTCGGCCGAAGGAAACTAATTCGTTCAGATAGCAATCATTTTTTCACGTTATTTTCCTACTGCGCACTACAAATATGCGTTGGTTCGATGTAGACAGCACACACGATAATGTTCTAGAGAAATAAAGTGAGGGGGTGAGAGGAAGAACCGCTGACAATGTGAAGAGATAACGATTGGCAGCAAATTCCAAGCTACTTTTTAGGCCCGCGGCAGAAAGAATCTCAGGTGCAATTTCCAAATATGCCAAAACCAGGGTCCCTCAAAGGCTCTCATTAGCGATCTTTTATACCTTCTGCTTAAAGCGCCATTTTCGATCAGCAGACTGCGCAAAAAAAAACTTCGCATAAATCGATAACTGAGACGGAAGATAGAAAGCACCACGCAACAGAGTTTCGGGCCAGTGAAAGATAGCTGAAGAAGGAATATCAGGAATAGGAGAAATCGCAGCAGGTGCATTCTTTCTCTCGGTTATTCACCTCCTAATCCTCCTAATGTCCGCTCGGGTCGAGAGGATGGGAAGAAATCTTCCTATTCGACGAAACGTCTCAATTCATCACTAATTCGAGCTCTTCAACGATGCTCGACTGCTTATTCCTCTCTCCTCAAATTCCACGTCCTTTTCTTCGAGAAGGCGGCTTGGCCTTATCAAAAAAGCATTCTCACACACAGTGGCAAAAAGCAATCAGATTGGAGATGGGAGCTTGGAGACAGAGACACATGATAGAGAAGCCACAAGTAATTGACCATTGCAATGCTATTTATTGCAAGAGATCACAATTTTAGCTAAGAATCTTGTTAGGACCCAAATCATTTATTTCTATATAGATCATTTTAGAACACTTTTTGTTGATTCAATTTTTTCCCCTGACGTTGTGCTGAGATCGCAGAGAAAGAAAGGAAGATCTGAGCAAAAGGACGGGTGGTGTGAAGGGGAGGGGGAATGGGAGGGATGAGGATGGAGTAGAAGGGGGACAATTAAGTATCCCCTTCCCCCATCCTCCTCCCTTCCCTCTCATCTGCTGCTTCATCCACTCATATATTGGATGGTCACTAGACATCCTCCTCACATGTCCATGAATGAGAGAGAGAGAGTAAGGATATAAATGGGTGAGGAGGGCAGAACAGACACTGACTGACTGTTCCATGACCCCCATCCAACCCACCCAGAGGAAGAGGAAGAGATCATGATTGATGGGTAGTTGCGATATAATGAGGCTAACTATGTTCGAATCGCGTGTCCAGATACAGTAGTATGGGTAGAGAAAGCTGAGCGATTCTCGCTAGAGATTACCTACACTACTCCCGCTTATCAACGGTGCGCGCTTACATTCAGCCATAATTATTGATATATCGCACTGACCAAAGAAAATGAGCGCCGCTAATCAAAAAGAGAATGAGTCTAAAGGCCTACAAATCATAGTGGGCGAGAATGTCTAGAAGGCAGGGAGAGAAAGTAAGTCAGACTTTCGAAGTCTTCTCCCACTCTACCAGACGTTCTTATTTCGACCTCGCAGCCAACC
Source organism: Pristionchus exspectatus (assembly GCA_911812115.1). Classification (NCBI taxonomy): domain Eukaryota; kingdom Metazoa; phylum Nematoda; class Chromadorea; order Rhabditida; family Neodiplogasteridae; genus Pristionchus; species Pristionchus exspectatus. The sequence goes on from OU461582.1 coordinate 15,056,280, forward strand.
ACGGTAGCCGAATAGAGTAAGGACAGTAGCAAATATATTTACATACTATAAGGTCTAGTAGTGAGCGAATACCGGAGGAAGAAGTGTATAAGGAGAGATAGATCAGAGAGGGAATGGGTTTTATGAGATCTGTGGGAAAGATCGACGAGAAGGAATGGAAAGGAAAGTGAGGCGAAAGGAGTAGAGAATTCTGATTGCACACGACTGATTGAGACCCTTATGATTACAGAGTATCTCCCGACAACACTCGAAAGAGGCACCTTGTTAAGGGTAATGAGGAGGAAGGGAGGAAAGGAGGACGGATCGGCGAATAGAGAAAATTATTGGCTACGATACATTCGAGAAACTGCCGAGAAATGAAAAAAGCGAGACCTACACAACATGCTCGAGACCTTTAAATGAAAGTGAACACTACAATGAGTGCAAACCATAGTGATTTACTTTCGGGAAACTGGACAGTTCATTCTTGATAGATTATTCTGTCGACAACAACGTCGAATGATAGATACAAGGTGAATGTATGGGGGATGAATATAGATAGACACGAGTGTACGCTCTGTGATATGGGTGGACAACAAAAGATAAGGCGTCTTCACGGTCAGACGACGCTTGTCTCCCGTCCATTCCCATACGGGAGGCAAGTAGTCGTATCTATTCCACCTTCCCGTATCTTTCCTTCTCACTCTCCAACTCTCCCACCAGCCATCAACATACATGGGAAAAATTGAACGCTGATTGGAGCGGGAGAACGAGAGAAGAGTGAAGAAAGTAGTTAGACTACCGCAGATTTTGAAAAAATACTTTTATGGGGCAGCATTCGCATGGCCTAGTGGAAATATCCCACAGAAATGAATATTACTCGTCATGTCATTATCATCGAACACCATGAAGGACGCGTCAGCACGCATACAATGAATTCTGTCATAAGAAATGAGTATGCTTTAAACTATTTCTCTCGTGTAGTCTGCAAATTGAAACGCTATCACAATAGGAAAGTAGCCTATGAAAAAAATCATAAGCAATAAAACCAGCAATGCTTCATCGGAATAATAACAGATTACCCGCGGGATAATGCATAATTGACTAGGCGCGGAAATATCTCGTCCGTGTTCAATTTGGCCTATAATTAATTCCGGATAGTGTTATCTTTACAATGACGATGCCGAACAGCGTAGCAATTTTTTCAAATTATATTCCCCCTCTCGTCAGAAACATTATATCGAGAGGGGGCTAATCCCCATTAAAGGAGGCGTATCATGAAAAATTAGTTCATGTTGTTGAGATCATGATCCGATTGGAATCCATGACGATGTAAGAAAGCTAAAGTTTGAAAGTAGTGCATCCACTCTGGACCGAGATATCCGCGTTCAAAGTATCAGGAAAAACCAGGGAAAAGCCCGCGAAGAATTCAAATATTTTATGGAGCGCTAATGGGGAGGAAGGGAAGGTAGATCAAGAAGATATATGGAAAGGTCATCGTTGTCTCGCACACTATTGATTGGCTACGGAGGGATTTTTGTTTGTTTCCGTAGGCTCTTCCCTTCGACAAAATCTGATCTACTCCTTGGCAATTTTCCAAAAGTTTCTTGGCAATTTTCCAAAATCTTGCAAAACTCGGCATGTCGTTGTAAGAGTCGCTATGTTTGAATTTCAAAAGTTCATGATACGCCTCCTTTAATGTACGATAGCTTCTAGAGGAGAATGACAAGAAGAAGTGTACGACGACCGGAGTCTACGAGTGGGAGAGAATGTCATCCCATTTTTTAGTGCAAGCACAGGATTCATTCCTGAGTATGACAATACGTACGCAAAGGAGTCGAGTGTTAGTTGTCTACAGAGGATCACGTGGACGGAAGTATTTCACTTAGAGTTTCCAAGTACTTGAACGCTAATTGAGACTTCCACCCCTGATACTCCCACGAGAATCCGCCTGTCAATATTATTGCGGTGCTATCAAAAAACAAATTAAGATAAATGGAGATCGTACAATAACATACACATCACCTGCACCCCACACGATTAATGGGAAAATCACACTATTAAATCATCTAAAACGATAATAAAACATTTGCACAACACAAGCCATGAATAGTGAAGCCCACCGTATCCCTGCCAAGCGATAATCGATCTACCGTAACCAGAAAGATACCGTAATCTCTACCGTACCTGGTTGCTGTCCAGCAGTCATCATCTGCTGTCCCTGGGGCGATTGCATATAGGGACGCATCTGCATCTGTTGACCGGGCTGCGGTTGTTGCTGTTGTGGCTGCTGCAGCTGCTGCAACAAAGGATCAAATAACTTGTTTCAGCGACAACAACATAGTTAAGCGTTTGTGCATATGTTATAATAAAAGTTTAAAATTGCATAACACTTTTAACTGCAAGAATATGGGTTACTTAGGACTCGCACACTTCAGGCGATAAACAACGGCAATAAATTGCGAATTTTTATCCCTAGACGCACAGTAAAACGGGCATTCAGACAATGAAAAAAGCGTTGTAAAATGAGCACTTATTGGTATCAGTTAACTGTGCATGCGCTACAATCATCTTGCGTTTGCTTCTGATTCCACAATAACGCAGCCTAGTTGGCAAGAAGAGGTGAGATTACAAGAGCGATTCCCTTAGCATCAAAATCCGACTGCTATCAGATACGCAATAACACTCGCTCGAATCTCCCTCCATATCAACCATGCCTATGGGGAGAAGCGATTTGTTGCCTATGGAAACACTGAACAGATAGAGGCACTGCTTACATGGACTCCCTTCATCCCTGATATCCCTTATCTCATTTCGCCTATCTCTCTCTCTCTCTCTCTCTCTCTCTCTCTCTCTCTCTCTCCTAACAAACCGTATCACAAGCAGTCTCCATGTCAACTGGTCGACTGAATGCACTTTACTCTTCGCTGCAATCGACAAATAGCAAATGCGCACGTTCCGAACTGTGAAAAAGACCACATAAACATATCTTGCGTGCCTACAACCAAACAATTGCTCTTTTGCAAAGAATTACAACTACAAAATGAACGAAACTTCAAAAACAAAAAGCCATTTGTCGATACCTGTCTCTGCTGGGACTGCTGTGGGTACTGCTGTGGGACGGCGCCCTGTGGCATCGGCTGAATTCCTGTGGGTACGGTAGCTCCTCCGGGATACGGTACCGGAGACTGAACGGGTATTGTGCCCTGAGGATATCCGTAGCCTGGCGGTTGGGAGGGAACGCCCGGCTGGCCAGCTGAAAGAAATATATTACGAAAGGTGCCAAATAAAACGCATTTGAAAACATTTAAATTTGACCAAACAATCATTATAAGTTGTTCATTGATTTTAATGATAACTAGCATTAGTTGAGAGACAAGAGTACAATAAACATACGAATGGGTGGATACTGTGGGGGCATAGGACGGACTGCGTATTGAGGGCCGGCCGGAATTTGCTGCTGCATTTGTTGTGCTTGCTGCGGAGTTTGCTGTGGAGCCATAGTACCCGGAGGGTAGCCTGCATTAAGTGAGCACATGGCTAACCAATTAATCAAAATATGGCAAATCGCGTTTTTTTAATAGAGAGAATTGTGAAAGACGCTTATTTGTTACCGTACCTGGTCCAGTTGGATAGGGCACCCGTTGAATCATCACTCTCTGTGGAGGGGCACCTCCTGGCATCGCCGCTGCTCCCATCATCGTTGGTTTACGCACGTAGTGAGGAGGCATCATCTCAAAACAAGTATTAATATTGAAATTCTTCAAAATTAAATGTTTTTTTCCAATTTCGTTCGATCTAGGAACGCAGAAACAAATATCGAATATTTTGATTATAATAGAGTTTGACGAGTGTTTGAGACGGAAAAAGAGAAATTTTTAATAAACAATGGCATTTTTAAATAAATAATTAAATACCTGAGGTTGTTGTCCCCATTGCTGTCCTGGTTGCATGGGATAGCCGTACGGTTGTTGGCCTGGAAAGATTTCATTATTAGATTAGGGACAGAATATCGCAGAATCTCCGGGAAGCGTATTTCACTATTATATCTACAGTATTCCCGAATATTCCACAAAAACGTGTTACACTTTCACTAAAGTATTTACCATATGATCAAAATGGGACACTAACCCTGTATCATCATTTGACCTTGCGGTCCCATGACCATCATCTGGCCGGGCTGCATTCCTTGCATTCCTGGTTGCTGCATCTGCTGCATTGGCTGTCCGACCATTTGTTGTTGTATTTGTGTCTGACCGGGCTGCATCTGTAAGCAGGGTAATAGATGCCCGAAAATTCAGACGAAAAAAATTTTAAAAAACAGGTGAAAAACAGCGGCAAGAAAAAGTCGTCCCCATTATTTTTTAAGTACCGATTCATCAGGTGGAAAATATCCTTTCCTCTATATGAAAACGAGTCAACTTTATGTTCCACTGACCATCTGAGCTTGATTAGCCTGCAACTGCATCTGCTGCATTTGTTGTTGCTGCATCTGCTGCTGTGCCATTTGCTGCTGGGTCATCTGTTGTTGAGCCATTTGTTGTGGGGTCATTTGCTGCTGTTGCTGCCCTTGCTGCATTTGCTGCATTTGCTGCTGCTGCATCATTTGTTGCTGTTGTTGCATCTGCTGTTGGGACTGAGGTGTCATCGGATGAGGAGTCATCTGACCGCAACCTGCAGAATTTACGACTTATAAATACATATGAGAATATTGTGCTCTCGAACTACTTTTATCGATATTATTTTCTACAGTGATGCTGGGACAATATCTAGCCATCACAAGCAAGACAGCATCAACGTATGGGACAGTATGCCCTGTGATACACTATCTCACCTCCGGGAGTTCCTGGTGCGACCATCTGCATTCCTCCTCCGGGAGTGAGTGGCATACCCTGAGGCATGGTGGGTCGTTGGGGCGTGGGCGGTTGTGGATACATGCCGGGTCCGGGTCCACCCGGTAGTCCTCCGACTGAATTGGGTGCAGGTGACATAACGGGCGATTGGGGCGGAGGCATGCCCAATACTGCAAAAGGAGAAGGTAAATTGGAGGATGGTCACATCACGGTAGTTCTACATTTTTGGATTCTTTAATTTTTTTATAAGAAGCAGTTCGCCTAAGAATCGAACAATTCTGAAGGGTTTGGCACAGCTCAAAAATCTCGATTCTCTGAAACCATGTGAATTGGGGTTCTCGAGGGTGCTGAAGACGATGGGCATATTCATTTTGCATGTCGACCTCCCGTTGGCTCCAGATGCCGTGACGTCAAAAACAGTTTTTCGAGAGTTATTCAGTCTCAAGAAAAGCGAAAATTAAGCGAGTTTGGTTCCTGAGGTAGAAGATCACGGCTGACTACTTCATTTTTCATTAAAGAAGGTGTCCCACGAATATCTGGCTAATTGAGTTCTCGATGTGAGATGGCGGGTCGTGGCTACTCGATAACACTTTCGAAACTCCCATGGTTTCAATTTTCGTTTGAGCTGAGATATGAGCATTTGGCTGCGTGCCAAATGACCCTGAAAAGCAGGCAACGAGCGAGAGAGTATGCAAAATGAGGAGAGCTCGCTCTGTCTGACCTCACTTTGCATAATCTCTCGCGCGGTTCGTGGGACGCCTTCTTTAATTTCAAAAATAATTTTGTAAAATGAAAGTTTTCGCAGAGTTAAATACCTATCCCGAAAGAAGCATAAGAATAGAAGAAACGACAGTATACCTGGACTGGCACTCATTGGTACGGGACTCGAGTGTGCAGCGAACTGATGCATGTGAGGAGGGAAGGGAGAGGCGGGAGGAACCATTCCATCGTATCCCTAAGAGTGCACTTTTTTGTCATCGAATATATTAATTACGCAAAAATAATACAAATAATAAACCGTGGAATAATAAACCGTAACGCCATATTATATATATATTTATATATTTTATATTATTTTAATTTTTTATTTAAATTTTTATTATCCCTACCTGTTAGCTCGCAAATCTGACCGAAGTATTATATATCCAGCACTAGCTAATGTTCCTAATCGTGTCCTAGAGTCTCTAAGAGTACCTACAGAGAAAATTGAAATTTTAGGAATAATCGATAATGAGCTAGCGAAAAAAAAGATCTGTGTTACACGTTAAACGCCGTATTGATAAAGCTGAGCAGTAGAACATTACGATAAAATTAACAACTATGAAGTTCTGTATGAATTCCATATTGCTGGAAGGACGAGAGGTTTTTTTAACAGAAAGCATGATAAAATATACAAAACAATAAGCAAAATACCTGTGACAGCTGAGACTGTGGCGAGGCGAGGGGACTTCCCGGAATGGGAGGCGCGTTGTTACCTGCGAATAAACGATTATCCTCACTCTACCTTCCCTACCATTTTTGGCTATTACAAGCTAGACGAAATTGATATCATGAAGCTTGTTGCTTTCTTCTCGAAAATTACGGTACTTTATAGAACCGATCGTTAAAAATAAGTCACAAATAAATAAATAAAGATCAACTTACTCATATTGGCAGCACTGCTTCCGTTCTGAAGTGGCTGCTTGGGAGAAGGCTGAGGTTGTGGTTGCTCCCCTTGGGGCTTCGATGCAAATGCTTCAGCGAGCGAATTGAAGCGGGGTCGGGATGGCGGAGGCGCGTACACACTACAATTAGTATTTAATTAATGCCACAATTTACAAAAGAAAATAATTAAGTGTAGTCTATAGATAAAAGTCAAGCATTCACAGACAAGAGAATAATACCACATGGGTCTATATTTCATCTGTATTCAGTAGAATGATTTTATGAACATTTAGTCCAACTAAACTTTAGTTGGTCCGAAAGATGGAAACACAAAGATATAGATTGAAATAGGAAGCGATTTAGTGTGCTTACCCGTTATGTGGCGGTGGTACGTTTATCGCAGGGTCGTCGTAGTTCCACTGTGTCGGCGACTGATGCACTTGCTGCAGCTGCTGCTTACTTTCGGTAGACGAGGCTGCGACCGACGCAGTTGCTGCAAATATTAAAATTCATTCAGAAAAGGGAAGAAATTCCATAATTTGCGCGCAACAAATAGCGCGAGTCGCGTAAAGAATCGATTGCACGCGCTAGTCTTGGCTAATCGTTTGACCGGCCACTGGATTGAATGAAACTCGAGGTACTAATTGCTCAAGCAAACAGAGTGAAAAGGAATAACCGCGACATGGAAATGTCAAGCTATGAGCAATGGACAGACTGGAGCAGTGCATACGCGCTTGCACGAGTACTTTTAATCGCGCTGGAAAGTGCATTCGAGGCCACGGAAAGAAGGGAATTAATAGTGGATGAGACGAGACACAAGGTACTATCAGTGGCCCGAGTAGCCGACTAACAGGTGAAGTGTTCGATGCGACAGTCACAACCTGCCCGACAACCTTCTTTACCCACATCCATTCCTTCTTTCCTCTACCACTTGTCTGTCCTCTGCGTCTCTGTCTCCTTCCTCCTCCCTCTCACTGCCCTCCATTCCTCACTACACGATCGCCTTCTCTCTCGTCTGTCGCGGGTACACTCTGTCTCTCTGTCACTCTCGTCTCTGCTGGCCCTCCGTCCTCACTCCGCCCGTTCTCCCTCCGCCTCGCCTCCTCTCGCCTATCCATACCACACTAGACAAGTCAAACCTCGTGTCTATCTTCAACCATCTAATCTCTACCGTTCCCTAGGTTACTCCATATTGTGCCATCTCGTGTGGCAGGGGTGCGGCTAGACAGTCAGATGAAGTCACGACATCATGGGAAAGAATCGTGCGGTGTTTGAAAAGTGAATATCGCTAACAATGGATCTCGGCAGTAGGTGCACCCGAGAAACTCTTACACAAATATTCCAATCGAAGTTGTGTTGCAAAGTGAGGAACCCACCTGAATCGGATTTGTATGGGGATGCAGCATCCGTCTGTATTAGCCAATCCGTCGAGTTTTCATCCATCCTGGAAAATAGTGGTCAACACGTACCCCGTCACAATGAATAAGCAAACGCGTTTGTTAACGTAAGCACACGCACACACCACACAGATACACACACAGCACGACAGGGACGTGACTACTGTATTTCACACACATACTTGTATTGCGAGCAAACCTTTATCGTATTTATTTACAGATACTCGGAATTGTGTCGGAACCGGGACAACTACAAGTGGTGCAACAGGGATGATCAAGGCGATCAGTAAAACGCGTAAACAGAATAACAATGATGAAACGGGTGGAGATCAATTAGATAAATATGATCAATTATGTCTGGCGGCAACCTTCTTGTCGACTTTTCTCATAGCCTTCTTGAAGCTTTCTGCTCGGGATTGAGAAAGATTCCTTTCTCGCCCGGTCTCATCTCGGGCCTGAACCAAGTAATGTAAAAATATACAATTGTTTCCGGGCAATGAGCTCCGCTAGGTCATTCGCCGTATGAGTAACAATATTTTGCAACGATTTGAGAATTCTTTAGTAAAGCAAAAATATTCTGCGGAGCCCCCGTCATCCAACGGATGATAGAAAATCAGTGCTACTATCTCTAATGACCACAAACAAAAGGGAGAGTAGGTACCGTATGAAACGGAACCGTTGGAGAGATTGATTATTAATTATCATTGCTGAATTAATTACGCACAGTGTATCTAGATGCACATGTGGGAAATACTATCTCTCAAAGAGTGACAATTTAAAATAAATCGTCCGTAGTATGTTGTTTCATCAAAATTAACACGCACCGTGTCAATCGCACAACCACAACTAAACATGTCTATGTTTTATTAATAGTCAGTGATATTTTATATTAAATAACATTAATTCACTTATTTGAGTAATCCTAATTCACTGACCTTATCCATGTATAACTCTCTGATGTCGATGTACGTCTGGCCCTTGAAACTGCGAACCGTCACGTATTTCATCTTACCGATTTCGATCATCTGCAGATACAACCAATCTAGTAACGGTATGAAATCTAAGACGTTCAAGATATAGTTGAAAATTATTACGTCGCTTACGTCGCTATTGTACAATCGCTTGACGTTGATAAAACTTTACCTTTTAACCTTCACTCATCGAAACACACCTACCTCATCTTCCTCTGCATTCTTGACAGTACTGCCGACCTCATTCTTTCCTTTCTTCTTGATCGGAGTCGGATCGTCAACTCCCTCATCACCAGAATCGGAGAGTTCCGCGAATTGCGAATTGATAAGTACACTGCAAACGGCGTCGCGTTTTCATACGATTTATGTTTCAATGAAAAATAGTTAGAAATAAGTAATTTTAAAATCTTCTAAGGAGCATTCTCGTTCTTTTTGTTATCCTCCTTCTTGAACTGCTCGGATTCACTGTGAACAATTGTAAAACGGAGAAAGCGAAACAAGATCAGAAAACGCTGACAAGGAAAATAGAACAACAAAGAAATCGCGTTTGAACCAAAGAAAAAGTTATCGTAATTTGAGCGTCCTTCAATTCGCGATTGTAGGAGTTTGTTGGGACAAACAGCCGATTTTTTTAAAATTCTTAAAATTTAATTTAAAAAATATTTTTTATTTTAATAAGAATACATATATTTTTATTTTCAATTTTGAAAATTGTCATATGTTTATCGATATTAGAACTTTTTTATCGATATTAGAACTTTTTTGCAACTTTTTTTTTGGCGAAATCGGCATCTTCAACATTACACTATCTTATCGATAGCCCGACCGCTCTGCATGAGCGCACTGACCAGGAATGAGTTTTTCGATCACGAAATGTTGCCCGAGCCTTCCTCAATCGATCGCACTATAGAATGTGATAAAATCTTTATTTTGAAGCGAGTTATGATAAATTTTGTGGCACCAATTTCAAGAAAAATCACTGACAATGAGTGCTTGATCTTTGATCTAATGTAACTCGAAAATAAAAATCGAAATTCAAATTTCCGAAGCGCAGTTTGAAAGAGCATTGTAAAAAGTACTATACTTTTGGGCCTGATCGGACATATGTTTTGTATTCCGCCACAGGGTGGTAGATTCTCTCGTGATTCGCCTCTTATACAAATATAAAATAAATGAGAACCTCCATTTTTTTTAGAATGGAATAGAACGTTCACAAAGCTTTCACAAAACAAAGCTATGTATAAAATGAGCGATACGAGATGTTTCAGGCTACTTCGGAGTAGTGCAATTCATCATCAGTATCTTTGTAATCCACTTACATATGTCTCTCTTAAATCAAAGCAATAGCTAAATGGAGCCGTGCTGTGAAAGTTTATCTGTGTTGAGCAATAGATCAAAGAACATCAAAGAACGAAAAGCAAAGTGTTTTATCGACTGATAAACATCAAAACTATGCAGCTCATTTAGGCTCATAAACGTTGGTGTTGAGCATATTGCCGCTGAAAACATGCTAAATTAACAACGGTGACAAAAAGCAAATGAACATACGCATCTCTGTACTGGCAAGCAACGATGACTTGCTTTCCAGACTGGCATAGAGCCATTCCACATCCGATTTTGGTCGACTTGGCCCAAGCCATCTCAATATTGTATTCACTGATTCTCATATCAGTTTTTGAGCTACCTGTGTAGCGTGACCGATGCCAGTGTTGAAGACTGCAGTCGTCAGTTTGATATCCGACCATCCGAAATCCTGGAACTCCTTCTCCCACGAATCCGATGCGTCCTTTCCCTTTCCGGTGAATGAAACCTAGATCATAGATTGAAATGGGGGTAAGTGACGTCTGTTCTCACTGCAGCTGACGACATGTACGTGTACAGATTCTCTCCCAGATTAACTCTGTTCGTTGAATGGGCGAAGACGCAAGTCTTTGCCACAGCCTGCGCGCTCTTCTCAATCTCACAGTCCCACGTCTGTAATTCGATTGCTCACCGTAAGCAATTCATCGTTACCGTACCAGATTCGGAATGGGAGTCTTGGCCGCAGGCATCTTCTTTCCCTTGGCAACGTAGGTTCCGGCCGAGATGGATTGACGAAGTTTGTTGTGAGCATCGAGGAATCCCTTCACTTCAGTAGCCGGGATTCCACCCGTGCACTGTTGAGAGTGAACGATAGAGACGAGGGAGAAAAGACCAAGAAGAAGACAGACACGATGCATACTGTAAGGAAGAATTAGTGAAGAGAAAAATGGACCAAGCTTATGGAAACGCTATGAAGTTGTGAACATTTATACTAGACTTCTGTGTGATCAGATGCATTCAAACGAACGCTCTACCGATATCTCAAAACCCGAATCTCCTTCCATAGATGTACATGCAACATTTATTCAGATGGGAAGTGAATGCAAAAGAAACGAACTGCATGCGAGTTCAGATATATTCATTTTTTTCAGAAATAGAATTATTTTTTCAGATAATTTTACAGATTTTATTACATTATATTCTATTATAATTCGCTTTTCCAACCAACTCGCTCAGCCATGTTTATTCCAGTTTTTTTCCTAATCGTGAAATGGGTGAGCATCAGCCAAGTTCAGTGAACTTAATGCATTTATCTTTGTATTTTGTTCATGCATTGAACTGCCTTCTTTACGGTTGCAATTGATGGGACGATTTTGTGACATGCGAGTTGGTTCAGCCAACTGAACACATAATGTTCCTCTCCTGTCTCATGTTCATTTCTATTTTTCCTTTTTTCGATCAGTAGATTCATGCTCTCATTCTCTTTATCTACCGAGCACCACACCTGTACAGCGTATCCAGTTATTATCTGATGATTCTGTTTTGATAATGAAAAATCTAAAACTATGCAAGGCAGATAAAAATGAACATCAGAATTCTCGTGATATTATCACCAACTTCCACACATGAAAGGTGCCGTACCATCACTAAAACTTACATATTGCTAGCGCGGTTAATATATTTGTGCAGAAGAACATCATTTCACGATTGGCATCCGTCAAAAGATTTACGAAATGGTCTATTTCTCTGCATTCTCCTCATCACTCGATGACTCATCATTGCACAATCCTTTCTCGTCTTATCAACACCTCGTTTCTCGTGACTTTTATATTTTTTAAGTTATGATGTTTTACGTATACTTGTACTCTAGTAATATGATTTTAACAAATTGCTTCACTTCCAGTTGAATGAACATTGATAAGCTGCCTTCCGAACTTTTCTCCCATATTCTCTTCTTCGTTGATGGCCCTGGTCGAATTGCACTTCGATTGTGCAATCGTGCACTAGAAGAAGCAATAGCTCAATCCGATTTACACGTTTGGAAGAACAGCTACAATCAGACGGATATCAAATTGCACACAGTATGTATTCAGGGAAATGATGATTATGTATTCGTGTCATTTATCTAGTTAGACAGTCACGATTGATGCATTCAAATCATATGTACCTGAGCTACTTTCGTCCTGAGATATTCAGTTTCCAGTTTTTCGGTGTATGGCGGATGGAGTTCGGCGAGGGCCTAATCGCCAACCTCACTTACGGAGACTGGGAAAGTGCCCTGTATGTGCGACGGCGATTGTTCAACAGAGGATACGCCAATACTCTGTTCATAAGCGCGGTCAGATATCCAATATATTCGTATAATCAATTCTCTCTTATAGCAGAGGTCTTCTGAGAGATCGCAGGTGCCGTTTGACAAACTGTTCAAAGTGCTTCGATTCAGTCCAAATTTTCAGGGTTGATGCATCCATGGACCAAGAATGTACACCTAACTGGATTAGGCCGCAAACTCATTTATGCCCGAAAACCGGCTGCGGAGCGGTCGGATTTTCAAAAAATCATAACTTTCTTTAAAATTGAGATATAGACTCGTTCAAAAGCGGAAAATGTGCGCCTTACTGAGTACTAAAAACGCTTTTTAAGCGCAAGTTGATTGGTAAAAAGACCTTCTTGAAAACGTTGAAAAACCATTTTCTAGAGCCAAAAATTGGCCGTCCTGGAAAAAAACATTCCACGTTTCCCCGAGATAAGTTCAAAATCGAAATCTACGTACAATTTTACTACGGTCCCTAATTTTTCGCGAATATTGGAGGTTAACATGTTGCTTTTTTTCAGGCTCGAAAGAAGATTTTCACGGATTTTTGGTCACGTGTCTTCTGAAAAATTGCAGAACTAGCCCCAACAGTTTGATTTATTTCCATGAGATAATTATTCTAGAGTATATTGAAGGTAACAATTTTTTTGGCATAGGCCGTTTGTCCCAGAACCGGCTTTTAGGCGTTTTCCGGCTCTAGAGCCGGCTCTGGCGTATCTCAACTCCCAGATGAGTCAGAGACCTCTGGTTGGGCTTAAAAAGCTGCAAAAATTTTCTAAGCTATTCTCATCATTTTTCAGAAAGGTCTGACCAAGTTTACGATTAAAAAAATTGAAAAACCTCGAAAAATATCTCAACAATTCAGAAAATCAATTTTCCTGGAACGGGAACCCCCTTGCAATGGATTTTTCGTCGGAAAGTCAATCAATCTTGATGAAATTTTGTCTGTGGAAGTATTTCACGATTGCAAACTCAATTTCTGGCCAGATCACAGCATATTCAAATTGGAATGTATGGCACTGTTAATCACTACTCGCTCTTTACGATTTGCGCTTTTATCGTTGGCGCTTTTGTATTTGCGCAAATGTCGATCGCGCTTTCGTCTTTGCGGTTCTGTCATGCAGCTTTTTCCTTTTTGCAGAAATTTAAAGATGTTTAACTTCGCAAAGCATCTCAAATTTTTCGTCAAATTTCACAAAGAGTTTCTACATGTATTTTGAGAATGTAAACCGGAAACAATGGATAACGCGAAAAATCTGTTCTTCATTCCTTCTCCCATTTCATTCCTTCTCCCAAAATTGAGTTTTCGAGCGTGATTGCACAACTACAGTAACATTCGAAAAAAATTGACCGTTCTGACCGAATTTTTGAAATATGACACTTTCAGGACAAGTAGTGATTAACAGGGCCATACATTCCAATTTGAATATGCTGTGAACTTGCCAGAAATTGAGTTTGCAATCGTGAAATACTTCCACAGACAAAATTTCATCAAGATTAATTGACTTAGAAAGAAGGGATGGTTGAAAAACGCGATGTTATCTAATAATGGCCGCTAGTGTACTTTACCGCGTGATCTAGTCACTAGTGGTGGCTCAGGGAGTACTGTTGCAACCCATAGCGAGGCAGATACTATTTTTTTATACAAATACGATATCGTGAAATATTTTTCCGACGAAAAATCCATTGCAAGGGGGGTTCCCGTTCCAGGAAAATTGATTTTCTGAATTGTTGAGATATTTTTCGAGGTTTTTCAATTTTTTTTAAATTGTAAACTTGGTCAGACCTTTTTGAAAAATGATGAGAATAGCTTAGAAAAATTTTGCAGGTTTTTTAAGCCCAACCACAGGTCTCTGACTCATCTGGGAGCTGAGATACGCCAGAGCCGGCTCTAGAGCCGGAAAACGCCTAAAAGCCGGTTCTGGGACAAATGGCCTATGCCAAAAAATTTGTTACCTTCAATATACTCTAGAATAATTATCTCATGGAAATAAATCAAACTGTTGGGGCTAGTTCTGCAATTTTTCAGAAGACACGTGACCAAAAATCCGTGAAAATCTTCTTTCGAGCCTGAAAAAAAGCAACATGTTAACCTCCAATATTCGCGAAAAATTGGGGACCGTAGTAAAATTGTACGTAGATTTCGATTTTGAACTTATCTCGGGGAAACGTGGAATGTTTTTTTCCAGGACGGCCAATTTTTTGCTCTAGAAAATGGTTTTTCAACGTTTTCAAGAAGGTCTTTTTACCAATAAACTTGCGCTTAAAAAGCGTTTTGTAGTACTCAGTAAGGCGCACATTTTCCGCTTTTGAACGAGTCTATATCTCAATTTTAAAGAAAGTTATGATTTTTTGAAAATCCGACCGCTCCGCAGCCGGTTTTCGGGCATAAATGAGTTTGCGGCCTAATCCAGTTAGGTGTACATTCTTGGTCCATGGATGCATCAACCCTGAAAATTTGGACTGAATCGAAGCACTTTGAACAGTTTGTCAATGGGGGGTCTGGAATTCATGCAATCTCTCAGAAGACCTCTGATAGATGGACTTCAATGGGGTTTCTCCGACACTTCTTTTGGAGCTCATCGAAGGACTTGTTTACGAGCGAGTAAATCTATCGGCAGTGAATGAGGAATACGGAGAGAAGTGAGCATAACGACATAGAGTTCCAAATACTCGCGTCTTCTTTGTTCATTCCCACCAGTGAAAGAGTGCAACGAAATTGAACCTTTGATGTCACAGTCAGACCAACAAATCAGGTCGTATTGTGAAAGATCAATTGCAGCTTCGTCCGGTTGATTGAACACTTTCGAGATCATAAACTGGAAATTTACATTTACGGTCACATGTTGGATCGTGAAACGTTATTGTCGCTCAGGGAAGGCACAAATGTGCAGATTGTGGAAGAGACCCGATACGATGGAAAACAAAGGGATGAATCAGAGCAAATACCGGTATGACAACTATTTTTAAATCCATAATGAAAGAGTGAGCTTTTTCGATTGATAAATTGACGGTGGACGTGTGGTTGACAAAAAATGATCAAAATTTGTTTCTATGGAAAATTTCAGGAGCCAGAGTGGAGAGTTGATGATGATTTGCTGATACAACTCACCCGTAAAAAGTTCAAGATGCTTCGAATTCCAGTCGACTTGCACTCCGAAGAAACCATTGTCGAAGTGATGAAGGTTTATTTTTCTGTGGTATCTCTCGCGGTTACATTTGTAAGAATCATAGATAGAGGAAATAGCCACCTCATCTTTTAGATAATTTCCTCTTCCGATTCGGCGCAACGCGTTAATATAAAAATACCTGAAACAAGCATGGATCGATTCCTTTCGATAATTGGAATGAGAAGAGAGGGACGAATTTTCTACAGAAACGTGGGCTGCAAAGTAAGTTGTGTGTCATTTCCATCGGATTTTGCTGTTTCTGATGTCGCGTCATCAGCAAATACTAGTAAAAGGAGAGAAAAAAGCAATATATTAATTTCAGTTCCAACTCAAACTGGCGGAGAAACTTCCTCTCACCCACACGATCATCTACAAGAATTCTACGGCAAAGGCTCACTATCGAATGGAAGAGAACCAGACTGTTATCTGTCTCGCGATAGAAAATACACTGTATTCTTCAACGTATCAATTAGAATAAAAAATCATGTTTTCATGATAATAAATCCTCTTTCATTTTATTCTCTGTCATTCTGAACAATCGATGCAATATTGCCAACTATCATTGTGTGGATAGAGGCAATGAACGGGAGCGTTGTAATCATTTCAAGAAGCGGTATGTAAAAAATAGTGAATGTATGAGCAGGTGAATTTCTTTCCAGGAATTACTAGATATCTCAATAGATACATCGATGAACAATACCGTGTAATAAATTTCAAGCAGAAACAATCCAAACTGATTGCGTAAATCCATAAGTCTTTATTTCAGAAATTATACAGAGAAATGTTAAAAATTGATAAAAGTCAGGATCGATTTCAATATAATATTATTTTCTGCTCGGGTCGGATACCATAATTCGCCTTGTGGCTCTCGAAGAGTTCCACTAGTCTATTGCAATAAGTCGTGTGTAGCTCGTCAATCTGCAAATTTTCAATTTCTTTATAATTGGCTATTGTTCCGTACCTCTTCTTGAGTTGGATTCATAATCTTCTCAACCGAAATTGCCTCGCCGATTACGGTTTCCAGGCGAGTTCTGCAATTATTTGTAATTTCTTTCGTTGGCTTAAAATAATAAAAAGTTAAAGTTTAAAAAAATGAACTGACTGCATGGGTACGAGTCCACCCCAGGGTAGTCCGAGTAGACTTTTTCCAATAAGCAAAGGAGGGCAAACACCAAACGTTTTCACAATATGAGCCTGCAAACAATTGTTTATTATTTCAATTCATATAAAATTTTATCTAATGAAATTGAGAGGTTGGCGAACCTGCATATTTCTCAATCTATTCGGACAGATTCCGACTACAGGTTCGTATGTCTCATTCTCTCCGAAATGAAAGACTGGCACGAGATCAGCACTGAATGATTATAGGTAATTACCAGATTAAATAGAGTGATCGTACCCCTCAGTGAGAGCAATCTTGACGAATCCCTTTCTATCCTTCAGTTTCACATAGTACTTTCCGGGTGCTGCCATCATTCCCTCGTTCCATCCTCCAATGGCAATCGAGACTGCGTTGCCCTGACAGAGATCAAAGATCAAGTGCGAACGATCAACTTGCAACTTCATTCTCACTTTCTCTTTCTGCCTCAATACCCACAGAATATTTTTCTTTGAAGTGGCTCCGCTGCCTGTAAGAATGAAATATTAATTGAAGTGATCTCGTGGCCTACCTCCCCACATGAGAATCTCTCTCCTGAGTGGCCAAAAGAACTGTCCATCAAGGGTTACACTCCATGTCTTCAACCCCTTGAAGAGATTAGTTATTCCGGAAACCTGCAACGTAGGTGTTGAAAGATGTTATGCCTGCGATCGATTTTTATTTTGAAAATGATTACATGCGATTGGAAGGACATGAACATTCCGAGACAGAAGAGTCCATGTGGATGGGAGCTGCAAAGGGGAAAGATGACGAGGCAGGGAAACTATCCTACCCGACGATCATATTCTTGTCAGTCGGAAGATCGGCCGTCTTTACTATTCGATAGTTGAAGTATTCTCCCGCCCAACGCATGAAAATCGAATTCTTCCGGTAATAATCCTAAAATTGAATAGTCAATGTAAATAAACGCAATGTCTGTCTACTTGATATTTGGTGCACGGGGAACATGTTTATGTGTGTTTATCAGAGACTATCTGAGAGAATTTAGTAAGGGCCGTACAATGATTTTGGACCCTATGCTGAAAAAATGGCCCTGGGGGTACTTTTTCACGTAGAACTCGAAAATCGACCTTAGGAAGCCGTATCTCCAACCCCCGGTACCCTATGGGTCCTGGTACCGTGCCAGGCTGTAAGAGCAACTTTGCGACTGGGGCTTCAAACCTATCCATGTGATAGCGCATTTTGTAGATCTCGTCGAGACAAACATTTTTTGTGAAGAAAGTGAAAAAAAATATTTTCATTGAAGAGAGTTATGAAGAGTGAAAATAAAAAATTTCACGTCGTGAAAAAATTTTGCCCGTGCCGTGCAAATTTTATTTTTCCAATCGATTCAGCATCGTTTTTTACCCCTTCGGTCAAAAAATGAGCGAAATCGAAGGTGACAGTACCCGACTTTTTTGCGCCAAAGCAACAACACACCAAGATCAGCGATATTCGATGTTGCGAAATCAGCCTTTTTTGACGGTTATTCTTGTCCCATATGCTTATATTGTTATATTCACAATAAATTGAGTTGATATTCACTGCTTTGAGAACAATTAATGCAGAAATATGCATTATTATACGCTCGGACCAGGGAAAATCAGCATCGATGATTGATCAGTCAGCACCGATAATTGAGCAAGTGAAATAAACAATTTTCGATATAATTGAGTCTTTTTTTTTAATGAATTCCGAATACTCATCAGCCAGAGTCATCTGTCCCTCTTCTTCATCCTCACATCCTGGCTCCATCTCCCATTCCCCTACGTCATCTCTATCTTCGATCTTCCACTCTATCGCATCTCCATCCTCATCCATTTCGATATCGACCGATTGTTTTCCTCGAACGACAACCTTCTTCTTGACCAGAGTAGCGACGAGTCTATTGATGTATCGCTTGATATGTTTCTTTGTCAGTCGCTCTTCCATCGGTATCGCAGGTTCCCAAATCATTCTCAGATACCTCTCTTCAGCTTACGCTCTTTTTTCAGTTTTAGACTTCTCCAGGAAACATTTTGGGATGATTCGTTTCGTTCTCTCGGCAAGATCGAGGTCTTCTTAGCTCCTAGAAGCGCCCAATCCATTGGAAGTGAAGGAATCGAATGATCGAAAATGAACGATGGGAGAGTATTGGAAGGTCATCTTTGAAGAGTATGCCTTCTCCAATCCCTCTGTATTTCCCTCATGTGAAATTCCTCACCCACTTTGACCCGGAGAGAGAGAGAGCCACATTTGCATTACGATCCGAAGAATATTGTTCCACGAGTAGTCGAGCACGATGATGTGGATGAATCGATTATGGATTCTGAGGAAGCTACCTCACGGAAGGAAGAGATGGTCTCCTTTTCTTGCTCGTGTGGGCCATCCTATGTTCGTCTTGGAGAGTTGCTGATCCATCTTGACTTTTTTCGATCATTCGTTTTCGATCATTCGATTCCTTCACTTCCAATGGATTGGGCGCTTCTAGGAGCTAAGAAGACCTCGATCTTGCCGAGAGAACGAAACGAATCATCCCAAAATGTTTCCTGGAGAAGTCTAAAACAGAAAAAAAGAGCGTAAGCTGAAGAGAGGTATCTGAGAATGATTTGGGAACCTGCGATACCGATGGAAGAGCGGCTGACAAAGAAACATATCAAGCGATACATCAATAGACTCGTCGCTACTCTGGTCAAGAAGAAGGTTGTCGTTCGAGGAAAACAATCGGTCGATATCGAAATGGATGAGGATGGAGATGCGATAGAGTGGAAGATCGAAGATAGAGATGACGTAGGGGAATGGGAGATGGAGCCAGGATGTGAGGATGAAGAAGAGGGACAGATGACTCTGGCTGATGAGTATTCGGAATTCATTAGAAAAAAAAACAAAAATTCCATTTTACCTGACTCAATTTTATCGAAAATTGTTGATTTCACTTGCTCAATTATCGGTGCTGACTGATCAATCATCGATGCTGATTTTCCCTGGTCCGAGCGTATAATAATGCATATTTCTGCATTAATTGTTCTCAAAGCAGTGAATATCAACTCAATTTATTGTGAATATAACAATATAAGCATATGGGACAAGAATAACCGTCAAAAAAGGCTGATTTCGCAACATCGATTATCGCTGATCTTGGTGTGTTGTTGCTTTGGCGCAAAAAAAGTCGGGTACTGTCACCTTCGATTTCGCTCAATTTTTGACCGAGGGGGTAAAAAACGATGCTGAATCGATTGGAAAAATAAAATTTGCACGGCACGGGCAAAATTTTTTCACGACGTGAAAATTTTTATTTTCACTCTTCATAACTCTCTTCAATGAAAATATTTTTTTTCACTTTCTTCACAAAAAATGTTTGTCTCGACGAGATCTACAAAATGCGCTATCACATGGATAGGTTTGAATCCCCAGTCGCAAAGTTGCTCATACAGCCTGGCACGGTACCAGGACCCATAGGGTACCGGGGGTTGGAGATGCGGCTTCCTAAGGTCGATTTTCGAGTTCTACGTGAAAAAGTACCCCCAGGGCCATTTTTTCAGCATAGGGTCCAAAATCATTGTACGGCCCCTGTGGAGCCTAACTAAATTCTCTCAGATAGTCTCTGTTATCTCGGTGAACGCAAAGGAAGTGAAAGGAAACTAGATATTTGGATTTCACTCTTTTGTGAATAGCTCTTGTTTTGCTATCATTTGCAAATTTTATCCACTAAATATTTTACCCAAGGCATGCAACCGCACTCCGGCCATTTCAGGGAGAGCAAGAACCATGCGACATAGATGAGTACCAAGGGAGCGAAGACAATCAACTTTGCGTAGAGCGCTGAAAAGCGGATATTGAAAATACTCATACGTAAATCTGACCTGCTAGCGTCCCGATCAGAATAAAAGGAGGAACGAACACCCACAATCCACTGAAGAAACAGACGAATGCACACACCTAAATTGTGAAATGATCGTCCATTCACCAAAAATCCTGGAAAATGACTACCTTAAGCCATTCCTTGAGTTCATGGAGCATTTCGAACGCCCGTCGAATGTGCGTGTCTCGTCCCATCTATTGTCGCACATTTGCATTCGTCTCGATAAGATCAACGCTATCTTGTTTTTACACTACACGCCAACGTTTTTCACCCAAAGATGTCTACACTCGGCGGAGAGAAAGAGAATATTCTAATATTTTTTACGTTCAATATTTCAAACTGCATTCCCTAATTTAACTCGAAATAAAATGAAGCAATCGTTAAATTTTAGCAACTCTGGAGTAAAGAATGGGCATAAGCTATTTCCTTCATGAGCTAGAAAGGGAAAATGAGTAAGTAAGCAATCACTCCAAGAGAACTTGAATGAGTAAGTTGGGATAGCATGATAATTCCTGTTTATGTAATGGCCATCGTAATGTCTTGTTTAGATCAACGATACGATAATATAACGAACGATAATTTCTTTCACGTGTGTTTGAACAACAATCAGGCCCCGCTGTAGAAACAATGAAACAGTAGAGCATTCTACGTATATGAGGTCGTTTGCGTTAGGATCAACAAGCCCCAACGAGGGTCGAGAACAGCTAAAAAATCGAAAGTGCTCAAAAGCTGGCCCTAGGGGTTATTTTCTATGCTGAACAACCTGGTATGGTCGATTTCAATATGTCCCCTCCCCCGGAGCGAAAAGGGGACATATTGAAATCGACCATACCAGGTTGTTCAGCATCGAAAATAACCTCTAGGGCCAGCTTTTGAGCACTTTCGATTTTTTAGCTGTTCTCGACACTTGTTGATCCTAACGCAAACCACCTCATATGTATGAAGATGTCAGCATTGGTTCTTTCTCTTTTTCTTTGCTCTTGAGTCATGATTCACAACAATCAGATGAGGAAAATAATGGAAATATCAAGGCTCATTCATAAACAACAAATTGAAGAGATGGCTAATATATTTTTTTCTCCTGAATTGGCTTGAATCTCGTGTGTTGTATAAAAATTCTTCACTAATGTGGTTTCTTCGCTGCCTTGAGATAAAAGCACAGTAAGATTTATAAATATACAGACTCGGCGATGGACACTAAAGCCGTAGAAGATTGTCAAAGTCGAAGAAGTTGTTGAGAAGAAATAAGTTTCCGTTGAAGAGATGTTGAATGTAATCAAGTTCACTAGTATCGCCTTCACCACCGGAGAAGTTGTACAAACAAGCTATCTAAATTAGCCATCTCTTCATATTCTCGTTTGCAGCACAATCCACCGCAATTGATAGCATCTCTTCCATTTGCGCACTTTACTCTTCAATTTTCCTCTACATAGAGATGTGTCTACTACTCAGTAGGCACACAATTAATCAGCCATGATTTTCCGTCTGGCTTTATAACTACTCCATTATCGCGCTGTTTTTCGTTACTTAATGGGCTAATCTCGTTTGCTTTTCCCCGAGACTTATCTTCCACTTTCTCTTTCTCGTATGCAATAAAGAGCTTTTTTTCTAGCCCGACCCCATTGTCGTTGTTTTCAGAAATAATACGCACGAAGGTTCTTTCAGAGATGCTAGACTGGGAGCGGTTCAAAGTAGTCCGGTTCGACACAAACGAACTCATCTCCATCTCTACAGAAAAGGTAGTGACGATAATTGTATTGTCTCGTCAAAATCACAAATTATGTTTAGGAGTTTTCGTACGATCGAGCTAAACGATGGATGATGGAACACGAGATGTTTTCAATCCAGGTATTACTCATTCTCAGGTTATTTCGTAATATTAAAATTTTCAGATTATCGTTCTTTATCTGATGACAGTCTTCGTGCTCAAACAGTTCATGCAGAATCGAGAGGCTTTCAAGCTTGAAAGGGCCATTAAAGTGAGTTGAAGCGTTCCTCCTTTACAATTACATTTCGGTGTGGACAGGCATGGAATCTATTGATTGCCACTCTCTCTGGAATCTGTGCTGCAGGAATGACGGTTGAATTCTTTACAACTCTATTCGGAAGAGGAATCAATGGTGAGGAGAGTCATTCCAATTCTACCGTAAATTTCGAATTCAGCCTCGCTCTGCTCCTCTAGTGACACATTCTTCCATGGGTCTAACGGTTACTTCCTCTGGTGTTATCATATAATTCGGTTGTTCGAGTTCACTGATACCATATTCATCGTAAGTTTTGCTATTATGAAATTCAATATCTTAGCAGAGTTTTTTAAAATTCCAGTGCTTTGTCAAAATCTATTGATTGTAGATCCTCCGTAAGCAGCCTCTTCTCTTCATCCACTGGTTCCATCATGCTCTCACTCTCTACGTTTCGTGGTTAGTCACAATTAGAGAATTGATGTGCCATGGTTAAAGGATGAATGTGATTCACTTCAGGTTCTGCTATGCTCGTCCTTCTCCCTTATCTCGATATGGCATCTACCTCAATGCACTCATTCACACAGTCATGTACACGTCAGTTCCCTCTTTTTACCTTTTGAGTATTGTGGAAGACTGCGCAAGGATAACAGTATCTGTCATTGGAGAGTATACAACAAGGTCTCATCAATTTCTCTTTCAGCTACTATTTCCTGCGTGCTTCAAAGATTCGTCTTCCTCTTTTCGTCGCTAAATCCATCACAACGGCTCAAATCGTTCAATTCGTCTTTGCGTTCTGGTCTATCATCCAGCCGTCTATTATGAAATTCGGTCACGGGGTAAGATATTCAACTCCGAATTTCTTTCCTATCATTATCTAAGGTGCAAAGAATGCCTGATTGCAGATGCCTTGTGAGTTGGATGCACAAACTCTTCTTGTGAGTGGATTCATGGATGTGTGCTATCTCTATCTATTCGTCCAATTCTACCGCAATAAATACAATGAAATCAAGAAGAAATCGAAGAAGTACGAGTGATTTGGCACATGTTTCATTGGAAAATACATAACTTTATTTTATGAAGAATCATAATGAATAAATTTATGCACGTTCCGAATAGGGCTGGCAAATGAAGAGACTAAGGGGAAATGAAGAGGCGATTTTCTCCCTCTCTCATTCAGCTCTTATTCAAGAATGACCCGGTCGTGTCAATCCTTAAATAAGGGGAGTTTGCAACAAACAGGGCATAACTCATGAATGAAAGCATCTTTTATAGTGAAATTTTAAGTGCGCCTCAACTAGGACATTTTCCATGCTCTTGAGGAAGGACGTGAGCGTGCTTTGCATTTCGGCTGTGAAAATAGGAAATTTTACCCATCTTCTCGCGTGCGCGATCAGCTACCAACTCAATTTCGGCAGAAATGACAGGTTCTGAGATCACTGAGGCCAACTATAAGCGTAGTCTCATCAGAAAACAAGTTTTTCAAATCAATCGAAATATTTTTCGAATGATGGGCTACAAACTGCGAGATAACTCTCATTCCCCTCTGGTAAATAGAACGACTAGAAACATTGATAATACATCTCGAATAGGTTTGAGAAGATCAGGGAAAAGCAAAATCATTATTCCCAAACTTGCTGTGATAAGCACCTCAAAAATCCCAGATCAAAACAGTCAATCAGAGAGCAACTCTTAAATAAGAGTCCCATTCCCTTATTTAAGGATTTGCCGATTCATTCTCCTCTTATTGAAGAATTAGCCCGGTGCGCGCGCCTTTGTGTGGCAAATGAAGGCTTCATTTTCATTCTTCACTTGCCAGCCCTAGTTTTTTTAGTTCCGAAGTTCTCTTCTCAATTAGCATTTCTCCTTATCTCTGATCCCGTTCGCTGTCGCTGTGTTACACATCATGAGCAAAAGTATATATTTGGGTCACAAATCGTCTTTGAAAATGGACGCGAACTGTGATGGTCAATGGAGATTTACCTCCTACGTACTTTACTGAAAGACAGGCTGTTCCAGCCGAGCCAATTAAAGGAGGAGTGACAGGAAAGAATGTTAGAGACTCTCACAACGAAATGCCGGCCATGGGAAGCGACCGTAGTTAGCAGTTGGCACTTTGCCAAGACCCTATTCCTTTCTCCCGTCCTCTGACAGGGAGAGGGAGGAAGGCGATCGATGGGAAGAGACAAGGGGACACTGGGGTAGATCAGTGCGCAGTCCCTTCCCAGTGAAATCAACAGTTCAAAATCCCCGCCCTTTCCTGCCACGAGGGAAGCTTTGGCACAAGGCCAACTCGCTGTATCTCGGTTCAGAGATGAGATACAAATATGGGGACTTCAGTATTCTGATATGGCTGTCGATAGCTACAGCACTACGTTGTCAACTCAGTGACTCAAACTTTCATGTTACTCCTCCTTTAAAGAAATAAATTCAAATAAATAAATAATTTCAGCTGAACTTTGAGTCATCAAAGAAAATTCCAGTTAAAGGCAGGGTGATAACTCATGTTGACAAAGATAATGTTGATGCTGACGAACTCACTTTGACGAATTTTGTTATTCGACTTGTCTTATCGCCTACGCAGGCACCATGTCAAACTAGGCGATTCTGCTCTGCCTTCGAAGAGTTCGATGAAACAAATGAAATCAATGGAGAGCGAATCACTGAGATCAGGCAATCAACTCAGCTATTCTCAGCTATGTTTCATGTTTATTTGAAGCTACTGTCGAGTCTCCAGATACATCATCACGAAATCGAATCGATGACGTTTGGAAACTCACTATTCTATCTCACTAGGTACTAATCACCTTCCTCCTTTCACCGAAACCACAATCCAATATACAACTACAGATTTCTGTCTGGCTCGAGTTATTGATAAGAACGATGAAATAGCCGAAGAGACGGGAACACATCCATACATGTCAATCGAGATGATACAGGGATGATGGAGAATTAATACGAACAATGTATACGATGAAAAAGCGCACACCTTGTATTAGAGTAATGTCATTTCAAAATGAGTATACAATGGGCACTCGCTCTAGATTTCAATGCGCATTTTCGATTTTTCCATCACATCCTTAAATCTCCGAAGCATTTCTGTTCATGTCCCTCGCAGACCCTTCAGCTAATGCGTGAAATGACGCGGCAATAAGACTTCTTGACAAAAAGATCGAAAAATTCAGTGATTGTTAAACGATCACATCTAGCTGTGTCGGAAATTTTGAAGAACTATTTGGTAATTGCATTCAATTTTTCGTCTAAATCCATCGAAGAAGTTTTAGCGCTCCAATTTGTGCGACTATCGCTGGGTTTGATCTTTTATCTCTTTTTTCACTGCATCGAACCGTTTCTCGTTATAAATCAACAGTTTGCCGTAAAATTTCTCCGACTTCAAAAAGTTGCGATCATATTTTTTGTTAAATATTATTCACAGGAGTGTAGGTGACTAATTGTGAGCTGACAAGGTAGAGTTGTAGCTATCGACATCCACATCTCAGTTCTGAAGTCTGAATCCTGCTATGTATAATATAACGATTTGGTAATGTGCCAAAAACTAATAGTTGTATAATCCCCAAATAAACAAAACAATTAGTTTCTGGAAGTTAAGTATCAAATGTTAAACCAATCTTGAAATGTTGACTATGAGATTATTTGGCTTGACATATCAAAATGGAATTGCAATGGTAGCAGATCCCTCCTCACTCTCCGATGCGTAGACCGGTACGATCTTTAAAGATCTGCACTACTCGACTTATCTGCTCTCCATCTTTAGCCCAACTGCTCCCAATAAGCAAGCGAGCTCAATCCTACGAAATGTCCTTTGAAAATGGGAAATGGTACTGATCTTACACAAAAATGAATCTGAACTAGGAAGTTGGCGAAGTCTGATAAAGAAAAGTCAATAATGAATAACATCAGCCTTGATATTGAGTGGACGCCCTCAATTCTCTATGAGTAATTATTCGTCAATTCTGAATGATCTCGAATTACTCCGGATTTTTCGATGCGACACGCGACACAAGTCTATGCAGAAAAACAGCCGCACTTTAAAACATTACGATTTCCTGCTATATCTCGATAAGATTTACTAGTTTGCATTCATTCAATGTCGTGTTGCAGATTTAAACAAATCTGTGTGAAATCTGAAAAGGCGAGGAATGAGAACGATCCCTAATCTACCCTAAATCTCGTTGCCTTTTCCGCTGAAGATCTTACAGCGAGTCCTTTCCAATCTCGAGACTGCCGTCCAATCGCCTGTAAAATCAAAACGCCTCTCGCTGGCTCCTCCCACAGATCGACAACAAACGAATCTCTTCCAATCCAAGGCTCTTCCACATTGCGTAGTGAGTCGGAGATGCTAGGATAAGAGAGAGAGTCGAGGAAGAGGAAGGAAGTGAGAGGGAGAGCAAACGCGAAAGTGCGTCACATTCCCTTGTGCTACATAAGCAGAAGGCCGCTGCACATTAGCACTCCATATTCTCACTTCTTCTCTTCTCTCGAGAAATCTACTCCACTCCTCCAACAATGAACAACGACAACTCCAACATCTCGGGCTTTGCCGCTCAACGTGGGTATATTGTGCAATTTTAGAATCAAATCTAGATATGTTCGAAACTACAAGGAAAACAATGCTAAATCCACTCTCGATTTCGCATTTTTTTCCTCAATTCTTGTTTTCTCCTACGGACTCGTATGGTAAAGGTAGTTCCGTATTCAGCGTATTTTTCAACGCGCGGAACATGCGCAGGTTTCTTTTGATCGGTGTGCATCCATAGCATTTAACGGAATAAATTGTCACTCAGTTGCTAGTGGCGACACCGTCCCTTTACTCTTTACGTACTCGAATGATCTTTCATTATTTCAGTCGCTGCCTCACTCAATTCTTCTAGTTCCTCTGACTCCAATTCTTCCTCTTCCTTCGGTTCATCTCCTCAATCCGGTGGACTGGGAAGTCTCTCTTCTTCTTCTTCTTCTCATCCTGGAATGACTGCCGTTTCGAATCCCTTCTTCATGGGAAACCTCTCTTCAAATGATCAGGACAGACTCAAGGATATCTTCAGTCGTAGCCCCTTCCAGTAATCTCTTTCACCTCACTATACTTCTTTGCTCTTCTTCACATTCTACAGTGTACTCATACGGGATTATTGTTATTCTCATTTATAATAATCGATATTATCGGTCATTGAATGAACCATTATTTGCTCAATCGCTTTTATGATGCACACTGAACAATAACTGTATGTTTCCTGCAGTCATACTGAAGCAAACATGACAGACACTGCAGAAAAGTCGATCGAGTTTTTTGAAATGCATGAGCCCGAAGCAGTTCCAAGGTTCAAGGTGAAAGAAACTGGACGATAATGGTTAGTTCATGGTGAAAGGTAAAGGTGTATTTTTGATTTATGAGTTTTTTCATAAATCAATACCAAATTACTTTTAAAGAAAATTAACGTGATTCGCTTGATCAAATTTAGTACGGCTCGTGAGGCCGAGAGCGAGCGTCTTGGGTTGAGTGGGATAAAACCTTCAACACACGATCTGGCGACATTAGCAAGCGAGCGTAGCGAGCCTGCGAGTCCCTCGCGGAAGGCCCCACGAGCCTTTCGCTAGGGACGATGCCAACTCGGTCCGCGACTGTGAATGTTTTATCTTCCAATGTAGTCCACTAGCCCAAACGTAGTTCAGTGCTCACGAGCCTTTTGCAAGCGTAGACACATGACTGGGATAAAACTAAACTCATAACCCGGCGTTGCGAAGCGCTCACAGAAGACTATCACAACCCGGCGACACCTAGCCAGCGAGCGAGCAAAACGAGCGTAGCTGGCTAGTTCATCATGACGGAAGTGATAAGTATAGAAAAAGATCAAGAGAGATCGTGAGCAAGCAATAGTGATGGAGATCAATTATCTATCACTCAAACTGTCGTCCATTCGAACTTATAGGCGTAACTGGGATAAAGGGAATAAGATTTTCTGATATTTCTAGTGCAGATTTTCAGATGCAGCGTTAATTAAATCAAACAAGTCCTTGAAAAACATACTTAGTTCACCATATTCTCATCGACTGGCTCTCTACAAAAAACCGGCATGCGCTTAAGTTCCCTGTTGAGAATGGGGGGGGGGGGGGGTGGGGTGGGGGCTGCTCTAGGATGAAAGGGCTAAATATCTAGTGAATGTGGGCGAAAAGTCTAGCATGTGCCCTAATAAGTCTAACGTCTGTTTTAAAGGGCGAATGAAAGGGAAAGTTAGATTGTCCCTTTGATCTCAGGGCCGACATTCAAGGGTTGTCCCACAGTTGACAGTGCACAGTGAGTCTCTGCATCGAGTGCATCGTACATTTCATACATTATTGAGCACTTTTGTTTCTGTTAATCATTATTTGATGAAGGTTAGCTCTGTCGTTGCACCTCGTTGTACGTAGCATAGAGTATCTCTCATTCAAGTTCCGTAGATCTATCCACCCACGCGACTCCATCCCTCTCTCTTTTCATTCATCCTTCCCATCTTTTTACCCCAATATACTGCGTTACTCTTTACTTGTATATCAATGCGTCTGTCTGTCCGTTCGTCTGTCTGTTGCTCCGCAATGATTCCCCAGGTCCATATTCTTTACCAATAAATTCGGAGTGAAATTTTTTTTTAATCGATAATTTAAAAGCGTTGTAAGAACTCGATGGGTGTGGCACAATGGCTTCAAAATGGTCCGGTCGAGCTGAAATTTTTTTGTGAGTAGCTCCTAGGGGTCTTTTTTCCACGAAGTGGCTTCATCTCTTCTTTTTTTCGGATCGCTCTCGGCCCACGAGCCTTCCGCAAGGGACGATGCCAACTTTGCCCGCGACTGTGAATATTCTTCGTTGCTTCATCCCAACTTTTTTTCGGAACGCTCGAGGCCTCACGAGCCTTTTGCGAGCGTCTTGGGGCTCACAATGAGTGGGATAAAACCTTCAACACACGACCTGGCGACATTAGCGAGCGAGCGTAGCGAGCCTGCGAGTCCCTTGCCGAAGGCTCGTGGGGCCGAGAGCCGACAAAATAAGGTTGAGCAATAAAACAAAATTGACAATCATTTCACAACGCATTTTTGAATACCATTTAATCCCAAGCTGCCTCTACATTTTCTCTACAGATGTGGTCATCGCTTTATGCCGCCACAGCTGCCGCAGCTGCAGCAGCTGCAGCACAAGCCACTCCTGTGGTCGTTGTCTTTCCAGCTGAAGATTATCACGATGGATTCTCGATATTTCCATCATCGTCCGATCAAGCGAACAACCCCTCAGTCAATCCTGATACTTGCGATTCTAGTAACTCACCTAGTGGAAGCTCACAATCAGGTTGCCGAATTATTATCAATTGATAATAAAAAATCGATTCACAGACGAGTCTGATATCATGCCCTCTATCGTTGAACAATTCTGGTGCAATTTGTGCAAAAAAGATTTCCGGCGACTCGATCTGCTGACAAGGTGATCATAAAGTCCCACGATAAATTGCGAATTATTTACTGAAATTTTGATCAAATGAATTTGCAGGCACTTGCGTTTTCACACAGGAGAGAAGCCTTTTCGATGTGATCAATGCCATCGAAATTTCTCGAGAAGCGACCATCTTTTGACGCATCGACGGTTGGTTGACTGGTGCCTGTTACGAGCTGCCTGCTCATACTATTATTTTTCAAACGACGCGTTTCAGCACACATTTTGATGAGAAACCATATATGTGTTCAATGTGCAGATACGCCGCGGTGAGCTACTTTCAGTAACGTCCTTCGTGTTGAGAAAATGGGGCTATATTTGCGATCCAATACACTAAACAAGTTAAATGCGAAAAATTGCAGCGACGCAAAGATGTGCTCACTCGACACGTGGTAACGCGACATCGCACGAAAACTTAAAAATACACATACCATTTAATATTTTTGTACTTTCCCTTGTTCAGTGGCTGTTTATTCAACGTCATCACAACCCAAGGGTATCCATGGAGAGTAAATATTGCAGGATAAATAAATACACTCTTTGACGAGTATCACATTAGGATTGAATGCGATCGTAAAACGCATCCGGTTCTTCTTCAGTCACTTTTCTGATGAATTCTTCGTCGTCTTTTTCCTCTCCTTCAATTTATTCTTCCTACTATTTTGTATCTTTACAATTTGACACGGTGGGAAAGAAGGGCGCCCCGCTGTGATCGATCGATGAAATTCGATAGTCAGTAAATAAGATCTGAGTGTGAGTCAATGTGATTAGCCTACTCGTTGCCCTCTCTAACTCAAGGAGAGACCTTTCTCAAGGTCAAACTGAATTGGTGTAATAGTCTTTATTTACTGAATGCACGTCGATAATTGGCATAACCCAATAAAGGAGACTGCACGTGAACAGTTTTTCCAAAAAAGTAAGTTCTTTCTTGTCTCATTTTTCGTATTTTTATGTCAGGCGAATGAGTTGATCATGGTTTGATGTGTCCGCCCACTCGCCGCCCCTTCACATTCCTTTTCCTTTCTCGAGCGAGTTGTGTATTGACCACAACTCACGAAACAGTTGCAACTTCCTCTCTCCTTTTGTCATTTTTTTGATTTTACTCATTTTTTTAACCGATTTCTCCTGTATCTTTACAGTATTGCTTTACTGATCTTGTAGTGACTTTATGTGTTCAGATGTGGTCGTCACTGTATGCAGCAGCAGCCGCCTCTCCGCCAGTCATTTCCCTTACTGCTTCTCCCTCGTTTGTTGTATTGTTGCCTGGAACGTGGACTCTTCCATCGTCATCGCGAGTGGATATTCAGTCACAGCTCTACGCTTCCACTGCTTCAATGATCACTAATAATGTGATGGTGATCGACAACACAGGTTTGATGCTCTCATGTTTAAGCCTATCCAATCGATACGATAAAGCACAGACTGATCATCAAATGGCGAAACAGGCTCGTATTCTTCCTTCCACAACATCTTGCACGGCCAACAGAATAGATAACCCATTGGCAGGTGAGGACAAAACGGCACTTTGCAGTTGAGAATCAACCGGAAAAAAACAAAGCTCATATTATAAACTCAATTAAGTACCACATTAGACGTTTAAGTGCCGTCGACGTCTCTAGTTCAGCAGCTTGTCCCATTCTCAGTTGTTCCATCAAAATCAGCGAACAACGTTAACGTTCCATCTGATACTATGCTTGTTAAAACATCAGGTGAACATGCGTATTCTTTTGTATCGAACTTTTAAATTGCAGCTAGACATATAGAAGAAAGCTACGCCAACCGAGCACTAATCCGGTGCAATATATGCGAAAGAAATTTCCCGCGACAAGATATTTTGACGAGGTATATATATATACCAAAGAAATTTAACTTTATTTACAATCGTTTCTGGTAATCTTGTGTTTGGCCAACAAACCGTTTGTATTTATCAGGCTGATGCAAAAGATTCTTTCTTTTTTTGGACACGGAGATTTTGCCCATAATTTTGTTCACAATAGTCCAAACAGGCCTTTTTGCTATCAATGAGTGCTTGGATACTCTATACAGTGCCCTTTATCACACTCCAGTCGGCTCATTATGACGGATACAGTAGGCATTCAAAGTCGATGTTATCGAAAAATACGCGAGTATTTCAACGCATTGGAATTTTCTGGGTGAATGAATTATGACCAAATAAAAGCGTTTACGACTATCATACTAATATGACATTTATAAGTAGTTGAGATGGTCGGACACGTTGTCCCTAATTTTAGCCAGCCCCGAATCTAATATTGACAATATCTGAAAAAAAATGAAAATAGTTTTAGACAAGACTGTAATAGTTTCGACTCAGCTACCGATATTCAAAGTACAAAAAATTAAAGTACCTTTCCATACCAAGCTTTCACTTTTATTTAGGATTGGATTCAACATTTTGTTCATCAGTTTTTTTTAAAAAGTAACAACGAAATCCATTGATTGAAAACCGCCATTTAAAAAAAATCCGCGATGACTACCCCGTCTCACACATAGATTGAGCCCCGACAAATTTGTGATTAAATTAACAATAAACCCTTCCCCTATCACTACTTGAAAGGGTATAATCCAATGTTGATCATCATGAATAGGATAGGTGATTAACTGAGACCATCCAGAGTGATCTTTTGCTCTTTAGAATTTTTTCTCTCCTTTAATGCAAACCCGATCCATTTCCAATGTACGACTGTAACCCACAACCTACTCCCAAAAAATAGCATGGATGAAATTAAGCAGGCTCGAAGATATTTGAGTTTAGAAAAAGAAAGAATCTTTTGCACCAACTCAATAGTTTGATAGTATGATACCTCTCTGCTCTCAACCGAGTAAGGTTCAGGGTCGCAAAGACAAAGGGCGTTGCTCGAAATAAAAGAGTGGAACCGAATCAAATAGTGGAACGCTTGATTGCAGGCATATGCGTCGTCACAGCGGGGAGAAACCATACCATTGCGATCAATGTCCTCGTCAATTCTCTAGAGCAGATCATCTTCAAACTCATCGAAGGTTTAGTTTTAACTTGATATCGTTCAGCAGAATTCTTGGTTGTATGTGCTTCACAAAAGCGGCTTGTAAAGTCGGATTCCAGGACCCATTTTGCGGAAAAACCGTTCACTTGCACAGTGTGCAATTTCGCCGCAGTGAGTTTCTTTTAGATACTTGGCCTATTTATATCCGATAAAACTCTCGGAATGCTTTGAAATGAAGTCGCAACACTGTAGAATGTAATAACAGTGATAAATTTACAGCGTCGCCGAGATGAGCTCAATCGTCACACGGCTAATGTGCATCAAAAGGTACAATATCGTGCAATTTTCTCCCGAGTGAACGATAATGCTGTGTTAGTTTTTCGGAAAAATACTGGAAAAAACACCAGATTTGAATTGATTCATCAGGAACCGATATCATGCATATTATGCAAAAACTGAAAATGCGGGAATTCAAATCTGGTGCTTTTTCCAAGTCTTTTTCCGAAAAACTAACACCACATCAGATTCGCCGAAAGGATAGATTGAAAAGGAATACGAAAATGCAGCTAGCGATCGAGCCAATGTCGTGAGCATCATAAAATATTTTCAATATTTCACATTAAATTTGTTCGAATGCTTTGTTCAGTTTGCAATGTACTCGCGAGCAAGAATATTTGGCAACTGGATGGGAAACGGACGAGGGAACTGCTGATAGTGAAGAACTATGAATTGTCTAACTTCATCTTTATTTCGAATGAAGATAAATAAAAATTGTGAGAATAATTGCAATTTTGGCGTAAATCAATCTTTTTTCTTTTTTTTTCAAACATCGTACCACCCCACCCCAATCCGCTCAACAGAAGAGATGAATGGGAAAGAGAGAATAGTTGCGACTAGAGATGAGAGAGGAAGAGCAAAAGGAAGAGAAACCGCACCGCGCGGCGAAGAATGAGAGGAAAAGGAAGAGGAGGGGGAGAGATGAACTCTTATGAAAGAGTGATTCTTATTGAAGAGTTATGGAAGAGCCAAATGAGCTTTGGAAGAGTGAAGGGGGAAGAGAGAAAGAACTTGGTGAGTTTTCAAATGCGTTTGCCAACAATTTCTATCTACATAACCTATACTCTATTAGCATGAACAGACCAGTCTGGCGTCTAAGCTTGAGCCTAATTTACATTTTATAGCGCCCGCCACGAAACAATCCAACTTCCTCCATTTTCGTCCGTTCTGCTTTGTGCACATCCCCTTTTTGATCCTTTTTTCGATGCAGCGCTCGACACACTCTACTACCGTGCGTCCCGTATCTACTTCGACACCAGCGAATGATTCCGCAACTCTCTGGTGCGCGGCCCCAACTTCGATCCTAGAATAAGAGAAGTTTCCAAGTTTAAATCAGTACAGTATCCCCTACTCCTGATATTCGAAATCGAATTCAAGTTGATCATACCCGTCGCATTCAGCACCTGAGTTTCTTAATAGACCCCTTTTTGCGACCCTGCTCTGACTGCCTTCGGACACAAATGGGATAGATTGTCAGTAATTTTGAATGTGACCGGCCCCACATGGTCTAACCGCGCACGGCCTTTGGTTATGCCGCCACTGCACCTGAGAGATCACCATTATTCTGATGATCTGAAGTTAATGACAAATTAATAATACTTTTTAATTTCTCATAATTATTATTTTTTGTTCAAAGCAAGTGAAACTCACCACCATGTACGCCAACATGGATATTGTGGTGCATGTTGAAGCCAATGGGATTTCTATTAAATTGTTCGAGTAGTTTATCATGCCCGGCTGAATCGTTTTATCTAGATAGATAATAAAAATATGAAAAAAATACTTTTACAATATAATAATAAGTGAACACGGGAAAGTAGAACGTCATCCTGTGAAAATTTTGTAAACATCGAAGGCTGAAACAATAAATCAAATAATATTGCAAAACCTGCAACACGGTGAGAGGAACTGAGAGATAATCGATAACAAAGCAGCAAACACATGTTGTAGTACACTTACGATAATGGTTCTCTTGCGAGTGAAGACATCCGTGCGCTCGAAAACGATTATACAAAACCTGTGACAAATAGTCGTAATGATCATATTCCAGTGACACTTGAAAAATTTGAATAGTATTTAGATATTCACCGGTTGAGTGCGATAAGAATATGACTAAGCGAGTTGTGATACCAACAGTAGAGCATAATGAAATCGATAGATAGGAGCTATTCCCTCCGTTTGAACATTTTTAGAGTAGAAGTGCCTCTTGAAAATCACAGTATTTTTCATCAATTATTTCTCCCACCTGGAATAATATTTCAGAAGATTCGAACATGTGGAGTAGTAGCATTAGAATATCCACAATCATTGTTTGTGAAGAAAGGATATAGATGGGACTGGACTGAAAATTTGTCTTTTTGGAAGTTGGGAAACTATAATCCCTATTTATTGCTATGTTGAGCTTTTCCTAACTAGATACCAGCTAAATAGTATATTTGGCAAGATAATCTTCGAATATCTTACTATCGATCGAAATAATCCGCCTTTTGCAATTGCAAGAAGCACAGAGATATTGAGAAAGATCTGTAAAAGAGAGAAAAAAGAAAGAAAAAAAGTTTTATTTAAACTTTTTCTAGAGCGAATTAATCTCACCCGGCCGATTGCAGTTAAAGAAGGAGTAAACTCAATATTTTCGGAAGGTATCTGATGTCATAGGTCGATAGTTTCCGTAAACCACACTCCGAATTTGAAAATTAGAACTCTCTAGCTCAACTTTGAACTGAGTTACACGCGCGCAAAGTTTCTACAGGGCACAGGCAAAATCAAGATGCGCGGTGCAAAGGGAAGGTGTCTAGGTCAAGACGCAGAGAGATGGGAAGAGACGGGAGAGGAGCGAAAAACTCTCGCGTCTGTCACTCTCACCCTCTTACAGAACTTCCCCCTGATTGCACAGGGAAGTGCTTCCCCGAATTTGGAGTTTACGCCTTCTTTAATTCGAGAAAGCTGCCTATCATGTACTACTCATTGTATAAGAAGCAATGTTGTAGCTAACAGCGATGAAGAAGACTAGTGAGATGACAAAATGAAGCTTACTTACATCATCAGCATAGAATGTTCTAGGCACTACTTTCCCATGGGTATTGGACATCATCGAGTTGATGAACTTTACTTTATGTTTATGGATCTCTGGACGGTATACTTTTGAAGGCATATCACTTGCCCAAGTCATCAAAGGTCTCCAAATGTATACTATGAAATCAGGATTGCAAACTGTGCAATTTCTGGTTGCAACCTGTGAGTTTTCTGTGAGAGTTTTCTTTGTCTATTAATGATGTATGTACTTCGCAGTGTGATGATCACAATGTTCAGAAAAATAATATAACAGTGACATCTTTTTTAGCATCGTGAAGATGAGCTCAATCTTCAAACGACTAATGTGCATCAAAAGGTACATTATCACTCTTCCGATTGATTGAATTTATTTGCACTTTTAAATAGTTGACATGAATAGAGTTTTTTCACAGAACAATGATTATCTTCCATTACCAAGAGTCGTCATAGTGTAAGCTTGGCTAGAATGCACACTTGGTGAATATCCGATCATTTTTTGGATCGAGTTCTTTATCTGAAATATGTCAGTTTTAGTTCTCTTTACATTTCGTGTCCGGATTCGAAATGTAACCTCTCTGTTATTGACCATATACACGAATGCATTCGTCATCGAATTCATCTCAACTAAGAGAGTGATAACACTGACAAAAATATTGTATATAAATTTTCCAAAACGTTTGTTTGTTTGTTTACCCATAAACGTGGAAATTGTTAGTTTTCCCAATAATAACAGGGAAAGTTCGAAGAAAAATCCAAGCCATTGAGTAAACAGAAGCCATTACAGCAAACTGTATTGCAATTCTGGAAGGTACGAACCTTTTCACGCTATACATTCGGAAACGATGGACTAGCCTGTATTCCTGGTTCTTTTTTAGTGCATTTGCATGAGGCGTTTTAGTATTTTTGCGATGAGTTATCATCGTTCTTATGATCTGGAATGCTTACATACTAAATGAAAATAAGTTAACGCTCATAGAAATTTTTCTTACAGCAGAATAGGAAATCATAGAAATTGAGGAGGAAATGGAATTTAAAGGGAGATCAACGAATTCGTTCGAGAAGTTTCTGATATCAGACTGAAATCGGATATTTTTTTACTAAATTCCTTAAACATATTAACAACCGATGTTGCATAGTTAAAGGTGAAAATGGGCCAGTAGAAGCCCAATCTGAAAAAATACACTAACTGTGACATGGTTATGTCGAATGAACCTGCAGCACGGAAGTAGAAATTGAGAGATAATTGAAAATGTGATTGCAAAAATGTGCTGGACTACGCAAATAACAATGGTCCTTTTGCGAGTGAACACATCCATTCTTTCGAAGACGATTATGGAAAGCCTTCAACGGGCTTCATTAATTATATTATCATGCCATACCTATTGAGTGCCACGAGAATATGACTGAGCGAATTGTGGTACCAACAGTACAACAAAATCCCATCTGATAAAGCTGTTCCGGCTGTTTTCAACGACGACGTGAATAAATCTTGCTGAAGATTCTCGGTTACTTAAGTGAAAGATACCGAAGGTCTAAATTTCCAATTTGTAAACTCTAACCTGAAGAATGACTTCGGGTGCATAATGACAAAGATGAATGAGCAACATGAGTGCATCAACAGCCATAGTCTGTGATGAGAGAATGTACACTGGACTGTACTGAAATGACGGCAATCCGCTTCAATGAGAAACGTGTACGATACTCTAGGAGTTTGTTATTCTATCTGCCTCGCCTATGCGAGAGCTTCCAAAATACACGCTCTTTTTTAAACTCACTACCTTCAGCTATTGAACATAGACATACCATCGAACTGAACAGTCCTCCTTTCGAAATTGCGAGCAACACGGAACAGTTCAGAAAAAGCTGAAATACATATTAATGAACATGTTGAGGAACGTGTGAAGTGAACAACTACCCCGCTAATTGCTGCAAATATGAAGGCAACTCCGACAAAAAATTGAATCGCACTCATTCTCTGTAAATAAACGATTCGTCTACAGACATTCGAAAGAGAGAATGGTTGAACTTTAGTAATGACATATTGCGAGGGAAATGATTCGCATACCCATTGCGAAGCGCAATTCACTCATTATCGCAATCCCCTGAGTAATCAGAAAACGTATTCTTACCATAAAAATGCACTAATTTCGTACTTTTTTCATTTTTTCGTATATATCTGAACAATAACTTTTTTGATATAAAATGTAGTACGTACAGTCCAGGTTGGTTCCCCGCTGAAAACAATCCGACCCGGCCGGCACGGACCGGCTTCTACCGGCCCCAGGCCTTTGTGTGGCTCAAAGAGAGATATATTTGACATAAACTCAACGGCGTTGTAATACTCGTGTGATATGCTTTCGAGTTGCGTTGAGAGAATTTTAAATATTAGTTCTTTCAGTATACAGTAAATTGGTGTAGAAGAGACGTAATTTTTTGCGAAAACGTGAGAAAGTTGAAAGAATCAGGATGACGATTTTTCTTACCGTAACTTACTTTCCGATTGTCTCCTATTTTTTCGCAAAACTGACTACTCTTCCACACCAATTTACTATTTATTGAAAGAACTATTTAAAATTCTGTCAACGCAAATTGATAGCATATCACACGAGCTTTACAACGACGTTGAGTTTATATCAAATTTATCTCTGTACGAGCCACAAAAAGGCCTGGGGCAGGTAGAGGCCGCGTTCCGGGCCGGCTGGGCCGGATTGTTTTCAGGGGGGGGGCAACCTGGACTGTAAAAATGTGAATCCTACAGAACGGTAAAAAGAACTGAGCGATAATTTATAATGAGAGAGCAATAATGTGATATAGTGAGCGCATAAAGATGTTTCTCTTGCGACTGAAGACATCCTTGCGCGGGAAAACAATAATAGAAATCCTGTAACGAGGAGCAGTGTTCGACGGAGCGTTACTGTTACTGAGAAATCTTGGGTGTAATCTAGAGATGGATACCACCAGTAAAGCATAATAAAATCGAATGAAGCCATTCCCTCCGTTCGGACGTTTTAAGAGTCGAAATTCAATATGAAAACCACAATGCTCTTCTCGTCTTCTAGGGTCAAAACAGCTCATCTGAAATACTATTTGAGAGAATTCGAATAGCTGAAGAAGGAGCATTAGAATATTTGTGACGAAAGAATGTGGATAAGAGTTGGCTGAAAATAACGACGTTGTTCGTGTCGCTAACTCAATTATTATTGTCATCGACCATCATACCATGAACCGAAAGAAACCCTCTTTCAAGAGAGGAACAAAGATCAGATATATTGAAAATGTGATCTAGATTTTAGTGTGCAATTTTTAAATTTTCGCACGAGCACACTGTAGTCAAATCGAAAACCTATGAACAAAAAGTTTGTAAAGTTACTTTACCCGTTCCCTAGGCTTTAAAGAACTTTCACGATAGTTTTTCACCATTCCTTTTTCGAATATTTTCATTTTATTGAACTCTGAAGTCACGACAGTCGAGTAGAACATTTTAATGCACAATACAGAATATGGTATGATTGTTCTCGGATGGACTGTGTGTCATCATTCAACTGATAGCTAAACGTTGTGAAATGCGTGCGAGAATTTCGCTTGAATCTGCTCTGATCACCATCTGAAATTTTTTTCAGTAACGGAGGAATAGCAAACGTTTGCTGGTATAAAAGATTTCGGACACATACCGGATTTTTATCTACATTTGAAAATGGAATGGTACGGAAAATAAATCACCTCCGAATCTGTTCTGGCTAATTGGCCGCCGATTCTTTCCAGTTTTCGTGAACATGCGCTTGTCGCAATCAATGTTGAACCGCTTGGGCGTTGACTGGCGTTATTTCGCTGCTACATTTATTTTAAATTGTGAAATGGGTTAACTTTTTTTCGTACGGCGATACCACAAAATATCAACTTAGATTAAGCGAACTCACAAAGAAAAAGAGCGAAGATTGACGCCGGAAGAGCTTCAATGCAGTAGGTTTCTTGTGACCAATAAGTGTGATCGAGAGTGATTCACTTTTGCCCATTAGCCACTGCGGCTGAAAATAAAACAACTAAAAATTTGAGATACCGTTTATCGAATAGGAGGATAAATCGAGCCGTTTTTTATCTTGGAACCGTGGAACTCACCATATCCTCTTCTTTGAGTGTCTCTTTCAAAAGAATGTATTTTTCATCGATGAGTGAATTGATTCGTTCCGTCTGATTGATCAATTCTTCAAAGTACAGCTAAAAAATCCCTGATCGACTGGATGTGCTATTTATCTGGGATTGGCACTCACGAACCTCCTGTGCCGAATCAGCCATTGGAGACAGGTGAGAAAAGTAACGTGGCACAGATTCGATACTCGCTTTTAGCCGGTCGCGTTCCTCCACAACTTGTTCCAGCTCTCGCAGCATTTTATCGTTAGCCATAGTGATCAAACTGAAGAACATTGAAAAACATTTTGAGTGGAAAATGAGTCGAAGAGACAAAAATACTCACTTTGCATCCGGTTTATTTTTGAGTATAGACCGAAGTGACATTGTTTGCGGTTTGTGAGTGGTTTCCTGGGATCTCGAATGTGCTTTTCTAAAATTGTCAATTTTTGCCAGATTTGAAGCGTGTAGGTGGAGGGGGGGGGGGAAGGTATGCAAGACGGCCTCAACTATCTGCTGGATATGAAATGGTTTAAATGAACTGAATTTATTGATAAAGTAAGAGAATTCAACCGAGCGATCAGACGAAAACCTTCGGAGATTCTTATTACTATTAAAGGAGAGACTAATATCATCCCCTTCCTGAGAAATACAACGGTTCTGCTCAAGAGAAAGCGTATCTCCTCTTTTTAGTCTCGGTCTCAATCCGTAGATCAGGAAAAGGCGGAATGTGATAGTTGATGGGTTTTTTAGCACTTGGGCCAAAATGGAAATATCCGGCACCGGAACTAATAAAAGAAAATTTACTAATAAAAGAACTATTCTTAAATATATTTTTCTATAGAATATAGATAGAATATAGACATAGATGTTCAGTATGGGTATATTTTAGTATTGTTTAATGTTTTGAGAAGAAATCTCACAAGAATCAACTTGCTGGAATTAACGCTGATTCATCGATGTCGTTTCTCACATTTGTGCCTTTCTCTCAAAAAAATGTACGTGAAGTATTCGAAGACGAATATTCTACAAATCGATGAGATCACGGAATTAGCGCTTCTATTATGCATTCTTCTTCACATTGCGCACTGCGTATCATATTGCGAACTGAAAGGCCTTTCAACTCATTGTCTGATCGTAAGCTGCATCCTGAAAAGAACAATGTAGCTACAATTGAATACGCATCTGAGGTCACATAAAATGCACGTTCTGTGACCGCCGGGTGACACTTTCGCACAGTCTTCTCTTTGATGACGCTGATAAAGAGATATTGGGAAAGCTTAAAAGCTTTCAACAGGGTCGTTTTCTAAGCGGACCTCTCTCCTTTGTTCAATTGTGTCAGGCACTACTTACAATCTTCAAATTATTCAAATCTTTCAGAAAAGTGATGTGTCTACAGAACGCAACCGAAGGAATTCTAGGCACATCCGTTTCATGGGCCGATTTTGAAAGTCAAATCAAGTGAGCTCGTCACATTATCTTACCCAGCTCTCATTTCTCATGAACGAGATATAATTATGTATTTTTGTCTATATTCTAGTGTGATTTCAGAAACGCATTGGCAACGGAAGCGCGACTTGGACCGAAAAAATCAGTGCTCGACATTGGCGACGGAAATGTCCGTTTACTTTTCCCTCAGTTTCTTGTCTTATCACCTCTCACACAGGGTTACGCGTCCTGTTGCGGACTGATAACCTGCGATTGGGTCGGAGGAACACCGGAAGAGAACCTGCCCAAGACTGTCGTGCTCAAGGTACAGTGCAGTCACACACAAAAAAACCCGCTATAAAATATCACAGTTATCTGCTTATTCTAAACATTTTTCTCCATTTCATCTCCACAATATAGATGAATTCGACGAAAGGACTTCGTCGTCTGAACGATTTGATGCCTGAGGGCCAGAAAATGTTCAATTATACCGAGGAGCAATGGACACAAATGGAAAAGTCGATGAGCGCAGTCAGTATACTTTTTCGACCGCGCAATAATCGGATTTTTATAGATTCACAATAGAGAATGTGCTACCTATGAGTTCTTTGAGGAATTCGATAATCTTTCGATGCCTCGAAAGTTCTTCGGAAAGCATGTGGAAGAAGGGGTTCGTTTAGCCCTTGATCGGAAATTACACAATAGTTTTAGAGCGAGATCAGTGGACAGCTTTGCTTGAGCTACGTTGACAATTCGCAAATGATGAACTTTCACGAGAAACACACGGTTGAGCAAGTGAAACAGGTATGTTAGGCCAACTATAGTGTTCTTTTTATGAAAATATTTGAATTGCAGATCGCCAGAGCATTGGGTAAGCTGCAAGCTTGTTCGCTCAAGAAAGAAGCCACAGCAACAGAACTGCAGCAGGATTACTGGGCAAAAATGGAAGTCATCTGGCCTTTAGAGGTAACCGTTTCCTCGTAGTGCGGTGTCATCCAAAAAATAGACACCTATATTGAAAAACAGCATGAATTTCATCACTGATTTATAGACGTACATCGGAATGTTCAAGGGGATGGTTGCCTTTGATAATTCTGAGAAGACGAAATCGTTAATGGAGAAGATCGATGCGCTTCTTCCAATTTATCACGGTGCCAATCTCGCATCGACAATTCACAAGCAGATGGGATTCCGACCTGTGATTGTGAATGCAGGTACTCTTATCTCACACACCATTTCCTTACTGTTCATTTTTTTGAGTTTCTGGTGTCTCAGCGAAATCAAATTTGTCCCAAGAACTTTCCTTTGATTTTTAGCACTGGCAAATCGTCACATCATTTTAGATTTGCACACGGGCAACGTTCTCATCGACAAGGATACGGGAGATCTCGCTGCTCTAATCGATTGGCAGGTAGAGTAGATAGATTGATGATACTCGTAGTCACACCACCTTCCCTTCATTTTCAGTGCACACATCTCGGCGTTGGCGTTGAGGATCTCCACAGAATTGCGCTTGCAGCATTGACGACGGAGGATAGGTCAATACTTCCTTCTGGAATGCTTTCACGAGAGAAATAAGAAATTCAGACGCGCGTCAATGCCGATGCTCGTGGAAGAAATGTACAAGAGTATATTGGAGAATTTGGACGGAATCGAGCCGCCATACTCACTGGAAACGGTTTGTGATGAAATTCTTCAGAATTAATATTATTCGTCTAGCTCCTTCTTGTATCGGATCTTCTCTACCCGCATTGCGCACTATTCTTCGCTAGCATTTTCATCGCGATTATTAAGGTATTTTTTCTATATGAGGCCGTTTGCGATAGAGTCGGACAAAACTGGAGGTGTTTGGCACAGCTCAAAAATCTCGTTTCTCTGAAACTGTGTGATTTGGGGTTCTCGAGGGTGCTGATGATGATGAGCATATTCATTTTGCATGTTGACCTCCCGTTGGCTCCAGAAGGCATGACGTCGAAAACAGTTTTTCTAGTATTTCTCAGTTGTCAGACGAGCTAAAATTAAGTGAGTTTGGCTCCCGGGATAGAATTCGATGCTAATCACGGCTGACCACTTTATTGTTTATCAATTATAAAAATAATTGTGTAAATATGAACTTCTCGCGGAGCTAATAGTACCCGGGGAGAGTATGTTAGATCGGACCGGAATGATGCAAGGAATCCAAAACTGGTTTAAAATTTACATAAAAGCATCCAGTTAAGGTTTTACGTAAAAGATAGTATGTTAGCTTGTAAGTAAATTTGACGATCCTCCCTCTTGTTGACTTCCGATCTCTTGATCTACCCGAGTCTCTCTACTTTGACCTCTTCCCTCTCTGTGTGCTCTCTCCATTCCCCATGCTCTCTCGCCTGTCTCGGGAAGGAGAGACGGATCGATAAAAGTTCGGAAGTCAACAGATTGAAGGATGGCAAAATTTACTTACAAGCCAACATACTATCTTTTACGTAAAACCTTAACTGGACGCTTTTATGTAAATTTTAAAACAGTTTTGGATTCCTTGCATCATTCCGGTCCGATCTAACATACTCTCCCCGGGTACTATTAGCTCCGCGAGAAGTTCCTATTTACATAATTATTTTTATAATTGATAAAAAATAAAGTGGTCAGCCGTGATTAGCATCGAATTTTATTCCGGGAGCCAAACTCACTTAATTTTAGCTCGTCTGATAACTGAGAAATACTAGAAAAACTGTTTTCGACGTCATGCCTTCTGGAGCCAACGGGAGGTCAACATGCAAAATGAATATGCTCATCGTCATCAGCACCCTCGAGAACCCCAAATCACACAGTTTCAGAGAATCGAGATTTTTGAGCTGTGCCAACCCTTGTTCGACTCTCTCGCAAACGGCCTCATATGAAAGGGATCGGATCGTACAAAGTGCTGTTAGACAAATGGAACGTTTTAGGACAAGAAGACCGGCATTTCCGATGAAGAGGATCAGAAAAGGAGGGAAATCAAAATGGACAAGGTGACTTCACAAATAAAACCAACCACAAATAACCAATTTTGCCCTTTCAGGTGATCGGATGCCTTGAAGACATCGTGGAATTCGACATCAAGAACAAGAAACACATCGGAAATCTAAAATTCAAAAGTGATTGACTGAATGTCTGTATAAGTATCGAATAAATACATAGTTAGTCTATTACAAAGA
Organism: Pristionchus exspectatus; assembly: GCA_911812115.1. Classification (NCBI taxonomy): domain Eukaryota; kingdom Metazoa; phylum Nematoda; class Chromadorea; order Rhabditida; family Neodiplogasteridae; genus Pristionchus; species Pristionchus exspectatus. The sequence continues at coordinate 15,101,139 of OU461582.1, forward strand.
GTGATAGAAAAAAGAATTTATTGCGCATTTGGACACACTCCATTTCGTATCGTATTTGGCCTCAGAATATTACAACCTGACTACAAGATTTCACTGTTTCTTCTCTGGTCCGGACTGATAAGGTGTTATCAGCACGTAATATAAGCTCACAACGTGAGCATTTCTGAATCTAACCTTCCCGTTCTTTTCCATCTTCTTTCCTTATTCTTGCCACTTCTTCTTTCCCAGTTATAAAAAATGAGTGTTGCTGCTGAACCTGTGGAAGGCATTCTAAAGACATCGATCACATGGGAAGACTTTGAAAACAATCTGAGGTGAGTTGGACAACATTGGTTATTCAATGATATTAACCAAATCTACAGATCAGCACTCGGCACTGATGCGAAACTCGGTCCAAATAAGAGCGTACTCGATATAGGAGATGGACAAGGATTCGTCTCTTGTTGTGGTCTCATAACTTGCGATTGGGTCGGTGCAGCACCCGATGAGATATTGCCTAAAAGTGTTGTAATCAAGGTATTTCAATTTCACTTGGGCTCTGGTAGGGATGTATAAATGGTTGAGATTCCGTCAATTCTTCCCCTCCGTCGTCTGAACGATGCGCTTCCAGAGGGACAGAAGATGTTCGATTTTGACGAGGAAAAATGGACAGCAATGGAGAGCCAAATAAGCGAGGTTAGTATAAGTTGTAAATCAATCTGTTTTTCTAATATTTCTATCTATTGGCAGGTTCACAACAATGAAGTCGCGACATACGATTTTCTCGAGGAGTTTGAAGGGCTTGTGATGCCCAAGAAAATTTATGGAAGCGAAATTCTGCCTGAGGTTCGAATCGCGATGTGCATTCATGAAAATATTGAATTTGGAGGAGAAAGTGACTGGTCAACTTTGTCTCGAGTACATGGAGAATTCGTGCACCATGAACTTCTTTACGTATCATTCCGTGGACCAGATCAAACAGGTTTCAACAAGATTATTTATCACAATAATATTAAAAATGGAAAAAAAAATCTTTTTTTTAGAAGAGTATACTCATTTCTAGATCGCCCGAGCACTCGGGACGATTCAAGCTTGCTCTCTCAAGAAAGAAGTCACTAATCCCGTGTTGCACAATTCCTTCTTTGCGAAGCTAGCCGAGCACTGGACTCTCGAGGTCAGAGGACTCTCACTACAGATTATCAGAGAGAGAGGCCAAACACACTGACACCGCCATACGCTCTATGTGTATTCTATTCACTGATAGAAATGTCGTCTGGAAGCGTCAAACATCGCATTCAGTCGTTCCGAGGCATGTTCAAAGGGATGTCAGCCATTGATTCTTCTGAGAAAACAGCAGCGCTGATGGAGAAGATCGATGCAATTGTGCCCGTCATCTATGCATCGTTTACCGACGCGCAGTTTCACATTAAGATGGGATTCCCTCCAGTTCTCGTAAATGGAGGCAAGAATTAGAGGTGAAATTGATTGTTTAAATCGAATAAATCGTCAGATTTGCACTCTGGCAATGTACTGGTGGACAAGGACAGTGGAGATCTCGTGGCACTGATAGATTGGCAGGTATAATAGAGATACCAGAAGCCACACGAACCGTCCTTTCATTTTCAGTGCACACATCTCGGATTTGGCGTTGAGGATCTCCACAGAATTGCTATGTCGTCGTTGTCAACCGCAGACAGGTCAAACATTTTATCTACTTTCAGCTAATTGCAAATTGCGTTTTTGCTTTCAGACGTGCCTCAATGCCCATGTTGATTCAGGAAATGTACAAAAGCATGGTGGAGGGACTGGGGGGAATTGAACCCCCATACCCCCTCGAGAAGGTATGCACCCATTTCCTTTGCAGCAAAATTCGAACAAAAGACTTCAGATGCCCATCCTGTCGGATCTAGTATTCGGACAATGTGCCCTTTTCTTCACTAGCACTTTCATCACATTCATTGCGGTACGAAATTTACTTCTAAATCAGAAGCAAAAATAGTCGATATTACAAATTTAAGAAAAACGAGAAAGATCCGAGCCTATCGGACGAGGAAAAGGCTAAGAGGAAGGAAGTCATGCTGGATAAGGTTAATTGTGTCTCCATTAGCATTACAAAACAATCATTTGCAGGTAATCGGTATTCTTGAAGACATTGTGGAACTTGATATGAAGAACAACAATACAGCTGCAAAGTGAAAAGTCTGTGAACATGTTTAGATATTTATATATTGTAATAAATAAAACTGTTGTAGTAATAAATCAATTTGAAATTCTTCCGTGTACACTACTGAATTCGTACCTGAAATGTCGATTAATCCGCCAGACACAATAAGCGATGACACATGTTGTTATGATGAACACTTCTCCGAGCAAAATGCGTCGATCACTGACGGGTCCCAGCATCCTGCTGCTACAGTTCATATTTGGAGTTTCTATCTTGAGAAGTGATAACACATACGCGCAATGCAATTGCTGCGTAACCTTTGTTTGCATTATGTAAATCAATATTATAAAATCTCAAGTATTTCTGGTGTTGCTCTCGTACTGTTGCGATAGCGGATAAAGGGGAACACATCGCGACTGGCCCAACATCGAAGGATCGTGACTGCACAATGTGCACAAAGTTTTTTATGATTGTATAATATAATACACATTTTTTCATTACTCTTTCAATGTTAAAAATTTGTGTAACCTGCAAAATTGGAAAGGAAGACAGATGCGAATCGCAACAAGTCTGTCAAATCAATGCGCCCCCGAACTCTGCGATTTCGGCCTGTCCGCTAAGGCCCCGTCAGCACAATATGTTATGCATCGTCAGTATAAGACCATCGTCCCTTTAATCACGTAGGTTTTCGCGTCAGAGATGATTCTTATCGGCCGAAGTTTACTACAAATAGAGCTGCCTCTGCTGATAACAAACACATTCCATCCCTCCACTCTCAATTGCCATCATTTGATTTACGCCTCGGGATATCTATCGTTCTGTACTAAGTGTTACTCACTGATCTTTGATCTTTTTTTCCAAAATGAATTTCCGTACTCTCACAATCTTCGCCATCGTCGGTCTTCTCTTCGTTTCGTCCCTGGACGCAGCGAAACCCGCGAAGGGAAAGGGAAAGAAGGGAGGAGAGGTGAAGACAGAGAAGAATGTCGATCTCGCTCTCGTTAGTTTCTCTTGTCTAAAGTCCATTTTAAATGATAGTCATGGATTCCAACGGAATTTCTTTGAGGGCGAAGCGGTAGTCCTCGAGGAATCGACTGTGATCGGCGAGATTCCCACTCCGAAGATCTATCGTCCCAAACAGATGAAGATGGTGACTGCGTATGACAAGTGCAAGATGGAATGTCAGAAGATGAGAGACCAGCAGGATATTCACTCGGTCAGAGGAGTCTTGAGGGGACGATTGATTAGGAATACAGTGATTATTTCAGTACGCTGCTCAACTTCGCGAGGAGCTCGCTGCGGCAGAGGCCATTCTCCTGGCTGAAGCACCTCAGGATGAGACCGATCCCGCCGTCGCCGCCTAGACAGATTCAAGTTATACTGTCTTTTTGTATTTGTGATCGATGAAAGATGAAAGACAAGATGATTGTGTGCATGACAAGGAAGAAATCAGCGTGAATTAGCCCCTTATCGAGGCACTGATTGCGCTGATTGTATTAGAAGCGCTGAGATCAGCATCGACAACGAGAGACTCGTTGTGAAATAAACAAGTCCACGTTCAACAAAATAGATTACAAGATCGCACTCAACAATGTAGATATTAGTCAATTAGTTCATTCTTAATCACTTCGAAATGATGTCGAATAGTCACTGAGTAGAACCACGCCCTCGAATTAGATAACCATACTTTGTATAGCCCTGATTCAGGAGCGACAATAGTGTCTTCGAGTGGCACCTATAAATACAATTTAATCTCGTTAATTCAAATATCAGTAAACCTTGAACGGACCGTGAATCCACTGGAAAAGAGGAAATACTGTGCGCATACTAAATGTATCTTTTAAATTTGGTTCAAATGAATGCGTAACTCACCTAAGAATGTCTTTACTATCGTCTTCGTTTTCAACATTAACAATTGTGAATCCAAAGCCCGAGTCGCCTAAAGTTTATGCAATATTTATTACCTCACTATACTGAATTGTCCGATCTACAATACACGTACCTGTCACATAAAAGTTGAAGGTATCTCCCTTCTCCAAATTGAATTCCAACCATTTCATTTTACCCGCTTTCACATGCAACTTTTCCAAGGTATCCAGTGGCCTCTGCAGGCAGAAGAAAATATTTAAAAAAATATATTGGCAACCACCATGATTTTCTCGGCTCTGTGCACATGAGGAGGGCGTTCCACGTGTAATTTAAACTCGTTATGATTCTCATTGTTCCACAATACAGGACACATCGAAGGATCCAAGAAGGACTGAATCTCTTCACGCCAATTTGTCGAAGATAGAATTTGGACGTGCAATGGAATATTGGAAGAGGAAGAAATGATGGTGTTCGAACATTTCGAATGAAAATTGAGTGGAAAATAGCACCAATTGATATTATTGTATTGTGATCAAATTTACTTATCTTCTCTATACTCCTTGCGGGAAGCATTGGTTTTATCATCGTCCAAAGTGCATTCGCCCATGAAGGAAAGTTCACTATTACAATTTTGCTGAAAGTATTATAGATAATCAATTTGAAATCAGTGATTAGGAAATTAACAATAAAGCACGCACTCGACTAGTTCGACGTAGTGTTGAAGCATGAACTCGGAACGACTATTCATCGGCCCAAGCATCAAATCGATCAATTTCTTTGAATACGGAACACCATCTGAGTCAATTACGAGCATCGCGTACGCTTGTTTTCCTGGAAACAAAAGATTGGCATTCCTATCTAGTTACAAGAACATTCTGTGCTTCGAATCCATATTATGCATTAGTCTCCGACCTGTTTCTTTTTCAATCTCCATTATTCGAGCGAGCACTGATTCTGCATCGTGCAATTTCGCCTTGACAATGTCAGTGACGGAGAAGTGATCGTGAATTCCTTCGTAATCGATGAACCCTGACTGAAGTCACTGTCTATCGGATATTTCGAAGCCCAATAACTATAATATATTTTACATGTGTATTAGTATAGATACAATGACAATTGTTCACCTGCTCAACCAACACGAGAGAATTCGATTCAGTTACTCCTGCCACAGTTATAGGCCAATATTTGTGGAGAGGATGGGAATCACGATTTGTCTTGTGAATTAAGTCCACTTCCCATGCACACGCGCTGAAAACTAATGAATAAGATAACACATTCGAAGGATAACAGATCGAGTAAGTTGGCACATAAAACGCTCGCCGAAATATGAGATGATGACGAAGTCGAAGGGCAATTTTATCGATCGGCATACCAGGAAAGGCCTGAATCATGCAGCCTTTCTACATAATGCGTCTCTATGTTTGCCTGTATCCATCGAAGGAGATTGAAGTATGTGTCGTAGTAAGGAGTTAGGTGAGATGAAACAAGAGATCGAAGCTCTTCCACTTGCGATTCTTTCGAAGACATTCTGATGGGATCAAAATTAAAATCAACCGACAACTCGTAACGTAATGGCCGTTAATCGAGCGAAGGGAACGTCGGATTGATAAGAACGAAGGGCGAATTTAATACGCGCGTGGTATCACTCGCTAGAGATTTCCGATTGTTTTCGAGAGTTATGCACTCTATAATATCTCTTCCCATCGTGCCAACCTGGATTGTTCTGTTTCAGTGGAAAACAAAGGATGGGCGATAAATCAGAAATCATATTTTATTCTATTTTAATTGTTTTGAAGTTTTCCTGATGCGGAAATGTTTTTGTTTGTACTTTGCGTTACACGTTATAATCTCGATAAGGTTTGTTCAAAGTAATATAAGAGGCCGTTCGCGGAAGAATCGAACAAGTGTTGGCACAGTCAAAAAAGTTCGATTCTCTATAACTCTGGGGATTAAGGTTTTCGAGGGTGCTGATGACGATGGGCATATTCATTTTTCATGTTGAGCCGTCGTTGGCTCCAGATGACGTGTCGTCGAAACCAGTTTTTCTCGATTTTCTTCTTTCCAAAAATTGCTAATTTTAAGCGAGTATGGTAGCCTAGGTGAAATCACATGCCAAACACTCCTGTCTATTTCATTTTTCATAATTTTAATTAATAATTTTATAATGAGGAAGTCCTCGTAGAGTGGAAAGAATCGAGGGAGAGTAGGATAGATCGGACCGGAATTCTGTAAGGATTCCAAAAATATTTTTTTCATATGTTTCTTGCGTTCACCTAAGGTTTTATGAAAATTATAGTGAAGCGGCTTGTAAGTAAATTGTGACATCCTTCCACCTAGGGTTGGCAATTTGTGTCTGAGAATACAGCTCCACTCCCGCGCGTTCAGACAGAATGAGTCCGAAATGAAATGGCTCTCTTCAAAATGGGACAATTGTGGTCTGAGAATGAAGGGGGAGGGAGGAATTTCAGACCACATGTGGTCCGAAACTTTTGCGCGCATGTTTTGTAGGTCAAAAATGTTTATAAAATGATATTTGTTAGACTGAGAACATTCACATATTCTTTATAACACGATTTGATCGTCTTTCACGCTCTCACTGCTTTATGAATGATATCTCCTTTCTGAGAAATCGTATCTCCTTTCTGAGAAATACATTTTGGGTTTAGAAGTTGTGATCAGGTTAGAAATTACGCTTACAGAGCGAACTGCAATTTCCGGCACTCAAATTTGCTCTCTGAACACCGTAATGTAGCCCTCTTCCAACTCTGTTTATGTCTGTACGACTTCTACTAATTAATGACTTTCGAAATCATGTAAGACCCTCTAAACAAGCTAGTTGCATCACTAGAAACATAATTGCGTCGAAAAAACGAAAGATTTACGACGACTTTCAAGTTCAGACCACGTGTGGTCTGAGACAATTGTGGTCCGAGAATTTCGGACCACGTGTGGTCTGAGACACCGGTCTGTCCGAGTCGATCTCGGACAATGATATTCTCAGACCACTCAAAGGACACAAATTGCCAAGCCTACTTCCACCTGTTTAGCCCGTGATCTACCCCGTTCGGAGGCTGTAAACAGGTGAGTCTCAGGTGAGTCTTCCAAATTTACATTGCCATGAAAACGTGCAGATAAGGTTTTATGCAAAAGATAGTTTACCAGTTTGTAAGTAAATTTAGCCATCCTTCCACTTGTTGACTTCCGAACTCTTGATCTACGCGAGTCTCTCTAGCAGTCTCTCTTCCATTCTACACAATTTTTTTTGAAATTCACAAAAAAATTGTTGACAGCTGTAATCAGCGTCGAGTTCTACCATGGGGGCCAAACTCTCTTAATTTTAGCTTTTATTCTAACTGAGGAAATCTCGAAAATTTGTTTTCGACGTCACGCCATCTGGAGCCAATGGGACGTCAACATGAAAAATAAAAATGCCCATCGTCATCAGCACCTTCAAGAACCCCAAATCACATAGTTTCAGAGAATCAAGATTTTTAAGCTGTGCCAACCCTTGTCCGACTCTCTCGCAAACGGTCTCTTATGGGACTCTTGTCATGCCCAAGCAACTCAATTTAAATGATTCGTTCTATATTGGTTATCCCAAGCCCCATCGAGGTTTCTAAAATATGCATCAGCTGTAGTTCCATTCACTTGCTCGACTTCGATTGTGGATGGAGGAGGGACACATGATATACTGAAATTTAGATTCTGCATTCATCATAGTCGAAAATCATTCACCATCGTCTCAAGGTCATTTGAACTTCCCGTTTCATACTTGGTATCGAAAATACAGTTATAATTATTGCACTAGGTATGGCTCTGAATTCATTATTTAATTCATTATTTACAGTATATAGTTTCATTTCAGTTGCTCACATTGAGTGCGACAGATCGAACAATTCGCCAAACAAGGCGGAGAGATTTTCGTCCTGAACTGTGACATAATACTTAACACAAATAATGTGAACCTTTCCGCGATAATAAACATGGAGCAAAGCGCACAAGCCGCCGACGGACATTGCAACACCAAAGAACGCTGCACAATTAGAAAGGGCCTGAAAGTACATGTTTGTCTAGAACTTCTGCACGAGAGGAATTACTCGAAATACGTGAAAGTTCTCCATCAGTTGAAATTTGGTGGAAAGGGAGTACGAAATTGCTGTGCGAGCTGTTTCAACGTGAGTTTTGTTCCTCCGATAAAGTAAAACTGCGGCCTCAATTTATGAATTGTTGTTATAGTCAAAAGTATTTTCAAACAATCATTCCCGCAGGAGTCGCAATAGAAAAGAATCCGGAAAATATGAAGATACTAATGAGAACGTTTCCTAACAATCCTAAAATAGACAAATAATGATAAAATATGCGCAGTTTCTCACCGACAGATACTGATATTGCAGTAAATAAGCTAAGAGAAATTGAAATCAGAATTACAAGTGTCGAAATGAGAGGAAATCGTCGTGTCGACAAATTTTAAATTGGCTAATTTCAACAAATATATTTTAAACCAACCTCATAGTCTGCGATGTGAATTGTTGCGAAAACTCTCTCAATAATCTCAAAATAATAATTCATGATGCATTGAGGAAAATAGTCCCAACAAAACCAATGAACAGATATGGTCCGATCATGCTTTCATGAATATGTGCAATTGAAGCAACTAGTAGAACTGTCATTGAGCTTTTCACTGTTCAAATCGATATTAATGATGTCAATTCGGGGTTTTTTACAATTAATTTTTCCAATTTCGAATAGAATAATTATGATTCTGCTTCCCAGTAAAACAAAAAAATGTGCAGCCTGCGCAAAGGCAATTCGTGATAGGTTAACGTGGATTGGCAAATCCTGAACAGGGGTGCTCTTTAAATAAAGGTTGATCGTCTTTACCTTCATAGTAAGGACGTAGATTTCAATTGTGACAAGAATAGAGCCTCCAAAAATCACGAGAAGCTCCAGAATCATCGCTACAATTGTGAGAGAGACATGCCAATCCGGCTCAAGCAGAGTTATGTCTTCTATTGCCAAGAGGAACCTGAATCCTATTTCCCTAGAGAAGACGGAGATGAAACCAACCAGCATCCATCATTTGTTAGATTGTCATTACAATTTAGAAACATTCGATGAAAGAACTGAGAGTGAGGAAGGCAAGCGATACTGTTTTTCACGGAACTCATTTCAATTAATCGAGTAGAGCAGTCAACTGACTGGATCACGTGTCTAACGTCTGATATCATGGTGTTTCATCGAGTATTGTTTCCACTTGCTCCGCTCTTACTCATTCGCATTTAGATTCGTCCCTCGTCCTCTTTTTTTCTATCATATATGAGATATCGACAAACAGTTAAACGTATGATCTTATTTAGACCAAGAGAGATACTTTGGGCACTCAAACATGCTCTCACGATAGGTTCGATCAATCACGTTGCTGTCTCTACGTATAGAACGTCAATACAACGTAGTATAATTTCCGAATTTCTAGATGGAATTAAAAATAGAAAGCCCTAAAAAATCTCGCTCCCCCCTATTACTAGATCGAGAGAGAGAAAGATATCGAGCGAGGGATCGAGCGGCCTGGCTCTATTGATCCGGGCGGACTGTTACAGTGACTGGCTCTTTTGACACGCTCATTAATTGGACCCTTGTTCAATCGAAGCGATGAAGAATCTTCACCACAATATTCTGTCGCTCATAATGTGACCTGGACTTATTCGACGTAATTATCGTACCGAATGAAAATTTCAGTACGAATCTAGGGACCACCATCAAAATCGCCAATTTAAATTTGGGGCGTCAAGACTTGTCGTGATCATTAGTCCATAGGTATGGAATGAATTTCCAAAAAGAAAAATTAAAAATAATAAAAAAAGGAAAAAGATATTCGCAAAAGAAACAAAGTCTATCGCTTCAAAACGAGAGTCACACCAGTCACATGTTGTGTATGCAGGCCGGTTTAGGACTGACCCGCATATATGGTGGTGTGTGTAAATACGCGTGGAAGTAAAGGATAGTAATAGTTAGAGTTTATTACATACGGAACAATAATAAGAGAGAATAAGGCTAGTGGAAGGTAAGGAGAGTGAGGTGGTAAGGATACGCGCCTTACATTGGGACCTATACGGGCCGGCGTGTATCCTCTAAACTACCAACCATCACGGGTTACATGGGAACCAACTCGCAGAACCAGGCGAGATCGGAAACACGTTAGAACAGGAAACTTCCAGAGCAACGTGATACGCAGCCTGCGTGGCTGCGCAGGTTGACGATACTACTTACAGTAATACTTCAAAGGGCTGTTGAGCTAGGTCAGACACATGACTAATGGCTATACACAGCACCTCCGCAACAAGATATGAAATACGAGTATTGAATATCTGACGAAAAGACAGTAGTCAGGTGGAATGATATCAATATCGTATATGGATAGGGTTATGCAATCAATGGGACTCATTGCGAGTGTGTATCTTCTGGTCGTTCTCCACATCTTCCGTGGGCTCGATATTCTTCGACGATTTGACGTTGACGAAGCAGTTGGGACACTCGAACACGATGACGATGCCGTTGCACTTGAACACGATGACGATGCCGTTGCACTTGTACACGATCTTTCACAATGCAGTCTCGATGACTGTTACTCACGATGTACGGTAGTACCCTTAGCGAACTCTCCATTCACTCTACCGACATCTCGTCTCTCGGACACCCCTCCTCTTCTTCACGGAAAGAGAGTGAGCCGAATACTTGATCTTCCATCCGAAGATCACCAATGAAAACTCCACTGTACATTCTACATCAATCAGACACCTTCTTTTATCTCCAATCCAGAGACAGTGTACTGATTCTTCGCAATACATGCTTGAATTACAGAATGGATTCACTTGGTTTCTCACGCTTCATCATTAGAGTAGTGAGATAATCTTCTATTTATTATTCATGCCGGACAATCACCAGCTTCATCTTACTCATTCATCCACACTTCCTCTTCTTCCTTCTTCAAGAAATGGGCACATTTCTGATAAACAGAATATTGGTGAATGAGTAGATAAACCTCGATAGGCATACATTTGTGGTAGGATCCACTGATTCCTCCACATTGGGTTACGGTAGATTTCGAACACACTCGGCGAAAACAAGAAAGCGAACACAGTGTTCCAAGGCATCTCTGGTAATCCCTTCAAGATCATCCAGTGCACTTCCTTCGCATTCCCATTCAGTTACTGATGTCCCGTGGACACAGTTTGCGCTACCACCTGATGGTCTCTTGGTAAGTTAGCGTCTTTCGGAGTGGGCACATCTCCAACAGTAGTCTCAACAGTTTAGTCAGCCCTTGATGTGTCTGAAATATTCACTGTTCCATCGTTGCATCAACTTCAACACGTGAATACACATCACAGAAATTCGATCATGGAGAAGTTGCTTCCTCTCCAATGAGTCCAAACAACCTCCGGTTTCACAGGGTTATGCTCTGTCCCTTCTTGGGATCAGCATCTATTGCAACTTTCGACTAGTGCAATACTGTCTCCTGTACCGAGTCCTCTCCTTTGAGTTCACTCCCATATGGATCATTCTTGATCACCGATCGATTTCTCATAGCGTACCTGCCGGCTGGAATATTGGGTTTTTCACCTCACAGTACCGTCCATCGTCCTCGTGGTTACGGTCTGCCAGTCCGGTCTCACATTATCCTGAACATTCCATCCAGTATGTGTAGCTCTCCGGGAACTTGATACACTCAACTACTGCACATTCTCTTCGAATGATTAACTCTGGTTCAACTCCGGAACCATACCACCGATTTTAGTCGAATTATCGGGGTCGAGCAACTTGACCACTTGTTACTCTTCCTGTGTGTCTTATTACACTACAGGCTGCTCTGCGAATCTTGAGTACATTAGCATCACCAAACTGATTGCTATTTGCCTTCATTCAACAGAGTCTTTCCATCACCTCTGTTACTGCCAGAAGCAGAAACAGTTAACCACTCTATCAACTGTTCACGTCCGATGACAGTGATCGCCAAACACTTTCTCTCAACAGTTTCATTTCTGTTATACTTCTTGTGAAACAAATAATTGTTCACTTTGTTCCATTATTACGCACCTCGTGCAATAATCTTATCCTTCCACTTGATCAGTAGTTAACAGTACACCCGCTGTCAACTACTCGTGCTTCTCATTTTGTGTTATTTTCTCAATAAAATTCAGTATCGCAGCAATTTGGACGATCTTATATCCAATTACACTGAATTTCATCATAATGATGTTGTGCACCTCGCACTCTGATATTCCTCCACGGAAAATGGCTTGACTACACCTCGCAATCAGCATGAGTAAACTACAGTTTCACTCAATTATCAGACAATCATTAATCACTCGTGTTTCCTCTTCCTCCTCCTCCGAATCTCATGAAACACTTGGAAATGCACAAAAAGCATCCACTTTCCTTCAGAAATTGGCACAACCTGGTGTCCTTTGACTACCAGTTGTATCAGCCACGCTGATTACTCCTCGTTACACACAGGCACTCCTTAACGGCGCCGTAGCGTCTTACGTTATCCACTGGTTCTTGATTTCATCACTTCCTCGAATTTCCCTCGAATTTCAACTTATCCACGCACGAAATGAAAATTTCGGCATAGCCTTCGGCGTATCGCATGAAAATTGGCCTCGTGAGGGACCACCCGAAGGCAACAATCTCGGCCACGACGGTCACAGTTTCAGCACCTGTGAAGGCACACTGTCGTCAATACTCTCTTGATGAGTATTGGAACACACAACGATGACCGACTGATTCAGGGATGAGAAGAGACATGAATTTACTCAGCTGGAGAGACGGAAGAATGAAACTAACTACCTGCAAGTAGATTAGCACACGAAATATGACGAAATTACTAAGGAAAAACAACACAAACTACGCAAAATATTCAATTTGCGCGAGCAAGTCAAACAGCCTGAACGCCAATGTTGTGTATGCAGGCCGGTTTAGGACTGACCCGCATATATGGTGGTGTGTGTAAATACGCGTGGAAGTAAAGGATAGTAATAGTTAGAGTTTATTACATACGGAACAATAATAAGAGAGAATAAGGCTAGTGGAAGGTAAGGAGAGTGAGGTGGTAAGGATACGCGCCTTACATTGGGACCTATACGGGCCGGCGTGTATCCTCTAAACTACCAACCATCACGGGTTACATGGGAACCAACTCGCAGAACCAGGCGAGATCGGAAACACGTTAGAACAGGAAACTTCCAGAGCAACGTGATACGCAGCCTGCGTGGCTGCGCAGGTTGACGATACTACTTACAGTAATACTTCAAAGGGCTGTTGAGCTAGGTCAGACACATGACTAATGGCTATACACAGCAATATTCGCAAAAGAAACAAAGTCTATCGCTTCAAAACGAGAGTCACACCACGCCAAGACGACGTTTGTCCCGGCTCCGGCAACAGTGACGGCCCTGGCTCTGACGGACTATTTCCCGGTTCTGGCTAAAAATTTTTTGATTTATTTTTGAAAAAAATATTTTGTCTGCTCAATTTTACAATGCCATGCTTTCCCTCGATTCCGTGTCATGCTCTCCCTCGAGTATGTGCGATTCCACAATCGATTATCGTGAAATTATTTTCCGTTCCACTCGTAGTTGACCTTTGACTACCGTTCGATGGGCGGAGTTAGGAAGAGGCCGGGAGGAGGCTAGTGATCTACCTGCTCTCCTCCGCCCTATCTCTTCCCTTCCTCTCTCTCTCCCAGACAATCAATACGCTAACCAGCACATTGAGTTTGCTGAGCATTTGAAACGCACGATAAGCAGTGGTAAAAAACAGGTCATTTTTGACATTTCCGTATGCACCATCCTTGCGCACTGACCGATCGACGTCAAAATGGAGGAGGGTCTCTCAGGGGATGGTATTCAATTATCAACTGCGATAATAAGCGGCCCTCGCCAAAGAAAGACAGTGCAAACAAGTTAGCGCTCGAAACATGCCGAAGTTGGAGCTTTTAACACCTATTTTCGACGATATCTGACGTGGGCGACCATGAAATCGCGGCATTTTTGGCGTGGTGGTAGTCCATGGGTCATATTTAGCTCCCATAACAACAAAACTGGCGGCCTTCCAAGTTAAAATATAAACATCGAGTGAGACACTCCGAGATCCGCACGTGAAAAAGCTAGTTTCGACGATAGCAAGCGCGGGGGACCATTGTTTTGCGGCATTTTTGGCATACAATCGCATCAAGGTGTATATTTAGCTCAGGTAACGTCAAAACCCGCGGGCAACGAGGATAAAATATAATTATCGAATGAAAAGTGGCCAGGTCCACGCGTGTTACAACGAAAAAGCTCATTTTAAAGGCGAAGGAGACCATTGATTTGCGGCATTTTTGGCATATAATCGCATCAAGGTGTATATTTAGCTCAGGTAACGTCAAAACCCGCGGGCAACGAGGATAAAATATAATTATCGAATGAAAAGTGGCCAGGTCCACGCGTGTTACAACGAAAAAGCTCATTTTAAAGGGACCTGGTCATGCAAATGAAGTGAATTTCAGAAAAAAGAGCAGATTTTTCTAAGAAGAACTAAAAAAACCGCATATTTTTACGATTTTTTTAAAGGAAGTTATGATTTTTCAAAGATTTTGTACCGGGCTGTGTACCGAGCGCTACGGTGTTTAGCGCCGCTAAACACCGTAGCGCCCGGTACAAAGCCAAAATTTGGAACTTTGAAAAATCATAACTTCTTTCAAAAAAATCGTAAAAATATGCGGTTTTTTTAGTTCTTCTTAGAAAAATCTGCTCTTTTTTCTGAAATTCACTTCATTTGCATGACCAGGTCCCTTTAAAGGCGAAGAAGACCATTGATTTGCGGCATTTTTGGCATACAATTGCATCAAGGTGTATATTTAGCTCAGGTAACGTCAAAACCCGCGGGCAACGAGGATAAAATATAATTATCGAATGAAAAGTGGCCAGGTCCACGCGTGTTACAACGAAAAAGCTCATTTTAAAGGCGAAGGAGACCATTGATTTGCGGCATTTTTGGCATACAATTGCATCAAGGTGTATATTTAGCTCAGGTAACGTCAAAAGTCGCGGGCAACGAGGATTAAATATAATTAGCGAACGAAAATTGTGGCTGCGGCAAAACGAAAAACTCATAATCAGCCATATCGCGCAATATAGCTTATGAAATTGCGGCATTTTTTGCATAGTGGTTGTCCATGGGGCCTATTCAGCTGACATAACGACAAAACTCGCTGACATAACGACAAAACTACAATTATCGCTCACCAAAGTAAAAATAAAACTGCGAAAAAAATCGAAATCACGTGTGTGACCACTTTGGACTCGTTAATCTGAACCCCGGTCCCGGATGTTCTCCCGGATTCCGCTACTCACACTTTTTTCCGGCCATTTTTCTCCGGCTCTTGTAATGGTGGTCCCTAGTACGAATCGCGAAAAATTGGCAAAAATTGGCAATTTTTGGTTACTTTTGTTTGTATCGTTCAGAACACAATTTCCTGAGCCGTCTTTAGGCTTGTTCGACGCGCCGTCGCGTACTCTTTCGGTTTTTAATATTAAAAATAAATAAATCGCCTTAGAAAAGCATGCAAATAATTAAAACTGTGTCGTCATCATTACGGTGGTTAGCATTTGTAGTTTGTAGTTTGCATAAATTTGGGGTTTTCGCTAACCACCGTAATTATAAGAGACACTATCTGAGAAAATTGAGCTTTTCACCCTATCGGCCGTACAAGGAAAAGTTAACATATGCCCAAAAAATTCACCTAGGAGTAATTTTTCACGTGGAACTCGAAAATCGACCTTAGAAAGCCGTATCTCGAACGCCCAATTTCCTACAGGATGGTTCACCTTGTAAGGGGTGATTAGCGATTTCGCGAATCGCTCTTCAAACCTTTACAAATGATAGTAATTCTTGTAGATCTCGAAAATATGAGCATTTTCCATGAAGAAAGTGAAAGTCTAACTCACCTGCGAAAAAAGTTATGCCCCTTTGAAAGTTTAAAAGTATGTTTATAAATTTTCATCTTTCTCCGATGCACTTTTAAGTGATTTTATTCGATTCTACGTTAAAAGTTACCCCTACGGTGAATTTTTGAGCGAGATTAAAAAATACGCCAACCTTCATCCATTGAGCCGAATAGTCCCAACTGCAGGAAACGTCTTCGGGACTTTTCCAGTTTTGCTCTATTTGATAAAATATTGGCCCCAAACGTGTATATTTTAACTTTTCGCAATTTAATATTAATAACTGAACGATATTATACACAAAATTATGGTCGGTATCATGTATCTCATTTTTCTTCGGATGTTCTTTCATCCTCTGAAATGCGCGCCAGCGACAAATGATTGCATTCAAAAATTTATGTCCATTGATGTTTCCTTGTTGAAAAATATGTTTCAAGAACCTTTTTGGTATATTTTGAGATTTTTATGGCCGTCGGAATATTTTATTCTGTCAATGCCAATTCCAGAATATAGTTGTGGAGTCGTATCTGATTCTGCATTTTTTTACACTGTTCGCCCTGAGACGTATTTAGTGCAATTATTTGTTTTAGACCTTTACTTCTCATAAAAACTAATTTAATACATTGTTTTTTGAATTTACACGCCTCTATATCACGCTTGTCACGAGAGAATCGAGCTAAAATGGCCATTCTTGGGGATTGGACGAAAATCGTAAAAATTAGTTAGGATAAGTTTTGACCACCTCTAGGCATGTCCTAACATCCTACAAAGTGCTATTGTAGAGAAATCATTTTGGAACTCCTTACACCGGGTCGGTATCCTGGATCCCCAACTTTAAGCAGTAATATCTCGGCTCTAGTGCAATTTAGAGTAAAATTGTTCTAAGAGTAACCCCACCTACATTTCCGAGCTCTATCGAACTGCACCGGTTAGAAGTCATAAAAATGCTTCTGAACAGTGCTACAAATAAGGATGAATAACTCAAAATCTGTCGAAAAGGGACGGCTAATTTTTGGATATGTTGTGCAGCTCGCCAAGACCTTTCGAATAAGTATTTTATGCAAAAATAGAATTGGTGCGGAGGAATACTTCACCCCTTGGAAAAATTTCCAATTATTTGAAGTATTTTTTCAACAACAAATTCCATTCGACACCGCTCATTTCACTGCGTTCGGTGAGGAATGAACGACGAATTCAATATTTCTCTGTTGAAAAATTACTTCAAATAATTGGAAATTTTTCCAAGGGGTGAAGTATTCCTCCGCACCAATTCTATTTTTGCATAAAATACTTATTCGAAAGGTCTTGGCGAGCTGCACAACATATCCAAAAATTAGCCGTCCCTTTTCGACAGATTTTGAGTTATTCATCCTTATTTGTAGCACTGTTCAGAAGCATTTTTATGACTTCTAACCGGTGCAGTTCGATAGAGCTCGGAAATGTGAAATGTAAAGTCGGGGATCCAGGATACCGACCCGGTGTAAGGAGCCCCAAAATGATTTCTGTACAATAACACTTTGTAGGATGTTAGGACATGCCTAGAGGTGGTCAAAACTTATCCTAACTAATTTTACGATTTTCGTCCTATCCCTATCTTCAGCTCGATTCTCTCGTGACAAGCGTGATATTCTGATCAGTTTACGATTAGTACTGCAATGATCCCCAGTATTCATCTCCCCTCCATTCACTTGTTACACGGAATATGAATTGCAAAGAACAAAGTTAGATTAGCCTTTAGGAAACGACAAGGACTGATTAATTTTTTTTTTACTTCATACGTCTCAGGGCGAACAGTGGAAGAAAGTGGACGTTTTCAGGCAGAATCAGATACGACTCCACAACTATATTCTTGAATTGTCGTTGAAATGAGACAGAATAAAATATTCCGACGGCCATAAAAATCTCAAAATATACCAAAAAGGTTCTTGAAACATATTTTTCAACAAGGAAACATCAATGGACATAAATTTTTGAATGCAATCATTTGTCGCTGGCGCGCATTTC
The DNA here is from genome assembly GCA_911812115.1 of Pristionchus exspectatus. Lineage (NCBI taxonomy): Eukaryota > Metazoa > Nematoda > Chromadorea > Rhabditida > Neodiplogasteridae > Pristionchus > Pristionchus exspectatus. The sequence continues at coordinate 15,119,136 of OU461582.1, forward strand.
AGAGGATGAAAGAACATCCGAAGAAAAATGATATACATGATACCGACCATAATTTTGTGTATAATATCGTTCAGTTATTAATAATAAATTGCGAAAAGTTAAAATATACACGTTTGGGGCCAATATTTTATCAAATAGAGCAAAACTGGAAAAGTTCCGAAGACGTTTCCTGCAGTTGGGAATATTCGGCCCAATGGATGAAGGTTGGCGTATTTTTTAATTTCGCTCAAAAATTCACCGTAGGGGTAACTTTTAACGTAGAATCGAATAAAATCACTTAAAAGTGCATCGGAGAAAGATGAAAATTTATAAACATACTTTTAAACTTTCAAAGGGGCATAACTTTTTTCGCAGGTGAGTTAGACTTTCTTTTTCTTCATGGAAAATGCTCATATTTTCGAGATCTACAAGAATTACTATCATTTGTAAAGGTTTGAAGAGCGATTCGCGAAATCGATTATCACCCCTTACAAGGTGAAACATCCTGTAGGAAATTGGGCGTTCGAGATACGGCTTTCTAAGGTCGATTTTCGAGTTCTACGTGAGAAGTTACTCCTAGGTGAATTTTTTGGGCATATGTAAAATTTTCCTTGTACGGCCGTATGTGAATTATCTCAGATAGTCTCTCATAACGTCTCATTTAAATGATTTTCGCAATTTTCTAAGGTTATTTATTTATTTTTAATATTAAGACACTGGCTCAGTAAGATTCGAGGGTAGGGCCGTTAGGGCCGGACATCGATATCAGCGATCCGGCCCAAACTTTTTTTATGAGTACCCCTATGTACCCCCATCATCAAATGGGACTTTATTTGATGAAATATCAATTCGCCAAAAAGGGGCGGGGCTTCAAATTTTAGAAACTCGTAATTCACCATTAATCAATGGTGATGCCTAGGTCCAAAGTTAGTGTGGTTATATTATATACTAACCTAGGCAACAAAAACGCATATTTTGTTGATCCGAAAATTCGATCGCAAACTGGTTTTTCATGTTTTGAAAAGCGGTTATTTAAAAATATAAATTTTAAAAAAAAGTTTCGCTACTTCTAGTTTACAGGGCTTAGTAGAACCAATAAACGTGCATAAATTGGGTATCAAACGAGAAAAAAATCCGGGGACTATTTTTCGCAATTAATTATCAAAGTAGTACCTTGAAAATAAACTTTTCGGAACCCCTTCATTTTTGTGCTCGTTTTGAAGATCTTATCGAGTACGTTATTTTTTGTATTGGCATGACCCACTTTAAATGTATTTGAAGCTGCACACGACCGCTCACAAGCAGCAAATGACCAATAGTGAAAAATAAAATCAGAAAGTGCACTGATTTCAATAGCCTATGTTGTAGAGCGTGCGAACCCACACATAAATCAATCTTGGTCGAATTTTTAAAACTGGACCATCCGCGTCATTTTTGGCCCAGAGAGTGGTCGGGAAAAATAAAGTTGTTCAAAACATAGATATTTTTAGCACATCTTGTAGAGCTCGTCGAGCTGATCATTTTTGTAGAACTTCATTTTTCACCATTTTGTCACTGTAACGAGCTATGAGCATTTAAAGAGGGGGCGCTCCTTGAATCCACCCCTTCCCTTCCCAACGAGTCTCTTCCCAACGAGCGATATCGGGGTCAGGGGGAAGGGAAGAGGGTGAACTCTAAGGAAACGCTCTTTTCCAACGCTCATAGCTCGTTACAGTGACAAAATGGTGAAAAATGAAGTTCTACAAAAATGATCAGCTCGACGAGCTCTACAAGATGTGCTAAAAATATCTATGTTTTGAACAACTTTATTTTTCCCGACCACTCTCTGGGCCAAAAATGACGCGGATGGTCCAGTTTTAAAAATTCGACCAAGATTGATTTATGTGTGGGTTCGCACGCTCTACAACATAGGCTATTGAAATCAGTGCACTTTCTGATTTTATTTTTCACTATTGGTCATTTGCTGCTTGTGAGCGGTCGTGTGCAGCTTCAAATACATTTAAAGTGGGTCATGCCAATACAAAAAATAACGTACTCGATAAGATCTTCAAAACGAGCACAAAAATGAAGGGGTTCCGAAAAGTTTATTTTCAAGGTACTACTTTGATAATTAATTGCGAAAAATAGTCCCCGGATTTTTTTCTCGTTTGATACCCAATTTATGCACGTTTATTGGTTCTACTAAGCCCTGTAAACTAGAAGTAGCGAAACTTTTTTTTAAAATTTATATTTTTAAATAACCGCTTTTCAAAACATGAAAAACCAGTTTGCGATCGAATTTTCGGATCAACAAAATATGCGTTTTTGTTGCCTAGGTTAGTATATAATATAACCACACTAACTTTGGACCTAGGCATCACCATTGATTAATGGTGAATTACGAGTTTGTAAAATTTGAAGCCCCGCCCCTTTTTGGCGAATTGATATTTCATCAAATAAAGTCCCATTTGATGATGGGGGTACATAGGGGTACTCATAAAAAAAGTTTGGGCCGGATCGCTGATATCGATGTCCGGCCCTACCTGAAGAATTACTGAGCCAGTGTCTTAAAAACCGAAAGAGTACTCGACGGCGCGTCGAACAAGCCTAAAGATGGCCCAGGAAATTGTGGTTTGAACGAAACACAAAAAAAGTAACCAAAAATTGCCAATTATTGCCAATTTTTCGCGATTCGTACCGAAATTTTCATTCGGTACGATACTAGTACCTGATTCAAAGCACATATTCCATCGGTTATCATATTGTTCTTCATGAAATTTTATCATTATCGTCCATGTACTTAAATGTGCAATTATATGGTAGGAGTGGAAAGTTGGCATCTTCATCGAGATCACTACTCGCTGACGAATTAATAGCTCTCAGGCCTGATATTGATTGTAGGCGCGTGTGCTGGAAATAGTTGTCTGATATCAAATATAGAATGAGTTCCTCACCTCTCCTGCTCTCTGAGGTGCTTGTAGCAATTGTTGAATACGTAGAAGTACCATAGTGAGAAAGCGAACGAAAGAAAGGAGATGAGAGTGAAGATTACAGTAATGATGAAGACATCTGAAAAAGCCATTGATTATTTCCTCATGAATAATATATTCCCAGAAATACCAAAATAGCCGGGTGTGACTAGTTCAACAGTTTTATTGTTCAGCCTAATGGGATGATGATGATACTCCTCCATATGAACGATCTCATTTCACTCACATTGCTCTGGATTAATCGGTTCTTCCGTAGATGTTATCAATTCAGTAGTGTTCATTACATCACTGGCAGTGTGTACGTCCTCTTTCTCGAGGAGTTGTCTGCAATAAACAAAGAGATTTCACAATGATCATGGCGAAAGAGCTGGCTATAAACACGGGACAGTTACGCGTTCTCTCAATTTCACAATCTTACTTGATCCAATTAGGAACTACGGAGTGTTGGTCGAATAGTCCGTAGACACAGAGAATACACGCAATGACGATGAAGAACAGCGAGATTACCTGAAATTAAGATTTTGGAGTTTATAGGAGTAAGCAGTGGAATAAACATACCGCATACGCCAGAATGGGAATCATCAACACCGCGCGCTTCTTATGGATCGCCATAAATACGAGAGCGCCCGCTATCAATTCAAGAACACTCGACAGGACCTGACCAAGCATAAATTTATTATCTAAAATCTATAAACATACCCATCAAAATGATTATCAACGTACCGTTCCGATTCTCGTTCCCGTCGTGTGCTTTTCATTTGGTACACAAACAGAGATGATTGACCCAACTGCACCCATAATCATCAACGCCGCAAGAATTTTAGCTCCGGTCTAAAATAATTTAATTAAAATATATCGAAATACAATCAACAAAAAACGTACCGTAACTGAGAAAACGCCACAGCAGCATCGCTTCGTCATGTTCTTGGTTGTGGATTCGAATTGCCACTGGAAAGGGGAAAGAATAGAACTGAATAGGAGGCTATAAATCCGAACGGGAAAAGGTATGATTCATGAATGGCAGCTGAAAAAGAGAAGGTACGAGAGGGAAATCGCACATCAAAAGAGATGTTCTCTTTTATCGAGATAGTTGCTGATGGTGTAAACTGTAGTGAGGGAGGAGGTGAGACAACGAGGAAAGAGAGGTTGGAAGAGCAAGTGGGATGAGTCAACACAGAGGTCCGATGATCACGGAAATTACTCGGGAGAACGATTGGTGATAGTCAATCCGCACAGGGAAAGGCAGTAGCGGTCAACTGACTCCACTTGATCAGCAACGAACACAGAAAGAATTCCTTCCCAGGTGATAATACTGTTGTCAAAAAAGCAGGTGATTCGCGGTAATATTGCAGTAATGAGGGGATATAAGCGAATAACAAATGACGCAGTATCATTATACGGTTTTTTTGCAAGCAGACAGCAATGGTGAAAAATGAGCTAATTAGGAACTATATATTTATCAGAGGTCTTCTGAGAGATTGCATGAATTCCAGACCCCCCATTGACAAACTGTTCAAAGTGCTTCGATTCAGTCCAAATTTTCAGGGTTGATGCATCCATGGACCAAGAATGTACACCTAACTGGATTAGGCCGCAAACTCATTTATGCCCGAAAACCGGCTGCGGAGCGGTCGGATTTTCAAAAAATCATAACTTTCTTTAAAATTGAGATATAGACTCGTTCAAAAGCGGAAAATGTGCGCCTTACTGAGTACTACAAAACGCTTTTTAAGCGCAAGTTTATTGGTAAAAAGACCTTCTTGAAAACGTTGAAAAACCATTTTCTAGAGCAAAAAATTGGCCGTCCTGGAAAAAAACATTCCACGTTTCCCCGAGATAAGTTCAAAATCGAAATCTACGTACAATTTTACTACGGTCCCCAATTTTTCGCGAATATTGGAGGTTAACATGTTGCTTTTTTTCAGGCTCGAAAGAAGATTTTCACGGATTTTTGGTCACGTGTCTTCTGAAAAATTGCAGAACTAGCCCCAACAGTTTGATTTATTTCCATGAGATAATTATTCTAGAGTATATTGAAGGTAACAAATTTTTTGGCATAGGCCATTTGTCCCAGAACCGGCTTTTAGGCGTTTTCCGGCTCTAGAGCCGGCTCTGGCGTATCTCAGCTCCCAGATGAGTCAGAGACCTGTGGTTGGGCTTAAAAAACCTGCAAAATTTTTCTAAGCTATTCTCATCATTTTTCAAAAAGGTCTGACCAAGTTTACAATTTAAAAAAAATTGAAAAACCTCGAAAAATATCTCAACAATTCAGAAAATCAATTTTCCTGGAACGGGAACCCCCCTTGCAATGGATTTTTCGTCGGAAAAATATTTCACGATATCGTATTTGTATAAAAAAATAGTATCTGCCTCGCTATGGGTTGCAACAGTACTCCCTGAGCCACCACTAGTGACTAGATCACGCGGTAAAGTACACTAGCGGCCATTATTAGATAACATCGCGTTTTTCAACCATCCCTTCTTTCTAAGTCAATTAATCTTGATGAAATTTTGTCTGTGGAAGTATTTCACGATTGCAAACTCAATTTCTGGCAAGTTCACAGCATATTCAAATTGGAATGTATGGCCCTGTTAATCACTACTTGTCCTGAAAGTGTCATATTTCAAAAATTCGGTCAGAACGGTCAATTTTTTTCGAATGTTACTGTAGTTGTGCAATCACGCTCGAAAACTCAATTTTGGGAGAAGGAATGAAATGGGAGAAGGAATGAAGAACAGATTTTTCGCGTTATCCATTGTTTCCGGTTTACATTCTCAAAATACATGTAGAAACTCTTTGTGAAATTTGACGAAAAATTTGAGATGCTTTGCGAAGTTAAACATCTTTAAATTTCTGCAAAAAGGAAAAAGCTGCATGACAGAACCGCAAAGACGAAAGCGCGATCGACATTTGCGCAAATACAAAAGCGCCAACGATAAAAGCGCAAATCGTAAAGAGCGAGTAGTGATTAACAGTGCCATACATTCCAATTTGAATATGCTGTGATCTGGCCAGAAATTGAGTTTGCAATCGTGAAATACTTCCACAGACAAAATTTCATCAAGATTGATTGACTTTCCGACGAAAAATCCATTGCAAGGGGGTTCCCGTTCCAGGAAAATTGATTTTCTGAATTGTTGAGATATTTTTCGAGGTTTTTCAATTTTTTTAATCGTAAACTTGGTCAGACCTTTCTGAAAAATGATGAGAATAGCTTAGAAAATTTTTGCAGCTTTTTAAGCCCAACCAGAGGTCTCTGACTCATCTGGGAGTTGAGATACGCCAGAGCCGGCTCTAGAGCCGGAAAACGCCTAAAAGCCGGTTCTGGGACAAACGGCCTATGCCAAAAAAATTGTTACCTTCAATATACTCTAGAATAATTATCTCATGGAAATAAATCAAACTGTTGGGGCTAGTTCTGCAATTTTTCAGAAGACACGTGACCAAAAATCCGTGAAAATCTTCTTTCGAGCCTGAAAAAAAGCAACATGTTAACCTCCAATATTCGCGAAAAATTAGGGACCGTAGTAAAATTGTACGTAGATTTCGATTTTGAACTTATCTCGGGGAAACGTGGAATGTTTTTTTCCAGGACGGCCAATTTTTGCTCTAGAAAATGGTTTTTCAACGTTTTCAAGAAGGTCTTTTTACCAATAAACTTGCGCTTAAAAAGCGTTTTGTAGTACTCAGTAAGGCGCACATTTTCCGCTTTTGAACGAGTCTATATCTCAATTTTAAAGAAAGTTATGATTTTTTGAAAATCCGACCGCTCCGCAGCCGGTTTTCGGGCATAAATGAGTTTGCGGCCTAATCCAGTTAGGTGTACATTCTTGGTCCATGGATGCATCAACCCTGAAAATTTGGACTGAATCGAAGCACTTTGAACAGTTTGTCAAACGGCACCTGCGATCTCTCAGAAGACCTCTGTTATATACAGAATTTATGTTGACGATTTCTGATTCGAATAAATTGTTTACAATAATACATTTGTTCCGATAAACTATCAATGTCTGTAGTGAACACGTTTATTGGAATACTTAACATTTCCTCATTCTTCTCACGCTTGACCATATCTTGAACTGAAGTGATAAATAGATGTACTATATTTTGGAATATGCGAAACGCATTTTTAGAATTAATAAATTTATCATTAAATCTATTTGCAAAGAAATCAACATACTTATCTTGATTGCTGGGCTAGATATAAAGTAGATATAATAGATGAGTTGCATGGCGTGATAGATTATTGAAATGACCTAATATCAAACGAACAGGGGGTTTCATGGGGGGTTACATGGCAAGATATTTATGTGTTCATAACGAAATCTATGAATGAAAGGAATAAGACATACGCAAAATATAAGCATAGGTGTCATAAGCGATGCACGATTCTTTCTACACGTAAGGAAAACAAGAAATGAGCGACGATTTCGAAGACACTCAATGCAATTTGAAGAGGAATATTTATTCCCAATTGTTTAGCTGAATCATACGTATAACATTCTCAGAAGAAGTGTGAGTTCGAAATGAAACAATGGCACCAAAATCACTGAGATTGCCATAACGATCATTAGAGACGCTTGAATCTTTGCTGCGGTCTAGAACAATTATTATATTTCAGTGATTAAAAAAAGTTTATCATTATCGGGAGTACCCCGCATAAACATTTCGACGACATGTCAGTAGAAATGCGTGCCTTTGTATTTAGAGATTACTACAATTAGGGAAAATACGAGAAAAAATAAATCTGTAAAAAGTAAATAATGTAGGAAAAACAAATTTCTTTCGAAAAGCTGTTAGTTGAGAAAATGGTGAGTATCTTTTCAAGGAAAAAATCATGAGTAATCGAAAATAATTGAATAAGAAAGGATTGTTGTGAATCATTGTGGAGGAATTGGAGAAAGTCGATGGTGAACGATTCGATGACACGAATGAATCAACAGAACACCTTCACTTCCTGACATATTCTTCTATTTAGGCTTCACTTTGAAGTGACAACAAAATGAGATGTCCGAAAATATTACAATTGAGATTAGTGAGAAGAGCTGCTACATTTTTCATTCAATAATTTTTTTATACTTTCTCTTCAAACGAAACAATGTGATACTGTGTGGCTATTTTGTTCTCGCATGTAAACGTAACAATTGCTGAAGATCATGAAGAAATAGCCAAGCACAGCAAATAGGATGGCTGCGGGGATAAAAGTGGCTAGTGCGACATCTGAAGTTCGCCATTGTTTTCACTGTTGCTCTCCATTATTTTTTCTATCTACCATTGTCAGATGTCGCAGAGAAAAACGAGCCCATTGCAACGGCGAATACAATGGCGACCCAAATCATCATACACATCTAAATCAATTCCTTCTTGAAAAGGGTCTGTGCGAACAACAAACCGTATTGATAAGAATCGGCATCATGAAAATTGCTTGTTTATTTTTGCATGCCAAAAAGACAAGCAAGTGAGAGATGATTGCGAAGATATTAGTTACTATCTGAAAGTACAAATAAACATTTCTTTCTGGTGTTGAAACGTACTGCAATACTCCTAGATGGAAATGGTTGATTGATATCACTATCCCATTCAATCACAGTGGGCAGTATTACAACAAATATCATCAGTGTAGCCATTATTTTAGTATGAATATGAAACGTGAGGGTTCATTGTAAATTAGACGTGTGTTGTCTCACTTTGATTGTGATACATCCGCAGAGAAGACGAGGATACGACATAATATTTAAAAAAATAAGAAAAATGAATTTTACTTATAAGCTTATTTTCCAGAAGAATTCTGAATGATCAAAAATAAGAAAGTAAAGAGGCAGACACGCTATGTAATGAAAAATAAAATAGTGGATCACTTGACTGGCGTTGCACAGGCAAGATTGTTAAGCGAGTCAAAGAACATTTATATTATTTTCGCATGTACGTTTACAATAACATTGATAAACAGTGCATGTGATGAGATCACAAAGCATGAGTGAAATAATACAAACAATGAGTCATTGAAATTTTTCTTGGTTCAAATTACGGAATGAGGTGGCCGTATTCGCTCAAACTGCAAATATATTTTTGTTTGCATTCTAATTTCTGGTTGTTACCTTTCACTCTCTTTAAGATGTTTGAAGCAGTTGCTGAAAACGTTGAAGAACCAAAAGTAGATAACAAGTATAATGACCTCGATTCCAGTAGAGTACGGAGTAGCAACTATCACATCTGAGGGATTATTTTTTCCTTCTTGGAAACAAGTAATCAAATACTCTTCATTGTGTCGGGGGCGATGAGCGAAGCCACGCTAAGAAGAATCTTCACAACGACTCCCATCATAATGAGTGCCTTAAATTGAATATATATGTATATATATACGTTTCATTTTCGATAAATGACCAAAAAACACGTATAAATAGCCCACCATAAGCGTCACCACAGGTCCCAACATTCCTGCTCGTCGTTTAATACAACCGTAGAAAACGAGAAGTGCAGCGATAAGCTCAAATGCACTGACGACAATCTAAATTTGTTTCTTTTTTTATTGAATTGATTCTTTTGGATTTACCATGAAAATCTCGACTCCGATTTTATCTCCGTTTGAAGGCAAACACTCATAGACGATGGACGCAACTGCGCTAACAACGAGCACTCCCGCCATTATCATGGCTCCCCACTTAAATATGAACATTAATCATTTCACCTCCGATGAGAATTTGAAAAGAAACTTACTGTGATGGGGAAAATTCCGAAGAAGCAACGCATCATTTGAAGAGAACCGATTGAAACTGATTCTTCCAACGACGATTGTTGACTGATCAAACCGTTATCAGCTCGTCCCGATTCTTCTGTGGTCATAAGACGTCGGCCGAAGAAGGAAAACGGATGAGAGTGTGTGATAAATTACACTCGTCAACATATTTTGCGAGTGATGAAAAGGGGTATTTGGTATTGGTATCAGTACAGTCATAGATTATGCGAGCGATTCCTTTTTTTTTGTTTCGGGAGATTCCTCGATTTCATCAACATCGAATCGATGGATGTGACCGGCCTATTTTGAAGTATTTTTGCTTGTGATCGATCTGTACTGAAATATACAACGCAACATCAAAAAAAATTGACAGGCTTAGAATTACTGTGCTTCTTCATCTGATAGGTAACGATCTCAGTGTGTTCCAGTGATCTTAAAAGTGATTTCGTTGTAGGAACAAAGATTTATTTGCTCGCACCTGTAATTGCTGGAGATATTTGTAGCAGTTCCTGAATACGAATAACAACCACATGTGAAGGGCAAGAACGAGAGCAACCACAAACTGCGCACTTTCTTGAAAACGTAACCGAATTTTGAAATAAATATCGCAAAAGTTTGAAAAAGTGCAGAAATGATTAATAAAAATCACTCACTAGCGATCGGTGCAATAAAAATAGCGGTGCAGACAAAACTAACAATGAACATTATTATTATCTGAACAAAGTTCATGTTTGATATTTACCATGCTACTATGTTAGTTCGGATGATAAATGTAACATGTTTACCATTCACCATGTTATTTTCCATGTTAGTTCGGAAAATAATAAACTATTCAAATACAGATAGCTCACTCTTATAGATACTTACAAAGTACACAATCATGGGAATGATAAGATTGGCTTTTGCTCTTCGTTCAACCGACGAATACGAGCACTCCTGCGATCAATTGGTACATGCTTCCGAATATCTGAAAAGCAGACATTCATTATGAAAATGATTGAAAATAGTGCATAGTGGTTTGCAAAAAAAAAGAATAACAAAATGAAGAACGAACCACACTCGCCCTCTGACCGGAGATGTGAGGGGTCGAGGAAATACATTCGTCGATGAATGATCTTCCTGCGCCAATAATGATCAAAGCGGCTAGAAATTTCCTTCCTTTCTGAAAGTGGTATTCATAAAAGTGGGCACGAATAATCTCACCGTTATATGAAATTCCTCACAGAGAACTCTCATTATTAGAGCGAAGAGAAAACAAAGAGTCTTTATCGTTCCCTTCTTCTATGTTGACTACAGCGCACCAAACAGAGTATTAAGGACAAACGAATTTTTTGTCTGGAAAGAGTATTTGAATTGGATTTAGCCAACGGTCTATTGAGAGAAATGGCGGCTTTAACCAAAAGTTAAGTGATTACGTAAGATTACATGATTTTTAAGGAGGGGCTGCACGATCATTTCGCTAACCGAGTTCTCGATGCCAGATAATGAGTCGCTGTCACCCGATTACACCCGATTTTGGCTGCTTGCCAAAATGATCTTGATGGCAGGCTACGAGTGAGAGAGGGGAGGGTGAAGAAGACACGGCTCGTGGAAATTGGTGCGCGCCGCTCGCTTATGATAATTGAGCCAGCCGTCGTGCCTCCCCTTCTTTAAGGAGTCATTTCACTATGATTAAACAATTTTTCACAACTACGAATTTTCAGGATACTTTGATGTTAGAGTGTCAAAGAAGCACAAATCCGTCACACCTCTCTCTTCTGTAGTAAATCGGTTGAAAGAAAAAACGGATCAAACGAAGGGTGTAAACATGGGTGTGCGTCATAATCTTTGCATCTCCTTCGATTAAAAAGCATTCTCTATCTTCCTCCATACCAGGTTGTTCAGCAGTTTGCCTTTCTAAATTAGTAGTATTATATTATCGATGTATTGCTCGAAACGCTTCAAATCCTAGCGCAGTTGTATAACAACTCCAAACTTTGAGGCTATCTCAACCTCTGGGAAGCTTGGAAGTATCTTTATTTATGTGTAATTGACTGGATCATTGAAACAAGCAGGGGGAAATATGAACAAACGAGAAACAATGGAAACTTTGGAATGATTCCTTTGAAAGTTACACACTGATGTCTGTGTATTCCAGTGAACTGAAATTGACTTTCGCAACAGGAATAATGAATTATGCTTACTCCTCTAATTCTCGGAGGTATTTGTAGCAGTTCTTGAATACTACGAAGGACCACAGATAAAGTGCAAAAAGGAGAGCTGCGGCGATCACAAAGGGAGCAGTATCTGAAAACACAATCTACCATAAGCTCAACGTAAGCTCAACGTTGTCAAAAGTTGTTAGTAAGTTCCCCTTTTGAAAAAGACCATGTGGCATCATTGTAATTTACTAACTGTCGATCGGTGCTGCGAGAATGGCGAGAGAGATAAAACCGACAACGAACATCATTATTATCTGAACACACAAGTTTGATTTTTTATCATTTACGTGTTGTTAGATCGAAGAATAAACACTTTTCAAAATGTTTATTTTGAATACTTACCGTATACACAATCATGGGAATGATAAGACTCGTTTTGCTTTTTATGCAACCAACGAAAACGAGCACACCTGCGATTAGTTGGTAGATGCTTCCGATGATCTGTAAAGAAATAAGAATAAATATCTATAATGAGAACGAACCACTCCAACTCTCTGCCCAGAAGTGTGAGGCGTCGATGGTATGCATTCGGTGGTGAATGATCCGACTGCGCCAACTATGATTACAGCAGCTACAATTTTTGCTCCTGTCTAAAGGAATGCTATTTGATTGTGTGAACGTTTAATCTCACCGTAATATGAAAAACCTCACAACAGCACCGCATAATTGAGTGGAACGAAGAGGAAGAGCACTCGTATTCTTCATCGTACCCGATACTCATTTATACCCACGTATCAAGGTGAGGCCAGTATGGAAAAACGAAATTTTTCGTTTCGAAAATATATTTCGAAATGGATTCAACCATTAACATATCACTGGTCTCTTAGTCACGAACAAGGACTTGCATATTTTATTACGAAATTGTACATTCTGTATCGAACAGTTTGTTTTTAAAGTAATAAAATTATGTATTCCTTTCTAATTTCACATTTTTTCACAACTATGAATTCACTGGGCACTTTTGATAGTAGATGCGCACAGAAACGCACTCACACTACATTGTTCACTTCTCTAGTGTGTCGGTTGGGAGAGGAAAGAGATATAACCAAAGGTGTAAACAACAGCGCGAGGCTTTTCTCGCTTCTTCTACGAATCAAAATATTTCCCCCATGGCCGATTATTCAGCAGTTGCTTACTCGTATGTAAAAACTATATTTCTTGATTTATCAAAACAATTCAAATCGTTAGACAGCTTTATCGTCTTCATCTTTGAGATTGCCTTCTCCTCCTGCTCTTATTGGTCCCCTCGCACCGAATGATGCACTGACCAAAGTGGAGTATTTACTCGAGGATATGATCAAGGGGCCGGAGAGTTTAGTTGTCGATGGAGGTATGGAATTATTGATTTATCGAAACAATTGAGACTTCAGACACAGTCTACACAGGAGTTCATGATGGTCGATTGTTGAAGGTTGTGGAAGGAAAGATAGTGAAGGAGATACGATTGAATGATACTCAACGAGAGTTCGGTGAGGAAACATTCTCACCGTTGTGGAGAGTGATTCTAGGTGGGCATGAGGATGAAATTCATCTTGGTCGACCACTCGGAATGAGGAAATTGGAGGGAGAGAAGATAATTGTGGCTGATGCATACCTTGGAGTGTTCATTGCCGACTTTGAGAATGGTTCCAATTGAATTTTATCTGTTGTCAATCACTATATTTGAGGTAGTAAGCAGAAAGTATTCGACAGTAAAATCCCCTTGGACGGAGATGTGGCCATGTTCCTCAACGATATCGACGTATGCTTATACATCTCAAGAAATATCGCACTTTCTATTTCCAGTTGATCTCCAACGACGAAATAGTTTTCACTGATTCCTCTCTTCTCTACGCAAGAAAGGATTCGATGAGGGATATTCTCGGAGCGAGAGGAACGGGGAGGTTGTTGTGTGGATATTTCGAATGGATAGACAAGAAAATTCAGAGTGATCTACCATCGAATTTCCACGGGAGAATCGAAAGTTCTCATGAATGGGCTACACTTTGCAAATGGAATACAGGTTATGTGGTGGCTTTAGCTTCATACAATTTCCTCTAAAGGTTCTCCCCGATGGCGAATCGTTTATTGTTGCTGAAACGACTCGGGCAAGAATATTGAGGTGATTAACTAAATTGTAAGTGTCTGATATTTCAATGCAGACACTTCTTCGCCGGTACGAAGAAAGGAGAAACGGAGACATTCATCGAAAATCTTCCCGGAATGCCCGATAACATTCGACTATCGAATGAAGGGAGAACTGTGTGGGTGAGGAAAACGAATGATCGAATTGAGTTATGAGAACTGTTCGAGGTTGCACTCGCTGGAGTTCGTTGTGCAGGAAAGAGCAATGGATTGGAAAGACTGGCCAATTCACCCAAACTGAGACAGATGATTAGGGCTGTAAGAGAGACACTTATTCATCTGATTAGTAAATACTATTGGAGATCCTTCCCGATCACTTTCTAAGAGAAGTTCTTCCATCGCTCGCTCCCAAACACACAATTGTAGTAGAAATCGATCTAGAGGGAAAGATTGTAGCTTCTCTCCATGATGTCAAAGGAGAGAAAATGAGGGATATTTCACAGGTATTTTTGTTCCAAGTTATCTTTTTCAACAATTTTTGTTTTCCTGATCTCTGACTCGGGAGAGTATTTGTACTTTGGCAGCTTCAAGGCTCCGTATATCGCCAGACTGAAGAAGAACTTGATCTAATTGATTTTGCATCTAGACTACTACATTTACCATTTATGCCATTACCATCAATAAATTGTTTATAAACAATTTATTTATTAAAAAGATATCAGTGAGAAAAAACAGCGAATAAATAATGGGCACATAAAATTAACATTTATCTATGAGATCATTGTTCTTTTGAACGAGTGAAATTAACCAGTAATGTTATGCTACATCGAGTGATCACTTGACGAGGAAATGGAAGAGAAAAAGTTTGATAAATGGAGAAGATGGTGATGCGAAATCTATTTGCTGATTTCATCGAGAAGAGAAATGGATTGGGTGCGAAGATTGTACAGACCAATGAGCGTGTGTGTATCCCTTCTGGACTGCGCCTTAAATTCCAAAGTTTGAACATGATATACCTGGCTATTCCTGGCCTGGCTATACCTGGCTCATGAGCGTATCCAACACAGCGAGTAAGGAGGAATATCTCGAGGGGCCGTCCGTTCCACCTCGCATCTAATTTTTAAAGTTTTTGGGTTTAAACATTTTTATGGAATACTGACCTTTGCAAATTAATAGATTGAAATAGAGAAAGTATGCTATTTTTGGTCACTAACCATGCAATAATTAAAAAGGGCATTCGCGTATTGTTTCTTGTATGTTTCGAGGATTTGCCTGGCTGCATCCGAGAGAATTTCCCAAGCTGGATTGTTATAGTTAATCATAAAGACCTATTCATGGGGTTCTTACTCGGATTACACAACGCCAATGTCTTGATCAGCACGTATTCAGTTCTGTCCACTTTCAATCGCATCAACAGTGGAATCACGTTGTGATAACGATTACCTCGCGGTTTCCTAAGCATCGGTAATGAATTCGTAATTCGTAATGGATGAGGACCTACCACATGTACGACACTCGGCCGTCGGGATAAAGCGTCGCGTCACTATTGTTTGAGTAGGAAAAGTATGAAGAGGTCATGTTGGAGCATTGCCATGTCATGTTCTTGATCAGATTTTTCTGGAATGAGAGTTTGGGAATTCGCTGTTGCGATTTCTCCACAAAAATAACGAACTTGGTCGACAGCGTCGAGTTTGTAGAAAAATTCGAAGGTGCGCGCCCACTCAATAACATAGATCAAATCGACGTAGAACCTATTATAATAATAGCGATAGGATTGTTATACAATTTAATGTTACAATTAATGTGAAAAGTTGAATACTGACCACATTTTGAAGTTCGACTGGAGCTTTCCGAAATCGACGACTGGAAGAGGGACACGAGTGTCCAAATGATCCTGATTTTTACAAAAATGTTTTCAGCTTAGACATTTTGTTGTTAATCGGCACTTGAACATTTATAAGAGGCCTTTCATGAGAAAGCGTACGGACGACTTTTCTGCAACCTATCCCAATATTGTACGGGTGATGTTCCCATACCAAGTGCTGATATTTGGCTAAACACCGGATTAAGCTTTTAAAACCTTTGATGAAAAATTAAAGTTTTTTGAAAAATTCGGATTTTTTGGCCTGGGTCTGCAACTTTTCGGGATGTGCACTATAACGCTTCATATTGGGCTAAATATCAGCACTTGGTATGTGAACATCACTCGCAAAATATTGGGATAGGTTGCAGGAAAGTCCGTCGACCCACACCCCCCCCCCTCTCCCATAGGTACGTTCTCTCGTGAAAGGTCTCATAAAAGAACAAAGAACAAACTCACGGAAATAGTCATTTTCCAATTCGCTGCTTTCTTATGCGGTGGTAATGGCCAACCGGGCATTTCCTGTAGTTTTGTTCCGATGATTGACGATCTAGTCAGGATTTTATCAATGTTGAGACCACAGTTGACCGGAGGATTGTAAGTCGATCTGAAAGAAGTCCTCACATTTGTTTTTGACCATTTCTGACCATTGCTCAGACAGTATAAAAAGCATTTTTTGAACAAAAAATAATACGATAATGAAATATTCGGTTGCTCACTTCCTGAGAAGTTCATGTTTGATTTCGAGATACAGCAATCCATCGATTAGCTTGATTAACGTATTTTCAGGTTGTGTTATTGTCTTAAGAACCTGCGAAAAGAATCGTGAGAATATTTTTTTCGTAAATTCAACTGTGTTAACACCCGTCGATTTATCTCACCTTTTGATTGCTGCAGCCATCTTTTGTATTCACGATTTTCCTCTTTGTTAATAATGTCATGAACATTTCATTCTTCGAGAGATCATCTTTTGTAACAATAGCTGGAAATATACAAAAAAATGCTATTAGTGTAGCCCGAGTTAAACATTTTGAATATTTAACCCACCGATCGGATTCATTCCAATATCGACGCATTTCTGGAATCTGCACGCTCTGCATTGACACCGCTTCTCTGTAAGAAGATATCGTATAATAAAGTTTCACTGGTGTACTTAAGACACTGGCTCAGTAAGATTCGAGGGTAGGGCCGTTAGGGCCGGACATCGATATCAGCGATCCGGCCCAAACTTTTTTTATGAGTACCCCTATGTACCCCCATCATCAAATGGGACTTTATTTGATGAAATATCAATTCGCCAAAAAGGGGCGGGGCTTCAAATTTTAGAAACTCGTAATTCACCATTAATCAATGGTGATGCCTAGGTCCAAAGTTAGTGTGGTTATATTATATACTAACCTAGGCAACAAAAACGCATATTTTGTTGATCCGAAAATTCGATCGCAAACTGGTTTTTCATGTTTTGAAAAGCGGTTATTTAAAAATATAAATTTTAAAAAAAGTTTCGCTACTTCTAGTTTACAGGGCTTAGTAGAACCAATAAACGTGCATAAATTGGGTATCAAACGAGAAAAAAATCCGGGGACTATTTTTCGCAATTAATTATCAAAGTAGTACCTTGAAAATAAACTTTTCGGAACCCCTTCATTTTTGTGCTCGTTTTGAAGATCTTATCGAGTACGTTATTTTTTGTATTGGCATGACCCACTTTAAATGTATTTGAAGCTGCACACGACCGCTCACAAGCAGCAAATGACCAATAGTGAAAAATAAAATCAGAAAGTGCACTGATTTCAATAGCCTATGTTGTAGAGCGTGCGAACCCACACATAAATCAATCTTGGTCGAATTTTTAAAACTGGACCATCCGCGTCATTTTTGGCCCAGAGAGTGGTCGGGAAAAATAAAGTTGTTCAAAACATAGATATTTTTAGCACATCTTGTAGAGCTCGTCGAGCTGATCATTTTTGTAGAACTTCATTTTTCACCATTTTGTCACTGTAACGAGCTATGAGCATTTAAAGAGGGGGCGCTCCTTGAATCCACCCCTTCCCTTCCCAACGAGTCTCTTCCCAACGAGCGATATCGGGGTCAGGGGGAAGGGAAGAGGGTGAACTCTAAGGAAACGCTCTTTTCCAACGCTCATAGCTCGTTACAGTGACAAAATGGTGAAAAATGAAGTTCTACAAAAATGATCAGCTCGACGAGCTCTACAAGATGTGCTAAAAATATCTATGTTTTGAACAACTTTATTTTTCCCGACCACTCTCTGGGCCAAAAATGACGCGGATGGTCCAGTTTTAAAAATTCGACCAAGATTGATTTATGTGTGGGTTCGCACGCTCTACAACATAGGCTATTGAAATCAGTGCACTTTCTGATTTTATTTTTCACTATTGGTCATTTGCTGCTTGTGAGCGGTCGTGTGCAGCTTCAAATACATTTAAAGTGGGTCATGCCAATACAAAAAATAACGTACTCGATAAGATCTTCAAAACGAGCACAAAAATGAAGGGGTTCCGAAAAGTTTATTTTCAAGGTACTACTTTGATAATTAATTGCGAAAAATAGTCCCCGGATTTTTTTCTCGTTTGATACCCAATTTATGCACGTTTATTGGTTCTACTAAGCCCTGTAAACTAGAAGTAGCGAAACTTTTTTTAAAATTTATATTTTTAAATAACCGCTTTTCAAAACATGAAAAACCAGTTTGCGATCGAATTTTCGGATCAACAAAATATGCGTTTTTGTTGCCTAGGTTAGTATATAATATAACCACACTAACTTTGGACCTAGGCATCACCATTGATTAATGGTGAATTACGAGTTTCTAAAATTTGAAGCCCCGCCCCTTTTTGGCGAATTGATATTTCATCAAATAAAGTCCCATTTGATGATGGGGGTACATAGGGGTACTCATAAAAAAAGTTTGGGCCGGATCGCTGATATCGATGTCCGGCCCTACCTGAAGAATTACTGAGCCAGTGTCTTAAACAACTATCATTTTCGCTGCTAATCAAATACCGATTTTTTTAGTTTTCATACTTTTTTGCAGTAGAAATAGTAACCTTTGGGAAGGACGCTGAAGCAGTCGCCGTTTTTCTTACAAACGAATGTTCTTTGATCGAGAATCGTCCGACGGAAAAACGTCTTGCATCCGTTACACGAGGCAACCTGCAAAACTTATTTTTCGTGGCAGTGAAGTTTCCGCGTTCCATGTACAACACAGTTTCGCCTGTTGTACTTTAGCGAAGTTTTACGAACCATCGCAGGGACAAGTAAAACTAATGCTGTGCTAGTTTTTCGGAAAAAGACTTGGAAAAAGCACCAGATTTGAATTCCCGCATTTTCCGTTTTTGACCAATATCTCGGCAACCAATTGCTCATTCATCACAAAAAATTGAAATATGGATCCCCATATGGGCAATACAAGCGGAGCCAATTTTTTGTATCGATTGATTCATCAGGAACCGAGAAATTACGCAAAATGGAAAAAAATGCGGGAATTCAAATCTGGTGTTTTTTCCAAGTCTTTTCCGAAAACTAACACCGCATTAGTGTAAACGCCTCACATCATAATGGTAGCCGGTAGCCGCGTCTCCACAAACAAAACAGTCCTCTGGACAACCATATTGCGGAGGGCGATGCTAGAAATTAATGACAATTACTTCTAATTTTACATGTAATAAAAACAATGAGATTCACACAACGTAAATAACGTACTCTTCCATAGGATGTTGAAGGCGATTGCTCCATATCACAAGATTCGAAGATACCAGATAGGGATACTGGTAAGGGTGAATCAGTGTTCTGCAATCGAATGTGGTGTAACTTCCCCTTGTTTTCATTCCAAAAGAAGGTATTTGGCTGTAAATACCTCAGCCTTGACAATATTGAAAGTGGAATCTTCCGAAGTTGCTGTAAAATTTCGTTTATTTTATAAATTCAGAATCATTCTATTATAATTGGACACACATGTCTTATGACGTGCACTCAAAAATATTGATTATGTTTCGAGATTGACGTACTAGAGCTGCTGACAGGTGACGCTTCATCGGAATCGCTATCTCGCCCTTTAGAAGCCATTTCAGGTGAGAGGGATACTGAAAAAAAGGAAGTATTTATGAGACACTATCTGAGAGGATTCACATACGGACGTACAAGGAAAAATAATAAATTCTGAAAAAAATGCTATAGGAGTAACTTTGCACGTAGAATCCGAAAATCGACCTCAAAAAGTCGTATCTCTTGAACTGAATTTTCTATAGGGACCTTCACTGCGCGAAGGGGGCCATACGATTTTTTTAACGGAGCTTCAAATGATCCGATGAAGTATAAAACCTTTTAGGTAATTAAAAATTAAACATTTTTGCAAAAGAAAATGGAAGGCTACGCATCCTTAGAATAAAGTTTTGCATGATTTTTACCATAAAACTGAATGCCCTGAAAAATTTTCGAACTATTCGGCATTTTTGGTTATTTTCATTGGATTCCTCGTGAAAAGTTGCATATATGATAATTTTTTCAGAATTTTCAAAATACCTATATTTGCTCATTTTTGCCTTCAAAGGTTACGGTAACACGATTTTTCAGTATTTGGGCAGCCTACCTACTTGCAATCAATGAAATTTCCACGGGAAAAGACTCAAAAAACATTAAAACGCCATATTACAAATATTTATCACCATTTGACTCCAATCCGCCACCATCATTTTTTCGGACCATGACCCATGGTCCGAAATGGGCATGAAAAGCCATGATCGAGAAACTTCAATTGCTATACGCCGATGTGTTTCGTAGTCCCTAAGAAAATTTTCACCACCGAAAATATCGTAATTCGAACATTGCAAATTGATTTTTTTAAAAATAAATATCAAATTTTCTTTTAAAAAATCAGTTCTCGATTTCGCCGCTTCGGATAATGTTTTTTCCGGTGGTGAAAATTTTCTTAGGGACTACACAACACATAGCCGTATAGCAATTGAAGTTTCTCGATCATGAATTTTCATGCCCATTTGGACCATGACCCCGGGCTCATGGTCATGGGTCAAAAATGATGGTGGCAGATTGGAGTCCAATGGTGATAAATATTCGAAATAGGTCGTTTTAATATTTTTTGAGTCTTTTCCCGTAGAAATTTCATTGATTGCAAGTAGGTAGGCTGCCCAAATACTGAAAAATCGTGTTACCGTAACCTTTGAAGGCAAAAATGAGCCAATATAGGTATTTTAAAAATTCTGTAAAAATCACCATATATGCATCTTTTCACGAGGAATCGAATGAAAATAACCAAAAATGCCGAATAGTTCGAAAATTTTTCAGGGCAGTCAGTTTTATGGTAAAAATCATGCATAACTTTATTCTAAGGATACGTTGCCTTACATTTTCTTTTGCAAAAATGTTTAATTTTTAATTACCTGAAAGGTTTTATACTTCATGGGATCATTTGAAGCTCCGTTAAAAAAATTGTATGGCCCACCTCGCGCAACAAAGGTCCCTATAGATAATTCAGTTTAAGAGATACGACTTTTTGAGGTCGATTTTCGGATTCTACGCGCAAAGTTACTCCTATATCATTTTTTTCAGAATTTATTATTTTTCCTTGTACGGTCACTAGGTGAATTTGCTTAGTTCTCTCAGATAGTGTCTCTTATAACCACTATCGGAACAATAACTGAAATAAAACAAGTATGTATTCTGACGACATCACAAACGTATGTAATTATTGTAATGAGGTACTTGAGAGAGTCACGTTCATGTTTCAATCATACGAGGAAAACATTAACAGGGGAGGGGAAAGAGAGGCGCAGATCTCGTGGTGAAGCAAATGAGTTCAATAAGATAATAAAGTGCAATTTCACTCATACTCGCTCATGTCTGAATGTGAGTAATAAACTATAGAAGTCAGATGAACATACAAGTATTTAAAAGGAGAAAAGAATAAACGATAATATCAGTCACAGGAAGATTGCAGCTCTGTTTACTCCTTTCCTTTGTCAAACGTTCAATATCCTTGCAGGAGAGTGTGGTAATAGAGCGAGAAGAGAGGAGAGAAGAATAGAGAGCAGCCAGTGAAGGTTGTTTGATCTTTGATGACACTTTTGTTGAGTCTAATCAGTGTGCAAGCACAATTCAGCTGTACAATTGACTCATTGATGCAAACGCTAAACAAAAAAATAACCAAGAATATGAAAAACTGGCATCAAAGATGCCAAATTAAAGAAAAACATCGAAATATTCAATTAAAGCGTGACAATAATAGATAGGATGAAGCGAGTATTAACCGTAGAATGCACCCTTCTCACGCGTGAATGAAATTGAAAGCATTAGAGACTAATAGACGAGAGAGGGGAGAGGATTGCCCTAGTTGTTTGTAATAGAGAGGAGAGAGAAGAGGGAAGTAGAGATAGAGATGAAGGGCCGGTTACGAAGGGCAACCTATACAACTTACAGATATTGATCAAAAAATTAATTTTACACAAAGAGAAAAGGCAATTACAGGGAAAATTGGAGAAAAAGATTGAAACTGGCTAATGTTTACTGTAAAAAGAAAAGCGAGCAGTATAGGAAGGATGAAGAGAAAAGGGAAAAGGAACAAGACGAGATACGACGGAGAGGGAAGAGAATGCAGAGAAAATGAAAGACAGAGAAATAGAGCAGAGCGATGAAGAAACCAGCGAATGCTCACTAGAAATTATGGATGGCTCTGATCAACGAATTAGTCGATACACTCTCTCTCTAACGAGCGGTTAAAGATCAAACTGTGAAAATTGAAATAGAAGGAAATGACGAGTAGTCGTGCGTATTTGTCAAACGCTCATAATAATATTTTATTCTTGCATTATTAAGATAAAATAAGTGGAAGAAACTAGAATTCGTATTTCATCAAATTTCAATTACCGATGCGTCAATCACGCATAAATGTAGTTGTCTCCGGTTCTGAAGAAATTACGTTTATGAATTTCTGATTCAACCCAAATATACCTCGCGAGCTCTTTCAAGTACTTGAAGCACTTTCTGAACACTGTGAAGAACCAGAGATGCAAGATAAATGCGATGACCAATCCGATAAATACGCCAACGAAGAAATCTGCGTGTTGATTATGAAATAGTCGATAGCTCAATATCCTTTCTACGGATAGACTTTACGAGAACACCGATGAAGCCAATTACTAAGCAAAAGTTCCCGATTATCCGAACAATAATGAGATTTGGAGATTTCAAATAGTGTAAGAAATGAGACATTGATAACAAGCATGTGGATATATGTGGATAGACCTTCTTGCAAGCGATGAAAACAAGAATGGAGGCAACAATTCCTATCACGCTAGCAACAATCTTAAAATATCAGTGTTTTGCAGACAATAGAAATATGAAGCCGTCTGCGTAAGAATCGAGTGAATCAGAAAGGCTCCGGCAGAGCAAAAAGTCGGTTTTCTCAAACTTAGTAAACTATAGATCGGACAGGCGTGACGAGAGGATTCCAAATCTAAATTTTCAGCCAAATCGTTGGTCTGACTTTTTTGTAAGACACAATATAGTCATCTGAATTGTGAGGAAAATTGAAGATTCTCTGACCTGTTTGCGCCGAGAGACTTCCGATCTCTCCTCTCCTCCCCTCGTCCTCTCTTCACTCTCTCTTTTCCCCACACTCTCTCGCATGTCTGGGTCAAGGAAGTGAGAGACGAGGGAGAGATCGGAAGTCTCTCTTAGCAAACAGGGGAGAGAATCGTCAATTTTACTTACACCCCAGTAGACTGTCTTGCGTCTTACAAAAAAAGTCTGACCAATGATTTGGCTGAAAATTTAGATTTGGAATCCTCTCGTCACGCTGGTCCGATCTATGCAGGTCGTTTTGCCTGCACGGGCCTCTACGAAAACTTCGCTTTCTAAATTTTATTTTTGAAATTAAAGAAAAATGAAGTACCTGGGCGTTTTCAGCATCAAGAACTACCCCTGGTACCATACGGGCTTAATTTTAGCGCCGGCCCACACTTGATTCTTACGCGGACGGTTTCATATGGCCATTCACTAATAGTCAACATCGGAAGTTTGTCCACAAAGGGGAAGGATACGTGCTGATATTTCGCCCGAATGAGGGAAATAAATCACATCCACAATCACATCCAATCACATGCACACTGAAATATCATGAAATAAACAGATTTTAATAAAATAGCGATTGATTGTTGGTTATTTGAAAAAAAGATTATTTCGAAACGGAGTGGCTGAGTAATGCTACTGAGTAGGGCTGGCAAATGAAGAGAATAAGGGGAAATGAAGAGTAGGGCTGGCAAATGAAGAGAATAAGGGGAAATGAAGAGGCGATTTTCTCCCTCTCTCATTCAGCTCTTATTCAAGAATGACCCGGTCGTGTCAATCCTTAAATAAGGGGAGTTTGCAACAAACAGAGCATAACTCATGAATGAAAGCATCTTTTATAGTGAAATTTTAAGTGCGCCTCAACTAGGACATTTTCCATGCTCTTGAGGAAGGACGTGAGCGTGCTTTGCATTTCGGCTGTAAAAATAGGCAATTTTACCCATCTTCTCGCGTGCGCGATCAGCTACCAACTCAATTTCGGCAGAAATGACAGGTTCTGAGATCACTGAGGCCAACTAACTATAAGCGTAGTCTCATCAGAAAACAAGTTTTTCAAATCAATCGAAATATTTTTCGAATGATGGGGCTACAAACTGCGAGATAGCTCTCATTCCCCTCTGGTAAATAGAACGACTAGAAACATTGATAATACATCTCGAATAGGTTTGAGAAGATCAGGGAAAAGCAAAATCATTATTCCCAAACTTGCTGTGATAAGCACCTCAAAAATCCCAGGTCAAAACAGTCAATCAGAGAGCAACTCTTAAATAAGAGTCCCATTCCCTTATTTAAGGAGAGCCCGGTGCGCGCGCCTTTGTGTGGCAAATGAAGGCTTCATTTTCATTCTTCACTTGCCAGCCCTACTACTGAGATTCCTTATTCTGCGGTTCACCTGCACCTAAGAGAATAAGTAAGAAGATTAAGAACTCAGCGTATACATTAGGGAGTGATGATTGATGAAATTGTAGATAATTCACACATCGTATAAAATATTATTAGTAGCTGACTTTCAGTAACTATCGAGGTTTCCTGGTGGAAGATATCTCAAAATCTCTAACTTATTGTTACGCACATCGAATCTGCGATTTCTATGAATATTTCATTTGAATGTTTGATCTACTTTGACTGACGCAGACGAGATATTACGACGAGACGAGTGACTCATTTCATTCATTCGATGGATACATCGAATCTCAGTTGAAGCAACAGCTAGTTACACTACAACATAGGAATGGTAGCCGAGAAAGATCGGAGACTTTTCCAGTTTTTCGCTGCTGTTGAAACAACCAATATTGGTACCAATTTTTGTTATTTGACGGTTTTTTAAAGTGCTTTCAGTTTTATCCTTGTTCACAAACATCTTTCTGATAGTTATAATCTTGAAAAGTTCAAAGGTTCGTTCTCCCAACCCTTGAAATAGCTCGATAGCTCTATTCAAGGATCTTGCAAATTATCGGTTCTTATTGCTCGCATTCGCAATCAACGATATCTGGTTCCCGATAGTTCACGTTTTTACTTTGCCGGCAAGTGATTCACCCTCATTTCAAATATGATGCAAAGTAGGTAATCTGCTCGTATCGGGATGCATTCATTATGTTCTCCAACGGCTTTCTTACATCTAAGGTTTTTTTTAGAAATATTTTTTTTAAATAATATCTTCCAGTTCTCCATTTGCCTCTTTGCATCGGTTTTCTCTCAAACCATGCCCATTATGGCTCATCTTTTTATCTACCGTCTAGTTGTACTAAAATGGTTCGTCGTTATAAATGGAAGTAAATTGAAAAATAAAGGTTAAGGCCACACCTATCAAGCTTTTACACGGGTCTTCACACGTCGATAGTAATTTTAACCACGGTTCTACTACAGCTATCATTATGGTATATTTTAACACAACTACTCGATTTAAAAAAAGGTTCAAAAGGTTCGCCAACTGCTGGTTCAACTATCACTCGAATGAAGAACTTCAAACTTATGTAAAAATTTTCCTGGATTCCGAATTTCCGGGTGTCGGAGTAGGGCACATCGGTGCATTATATTACGTATGGTCTTTTACATTTTACGTCTCACCACAAGTTTTGTTGTGTTTTAGAATGAACGTGGTCTTCGGATATCAGCTGTATTGACCACAATGGGATTCAATTGTATCATGTTCTTCTGGTTCACAATAATCGCTGTTTGCACTGTGCTCATCGTCAAATCTTTCAGGTAACTTTTTTGAAAGGTTCTTTCCGCGAGAGAAAGAAAGATATTGAAAGGGAAGGTTTTTGAAAGGAACGCAATTAATTTTCAGAGTTCCGATCGTCAATCATGCTTATCGCACGCAGTACTTACAGAAACAAATGTTCAAAACGTTGATTCTCCAAGTAAACAATTTTTCCACAATTTTATCTAGCCCTAACATCTAATCTCTACAGATGCTTGTTCCCTTAGTCTGCGTTTACTCCCCGTGTGCAGGGATTATCAATTGCCCCATGTTCTTTCAAATCTCAGTGTTTCCAAATTTTGTAAGTCGAGCGAATTTTAACTAGGATTGTCTTTCTTTCAGGTTTCTGCAACCCTCACCTTGTTTCCACTTATTGACGCAATCATTACACTCATTGGTGTGAGAGCATTCAGGTTCGTAGACATATTCGCAAGGTTTACCAATCGATAGATTTCTCGCCACTTTTGTCTTCGGTCTGTAATGGATTAGTAAGTAAACATGCCCCATCGTATGTATTCAGGAGACATATTCTCACGATCTTCAGCACGTTTCTCATCTTTAGAAGAGACTTAACTTAAATGAACCTGCCTTCGTCAACGATTCCAAGATAGCGAACCGAACCTCGCCTTTCTTATCCTGTGTTGTCACATTGCATCGCAATACATCAAGGATAATTTAAAAATTCAAGATTCGAAAACCTTTTATGGACATAAAAGGGAGGAGTGTACGACTAGTTGGCGGCAGAACTATATGTAGAAAATGAGTCAGAATAGCCACAACAATTGAATATATTAATTGTAAAGGTTTTGCTGTTGAATATCCGATGAGTCACGAGA
Organism: Pristionchus exspectatus; assembly: GCA_911812115.1. Lineage (NCBI taxonomy): Eukaryota > Metazoa > Nematoda > Chromadorea > Rhabditida > Neodiplogasteridae > Pristionchus > Pristionchus exspectatus. The sequence goes on from OU461582.1 coordinate 15,146,089, forward strand.
AAATACGAAGTATAGAGTTCTATTTTCTTTCCTTTCCATAATGTCATGAAAAAATATTTGAAAAAACTTCATCTCACAAGAATTTCTCTTTTCTCGAAGAATGTTTTCTTTCGATGTTTCACCTAGATGTACTTTTGAACACACAGTTCAAAAACTGTACCACAAACGACATAAAAAAAATTAGTGATTTCCACTAACACTAAGCACCCATCTGACAATCGGAACAAGAAAGTATTCAACATAGGTCATTACTGAATTCCCACATGTTGACAAGTGGGCGCTGGAAGATAAAAAGTACATCGGTCTCTGTACGGAAACGGGGGTCCCATGAGAAAACGAGGGTCACAAAGGAAAAAAGGGTCCCATCAAAAAGTCAGGCAAAGCGAGGTTCCAAGAAAGGTTAATGATATGTTCACAATGTTCAGTGTTCACAAAAAAAGATCAGCTCAACAAAATCTATTTTGCCCGCATTCTATTGGTTAAAAAATCGTCTTTTCAGGAAAACGAAAAACAGTCATGACATTTCAACATTGCCGCGTGATAGAGCTCGAAATTCTGATTGAATACATGAGATTTCGAGCGAAATTTACCCATTTTTGAATAAAAACATCGAAAAACGCATTTTAGGGCGAAATGAGGGGCCAATCCCCTGGAGCGAAAAGGGGACATATGAGGCCGTTTGTCTAAGAATCGAGCAAAGGCTGGCACAGGCCAAAAATTAAAAATCTCTGAAACATTGCGCCCCGGGGTTCTCGAGTATGCTGATGACGATGGGCATATTCATTTTGGTCGTTGACGTTCCGTTGGCTCCAGACGACGTCACGTCGAAATTAGTTTTTCGTGTTTTTCTCTTTTCACAAATAAGCTAATTTCACGAAAATACGGTTACCTGGACAGAATTCGTTGCTGATCACGCCTACGTTATTCATTTTTCATGATTTTCAAAAATAATAATTAGTATCTTTGGACTGAGTCAAGCGAGAGCTTAGCAACCTACACAGATCGGATCGGAATGACGAAGCGATTCCAAATCCAAAATTTCAGAACATTCTATCACGGAGTCTCGGAGAAAATCAACTTATAGTGTTTCGGCTTGTAAGTAAATCTGACCATCCTTCCCCTTGTTGACTTCCGATCCTTTGATCTACGCGAGTCTCTCGATCGTGACCTCTTCCCTGTCTCTGCGCTCTCTCGATTCCCCGTGCTCTCTCCCCTCCCTCGAGGAGGAGAGTCCGATCGATCAACGAATGGGAGCAAACAAGGGTATGGTCAGATTTACTTACAAGCCGAAACACTATAAGTTGATTTTCTCCGAGACTCCGTGATAGAATGTTCTGAAATTTTGGATTTGGAGTCGCTTCGTCATTCCGATCCGATCTGTGTAGGTTGCTAAGCTCTCGCTTGACTCAGTTCAAAGATACTAATTACGCCATTATTTTTGAAAATCATGAAAAATGAATAACGTAGGCGTGATCAGCAACGAATTCTGTCCAGGTAACCGTATTTTCGTGAAATTAGCTTATTTGTGAAAAGAGAAAAACACGAAAAACTAATTTCGACGTGACGCCGTCTGGAGCCAACGGAACGTCAACGACCAAAATGAATATGCCCATCGTCATCAGCATACTCGAGAACCCCGGGGCGCAATGTTTCAGAGATTTTTAATTTTTGGCCTGTGCCAGCCTTTGCTCGATTCTTAGACAAACGGCCTCATATCACGCTTGTCACGAGCTACTGATGGGGATAGGACGAAAATCGCGATATGAGTTAACACTCTCCTCTCTTCCCTCGCGTCACTCTCCTCTCTTCCCTCGCGTTGATAGGTGCTTCCCATCTCTCTCTGCGCGATCCAATCGATACTTTTCTCACTTCCTATCTTTGATTTGTTTCCAATTTCGCTATTGATTGTCTCCTTTTTATGATTATATGACTAAACGATTCGCTGATATGTCCCCGACCTCACTTCGGGACGAATTGGAATCGGATGCTGTTCCCGACGTGAATGCTCTGATCCAGGGTATAGGCAAGTACCTTGGTTCTCTCTCTGGTGGAGATAAGACCTCCCCACTCGCTCTCCTGCTTGGTACTTGTGCCAGCGTGTTGAGCGATCTCAAGTTGAGATCGACGTCGTCGATTGATGACGCTATTGAGAAAGAGAAACGAGAGCGATCAGTCGTGGTTCAGGGGCTCCCTGAGTCCAGTGCAGTGAAGGCCAGTGAGAGAATGGCTGATGACCATGCCAAAGTCATCTCCATGCTTGATCTTGTTGACCTATAGCACTCACCCGCTGCCATATTCCGAATGGGTGAGAAGTCGGATACCCGCCCCAGATTGCTTAAAGTTATGTTTCACAGTCGTTCCGCCCAGACCACTTTCCTATCCAAGTCCCGTACTGTCACGAGCAAATTCCCTAATGTATTCGTTCGTCCCTCTCTGACCAAATCGGAGCGAGAAGCGGCTTTCCTTCTACGTGAGAAGAAGCGTCAACTCAAGTCTGAAGGCAAGGACGTGCTGATCTACGCGGGATCCATCATCGAGAGAGGCCAATTGGAAGCGATGAAGAAGCAAGTTCGCTCTTCTCGCTCCCAATCTCGTCGTCGTCCTCCTTCTCGCAACCCCGTCACTTCATCCTCCTCCATTCGGCCGGCATCTTCCTCGAATTCCTCTCTTCTCCACTCCATTCCTTCCCTTCTCGCTCCCCAGGCTAATGCCTCTACCCCCGCTCCTTTTTAGCTCCGCCCGAGCAAACGACCTATTCCCTATCATGTCAATACTACAATACTCGTTCTATCGTAAATAAGATTGCCCCATTCCGATCTTTCCTTATGGTCTCACAACCTCATATCGTATTCCTCACTGAAACTTGGTTATCCAATAAGATCCCTTCATCCTTGATTATCGGTGCATTACCGTATACCATACTCCGTTTCGACCGATCCTCCCGTGGTGGTGGTGTCGCTATCATTATACGAGATTACCTATCTTACTCTACCGTAACCCTTCCCTCAAGTGAACACGAGATTTCTTGTATCGACCTTTTCCACCAATCTGCTTACATTAGGCTCTGTGTAGTCTATCGTCCTCCTACATACTCTCTTTCCAAATCAGAATCCCTCATCACATGCTTATCTGATATACATGCTTCGTCTCCCCATCCTATCGTTATTATCGGTGACTTCAATTCTGATTCTCTTTGTACTCATCCCACACCTATTGATAGACTTTTCCTAGACTTCCTAATTTCTGTTGATCTATCTCACTGTCATATGTTTCCTACGCGCGGCAATAGATGTATCGATTGGGTCATAGGTAACGATCCCTCCCTGATTCCAACCATCTCTATCGTACCTCCCTTTCCCTCTTGTGATCACTCTGGTCTATCATTCTCCCTCTCTTCTCCCCAGTCTCCTTCTTTACCATCCCAAATTCGCGACTTCACTCGTGTCGATTATTCTGCACTTTCCAATTACCTACTTTCTATCGACTGGTTTTCCCTGTTTTGTGACTGTCCTGATATTGACTCTATTTACTCCGCCCTTCTGCTATTCATTCTGCCATTGATCTCTTTGTTCCCTACCGTACCCCTCGTCCTCCTTCTCTATCTTACCCTCCTCACATTCGTCGGCTTATCAAACATCGTGATGCATTGTTCTCAAAAGTTCACCTTCCTTCCGTTAGAATCTTGTTTGACCAATGTAGTAAGAAGCTCCTTTTTGAGATTGACAAATGGGCCCGTTATTCTACCCGTAAAAAACTCTCGCGTGTCAATGATTTGTATCGCCACATTTCCTCTCTCACGAAACCTAAACTTTCCATTCCTGAACTAGTCTCACCTCAGAACTTACCTGTGTTTGATAGTATCTCCAAATCCAATCTTCTTGCCTCAGAATTTGCCTCTCACTTTACTCTTGATGACGGTTGTCTCCCTTCCCTTTCCTCCTCACGTGTTCCCCCTTCCCTCTCTCTATTCACTTTCTTTCCTCATGAAGTTTACAAATCCCTCCGTAAATTGTCCCCAACCGGCTCTACTGGTCATGATGCCATTCCACAAATCATATTCTCGAAATGTGCCTATGCTCTGTCAACCCCACTTGCTGACATTTTCAACTTGAGTCTCATTTCTGGTACCGTACCCTCTGCTTGGAAACACTCCCTTATTACTCCTATCCCCAAACCTGGTAAAGACTCCAAACTTCCCTCTTCCTACAGACCCATTTCTATTATTTCTCCTGCTGCTAAGACTATGGAACGTCTCATTAAAGACCACCTCAACTCGCACCTTTCTCGTTTCAATGTTCTCCCTTCTAACCAGCACGGTTTCCGTTCTGGTGCTAGTGTTATTACCAATCTCCTGACTTGTCAGAATGACTGGACCAGTGCCCATTCCAAAAAGCTTGTCACTGATGTTGTCTACATTGATTTCACTCGTGCATTCGATGTTGTTCCTTATCCCAAACTTCTGGCTCGTCTTTCACATTACGGTATTCACTCAAACTTGCTCTCTTGGCTTGAATCATTTCTGTCTGATCGCACTTTCTCTGTCCGACTGTCCGCTATTACTAGTCATCCTTACCCCATTTTATCTGGTGTTCCACAAGGTAGTGTACTAGGACCCACTCTTTTCTCTATTTATCTTGCTGACCTCTCTCTTGCCTTATCTAAGTTTCCTAACGTATCCGTGCAATGCTACGCTGACGATGTTAAATTATATGTCTCCTACAATAAGTCTACCAAAGCTAGTATTACGAAAGAATTCCAATCTGCTCTAAATTGTCTCTTCGAATGGACCCAATGTAATCAATTGTCTCTCTCCGCTTCTAAATGTTCTCATATCCGAATTGGTTCCAAACAAGTATCCCCTCGGTACAGCATTAACACCACTGTTCTTCCTCTTGAGAATAATGTTCGTGACTTAGGTGCTCAAGTTCGCTCTGATCTTAAGAACTCTTCCTCTATAAAAATCCGTGCCCAGAAAGCAACTTCTAAAATGTTCCTCCTTCTCAAAGCTCTTCCTTTCAATTGTCCAACTATCCTTATTCGTAGTTACAAAGCCTATGTTCTTCCATTACTTGACTTTGCTTCGCCTTTCTGGAATCCCCACTACTCAAGTGATATTGCTACTCTTGAAAAAGTCCAACATACCTTTACTCGTCAACTCTTCTATCGTTGCTTCCCATCCCCTGATTATCCTCTTTCTCTCCCCTCTTACTCTGACCGTATCAAAACCCTTGGCCTGCGCGCGCTTACAGAGAGGAGAGTCATAGGTGATCTTTGTATGACTCACATGATTATGAATGGTCTCACTATTATACCACGTTCTCTTTTCTACGTCTACAAGCCATTACGAGACCGCACCTCATCCTTCGGAATCAACATAGAGTTGACAACCAGTACTCCCAGATACCACTCTTTCCCTGTCAGAACCTCACGATGGTACTCCCAACTTCCAGATAGTATTCGCACTGCTCCCAATATCCGAATGTTCAAGCGTCGACTTGAAAACCACCCCATCATCGCTCATTTAGCCAAACTCACCTAACCCAGGAGAGTCCCCCCCCCCTTCATTCCTGCTCTCCCACCTTATTATGTAACGTTTCGGTCTCGTTGCGCCTCGGGCGTAGATAAATTATTATTATTATCAGTTTTGGCCACCATGTCCAAACATCCCCCAAAGTCCCATTGTACAAAAATCAATTTGGGGCTCCCTACGCCCGGTGGGTATTCTGGAGCTCCAACTTTGACCGCGAATATCTCGGCTCTGGTGCAACTTAGAGTAAAAATGTTCTAAGAGCAACCCTACCTACTTTACTGAGCTCTTTCGATCTGTACGAACTACAGGTCATGAAAGTGCTTCTGAACGGTGATATATTCAATGATGATTTTCTCAAAAGTGTAGGATTCGGCGCGGCTAATTTTCGGATATGATATCAAGCTCTTCGAGATCTTTCGAATGAGTATCTTACGCAAAATATGAATTGGTGCGGAGGTATACTTCACCCCTTGAAAAGATTCTCATTATTTGAAGTTATTTTTCAACAACAAATTCCCTCTAACACCGCTCCCCTTCACTGCGAAGAGTGAGGAATGAACGGTGATTTCTCAATTCCGCTGTTTATATATATAAAATAAATATAACCCCGAACCCCTTGTAAGGCCAACTTTTGGGCACTTTCGATTTTCTACCTGTTCCAGACCCTCGTTGAGGCTTGTTGATCCTAACGCAAACGGCCTCATATATTGTTGTTACTTTTTATTCTATTTGTAAATATTTTTTGTTTCTAAAGTGCTGAAAATAGGTGCTTTTTCAAATATGAAAATGACAGGAATGATTTACCAACAGTATGGGGTTCTATCTATACTGCTTCTGTAGAATCTTGAAAAAAAGCCGCACAATTTTTTTACACAAGCCAGTGATGACTGAACAGGATTAATACCTTTCTTCAAATGATTCCAACTACGAGAGTTTGACTGACAACAAAATTGCGCATCGATAAAATGGTCTCAGAGAAAGACCGACCGTTGTTTGACCTGCTCGATTCGCTTCAAACTGCGAACATTAGTATATTTTTAATTTGTCAATTTATAACACAAAAACCATTTCAATATTGTCAATTATTTCTAATATTTTCCTAATTTGGATAATCAAGAAGCGTTCGAAGGTACGATTTCATGTTCCACTAATATTTCTGATTTATACAGGAGCTTTTCGGATACCGTTTTTTATTGATCGCGTTTGCGTTGAATGACATCTGGTTTCCAATAATCCATTTTCTTTCGGCTCCAGTATGTTATGGAAATTTCACAAGCGGATTATTTATTTTCATACTTTTGTTCAAGATAATTTGCTCATACGAAGATGCATTTATCATGTTTTCAAACGGATTTTTTACTTCAAAGGTTTGGCAAAAGAGTCTTCAAAAATGCTTTTTCGCTTAGTTCTCAATTTGCTTCTTCGGTGCTACGTTCTCTCAAACGATGCCGATAATGGCTCACCTTTTCCTTTATCGCCTAATCGTCCTTAGATGGTAATTGTATCCGAAATGTTTCTTAAAAAAGTGTAAATTCTTAAGGCCGAATCTGGCCAGACTATACACAGGTCAGAATACGACGATTATCATTTCGCTCACTCTGTGCGTGCAAGTCCCTTTGTGGTAGGCATATTATAATATTCATTAGCAAACCTAAATTAGGTTCGCAAACTGCTGGTACAATTACCACTCGGACGACGAGATGCAACGCTATGTTAAGCCGTTTCTCGACTCGGAATTTGGCGGAGAGGGAAAGGGTCACATCGGGACGCTTTATTGGGTGAGAGGAGAAGGAAATTTAGATAGGGGCCACAACGCAGATAGCCGATTTTTCACAATGGGGTCAAAAGTATGTTCCAACAATCGGTCATGGACCAAATAACATCATGCTTTTTACCGTTTGTCGATATCTTTTCTCTGAGGCGCGCTAGAGCCCGAGAAGTACGCGCGAAAAGCACTGGGGAAGAGGAGGGAAAGGCGAGACGAGAGGGAAGGGGGCGGAGCCTAATTTGCGTGTGCCTCTCTCCCTCCCCCCGCCCTCTCGCTCGCCTCTCCCCGCGCATCTTCTAACTAAAAACACAAAATAGGGAGAAAAGCTAAAAATCTAATTTTTTCTCTAAAATTCCTAAAATATTCGAATTAGTCAGAAAAATACTGCCCAAACAAAACTTGCACACTGCAACCCGTCAAAACGACCTCTTCCCTTCTGTTATATGCAAATTTTATCTAATTAGTGATGCTGTGCATATTTTGGGCAGTGTTCAATCGAAAGGGGATGGTAAGGGCTATCCATCGCGCTATCAAACGTCCGATTTGGTTTAGAATGGATTTTGTGTTTTCCTTTCTCGCTTTTTGGTGAAATCATGTCAGACGAAAGTGGGCGGGGCTTGTGGGGCCTAAATTTAGAGAATAATATATATTCTAGAGCGAGAAAGGACTTCGTATATCAGCAGTAATGAGTACGATGTTCTTTAATTGTGTAATGACTGTATGGTCAATTGTAATCGGAATCTGTTGTTTCCTTATCGTCCAATTTCTAAGGTTCTATTCCCACGTCTACTTGATCAGCGAAATCTTCAGGGTTTCTGATCTAACGTGGAGTGTCGCAACAAAGAATTTGCAAAAGCAAATGTTCAAGACACTTGTCGCACAGGCTAGACGATATTCCCTTCTTCTATGATATCTCGATTAGATAATGTTTAGATGGCTATCCCAATTGTGTTTGTGTACTTGCCTTGTGCTGGAATTATTAATTGCCCCATTTTCTGGCATTTTTCGGTATTTCCAAATTTAGTAAGTTTAATCAATCGTCATCTCATTTTTCTCTCTTTCTGGCCTCTGCGATGGTTACTATATTCCCTGTGGGCGATGCGGTCATTACGCTAATTGGTGTGAACATTTTCAGGTTAGTCATCTAAGCTTGACTACGGTAGTTCGCTTTTCAGTGGAATTGCGCATGGAAATGGCCAATAATTACTCTACTTTTATTTCAGAGAGCAGTGCATTTTGTACATTCGCAGCGCTATGGGATTACATTCCACTTCGACGACAATCCTTGTTACCAGTCCATTAAATGGAACTGGGCCATTGAAGCACAGTACTGGGACCAATAACAGACATACAGCTTCTTCTTGAATAGTTAATTTGAACATGTAAATCGAATAAAAGAAAAAGATATGAGGCCGCTTGCGAGAGAGTCGAGCAATTCAGACAGGGTCTGGCACAGCTCAAAAATGTCAATTCTCTGAAACTATTCTTTTTTGGGTTCTCGGTGGTGCTGATGACGATGAGCATAGTATATTTTCTCGTTGAGCCTCTGTTAGCTCCAGATGTCGTCATGTCGAAAACGGGTTTTTGTTAGTTTTACCTACTCCTGATGCTGCTAAAATTAAGTGAGTGAGTTTACAGGATTAGAATTTGATGCTGAACACGCCTGTCTACTTAAAAAAAATTTAAATGCATCTCTTGAATCACAACAAATGATTGTCAAAGAAGCGTCACGAAGAGGTGGAGCTTGACATGAGAACATCAGATACGGGACTTTTGTATCGTTTCAATCTGTTTAATCCTTTATATTTTACTGAAGAAACAAGAAAGTTGAAATTTGAAATTTGAAATGAAGTGGCTGGCTTTCTGTCCGCCTTTTTTTGAATTGTTCTCCCGATTCTGGACAAGAGCAAGGGAAATTGAATTTCAAATTACTCGAGTAGTGCAGGTGTATTGATCATTTCTAAAGTGTTTTCCACATTCCGCTTACACCAGAGAGGCCTCTTTCATTTGATGTATAACATATCTTTTTGATGTATAACATATCTTATAACCAGCAGGGGACGTGCGTCTACGGCGCGCATCCCGGCTGGATATCACTGGGTTATGTGCTTAGTTGGTTTCTGTGTACCTATCCCCGTCATATCGAACATTCTAGAAGCCGCTAAACCTGTCCCCGTCATTTCGAACATTCTAGTAGCCGCTAAACCTGTCCCCGTCATATCGAACATTCTAGTAGCCGCTGGGCCTGTCCCCGTCATTTCGAACATTCTAGTAGCCGCTGGGCCTGTCCCCGTCATTTCGAATATTCTAGAAGCCGCTAAACCTGTCCCCGTCATTTCGAACATTCTAGTAGCCGCTGGGCCTGTCCCCGTCATTTCCCGTCAGGGTTTGGGTTACGGTAAAGAGTCATGGAGCTTGAAAGGGGGCGAGCCCGACACTTTCTTACCCCTGGCGGCGAGCCTACGTGACTTTTGGAAGCGAACAAACAGACATCTCTCCTTTATTAAGGAGTAATGATATAAAATATTCTTCTCATTTTTTATGATCTACGACATTGTTATTCGACCACGCCTGAGATATGGGAATGCCATCGGAATACTAATGAATTGGTCGTGGTATTACAGAGAAAAGTCTCACTTCGGAAAAAAATATTAGATAAATGCGGATCTTGAGAGCCACACATGATTCGTGTACATCTTGCATATGATCAGCAATTGCTTCCTTTTCAGAGATGGAAATGGATATGAGCGCGGTTGATCCCACTTCGCACATTGTCTTCAATTGGATGATGACCGTTCTCTCCTTTCTTTCCAATCTTCTTCTTATTTTGCTCGTGAGGAACGTAAATGTCACTGCGATGGGCAGGTGAGAAGGCAAGACGAGGGCCAATTTGTGTTTGGTATGATGTCATGTAAAGAATTGTCAGAATAGATATCACATCATTCCTGTCAGTAGTACTACTGCTCAGACCATAAATTAAAATGAATGGAGAAATATTTAATCAGCTATTCTCGTCTCATTTATGTCTCCGCAATGATGGACGTCATTATCGCATTGTCAAATTCCATCGTCGTTCCAGTTATTTCAAAATTGTTTTGCCATATCGAAGATATGTATTATTTCAGAACATTCACATGGGCAAGTACTCATTCGTCGTTTTCGGTGTGGGCACGTGTGATTGGCCTGCGTTGCCCGGTTAGTAAACATATTTCCTTTGAAAAAACAGCACAATTGTGTAGGCCTTATCTCAATCTACATTTTCGATCTTCTGTTCTACCAAACATTTGCCCTTCTGTGCTTTCACTTTATCTATAGATATATCGTACTCCTCGGGTGAGTGCACTTTGACGACTTACCAAATCTAAATTAGTAAGCATTATAGTTCGAACTCATCGCTGTGGGACTTGAACATTTGGCAATGGACGGGAATCGGCATCTTCTTTGAAATTATCTTCAATGCGATCATGACATTTTTCATTTCTCATTTCGAACCGAAAACTGTTAGTGCAACACACTTCTCACACATTGTGCTCCTTGTCTTTTGTTATACTTTTGGATAAGAGACTCAGTTCATTGAAACAATCTCAGGATTGGAAACCAGACACTCGACTTGTCTCTGATATGCGAGTGTACTATGGAATAGACATGACGAAGCCGTTCGGACACTTTCACGTTGTTTATGCGGTATTTTACTTTTATTTGTCTCTGCTATCAGGGAGTCACACACTAATTTTGAAAATGTGGTATAAACATCAGTTTTCAAAATTTCAATTGTTTTCCCAGGAAGTAGATGCTGAGAGCGAATCGGTGTCGGTCAATTGGCCTATTGTCATCTATACTCTCTCGATCCTGGGATTAATTGCCATGCTTGGAGGTGAGAAAAACTGAGGGTTTGTCCTCATCATTACATCTCATTCATTTCAGTTGTGATGATCCTGTGTTCGATTTACGTATTGAAGATGATGAGAGCTTTGTCGTCTGGTAAATCGATCCACAGTCACGATTTCAAACATCTATTCAGACAAGAACATTCGCGCTAGCACACATCGGCAGTTTTTCCGAGCACTTGTTATTCAGGTAAAAAAAATAAAATAAAAAATAAAGTCGTGATAATACGAGTTCCTGACGCAACAATACCAATTACAAAATAGATCAGAGACTGATCTACTGATTGAATGTCGGAAAAATCATATAGCTTCCTCGGCAATAGGAAAAAAACGTGTCAAAAAATTATCTTTTGTTCGGAACTTGGAGTTAATTACAAAATGATGAAAATGATACTCAGGAAATGTATTTTTAGACTGTTGTACCACTCACAATTTCGTTTACTCCCGTTGGGTGCCTGGTACTCCTCCCGCTTACAGGTATACCAATACACATGACATGCTTTGCGATTCACGTATTTATGGTAAGGAATTGAAATGTAGGTCTTCAATTCGGCACACTCGGTAATTATCTGATGTCGATGACTGCTGTGTATCCAGCGATTGATCCTCTGCTTATGATTGTTTGCATCCAGAGGTACTCTCAATAGTATAAGGCCGGAAGAATAGTCTGTCAAAGTCCTGACCATTCAGTTACCGTCGTAAGATCTACATTTGGATTGAATTTTGTGTTCCTCCCAAGTACAGGATGGAATTCAGCCGAGTCAGCACCGTCAGTCAGGTAAGATCACGAGGAATATCTGATGTGATATGACGATCATGATAAGATAATGTATCCATCTCAGTAGACGGGACAGGTCCATTTCAAATTCTTATTTCAGTTCACGACAAGTATGGTACGCCGAACTTCCTCCTCAATGAACATGACACGTCGATAATCAACTTGAAAAAAATTGCATTTCGTTTCTATTCTATTTTCATGCTCGGAAAAATGTCTTGTGAATTACTCGAATAGCAAAAGTAATTAGAATCTTTATTTTCAAATCAGCCAAATGGAAGAAATCTACTCTATCTTGAAGTGAGAATAGTCTTGTGAATATTTGTAGAAGAACTGAAAACATTTGATTAGGCGACGAAACAAAAAAATGTATCACCTCAGTTCAGAGTCTCAGTTTTCCTCCTCGATAATGTCCGTGGAATGAGGGATTGAGATGACGAAAGTGTCTCTTGTAGAAGGGCATTGCTCTGATAGTACTGAATTGAAGAGGAACAAATGCGAAACGCAAATGTTTAGGTTAGGTTCAGAATGAGAAAGAGAAATGGACAACAAGGAGTGTTCCCTTGTTTGCACGCAGGTCCTTATATACCAACTGTGCACTCTTTTTAAACCAACAATGACGATCATGATAAGATAAAAAATTGTTTTTTGCGCAACACTTTGTCAGTTAGCAAACAGTGAGAAAACTAATCCAACTTTGCACATACTTTGCAGGAGTTACTCACAAACATTTTTGCACGACATTTTTTAAGAGTGCATAATTATGGTTGCATTCGTCACGTAGGTGCACATGAAGTGGCTTCTTACTATAACTGTTTAACGACTTCATCCGATTAAAACGTGAACTTTTTGTTCATAGAATATGACCGGTGTTGGCTGAACTGGCAAATTTATAATTACATGAGGTTATATTAGACAGTGAAGGGGATTCAGATGACCACCGAACGGGTGATTGAAGTGGAAGGAAGATGAGAGAAAGCTGTAGCGTCAGTTCCTACTGCACTTTGTGCAGATGCGATGCGAGACGGAACGAGCCATTTAATTTTCTTCCACATTATCTGAATTTTCAGTCTTTCGCGATGTTTTTATTTAATGACTTTTTTTACCTCGCGATGGATGTCGTTTTTTAATAGAAAAACAAGAGAAAGAGGCAAAGGATTGAGAATGAAAAATGTCTCAAAGGAATAGTTATATGAGAGGGATCGCGAGAGAATCGACCACAGGGAGGGGGTCAGGGGAAGTAGGAAAACAAAAATTCCAAAAAATCTGAAAAAATTACCGTAGGTACTATTTTTTCCGCTCTTTTTAACTGCGTCGATCGCATATTTTTAAAAATTTTATTTTTCGAGTACTATTGTGTTGAAGTGGAAGCACTATGGTAAAAAATGGAAAATGCGCTATCGGAAAACTGCCATAACTTGCTTAAAAAAATAGATAGAAACAGTTCCAAGACAGAAAAATGAACGCACGACATCCCTCTAAAACTTTGTTAACGGCGTCATCATTCCCCGTCGTCATCCTGATGCGGGGCGGTCGCTTGATTGATTACGAGGCGTAACTCTAGAAATAGGAATTTGTCGGTAAATCGCCGCGGTCATTTTGTAGATACTATCCATAGGTAGTTGTAAAAAAAATTTCAGCTTTTTTGACAGAAGTTTAGAAAAACGGCACCTGATCTTGTGAAAATAGTCAGAAATCGCTTCTCGAATTTTCTAGTTATTAAGAACCTATCATAGAACCTATATTAATATGAACACTTTTTGCTTAAAAACATATATTTTGGTTGTTTTAACTCGTTTACAGTCTTAATTGAAGCTTCCAATTGTTTTCATTCACTTTTTTCTGCAATTTTTGCTCACTAACAAATTTGACCTTTAAAAGTGGCTTAAAAGTGAACAATTGCACCCAATTATGACATACGGTTAGTATGTCACTTCTGAAAAGGTATTTGCTCATATGCGAGCCAGAACTTTCACAGAAATATTTTTTTTTCGTTGATTTTGATCAATAAGTTCTTTGCAAATTACGCTTGTTATTACAAGGCCATTCTCACACAAATTGTTGCTGTATTTCGAATGTGCTTACACTATAACGTTAATTTCATGTTTTCTTAAAGTTGTCTTGACCATTTCACTCAATTGCATCAGCATAATTAGAAGTATTTGTTAGAAAATTCGATATACAGCTGGTTGAGTACATTGGCAAGCTGTTATCGCCTTCATTGCGATCCTGCTCAGTTCGGATACCGGGCAATGTGCATTTCTTTTGCAGGTTTTTTGTTGTTTATCTTTGAGGATACAATCAATGCATGAGGAACGATATTAAAGATTGTGTGCAATGCCTCAAATCTGGTTTTCCTCTTCAGTCCTCTTCAATCCGACTTCGTCGACACCGTTCAATCGGTGAAGGAATTCTCTTCGATATCAAGAAGCTACAGCCTTGCGAAGGAACGATGACTATTTCGAAAAGTGGAGGATACACAGTGGATTCTGGAGATAAGTTCTGGAGTACTCGTGAGATTTCTGAAGAGAAGGAGATAGATGCATCGAATGAACAGACATCAATTATCCCAACTCAATCAGTCTCTCGTATGCTACCATGTCCAAATGAGACCTGTATTGATGAGTTCATCTCCTTCCGAGAACTCGATAAGCATCTCCTCCGTGATCTGCATAATCCGGAGCTGGAACGAAATACTCTTCATGACTACTGTTCAAAGACCATCGCTAACTCTATGGACACTCATTTCTCCATAGCAACGGCTCAGCTCAAGATTGCGATTCAGAACTCAGTTCATAATGGACTGACTGATCTGGATGAAGGATGGACACTTCGGACCACTAAGAAGCCCAATAAGGATGATGAGCCAGCAAGAGAACTCATTCGACAGTATTTCAAAAAGAAGAGAAATGATAAAAAGAAATTATTCTCTTCTTCGTGCTCCTTCTTCAGCAGTCCATTAATAAGAGACTTGATCTGTGTGATGCTGAGTCTATTCTTGGGAGAGATAAGAAGAGATCCACTTCCCGGCTGTCTCATCGTCTTCATGTGTAACTCAGCCTCGTATGGGTTACATTTCTTTTTATCATTTCTCTTCTTTTTGAAATACTGTCGAATGAGTTCTCTTGCTGGCTCATCATCCTTATTGGGCTTCTTAGTGGTCCGAAGTGTCCATCCTTCATCCAGATCAGTCAGTCCATTATGAACTGAGTTCTGAATCGCAATCTTGAGCTGAGCCGTTGCTATGGAGAAATGAGTGTCCATAGAGTTAGCGATGGTCTTTGAACAGTAGTCATGAAGAGTATTTCGTTCCAGCTCCGGATTATGCAGATCACGGAGGAGATGCTTATCGAGTTCTCGGAAGGAGATGAACTCATCAATACAGGTCTCATTTGGACATGGTAGCATACGAGAGACTGATTGAGTTGGGATAATTGATGTCTGTTCATTCGATGCATCTATCTCCTTCTCTTCAGAAATCTCACGAGTACTCCAGAACTTATCTCCAGAATCCACTGTGTATCCTCCACTTTTCGAAATAGTCATCGTTCCTTCGCAAGGCTGTAGCTTCTTGATATCGAAGAGAATTCCTTCACCGATTGAACGGTGTCGACGAAGTCGGATTGAAGAGGACTGAAGAGGAAAAGAGGAAAGAGGAAGAGGAAAGAGGAAGAGGAAAGAGGAAAGGAGAAGAGGAAAGAGGAAAGAGGAAAACCAGGCTAAAATTTAAAAAAATAGAACCATGTTTTGTCTACCGGCCGCCTTGGAAGATTACGGTAGGTCACCTTATCATGAACTGACTTTTTTTCGGATTTTATGCAGTCTTTTTGCAATATCTCCAACCTCTCATTTTTCATTTCTTTTATTTTTTTACTGAAGATAGATGAATGGTTGCTCTATAGATTAATGCAATAAAATTGGTACCATGCCACAGGTGAACCACATTCTTCACTCACTTTAGCGAAAAAAATTCGATTTTTTGAATTTTCTCGACCAATTTGAAATCGATCGACATGAAACTTGGCATGCATAACCACAGAGGTGAGACGCAAAATTTGTGATATGAATGATTTCGATCGATTGCGAAATGACAAAGTCGGTTGGGTTATGTTTCACTTTAAAAATCGTTGCCATTCGGCGTAGGGCGAACCAGATCACTAAATAAGTTGGCGCTGAGCTACACTAGGTGAGTACTAGTTGTCCACAAAATTTGAAGGAATTCGATTTTTGGCTAATGCCAACGCTATTTTGCTTGACTCAGATAGTCTCTCGTAAACGAGTTAAAACAACCAAAATATATGTTTTTAAGCAAAAAGTGTTCATATTAACATGATAGGTTCTTAATAACTAGAAAATTCGAGAAGCGATTTCTGACTATTTCACAAGATCAGGTGCCGTTTTTCTAAACTTCTGTCAAAAAAGCTGAAATTTTTTTTACAACTACCTATGGATAGTATCTACAAAATGACCGCGGCGATTTACCGACAAATTCCTATTTCTAGAGTTACGCCTCGTAATCAATCAAGCGACCGCCCCGCATCAGGATGACGACGGGGAATGATGACGCCGTTAACAAAGTTTTAGAGGGATGTCGTGCGTTCATTTTTCTGTCTTGGAAATGTATCTATCTATTTTTTGAAGCAAGTTATGGCAGTTTTCCGATAGCGCATTTTCCATTTTTTACCATAGTGCGTCCACTTCAACACAATAGTACTCGAAAAATAAAATTTTTAAAAATATGCGATCGACGCAGTTAAAAAGAGCGGAAAAAATAGTACCTACGGTAATTTTTTCAGATTTTTTGGAATTTTTGTTTTCCTACTTCCCCCCAGTGGTCGATTCTCTCGCGATCCCTCTCATATATTATTACAACTTTCGAAAATGTAGGTACCGTAAAAATAGGACGGCCGTAACCATAAAATTTTGCTGGGAAAGGAAATATTATTGTCATTATCATCATGGTTAGTGGAAAAATGTAAAACAAAAAGACTGAGTGAAGCTGTAATATTTTTGCACTGAAAAGCTCGAAATCCCTAAATTAGTACCTGAATTAGAATTACTCCCATGATTCGATTTTGCAGTCGAACCGTTTTATCAGTTGTGTAACTCTAAAACGATATTCGAATGTGTACTAATTCTACAATATGAAAAATAATGGCTCACTTTCGCTTGATGGATGATGTATGTTGCATGAATGGAGAGAATAACGACTACAGGGAAAACAATCAGGAGTGTCAAAGCAAGAAAATAACATTCTACAAAAAAATACATTATCGCTTGTTATCTGTTCGCATACCATATTTAAAATACTCCGGACTTCCGATATCACCAAAAATTAGTAACTGGCCACCTCTTGATGCGAGCCAAGACAGATCTGATCGCTATTACATAAAATTGGTTAAATATCTCACAATCAAGGTACGAGTGAACCTGCGTAATTTCGGTGCTTTTTACAGATGGGGTCCCGAAAATTCCGAATCCGGCGACATTAATGATCAGAAGAACGACCAATGTGTACATCATTGCATTCTGAATTCTGGAAAATATAAATCGCGAATTGGGAATATGATTATTCGTCAGAGTATTTATTATAATCACCTTTGTGGGAAGCGAATACGAGAAGTAGTGTTGGCGACCATTTTTTGGTGCATGCATAGTAACAGAAATTCGAACGGCGGATTGGGAAGTATCACAAATGCGGCGAGAATCGTCTGAGAAGTAATGTTACCTTTCTTAGTGGTTCGGAACTGACAGTGACTGTCTGCTGATGCAGACCCAACTGACAAAGTGGTCCATCACAGTACAAAACGGGATAAGGAAACAAGGGATATACTCGAATAAGCACGCAGAATACAAATTCATTTAACATTAAACAAATCTGAATGAAAATCGATGACGTAATGTATTATGAAGTGTTGATGCCTGATTAGCTATATATCCTGCTCGAATTTCCTTGCTGAGTGGTCCGGGATGACGAATGAGAAAGTAAAGAACTAATGGATGCCAAGTGAGCAGTGACAAGAGAGGATATACTGATTGGAAACTAAAAAAAATATTCTCAACGCAAATTTAATGAAAATTTACATGTGCAAGTATTGAAGAGAGTAATCGCGCTCAAAGTGGAAGTAGAACGGCAACTGTAGAAAATGATCAATAAATTATCGATAAACTTGAACGAACCTCGGTATCGTTCGAGCACATGAGAGAGGAATTGTATCGTAATCACCTCAATGAGCTATCATAAACTGGTAAAACTCAATGAGGTTGCCACAGTAGCAGGTGATACAGGATGGAGTGAACACACGATAGCACACTTGTCAAAAGGGGGATATTGACTAAGTAAAACGATATTATTTTCTAAATTCACCACCCTTCATCAAGCCGAGCAAAAAACAATTGAAAATAGTAGCAGACGAGTAGGAGTGTCTACATCACTAATGTCTATATCAATCAAGTCGGCAGTTTTCCACGCAGGTGTAATGTCAGTGCGATGAATACATCTCGTCATTCGTAAAATTAGAAACATCGAAGATTGTTTATTTATTCACAGATTACAATGCTAATGGTGAGAATCTACTCGGACTGAAGGCGATCTGTTAGGTTTTGATGGGTGAATATTCTGGTGACGGACACACTCGTAGGAGAACTGAATATATATTCACATTAATTGAACGTATATTTTGAACAATATTTGAATGCAGAGCTGGATGATACGTTCTTTTTTGTCTATTTTACAATCAAAATGTTCAGTGACTAACCACAGTTCAGAAGCCGAATTTTCCTCCTCTATGACGGTTTCCTCCGTGGAGGGAGAGCTGATTGAGATGACGAAGGTTCTTGCCGTAGAAAGTATTCATTCTTTGCTGAAAGATTAAAAATAAAAACAATCACAAGCTAATGAAATGAGAATTTAACCACAGTGTAATTGCCATGCTCCAACAGCGCATTTTATACAGCCATTGTTTTGAAAATTCTAGCAAACATCAACTCACTCAGATAAGATATGAAGATTAGGTTTGCAAAGATTGACAACAGTATAACGTGAATGGCTAAATTTAGACTTATTTCGATCTTTGCACGCGACTTTCTAATAATATTTACTGTATTCGACCAATATTTCCAGTTTGATCTTGAACTAGACACGTTATTTTTCAATAGCCAATAGAAGGCCAGAGACCAGTTATCAATGTGATAAGCGGTGTTTGATCACCGGTCATTTGACGGCACAGCGTTGAAGCGGCAGATGCAAATGTCTATCATCTCGGAAATGGCATATTTTTCGTTTCATTGATCATGTATCTCTCCATCTACCGCAAAAAAGATTAAAAAATATTATTCTCTAAGTAACACCTGGCAGTCGAAATGAGATATTGAGCTTGCGTGAGCTCTTTTCAGCTATTGATTATGTAGTGATGCGTCGGTGAAAAGCGACTATGCACTGCGCCATAATCAGTTATTAGACTTATTTTGCAGTGCTTCAATCGTATTGAGATTCATTTGCTTCATCATCATTTGCGCATAATTTTGTTTAGTTTTCGCGTTAGTTGTTTGTTGTTTAATTCATATCCTTTGCCTCCTGTCTCTCTCCCCCACTTGCGAGGGGCGTCGTACTGACGAAGTCCGCCTTTCGTGATGCGGTTGAGTGTCTACAACTCAATGGACCGAAACATCCAACAGCGTTCATCTAGGAAATCTCTCTAATTAGTTTTCCATAGCAGTTAATCTAGTATTCAGAAACTGTTCATGTAATACGAAGCTCCGCTAATCACAGTGAATAAGCAAATCAGAGAATTGACACTTTCACTTCTAGTGGCGGTTGCTTATCTACTTCGACTTCATTCCTATTATGCAGGCAACTGA
Source organism: Pristionchus exspectatus (assembly GCA_911812115.1). NCBI lineage: Eukaryota > Metazoa > Nematoda > Chromadorea > Rhabditida > Neodiplogasteridae > Pristionchus > Pristionchus exspectatus. The sequence goes on from OU461582.1 coordinate 15,165,909, forward strand.
CAGAGATCCTTTCCGGAATATTAGTGCTTATTCCGGTATAAAGTTTATTTTTTAAATTGTATTTTGATTGTTGTTTACTCGAATACTTTTTTCAGTTAATAAACTATCTCGGCAATAGTTCTGAAACCTACGAATCGATTGCATTCATACTTCTCGTATTTGTCAGTTCTATCGTCTTTTTCAACATTGCCCTAGTTGTTTACGCTTACTAGACTACCGAAGGTTTCACTTTCATCCATCTATATTCACCAAATCACATGAAAAATAAACTTCTTCACATTTTCTCTACGTGTATGTGTGAGTGGACTTTGTTATCAACTTCTTTTTCAGTTGAGCAAAACTTTAACTTCTATGACGGTGACGTTACCTCATCAGCGACTATTCCTCCATTGAACTTGGTCTAATTATACTCTATTTTGTGAGAAAGAAAATCAATTGAGGAGGCAAAATGAATTTATCTATTTCCAACATAGTTTATCAAATAGTTACTGAGTGTTTTCGAATAAACAATACATCTCATTTAATTGTAATATGCGATGTTGATTGGCTAACGGCAGAATTTTGATTATGAATCTGAGCGAATACTCCCTTGCGAATCGACTGATTGAAGTAAATGTAGATGAATGGAGGAAGACCTTATTGTTAGGAAAAGTCTGTTTCACACTGGGTATTTGTATTTCATACCATGAATGAGCATCCACTGAAAATGTACGCAGTACAGCACCGAATGGGACAGAGGAATGTATTGCGTAACTTCGTATACTGAATAATTCTGTGTGCTGTTTCACATAGGTTTCTAGTTCAAATGAACGATATTTTCGAGAACCAATAAATATGAATGAACGAACTAATACAAGCATTGAAGTGAATCAACACAACACATCCAGATTGAACAGACAGCTGAAATTTCAATTTATATGTTTCAAATTTGCTTATAATCAAACCATGAGCGCGGCTCGGTTCATAAATCCTTTATGCTCTAGATTCTTCCGGCGCTTCATTCTTAATAATGAATAATCTAAAGAATTCCCCTTTCAATTTCTTACACAACATCTCCAAGTATATACGCATAAAAGATCATAGGGAAACAAGGGACGAAAGTGTTGTTCAGTGCATGGAACACATTGTAGTACTGAACAAAGTGATCAGAAATTCCATTCCCTATATTTACCAAGTATTGGTCCGAATATATTCCTGGATTGAAAAGGAACATGTGCGAATCGGAATCGAAGAACATTAGCGGGGTGAAGCAAACCATTAGCAATGGAAAGGGTACAGTCAATATAATAAGCATCCATGCACGGTTTCCCTGCATAATTCATACTTAGTTTGAGATATGTAAAACTGAATTACTTGGAATATAGTTGTGTATACATTATTGCCAGTGTACTCCAGAAACCGATTTATCGCAAGAAGAATACAGCATCCGCCCGATTGGACATAGAAAACTATAATGAAAAATTTAGACAGATATCGCGACTACTGAAAAAAACTGACAAGTCGCTGCCATCGAATAATACCACTGCAGATTCGGATGCTTGCAGTATTTCTCGCCCTGATATCTCAAATTATTCAGAAAACATAATGCTGCCCTCGTAATACGTTGCTCAAGAAAATTCCAAATATAGTTGAATTAGAAACGATGTTGATACAGTCGTTAATTGAGCATGCGAACATTATCTTAAATCGAATACAGTTCGGTGCAAAATGTGATTGAATTACTTTGTAGCACGACGTAGCTCGAAGACTCCATATGACTCGAGCAACCGAGACGTAGATGGGAATGACAAATATTGAGAAGATTATGCAGAATGCGCCAAAAATAGGCCTTGGTGTCCCGGATTTATCCCAATCAATGGTAGAATTACCGCTATATTAACCCTCACTGACCATCATCAATTTTATCATACATACCTGCAATTGTATTCATCTTGGTTATCGATTAGAAAATTATTACGAAAAAGATTTATCGGCTTCATCAGATGTGGAGAGGAAATGTGTCAAACACTTGTTATAACATACGACAACAATCAGTTTGCAACATCTGCCCACTTATTCCCATGCCGATAAAAATCACAAATATCCATATTCCTATGATTATATTCATCGTTTGACATTCAATTATGCCCACGAGAGTAAAATGTTTAGTAAAATTAAAATTCTATTATCTAACTCCAGGTTTTACAAAGATTTGATCGTTTACATAGTGTTACAGTGGATATAATTGCTAAAAGGATACCTTTCATTAAAAAATACAATTAGAAGTGTTTTGCTAAAAATAGGAAACATGTGCATATGAAAAATATTATGAAAGAGAGAGATATAGATATTTCGCTGTCTACCTACTATGCAGTACTATTTCCTTCGAGGGCACTTTATCGGCAATAAATAAGTGAAGTAACAAGGTTCATTTGCCCATGGGCACGTCCTTGAATCGACAGTGAGTTGTGATGGCGGCACGACAAGGCTCTGTCATCCACAGATACCATTCACCATTCTGAATTGATCTTTGATCTTTAGAGAGGGGGAAATAACGACCGACCTCTCTGTACTTTCCGTACGTATAATACTTCTGGCACTTGTGGTTGTTGTGTGGGACCTTTTGCAGCACCTATTAATCGATAATGTGCATTGCAAGATAATCAAATCACTTACGGAGAGATCGGCGTCAGGTTCGCATCCGATTGGACAGGCGATTCTGGTGGTTGAATTTCTCGCTAGCTCGTTGAACTCCCACTGCGGCATCGGCTCTTCACTAGATGATTATCCAATCATTTCAGTATTCGCATTTACCGTTGGTTGGTTTCAGCAGCTCACCGGCACTTATAGTCCTCGGACTTTCGTTCCTTCGCTGCTTCAGGCGCCTTCAGAACGCAATCGGCCGCAGTCGCTCCGGCCAGACAGTCGACGGTGCGCTCCTCTGAATGACAGTAACCTAATACAAGTCCGATTTGCTATTGATACCATCACAGACGATTTCAAGTCCACGCTCGGTTCGGATAGAAAAGGAAAAGAACAATCACATCGCATAAAAATGTGAAAGAAGCATACCCCATCGTGGCCAGAAGCCAACTTTCTTGGGTGGGAGCTCATTCACTTCCTCTTGAGCGAAGGAGAGTACAGTAACAGCTGCTAGTAGAACAATTCGCATATCTTCGCAGACTACTATTCTTGCACTCTCTGGTCGCTGCTTATATACTGTTTGGCAACAGGGAACCGGTGTGTATCAGCGGTTGCTTTTTTCTCGTCCTTTCCCTTATCCAATCTGCGTATTCCCTCTGAGAATAGTATCAAGAAGAGGGAAAGAGTGATCACGCGGAGATTGCACAAACAAAAGGGCATCGCTTCTCCACTGCCTAGACGCTTTTTGACCGATATTCTCGCTTTCAAAGATCAATCGGCGACCTTTCTCACTTTTGCTTTCGGTTTCTTAATGCTGGGATGAAAACTAAATCGTTGGGCACATAAGGGTCAAGTAACCATTAAAGGAGGTGTCCCACGAATCTCTGACTAACTGAGTTCTCGATGTGAGATGGTGGGTCGTGGCTACCCGATAACACTTTCGAAACTCCCATGTTTTAAAATTTCGTTTTAACTGAGATATGAGCATTTGGCTGCGTTCCAAGTGACCCTGCGCGCGCAGGCAACGAGCGAGAGAGCGTGTGAAATGAGGAGAGTGCGCTCTCTCACTCCTCACTTTGCATAATCGCCCGCGCGATTCGTGGGACGCCTTCTTTAAAACGGTTTCCTATTACTTTCTCTGACTTTTCCTTTCCCAATCTAGCTCCTTTTCGAACTGAGCTCGGAATATGGACCAACCCTTGAATGGAGTCCGGTACGGGAAGGACCAATAGAACAACAAAACAGTCAAAGGAATGAATTGAGTGGGAGGGAAGCGAAGGATCGACAGTTCATTGGGTGCATTCCAGTCTCCCCCTTTCCTCAACGTGCAGAATGTCGAATTCTTTTAAAATATACGCCAAGACAATCTACGCTGACATCGATGTGAGGTAGTTGAGTTTCACAATTCTGGAGGAAATATTTCAGCACCGGATAATGAAACTGATCTTGCAGGTTTATAGCTAAACTAACTGTTGCTCTGAATAGCACTTTCACTATACTCGCTCTATTCTGTCTGCAACAAGATGTTGCTTTGTATTGGGAGAGTTACACGGAAGGATTTCAGAGAACAGTTCTTGTTAAAGTATTCAGATATGTTCTTCTTTCTCTATTTGTATTATTATTTTCAGAATAACTATACGAATCCGATGACAATCCGTGATATGCTGGAAATGTCGGTCCCTTCTAGTCCTCACTTCCAGCGAGTTCAATCAGATAACAGACACATGCTCGTTGAATACGGAACGACGTGGGGAACATGGTGCTGGGTGAGGTTTTCATTTTATTGCCATCTATGCGGTTTACTTACTTCGCACTTTACCATGCATGTCAAAGTGAGAGAGAAAAGATCGTCGGACCAAGAACGCTCAAGGCTCATGTCCACTCAAGGAAAGCAATTTAATGCAAGAGGGAAGTATTGCCAAACTCTTTTGATTCTATTCACCCTGCAAATCTTATCGACTTAGACCATTTTGCCAAAGATTTATTATTAGAACGATCCTCTTCCTCTGTCCGGACTACCTTCAATTTTGCGCGCAATCGAATTCCACAGTCTTTCCCAGGTCAGATAGTACTCGAAGAAATCAATTAATATTTATGAGATCTAATGAGGAAAAGACAGAGAGAACATATTTCAAGCATGTGCCCGTAGCAGTGTCCGTATTTCCAGTTGCTGCTCCGTTTCACTTTCCTCTTGTCTCTCTCAGTTCGACCCATTCTGGGTGCATTTCGTGCTCTGGCTGTTTACAATCGACTTGCGACAAAAGTGAGAAAATAGCATGGTTACGAAAAGGGAATGAATCATGACTTCAGACTTCGTTCTGCTCTTCTCCTATATTTCTTTTAACGAAGAATCCAATCATCCTCCCAGTTGTTCGAAGAGTTTCACTGCTGAATCAAAGTGTCCTTCTCCTCTCGCCTTTCATCAGTTTTATCGTATTGATTGCCGGCTACTTCATAACATCATGGCACCAGGATCTTGACTGTAAGTGAAGAATCATCGTTTCTCTCTCTACCTTTCTCTGTTTTCCTTTCAATGATCATTCCCACTGGTATTGTACTCCACAGTAGTGACTTTCTAGTCGAAAAACGATATGATATTTTGAGAGATTGCAATGACGACTTTGTAGTTCACTCCCTGATGTGGGTGCCCTTCTATTCCTTCGCTCTTCTCTACACTCTCCACATGATACTGCACACTACGATAGAGTTGATGGAACCGGAAAGAATGGTATGCTGCTGAACCATGAACATGGCCAAACGAGCATTTGCAGAATACACTCAGAGTTTTCGGCAGATTATTTCTCATTCTGGCATTCATCATCACGGCTGTGATTGTGCTAAGAACCCACGACGAATTCCTTGAGAGGAAAACATGTCATGTGATGGGTGAGAAAAACATAACTTGTTCGAGAAGTATCTATTCCTCGTTTAGTGCCGACTAAAGTTGCCATTGCCGAATATGTTTGCTTTATCACGATAGCCATATCCTCTCTTTCCGAGTGGACAGATTTCTGGTATTTGAACATCATGGCTGAAGATGATGGAATTGATCTACGGGAATTAGATGAATGCTGTTCAGTCTCCTCTTCTAATGCCTAGAAGCCAGTTTATAATGGGTAAATGCTGTGATACAATGTCAGGTCGATGATAAAGTTTAATCAAACGCATGTCGCAAAGGACGAAAACAAACGAAAGGTATTCGGATACTTGTGAGACGAATTAGAATGAGCACTATGTTACAGTAGTAGAAGAAGAGACACGACTGATCTTACATCTTGGCCTTAGCATTTGCGTTTTTCAACACAGTTGTCAATTTCTGCATGAGCATGATGTTACCCTTCGCCTTCACTTTCCCAGACATGAACGCCTGCAATTTGAGATAAAGGGATAACAGTAGTGATTAAGAATGTAAACCTTGACGGGGTCGAGTTCTCCAGCAGAGACGGCCACGAAGATTTCGTCGTCGATCGTCACAGTTACGTTAGGCTGGAAAAAAACGATACAAAGTAATAAAACCTGGGATGTTCTCTACCTTGGCGCCTTTCTTGGGCAAGCCCTCGTAGACCTCATTGGGAGTTGCCTTGAAGTCCATGGCTGAAGGTGAATTTAGTTATTTTGGAGCTCAAAAGAATAAGCAATATTTAAACGAACTCCATGTGCACGCGGGTTTACCATCCTTGGTTATTTCATAAACAACAATCGCGTTGATTTTCTTGCTGTTTAGCTCGGCCTGAGATTTCCATTTTCTTAATCATTTTTTTCGGTTGGATGTTCTTACCTGATATTCCGGTAATTCCTCTCTGATTGTTTCAAAGAGTACTGGAGAGAGAAGATCGGACATCGTTTCCTTCAATCGATACAATAAACGAGCACAACAAGAGAAGAGAAGAACTTGTGAGTGATAAGAGAGGAGAAACGTGACAAGAGTAGTGGGGAGGGGCCCTTAACTTTTCGACTGCGGAGCACCCTTAAATATTCAGATAGACGGATTGTAGTGGCATCAATATCAAACAGTACAACCTGGATGCAAACGTCTGGTAGCAATGAACTTTCATCAAACTTTTCGGAAAAATCTCAAAACAATTTCTTGTTTTGCATTCATGTTTTGTACAATATCTTGGTATCCCCTGGAAGAATTGTCACACAAATTTAAATCTTGATTGGCCTTTTTTCCTGAATTGCTATTTTTTTGATTCCACTTGAGAACAGGAAATTGACGTGTGCGTTCATTCTCTACGGAAGTGCATGAAGATCTCTACATTCTTTTCTGTCTCGCAAATGGAATGTTATAACTACTAGATACTTTTAGATATCGGAAAGATGAGTCACGAAGGATTGAGTATATCGCAACAGAAACATCTATGAGGACCATGCGCATAACAATCATCATGTCTTTTATCTAGATTAATTGGATACGATACACCCAGAAGCATCCTAATCATCAAGACATCCTTTTTTTGTGTTTTTTTTTCGATATCGTATCTGTCGAAAAACTGCGGTACAATTTCTGTTAATTGTTCTGTTGAAAATGCCACAATTGAAGGACATCGACTATGTTCCTCGCAGAAAAAGTGTATTACGAACCCTGAAAGCACCCATTTATTAGAAATCGAATATTCTGAAGCCTCCTAATTTTTTTGAGGAGACCGTCTCACGGTGCTTTGAACGATGAGTACTTCTAGTGCGCAACAGTCCGCGTACTATTTAGGCAAAGATGATAATTCAAGGAACTTCTTGAATATGTAGGTCATGCAAGAAAAAAAATTGAAAAAGTATATTTAATGTGAATTTCCGAAGGGTGAACGCCACAGGTGACAGTTTATCGCTTCCTCTTCAAGATCTTCTTAACGTTTTATGAAACATAAATGAAAAATGGTGTGCCATCATGTAACCTGATCATAAAAACAACACACGCACGACAGGAGACATTCGAAAAACGTTATTATTATATACACGGATCTTTTTTCTTTAATGGGTCATCCACAGTCTTCAATGAAGTCTTCATACAATAATCATGAATTGAGCGTGAAGTTCGAAACTTAAGTTTCATTATTCTGCAACATTAATAAACACTGTGCGCTCCTCACTTCACTCACACTCTTCGGATGCATCTCCAAGGCCGATCGCACTCTGATAAAGAGAAATTGTGGATACGCAGGTGTATCCGTATGCAGAACGAGATTGTGCACCAAAGGAGCCAATACACAGTACGAATTGATTCAAACTTCTTCAAAGTTGCATTTCCGGTGTAAACAGCCGTTAGTTGCTTACCGAAGGGTATAAAATCAACCACAACCGAAGAAAACATATTAAACCCAGGAATGTTAAGAACAGTAAGCTGAAGGTTTTTTTAAAAATTTGTTTTTATGATTTGAAGCGATGATCTGTGTTTTTTTCTGTTTCGCAGCGCCAAGGACGGAGTTGCTCGCCATCTGAAACATCCAGCAGCTCATGGTTTCAAGCACATCGCTATCGGTGCAAATATTTGTCATTTTTTCAGAAAAAAATTTTCAGAAAATTCTTGATTCGAAACATTTAACAGTAAATTCTTGATTCGAAACGATCGTCATGTGAATGTGAATGAAATACTCACCTCCTCGAGTTATCTTCCATGCCGAACTTTCGCAGATTACTCTCTCTCTCTCCATTGGACTTGAGTTCCTCTCGAAAAGCTGAACGCTTTGGGATGACATTGTGGATATCGTGTATGCCTGCGTCTCTCCGATTTTCACACTCTATCACAATAAATGAGCAAGGAAAGCGATAAGAAGTGTTCAAAATAAGACCGCTCATTCAGAGAACACGTGGCATGTCTGCAATTCATTATTTGTTCATATAGGAATACATTCGTGAAATAAAGGTTTAGGTTCACCTAGAGATCACTAACAAAGGAATCGTTAATAATGCTTTCACTATCTCCTCATTCGACAGTTCTCATCACGAGATGGATCATCGAACCACAATGTGGTGTCGTGTAGAGAAGGAAGCACCGAAATCGGCAGCTGAATGATCACAGGAATGAGTCAGATTCGGATTAAAGAGGAACAGACGGAGGACGGGAAAGAAAGAGATTCTAGAAGGGAATGGGAAAACGCTGTCCTTTGATCCGCAACAGAAAGCACAGAGAGCATCGGAACTGCTCTATATAAGCTCCTTTGCTTGTCATTACTTGGCTACCGATTGCAAACATTAGGGTACATTACCACCTTGCATCCCCCTATACCTTGATTGTAACCCATTCCAGTATGCAATCATTCGCAATCTTCTCCACTCTCATTGTCTTCATAGTCGCTCAACAGGACGGACAACAATGGGGTCTCGACAGTTTCGCCCCGAGTAACGGCAACGGATTGAATGGATTCTTCTCCGGAATCTCTGGATTATTCGACGGTCAGATTGGCTATATTTAGATATCTTAAGAGTTGTAAGTTTGCATTTTAGGTTTGGGTAACGAGATGAACTTCGGTGGTCCATATTTTCTGTTGAATGTGACCAAGCAAGGCAGACAGGACTACTACAAGATTATGCTGGTTCATTGCAATTTTAACTTTTCATATTTTACCTTATTTTGTTGAGAACAAGACTCTGACGAGAGCAGAGATCCAGAATACTGTTGGAAACTGGGCAGCCACGTACAATGTCACTGTGAGTTCATGAAAAAATTCATGGATGTAGAAATGACTTATAGAGAAGATAAAATAGTGATCGCGTATTTCAGTCTCAAGTAGACGCGTACAACTCAAAGAAGCAGTCGGAGAAGAACCAATTCCGTACGAACGTTACTGCTGCAGTACAGCAATTGCCTAATCTAATTTCTCAGGTAATTCATTTCTTTGTAATGATCTATCATTTACTCTTCAGCTCAACGCCATCGACGACAATCAGAATTTGACGCCGTCTCAGGCCGACCAACAGACTCGTCAGATCATTCGAAATGCAACTCAACCGCTCCTTCGTGATCTCGTTCTCGATGTTCTTCCTCCTTCATCAATTGGATCCGCTATTCGAGGAGCCTTTGATTCGGCTGGAGATGATAACAGTGACAGCTCAGATGAAGATGTAATTCTCATCACACGTAAATAATTTTCCGAAGTGGCAAGATGTACAAAAAAATGCGAATTGTTTATCTCCATGTTCTTGTGTAAAATTTGCGCTGTTTGTGATTAAACGAATCTTTTTATTCATCATGTGTGTGAACAAGCATATAATGGTATCTCTCTGCCTTTGTGGCCTTTCAAAGAGAAGTTCAATGGCTTCGGAGATAGACATGTACGATCAGTTTGAGCCAGATATGGCGGTTTTTTCTCGGCACGTGCTCAAACCACTTCCACACTTGTGAAATATATTCAGAATGTTCTCAGTCTTTCTTAGTAGTTCGCTTAGTCGGTAGTCGATCTTCGCTATGGTAAACCCCCATGTCATCCTATTAACTAGGCCGCATAGCAGAACTCCTATTTCTTTGATTAACGAGCCTACTGGTAGATTTACTAAGTCCTAGGTGGAGATTTACTAGGTCCTAGGGGGGGGGCTAGATTATTCAATACCAGAAAAATACACGCGAAATGGATGAAACATCATCGTGTCATGGGTACATGAGAGATTCAATTCTACCCACTGGAAATCGCCCTGACGATAAGCATTGTTATAAATTTTTAAACACAATCTTACTTGTGCTGTTTCTTTGTTTCTAAATGCTTGATTCAAACTTATTTTCGTTAGCTTGGCTAGAATAAAAGTTTGACTAGGCACAAAAAAAGTAATGAAGTAAAATAAAATTCTTCAAAATGCAACTCTTTTTTGTTCAAGATTCTGCTACTCAATCTCACATCTCAATGTAATACCATCGCACAATGTAGAAACCATGGTGACATGATAATTACTCGATCACAATCTTCTTCGACGTTGGCGTAACAGCGATCGTCATGTTCTCTAACGTGTCCGTTGCGCTCTGAACTCTGCTCAAGAAGATCTTCGATCGTTCGACGGCCCTTCGCTCATTTTGTCTCGCCGATTCTCCAGTTATAGTGTAGAACCAGTCGAGAAGAGTTCCGCGGAACCTGGAACAACACTTGTGGAGGCTAAAGAACTTCAAATACCTGGCAATAGAGATGATCACAAGCAGGGGGTCAATGGCCGGGAAGAAGGCGGTGAATAACACGCAAACGTTTCCAAGTTGTCCTAGAGAGACGCCGCCAAGAGGAAGTGTGAGAACGACAGCGAGAGGTAGAAGCATGAACACACAGGGAACAGCGAACTGAAATTCATTGGACAGATCTATCACTTCTCTTTTTCGGATTTAAAATACCTGTACTAAAAGTGCCCTGAATAGCTGCATGTGCAAGCGACGCGTACGAATTTCCATGACTCTCAATATTAGAATTTGATTTTGAAAAAAATGAATACTTACTTCAACTTCATCGAATCGAGTATTTTCTTCATACAAACAGAAGAAATTAAGATGGACTTGGAACATAGCGCACCTACTATCACCATCGACACTATGGTTGGCGTATTCAGTTGAAGGTAATCGTCCTAGACAAAATCTTGAAGATTATGAAGTTTTCCAGAAGGGTCTCCCTGCACACTCACCAAGTAAACAATCGGGACCGCGTTGAGTAGTGCGCTCGAATCCGAATTATATGAGACAAGCGGCTTGAGAAACCGAAAACTCGCTCCTTGCTTGATCCTAAAACATCTCATTATTTAAAAAAGTAAAAGAAATCACATTAAGGCACACAGAATGGAAATAGTTGAGAGGTAGGCCGTAATGTAGATAACGGATAGAACAAGAAAGAGCCAGAATCGCTGTCGCAAAAATGACGGCCTTTGAAAAATAGCATTTTTTACAATATTAAAGGTTTCAACCTTGTCAACGGTATACGAAATGCAGCGAAAGGAGTACAAATGGCACATAAAATGTAGTGGAGAACGTCAGATTCGCCACTAATCCCAATTCCGGCGGTAGAGAAAGTGCGCTTTCGCCAAATATAAGGTATCCGTACTCGCGCATGATGCAAATCTGATACGGCTGTTGTGGAGACGCGTTTTATTACGATCTCACCGGGGTGTACCAGGCGTTGAACATCGAAATTCCAATGTCCGCAAGGGCGAAACTCGCCAAAAGCACGCGATATTTGCCGAGCGCTGTGCCAGTTTTGTGAAAAAGTAGCACAATGAGGAGACCGTTTGCAAGTAGCGAGATTGCACCCGTAGAGTAGAGTACAATCTTCAAAGTGTGCAAATTCAAGAGATAATCTCTGTTATCGCGCTCTGTGTATTTCAGAAAATCATTTAATAAAAATTTTAAAAAAAATAGAATACAGACTAGAAGAATACAGACTCGCCTTGTGCGCCAGCAAGGGAATGGACATCGAAGAAGAATGACATTCGAGTGAGAAGACGACCGCTAATGATCGAGAATGATAACGAATGTGAAGGTCGTCGCATTCGTGCGATGAAATTAACACATTAATGATTAGTGAGCTACTCGAATTGAAATATAACATGACTACCAACTACTTAATCATCGTATTGGTCGGTTGCTAGTTAACGTTCTCAGGATCCGTATGATGGGAAAATATCAATGAGAAAGGAAAAATAGAAACATAAATTTCCGGTAGACATATGCTTGAAATGAAGAATGGAAAAAATAAAGAGCGACGAGTGGAAATGTATGTTCTAGGAAAATCACATTAAGGTTACAGAAAAAGATAGCGCTATCGTCTGTACCTTGTGCATTCTCAGTTTGCAAGTGGCAAAACCTGTGGAACATGGACATAAAAGAATATCAAATAGTGAAGACCATGATGGTCCGAATTCTGAAGACATTGGAGCGTCGTTTGGAACGGAGAGTCAAAACTTTCGTGAGGCCTCGAGCAAAAGTTACGAACGTTCTTCGCAATGACTTTGGAAGAGTTTTTAGCCTTGCATTCACCGTATATTAATGATTCATTTGAAAAACAAACGAATCTATAAAATTAGCCTTACTCTTTGTGGCCAAGTGAGCAATTTGTCAACACTAACAAATTCTCAAAATATCGTTTTCCCTAAAGGAATAGATGATGTGTGCTACTATTAATATCGTAGATATTCTATTTGTAGGCTTATTTCCCAATGTTTACTGCTTGTTCACTACCTTTCTTCCCCTCGCTTCTCTCTTTCCGCTTGTTTACCACTTGTTCACTCTGGTTCTCCTTATTCATCCCACATCTCGTTTCTCTAACATCCTTAGAGAGACTTCCTCCCCTTGCTTTCCATGTTCCTTCTCTTCTTATTCTGCTTTTCCTTCTCTCGTCAATTTTCATTCGGGCGTTTGTTTGAGCCCATTACTCATTGTAGGAGTCAGATGATTTGGACTAGATGCTTCTTTTCTGTTTTTACGGTCTTTGAATACCTATAGATGTGGTCCATCGTTCATACAGTTGCATTTGCGTCCCCTTGAGTCAAGTCGCATTTTCTTCAGAAACCGACCGATCGAAGATGACTTCCAACGTGAGTGTTTTATTATTTGTTTGTTAATGCCAATCCATAGAATAGTACCTTCGATTCAGTGTTCTGACTGATTCTACCAATTTTTGAGTCAATGTGCAATCTAACTTGCGATTGCACCCCAGCAAACCCTTTTTTGTAGTTTTCCATTTGTAGAGCAATTGCGTGTACGAGCAGACAAAGGCCGCAGCCGATAGTGCGTACGAGGAGATTGGACGGACTCGTCAAGCTTTCAATGACAATGTGAGATGTCAGAATATTACCATGATTCATAATTACCTTCCATAAAATACAAACAAAACGCTTACGTGGTGAAGTGCGCTGAGTACTCTTCTAGAATTGCAGTTGTTCTGCAGACTTGGAACAGGGAGTATTTGGTTGAACGATAACCACGCCCGGCCACGTACACAAAGCGAGGGCGATATTCCTTCTCGCATAGCATTGTAGAACTGATTAAATGTCTAGTGGTGACCGTTTGTTTGTTCAGTGGAATAATAACAAATTTTCAGATGAACGATGCGTACGATGCGACGAAGAATTCCGCATGCGAATATTATCACGATATCGAGCACATCGGGCAGACTATGAATGAGAGCGTGAGCTATTTCTAACAGTGTGTTATTATTATTCTCTTAGATGGTTCTCTTTGGATCTTCGAATGGTCAACAAACTAATGAAAATTAACATCAAGACAAGCAATGAATTATATACATTCCTATGAACGTGGCATAAAGAGACTTGAACCACTGTATTGATTTAAAGACTCTTCATAAACGTTACTCGCTTCTTTCAGTCTTCTCTCTTCCATACCAATTGACGATTCCCTTGAGTCTGTAGAATGAATTGAACCACCTAAATTGCCTATAATATCACGAAACTGCCTCGTGCATTTGTGGAATTCAGACAACAATTGCAGGCTCGTCACGCGGTCGAAGTCGTGAGGGAATCGTGCTCCGGTGTGGCCCAGTCTGCATCTGATCAGGCTACCGCCGCCTACAAGGGTACCTGGGAAACGATCGACCACGCGGGCGCACTACTTTCCGATACTGTCAGTTACAGTATACGCAAATATTGTTCCCGTGAAAAAAAATTTGATAGTTTTTTGATTGTTTGAATAGAAACAAAATACTGTCAGGCCACTGCAGTCGTCGGGGGAGCAAAGGAAACGATGCATGGACTTGCTGATTCTCAGCCTGTTAGTTACCTACTCCATACCCTCAGTCGTACTCCTGCACCCGCCGGTGATAATTGGGCTGGAGTAATTCAATTAATTCCATATCAAGCAATTCCTGTTCCTTGTGCAATCACATTTCACAGTACCATGTCACTGAACCTATTGAAACAATCTCAGTTATTCTACTCCTGCAAATCGTGAGGTGGTGGATGTGTTGAAGAAGTGCTCGAATCTAAACATCACTATTTGAACGTATTTTCAAAAACATTTTTAAACAATGATTATGTAAATCCGTTTCCATTTTAAATCGAAATTAAAAAATTACCATATTCGCTGATTTGTTTAGAGAGTTGCACGAACACTAATTATTATCGCGCTTGGTAGATTCGTGATAACACTGTGTATGTATATTTTTAATATAATTAATGAAATTGAGGGCAAGGCGGCTAGGGAAGCAGTGCATTGTGCTGGAGAGGCCATTGCAAATGCAACAATGAAATCGGACACCTAACAAGCAGTTTCAACTCGTCCAATATTACTCTTTAGGTAAAACACAAAGTATTCTACGATAAAACACGATTAGAAATTAAGAATATCTTTTAAAAAATAGCTAAAAAGTTACTCGTTATTCAACTGTAATTGGCTTCTCACAACCTCCGACATTTTTAATATCTAGTTTTTGATTTTTCGATGTCCATACAGTATGATTTTTTCCAGCGTGCAATATTTGTGTGTTCTAAATACCTCGCCAGGATACCCAACCTCCTCACTGTATTCTGACTGTATCGATAAAATAATTGGAATATGATTAACAAGATGCAATATGTTGATGCAATCGTATAGGTATGAATGCGGCGGACGATCGGAGTCCTTTATAATCCAGACTCACAACCCTTCTACCACACCTTCTTTGAATTTACTTGCTGTTCTTTCTATTTCAAGCGGGAATATTTCGCCATCTCCAACAACTCCTTTATTTCCTCGCGCTGCTTGTTTATCATGCGTCTGTCTCCTCTTTCCTCCAATCTCTCACTCGTCTTTTCCCAGTTGTTGACCGTTCGGGCCTTCTTGCTATTTTTGCAAGAGCGCGTGATGAAGCATATCGAGGAGATTCGAAGGATGCTCGTCGCTAACTCTTTTTTTGGATCATTCAAATTAGTGAAACTGTGCCTGAACGACGTTGATGAAAGTTGAGTGAGGGTGCCTCTTTGCGTGCCCTCAAAGTGTCAATGCGGCAAAGAATTCGGAATACAGTTGTTCAATATGCCCATGTACTGTTTACGGTTGATCTAAATAAACGGAAACATTGTGAATGGAAACCATTCACGACTTTTCGAAGGTGATTGTTCTTCTTCAGAAAAGTGAGCGAATGTGGCAGGGCATATTAAAAAAAGATCAATGAACTATAATGAAATCATATGGGTTGTAGAGATTGCCCAAAAAAGTAGAAGAAGAAGATTTCCTCGCAAAATGTCGTTGTGCATCGTAGATTCACTACATGCACGAGAAACACAGCCATTACTCGTCGTTGCAGCGCTCCTGCTAGGTGATTCTTATGAGTGAATACCACAATTTCATTCAAAAATCGGAAACTCATCACTTCACTTTGCACACTCTCTCACAAGTCAGAGCAGCAAGAATATATGCCGAATTAAGTGACGCTTGACTGTGCTTCCAGCTCTGTTTCGCTGAGTTTGCGAAGAAAACTCACTCTATTCCATCACAGGAGCCAATTGTGAGTGGTTTATGTGATGCCCCTCGCTGCATGGTGAACAATCAGCTTATTTAGGCACATGTGTAGCCGGACGATTCCATCTCCGTACTGGCATCTTTGCCTGGTCGTGTTCCGTGGATATGGCCCTTATTGTATAATAATAATTTCGGCCTGAATAAGTGATAGGATGTGATGTGATTAGTTGATTATCGATTGGTCGCTTTCCCAGTTACCAAACTTATGCATTCGACGCTGGTTCGATTCCGCCAAACGATCAATACTAGGGTTAACCGTTCGGAATGACGGAATTGATTCGGAAATCGCGTAGTTTCACTCTCATTCCGGAATGAGACTCACACAATGGCCATTCCGTATTGATTCCGTATCGATGCAAATATTGAAGCTGGACCATGGCAAATTTATCGCAATACGATTTCGAAAATCCCCGAGAGGAGAAACAATGTAGCCTTGTTTCCCCGATATCTCTTCGTTCTGCCAATCTGGCTAGAATAATTTCAAATTTAATTTAGAATGGTGTGATTCGATTATAGCATTGATAAAATTTTATTTATGAAAATATCCATGTCGAACCTGAGAACAGAAAATGATCACAAGTTTTCGACTTTTCAATGAACAATGCCGAATGTAGCTCTGAGTACTAGGACGAAACCACCGCATTCAAATGGGAGTGACACTTTTTGGTTGTTTTCAGAGTGATTTTTAAAAAGTTAAAACTACGACATCTTTGATAGCAGGAATCCGCGTACTTTATTAGTTTATTAAAAAACGATGAAGTTGTATATCATTGTCGCGATTCTGGCAGTGAGACAACATCGTCCTCCGTCTCCTCTCCGATATCACCCAGTTCCGTCAACCTTCAATTGATTTATCGTTGTTGCTCGAACGTCTTGCCCAAGTACGAGGTGTCTGAGCACTATTGCAAGAGTGATGACTTTTTGTCGTGATGCAAGGTTGCTTCGGTGAAAATGAAGTCAACCGACAACAAGAAAATTCGCTCACGAGTGTCCGGCTTTGCAGTGAATGATGACGAGAATTGCACCGATTAGGAGGACAAGTCCACCAACGATGAGATACGCAATGCCAAGGAAGTCATTTTTACCTGCACAGGAGAATCGGCTATATAATACAGAGATACCATTAAGGAATGACCTCAGTATTCTCCGAAATGAGTCATCTAAACTCAAAGATATAATATATTCTTGACTGACCACCGGCCCAGCTCGTAGTAGACACGACGAAGCCCTTTTCGCCATCGAACATAGCCACGGGATATCCTGGAATCGAAACGCCGAGGAGTGGAGATATGACGAGCAAAATAATCACGCGTTATACTTACGATTAGTAATGTTTAGCAGATAATTTCCAGCCGGCAAACCCTTTTCGAAGGCAGTGCCCTTAATCCTGAAATGATGAATGATATCACCGCGAAAAAACTTCTTCGTGGAAGTAATGATTCAAAAATTTCTGTAAAATTAGCACCTGTTCAGTTTCCTCCAAGGTTTTCTGAAGTTGGGAAGACCGGCGATTCTCATCCACACATTGAGATCCACATTCTCCAGACCGCCATCCTTCTTGCAGATTGACTCACCCCAACTGGGCGGCTTGGCCGTGCCCTGATTCATCAATATCTATGAAAAGGCCGAAATAATCGACGTATGATTTGTACAATGATAGAATAATGAGAGAGCTGTGCGAATAAGTAGCAACTATTTCGGGGTTTTTGCGATTAAAGAATAGCTGAAATGGTTGATAAAAAGGTACCTCAAACCGCGAGCACAGATCGCCACCATTGTCGGGCGGGTTCTTGAATTGACCCGCATCCCAGAGGAGACCATCGGATGTGACTGGCACGATTATCCCATTCCAGGATATGATATACGTGTCTGAATTCATTCTTAGAAAATTATCATGCGAAAACTAATATAAAAACATACTTTTTGGCTATTTTGTCGTATATTTCCACCGAATACATGTCAAAACTAACCATTGAACAGCGAATTAGCAATAGCACCGCAGGGAACGATGGGCTTGTCACCATCCTGCACTGAGTATTTATAATTCAATTGCGAATTAATTCAAAATGTTCGTTGTTTAATCAAACCTTATCGAAAGGCTCGCATCCACTCGTTTTCTGAAGATTTCCAAGGTACTGCTCATCATTTCGACTGTTGAAGTATGTTCGCAGATTTTGATGGTAGTTCGAGAGATAATAATAGAAGAATACATCGCCCTAAAAATTTATTTTTAAATATTCAGTTTAAAAGAATAAATTGACCTCGTAATCAGAAGGAATGTTGAATTGGATCAAGCATGTTAGTCCTTGATCCGTACATTGATTTCCATATAGGAAAAATGTTTCTTTCACTGCAAAATAATTACAACTTATGAACAATATAAAATTAAAATTTATTAATAATGAATTACACACCTGATGCGCTAGCAAGAACTAGGGCTATACCGATGCCGATACATGCAACGCCGAGAATAAAAACTATCGGGAGCACAACATTAGCGGTAGGGAGAGGTTTCCAAGCAGGGAGATTCTGCTGCTTGAATCGGGATCCTGTAAGTTGAGTAAAGAAAAGGGTGGGAGAAATGGATTCGAGATCAAAAGTATCTAGATCATATATATGAGGCCGTTCACGTATCTAAGAATCGAGCAAGGGTTGGCACAGCTCAAAAATGTCGATTCTCTGAAACTCTGTGATTTGGGGTTCTCGAGGGTGCTGATGACGATAAAAATATTCATTTTGCACGTCGACCCTCCGTTGGCTCCAGACGACGTCTTTCGACGGTTTTTTTACGATTTCCTCGCCTCTCAAAAGAAATATTTTTTTAAATCGAAATTCTAGGATAAAAATTGATGACTGTTTCTTTATTTATCAAAATAAATAAATAATGAAGTTGAAAAATGGTACCTTTTGACAGAGGCATTTGCAAGAATATTGACCTACATAGACCGATCCGACTTTGCGAGAATACTCCAGAAATTTTTTTATCAAAATCGGATAACCTTTGGCTCTAGAGCGCTTGATTTTGTAAAAGCTCGAAAACCGAAATTCTCCTATACCCTCCATTATCCCGTGATCTTCCATCTTCCACCCTTCCCGAAGGGCGAGAGAGTGTGGTGAGAAGAGAGAGTGCAGACACGAGAGAGGAGATGGGAAAGGGAAGGAGCCGCAAGGTCAACAGGGAAGAGGGTAGATCAAGGGAGAAAGGAGGGATGAGAAGATTCTTGATGCATTGTATTCACAAAAACAAGCGCTCTAGGGCCAACGGTTACCCGATTTTGATGAAATTTTTTTCCTAGGGTATTCTCGCCAAGGCGGATCGATCGATGTAGGTCTCTATGCAAATGCTTCTGTCAATAGATACGATTTTTTGTACTCACAATTTAATTTTTTTTCGAAAAAAAAGAAGAACGCAGGCGTGACCGCCATCAAATTTTACTCTTGGACACTGATTTTCAACAATTTATCATTTATCAAATAAAATTTGTCAAATAGCAAAAAAAAAGATAACGACGCGACGTCGTCTGAGCCAACGGATGCTCGGCGAGCAAAGTGAATAGGTTTATCGTCATCAGCACCCTCGAGAACCCCAAATCACAGAATTTCAGAGAATCGACATTTTTGAGCTGTGCCAGACCCCTCTCAATTTGCTCGATTCTTACGCGAACGGCCTCATATGACTCATTATATGAGCGCGGCCACAAACTGTAATGTGCTCACCTTTTGGATCAGCTGCTCCCATCTATGTGCTTCAACAATTGAGAATAAAAGAAATATGGGAAGATTGAGTTGAGGATGTGTTCCGGACGCCGGGAAAGAACACAAATATGAACGAGACAGCAGCAATAATACTGAGAGGTTGAGTGATAAGCGGAGTGAAGGAAGAGAATGAAAGAGTGACTAATTGATGGCGCAATGAGTCACTGCGAGAGTTGATTCTGTCACTGATAAGGAATTGTGCATCGCACTAGTGCCCGGCTTTTTAGCGATATTCTTGCAGCAGTTTTTCTCAGATAACCAGATCATTGACAGTGACATTCGCGACTTTGTGTTGGTGGTTAGTAATTCTGTTCACGGTTCTCCGGAAGAATTGAACTATGAATCTGAAAAAATTCGAAAACGATTTTAGGTACGAAAGCATACTTTCTATAAGGAGTGATTATGCAGAGATTTGTCAATGGAGTACTAATGTTTTGAAGATTTATTATCTGAAATTGTGTGCCACGCTATAATTTAAAGGCGTTGTAAACTTACTGATGGGGTGTAATGTGCAAAATCTGGACTCGTACCCTCAAAAATAACGTTTATTGTGAACAGAGTTCCTCCGATGAACCAGAATGATGATGCTGCTAATTGAATATTTAAGGCCTGAAAAATAAAAAAAGGCTTAGTCGAAATAAAATTTTGAACTTCGTTCAACATGTTCTGATTATTGCGCGTGCCCGGACTCATTTTAGCCTAAATTTTGATGTTCTATTTATTTGTTTCTACAAGATACGAACTTCATAAAGCGCAAATCTAGCAATTGTTCGTCTACGTATTACAACCATGATGAGGAAGTATAGAAGTGCAGTGAACATACTGAATGACAGAGTGAACAGGCTAAAAAGGTCAGGAAAATATACCACGCCTGCAAATAGCTCGTTTTTTTTATGGACAGATAAATCAGGCTCACTCCATTTCAAGGCATCGACGGTTCGATGGTTTTTGTAATCTTCAAGATATTCCTTCTTTGAGAATCCAATTGCCAAACTATACGAATACGTAGGCATCTCATGCACATTCAGTAAAAGGGCGCATAATATAAGGCATGATACATTCTAAAATAATTATTGCTTTCTTGGACTTGAAGAAATATACTTTTTTATTTAAGCCTCTTCCAAGCGAATAATAGCGAAAAGCGAACGAAAGACAAAGGAGCGTGTATGTAGTACTGTAGAAGTACACTTGTAAACCTGAAGTGATGTGGTTTCGGTACTGAGAAGTAAAATCGGTAGGAACCGACTGCAATCCAGCAAGATTCGTCGCTTATCAGCGAGCAAACTCCGAAAAACTCCATTATGCAAGACCCTTTGAAAATTACTTCTCTGAATCAATAAATCATTATTCCGAAAATTTCACCCTCCCAAATAAATTGAAATACCTGGTGGTTGTGAACATCATCGTTAGTAGAGCAGCGCAATCAACATAGGCTGATGCGCGAAATATCGACGCGTATACTCGTAGCACGACTGGCGTACTATAAAATGGTCTAAATTTTACAGTCATAATCTTATTAAAACCCTCTTACTGTCTTACTCTCCTTTCGCGGCACTCTCTCACTCATCACTCTAACAACATCATGGAAAACTAAAAAGGAAAAAAAGGGAAAAGTTTGGTTGAGAGAAAGAGAGAGAACTCTCATAAAAATTGAATTGAAAAGGCGCGTGTGAGCGAGAGAGTATAGAGAAAAACGGTATTCTCGAAATTTGTCGGTAAAACCGACGTTCTCGGGAATACCGATCCCGAACGTGCAACCCTAGGAGAGATCTTGAGAGAGCGAAAAAAGTAAGCGAAATCTGTGAAATATTTTATTGAGGAAAAGTATTTTTGAACAGTTTTTTTACAAAAAGAGGTTGAATCAAATAAAAAATAACAAACTGTTTCCGAATTGCTCGAATAATAATCGCATTGAGTAGTAGTCCGATAATTCCCATCGAGTAGCTGATGAAAGTTAATAGCGCTTGAACCATATCAGACTCAGTCAGCGTTTGATAATGCCGTGATAGACGTTAACCTTGTCTAATATTGAGAAATGTTGATAATAAAGAATATAATTAATCATATCCGCCTCTATCCCACTTTTTACGTACTCTGTCTCACTTTATTGTCATACAAATAGAGAAAAACGAGTGAATGCGCAGAAGAAGACGCAGAAGAATGCTTTTCACCACCGCGTCGTCATTATCGTGCGTTTCAAATGCTCAGCAAACTCAATGTGCTGGTTAGCGTATTGATTGTCTGGGAGAGAGAGGAAGGGAAGAGGTAGGGCGGAGGAGAGCAGGTAGATCACTAGCCTCCTCCCGGCCTCTTCCTCCCTCCTCCCTCCACTCAGTTCGTCAAAGGTCAGCAACGAGTGGAATGGAAAATAATCTTACGATATATTATTGTAAGAAAATATCTCAGTCAGGAGAAAATGTGCTAGTCCACGAAACGAAAGAGTAGGATGGATATTGTAATATTACATAATATCCTATCTTTCACACCTCGTATTTCGTTCCCTCACTTAATAAATGACAGAATACAATCCAAGATGAAAATGATCATGATGATATAATGAGAAGGAAGTAAGATATCGCGCGATCATGAATGACAATATGAGAGCCGGCACAGACTGAGTCACCGTTCGCTAATCACGTGACATTCGGTACCGTAGTGATCAGAGTGGCCATAGTGGGAGCTAGTCATATATCTCTCAATAGAGAATCAGCCGTCTTTCAACGCTGCATTGTAGCGCCAAAATTTCAGAGCATTGGTCTTCATTATGGCTACTTAAGAGTATTATACTTGAATGATTTGATTTCTTAGAATGTGCTTGCTCACCTTTTCAGTATCATAGATTATGCTCATGGTTGAGAGAAAGGGAGAAATCGTGATTCTAATGAGGTCTAATGAAATGCACTCGTTTTTGCACTGGGAAAAACAAATCGCGATTTTTCTCAGTATTACCTAAAAAAATTCATTTTGAACTGTACCTCAAACTATACTCGCGCAAACTATCAAGCGATGGCACGAGGGCGGCATCCATCCTAGTAGACAGTAGCATATCAAGAAATTCCATCTTTACCCACTACGCTCTCGTCGCATTTGCACCCTCCCTCTGTTCAAATATCGAGCTCACGTTCACATTCAGGAATCCATGCAATGTCTCTGTTATTTCATTCCATCAACATTTGAAAATGGGAATGGGACGATTTTTCTTTTGTGCTATCTTTGGAAAGTGTTTCTCTCCCTCTTTATGTGTACTTACTCCAACGTACCCTATGCGGTTCGCCAACTCGTCATGGTTAGAACATTCTAAGAGTTACACAACGTCTTTTAGAACGAGAGACCTGTTTACAAATTGGATTTTGCTTCTTCTACCTCGCTATTTACGCGATTCGTGTCAAAAAGGGGCGGAGCTTACGGTCCTACGCATATAGGACTATTCGTCGTGAAATCGTGGAAAATCTTCAATTGATTACGTTTTCAAATTATTTGGACGAATTTGATGAATATTTAAAGCCATCATATCATATTGTATTTTAATGCGATGGTAAAAAGTTCAGCCATTCAATACCTTGAAAAGATTAAAATGGATTCTTTATCAAGGTTTGAAATTTTTTGAACTCAATACACCACTCGAATTGATTGAAACGACGCTCGACGATCTTCTTGTAAGATACGCGAATTGCACACGAAATGCCTTTCGATAATCGGAACTGAAACAAATGTATCTCTCCAAATATTTCTTGATTTGTTTCCACCTTGTCATATAGTAAATAAAATAGTTTGAGACGAGCGAAATATTGACTGGAATACCGATGACAAGATCCATAACAACACCCATCTTGAAATCTGGATTCTGCGATGGAATTTTTTAAATTTTAAAGAAGGAGGGGCACGACCAATCAACGAAATATCCCACCGCGATTGGCTTGCGTTTATAACGCGGGTACTGTAGTTTTTCAGTTTTCAATAGTTTTTCAATTTTTTCGCAGGTACGGTAACTGCGGATTTTCGCCACTGCGGCTCCTTTGTTCTTTAATTGATTTTTGCGTCGTTTTGCTCGCTATTTCTAGTTTCAATTTATGTTAGAATGCATTAGGGCAGGCTGAGCACTCCATATTATAAGTTTTGAACATGGTTGAAGCTCAAAATCGTTATATAATGGACGAAGTTTAGGCGAGCCCTGTTTGTGCACCTTATTCGATTTGTTTTTCACTCCCGTTGTGATATCCCAGTCTAATTGTTGTTCATAATTGGTGTTCTTACTGCAGTTATGCCAGTCTTTCGATAATCTATGATAATTTACGCCCCAACGCACAACAAAACGCGTTTGTGTTCGAACTTCCGATCTGTCGTCACGTGCTCCCCATTTCTTGTTTGGAATTTCCTTGCCCTCGAATTTCGTGATTCTTTTCTTCATATTTACTCGATTTTATTGGTTTCAAAAACTGAAAAAAAAACTTAAGGGCAGCTCGACCTCCAGCGTGTCCGCATGGGGCAATACAGAAAGCTGCCTTCGGCCGAACTAGATCAAGGTAATTGTTTTTATTAATTATTTAAAAAGGTCTTGAAATCTTGCATAATTATAAAAATATTGATTTAGGTAGAATAAAGTAAATGTCAGTCAAGTTGTTGAATAACAACACCCAGTGTACTATTGCCTTCCCTCTGAGCCGAATCAAACTTGTGTTCCGTGTTATTAAAATGTAATGATTACTTGTTTTATAGTCCGACAAGCCCGGATCGAATGTCAACAAGAAGGAGGTCGTCGAGGCCGTCACCATCCTCGAGACCCCATCATGGTCATCACGGGAATCGTCGGATACATCGATACCCCCAAGGGACCCCGCCCCTTCAAGACCGTGTTCGCTGTCTGAGGACTTCCGCAGACGCATGATCAAGAACTGGTACGTCTTATATTTAGATTTAGCAGTTAAATCCACGAGCGTTTGAGTTTTGCTGCTCTTAGGATCCTTCCTCTGTGCTTGCCACATGAATGTTATGGATTGTACTAGTTACGCCAGGCTCGGCCCGATCCCTGCCTCTGCGAGATTTGGTGATTAATAGCATCCAGTTCACTGCTGCCTTATTTCTCAACCAAAGAAAGACAATATGTGGCATAAACTTAAACTTTCATTTATTAATTTTGTTCAAATTTCAGCAGAAGCTTCTCAAGCACCGCAACAAGAAGGCCCACATTATGGAGGTCCAGCTCAACGGATGATCCATCGCCGACAAGGTCGATGGGCCAAGGAGCGTCTAGAGAAGCAGGTTTGCCTAACCTCCGCAAATATTTATATAAAATTTGATAATGATGGATAGACTGGTCGCCTGTCCGATTTTATCGCCCTCTTTCTCATTCATTCGCCTTTTTCCTCAGATATTTTTCTTCCTAGCGAGTTACGAATCATTTTGACTAGCCGATAGTCGTCAAACTGTTGTTTTCGACACTCTAATTATGGCGTTATTCATAATTATGATTAAATTAATTTGCCTTTCTTGCAGGTCCTCAGGACCCCATAGAATACGGTAGCAAGACGGCTAACTGGTAGAAAAAAACAGAAGTTTTGATTTTTTAAAATCCAATTAGTCGAATGATTTCAAAACGCCGTGATCACGTTTATTTCGTCGTGAATAGATATGAATGAATAGATATTATCGTAGGTTACTGTAGACGAACAAATCGTGTCTGCATGCTTTGCTTCACGAAACATCTTGGAAATTTGATGAGCTTGTTGATCGAAACCCGTATGTATCAGCGAAACGCTCGTTTTTACGGTATACATACCCTCACGACTAGCAACCACTCATCACCCTCCGTGGCGTATTGGTAAAGTTTCTGGCTTGAAAGCGAGCAGTTGTTGGTTCGGTTCCCGACCAATGCGATTAGTCTATTGCTGTTTTCTACTTTTTCGATAATCGCACCCCTTCAATCAATATCAGGGTACAGTATCCAAATTGCCTGCCCCCTAGCCCAAACTTTGATATTTCATAGCTGGCTTCAAAGACGTTTGTAGCACTTCGGATAAAGCAATCTCTGATCGGGTGGGCATTCCCTATCGCCCTACACTGCCAGTCTATATGACCCAAATGGTCGTGCCCCTCCTCCTTTAAGGAAGATTTACTATTTTGAAACTTACAGAATGAAACAAAATCTACCTTTATGTTGGTTATCAGCACATTCGCAACTCCAATGGCTCCGATGTGTCCGAGAATAAGAAAGGCCAATATGACAAGGAGAGATTTAAAGAGACGCGTCTCGAGGCCTTTCA
The DNA here is from genome assembly GCA_911812115.1 of Pristionchus exspectatus. Taxonomy (NCBI): domain Eukaryota; kingdom Metazoa; phylum Nematoda; class Chromadorea; order Rhabditida; family Neodiplogasteridae; genus Pristionchus; species Pristionchus exspectatus. Next base: position 15,191,958 of record OU461582.1, read on the forward strand.
TGTCTGTAAAGTACTCTTTAATAAATATTAATATGCTTTCCAAGATATGGCTAATAGTGCCATGATTTTTGCACTCGAAGTTTTCCCCTTTGCATTGTACAATAGAATTATGAACTAACTGCCTGTCTTGATCCGGACAGCTACAATAGCGTAGATCACTACATCGAGCAGAAATCCAGCCAGTGAAACATTCCAGAATTGTTCCTTTGCGACTCCCATATACGCGGAGGGGACCATACAGATGACGTCCCTGAAATAGAAACCACTGTTTCCAGTGATATCCTTAGATGCAATTATGATAGTTCAACTGAAAGAGAACTAACATTGAGTAGAGGTTCGATACGACATTGTACAACTGGTATCCGACGTAGAAAGAAACACCGGCAAGGTGGCATAGGATGTAGACTGTAGCGTTCTTTGCACTATATCTAAAATGTCTGCGTCATATTTTCCAATATCGCCAAATCTATCGTATAAGTTATAAAACCCGAATTAATTTATTTTTCAGTTTTTCATTGTTTTAATCCCTTATTCAATTATTCGCACGCTGTTTCTATTTTCCTGTTTCTTAAACAGGAATACACGCAATGTTTTCGGAATTGATTTACGTATACAATTACAACAAACGCTATTGGATCGAAGCAGGCAAAGAGGCGGTCGAATCCAATCGCTACAGTGAAGGCGCATCCGCAGTTTTGTCCGATGACTGGGAGAATCTAAATATGTGTTATGCTTCTGAACTATGTTTCAAAATAAGTAATGTTTCAAGGAGGTTGATGCGATTCCCATTCACATCCCAAGAACAAAAGATGCACTAATTTCTTTACCAAAGCGATAGGGATGGTGGAAGATGACTAACCTGAAACCAAATGCAGATCATCGAGTCCATGAACAGATTACCACTTGTAAATGCGTATATGAGTGGAATGTGACCACAAGTGTGAAGACCATCTGAGAGACAGCAAAGTGCGACGAAGATATTGCATGAGTTGCGTAGCTTCCTCAATTATTGTCACTTACTTTGCCTTATAAGAATTCAGATCTCACTTATCGTAGAAGGAAGCAAACGCAACGGCTGAATTCGTGACCACTCCAAGGATGAAAATACATCCGAAGAAGGCGACTAGCCAGTAAGTGATAGGATAGAGCTCCACGTCCATCAATATTCAGACACCTTTGAAAAAAATATGAAGCCGTTTGCGTAAGAATCGAGCAAGGGCTGGCACAGGTCGAAAATGTGAATCCTCTGAAACAATGCCATCCGGGGTTCTTGAGGGTGCTGCTGACGGTGGGCGTATTCTTTTTTCTAGTCGACGTCCCATTGACTCCAGACTACGTCACGTCGAAATCAGATTTTGTTCGATATCTCAGCCCCCGTTTTCGCTAAAATTAAGTGAGTATGGCTACCTGGGTAGAATTTCATGCCAATAACGCCTGTCTACTTCATTTTTCATTTATTTTAAAAATAAAATTGATACATGTAACTTTTGGTTGAGCCATGGGCATTTGGTGCACACAGATCGGACCGGAATGTCGAGTAGATTTAGATTCCAAAATTTCATCCAATTTCCGCATTACCTGCTCGAGAAAATCAACTTATAGAGTTACTGACTTGTAAGTAAATCCGACTATCTTTCCGCTTGTTTACTACCTTCCTCTTATCGATCGGAATTCTCCTCCCGATAGAGGCGAGAGAGCAGGGGGAATAGAGAGAGCGCAGAGACTGGGAAGAGGCCAAGGTAGAGAGACTCGGGTAGATCAAAAGATCGGTAGCCAGCAAGAGGAAGTATGGATGATTTACTTACAATACAGAATCACTATAAGTTGATTTTCTCGAACAGGTAATGCGGCAATTTGATAAAATTTTGGAATCTGAATCTACTCGACATTCCGGTCCGATCTGTGTATGTTGCACCAAATGCCCATGGCTCAATCAAAAGTTCCATTTTACAATTTTATTTTTAAAATAAATGAAAAATGAGTTAGACAGGCGTTATCGGCATGAAATTCTACCCCGGTAGCCATACTCACTTAATTTTAGCGAAAACGGGAGCTGAAATATCGAACAAAATCTGATTTCGACGTGACGTCGTCTGGAGCCAATGGGACGTCGACTTGAAAAATGAATATGTCCATCGTCAGCAGTACCCTCAAGAACCCCAAATCACAAAGTTTCAGAGAATTTATATTTTTGGCCTGTGCCAAATCCTCTTGGATCTGCTTGATTCTCTCGCAAACGGCCTCATATACACAATCTTAAACGTAGGCTACTAAAGATCTAGGGCAGAAAATTTTTCAACTGCATTTCTGTGAGATTATTTTCATGACATTCGATAAGTTTTTTCTCTTAGTTCTGCTATTACAATATTGCAGGAAAGTATCGAAGAAAAATGCAGATGAAGAATGAATCTCAATTGACGACAAGGCGGAGTTATTCGTTTATGTTTCTGTCTATTTCTTGCAGATTTGTATAGATCTATTGATCAACACTGATTATCGCAATAGAATACGGTGGGAGAGTGAGTATCGAAAGGATTCTCAAGAAACCTTTTTTCAGCAATAAAAATAGACGTACATTGAAAAATATTGTTGCATCTCAAGAAAAGGAAAAGCAAAAATATAAAAAAATCGAATACAATCATGCATAGATTGCTTCGATGGTAGTAGGGTAATTAGTGTCTGGTGTCTATTTTTTTGTAGAGTCTGTGCAGGTTATTTTCTTACCATTGCCACTTTTTGTATGTTAGTAAATCGTATTGGTTTCATATTATTTATATCGTATCACTATGGCAGAACAAATCAACATTGAGTCGTAACAAAACACAAGCGCCCATACCTTCTATTTCTACACCTTCGATGCAAGATATTCGTGATGTTGGTGATTGCCTTAAACTTTTCTGAAAGACAGCCGTTTACAAACTCTTCAAAGTACTCCGATTTCGATCCTATTTTAAAGGATAATATTCCTTATCATGAGAGTATTTTTTGAATGGTAAATGAAGAATCGAAATGCATTTTATTTTACAAAGGCGCGTGAATGAAAAGGGAATAGCGCGCCGGTCGCCCCTCATTGAAAGTTTTGAAGGTGAAATAGGTTTTTCCATTGTCATTTCGACCTGGCGGGATGGCCGTGTGGTGTAAGGCGCCGCTCGTCATTTGAAGGGTACCGTGTTCAATCCCCTGCCGAGTCCAACCAAGCCTTGCTATCCCCCGGGGTCGGCAAATTAGTTGCGACCTCGGTTGCGAAAGGTAAGGCTACCCGAGAAAGCATTGGACAGCCGGGTATGTAGTCCGTCTAACAGCTGGCCTTACCAGTGGGTCCCACCTAGCGTTGTCTTACAACGTGGATACACCTTTACCTTTTTTTAACCTTTTTTTCGACCTTCATGAAGGAGGAGCGCGGTCGCGCCGCTCTTATTGAAGAGAATAGAGAGAGTGAATGAAAAACGCCCCTTCATGTGTCGCAATTCACTTGCCAGCCCTAGTTTTGAGAGTATGTATTATTGGGTAGCCACTGCCCACCATCTCACATCAACAACTCAGTTATTCATGGGGCTCTCCTTTTAAAATGACTCTTTTTGGTGTTTTTTTCTTGAAAGTCAATATCCGAACATCAAGCTTAGCTTGCATTCAAGAAATAGATAGAAGCAAACGGCATCGGTCTTGTGATTTGTTATGATATAATGTTGATTCGTTCTGCCATATCGTTCTGATACGGTATAGATATTACGAAAACAATACGATTTACTAACATACAAAAAAGTGATCATGGTAATAAAATAGCATGCACAGACTCTACAGAATACAGACACTTGTTACCGTACCTCCGAAGTAATACACGTAGGGGTGGGGGCTTGTATTCAATTAATTTGTTTTAGTTCCAAATAAATTGAATTTATAATTATTTTGTATGTTCCTGCAAGATACGAACTCCAGAATGGACAAATCGTTCACAAATTCCAACCATGATAGAAAAAATATTAGGTGGTACGCAGTAGGTTGCTGGAACAGGCTAGATCGAGATTGACTTTAGAACGTCAATTTTAAGCAACCAGTAGATTAGCAGCTCACTAAATTTCTAATTTTGAGTGCATTTGTCTCCACTGCATTCATTTTTGGAAAGATTTTCTTTGCAATGAGATGTTTGTGTCAATATTCGTGTCACGCTGTCAACGACGATCAAAGACATTTTGTGGTGTGGTACAAGGGCGTCGCAAAACAATTGGCCATTTCAGTTCCTGTTCTCGTCATCCACTCCCTCTCCCTCACTCTACACAACAAATGGCCAGTGTGCAGGATGCCGTCTCTCAACGTCTTTCTCTTTCTCGTACAGCAGTAATGAGAGAGTGCAAGAAATGAAGAGACAATTACCGGTATATCCAACTATAGAAGGCAATATGGGGAGTAATCGCCTGCACACTGGTAGATTAATTGTCAGGAAGGGGGAAGGGGGGGGGGGGTCGTTCGCCGATCACTATTCTTCCTTCGGCCGAGCGGGGGAAATGTTTCACATTCCTGTCTGGTGTGATCATCCGGATGACTGCTGGTGAGTCCAGACCTAATTTGCAGTCAAACCATACACAACTATAATAACCAAGCTATCAACTAGCCTGTCTTGTTTTATGTGGTATGATTCTGCATTCTTTCGAAATGGTATTGATGATCACGCAGGAAATCCACCGGTGTACCGACGGACTACGGTACTACACAAATATTCGTCGTGACTGCTCTCTTCGTGTTCCTCGTCGTGATTACGACTGCTATGATGGTCGCACGTCGTCGTTACACTTCAGTATCGCATGCTTTCCATCGGAGGGTGAGCAGTATCCCGTCACTCCACCGGACGAGAAAGTTTGAAGATACGACGTTATGCATTGCCAGCTACACTGCTGGGAAAAATTAAAAATGTAGCAGAAACAACTCTATCACTACGTACATTTGAATCCACTTTGACAGGCCGCATCCACCGGTCAGAAAGTCTTCGAGCAGATGCAACTATTCGAGAAGAGCCGGAAATAGATCACTGTCGAGACTGTGTGTGTTCTTTTTCACATAGTGATCAGATCCTTATATTTTTCATAAGATCAAGCTGGCATTCAGGAACACGAGCGATAGACGACCAATATCATAAACATCTAAAAATGGCGCGGATCTTCACAGTTTTCATGAGTAATAAAACAATATACAACTCTGTACATTCGCTACAGGATGACCGAGTGGTGTAAGGCACCGCTCGTGCGCTACTCGCCATTCCCTAAGTTCATCATGCAGATTGGATTGTGACTTGTTGGAACATACACTTGCTAACAGCCAGCCCCACCTAGCCTTGTCTTACGACTGTAAAATCGCTTTGCTTTGATGTCCGTTTTTTATCTTTACCATATGAAACAGTCGGTCGACGCAGTGTAGCAGTCAGTGTTTACCCTAGGTGATTAGCAACAACAAAAGAGATACAAGTGATGAAAAAAGTGGTCGGTATCGTTTCATTTTTTTCTTTTTGGCACATTTTTGATGTTCCTCTTCTTGCTCGAGTGGACTCGTTCCTTCCTCAAAACGTAATCTCATATATCTGTGTCTCGGTGTTTCTCCATTTATTAAACGAGAAATGATAAGAGAGTTCAAGAAATGGAGATCGGAAAAGGAGCAATAATGGTCACTTTCATGGACTTCGTTGCAATGACGATTGCTGCAGAGTCTAATGATCCGGCTTTGCCGATGCTCAGGATCGCATTCCAGAACTTGTACAATGATACGGTCACCGATGGATGGCTGGTCATGGACTATTGGGTTAGTATCAACTTTGTTTCTAATTTTCGTAACAGCATCATTTTCCGGAACTATATTCCGAACTTGTTACAATTCTAATCTAACGTTAGTGCTTCGAAGTTCGGATTTTATATTCTTTGAGGCGACTACGACTAAATTTACAGAGGGGTGGCCACTTCAACTACCACACACTCACTGCCCTCCCTCCATCATTTGTCATTATGGCTGTACAGTTCTCCGCTGCCCTTTACTTCGGATGGGGTGCATACAGGGCGATCGCGAGAGCCGAGTCAATCTCGCAATCTAATCGCTCCTTCCACTTGAAGACCTTCACGGCTGTGTGCGCACAGGTATTCCTCTTCTGATTCCTTCCAGTCCGATGAACGATTCCATTCTGCCGAAATATTATTTATTATGCACCTGAACTATGATAGTTGCGAACGTGCAACATAAATATTCTCGTGCTATACGACGTAAAATGCGTTGGAATACTGGATGTAATATAGACCATCGTCCCACTTCTCTTCGTTTACGAGCCGTATTTCTGTGTGATCTACTTTCCACTGCTGGGCATTCCGGACTTCGGCATTTCTTTTGCATTCCCAGTACTCGTTTCGTTCTTCCCTTCATGGGATGTGATTGTGATCATCGCGCTCATTAAGGATTACAGGTATTCAGTTTCAATTTAAACACTTCATTTTTTTTTAATTTCTGGTGTGAGTCAATAATGATAACCGCACTCATCAAGAACTCTCGGGAGTATCTAATCAATTGTGCTGCCACCACTCCGCTCTCCGATCTTTAAGTGTGAGAAAAATGTGTAAATGCTTCTATTTCAGGAAAGGCGTACAGAAATTAGATAATGGGACTGAAAAAGCCAGAGGTTAAGTCCACCAAAGTCTCTTCTGCATTCTCCACAACGTCCTTGGAAGAATCACGCCCTGCCTAACAGTTATTGAACCCTGAAGATTACAATTCACGTTTGCTTTTATCCTGTGAGATATAAATAGCACAGAAATTTCACGTTCACACAATTCTGTCAACGGAAGAAATCGTTTAAAAATATGAGGCGGTTTGCGTTAGGATCAGCAAGATGATGGAACAGGTCAAAAATCGAAAGTGCCCAAAAGTTGGCCCTAGGGGTTATTTTTGATGCTGAACAACCTGGTAAGGTCGATTTCGCAATATGTCCCCTTTCCGCTCCAGGGAGGTACCCCCTCATTTCGCCCTAAAACTCGGTTTTGCGCTGTTTTTTCTTTAAAAATAGGTCAAAATGGAAAATTTTTTCACTTCCCCGACCAAAAGTTTGCGCTCTATCTCGTGGTGTTTTCGAAAAGTGACCATCATTTTTCGTTCTCGAGATGTAAGCCTTTTTTGATCCGAGACTTAGCACGACCGAACCCGTTCGACCGACCGAACCGAAGTTGAAAGAGGAGACTCTCCTGATCATTTTGGTATATCGGGTTGGTATGTTGACCTTTGCCAAAGTTCTTTAATATCGATTTTTCTAAAATGTCAAAAAATAAAATTTTCTGAATACCCCCTTGTTGGTGCTCATTTTGAAGAGCGAGTTGAACTGATCATTTTTTGTGAAGATATCATATCATTTAAACCTCCATGTAAGAAGTTACAAGTGCGGAAAACGTGCTTATCCGCAACCCCTCATGAAAAGTGGACCTCGGTCTGTTGTAACTTCTTACAGAGAGGTTTAAATGATATGATATCTTCACAAAAAACGATCAACTCAACGAGCTCTTCAAAATGAGCACCAATACGGGGGTATTCAGGAGAATTTATTTTTTGACTTTTTATAAAAATCGATATTAAAGAACTTTGGCAAAGGTGAACATACCAACCCGATATACCAAAATGATCAGGAGAGTCTCCTCTTTCAACTGTGAACGGGTTCGCTCGTGCTAAGTCTCGGATCAAAAAAGGCTTATATCTCGAGAACGAAAAATGATGGTCACTTTTCGAAATCACCACGAGATAGAGCGCAAAATTCTGGTCGGGGAAGTGAAAAAATTTTCCATTTTGACCTATTTTTAAAGAAAAAACAGCGCAAAACCGAGTTTTAGGGCGAAATGAGGGGGTACCTCCCTGGAGCGGAAAGGGGAAATATTGCGAAATCGACCTTACCAGGTTGTTCAGCATCAAAAATAACCCCTAGGGCCAACTTTTGGGCACTTTCGATTTTTGACCTGTTCCAAACGCCGTTGAGGCTTGTTGAACCTAACGTAAACGGCCTCATATACTTAGTGGCTGCATTCCATCCATATTTACCAAGAGATGCATAAAGCATAGATACTATTATATAAAGTGACGTATTGCATAAAGAGAGTATACAGTAAAATACGCTTATGAAACTCCATCAAATAGCGATCAAAATATTTTATTCTCGTGAAGTATGCTGACTAAGAGTGATTAAAGGGGGAGGGGCACGAATCAAAATTGGTGGGTCCCACCACGACATGCCTGCACCCCAGCTATAACATACGGTAATCGGCACTCGGGTTGACTCGGTCCTCTCCCTAACATAGCCAACTAGGAATAGCTCACATCATGGGCCGTAGCCAAGTGGTTTACGCTTTTGCCTGTCTGTACAGCACCCGCTGGTTCGACTCCCGCCCAGTGCATCTTCACTATTGCTGCTATTTTCGACAGAAAATCCAATGAAATCAATTCGAAAGTACAGTACCCTAAATTGTGCCTGCACAATCAATGTAACTTCAAAAATCCGTAGCGAGGTTCAGAGGCATTTCTAGCACTTGGGATAAAGTGATCTCTGATCGGGTACAGGATCCCTATCACTCCACAGGCTCAGTTTATGTGCGAAAATATTCGTGCCCCTCCCCCTTTAACAGTGATTATGAGTGTTATGCCGACTAAGAGCGCGTCTGACGTTGTCGATTGATCTATGAACCCGAGCCTAACAAAAGCACTATAACGATATCATCTACGCTTGTCATCATGATGACTTTTTGGTCCGTTATTACGCGCACCTTTCATCCTTTGCTGTCTATTGTTTGTTCTTTATTTGCTCGTGATAACTCTCCAGTGGTTTCATCTTTAGCTACTTGAGCTTTCAAGCTACGAGTTACACCGAATACGCGTAAGGAGTTCTGGGCTCTTGATTATGCATGTTCCTTTACTGATTCAATTATTTAAGAGGATGCTCAAGTTTATCGCAGCAACATTACTGATTTTGAATCATTTGGCGATGGCGTTTGATGGACGTGTGGCGCTGCGAACTGTGCTGAGGAAACAAGAAATACTATCACAGATAACAGAGGTATGTTTGAAGATAGGCTGAAATAAAAAAAAACATCGGACATTTCGCAGTATCATGCAAATCAACCTTATAGTTATACTGATTACGAGTTGTACTCCTTCAATTACTCATTCTCTGCTAATAATTTCTTCTCCGTTCTTCTGTTTAGTAACTTTGATGAACTATCAACTGAGTGCAACGAGGTCTCACCAATTCGTTGAATCTGATGCCATTATTAATTCCCAGGATGTGGAGATGATCGTGCAGACAATGAAGGATCCACATGTATATCCTGGCTTCATTAAATCAGCGCTTATCAAAAGTCAGTGCGCTCAAACTACAAAATATCCTGATAAGAGCTTCTGATTCTCTAGATAGCGCAGAATACTAAATGTCGAGCTTTCAATCAAACTTCAGTGCTGGATTCATCGGGTAAGAAGGGTCCTGCGATTCTCAAAGGTCACACCTACTTTGTCGGGCATTCCTCCGAGTGTAATGAAATTGAATACATTGTTGACGGAAGAGAGAGACATTTCAAAGGCCAGTACTTCCGGTTCGTTATTATTGGTTTTATTATCTTGGTCAAATAATAATCAGACGTTTGAAGGGTCGACATCGATCCATTCTTCCGCCCGAACAGCATAAGCGACGCTTGTGTAATCAATGTGCAAAGTGTGTGCACAGCGAATATTGCAATGATGATTCCTTCACTTGAATAATGCAACTGTTTCAGATATGACAGCTGAAGTCTTCTGGGAGGTGGGCGTTTGTCTGCCTGCTTCCTGCTCAAGCGCAGAATTATTGGAGATTGTCAGGCCGGGTAGGTTCTTTCCGTGACAGTAAGATGTATTTACGTATGTAAGATGTAACAAACTTTGAGTGAATTTTAGCATCAGGAGCCTCCATCGACAATCCAATTTGCAAAGTAACACGACCGGGCGATTTAACGCCCGAAATAAATGCCGGTTTTTACATCACACTGTGAGTGTACCACATTACAATCAATTCTGTTTGTCCATCTCGATAAACACCCACAAATTACAGTTCTCTCATGGGAATAATCGTTGTGGTCTCTATCCTGTCTGGATTTGTTGATTTCTACTTTTCGGATTGGCTCAAAACTAAAACATTCAGCAAAAGTAAGAAATATCTTTCGAACCTTTAAAAAAATACATTTGTCAAGGCCTGGGCTGGCAAATAGTAATGTCCTTCTCCCTGTACTCAAACATTTCTTCCATCTTCGACGTTTCAGAAGCAAATAAGGTATACATTTAAAAAATTAATGAATCAGTTCCTTTAATGAATCAGCTTGTTCCTTTTTGCATTGAGTTCGGAATTAAAATAATCCTCCAGACAGGTCAAATCAGCACTCTACACTGCATTCGCTTCTTCTCGATGGTTTGGGTGCTTCTCAGTCATGTCTTCGTCAATACTCTCTCTGTCATAGGTGAGTGATTACTAAACAATTCAAATTCAGGGTTCTAGATTTTTATTTGGATGAGAATCGGCTCATTATCTCGGGTGAGAGAGGCAATTTACCTCTGCCAAAGATGGGCTTTTATTGAATCCTTGAACTGATTGCATTGCGTCAGATAATGATGTTTCCTGAATCCTGTCTTTTCCACGTACACTCCTACGAATATTTGGCTATTTTTGAAAATCAAAAATTAAAATTCTCTTAATTATAATAAATGTTTTCCATTTCACGGTACTACGCTTCTCTATAAGAGACGAATCGCGAGAGAATCACCCATTTTCGAGGCTAGGTGGCGGAATACAAAACATATGTCCAATCCGACCCAAAAGTATATGGCAATAACTTTTTACAATGCTCTTTCAAACTGCGCCTCGGAAATTTGAATATCGATTTTTATTTTCGAGTTACAGGAGATCAAAGATCAACCACTAACGATTTTTTCTTGAAATGAGCCCCACGAAAACAATCATAACTCGCTTCAAAATAAACATTTTCACTCATTCTAAGTTGTGATGGATAGAGGGAAGCTCGTGCAACATTTCTCAGAAGAAAAACTCATTCCTGATCAGTGCGCTCATGCGGAGCGGTCGGATGACCGAAAAAATGGTGTAACTATGAGGATACCGATTTCCCCAAAAAGCCACTATGATTTTTATAAAGTACCTATATATGTCTCAAAAATCACCGAAGGGCGTAAAAATCGGAGGTGGAGAAAAAAAAGAGCGCACATTTTTGTCTATCAGCTCGAGGACAAGTTTCTTAAAGAAAAGTTTTTGACGTTCCTTTTGAACCTAAATGTGCTCAAATTCATTGGAAGTTATCATTAAAAACATTAAAAACGTTTGCCACACTTTGGATGGTCTCAATTTGAAGAGAAAGTGTCATTTTACTCTCCAATTTTCTTCATTTTCATGGTGGCTTGAAATGGAACTCTTAATGTTTTTATATGATTTAAAAATTGCCGTAGGGTCAGTTTTTAGTGTAGAATTCGAAAATCGACACTAGAAAGACGTATCTTCAAAACCCCCTCTTTCGCAGATTCACACCCCTCTTTATCAGATTTTTTTTGGGAACTCATGAAGATTGATAAAAGACTTTGCATGCTATAGTAATTATCAAAGATCTAGACAAACTGAACTTTTCTGTGAAGAAAATGAAGAGTTTTCTCTTCATTGAAGAGAGTTATGTCGATTTGAAGAATTTGGCTCTTCAATTTTCGGACCTCTAAAAATCCAGATTTTACATCCAAAACCTTTCATTTTTTGACTTAAAATAACTAAACTGATGATATTTTGCAACTTTGGATCGTTTTGGACCTATTCCGAAAGATTTGATAATTTTCATTTTTTTCGAATCCATAAAATATCCTTGAAAATTCAAAATGAATGGAATCGGTCCAAAACGATCCAAAGTTGCAAAATATCATCAGTTAAGTTATTTAAGTCAAAAAATGAAAGATTTTGGATGTAAAATCTGGATTTTTAGAGGTCCGAAAATTGAAGAGCCAAATTCTTCAAATCGACATAACTCTCTTCAATGAAGAGAAAACTCTTCATTTTCTTCACAGAAATGTTCAGTTTGTCTAGATCTTTGATACTTACTTTAGCATGCATAGTCTTTTATCCCTCTTCATGAGTTCCCAAAAAAAATCTGGTAAAGAGGGGTGTGAATCTGCGAAAGAGGGGGTTTTGAAGATACGTCTTTCTAGTGTCGATTTTCGAATTCTACACTAAAAACTGACCCTACGGCAATTTTTGAATCATATAAAAACATTAAGAGTTCCATTTCAAGCCACCATGAAAATGAAGAAAATTGAAGAGTAAAATGACACTTTCTCTTCAAATTGAGACCATCCAAAGTGTGGCAAACGTTTTTAATGTTTTTTAATGATAACTTTCAATAAATTTGAGCACATTTAGGTTCAAAAGGAACGTCAAAAACTTTTCTTTAAGAAACTTGTCCTCGAGCTGATAGACAAAAATGTGCGCTCTTTTTTTTCTCCACCTCCGATTTTTCTGCCCTTCGGTGATTTTTGAGACATATATAGGTACTTTATAAAAATCATAGTGGCTTTTTGGGGAAATCGGTATCCTCATAGTTACACCATTTTTTCGGTCATCCGACCGCTCCGCATGAGCGCACTGACCAGGAATGACTTTTTCTTCTGAGAAATGTTGCCCGAGCTTCCCTCTATCCATCACAACTTAGAATGAGTGAAAATGTTCATTTTGAAGCGAGTTATGATTGTTTTCGTGGGGCTCATTTCAAGAAAAAATCGTTAGTGGTTGATCTTTGATCTCCTGTAACTCGAAAATAAAAATCGATATTCAAATTTCCGAGGCGCAGTTTGAAAGAGCATTGTAAAAAGTACTTGCCATATATTTTTGGGCCGGATTGGACATATGTTTTGTATTCCGCCACTGGGTGGTCGATTCTCTCGTGATTCGCCTCATAAATATGATTGCAGCGAACACGGTAGACATCGTTTCGCTGGCGCCGGATCTGACCTCTCAAGTGCTTCTCAATGGCTATTTCTCCGTTGACTCCTTCTTCTTCATGTCTGGAGTGCTGCTCACTTTTATGTGGTTGGTTGTATAAACGCTGCGCACATCAGCTTAGCGATATATACCCGCAGCTCGCAAATACCAACATAAATTATTACCTCTAACGTTTTGAAACAATGACTTACTTTTGCAAAATTATATTGTTAGGTTCAAGATCTTCGGACGTCAGCCGAAAGAAGTAATGTCCCCGAAGGGATGGGTGATGTACTACGTACATCGCATACTGCGGTTAGCGAGGAAAAGTTGAAGAATCAACATTGAGCATGCTCAGACTTTCTCCACCATTCTACTTTACGGTCTTATTCACTACATTTGTCATCAAGCAGATATACAAGAACACGCCGCTGAGTATGAATGCTACTGCAACCGTGGATTACTGCAGGTAGATCTTCATGACATCTTTCGAATTATGACCGATGTAAACACTAGAATTCAAAAAATACATTTAAAGGAGGACGAAAGTGAAAGTTTTCGTGGGTAAACTGACAATATGGACCGATTGGCATCATGATAACTAAGCGATTCTGAAAATTTGAAGACTCTAGCTCAACGTTGAGCTGAGATACACGCGCGCAAAGTTTCTACAGGGCTCAGGCAAAATCAAGATGCGCGGTGCAAAACGAGGGAAGGGAGAGGCTGGGCGCGCGGACACTTCCTTCCTCGAGTCTCTATCACCCTGTAGCAGAGTGGTTGTGCGCTGCGCCTATCACGCATTAGCTTTGTTTCGATTCAAAAGTTCGATTCTCCCTGCGTGCAAACGTTTTTGCCAGATTTTTTTCAGTGTCTTTGATCTTTTTCTAAACATTACACACCAGAGAAAGTTCAAAGATCAAGATAAAATGAGCTGTAGCTATAGTATAGTCACGTTGATCCTTCAATACATTGTATATTACGTGGCAACACGCTATTTTAGTCGTTATTTTAGAAGAGTACTAGTCGAAGGAAGTGACTACATATAAAAATTTACTCAAAATTCATGAGAAAGGAGAGAAAGGCAATTTTGCGTAAAGAAAGCACACAGAAATGCCATGCCTTTCGACAGGAGAGTACTGTAAGAAAGAAAATTTTGAAAGCGATCATGAACTGAAAATACAGTACTTTTACGTCATTGCTCCGGGTTTCGTGCCAGGAGCCTTTCACTTTCACCCTCCTTTAAGCACAACTTGGTGGATTGATATGCTCTACATACACAACTGGGTACATCACAAAGAATGGGTGACTTTTACCTTACTTCTGCGATTATATCCATAATTAAGTGTCTCGGTCACACTTGGTATCTAGCCTCGGAGATGCAGATGTTTCTCTTCACTCCAATCCTCATCATTCCTCTTGCGATCAAGCCAGTGGTTGGGTTGATTGGTATGTTACAAATTTGAATGAAGTGTTTGAAAAAATGAATAAAATATATTCCAGTTGGTGTCGTACTTCTAGCGTTGAGTACCGGATACAACATATTTCTAGTGTACCTCTACCATTGGCCGGTATGCAAACTTATTTCGATCTATTCGAAATGCAATTACAGACAAACGAAAACTACTTCTACACCCCGGATCCTGAAGAGACTAATCTCGAGTGAGTTTTGATTACATTTTAATGAATAACACTAATGTTCAGGAACTACGAAATGATCATGTACGACTCGCCCATTACGAGATGCCAGGTTCTGTTCTTTATTCTTAAAAAAAATGTACATATGATACGAAGACGTTCAGGTTTACATAATGGGAATGCTCGTAGGATGGTTCATGCAGACAAGAAAGCAGCTGAAGATTCATCCGGTAAATTACGTTTCTTCCTTGATCTAAGGCCATGTATCATTAGGGCTGATAGGATTTCAATTTTCAATGTAAGAACGATTATTATGGGTTTCTTAAAACTCTTATTTTTCGTCGATTCGCACCTGTTTGCATAGATCATCTACCTCTCCGCCTGGGCAATCGGCCTATCTCTCATGCTGACAGCACTGCTTGGCTTGAACGGACAAACCAACGGAGAATACATTGACATATTCTGGAGGTCAGTTATTGCATAAATCTTCGCTCGATCGAACAATGCTGGGGAATAATGGGGAAAATGAGGGGAGGGAGATTGCCCGATTGAAAACGAAAAGGCGTGTCAATAGTCCTCTCAGTGCCATATTGCAGAAAGTTTAGTAAAATTCAGGCTAACATTTTGTGAGTACGTCCGTGATAAATCTAATATCAGAGCAATGTATTCATCTCTATCGCGACCCGCTTGGGGTGTTGGACTGTCCGTGATTGTGATGATGTGCTATTATGGATACGGAGGTTGCTGGATTTACGAATAACATACGTGTCCTGATCGTAATGTTTTTAAAAATAGAAAAGATCATAATGTAGGCCCAATGAACAACTTCATGTCCTGGCACATTTGGATCCCTCTCGGTCGGCTTTCCTATTGCGGATATCTCATCCATATCATGGTAGGCACTCAATCATAACTTTCCCCAACTTTCGAGGTTGTTCCAGATTATTCAGTTAACCCTCTCTCTAACGCAGGATGAGTTATATTTCTCAAACTTCACAGATTTTGTAAGAGATTTATTTCTGTCCTAAGCTCAGAATTATGCATTACAAAAACATTTCAGTTTATCACGCGCGTTATTTCTGTTATAGTCGTCACATATTTCTTCTCCACGTTCTGGAGCGCATGCTTCGAAATTAGTTTCGGAAGGGTGATTTTATTCATAAAATCGGCAAATGGCTTGTTTCTTAGCTCGAAAAACTGCTACTCGGTGGAGTGAGAGCAGTACCGAGGAAAATCGAAACAATGGAAATTATCAAGCAAGAGGCGATCACTTCGGAAATTAAGAAGACAAAGTTATAAAGAACTATTTTATTGTGCTCTGACTGACTACACAAAAAATCTCAATGAACACGTTTTTCGTCTGGGAATTGACAGAATGAGTTCCCCTAATTTGGGCGAGTCATCCACAACTCCGGATTATAAGATCGCAACGGCGAAAACATTCATTTCTCTTCCTTGTTTTGGTGTAAATTAGCGAACTCAGGGAGGGTGGTCAGAGTGATAGCGTGCGAGCGGGGTAGAAAGAAGGAAGAAGGTGTGTGGTGGTATAAATGATTGAAATTTGATACTTGGTCGTCATAATGAGAACTTTTCTCGTTTTTCTCCTTCTCTCCATCGCTCTATGCGAACTGGCACTTGCACAACGTGAGTGCCCTATTTTATTCCTATTTTTCATCAAATTATATTCATTCAAGCGTAGTCTCTCAGTACTCAGTTGCCATTATCAGGGGGGTTCTCGGGAAATTTCAATGGGGGCGGCTTCAGTAGTGGTGGCAGCATGAATCGTCAAGGTGCGTGATGCAGTTTCCGATACACCTTCATTAAAAACACTCAGGATTCAATTTCAACGGAGGTGGTCCGGGAGGAAGCACTGGTAACTTTGGCTTCAACAGAGGCAAGAGAGCATCAGGTGTGTGATTCACCAAGTGGGTGCGTTTTAAAAAGTGATAAAATGTGAAGAAACAATCGGTTCAGTACCAGCCCAACTCGCCGCGCCATCCAAATAATAATTTGGAACTTCGATGGACTAATTTTTTTAAAAGAATATTGTGATAAACTTATTCACTGCCATTTTATCTCGTACTCAAGAAGATATACACGAGAAATATTGACATTCGCAATTCACCGTAGTAACATCATTCTCAAACATAAAACATCCCTCCGCTCCCCAGAGGCTAATGTATTTGCCGTACCAGTGCAATTTGGTCAGTATGGTCACCCACTTCGAAGGCACCATGAAATTGATATTTTTAGTTGTCTCTGTTCTAGAATATCAGGCGCCAATCGCTCATCGAAAATATGGAGCTGTCTAGTGGAGCATTCGTTCTCCAACATTGAATTCAAGATTAGAGAAAAAGGTTTTTAAAAAGTTGAAGATAGCTCAACTTCGCATACATGACGATGAACACGCGGGAACATATTAAGAGACGATGTGAAGTCTATCAATCTTCAACTCTATTTACTAACTATTAAACGCCCATACTTGAATGGACCGACACAGTCTCGGATCACCCGCGTATGTAAGACCGATTTCGTCCATTGCGAGCGAGTGCGGACGACCAATCGAAGCGAGCACTGCATACTTAATCATTTCTTCCAACCTCTTTCCGGAGTACAGTAGATTGCACATTTTGGTATCGGGACTACCTCCCACACCAGACTAAAAATAAGAGCGAAAACGAAGGGCAGATGATCCGAAATATTGAAGGAGTAGCTATTGAGTTAGATGCTGATATAAATGCGTGAGAAATGGAGAGATCGTAGTCAGAACTATGGATGGAAAATATTTCACACAAGAGTAACACATTTTAGACTGATCCGGAAACAAACTGTTGTATTCGATCTATATATCTAAGAAGGAACAAAATTACGAAAGACAAAAAACACGAAATGAACAGTTTAGGACAAATTTCTGTGACGTTTCACTTATCTAAAACTTATCTTTTCACTTATCACACCACGGATCTTAAAATTTATAACAAATAATCTGACACAACTTGAACTTTTCAGTTCCTTACAGTTTTTTTTTTCATTAAAAAATTCTCGTTCTTTTGATTTAACCGTTTTTAATCGTTAACTGATTTCAAGTTACATTTGTTGTGGACCACTGTCCTCCTGAATATTTGCGTGCATGAAACCAAGCGCGATGTAGCCAATGAAAATATATTAGATAAAAAGAAAACCGCAGAAACTTTTGCATCAACCTAATAACAAGAAGAACCAAAGTACTCATGAGAATAACAGGATTGAAAAACTGGAACGAATGTTTTGAAAAAAGGAAGAAATAAATTTAGTAAGAAGAGTGTAAAATAGCTGTCTTTGCATCAAGGCTCCTTTTTTACTGCGCAGTTTATTTCGCAGATGAAGAAATATATTTCATATATGTTCACAGCACTGTAGAACCCGATGCATAGCACTGCAATTTGTGAATTAATGTCCACTGCGTCTCGACAAATGCGTTAGTTACTGTTCACTAGAAAATCAGAATAATCATGCCTGCACTTTACGCCTACGCAGTCTATTATCGGGTTTCTGAAAATCTCATTATGATGAAAGGCGCAGAATAAGTATATCACGCCTGTCACGAGAGAATCCAGCTAAAATTTATTTTTTTGGGATTTGAGCGAAAATCGTAAAATGAGCTAACATCAGTTTTAGACACCTCTAGGCATGTCCTAACATCCCCCAAAGTACCATTGCGTATAAAAAATTTTGGAGCTCCCTACACCGGGTCGGTATCCTGGAGCCCCAACTTTGATCGACATTATCTCGGTTTGGGTGCATTTTGGAAGAAAGTTGCTCAAAGAGCTACCCCCGCTATTTTATCATGCTCTATCCATCTGAACCGGTTAGAAGTCATGAAAGTGCTTCTGAACGGTGCTACACTCGATGAGGTGTAACTCAAAAGTGTAGGTAACGCGGGCGCCCAGTTTTCTCTATGTTGTGCATCTCATCGAGCTCTTTCGAATGAGTGGCTTGCGGAAAATATAAATTAATGATGACATGCATTATGCCCTCATGAAAATTTTGCGATCATTTGAAGTCGTTTTACTTCATCATTTCTCACCCACACCGCGCAATTCATCGTCCTCGGAATGGAATGAGCCGATTCTTTCGCATTCCCAGTTGTGTTTCACCTTCATTCGAGCTAAAATTATGAAGTAAAACGACTTCAAATGATCAGAAAATTTTCATGAGGGCAAAATATATGTCATCATTAATTTATATTTTCCGCAAGCCACTCATTCGAAAGAGCTCGATGAGATGCACAACATAGAGAAAACTGGGCGCCCGCGTTACCTACACTTTTGAGTTACACCTCATCGAGTGTAGCACCGTTCAGAAGCACTTTCATGACTTCTAACCGGTTCAGATGGATAGAGCATGAGAAAATAGCGGGGGTAGCTCTTTGAGCAACTTTCTTCCAAAATGCACCCAAACCGAGATAATGTTGATCAAAGTTGGGGCTCCAGGATACCGACCCGGTGCAGAGAGCTCCAAAAAATTTTCTACATAATGGTACTTTGGGGGATGTTAGGACATGCCTAGAGGTGTCTAAAACTGATGTTAGCTCATTTTACGATTTTCGCTCCAATCCCACCCCCAGCTCGATTCTCTCGTGACAGGCGTGATATTTGCGGGAACGCACCCAATAATGAGCAGTTGCGAGTCCTTCCTTGGCGAAATTCGGAAATTCTTCTCCTATCTGGGAATGTTTCTTGTTCCATCTCATACTGGGAGAATAGCAAGCAGAACCAAATGGCGGATTCAATATTAAAACGGAACACGAGGAAAGGAGAAACCATCAAATGCGCAATAAGAGAAGCGATTCGGATCTGCAACGTCCGATTTGATTTCCTGTAAAAGACGTGAATCTTATATCTATGTCTAGCCTATTGATTTTTGAAAGGTTATAAGGAGGAAGATAACGATGAGAATACGTGAAAGAACTAAAGCAACGTAAGAATTTAATGCATCAGCAGCATGTTCGACCTACCGTAAAATATTCGCTGAAACCATTCTGTGTCAGTTATCATATTTCGAAACAGGGAACACTAAAATCATCTCATAAAATTAATATCAATTTACTTTAATGAAACGTTTATGATGACATCAGACAATGGGTTTGGAGGAGGAAACAAAAAAGTGGAGATGTGGGAAGAATATGAGTTTGTGAAGGTTTGTGAAGGGCTATATATGATAAATAACAAGATGAATCACATTGTATGATGTACAGAATAATGATCTCTACGCATCAATTGAACATCAGGAAAACAATTTCTGATTTGTTGAACGAAAGCACGAGATTTTTCCTACTGTGCACCCTGGATGAACTAGATATTGATCAGTGTTCAAATAAAAATGAGGCGTATCAATCTAACTAAAATAGAATCAGTTTTTTTAAATGATAAGGAGATTCCGGATTAACGAGTTTGCTCATTTTTCGATGTTCGGAGCTATTCTGATTACTTTTATAGACTTAGATATGAATAGAGATGTAAGGGGCTTGAATATCACACTCACTCCAACTCTGTAATCTTTAATGAGACACACAACGATAAGTGCATCCCATGAAGGAAAGAATGAGATGAGCGGAATACAAATTGGAGAGAGAATGGCGAAAGATAACTTGAAAAGAGGGAAGGTTATACTGCAGAAGTAGGGAAGAAAGACGAAGACGAGTGGAATTATCGTCTGAACAATGAGCGAGAGCATACCATACAACCATACAGCTTCTTAGACTTCTTCAATCTCACCTGTGCACATAGAGTCATCAACACTTGCACATGAAACCTTCGAGCGTGAGTTGATATCGTAGAATTGGCTTTGATTGTACTGAAGGTTTTGTAGGCGAGCCATAGTGAGAATACGATTTGAATGGAGGAAACCGTGTCAAGGATAAGAACGACAATCGCAGGTCTTGCTTGAAATTCGTCGTTTCTCTGTAGATGACATTGCATTATGCCAGATTCTCACACTTCATTACCCAGTTATCGAGGATGACCCATCCGTATTCGATTCGTCTTCCAAACGTTTCCTCGAAAGCATCCCTCACTTCATTCAATGCTTCATTTTCGCAATCCCCTGTTCCACCGTACAAAACGAGCAAATACCTAATGAAATGAGTGCATGAATGTGGCCAGAATGTATAGTTGCATACCATAAGAACGATTGAATTACAATATGTGACACGATCCCACCCACAAATCGTGAATTAGTAAACATTTCGAGCCTGTATGGACTGAAAATCGCAGTTATTGAAAAGCGAAAGAAGAGAGGTCGATTTCCCACCTTTTAATTGCCCAGTATCGGTAGATGAAATGATAACACATAAGCGAAAATGGTATAGTGAATCCAGCAGAGTAGATGGAAGCCAGATGCTGAATGCCGTCATTCATTCTATCGTTTTTATGTTATTTGAACCGACCTTACTCTCAATGGGTCCATCCGCTACCAAACTGAAGACCGTTCCCATGATTATATTTTTCTTGAAATGGAGCGGATAATTCGATCCAAATCATGAATGTTTCTCACCGGTCTCAGAACCATATGAAGCAAAGTAAGACAAATATCATTGAGAGAGAAGACGGTGATGAGATATTTGTACGTTCCCAATTCAACACTCGAAAAACGCTTGATAACATAGAGTAGAAGTAAGTTTGTGCATATTCCAGCGCATGAAAAAACAACTGCAAATCATCATGGATGGAATAAATCAACCTGTATTGAAGTCTTGAATCCATTCGAGAATTTTGGTGAAAGTCCTCATTGTTCAACACTGTGCAGTTCAATTTTAATGATTGTGATTTACACCGAATGATTTCATAAATTCTTCAGTCCCTGGAGAGTCAGGTCATCATAATAATGTAGTGTTTTTTCTGATTAGGAGCATTCCAAGTAAACATGGGTAGGGGCCACAAGCTCCGCCCCCTTTTGTGAGACACGATTTCGCCAAAAAGCGAGAAACAAAAGCCCAAGCTTCATTCTAAACCAAATCGCTCATTCTAAAGTGCGTTGGATAGCTACTGCCGACCCCAATCGATTGAGCACTGCCCAAAATTAGCATATCATCACTAAGTAGATCAAATTTGCATATAAAAGAAGGGAGAGGCCGTTTTGAGGCCTTCCAGTGTGAAAGTTTTGTTTGGGCAGTATTTATCTGACTAATACGAATATTTTAGGAATTTTAGAGAAAAAATTAGATTTTTATCATGCTTCAAAAGCTTGGGCTTGAGCGCGGGGAGAGGCGAGCGAGAGGGCGGGGGGAGGGAGAGAGACACACGCAAATTAGGCTCCGCCCCCTTCTCTCTCGTCTCGCCTTTCCCTCCTCTCCCCCAGTGCGATGCGCGCGTACTTCTCGGGCTCTAGCGCAGCTCAGAGACAAGATATCAACAAACGGTAAAAAGGATGATGTTATTGGGTCCGTGAAGGATAGTTTGAATATACTTTTGACCCCATCGTGTAAAATCGACTATATGCGTTGTGGCCCCTAAACATGGGGTAGGAATCGCCGGAGTCGGTGCCTATATTATGATATAATACAAAGGCAAAACAAAAGCTAATTGTAAGCTAATTCTTCAGCTAATTGTAAGTGTGTAAGGCATGACCACATCGCTCTTGTGGAATTGATTGAAAATTCAAATATCTGGAGGAAAAAAAATGAAATTCCGGATTGTCGACACACCGGAACACGAGATTGTCGACAGCGATCAGACAGTCGATTTTATCTCGAGATATGATTTTGTATTATATTTAGGTGGAATACAGAGTGTCTTCCTGTGATCCATGTGACGCCAGTTGATAAAGGAAAGGGAATAATCAAGGAAACGATAGTCCGATTCTCAGGGTTACACTATACGTTAAATTTCAGATAATTTCAGACACGCTCACACCTTCACTAATCCTATCAACAAGCAGCTCGTAGTGTTATTGTTCCAGAAGCTGCCTGAACGTACGATTCCGTTCAGTATCGGTATGCGGAAATATGCGGAAAAGGGACTAGCGAGGATGGAGCTATTTATCAGATTGACAACTCTTGTTCACGTATTCCTTCCGTATCCATAACATTCAAATAGTCTTCGTATTCAGAACTTCCGTATTCTTCCTCTACCTGGAACGAACATTGACCGCAAGCCAATCTACACGAACAATTTTTTCACGACTGCAGAAGTTCCGAGAACAAATATTCTAATATCAGAAGCGTATCTTGTACTGTAGTTGAATAGGAGCCGAAGCATTCCACGACAACTTCATCAGGGTTCGTTTACTGCTAGATATATTTTGAATAGGTATGATAAAAATCGTAAACTCCTTGTGACTTGTGATTTCAATAAACACACAGCAATAATAATAAACACACAACGAACGTTGACCGCAAGCGAATCTACACGAACAATTTTTTCACGACTGCAGAAGTTCCGAGAACAAATATTCTAATATCAGAAGCGTATCTTGTACTGTAGTTGAATAGGAGCCGAAGCATTCCACGACAACTTCATCAGGGTTCGTTTACTGCTAGATTTATTTTGAATAGGTATGATAAAAATCGTAAACTCCTTGTGACTTGTGATTTCAATAAAGTACACAGCATTTTACATGACGATCAAAATATCAACAAAAAATTACGTTTCGTCGAAAGAAGTCAGCAACCGACCTTATCGTCTCCTGAATATCAAGAGCTAAACACGATACGTAACAAGAATGAAGTCATTTGTTATAAAACTCTCCATCTTACCCACTCTCTCATTCTACTTCGCATTGCACAATCTTGGTCAACGTGATCTTTGTCGCTCTATTCAATTTCCCTTCCCCTATAAATACGCCTAAATGGAAGTTCGATCAATCGAGACAACAAGTTCGAACTATGCTCTTCTTTTTCTTTCTTGCTGTTATTACTTTCATTGTCTGGGAGATCTTCCAATTTTATCGTCGAAAAGCCAGTCTTCCTCCTGGCCCATTCGCAATCCCTCTGCTGGGAAACTTTATTAATGAGGTTTGTATGATTTGTAATTGAGTCAAAGATATTGTTTTTACATGTTCACTTCAGATCAAAATGCCTGAAATGCATATCGGCCTCAAGAATATTTCGAAAAAGTTCGGGCCGGTATCAACCGTCTACCTCCCGTATCCCGTTGTGAATATTTCCGATTATGAGACAGTCAAAGACGTATTTAAAGGTGGTGTACCACGAATATCTGGCTAGCTGAGTTCTCGATGTGAGATGGTGGGTCGTGGCTACACGATAACACTTTCGAAACTCCCATGTTTTCAATTTTAGTTTAAACTGAGATATGAGCATTTGGCTGCGTGCCAAATGACCCTGAAAAGCAGGCAACGAGCGAGAGAGTATGCAAAATGAGGAGAGCGCGCACTCTCATTCCTCACTTTGCATAGTCGTTCGCGCGGTTCGTGGGACGCCTTCTTTAAAGGTAAGATTGAAAAATAATAAGAGATAACAATTGTTTTCAACTTCAGGAAATGATGTGAATGGCCGCATCCACAACATTCTTACTGAAGCATGCAAAATGATGGAGGGCGGAGGTATATTTTAATCCCTCATTCTTTAATTCGGGTTCAATAATCTGAAACCAAGCATTACGGCATTTCCTATAATGTTTAAGCATTTGTACGTACGTCATAAAGGGTCGTTTCTTTTTACAGGAATAATCGGAGCAGAAGGTGAAAGTTGGTATGAACAGCGAAAATTTGCTATTGCGACTCTGAAAGAATTCGGAATGGGCAAGAATCTGATGGAAGAAAAGGCAAGTTCTGCATAATTAAAACTGTCTCCGCATTCCCTATTTTCACTCATTCTCTCAATCATCAGTTTAGGTTAGAATCTCGGCTCAAAACATGGTTGAGTTCATCAATAAACAAGATCTCAAGAGCGTCGATCTTTTCATGCCAATGCAGGTTGCGAAAGCGCGGAAAAAGAAAATCTTCACTCATTTGATTCAGATATTTGTATCTAACATCATCAACGAGTTTCTCTATGGCAGGCAGTATCCATACGAAAACTGCGGAGAATTGATGGATTTCGTCAAAGGATTGGCTGCTGCAGTAATAGATTTTTCAAAGTAAGCATAATAAAATTGTAGAGAACTCATAACAAATAAATGTCAGATCGAAAGTAGTGCCTCTTGTATTTCTCTTACCGTGGACTCGTCATCTCCCTATAATCAATTACTACTGGCAGGTGCAAGTCACTGTATTCACGAAGGTATCACCGATCTACATCACACACTCATCAGGAACAAGTCCTTTCAGCTAATCACTCACTTTGTCCGTGAACAAGTGGCTCAAGTGAAATACGAACCAAGTGAGGAACCAACTTGCTTCGTGCAAGCATTCATCAAAAATAATAAAGATAAAAGGTGTGATCTTTTTTATCGACGTAAATATAGCTGAAATTGAGAACGGAACAATTGTATTCGTGCTGTTCGGATCTTTTCCTGGCGGGGCAAGAAACGACAACGACGACGTTGAGATGGGCAATACTTCTCATGGCAGCACATCAGCACGTTCAGGTATCCAATCCCATCCATTCCCCCAATTATCCATGTCCTTCTCAGAAGAAACTCCGCGATGAGATCACGACTCACATCACACGAGATCGCATCGCTTGTATGAACGATAAGACGAAGATGCCATTCGCAAGAGCTCTTATCCACGAGATTCAACGATACGCTAACATCATCGCCCCTCAACCATTCCTTTTCCATCGAACGACTGTTGATACTGTGATTGGGGTAAATATTCTAATACCGACAGAATGTAGTGAATCAATGAACTTTATCATTTTAGGGTCATCCTGTACCAGCCGATACTCTCGTCAACGGAGATTTCCATCAGATAATGAAAACAGATCCGCATTTCGAAGACCCCGACAGATTCTGGCCTGAGCGATACATTTCTGAGGATGGAGTGACATTGAGAAAGGTGAAAGGAAACATCACTCTTTTTGACAGATGTTTTAATGAAGGCATTTAGGAGTTGGTTGATCGAACCCTTCCGTTCGGTATCGGGAAACGACAGTGTGCAGGAGAGGGACTCGCAAGGACAGAATTGTTTATCGGTCTAGTATCCCTCGTACAGGTACACCGACGTTTTCAATTCAATATTAATTCTCCTTATTTGCCTTCTAAACGCAATATTTCAGAACTTCCACATTAATCCTCTACCTGGAACAACAATCGACATTGTCCCAATCTATTCCCACGTATACTTTCCCAAGCCTCACAATTTCTCGCTAGAGAGGATTTGAGCATCCTCCCATGTTTGTGTTTCGAAAGTTTTTGGTACCTATGGATTGGCTGGTAATTGTAAAAAGTAATATCTGATTTTAAATAATTTGTACAGCGTACATTAAATTAACCGTGGTGATTTTGTGGCTAAATATTAATGAATTCACTAAATCACCTGCAATGCCTCGAGGCAATCAGCGATAGGTGAATGTGTAAAATTCTCAGAAATTTCCATCTTTACTAGTCGGTTGAAAAAGACTGATAATGGTTTGGTATATCGATGAGATTCCTGACTACATTCTCAGTGCTGGCTATGCTTTTCTTCTCTATAGGATCAGAAGATCCGACGATCCATACTTTTCCACTCCATTCTACCTTTTCTTCGTCACTACAGGTATGCAACTATAATACATAGAATTATATAGAAAATGTCTTGCTCAGGAATTGGTGGTCTTATCTCTGTCTATACTCACATTCTCGCATCCAGAATCATCTACTATCCTCAAACTGCTTTTATCTACACCTTCTTATTCGTGAGTTGGAGTGTAAATTACAAAGGACGAATAAACATATTTCAGATTGTCAACCACATCGGTGCTCTAGGATCAACGCTAGGAAAAGCAATCATTATCATGCACAGATATCTCGTGTTTTCGAACGCTGACGTCGCTGAAAATGTAGGGTGGAGATCCCAAAAAAAGCCTTCAATTAATTCAGAGATGGTCAAAAACTACCCGCCGCCGTCTTATTTGTATTCAATTCGCCTTTCCTCTTCTTACTTCCGTGCCACTTTTCTTCTTTGGATACTCATATCAATCAATAGATGGTCAATCTGCAGTATATTCTTTATCGGAGAAGGGAATGATGGTTCATGACAACAGATCAACTTCCGATATAGATGGTTTTTTAGACTATGAAAGCCATTAACGGAAGTATTTACGCAGTCTACAGTGTGTTTAGTATTGTGCTAGTAATCCTTACGGGAAAAGGATTGATTAGGCTGAGCAGACTTGTGGAGGTTAGACAACGTTTTCATTTGCTTCATAACCTTCAAAAATATTTTAGGGTTCAACTCGAAAAGTAATCCTTGATCAACAACGCAACATGTTCATCATTGTCATGGCTTGTAGTCTGAGTCATTTGGTGAAGGCTCTTCATCAGGTATAAAATATATTTTTTGATTAGTAATTAAGCCAATTTGAGTTTGTATGGGGCCTTTCGTATCTTCTTGGACCGCCGGAACTCACTAACAAAATCTGGCCGCTTGTGAGTAACTTTCCCTGCTCATAAAATCTCGAGCTCTCAAATCTCGAATGCAGCTCGTTTTTTTCCTTTCCATAATTTCGTTTTCAGTATGTGTACGCGAATGGCCTCGCAACGTATACTGCACCCATATTTCTAGTGTTATTCTCCAGAAGAGTGCTTAGACTTATCGTATTCCTGAAGATTGACAACATTGAACCAACTTCAACCATATCAACTTCAGCGTTCCAGAATAGTTGAAACAGATATAATAAATTAATCATGATTTGCATTTCCCATTCATAAAGTGATATGACTATTGAACGTGATGTATTGTGATTACGTAGATAAGATTATGAGGATTATTTATTTTCTGAAATGAATGCAGTGTGTTGATGTGGTGCTATAGTATAATAATTGAACACTCTCGTGGTACTTCCAAGTAAGTATATCCACGGTAGCGTAGTGTTTTACATCCATGTCAATAGAATAGTATTTGATATCAATCATGTTCGTGACTTCTCTCTGTTATCACCGGTGATCGGACATGTCGGTGAAAACCCAAGGGATTGTGAAATTTAATGAGGGCATTATGAGAAAGAACAAATTTATTTGCTCATTTTTCTTTATTTTCAACTCACTTGTGATATTTTATTTTCAACTCACTTGTGATATAAGTATGCTTCTAAATACTCCCAGATATGCTTGAATACATTCTACGATCCGTTCATTGTTTCTACGGACTAATCGGTTTACCTACAAATCTATTGTTGATTGTTGCCATTCTATTTGAGAGAGACACCGGATTGAAGGTCAGCGATCATGCTCTGGACCTCATACAAAATTTAACTTAGACATACTCTATCATTCTTTTCAACGTAGCAGTCACAGATTTAATCTGCATCGTAACTGACTTGCTCACAATGACAAAGTTTCTACCTTTTCTTTTTCATCGAAGATAATTTCATTCAGAATAGTTTCGAGAGCGCCTTGGGTAGTTTTTCTCTACCAGGTTCAATCTTATCATATGATAATTCGAATGACATAAAAGATATTGAGGGTCCATGTACCACCTATGGTGATAACTTGTGCTTCCTCTCGCATGATGTAATGGTTCATCTCTTCTTCCATTCAATTCTGCTCATTGCTGTTTCCTTCTGGTACAGGTACTCCTATCATCCTTTGATTAACAAACAATTCAGATTTAAGGAATGTTATTCTCAATGGTGTCAATCCAAGCGCTTCTGCAGTACAGATGGTGCTGCTTGGTGCACTTAGCCCAACCCTCATTTTGATTGTAATGCTCACATTCCTAGTCTGTCTTCCTACGATCTATACTTGGCTTCAGTACACATTCGACTACGTTCATAAAGCAGAGGACCAAATTCCCGGATCGAGTTTCTTATTAGAAGTACATCCTGAAATCAATATTTCCTCTGTGTCATATAGTTAGTTTCTGTTTGTTGCTTGATTAAAGTGACGATATTCAGGTATCATCGATACCTTCACACCGGCTGGATTTGCAACAACTCTTTGGGTGTGTGTGCATCCTTTCGTTGCGTACTATTTTATCATTCACCATAGAAAAAAGGTGAAGAAAACAAACTGAAACTGAACTTTCTGTCTCCCAACGGATACAGAATTCTTGTAATGGTCGTTGTTTGAGGTGATAAGTCAGCTAGCAAGTCTCGTGGGAATGATGAGTTCGAAAAGTCTGCTGATGCACGAAGCATTGATAAAAGTTTATAATCTGCCATACAGACAACATATACAATTTAGGCACTGACATACCACGCTATGCTTCCCTCTTCTCTTTGCATCGCTGTGATCTTCTTTCAATTGCAAAACTTCGACATAGTCAGGCATACCTTCCTGGAGAGTACAGTATTCATGGTATACGATAATAGATACTATTATTGTTATTCGAACAATATCTTCAGAGTACAACCATTCCCTCAGTTTTCAATCCGGTTCTAATTCTTTATTACGTCAAACCGTACAGGAGGTTACTGCCATCGATTTTTTTGAACTACGTATCTCATTCAGATTCTACATGAAGATATTTGGCATAAAAGAAAAGCAATTACCGAAGGCTCCACTAAATCTCTCACAAAATTTTACATCTTCGACTGATCGATTCTGAAGACACACAATCATAAAACACGAAAAATTATTGTCACTTGAGAATTAATGTATTCAGTATGAAGGAATATATTTTGTCAATCAATGTTCGAACTGACAGAATATTTAGCGGATGTAAATGTCGAATTTTATGAACATACATTGCCCCAATATTTGCTTATCGAGATCGTGGACTGTTAATGAGGACTCATACTACATACTTTATCTCTTCCATTTTGACATCAGCCTTTAATTTTGCGTCGTAAATATTATTGAATATGTACGGTATAATACAGATACCATTAAGGTGGTTTCACTCGTTAGGATACATCTCGTTAGCCTTAAGGTTATCGTATGATAATATCTGAGCTCATTCGATTAACATGATGACAATATCTTTCACATTATACCACCTATGCAAACTTATCATTCAGTCACACTCATGTTTTTTTTAATTACTTTTGTGTTTTTATTCTCGCTTTTTTTATTCAATCTTCCAGAAACAATTATAATTGCAAGTATGACAAAAGAAATCGAACAATATCAGCTAATGTTTTACGGTAAGGAAAATCATAAGAAACGAGAAAATAATTTTTGTTAGGTCTCTCCGTTGTCTTGAACGTGATGCTTCTAATAATTATTCCTAAGCGGTCATCGAAAGTATGTGACAAAAACAAACATAAATTGTAGTACCCTAACTCTAGGAAATGGGACTCTACAAGTATCTTTTATTCATATTTGTATTGAACGATGTTATTTACACAAATGTACACTACGTGACAAAACCGGTATGAATCGATTTACTTCAATTTTCTTCAGCTCATTGTCAATCCAATATTTCCTACTTAAAGGAGGCGTAAGAGGAATGAGTGTTGGCGACTTTCACCACGAAAACCCAGCCCCAAACATGGGATACGGTAGTCCTTGCTAAATCCAGGAAAAATTCCATCGCTCAAAGCGACTGACTTTCCCCCATTTATTGATCACTTTTTCGCTGTTTTACGCGTTTTTCACTTTTATTTTCATGCCCTATATAGTATTTGATGCATTGCCCAACTGAGCATGGCTGTTGGACAGGCATGCTCAGCTGGTCAATGCGTATAAGCACTGTTAAAACTAACATCGGCAATTTTGCCCCTATTCTTTCCGTAAAAACAACTTTCGCTCGTTATATTTCCATTCTCCCTTGTCCGTTTGACGAGTATTAGAAGACAACAGCGAAACTAACGATATATCCGCCTGTTCTTTCATTGAATAACGTGATATTCGCCAAAATAGCAAGAAAAAAGAGTTGACGCGCGTGATTCAATCGATTTCCTGCCTATTCCCCTCTTTTCCTTTCCATACCACTCCCTTCTGTTCCCGTTCGTTTCATTCGTTTCGTCATCATTTTCCTAATCGCGTATGCTCCAGGAGAAGACGTCGAGAAGAGGAAGAAGTACTACTCCAAAACCCGCGCCATCGTCAACACCCAGGCAAGTTGCATTTAGTGTATTAGCTCTAAATTCTGATTGAAAGACTGTTGTTTGCTTTATTTTTGTGTTAAGCAATATTCAGTCCACTGGTGCCTTCATTCGGAACCGTAAATATACCACTGAATTTGAATTCCCATTTTATTACTTTGTATTAATTAGTATTTATTGATTTCCATTGCAGTTTCACTCACCAGAGTCAAGAAGAAGATCAGAGGTGCCAAGGAGGGTCTCGAGCATCAGCTTGGAGAGGCCGTCGACGAGTACCCGCACGTGTTCGTCTATGAATTCGAAAACATGCGCTCCTCCAGGTTCGTTCAGGTCGGGTTTTGCTTGTTTATGCATTGTAATTTCGTGCCAATCAGTTGCGCATGTGCACAACACATTTGAATACACATCTGTTCAGGTTCGGCAAAAGTTCAAGTCGAACTCGCGATTCTACTTCGGCAAGAACAACGTAATGGCGATCGCTCTGGGCAAGGATAAGACGACCGAGTGTGCCACCGGAATCAGCAAGGTTTGTATTTACTTAAATATTAGAATATAAAGGTATTTTATTATTTTGATTAAAATAATCACTTGCAGGTCCTCATAGACCAAGTTTTCGCCCAGGACGAGAAGGTCGACACCATCGGTGTTACCCGTGGAAAGGGGTTCAAGGGTGTGACTTCCTGATGTCACGCCAAGAAGCTCCTTCGCAAGACCCAAAGTGGTCACCGTAAGGTCAGTAGTGTGTTATATTTGCCTTAGATTGTAGAGAGCTATGGTGCTTACCCAAATGAGAGTACTGGACATTATTTTGAACAAAACAAGTCTCGAAGAGTCATTTGCAAGCCATGGGGTACAAAAGAGCTGAAAACGAGTCACTTTTTATTTATATTTCATCATTATCTTGCAGGGAGGATTCCCCTACTACGGTACCGTCAACCAGGACTTCCTCATGATCAAGGGAGCCGTCATCGACCCAGAAAGAGATCGATCACTCTCCGCAAGTCTCTCTGGGCTGACACCAAGTGTGTCGTCTTCGAGAAGATCACCCTCAAGTTCATCGACACCTCATCTTTGTTACCCATCAAGCTTATTACTTTTGTTTTGTAAGATAAATTTTCTATCGTTTCCTGTCAGATATGCATCAACAAACATTTCGTTTAACAGTATCCACTTTAACTACGGTTGCAATCGCTAGTTTACTGTAGATTATATGATTGATTATCTGTTTGCAATGTTCTATATATCATACAAATAGTGCAAAAATTATCAAAAGAATCACGGTAGCTCGTTATCTGACAATTTCGATGAAAAAAAATCTGGCAAAAGATTACTGCACCGGGCAGGAATCGAACCCGCGCTTCGCTGAAAAGTCGATA
Source organism: Pristionchus exspectatus (assembly GCA_911812115.1). Lineage (NCBI taxonomy): Eukaryota > Metazoa > Nematoda > Chromadorea > Rhabditida > Neodiplogasteridae > Pristionchus > Pristionchus exspectatus. The sequence continues at coordinate 15,224,029 of OU461582.1, forward strand.
AAGATTTTGCAGCACTCAGATACAGTAACCCAAACTGTCCCTGCCCGTCAAGGAAAGTTTACGCGTGTATATCTCCGTTCAGAATGCACCAAAAATGTTCAAATTTTAAATTGCCATCATGGTTCTAGAGACCAATACCGCCATGCTTTCAGATTCCTAGATTAAATATTCCTCTTACTCCTCCTTTAAAGGTCGTCACGATTCGAGACGATATCTACTTCTTATTCTCATCTACTTTTCCGGAAAGGTAACAGAACGAGTTTGAGATAACTATCAATAAACTAATTGTAGATGGGTTATCTCTGCATTCACAATGAGTCATTCCCACTCGTTCCTTCTACTCTGTTTTCACTTTATCTATCGATACATTTCAATCGCCAAGTCACTGATTGATATTAATATGAATTGATAGTTCGCACGATTCAGATATCAATGGCTCAGTTTATTCCGTACTTGGTGGTTTCTGCTGTTCCTCTTTTTCTGTTTCAATCTCGAATCAGTCATTTGGTTCTGCTTGCTATTCTTTCAATACAAAACGGATCAAGAAACATTCAACGAGCTGAAGCCGTATATTTCTGAAGAGTTTCCAAATTTAACTATCGATGGAGTCGCCACAGCTCACTACTGGGTAGTCTTTACAAACTTCTTTCCTGTTTGATATTATTATTCCAGAGACATGATAATACTCTCCGTTGGAGGCCCTTCCTTGGGTCGGCTGGATTCTGTTTGTTGATGACATTCGGTGAGATCATTCATTGCTGTCTAAGTGCAGTTTTGTGATACAATAAGAACGTATTTGTGGTATATATTTCGAACCATAGTACAATCGTACTATACAGTGCTGACTACTATCTAAACAGACTAAAGCAGAACAACACAAACTCAAAAGAATATTTGATTCAGTATTGTGCATTGTCATTTTCTGTGCAGTTAATGTCTTTCGACTTCTGAATAACATCGTCTACAGTTTGAAAACTCAGTCAATGCAGAGACAGCTTTTCTATACTTTGTTGGTGCAGGTGATTATGAGACACTATCTGAGAGAATTTAAATTCGGCCGTAGAAGGAAAAACAATAATTCGCCATAAAAATGCCTTATGGGTAACTTTTGACGTAGATTCCGAAAATCGACCTAAAAAACCGTATCTCTCAAACCTGATTTTTTACGGTTGACTTCACTATGAGAGGGGGTACATACTAACTTTGAGGAGGAGCTTTGTAGCCCCTTTTTAGGCGTAAAATGTTTCAGATAATGAAAACTTTTACAGCAGAAAGTGAAAATCCAATTCGATTGAGAAAAAGGTTATGCGTACTTTTTACCCCAAACATGGTACTGAATTTGTACAATTTGCACTCTGGTGATCACAAAAGGGTTCATAAATGACATTTTCAATCACTTTGCGAATATATACTGAGAAAAATTTGACTTAGACTTCATTTTCGAAAAAACTTTTGAGGTAAAAAGTACACATAACCTTTTTCTCAGTCAAATTGGATTTTCACTGTCTGCTGTAAAAGCTTTTATTTTTCATCATCTGAAAAACTTTTTACCTAAAAAGGGGCCACAAAGCTCCTGCTCAAATTTATTATGTACCCCCTCTCATAGTGAAGTCAACCGTAAAAAATCAGGTTTGAGAGATACGGTTTTTTAAGGTCGATTTTCGGATTCTACGTCAAAAGTTACCCCTAGGGCTTTTTTTTGGCGAATTATTATTTTTCCTTGTGCGGTCAAGGGGTGAATTTGCTCAGTTCTCTCAGATAGTCTCTTATGCAATTTGGAATTGTCGTAATCAAGTCATTTTCTAGTTCTCGGTTCCATTTCTTCTGATGTACCTGCCTGTTCTTCTTGTGATAACTCCTCCTCTCTTCCACATTTCACTCAATCTTCCTTTTCATCTCATGTCCTGCTTCTTCGTTGTCTTTCCCTTCTTGGATGCATTGGTCATTCTCATTGGAGTTCGTGACTATCGGTCTGTGTACTTTCATTACAGTTTCTCCCAATGAATATTTTAAGAATGGCATTATATCGAGTGGTGAGGATATCCGTACCGTCTGAAGTAATGGGGCAAACCACCACTTCCAGTAAGTTTAGAATCGGAGAAAGTTCAAACTAGATATCCATTTCCTTTGAGATCTTCGATAAATCGATCCTCCACCCGCGTCTTCAGTCAATTGACAATAAATTATACGCTCTTCGATGCTTCAGCTATTTACTCACATAAAGATATTCTGTTATGATTCATTTTCTTGTGTACACACAAATGTTGAATATCGAAATCGTGTTTATCAAAATAATCAGGGAATCAGAAGAGTGAAATGTTGTGAAATCGCGACGTTAGTAGACTACTACGTGTGTGAGTAGAGAGAGAAGGAGAGACGGAGGCTAGTAGAGATGAAGTAGAGCGGAGTAGAATCATAATCAGAAGGAGTGGAGTAGAGGGAAGAGATATAAATACTCCCTTCTCTGCACAAAAGACAATATTCTAGGGAAAATAAACAATTTTAGAGTTTCAACAGTTATTTAATATTTTCCTGTCATTAGTAATCGACTATTCTTCAAATGTTCTGGTTGATAGCTGCACTAGGTTTAGTAATTTTCGTTTTCAATGACCTGTATTGGAAACGCAGGAAGTACCCTCCAGGTGAGACTACTTCGAATAAATGAGAATAAACTATTCATACAGGACCAACCCCGCTTCCTCTATTCGGAAACATGATCTCCATTATGTCTGACTTTCCCGGGATCTCATCGTATAAAAAGTGGAAGACGAGATTTGGTTAATATCGCAAATGAAGTTCCTCTTTCTAATTTTGAATTTCAGGTCCCATCTACACGTACTGGCTCGGGCCGTGGCCTATTGTCACTGTAAATGACTACAATTCGATTCAGGTAAATAACATTGATTGATATTGCCTTATCACCCGAATATGACAGAGAAAACTACAATTGTCGAATTCAGGAATTGTTCGTGAACGATGGTGAGACTACGGCAGATCGAGTTCCATTCTCGTCAGTCGCCGAAGTTTATCGAGGTGAAGTCTGTTTCTGATATTTCCTTGTGATATTCTTTTCATTTTCAGGCGGTCTCTACGGAATCGTGGACACAAATGGTAAAGTGTGGAGAGAGCAACGACGATTTGCCCTCCACACTCTCAGAGACTTCGGATTGGGAAAGGATGAGATGCAGGAAAGAGTAAGAGTAGTTTTTTTCTTTTTCCCACTGAATATTCCTATCTGCAAAGCACAGTTATAATATTCCAGATCCTAAACGAAACATCAGATCTCCTCGATCAATTGGAGAGGGATTGTGCGATTAACGGATCGACAAAACCGTCGAAATACATGGAGAAAACTGTCGCTAGTGTGATAAATCTGACTTTATTCGGATTCAGATTCGATCAGGTAGACTCTTTCGAATAATTCACACGTGGAATTTATTTGAGGAGCACGAGTCTGAGTTCTACCGTCTGAATCAATTGCTGAAGGATCAATTAGAAGTGTTGGCTAATCCACTTCTTGTCGCTTTCTTCAGCGTTTTTAATCTCGTGTCAGTTTGTGTTTATTGTAAACCCAGAAAAATCCATGTGAATCTTCGTATTGCAGTCCATACATTCCCTTCGTTCGTGGGAAGTTCGAGAAAGTGTTCAAAGTGCGAGATGCGATCAACGGATACTTCCAGCAGCATGTTAGTTGTTTTGTTGTCTGCGTTTCATGAACGAAAGCTGTAGATCGACGCTCACAAGAAGGCGATTGACTACTCGAATGACGAGAGTGGAGACTTTTGTGATGAATACATCAAGGAGATGCACAGAAGAAAAGACGATCCAGATACCAGCTTCCAGTTAGTGATTGAAACCTTAACAATTCAATCGAACGAAGCGGAAATGAAGCAATGAATTCTAATTGAGCGATAAGCAGTTCGTGAATGTGTGCGGTGATTTGTGGTTGGCTGGTGTGGACACGACAGCAATGACGATGGGATGGGGAATGATTGTACTACTGCACCATCCGGAGGTCGGGGGGGGGGTGGAATTCATCCGAGATGACACAATGATTGAATCTTATTCAGGTGCTCGATAAACTGCACGATGAATTCGATCGTGTCATCGGCAGTGATCGACTCATTACGACGAATGACAAATCGTCGCTGCCCTACACAAATGCTTTCGTTAACGTTAGTTTTTTTATGACTGACGAATATGAAATGTAAATTGACTGAAGGAAGTGCAACGTTGGGCGAACATCGCTCCCCACAATCTTCTTCGTCGTATGAACAAGGACGTGACGATTGGAGGGGTGACCATTCCCGAAGGAGCCTCCATCACTCCTCAGATATCCATGCTGTTGGCTGACGAGACGGTAAATATTCAGCATTTGCATGAAAGGGTAATTGATCAACTCAGGTGTTTCCGGAACCCGACAAGTTCAAGCCCGAGAGATTCCTTAATGGGGATGGAAAGCTGAAGACGTAAGAATCTCCGTAAATTTGAAAAAAAACTTGAATGTGGGATTCAGATACAAGGAGTTTCTACCATTCTCCGTGGGTAAACGACAGTGTCCGGGAGAGGGACTCGCCAAGATGGAATTGTTCCTCTTATTCTCAAATCTGGCACACCGATTTCATGTATGCTTGCTCATATTTAAAATAAATCCGTTTGCGAGTTTAGATCGAGAACGTGGATCCATCCAATCCTCCATCGCTCGTAAAACAGATGAAGACTGGTGGGAAACCAGGAGAATTCGAGTGCATACTGAGAAGGAGAACTGTGGGCAATTCACCTTGACACCAAATGCAAAAATCTAAAACAACGCAAATTTATTGCTGCTTCACTGATAAAAAGGATTCATTAAACAATTTGTCCAAGATCCTTCGACAGCAAGTCAAAGTATATATCTCCGTCCGCCTTGCGAACTTCATGCCTAAAAATATTCGATATACGCCGCGATAAATTATTCAAACTCACAAAGTGCTACAGTCTCTGACAACATTCCGTCTCTTCCATCGACAATTTAATCCCATATTTTGAATGACTCGAGGTTCGTAAATAGGCAGACTGAGTAGGACAACCACGCATGTACTGGAATGATTTTTATTTACGGATGACAATTGGAATACTCACATAGCCATCCAAAAATCAAATAAAGCTATCGAGAAGATGCGAAAAGTGGAAAACGATACTGGCATGAATGCGTACAATGAGTAGAAAAATCCTGACGTAGCGGAACAAACGATGAGTGGTCGACCGATATTGAGAAGAACCTGCATTGTATGAGTAACTTGGGCGAACTAATCGGTGCACTCTAATGATCTTGAGATTCTCCCTTAGTTGGTAACTTCGGCTGACTGAATATGAATGGACGGTGGGATCTTTCTTCAATGATTTAATAGCTCGGTCATTGAGACGATATACTACATTCAGTAGCTGAAAGTGATGATTCAGTGTACTCAGAAAATACACAATTGCACCGAATGCCCGAGAACAGCAATACATATAATTATCGTGGGTATTACGTGAATCGGAACAATCTCTGAATAATTTTATAGCAAATGTTTAATCTTTTAACAAACCGAATAGAACCATCACCGCCATACCCCCAGACCAAAGGCTGAGAATGCACTCTTGCGTCAGTAATACAAAAATGGTGAAAATAGATCCACTTTCGTACCATTCCCAAGCTACTATTGCAATACATCGATCAATTGCGAGCGTTGATGCACTGAAATGAAATATTTTGGGGCAGCTTTTCACCTGAAAGATCTCACATAGTCGTGGCATGGCAAATGAAAGCTTCTCTGATAAAACTCGCAATAAGTATTGCCGATGAAGTAGCTGAAACATTCTCGATAAATAAGAAAATAAGCGTCATCCAACCATTCGTGTCTCCAAAGTATTGATACGTGACAATCACTATCCGTGAGATAACAAACAATTCCGCGAGTGTGATGCTGATGACCGTTCGAAGTCGAATCTAGTACTCTCTAATGACAGTTAGCACTTCGATTCACATACATTCAAGTGATAATAAGTTGTACTCCATGCAGCTCTCATTAGTGGTAGTGAAATTGCGATGAATATCACAAGTAATGCCACCTTATTTCGAAAATAGCTATTTTACATATATACCCGATACCTCGATAAAATAGAGGACTTCAAAGAAGGGCCAGTAAGGATCGGTGAGGGTACGATTGAGATAATTGATGAGATGCATTTCTCAGTGAATGAGCTCTCTCTTTGGACAGTGGTAGGCGTCGAATACGGTGGAGCCAAACGAACTATTGTTATTATATTCCACATGAGCAGCTATTTATGCCAGAACACTATCGTCAATCGCTGTTCTGATTATAGCGGAAAACATTCTTACGACTAGAATATGTGGGTAGCATAACGACGTGATTGTAGGTTCCAGCTTTTCTGAAGACTGCAACTTCTATGAAAAAAATGCGAAGATGCAATTTATTCTGCGTTCTAGTTATTTGATGTAACATCAAGAAATGTTCCTTCGAGTAATCTTATTTGTTGTGGCAGAATTCGACTCCAAAGATGCAAGTTTTTACTCTCTCGGCGTATTCCTTCAGAGGAGTGAACTCGGACGACTCGAGAAGATCGTGAAGGTAGAATCTGTAAAGAAGATACTCTTCTAATCTGATAAGATTCTTCGGCAAACCTAGCAGATGGTACGGCAAAATAATTTGATCCGATTTGACCGAGAGCTGTGCAGTCAACCTGAAAAGAAATCATTGAGTAAGCCCAATTGAAAATAGTTTCGTACCGCAGTGAGTTCATCACCGAGAAGGAATTTCTTCTTGCCAAGAATCGTCTGCAGTTGAAAGAGGTCATTCCTGTAATTTTTTTTCGTCTGAAAAATAGATTATTTGCACACCTGAGTAGCTCGTTGTACTCGTTTTCCTTGAACTTTCCAATTGAAACTTGGGCGCGGTTAGTCATCTGCAATAAATTTTATTGATTGAGCGTGGTATTTTTAAGGTTAGAACGTACCACTCCAGTCATGTATCGTCCTGCAACTGCGGCGAGGAGTGGAAGAAGGAAGGACGGAATTCCATCTGCTCCTGCCACAACGACTTCACCAACGACACGGTGTTTGGCCATCATAAGCAGACTGAACGACGAAATTTATTGGATTATGGCAAAAAAATAACTTGAATGTGTGATTGTCGATCATTCTATCAACGGCGTGGCCGATTGCTGCACTCTGTTCATCGGGGTACGCCTTAATTTCTCAAATTTGTAACTTTTTAGAACAATCAGTCGTAGTACCTGGAGCTTGAAGATCTGAGTGAGTCTTCTGATTATTATCTGTGAGTCGGAATGGATCTCCCCATTCAGTTCTATGAAGGGAAGTTGACCATTCTGACCGCGGTCAGAGAATGTGTTGCGTCGCTGAAATTAAGCGTGTCAAATATTCATTATTCCCGCCCTAATAAAGTCAGACGATACCTCAAACTTGAGTTTATGTAGTCTCATGAATGCTTCGACTTTAATGCAGAAGGGAGATAGAGAAGAGGCAGTGGGAGTTCCTCCAAACTAAAAGTATTTTTTGTTGAATAATCAAAATAATATTCAAAAAATGTGTTCGCAAGGATCAAACCTGGTATAGGTAGACGACATCTTTCTTGAAGTTCTTTTCCTGAAGCTCCAGCGGCTTTTCTCCCTTGAATTTTTTGAGCAAGAAGGGAACAACCTGAAATATTGGGTGGATTTAGAAGAGGAATTACGACTCACCTTGCTGGCTATGGTAAGAAATCCAACTAAGTAGATGAACGAGCTGATACAGCAACAGTCACATCCAAGCATTCCTAGGAAAAGGTTGGAGAGGAATAATTGAGTACAACGGTCAAGAAAAATTAGAAAATTGTGAAAGTGATGAGATTTGCTCTCAGAAGAGACGACAGATGAAAAAGTCAGAAGTTGTTGACGAAAGAGCGAGAGAAAGAGTAGAAAATGGAGAGCTTTGTGTGCTGTCTGTAGTCGAGCGCACTCAAACATCAAGAAATCAACCAAATGCTCTCAAAGGCACATTTTTTTTGTGCGGCACAAAACAAGTAGTAGATCGACTTGAATTTATCGTAGATTTGTCATTATCGATTAGTAATTATCACAGAATTCGTCTCCGAAGATGCGAGTTTTCACTCTCTCGGCATATTCCTTCAGAGGAGAGAATTCAGATGATTCAAGAAGTTTGTGAAGGTAAAATCTGAAAGTGTTGATTGAATGACGCTCCTCAACATGAATATTACCGTGCACATGGGATAGCGAAATATGAGTTTCCGAACTGCCCAAGTGCAGTGCAATCGACCTAAATTGAAATAATTTTCTTCGTAGCTAATAAAAGTGAATCACTGCAGTGGGCTCATTTCCGAGTAGGAACTTCTTATTGCCCAGAATGGTCTGTAGCTGGACGAGGTCATTTCTGCAATAAGAATAGTCGATTTTGATGGTATGAGAGTAGGCATACCTGATTAGTTCATTGTACTCGATCTCCTTGAATGCACCTACAGAAATTCTTGCGCGATCTCCAGTCTATAAAATATGTTACCATTGAGCTTCCGAAGAGAAGCGAGAGGCTCACTACGTTTCGATATAACAAATGTCGAAATATATATATTCGTACCATTTGCGCGACAAAGGGAGCACCCAGCCAAGATAGCAGGGGAATTAACAAGGCTGGAACACCGTTGAGACTTGCTGCTACTTCGATGAATTTTCCAGTTACGTCTTTCTTCGCCATCGTCATCAGACTGAAAAAAAAAATTGATTATAATTCCCATTTTTAAACTTAATTCTCACTTGAAAGTATGATTATCAAGCAGTCGACCAACAGCATGACCAATGGCTGCAGTTTGTTCATCGGGATACGACTGGCAATGTGACATTAGCACAGTAAACTTTTCTGCTAACCTTGATCTTGAAAAACTGTGTGAGTCGTCGAATGATTATCTGAGAGTCCGCATGTTGTTCCCCATTGAGTTCAATGAAGGGTAGGAGATTATTCTGACCGCGAGCTGTGGCAGTATTGCATCTCTGGGATTGATCAGCTTTGTAAAAAAAGGTTACCAGTATAAAATCATTTACCTTGAACTTGATGTCATTTAGTCTGCAGAATGCCTCAACTTTAATGCAGAATGGAGATAGAGATGAACAAGTCGAAGTACCAGGAAACTAGAAACGAAATATGTGATGAGTCAAAGTTGATAAATGAAACCTGGAAGATGTATACGACATCTTTCTCAAAGTCCTTTACTTGCAATTCTACGGGTTTGTTTCCCTTGAGCTTCTTGAGCAAGAAAGGAATCACCTGAAATTAGAAATACGTCTCTATAATTTGCAATGAACTCACCTTACTCGCGATAGTCAACGCTCCCACCAAGTAAACGAACGAATTGAGACAACAGCAATCACAGCCTAACATCACGAGTTGATTGAATCAAAAAATCCGATTGAAGCTCAAAATGCACGTGGAAAGCGGTGATTCGCAATACGAATTCCGCCGCTTTATACCTGGTCCGAGTGAGGAAACAGGGTGAAACGTGAAATAAAAAGATCGTGATGATTGGAGAGAAATTAGAGAAAGAGAGTGAATGCTTCTAAGTGTGATGTGTATTTCTCCGGTGCAAAGAGAGATCGCGAGATTCTCTTTGTATGATATTTGAAATTGCCCTGCCAGACTCAATGAATTGAAATTCGAGTGTAGAACTACTCAATATAGGAAACTTCATTCTGCGATGTATTTTAATTTCCAAGCATGGAATAGTTGGTAAAAATAAATATTGCCTAATCACAGGGAAACCATCGTGATTGTTCACGGAACAAGAGATAGAATCCGATTGGGTCGCAAAATTCTGCTCCGAAGATGCGAGTTTTCACTATCTCGAAGTATACCTTCGGAGGAGCGAATTTGGAGAATTAGAGAAGGTCATGGAGGCAGTAACTGAAAAAGTTTCCTGTATTGGTCTATTTAGTGTTATTGTCTCGATGGGATCGACTGCAATTATCGACTAACCTCGCCGTGGGAACGGTGAAGTAGACTAATCCGAATTGTCCGAGAGCTGTACAGTCGACTTGGAATGGAATGGTATCGCCATCCGTCATCTGGAACAGATATCTTTAGTGCTGGGTGTGCTGTGCTGTGGCATAGGTGTAACGAGAGAGAGAAAGATAAAATAGAGTGGAGGAGAAATATAAAATGTACAAGATGTTTTTAATATGTTTATCAATTGAAAGAAACTTCAAGTGAAGATGAACGACAATCAATTGAAAAGTGAGCGAAATTATTTCTTATCGCAGAATTCGTCTCCAAAGGTTCGAGTCTTTATTCGCTCGCAGTATTCGTTCAAAGTAACGAACTCGGATAAATCTAGCAAATCGCGCAAATAGTTCCTGAAATTATATTTTTATTCTTTAAGTTTAATGAATTTCAGACCTCGCATGCGGAATGGCGTTAGCTGAACCGAACTGACCGAGAGCCGTGCAATCAACCTGAAATGGTTCAAGGTGATAAGTAAACTTACTGTGAAATAAGCTTACCGTAGTTGGTTCCTCTCCCATCAGGAACTTCTTATTGCCAAGAATTGTTTGCAGCTGGAGGAGATCGTTTCTAAAATGAGAATAATATTAAATACTTAGTTAAAATTCAAATTCAGGATACCTGAGTAGCTCCTTGTACTCATATTCCTTGAATTTGCCTACTGAAACGGCGGCACGATTGGCCATCTCAAAATATTGAGCGATCGATTGTTCTTATTATTGCTACGATCCAACCTTATTTGACAGAAACGATCCACCGAGTGAAGCTACGATAGGAAGAAAGACTGGGTGAACGATATCAACAGCCATCGCTGCGATCATCTTGTCAACACCTTTCTTAGCCATCAATTTCAGACTGTAATAGACATGATATGGAAGAGAAGATACGAGTGAACTCTAACTTGAAAGTGTGATTATCAAGGAGTCTATCAACTGCGTGGCCAATCGCCGCCGTTTGCTCATTCGGGTATTCCTAAATCTTTGTTGTCAGACTAAACTAAAATCGGAGCAGACCTTGAGCTTGAATATTTGGGTGAGTCGCCTGATGATAATCTGAGAATCGGAATGAACTTCTCCATTCAATTCGATGAATGGAAGTTGACCATTTGATCCACGAGTAGAGAGCGTGTTTCGTCTCTGAACAAGTGAAGGGTACAGCAAAATGCTATTGAAAAAATTTAAAATTGCTCGCAAAATCACCTCAAAATTGATCTTGTGCAGTCTGAGGAAGGCTTCAACTTTGATGCAGAAAGGAGAGAAAGACGAAACAGTTTGAGTACCGGGAAACTGAACGAACGTACCATAAAACAATCAAGATAACAGATGTTGAACCTGATAGAAGTAGACGACATCTTTCTTGTAGTTCTTTTCTTGAACCTCAATGGGTTTCTCTCCCTTGAAAAGTTTGGCAAGGAATGGGATGACCTAAACGTGTTGCATTTCAGTGGTTGCTGAAACAGAACCCACCTTGCTCGCGATTGTCAGCAATCCGACCAAGTAGACAACGAAATTGAGGCAGCAACAATCACAGCCGAACATTCTGGAGTATCACTAGTGGTACTGCGGAGAAATGAGAAATGCGGAGAAAGACAAGTCAATGAATAGTGAGTGAAGTTGTGGTGGTAAGTGCAGAGGGAGAAAGAGAGCGAACGGATTACTGAGAGAAGCACTTTCAGCACGTAGAGCTGTGCCTTTTCTGTGACGAAGAGTGCATCAAGGAGTTTCAAATATGTGTTATGGCTACAAGCGCAAATCACGTTAAATCATACACTAATTCGTTTATTCGTGTGATCTGAAAAAATCACGGAAACCATTCGAATAATTATACTGATAATTTATTTCGAATCACAGAATTCGTCTCCGAAAACACGGATCTTCACTCTCTCAATGTATTCCTTGAGAGGAGCGAATTCAGCTGCATCCAGTAGATCGTGGAGGTAAAACCTGTAAAAATATTGTTCAGTCCTAAAGTAAAAAGTTAAAAAGACCTAGCATTATCGAAGGCGCATGCGGATCCGAAATGGCCAAGGGCAGTACAGTCCGCCTGAGAAAAATCACAATTTCGTAAAATACATTGAATCACTAAAATTGAAAATATTTACCACGGTGGGCTCATCTCCCAACAGAAAGGGTTTAAGTCCAAGGATATTTTGTATTTGGGCGAGATCGTTGCTGAAAAATTATCGAATTTGATCAGTATAGCCGCAAGATAACCTGAGCAGTTCATTGTATTCACTTTCGGTGAAACTTCCGATACTTGCTGCAGCTCGTTTACCCATCTGGATTAGTTGAATTTCAATTGTAGCCAGTTACCTGATTCTTACTTGTTTTGCTCTATACCATCCTCCTAGACTTGTGACGAGTGGGAGAAATACAGAAGGAATTTTATCCCCTGATATCGTCGTTAGAATGTTTTTAACGACGGCTTTCTTAGCGATCATCAGCAAGCTGCACCTCGGAATTTCGAAATGAAAAGACTAGCAAATTACCCTGAAGTATGATTATCGAGCATTCGATCGACAGCATGACCAATTCCTGCAGTCTGCTCATCGGGATACGACTGCAATAAATGTCCTGGCTTATCAAAACAAAAAACACAGATTATATGAAAGACAGTTCCAAGGAGTGAACTTACCTTGAGATTGAAGATCTGGATAAGTCTTCTGATAATAATCTGCGAGTCACAATACTGTTCTCCATTCAATTCGATAAATGGTACTTTCTTGTTCTGTCCACGCTCCGAGAAAGTATTTCGTCTCTGAAACGGGATTCACCTGTCAAATTAAAAATAGTTGGTCATCCAACCTCGAATTTGAGATCATAAAGCCTGCAGAAAGCCTCAACTTTAATGCAGTAAGGTGATACAGAGGGAGCATAGGGAGTGCCCGGGAACTGGAAATACAAGTAAAAAAACCCCTCGAAAAAAAGAAGGAATGACAACCTGGAAAAGGTAAACTACATCCTCCTTGTAGTTCTTCTCTTGAAGCTTCACGGTCATATCTATTGATAAATTACATTACACCTATTGAACATAAACAACACAATAAGCAATTCACAAATTTATGCCAAAAAGCTAATGTAAGGAGTGAGAATCGAAAACAGAAGAAAGACGTCAAAGAGAAATGAGTAAGTGTGATAACATGAGAGACGATAGAGAGAAAAGGAAAGGATGAGGAGTGATTCCAGTGATGTTTCACTTTCAGAAAGATTGTGAGAAAGCGTAGTAATGAGAGACAAAGTTTATCTCGATAAAAAATCAATATTTGTCTGCTTCTGAACATCTAATCTCGTAAAATCAGAATTCGCAATGACAACAAGATGATTTTATTTCTTATCGCAGAACTCGTTTGCGAATAGGCGCGTTTCTACTCGTTTGATGTACTCCTTTAGAGGGGAAAATTCAGGAGAATCAATCAGATCGAGTGCGTAGATTCTGAATTGGATTACACTCTTCAAAAAGGATAAAAAGATGAAACCTCGCAGTGGGTATCGCATTGGCCGATCCGAATTGACCAAGTGCAGTGCAGTCAACCTAGAAAATAATTCAATTTAAATGGTTGCTTAAGATTCTGAAAAGCGTTATATACGATATAAGGATCTGCTAATAAATAATTCGATTCACCAGCGTGGGTTCCTCTCCAAGCAAAAACTTCTTCTTTCCAAGAATCGTTTGCAGTTGAGTCAGATCGTTTCTGAAGTGAAAACGGCACCTTGAGTTCACATTAAAGAAGTGATACCTGAGTAATTCCTTGTATTCGGGCTCCTTGAACTTTCCAACTGAGATCACACCACGACCGCCCATCTAGAATATTATTATCGTTGAACGAAGGGAATAGTCACAAAGATTCGGGTTTCCTTTAACTTACCTTTTTTCTTAGGAACATTCCACCCAGAACAGAGGCGATAGGGAGAAGGAAGAAAGGGACGCCATTCGCTGCAGCCATCTCTTCTACAAATTTATTGAGAACGGGCACTCTGGCGAGAAGCATCAAACTGAAAATAGTAATGATATTATGTTTCACGATGTTTTGTTCTTCGACTTGAAAGTGTGATTGTCGATGAGCCGATCGACGGCGTGGCCAATCGCCGCAGTCTCCTCATCGGGGTAATTCTGAATGACGGTTGGCTGTCATTGTTAGTTAAAATAAAACGAGAGGACCTTGAGATTGAAGATCTGAGTGAGTCTTCGAATGATAATTTGTGAGTCGGAATGATGAACTCCATTCAACTCAATGAACGGGAGCTGATTGTTCGATCCACGACCAGCGAAAGTATTCCGTCGCTCAAAGCCGACGTTGGATTTATTTAAGAAAATATTGAACATGCCTCGATTTTGATCTCGTGGAGTCTACAGAACGCCTCTATTTTGATGCAGAATGGAGACATGGAAGAGGCGGTAAGTGTTCCGGGGAACTAGTTAGAGGGAAGTAAACTTTTTTGCAGAACAGATATTGAACCTGGTAAAGGTAGACGACATCCTTCTTGACGTTTTTCTCTTGAATCTCGAGTGGTTTGTTTCCCTTGATCTTCCTGAGAACAAAGGGCACAAACTGAAACGGAAAAATAACAATCGAAATACAAAAATGAATGGTACCTTTTTAGCGATGGTCAGTATTCCCAGGAGGTAGATGAACGAGTTGAGACAACAGAAAACAAACTCAAACATCTCTGCAAAACATCTCTTTATAAAACACCCAAAAAGCACATAGGAAAGGTTGTAAACCGTTTTTATCATCCCTTGGAAGCGTCGGGAAAGGTTGTGAAATGGAGAGTAAAGTGATAAGAGTGTGAGCATGGCCAAAGGGGAGATTGCAGAGTGAGAAAGTAAAGAAGTCGATGACTACATTGGTGTAAAGCGTGAGGAGATTGAGCTTTTACGTGATCTGTTTGTTTGTTAGGCCGGCTTAATTTACAACCTTTCTCAGAAATATTCGAGGATTGTTTGCAAGAAGATTTCTTGCAGCGATCAAGTTGTTCTTCATGCACAAATAGCTTGTTTTCGCGTTGTTTGATGTAAACACCAGTGAAATTATTACAAATCGAATATTAGCGAACAGTGGCATATATTTATGGTTTACAAATTAACATGGGAAAATGTTCCAGATTCTAAATGATAGAGCGAGCAAATTTGATTATTTCTTGTCGCTGAACTCGTTTCCGAACAGACGATTCTTCGATCTCTCCGCGTATTCCTTCAGAGGAGCGAACTCACATGATTCGAGAAGCTCGTGAAGATAGAATCTGAAAATAATATGACAATGCCAGAATCATTCTTGTATTTCTAACCTAGCCGATGGAACTGCATAGTAGTGAGATCCGAACTGACCGAAAGCAGTGCAGTCAACCTGAAATGATGTAAAAGCATTTCAAAGCAAATTATACAGAATGCGTTCAGAACTATCGTACACATGACATACAGGGTTGAACCGTATTCAGATAGCCGATAATGAAAGAAGATATTATAAGCAGATTATAACTCACCAGAGTGGGTTCATCTCCGAGTAGGAACTTCTTCTTCCCGAGGATCGTCTGTAGTTGGAGAAGGTCGTTTCTGCAAGGAATCAATGGCTCATCATATGAATGAAGAATGTCTTAGTACTTACCTCATCAGCTCTTTCTGCTCACTATCATTGAACTTTCCGATAGAAGTGGCAGCGCGATTGAACAGCTGTAAATACTCTGTCAAAACGAGCAACGCTCTCTACTGTAATTTGATTACGGAACGCACCATGGATCCTCCGAACTTTCCCCTAGGAATTCAGCGATCGGCAGAAGGAAAGAGGGAACTTTGTCAGCGGCCATCACTCCAACGCACTTTCCAAACACGGTACTCTTACCCATAAGGATTACACTGAAATTATACACTTGTTAATATCTTACAACAAGGAAACGAACTTGAATGTGTGGTTGTCTATCATTCTATCAACTGCGTGGCCGATGGCTGCAGTCTGTTCATCGGGATATGCCTGAATGATGGAAAGAATCACTCAAGAAATAATCAGTAAAAATGACCTTAAGCTTGAAGATCTGAGTGAGTCTTCTGAGGATGATCTGAGAGTCGGAATGAACTTCTCCATTCAATTCGATGAAGGGAAGAAGATTGTTGGAACCCCGCTCGGAGAGAGTATTACGTCTCTGGAAGATTCAAAATATACCTTGAAAAAATAGGTCGTTCTCACTTCAAATTTAATTTCGTGGAGTCTACAGAATGCCTCGATTTTGATGCAGAAAGGAGAGAGAGAAGAGGAAGTGGAAGTGCCAGGGAACTAGAATCATCAATTTAGAACTTGTATCCGGAGAAGCTATCGTTTCAAAACCTGATAGAGGTAGACGACATCTTTCTTGAAGTTCTTCTCTTGGAGTTCGGCAGGCTTATTTCCCTTGTATTTCTTGACGATGAATGGAATCACCTGAAATATCTGATATTTGATAGCAGGAAAAAAAGAGATAACTTGCCTTACTCGCAATGGTGAAAAGTCCCACAAAGTAGACGAGCGAGCTGATACAACAACAATCGCAGCCAAACATAACTGAAGTGAATACCGTGAATGAAGAGCGGCCAAACGACACGAAAGACGAATTTATGATATATATTTCAAATTTCTTGTCATGACCAACCCATTCTAATACGAAACACTGTGAGGAATAAGGCTGTCACTGCACGTTTCATGCTCGACTCTTTTATAGTGGACGATAAGAGTAGAGATCCATTGAGAGAGAGAGTAG
Source organism: Pristionchus exspectatus (assembly GCA_911812115.1). Lineage (NCBI taxonomy): Eukaryota > Metazoa > Nematoda > Chromadorea > Rhabditida > Neodiplogasteridae > Pristionchus > Pristionchus exspectatus. The sequence continues at coordinate 15,240,799 of OU461582.1, forward strand.
GAGGATAGGACAGAGAAAGAAAGGAGGTGAAGAATGACAAGAGAGAGAGGGAAGACAGAGGAAAGTGCTTAGTTTGTTTTGGAGTGGTGCCTAGATTGCGATAGAGCAAGATCAAAACGGTGCTTTGAGCACGCTATTCTCTAGATTTTCAAGACTGTTCAGTACACAAACTAGAAGACACGAAGTATGCGTCTAGGTGACTCTCCAATCAGAACCCACTTCGTGTCTACCGTTGTTCGCACATGGTGTATATTTATGCAGTGATGAAGAAACAGAAGAAACAGAAGAGGGGCGTTTCTGCCAAACCTTGTGGAATGTTTGAAATACTCTGAGTTATTTGGGCGAACGTGTGAGTTTTTATCGGGAAGGAACGCTTTTCAGTACCCCGTCCCCTTTACACGTTCTTATGATTTGAAGATCAATTATGAATACTACGAAGCGATTTATTAGTGGTCATTTCATGAATTTACAATAGATTTACGAGATTCGGAATGATAATGAAATGAGGCTATTTCTTGTCGCAGAATTCCTCTCCGAAGAGACGAGTCTTCGCTCTCTCACAATATTCTTTCAGAGGAGCGAATTCAGATGACTCGAGAAGTTCGTGCAGGTAGAATCTGACAGAGACAAATCAGACAATTGTATATCACATTTTGACGCAAAGTTGTTTCTTGTTCCGCGCGTAGCGAAATTGCTATTAAACTACGGTCGCGTTTAAAATTAAGTTTTAATTATATAATTGGTGCTTAATGATCGCGAAACCATACCAGAAATCGAGTTTTATCATTAAAAACTAAGAAAAAATAGTGAAAATAGGCGGAAAACGCGTAAAACGAAGTGAAAGTGGGCGGAGCTAACGCGTTTGCCGCACGGAATAGTTTAATAGGTGTGCAATTACAATCGTATCATTTTAAAAATGTGATATCAACTTTGACAAGCAGTGACAGAATAAATCAACTTACCTAGCTGAGGGAATTGCGTAGTAGGCCGATGCGAACTGACCAAAGGCAGTGCAGTCAACCTGAAATCGAGTAAACATTGGCCTTCGCAAGCATTCTGAGCGGCTATGCACTGACAACAACAGATAGGTGAATTTCTATTTCCGAGTTGTAATATTTCTCGGCATGAATATGGTGGGTAATTATGAAATATTACTATGTTTGTGCGTTATTATGGTATAGCGTTATTGGCTGATTACGAAATCGATAGTTAATGACAGAAATAGATCTCACCAGAGTGGGTTCTTCTCCGAGTAGGAACTTCTTCTTGCCAAGGATCGTTTGCAGCTGAGTAAGATCGTTTCTGAAAAGGAATGAATAATTTTTGGAACACATTCAGAAGGAATTAGTACCTGAGGAGTTCATTGTATTCGTTCTCCTTGAAATTTCCAATGGAAGTCGCTGCTCGCTTGAACATCTGCAGGAATTTATTCGATTCGGAATCCAGACACAACGTCGATCGATGAAATCAGGAAAGTACCTTGCATGCTCCGAACTTTCCGCCGAGGAATTTGACGATAGGAAGAAGAGCAGAGGGGACCTTCTCTCCTACCATCACTCCAATGATCTCACCGAACACGGGAGATTTCGTCATGAGGATCAGACTGTAAGAACAGGGGATTCAATAGCAATTTCCTAGAAATGGCAACTGACTTGAAGGTGTGGTTATCAAGAAGTCGATCGACAGCATGACCGACGGCGGCTGTCTCTTCATCGGGATACGCCTCAACAATTCATTCTAATCTTTACTCCTCGATTTACTCCTCGAGTGACTGATACTCAGGCATTCTCCCATCTTCGTAACTGATTCACAGTGTGATTCATTGCCAGTAAAAGTCAACAGAATTCGATTGAACAAACGAAGAAACTGAAACGTAAATACCTTGAGCTTGAATATCTGAGTGATTCTTCTGAGGATAATCTGGGAGTCCGCATGCTGTTCTCCGTTCAATTCAATGAAGGGAATTTGATTGTTCGTACCACGCTCCGTGAAGGTGTTGCGTCTCTGAATAGAGAAGTGTTATGGAGGAAGTCATCATGTCGTCAATCAAAATTATCTCTGATAACCTCTATGGTGATGTTGTGGAGTCTGCAGTATGCTTCGATCTTGATACAGAAGGGCGAAAGCGAGGAGGAGGTCGCAGTACCGGGGAACTGCAAACGTTAAAAATAGCCCTCAATGGTTGTAATAGAGGTCAGAACGTGATGAAAACAACTGCAAGAGTGATAAAATACCTGGTAGAGATAGACAACATCTTTCTTGTAGTTCTTCTCCTGGAGTTCCACGGGCTTGCTTCCCTTGTATTTCTTGACGAGGAAAGGAATCACCTAGAATAATATATTTTGAATTTCTGACCTACAATTTCGACTAATTGCTCTAACGAAAAAAAAGAATAAACTTGCCTTGGTAGCAATGGAGAAGAGTCCGACAATGTAGATCAGCGTGCTGATACAACAACAGTCACAGCCAAACATCTCTGGAATATAGGAATCGGTATCAGTCAGAGTGATTGGAAGTTGTTCGCCCACGGGAAAAGATCAAACAGTGGTGAGTGATGAAGGGAGGAGTAGACTAGTCCGAGGTCAGACAAATCATCACGAAAGGATCAAAAATAAATAAGAGGGGTCTGGGAGAGGAAAGGTTGCACATTCGGTCGCTAGCTCGCTCATTTTATTGGGAACGAGAAGGGTCGAGAACCATTGAGAAATGGAAGGAAAGACGTCAGAGGGAGAGAAGAGTGTGAGGAAAAGGAGATGAGAGGGGGAGAAAGGGAGGTGGAAGATGACAAGAAAGGTGGAGGAGAGAGGAGAGCACTCGGTTTGTTGTGCAGTGGTGCCGAGAGTATAGGAGACGAGAGAATGAGGGGAATGAAGAGAGAAAAAGAGACGAAGATAGAGTTGTTTGTCGGGCAGGGAGCTCAGTGTTTCGCAAGGGAGAGAGTTGTGTATCCCTGGCTAACCCCCGTCCCTTTCGCAAGGAAAATCGTTGTTGTCCACGTGTAATACTGGAAAGAGTGACTGGAAATACAGTGGAGCAAGGAGGTAACACCACATATTCTGATGTTGCTCATGATCTGTAGGGTTTTCTTTTCTTTCTAAGCTGCTTCTCAGGGTTGGCTACAGAAACATGAGGAAGAAAAGCAAGCTTGTATGTCATAGATTGATGAAATAGAAAATGATTCAATGGGAAGAGAGAGTTTCCCTTCGGACATAGAGATCGGGGATAAATTCTGTGTCAGCATTGTCCGCTATCTCTCACAACGCACACAGTTGACACGAGATTTCACGTTCACTACACTTTCCCCTTTCGTTTACTCAAACTCGCGGTTTGATGATCGTAGCCAACGTGTCTTTCAGATACAAAGGCCTTTATTTCATAATTTGTATAAGATAATACAATATATATGTACAAGGTGGGATAGTTATTTCCTTGCTTCGGGATCGAAGAATTCATCACCGTAAATGGTCTCTTTCGTTCTAGCCAGGTATTCCTTTAGACTGTGCAGTTCTTCAGAGTCGAGAATTTCGTGGACGGTCGTTCTATTATAAAAAGAGTAATAAAATTGTTTTATTGCTTCATACCTCGCCGCTGGTGCATAATACGCGACTCCGAGCTGTCCGAGAGCAGTGCAGTCAACCTAAAAGTGGAAATCAGATTGTCGCATAGCTATAATTTCAAACCGATGTGGGAGTATCAGCAAGCAGGTACTTATTTTTTCCAAGAATTGTCTGAAGCTGTAGATAGTCGTTTCTGCAAAACTTTGAGTTGTCGTTTATATCTTTCAGTGATATACCTCAACAGTTCCTTGTACTGCTCCGCAGTGAACGATCCGATCGAAGTTTTCACACGATTTTCGAGCTAAATTCGTTCGACATCTCAATTTTGTGTGCTTTCAATGTCTCACTTTGCCCTTCATTATCTTCCCTCCCAGATTGGCGACGATAGGTGTGAGAAACGAGGGAATTCTGCTGGGCATGCTTCCAATCATAGCGCCCAGTTTGTCCAGTTTAGCGTGGACGTTCAGGCTAAAGTACTGTTCCGTTGCAAACGAAATCCGACGCACTAGTTTACTTGAAAGTGTGATTGTCGATCATTCTATCAACTGCGTGACCAATGGCTGCAGTCTGCTCATCGGGATACGTCTAAGGAGAATGTCAAATCATACCATTGAATTCGGACAATACCTTAAGCTTCAGTTTCTCCGTTAGTCGTTTGATGATTAGCTGAGAGTCAGATATCGTCTCTCCATTGAGTTCAATAAAGGGCAATTGATTGTTGCTTCCTCGAGACGTGAATGAGTTGCGCTTCTGAATAAACATATTGTTTTCTCGTCTCGTCGAATTCTAGATGCCTTGTAATTGATCTTGTATAGTCGACAGAACGATTCTACTTTGACGCTGAATGCACATGTGGATGGGTCGGTCGCACTTCCTGGGAACTGAAAATAAAGATGATGAATAATTGAGAGGGAACCTCGAGAACCTGGAAGAGGTACACCACATCCTTCTCGGGGTTTCCCTCACAGAGCTTATTCGGATTCTCTCCGAAAATCTTCTTCCGAACAACTGAAAGGAGCGGCCAAGCCTGAAGAACTCACTTTTATTCAAAGATTTTATTCAAAGAACTTGTGCGTACCTTTGATAGGACAGTGAACAGACCGATGTAGTAAATGAGATCGTGATAAGAAATGTTGAAACCGAAAAGAGCGAGAACAATGAGAATGATTCCCATCACTGAAACATCGAGCTATCGATACAAAATGGAAAGTTTAGGCAGGCGATCGAAGTATCACAATATGACATAGCAACGATAAATACACTCTGATCCACATTCAATCCCGACTTTATAGAAGTGAAAAGTGTTGTGAAAGCACGCGAGTATAGTTTTGCGCTGGCGAAGTGACGAAAAGTGAGGAAATGGCTCTCTCAGCAAGTGATCTCTCATTTCTTCCATGGAATTTTTATCAGTGTGTTTTGAATAGTGTGTACGCCCGTGACGGTAAGTGTGTGATAGTTTGTCTTTGATCTATTATACAGTTGGAGGAATAGTTCATCGGTGGTGATTTGGGGTGTGGTTAGCTATTAGCTCGAAGAATAATCTATTATTTGAATATTTATCATTTGATTTGTCCATTAAATTTTCTTTATTCTCAATGTCCATTTATGCTCGCGCATCAACATCGAAGAATTTGTCCCCATAGATGAAATCCTTCGTTCTCACAACGTAGTCCTTCAAATCCTTCAGTTCATCCGAATCGAGAAGATCATGATAAGCTGATCTGAAAAATACTGAACAATATTTCAATTGCTCTCTCTCTACAACCTCGCAGAGGGCGTAGCGTAGTAAGCGACGCCGAGTTGTCCGAGGGCAGTGCAGTCAACCTCAAAAATATATTTCTTTACTTTTTTCTAATCTTTTTTGGAATACCGCTGTTGGTTTCTCTCCAAGCAGAAACTTCTTCTTGTCAAGAATTGTCTGTAGCTGAAGAAGGTCGTTTCTGAAAAATATCTCAAACCAAATATATTGTTAAGTGTGATCCGATACTATTCCCCAATCGGCGCAAGAATGTCACTCGACTTGCCAAACAAGGGAACAATGGACAATGCCCATCGCCAACCTTGACAAAGGAGCCGGATATGCGACTACATAAGGATAGCGACACTGCTAACTGGAGCGATTTAGGAGCGATCTAGGAATGATCCTCACCCCAGCTTTATGGGAGAATTATTGTTGTGTCTCGTGTGATTCATAAATATCTTTATTCTAATTCCTTCTCGTTATCGTATCGAACATTCTATGACAGACATGTAATCCTCATTTATCGCTGATCGCTCATTCCTCATTGTGTCTCGTCTTTCCTCTCCCTTTCCCTTTCGCCCAAGGCACGTGCGCCTCTCTATTGTTCTCCTATTCGAGTCAGCTAGTCGAGAACACTTGTCAGAGCATCTCATTTCGTAGGAGATCTCTGATAAGATCGGAGTTGCCAACTTACGCTACTTGAGCGGAGTCTTGCGTGCATTTCCCCATTCCTAATTAGCCTCGATTGTGCGTGTTTGAGCCCGAGAGTCGGGAATTCCTGCCGGGATTCCCATTGCAGGATCAAAATATGACGAGAGACGTCATCGACGGGGGAGCACCTAACAATATTTTCAATGGGCGATACCTCAATAGCTCCTGGTACTGCTCCTCAGTGAAGATTCCGATTGAGGTTTTGACACGGGATTCGAGCTACAACTGCTCAGTGTCAGTTATCCGGTCAGTGAAATCCTCACCTTTCCTCTCATAAACTTCGCCCCAATGAATGAGAGTACAGGAACGATAATAGATGGGATCTTCTTGTTACTCATTGCGATGATTCCAATCATTGCGCTTAGTTTGTCAAGTCTCGAATGAACGATCAGACTGGAAACAAACAAAGATTATGTAAGCTAAAGATACTCAAAGAGAGGGAATCTCACCCGCAAGTGTGATTGTCAATCATTCGATCGATAGCGTGTCCGACGGCGGCCGATTGACCATCGGAATAAGCCTGCGAATGGAAGATAACTCACTCGATGAACTAATACAATACTTGAATCTGCATCTTCTCAGTGAGTCTTCGGATAATAATCTGCGAATCCGAAATGGTCTCTCCATTGAGCTCGACGAACGGCAACTGATCATTGCTTCCACGACCGGTCAGCGTATTGCGGGTCTGCAAAAGAAATGTGTATTCTACGTTATTTGGATGTGTCACAACCTGATATTTGATGTTATTCAGCCTGCAGAATGCCTCTACTTTCACACAGAAAGGAGATGTCGATGGGGCAGTTATCGTTCCAGGAAACTGAATATTATTTACGTGAATAATAGTGCTCATTTATTACATCGATTTCACTTCGTTAATCAGCTTATCACTTTGGTTGGATGATTCTTGCTCGAGGATGAGTATGAAAAGGAAGAAGTTACCTGGAAGAGGTAGACTACATCCTTCTCGGGGTTCTTCTCTCCGAGTTCTCTTGGTTTCTCTCCTAAGATCTTCTTTCGAAGGACAGGAAGGAATGGCCACAGCTAGAAAATTGGTTGTGCTTAGACAAGAAAAGTGTAGCAACCTTTGAGAGAACTGTGAAGAGTCCAAAGTAGTAGATAAGATCATGCATATCCCAACCGAGGAGAGCGAGAAGGAGAAGAATCATCTCTGGAAGGGTTGAAGGGTGTACTGAAAGCGGAAAGAAGGAAGAGAAATAGAGTGAATGTTTGCACAAGGAAACAATTGGTATGGTGCATAGAAGAAAGTTGAGTGTAGATGATCTCTATTTCGTCTTTTTTATAGAAGGAAAGGGGGATGGTTGTGAACGTGTGTGAGTATAGTTGGGCTTTAGAGAACGACGAACCATGAGGAAATTGTCACTCTCATATTCTCATCATATCTTCGTCTCTTTCTCTTCCATGGGCGATTTTTATCTGGCGCCGACTGCGTGCAATTTGATGCTCGTGGACCAAACTCAGAGATGTAGTGGGCACAAAACGCACGGACACTCTTTCTTGTTTCTAATGTACCTCATGTTGGGCAGAACGAGAACTGAAATGGACCATTTTTCAAATGTGAGATTATATTTGAGTTTATGAAAAAACAAATATTGTGAATTTCTGTGCTCGGTGATATTGAGTGATCTATTCCAGAAATTTTCGGCCATTTTTTGCAATTATTTGGCGAAACGGCATTCAATAATGCCTCTTTTGCAGACTGTGAGAAGCTGCCCACCCTTCTATCAACATCTCACTTCTTTCTCTACAACTAATCCTCTTCTTCCTTATCGGCAACAGCTTATTTTCAATCTGGAAGATTCCAGCCTGCCACTTCTGAGTTACTCAGACATCTCGAAAAGTATCATCTCTCTGAGTATACATCTCGAAAAGTATCATCTTCCTAACTTTCCCATTTTCTTATTTTATGAAATCCAAAATATTGAACTCGGCCCATCATTCGAAGTTACACAAGATTTTTGTACACTTTTTTGCTAAATTGTTGATTGCCTTGCAGAGTGAGAATGGTAGCTCCACTTCGTGTCGTCGTTACTGGAGCGGCGGGTCAGATCGGATACTCACTTGTACTTCAGATCGCAAAGGTTAGTTGACGTTGCTCTGAACTCTTCTTGTATGAGAATATTAATTTTTCAATTTTCGATGATTCCCCTCATCAGTCAGGGCGATGTATTCGATGAGGGAATTCCCATCGTTCTCATCCTCTTCGATATTCCAACAATGGCCGATGCACTCGAAGGAATTCAGATGGAATTGATCGATTGCGCCTTACCTGATCTTATCGGTGAGTAGGATTATGCAGATCGATTGAGAACGTGCGGTTTTCTTACTTACGAGAAGTGCTTGATTTGATTCTTTATCATCAGGAGTGGAAGCAGTGACGAGCGAGAAAGATGCTTTCACCAACGTCGATTTCGTGTTTCTTGCTGGTTCGATGCCGAGAAAAGAGGGAATGGAGAGAAATGTATGATTCACTATTATTCACCGACGCTCAATCTTTTCCATGTCTAATTTGGTTTCTAAAGGATCTTCTCGCTGCGAACGTGCGCATATTCAAATCGCAAGGAAAGGCGCTTGCCGAATTCGCCAAGTCAACCACAAAGGTATGATTGACAAGGGATAGCGTGAAATATACTGGGTAATGCCTATGCATCATGAGTAATCCATTCAGGTGCTCGTCGTGAGCAATCCAGCGAATACGAATGCGTTCATCTGTGCCAAATACGCATCGAGGACGATCCCCGCGCGTAATTTCTCCTCCCTCACACGACTTGACCACAATCGCGCCGTCGCCCAGGTAAGGTAGTACTCCAGATCTTTACCGATTCCCAATGGCATTTAGGGTTCGCCAAAAACCGTTTGTATCAGTAATTACACCTGCTCAGATCGCCATCCAGGCTGGTGTGACAGCTGATAAAGTGAAGAATGTGATCGTTTGGGGAAACCATTCGAATACGCAGTTTCCTGATGCAAGTCATGCCAAAGTAATCAAGAGTAAGTTCTCTTTTTACTGCCGCTGAAAAGAATCATTGAGGAATATAACGATAGTTCGAGATGCATTTCATTGCAGACGGAATCGAGGAAGTGGCGGTCGAAGATGAGAAATGGCTCCGCACTGAATTCATATCGGTTCATTTCATCCATCAACATACTCCTCTACCTCATTCATCTCCCTTTCAGACAGTTCGTGATCGCGGCGGAGTGATAATCGAGAAGAGAAATGCCTGTTCAGCCTTCTCTGCCGCCAAAGCTGCGTGCGATCACATGCACGATTGGATCAATGTGAGCACTGTAGGCTATGATTGCATGGTCATTTCTCTACCGTGTGTATTCACTACAGTCCGTGAAATGTAATTCAGTCTCTCATTCGGCAATTTCAGGGAACCCCTTCAGACTCGTTCGTTTCGATGGCCGTTCCCTCCGATGGATCATACGGTGTTCCCGAGGGTGAGAAAGAGATCGAGATGAGTCCTCTTATCTATCTTCAGGACTCATCTTCTCGTTCCCCGTCACAATCTCCAATGGAGAATGGACAATCGTGAAGGGACTCGAATTGGATGAATTCGCCAAGGAGAAGATTGCATTATCCATCAAGGTATGGGTGTCTATGTGTGGCTAGTAAATTTGTAACGACTTGAGAGGAAGTAAGGAATCCTTGACTTCTTCCTCTTAAGAAGGGAAGATTGCTTATGGAAGACTAATGACATTCGCAGGAGCTGTTAAATGAGCGTGACGAGGCTCTTGTTGCATGTGAAGAGAATAAGTGAGAGGACAAGTCATTTCTCCCTTCATATGATAGATTAAACAATTGGTAGTCGTTGGTTGTTATCACAGTAATACTGCTGTTGTAGTTTTTTGTTGAATAAAAATGAAATTACTTCAAATGCAATAAAAATAGATACTTAACCATTACGAATCGGCACCACTTCTAGCTATCATAATTTCCAACCTGATGCAACAAGAACCATTTTTTCGACCAGTGTCAGCAATGTGCTGAACCCGTGTTGAATCTCGCAATCGCACTTTGAAGACATGTCACTCAGACATCAATAGATGTAGTTGACCTTCACATCTCTATTCTATCATATTTCCAGATTTAATATGACCTGAAGAGAAAAGTATAACATGTAATACGAAGAGAAAGATCTGTTTAGGTGCTCTCTGATTAATATTTATTTATCGCACAAATCAATTACATGGGGACAACTACAAAGCTACGCCTTTGCTTGATCATCGAAGAATTGGTCTCCGTAGATGAATTCCTTTGTTCTCTCGATATATCTCTTCAGATCTGCCAATTCATCGGCATCAACCAATTCGTGGAATGAAGTTCTGAAATCATTTATTAAAATCATACAGGATAAATCATGCGAACTAACCGTGCCGAGGCTGCAGTGTAGTAAGCTACTCCAAGTTGACCGAGAGCAGTGCAGTCGACCTTCAAAGTACGAAACTATTATTTCCATTCGGTTCAGCACACACCGCAGTGGGTTCCTCTCCAAGCAGGAATTTCTTCTTGCCAAGAATAGTTTGCAGTTGGATAAGGTCGTTTCTGAAGAATTAAATATTATCAGACCTATTATTCCGGAGAAGAACCTCAACAGTTCTTGGTACTGCTCCTCAGTGAAGGAACCGATGGAAGTTGTGACTCGGCTGTCAAGCTGCAATCATTATTCTTGAACAGCACAAACTCAAGTCAATAAATTGATCACCTTGCTTCTCATCATTTTTGCTCCAATGAAAGCGAAGATAGGCACGATGAAAGACGGGATATTGTTGCTCAGTGCGATTCTCTCGACAAGCGAACTCAGTTTCTCCAATTTGGAATGGAGAATCACACTGAAAAGTTTGGGTTCTGTTTCTTATAATACTACCTTTTCTTACTTGAAAGTGTGGTTGTCGAGCATCCGATCGATGGTGTGGCCAATTGCGGCCGATTGGGCATCCGGATAGGACTGAATGTGGTACATTCTTATTCTCATGGTTACTGATGTATTGTACACAGAAACGGCCTCTGCCACGAATCATCTTTTCGATACCTGAAGTTGCATCTTCTCAGTGAGTCTTCTGATGATTAGCTGCGAGTCTGAGATAGTTTCTCCGTTCAACTCAACGAAGGGAAGTTGACTGTTTCTTCCGCGAGAAATGAAGGTGTTGCGCTTCTGTCAACGATTATTTTGATTAAGAGATCTTTCAAACGACATAACCTTATACTTGATGTTGTGAAGTCGACAGAAAGCTTCGACTTTAACGCTGAAAGGAGAGATGGACGGAACCGTCGTCGTACCAGGAAACTGTATAACATCAATTCCTCATTTTCCGATGAATTATCGAACCTGGAAAAGGTAGACGATATCCTTCTCGTAGTTTTCTTCAAGTCGTCTCTCTTTCTTGCCTAATATCTTATCACGGATCACAGGAAGATACGGCCATGCCTGAACAAATTCATTAGCGAGGGAATAATATTGGTCTAAACCTTAGAGAGCAGAGTAATCAAACCCGTGTGGTAGATGATGTCATGGATGCTCCACCCAAGAAGAGCAAGAATTATGAAGACCATTTCTTGAAATATTATGTGGAAGAGTCGGGAAACGGTGTAAATTTGATTGCTGATATGGCTGGTTTTATAGATGAAAGAATGTTGAGAAAGTGTGCTCGCAACGCGAAGTAGTGATGAAATTCTCTCTCGATTTATCCTTTTCTCTCGATTTCAGACGGAGTTTACACGACAGCGTCTTGATGATCTCAATACGAATGTGGCGCAAAGGCGTCACATCGTCACACATCGCGCGCATTCCTCTCACTTTGTGCTATGTGGAAATTGGGAAACAATTTTCGGAATTTTTTTTTAATTATGTGTGACTCACGAACATGCGAAGTAAATGTTATAATAAAATGGAAGCTCATTCTCCTAATATCAATAGCAGATACCTAACGTGACTTTTACAGTGATCAAATGCCGAGGAAGTGTACACACTTCACCACTACGCCTCAAGTCTGAATAGCTTACCTTGAAAAAATATTGCACGATCGTTTGGTTCAACAGGTGTAATGGAGCTGTAATTCGTGTCAATAGCCAGCCACGGAACTCACGATAATCATCAGCGTCAGTCTTGCGTATTCTTTGGAAATACTCGTCGTTCTCCGAATGATGTGGACGCACAGACACGCCATTACTATTGAAGAGAATGTGAGAAAAAGTTTACAGAGGCTAAGAGCATTGTGAATTGAGGGGGCGAGGGGTCTCATACAGACCTTCTTCAAGAGTGGTCCACAGCTATCGAAGCACGTGTGGATAATATGGAGAATATTGAAAAATTGCTAGATATCGCCCGGCTTCTTTACAATTAGGCCAAGTCGAAGTCACTTCACTCCACATTATTAATTTACTAGAAGGTTAACTTCTCAATTTCACATGTTAAATCTCCAAAACATTAGTTGAAAAGAGAAAATGCACGTGGGAAAGTGGGCTTTAGTGCTTTCGCGCTTTCGCGCTTTCGTTGGCATTAGTGTTTTATGTATCTGCGAACAAACTCGTTTGGAAACCATAAATTTTAAATTCTGGATTAAAAATGTGTTTGCAAATTATCAAAAAGGGGCAGCACTGATGCATACATGGGTAACAAATTTCGAGGTTTCCTTTCAGATTTGTCTCGGAATCTTCTTCAGCCGGTGGTTTACATAATTCTAACTGCAACTTCCCCAGGTTTTATAGTCAAAATTATGTAGCAATCCGTTACATTCCACATCATGCGCATTCCGTTCACATTGTGCTATGTGTGAATAATTCAAAGGATAGACATTTGCGGAGACAGTCTAATTTGTTCTGATTTGAGACTCCAGATAATGCAGAAAAGTGTAAGATAACAACAAAGTTAGTCAATCTATGCATTAATCCTTTGCGTTGCTAATGGACTGTCGAACAAACTATTCAAGGAAGGCCACAGTGCAAGCTCTTTATCGAAGAAGGAAACTCAATGGGTCTAGACCCGGGGGCAGCGTCGAAAACGCGGATTGTTCTAGTTGCTCGGAATAACGGAAGGAGGGAGATCAAAGATTAATCTATGCAAAGGCGAATCCTCGTTCGTTCGCCGATTTCATGACTTCACGGGCAAAGCGACGTGCAAATCTCTCGACGACTTGTTGGACGACGTCATCTGCAATGGAATATTTAGTATTGTGCTCGGCTGATTACACCCAGACAATTGAACGAACAAGTTTATTCTCGGCCTCAATCGGCCGTCGAAAACATAGAATACTAGTCTATAAACGGACCTTGAGGTGCAGATCGCTTAGCGAAAGCGAATGCAAATCTGGAGTCCGCCTCGTCTCCGCCCGATCTCTTCGCGAATCGATTGTACGCGAATTTGCCCTCGTTCCCACGTCGATCCATGAAGGCGAACGCTGAAATAGATACGTATGTGTACCCTTTCATTAGAGAACTATTAGACTGACTCGCTAAGGGATAGCAGCTGAGGCAGAAAAAAAAGGGCAGAAATTCGTACCCGCGGGTTCGTTGTTCGTCTCTGCAACAGCGAATGCGATGATCACTGCGAAGAGAAGGAGAACCGAAGTTGAGTGCATCGTAAGAGTAGAGACTGCAATGGATTTCAACCAATGGAATAACAGGAAGGTGCGAAATGAGTAGAACGCAATACAACGAAAAGGAAGTTAACGAAAATGAGAAGTATTCGTCCAAGGCACTGAATTGAGACATCGCCCGCGCTTCGCTCATTTTATACCCATCGGAAGTCTGTCGTGACACTCCCTCGGATTTACCCGTTTAGCTCCCAAACGATTGCGTGCAACTTCTCTCTTCTTTGGACAGTACATTAGACGTCATCGTTGTTCTACTTATCAATTCTACCCTCAAACTTCATCGGGAAGTGCGCAAATAAATGGAAGTAACGCGACGCATCCGGTTCCAAAGAACAAGACTTTACGATGCCCTTAATCCTTTCCTGCATTGGTGTAATAGCCCCTGGTATGGATCCCTACGCGAAACCTAGCAACGACCGCTAGCCCTCCGTGCTTTTTCTTGGGTGAGTGGCGCCCACTGGTCAGGGGCTAGTGGTCATTTCCCCTCCCTCCTTTGCCACAAAGGAAGTACGATTGAGTGACACAACGCGCGATCAACTGTGAAGAGGCAACTAAGGAGGACTATGGCGCGCCAGAGTATGCCACGTTTCCATTCCCACATTTCTAACCATTCCATTCAGTCGGTTCGGCCATTCTGGTTGACGGTTCAACATCGCGACCAACGAGAATGTCAGTCGCACCGTCGATTGAACCAAGCCATGTCAGTTTATCACTTATTTTCTCCCTTACTCATGAAAAAGATGGACGTATAAATGAGTACTTTTAGGCTCTGCTGGCAAAGTATCAATCGCAAGTGGAATCACATCTGGACAAAGTCAATCTACAACTGGATGAAGACATCGCCGCAATGGTTTGCTTTTGATACTTATCAATTTTCAAACACAGAAAAGACAGTAGAAAATCTATTGAAGAACTGGACTTAAATACTCTTCCTACTCGTGTTTTTCTCCTTAGCAATTTCGAGAGAGGAATTCAAAGCAGCGAGTATAATTAAAAAATAGTTATTGAAGAGACGCAAATTGAAAGAGGACCGAGGAATGATCGACAATCACAATGAGAGGAAGACAATTCTGGAAAAGGAAGTGAGTGTGATTGAAATGAACAGGAAGGGTACAACGAGCAGTGAAAGAATTATTTGAATTCGCAGATATCGAAATACGAAATGGAGAAGTTGGAGCATGAAAAACTGTTCGAGGACACACTGAAGAAGGTCATTATTTGCCATCTTTCTTTTGTGGAATTAGTTGTCTACCGCCCGTTCTCCCAAATAATGTACAGTATAAAAGTGCAGCAGAGTCAATGTTTTCAAAGAAAATTGTAATGGACGGTATGAATCTCTATATTTGAGGTGTCCGACCGTGAGGAACTCCTTCTTCGTGATGAGATTCTACTGCAGACAACGAAGGATCGAGCACAAAGGGGAAAAGCGACCAGTAAGAGCGAATTGTTCTCATTCGTCATCACGATACACACGAGAGAAGTGGGCGAGAATAGAAAATTCATTGGATTTTCCGTCTGCGAGTTCTTTTCGTGTAAGAATGATTTAGTATCGGGATGAAATGAGCTGGAAAATGAGTGGGAATAATACGAGAATGGTTCCGAGTCAACATATCGGGATAAAATAGTGGCGGAGAATCGTTAGTGAGGATAAATCAAGAACAATTTGAAATTTTTTTTTAAAAACAAATTTTTTTAAGATATAATAAATTTTATTGTCACGATTTAAAATTGGCGTTCACTATCCATATATAGCTTCTTAATCGTATGATGTACATTTCAGGCGACGACTTACGTATTCGTCTGGACGCAGCGAATGCCAAAATTGCCCTGCTTCAGGTTTGAATTCGTCTATTTGTTGTTACCCAAATGTGATGCGATTTCCGCAATTAGCATTCGTCGTAGATAGTAACAACAAGCATTGTTAGCTATTCCAACGTGACAAAACACTGCTCTGTTATACGATCTTTAAAGAGTCATTTATCTCCTTCAATCGGGGGATTTCGAGATTATTCCTGTGTTCAGTTGCATTTCGGAGGCGATAAAGAGAGGAAAGGACATCATGGAGGATTGACGAGAGTGTTGGAGAAAGCAAAAGAAGAAGGGAAAAGATTGGCCAAGGAGAAGAATAAACAAGTGAGAATACTTCAAATATTATGCAAATAATGATTCGAAAACAAAAATAAATTGAAACAATTTTGGGACGCTCACATTGCTCAACTGCGTAAGGATATCGCTGCTGCTGATTTATCAGTGAAGAAAATAAGAGGGGAAGTGCAGAAAGAGATTGAGTAGGTCACTTAGTATTGAGAAACAAGAGATGAAATGTTGCAGAATATTCGAGAGCAATCCAAAACACTCGGGTCAATTACGAGAGAGGGCAAATGCATTCGAGAAGGAGAAAATCATTGGGGAAGATCATTTCGGAGAATTGATGAGCAAATTGAAGAAGCGGACTGCGGAGAGGTATGAACTCGATTGAATAACACCCATGAGTGAACGCCAACTTGCAGTGAGAAAACTGATTCCGAAATTGTTCATGCTATTCGGGACGAACTCGTTAAAGTGCAGAAACTCATTGAAAAGAAGAGAAATTATCTCGAGGAAATAGTGAAAAACTCGGAAGATACGATGGATCGGTGAGTTTCGCGTCTGATATCATTCAACGATACAGATGATTTAGTATTGCGCATGTTCGTGCAGAATTGGAAAGATCAGAGATTGCAACGAGAAAGAGCCAATCGGTGAGCTATTGAGGAGTCTGGAAGACGAATTTGTTGAGTTCAGACGGTTTCTCGCATTCGTAAACAGTATTCGAATCTTCGACAAGCGAAGACTGGTTTCACTGAAGATGTCGAATCAACGGTGAATTTCAATATCGACCAATTTATGTTAACTTCTGAATTCGTATTATCACTCTTCAGGATTCGGAACTGGAGAATCTGGACGGTCAGCACACTTCGATGGCTCTTCGTTCGGAGATGTTACAGAGACAAGCGGATGAAATGGAGAAACTCATCCTGTCGAGTTCCGCAGCGGTAAAATTTGATTTCCTATCACAAACATTTCATCAATCTTACAGCGATCTAGCAAGAGTACTCGACCATCTCGACCGAAGACAGTTCGACCGGGTGGAGGAAGAACGGCGCATACGGGAAGCACGGAGGAATCCACAGATACTCTGCCGACGAGGAAAACGCCCAAGAAAAGTTAGCTATACATTTTATAGCAATCCCAGTTGTGATTTCAGCTCCAAGAGTTTTGTCGACTGTCGAGAAGGCCAAATCACGAAATATTGCTGCGAAGAGGAGAATAACTGCGATGAAAGTGGCCAAGGATCGATTGACCATTCAGGTGCACTTTATCAGTTTGAGATATTTACAGTGAAACTAAATGAAAACACAGGCAATTTCATCCGAAATATATATCAGTTAGACGAGACGGAGACTCGCGTTGCCTTCGAACGAGAAGAAGTGAGGGAATTATCACATCGATTGAAGAAACTCGAAGAAGATCGAATTGAAGTCGTAAGGAACAAAGAGAAGAACGCAATCGATACTGTTACTGTGGAGACGACTGAATCGAGGTGAGCATTGCGAAAAAAAAAAGTAAAGGGGCTGATAGCCAATATTTATCATGCTAGTTTTTCTTCGCATTTTTTCAAACCATATTCATCTATTTTGACGTTTTTATTTTCAGGGAAGGAAAGCGTGCGGCGGAAAGAGCAATTGAGCTGCAGCAACAAAAAGATCTGATTGACTTCGAAGTGAGGGAATTGCAGAGTCAAATTGAATCTGAGGAGTGAGTTCCTTGGTTTAATATGAATGTAGAAATAATTTACTGTTCTGCAGACAATTACTTGTCGATCTTCGAAAGAAAGTCGAACCGTACGAGAAGATGAATGTAGTGGCGTATGAAGAGGAACGAAAGGTTTGCGAAATTTCCATTCCGGAATATAAAAAAATCCTATAGGGCCATGCGATCGAACTGCGTCGCTTGAAGAATTACCATACTGATTTGAAGAAGGCCATCAGGGAGAAACAGAAGGTAATATCACATTTAGATAACCGAAAGATCTCTTTTTTTTGCAGGAACTGTCGCTCTCTGTCGTACAACGGGAATCTGCCGTGGACAAAGCGAATGCCACTCTCAATCTGGACACTTCCGTTAGAGTTGAGAGACAGAGAGAAGTAGAAGAAGTTCAGAAGAAAATTGAAGAATTGGAAAAGGTGAGAACAAATAAATTGAAAGAAAAAAAACACTTGCAGGAGATTCAAACGATGGGATTGTCAGCTGTGTCATTATGAGTTGTCTGCCTTTTCATCTATCCAATATGCATTAAATCTTTTATTTGTAAAAGTCTATCACCCCTCATGATTGTCTTTCTTATTGAACTGGCTATTACATAAATACACATTTTGCTTTGAGAAAATCCTTTAATTCGTTGTAAGGTGGCAGCAACAGTGAGCTCTAGATCGATTTCCATTCCTTCTCGGGGAAGGATTCGATAGTGTTGAATGGTCGCTGTGAGACCCAGGAAGATCTCGCATTCACATTCGTTCGTTGATGCTTGTTCATGGAGAAAAACTATTGATGGAGTACACCAGTACAGCAGAGAATTACTTTTGGAAAAGGAGGAAGAGAAGAGAAACAAAAAGCTCAAGAGAGAGAGAGGAAAACATCACCTTGCAATGGCCTCTCTGCTTCTCTGCCGCTCTCTCATCGTGCAATGCTCTCTCGTATTCTTTTAATCTGTCGCACAACAGAGATCAGGATGAAACAGAGAGAAGAGGAACGAGAGGAACGAGCGTGGTACGATGATATTTGGTTGATGTTTCAGTCTGAGAAATTGATGTGTTACCTTCAACGAAAATGAATACATCCAAAAGTTGTAGTAGATCTCCAATATAAAAATAGATACAGATCATTATTAGTGGTTTCTCATTGTATTTTACGAGCACAATCACAATTGAATGTCCAGGACACAGAAATCCCCAGATTAGACCTCTCAGATTCGAGGCAGGGAATGCTGTCATACGTACAAACTTTTGCTTCGTCGCAATTTATTTTTCTTATAATGTCTGTTCCATCTTAGTGAGTAATAGCTGTTATCTTTCATTTACAAAATCGTGTTCAATATGATGGACTTTCACCCGAGAACGATTATTCGAGAAAGTGTGCGCGCTTCGGATTATCGACTGTTAGGTTTCGATTATGCAAATTTAGCCGTACTGAAAATCGTTCTTCCTTTCACTCTCCACTTTGATCGTTGCGCCTTCTGCAATGCGAGACGACGTGTATCAGCATGTATGCACACTTGTCCTCGGATTTGCAACACTATTCAGGTAACTCAATTTAAAAAAATTTAATTGCAATTCTAGAATATATCACTAGCTTTTATTTATTTGATGATCATTTCACAAGAAGTCTTCCAGATATGCAGGCTACGATATGGCCACTTTCATCGTTGAATCTGTGCTATACTCGGCACATTTGAGAGATAACTCATCGATAATCAGTCATGCAGGATTCTATGGGTGAAGCAATGCATCAATTTCAGTTTCAATAATAAATCGATTCAGACAAGCAGTTAGGGAGATTTCAATGTGTGTCACTTCCTTGATGGTTCCGATGTTCTTCCATTACTTGGGACCGAAGGTGGTCTTTCAAAACTTTTATGATGGGCGATATCTTCATGGTTTAAAAATATGTCTCTCACTGTCAGAAAGCTCTAGGCCTCGGTGCCCTTCTTCTCTGTTGCTTCTCTGCCAGTTTTTTCTACATTGACAATGTTCTCTTTTTCTCAGTCAATTTTCTCACCGGACTCGCTAGATCACGTGAGATCAATCTTTTTTAAAATTTTTACGATGAAAATTGCAAAAAAATTTCAGTAACCTACATCGGACTACCTATCTATCAGATGCAGTTTTCCACGAAAGAAACACTGGCGAGAAATTCAGCCCGAGTTTCGGCCATTGCTGGAGCAAGGTAAACAACATGATTAGCTCTGAGATCCCAAATTATTCAGTCTCACAATTGGCGCTACTCTATATGTGTTCATATCTGGTGCTGAAGCGGTCGATGGTAATCAGTCCAGTGAGTATCGATACTACAGCCAAGAGGAAACGAGGTAAGGCATTTCTGAATTAATAGAGTAATGAAGTCTAATGCAGGTTCATGTACGGAGCTTTCACGTTATTGCTATTGATTAGTTTCGTAGCACATTGTTTTCTGCCAAACAGGTTTGAGTTCTAATAATTTATGCATTGTGTTCATTTGCTATATTTTATTTTTTAGACAGATCAAGAATAGTGTGGAATCTCAGAATCCTCACGCCAAACAATCCGCTTCCAAGCAAGCAAGTGAGATTATGAAAACATTCAATTTTCAAAAAAAAAATCTTCAGAAGCCATTATCTCAACTATGTTCGATCATTCAATGCTCAAGCTCCTCCCGGTATCAAGTTTTCACACGTATTCCCCGATGGAATCTTTAGGTCCTTGTCAACCATGCCATCTTTCTAGTCTTCGCAATGAGCATTTATCCCACTTCTCTACAATTCTCGTCAGTGCTCTCAAAAGGTAAAATAGGCAATACACAACAAATCAATATTTCCATACCTCAATCGATCCTCAATAGATTATCCTCAACTCACAGCATACTACGCATACACCATGTTTACAGGAACAATTGCATGTTAGTTTTTAAAATTTAAAACTATTTTGAGTATTGAATTGCAGGCAGTCTTGTCGTTGATCCTCTGGCTAAATTCTTCCGCGATTTCAGCTTGCGACCTCTATATTTTCTGGCGTTGTCACTTGAGGTTCGCATGAATCGATTGCCTATTCACACAGCGCTGTTCCTTGGCAGTTGGTGATGATCATACTCTGCTGGTTCACAGTACCCGATTGGTCGACTGCCCAGCCAACGGATGATAGCGCACTTATACCACCTAAGTAAGAAAGGCGCTAACAATAAACATGCGGGGTAAATTTCTGGAAAGAATATGTATTCTATCAGTCTCTGAATACTATTCTGTTTCTAGCTTGATATGTGTCTTGATTATTTCCTTCTTCTGCGGTCTCATCGATTCCATGATAACAGCTGCAAACACCGTTTACTGTTCGAGAATTATGCCAGGTTAGTTAAATTTACATTTTTTTAAGTATTCGCAACGAAGTGTATTTCAGGCCGCGCTTCGCATACCTACGCTGCTGCACGGTTCTACATTGTGATTTTTTATCGCAAATCATAGTATTTCAATGTGCATTTAGGGCACCTCGGCAGCGATACTCTTCTTCGTTTCTCCATCTCTCTCGATGAAATACCATGCGATTATCCAGGTGAACAGTAAAAATTGTCATGCATCTGAAATCATTATTTTAGATTATTTTCATTATCCTGGCCGGGTTTGGATTTGCAAGTGCCGCTAAACATATCGATGAACTGGACGCTGAATCGGGCACTGATATGGATGATCAAAACAAGAAGAGTCAGTAGTGAACGTTCGATTTTCAGCTACGAATACTACTCATTCGCAGATCCTGAGGCCGTTGCGTTGACTTCTCTAAAAGTGGGAAAGGAAGAATTGAAGAAAGAAGAACAGATCAACCGCGAGTCGAAGTGATCGCATTGGATAAACAATAAAATCTAGGATAAGTGAATTACTCTAATGAAGAGTAAGGTCCCTCCTTCTCCTTATCTGTATATCATTCATGAATAAAATTGTACACTTGGCACGTATTGTTTGATGTGTTGATTGTGTATTGAGAAGAGGACACTGTAGTTTGTACTCCTCGACCCTCTCTCAGTTGGTTGTCAATAAACGGTACGTTCGATTGAATTGCACTGTTGTCATGCTCGAAATGGCTCGTTCTTTCGTTGTCTACGGTTCACTTCTGGTATTCCTGAGGTATTTCTTGCCTGCTATCTTTGTGAAGATCAGAGGCAAACGACCTGTGAAGATTCTGGAGAAAAACTGGAAGAAGGACAAGGTTTACCTCTATCAGGTTGGTATAATCTCCATTATTAGCTGTGATTGTGTGTGTTGAAGATGCCGGGCACGAAGTCGATGTCCTCAATTAGCCCATTCTGTATTAAAATCGAGACTTTCCTTCGACTTCACCAAATTCCATTTGAGGTGAATTCAAAATAATCGCTGTTCTAATAGGTTTGAGCAGCGTCGCGATTCGATTCTCAACAGAGGAGAAAATGGCAAAGTGCCGTTTATCGAATTGAATGGTGAGCAAACAGCGGACAGCAATCTGATCATTCCGAAGCTTGTGCAGCACTTCCGCATTGAGGTTAGTCCATTGAAATTCTTCTCTTCTATCCTTTAATCGTTGTATCTTCTAGGAATACAAAGACGAAGCAGACGCGAATATCGGGCACGCGATCTCTTCCATGGTCGATTTCCGCACATTCAAGTTAATTGTGTACTTTTTTGCTCAATAACAGCTAATTTACAGCATTTTCGTACATTACAAGACGACGTACAGTCAGCAAATATTTGTGAAGGCACTTGCTGCTGGTGTCGTACCGGATAGGATAGTAGAGTGGCTAACTCCAATCGTTGGTGAATATATTCGTTCTGAGGTAATGTGTTTTCCCAAAAATATTTCACTCAAATGAGGTGTATTTTTTGGAGATTAAAGGGGGATAGGCATCAATCAAAGTTGGTGGGTCCCACCACGAAGAGCCTGAAACGTTGCGATCCTACTGTAAACTCTACGCACTTATCATAGTGACTCTGGGCAAGGAGATCACCATGGCTCGTAGCCTAGCGGTTGTGCTTTTGCCTAGCTATCCAACACCCGTTGGTTCGACTCCCGCCGAGCGCAATCCTCACTATTGCCGCTATTTTCGACTCCCAATCCAATAAAATCAATACGAGAATACAGTACCCCAAATCTTGCCTGAAACATCAATGAACTTTAAAATTCTGTAGTGAGCTTTAGAGGCATTTCTAGAACTTCGGATAAAGTGATCTCTTATCGGGTAGCCATTCTCTATCATTCCACGTTGCCAGTTTGTGCACGAAAATATTGATGCCTATCCCCCTTTAAAGACGTTTTCAGATGCATCGTCGAGTGAATGAAACAATCGGAATATTCACTGATGATCAATTCGATGAATTGGCCAAGAAAGATCTCGATGTTTACAAAGGATTGATCGGAGAGAAGAAATATCTATTCGGAGATAAAATGACGACAGTGAGTGCGATAAATAGAATCAAAGCAACACGATTAAGTTTAGGCGGATTGTGCCTTGTTCGGTAATCTCGCAGCGACGTTCTACCTTAGACAAGATAGTTTCCCCGTGAGAACTCTCACGTCAGAGAAATTCGCTCCGTTGGCAAGGTAATTGTCTGTTTTGATTGATAATATTGATGTTATTTAGGTACATCGAACGAATTAGAGATGAACTTTTTGGCGATGAGTTCTGCTTTTGATTAGACGCTTCCCTAAATTTTTCTCTATATATTCACACTCAATTGTTGATCAAAGCAATTATGTTTAAAAAAGTAGGCATATGGCCATCAACAGTTCGTTTTGGTATTCAGATGCACATAATTGGTAATGATAAAATGTTTTCTCATTCCACTCTCGCTCGTATTGAACAAATAATTGCACAATGAGAGCAATAAGTAAGAAGGGAGAAGCGATATTATCCGTGCTAGTTGTGTGCGAATCACGGGAAATCAAAAGAAACAGTAACTTCGTATTTTTCGTATTTTTCCCTACTCGAGAACATTAGAAGAAGAAGTAGCAGATGAAAGGTGTGTTTCGTTAAATCAGACAGACTGTTATTATTATCCAAGATATTCAAACGAAACATCTCTATTGGCAGTACTTCTTCTCGGAAATCTCATGAATAGGTTTCTCTTTTTTCCCTCACGCTCTAATGGATTATATTAATGGGAAGAGAGAGAATCAGACCTTTCCAACTCACAGAATATCACAGTGATATTGCATAACAGACGGCTAATCATGCTCATTCCTCTTCAAATACACCAGGTTCGAAGAAATTTATTTCGTTACGCTCTAAAAGTGTTTGAGGTTATCCTCAAGATCTTCGCAACTTTCTCCGTTCTTGGCAATTCTCTTCTCATTTTTCTCGTTCTTCATCCAAAGAATCGAACATTGGGAAGTTATCGCTATCTTCTTTTCACTTTCGCATTTGGAGATATTTTCATATCCGCCTTTCATGGTTATTCTGTACCGGTATTTTACAATTCATTAATTTCTGATGATAAATTAAATTAAGATGCTGTATCAGATCAAATACGGTTTTCTGGCATTCACGATGGAGGGTCTTCATCGTGTCTATCCACTTGGATTCTACATCAATTCTGGATGGGTCGTCCTATTCTATCAACCATTCGTTCTTCTCGCTTTCCATTTTATCTATCGATATCTCGTCCTCGCAAGGTGATTTCTTTTTATTGTATGTTCTAACTTGTTGTATATTTTTAATGTAGAAATTTCAAAATATTGCAGCCCAAAGAGATTGCAAGAACAAGGTCTCTTTCTTGCAATTCTGGCAGCTGTCTTCAACATTCTTTTCAGTTGCATCACTTTCATTGTTTGTCTATTAGTAAGGTAAGGAAATGTTCGTTCTTGGAATCCCTCTTTCACCTTCTCGTGGCACTAGATCTCGATCTGACGCACTATAAACACCATTAAAGGGACGCGGATGACTTGGTTAACGCTGTAATGCTCACTGAATTCAAGACAGACATGCACTCGCGCCCCCGTCCCAACGTATTCTCTGTCCACTACATTGTCAGACATTACAAATCATGATGATTATTAGAAATACTATTTTTCAGCATTCAAATGGAAGCGTGAATCGTAAGACGATTCTGGCCGTGGGAATTGCGATGACGACAGCATTGACGATTTTGGGAGTAAGCGGATTCTGCGCCCATCGAATAACTAAAAGCATATCGACGAGAGTAATGCCCATTGGAGCGAGACGATTACAATTACAGCTGTTCAGAGCATTAATGGCACAGGTGAGGCACAGACGAACTACGTAGGAATAATAAATACTTTCAGTTCTGGATTCTCTTTATCCTCTGCATAATTCCTTTCTCATTCATCGTTCTTCTTCCTCTTACTGGCATTCAATTAGGAGAAACTGGTAACATATTAGGAATGATAATTTCGCTCTTCCCTATTATCAATCCAATTATGGTAATTGTCATGATTGCAAGGTTAGTTACGAGTTATGTCGTGATTCATCTTTGTGTACTACAGATTCCGAGTGATGGTCGTTCAATTCTTAAACGGATTGTTTGGAAGAATTCCGGGAGGAGAAAGGTTGATAGCAGCGATATCGTCAATGGGACTCATCAACACGCACTCCGCTTCAAACGCCAATTGAATAGTCTAATGAACTACTTATTTTGTTTTGAATTTATGTTGTAAAAATGTTCAATAGGTAAACGATGAACAAATGAGTCTTCATTTGAAAATAAATTTGTCAACCTTATATGTGTTTACACACCCGTAGTTTCTTCTGCAATCTCTGTAGATGATATTTTTTCTGGTGTTTTAGACCACTCTTGAACTTCGGCTGAAATTTCCAAGAAAAAAAAAGAGCTCAAATCAATATTCTCACCATCTCCAAACATGAGAAAAATCCCTCCTCCAACTATGTTCAACATCGCAGTGAAAACGTACATAATTTTCCAAACGTACTGACTTCTCTGAACTGATGAAATGTTCTCATGATTCATTAAACGAAGATAACGAGTGTCATCAGAAGCGTAACTAGTAAAGGGCAGCTGATATTACCGAGATTCGCCGAGAGCATCGACATCGACGTTAATGTACCGCTAAATTATAATTTAAAAAATTTATTCAAAAGCTTACCTGTATTGAGGCGCAATAGACATCAATGCAGTAAAAAATCCTGGGATACCAAATGAGTAGAAGATTTCTGCACTATTCGAAATAAAATTGATAAAAAAAAATTGAACTTTTCGACAGTGCCAGAGCTGTAGTGGCCTTCACAGGAAATTCAGGACTTTCTCAACATTTTTTTCCTATTCCTTCATGTATCAGTAAGAATTTTAGTCAGAAATGGACAGTTCCAAGAAGAATAGACATTGAAGATATTCGAGACGGTATTTATTGAGATCACTTTAGCATAGTCGATACTTTACGCTGTTATTATGAAACTATTCAGAAGCAATGGAAAAAAACTTGAACCTATATGAAATAATTTTTAAAGAAAAGAGTCTTCACATTTCAAATGTTCAGGCATCAAAATGAGATCCGCAACTATGGGGAACATAACAGGCATCCTTTCTCACTTGCCAGTCAATCTTTTTTGAGAACAGGGTCACTTGCTCTACATTCTGCGGATTCTCTGGAATTCTTTCATTGAACGATCGGAAAGTATTTTTTTCTAACTTAGAAGTGGTTCCAATTCCCGTTCTCCCACTGTTCCCGTGATAATGTGAACAACAATCTTAGAGTCGATTGAAGCTCTGCAATTGATGTTAAAGGAGGCGTACCATGAAAAATTAGTTCATGTTGTTGAGATCATGATCCGATTGGAATCCATAACGATGTTAGAAAGCCGAAGTTTGAAAGTAGTGCATCCACTCTGGACCGAGATATCCGCGGTCAAATTATCAGGAAAAACCAGGGAAAAGCCCGCGAAGAATTCAAATATTTTATGGAGCGCTAATGGGGAGGAAGGGAAGGTAGATCAAGAAGATATATGGAAAGGTCATCGTTGTCTCGCACACTATTGATTGGCAAGGGAGGGATTTTTGTTTGTTTCCGTAGGCTCTTCCCATCGACAAAATCTGATCTACTCCTTGGCAATTTTTCAAAAGTTTCTTGGCAATTTTCCAGAATCTTGCAAAACTCGGCATGTCGTTGTAAGAGTCGCTATGTTTGAATTTCAACAGTTCATGATACGCCTCCTTTAATGTATGAAACATCCGCAACAAACCTTTCACAGAATGGGATGAGAGACTTCGTGAGAGCTGCGAATTGAGACAAGGAAGACGCGTAAACCTCCAATTTTCAATGTTTGTCGTTGAGGAGAAAACTTTTAGGCAATGCAGAAAATCTTACATACCGGTCCTAATTTGAAGAGGTGGTCCTTTTTGAATCCAGTAGAAGTAATTCCAGCCCATGCAGCGATTTCCCCCTTTGCATTCAATTGAACTGCACATTCGAAAGAAGAAGAAGCAAGAAAAGGAACGAGAAGATCCCTTCTGAGAGATAACTCCGATTAGGGAAGAGAGGGAAAATACTAACCGATCTCTGCCAGTCATTTCATGGTCGAAATCGACCAATTCCTCGAGTTGAGCCGAAGTCAATGAAGATTTGAGAACAATTGGAGATGTGGAGGGTTTGAGCCCGTCACAGGTCTAAAATCGTTTAGTCAAAAGAAGGAAGCAAGAAAACAGACTTGTCTCATCTCGTCGCAAGTAAGAATATTAGAACGGAGTCGTGATAGCTCCACTGGAGTGTCACGGGCCGCGTATTTCGGAGCCATAGAAGGCGCTCAAAGAATCGAAAGGAATTCATGTTTAGCCTATTGAAAAATAAGACAATTATAGATAAAGCCATCGAAGAACTTCACCTTCAGAAATATTGTAGAAGGAAGACACTAACCTCCTCTCAGGGCGAGAATCTTCTCCTTTCCGATTCTCTCGAGTGCTCTATTCCACATTCTGCTTCCAATCCCAGCTCCGCGCAGTTCCGCCACACAAATGTAATCACCTGGAGTTAATTTCGATATTATTTGTGCAATAACAAAAAAGTACCGATAAATGCCAATTCGTCGTATTCCATCCAAACGAGACATCCGAGGAATGAACCATCTGTGAGGGAATTATGTCGACCAAGCAGTTCCAATTTCCAAGCTGGTTCCATTGAAATAAACAATAAAAGTTCGACTAACCGTCGTCTTTCCTTGCGAAAACGCATCGAGTGGAAGGGAGTGAAGGAAGAAGGGCGAGCACTTGAACCATTCAATTCAGATGATTAAATAATGAATTCTTACTTTGATTGTCGTCGGCAGTCCACCCGAGTTCTCTCACTGCATCACGGAATTGTTTCCACAACAGATCGGATCCTTCGTCCACGATGGAATGAGCGGGAATGTGCATCTGATTCAAATGAATTGATAAAACAATAGAAGCAGCAAAAGTATCTGCCTAGAACACATAGACATACTACTTGTGCTATCGGAGATTGATTGCGAGATAATGACAAGATAAGATAAGATTCGATATTTCTTCGCCCCGAGGATTCTCTCTTATGTACTCTGGGAGGCATGCGGATTTTGTAGTGAAGCAACTGCTGCGTTCATTGATAGGGTGGCGTGCAAAAGTTGTGTGGAGGAATGAAAAGTCGAGTGAACCCGGTGATTGCACGTATGAATGTTGCTCGCTCTTTCAATCTCTTGAACTTGGGGAATTTTTGTGACTACAGTATACGATTGTAGATTAAGCGTCTTTATAATTCTTTCAGTTAGATAACAGCCACAGTCTCTTTCTTTCCACCTCTAGCTTTCGTTGCTTCAGTCATTAATTTGAAACTATGGCCGTACGCTAGTCTCCCTCTCATCAATTGCACCTGTCGCACCGAATAACAGACAGAATACATACTTTAGAAAAGAGTTTCACATACAACGAATTTTGAAATTCGGAGATGTTCGCTGTTAAGGCGATAAACTGTTTAGTCGAAAATCAAGCCTTTCGTGCGTGTTGACTGAATGTTGATGATTCTGATAATTCTGATATTTGCGTCACTGCGCATACGCGATAGATGAAGCAAAGTCAGATTCTGAGACGACAAATTGTTATAAAATTGTACAATTACTCTGCTTTCCCTAATCGACAATGATACAAAAGCGAAAGCTATCCCACGGGAAACCACTTCCTATTAGCAATTCATCCATTACCGAGAATTATAGAATAATTCATTTGTGTATGTGGTGATTCAGGAGCTTTGCGTTCGATACTGAATGAGTAGGAGTGGTATTGATCATACAATATGTGATTGTTGTTAGCATGCACAATGATGAGGAAATCGTGGAAGAATACGAGCAACAAATATTCGTAAGAGCTGAGTCTTTTTATAAAACGAGATACTATGAGGAACAAAAGCAAGAATTAAATTAGCGAAACTTAAAATTTGAGTTAATGAGTGTTTTTTTGCGAGACAAACAAATTACAATTCAACGTATCATATACCTAATTTCAGTGAAGATGCAACGGAAGATGTGCGGTTTCTCTTCCAGCAGAAACCTTTCGAAGCAAGCACCTTAAAGGAGGCGTATCATGAACTTTTGGAATTCAAACTGAGCGGGTCCTGCAACGATATGCCGATGCTATCAAGATTCTGGAAAATTGCCAAGATCTTTTGGCGAATTGCCAAGGAGTATATCAGATTTATTTCGTTGGGAACCACCTGCGGGAACAAACAAAAATCCCTTCCTAGCCAATCAATTGCGGACGAGACAAAGATGACCTTTCACTGATCTACCTTCCCTTCCTCCCCATTAGCGCTGCAGAGAAGATTTGAATTCTTTGCAGCTTTTTCCCTGTGCTTCCCTGATACTTTGAGGCCTAATATTTCGGTTTTAATTGGGTCTACAACTTCCAAACTTCGGCATTCTAATATCGTTCTAGATTCCGATCGGATCATGTTCTCAAAAACATCAACTAGTTTTTCATGATACGCCTCCTTTAAGTTTAGTTGTTTAGTGTCGAACTGTTTCACGTTACTTACATCTCGGAATGTCTTATTCGCAGATACGAGAACGTAGAACTGAGGAACAGACTGAAACATGTACGACATCTGCAAGAAACGGCTTGGCACCATCTCAAAATCATGAACAAACGACTGCGCCAATTCGAGTGAAACCCAGCACATAATCGGGAAGAAATGCGACTTGAAATCGGAAAGCCACAATGGATAGAAGCAGAGGATACACGTAGAATACGGAGATTATTGTTGTCTGATAAAATAATAATAGTGCACTGAGACAATTAGAAGCGAACCTGACGGAGTAGCACTGAGATGTACAACTTCCTCATTCGAATTGCCCGAGATGTTGTGATACTCTGAAAATTTGTTTACGGAACAGTCAAATTTATACTTCTTACATGTTTTCGTAGTAACCGAAAGGAAGATCCCACAAGAAGGACACGAATGGGAATTATAATGATGATGCTAACCACGATCACATACACTTCTGAAAGAAATATAGATTTTTCAACACTATCGTACATCGCTCCCATTACCGAACAAACGGCCTTTTTTTACCTTTTCGGCCTTTTTTTCCTTTTCGCGAACACGCACTTAATATTCTTGCTTTATGTTTCATATTTTTTGTCCACCCCGATAACTGGACGAATACAAAAATTGGCCGGTGAAATATTATTTTAAATGGGTGAAAAATTAAAGCCGCTCCTCCTATTTTTTGCTTAAAATGCGGCTCTGCCAAAATGATGGCAATTGATTACGGTAGAGCCGTATTTTAAGTAAAAGTAGGGGTAACGGCTCTCATTTTTCACTCATTTAAAATAATATTTCACCGGCCAATTTTTGTATTCGTCCAGTTATCGGGGTGGACAAAAAATATGAAACATAAAACAAGAATATTAAGTGCATATTCGCGAAAAGGAAAAAAAGGCCGAAAAGGTAAAAAAGGCCGTTTGTTCGGTAATGGGAGCGATGTACGATATTTATAGATCACCATATTTGTACGGGCCACAGTTTCCTACTTCACCTAAGATCATGAGATAATTTCCATCATAGGTTTTCAGCCAAATCAGAGTCTGACGCTGAAACAACCGATTTATTAACAAATTCAAAAAAAAACTTCACCTCAATAATTTCTTGAGCGTTGGGAACATCGCCAGAGGTCAATAAAGCAACGATACCATTAGCCCACAAACCGATGTAGATGATTATAGAAGCTGATAATTTCATCCTGATTTTGCTCCATCACTCGTTTTGGTGATAATTATTTTCTACCATCTCGGCATGACGTGTGAACTGTTGAGTTTCGCAACTTGCTGATGCATCATAAGCAGTGAGAAGAGCAGAATGAATATTGAATGGATCATGAAGAGATGCTCGATAATCTGTGACATATCTATATCTCGAAATCTATAATATTGGATACCAGTGCATTGTACGGTCCGATCCATCCACATGCCAATCCTGCGCACATTGCGATTGGATTGGGAAGTAAATGGTAACCACGAAATAAGAAGCATGTCCACACATCATGAGCGCACATTATCGTCTTAATGAAGAAACAACAAATTCAATTAGTAAGAAACCAAAAATAGCATTTTGCAAGAAACCTGATTCAGAAAATAGCATATCCGTATTGTGGGGACCCAATTCTTCGTATGGCCCAAAAGAAGGTAAAATGCAACAAAATGTATTGGGACTAGAGATGGGAAAGGAAGAGGGAAGAGTCGCGAATGTATGCAAAGTGAGCCGCGCTCTTCCACAAGAGCGAGAGGGAATGGCCTCTCTTCCACAAGAGTTAGATCTCTTCCATAAGACTGAGAGCGAAAAAGCTTTAAAAATAAAGGAATTAAGGCGGATTTTTGCGCCCAAGTGATAAATATGTTGAAAATCATAAAGGTAGGTTAGTTTGAGAAAAAAACCCAACAAAATTGCTCCATTTTCAAAGCTTTTTCGCTCTCAGTCATATGGAAGAGATCTCACTCTTGTGGAAGAGAGACCATTCCCTCTCGCTCTTGTGGAAGAGCACGGCTCACTTTGCATACATTCGCGACTCTTCCCTCTTCTTTTCCCATCTCTAATTGGGACGATAGCGACACCGTATATTGGCTGGTAGCTGAACAAGATTTAAATTAGTTTTAAAATTGAAATCCATATTCTCACACTTCTATGAAAGGGATAAAGTAATCCCTATCAAGATGATACGCATAACGCAAGCGAGATGAATTCATGCCACTCTCTAATAGAAATATATGCGCATAGATTGTCGCTTGAGACCAACGTGGACAAAATATTATGGTTTGTGTTTCCATATTACCGAGAAGCTGTGTTGGGGAATGTGTCGTGAAAAACAAGGATAAAATATTTTCTTTGATTACTCAACGAATGGCTAAAGTGGTTGTCGAATATCTCAAAGTAATTATGTTTTCTTTGCTACTGTTAAAATTTTCCAACTAGATTTATTGCACCTGGAGGAAAAATAATAGAATTACACTTTATAAGAACGAGGATAGTTAATAGGAAGCCCGCTAGCCAATACTCAAGCCGTTTGCAAGAAAGTGAGTCATTTTATCTAAAATATTTATCATCTTGCACAACAATTTTTACTCAAAGTTGGACGTATCCTAATGACCAAAAATATTGGAGCAATAGCAAAACAAATTAGTTCCAATGTCGTCGCAAGTCGGCAAAATATTTGGCAGTTTCGGATATTTGATCTCGCTGAAGACCGGCGTGGTTAACCTGCAAACTCGTTTCTTCCATATCTTCTACATACAGAACAAATTACCGTGTTCATGCGTTGTAAGCATGGAAATAACGTGCAAAATTGTTTGCGGATATACGTGTTTCCTGTTATGCTCAGATAATAGAAGGTAGAGTAATGTCTGGTAAATGATACGTTGATGTCACTGAACTGTCCTGTTAAACTAACAATGCAGTGAGAAGTTCAAATACACAATAGCTGATGTTTCGGCTAAGTACAAGGTCATTCGGACCGAAACTGCAACTTTAGTTTGCGATGAGTCAAGTCAGAACAAACTCACACAAAGAACCCGTATGACATGAAGGATAACGTGACGAATAGAACCCAAGCTTTCACTATTCGCAACATCAACTGAATAAACACATTTTTACGCCATATTTCCAAATAGAACACACTCTGAGAACTTCGACATTTTCTTGAACTTGAAATTTATGAGCCACGCTGTAGATCTCATTTTCAGTTTCTATTCGATGTTTCAATTTTATGTTTTGACGAAAAATGTGCAGAAAAGCCTGAAAAAATACTTGCAATAGAATGAATTTGAATATAATTAGTCACTATGAGTCCGCACACTTCCACTAAAACCATGAAATAGAAGCAGGCTGATACTGAGATCGTATCTGAATGCCATAAATCAGATAAGAACAATTTAAAACTAACATTTAAAAACCTCATTCAAAATAACCGTTGATAAATTGAACGACTCTGTCACGATAAAGACCTGCAAACTTGAATTAATTACGTGATCATGAAAAATCTTACCGATAAAGTTGTCCAAGATGTCTTCTCATACCATTTCCAAGCATACGTCGCCACTGTTCGTTCAATTGCAAACGAAGTAATTCTAAAAAAATATTTTTCAGTGTTATTTTCAAATAATTTAGAATCTACAGTGAAACAGCCAGCGTTCTTGAGAAATCCCTCAACATTTCGCCAGCCATATGCGGATAAACAACTTCTGTAAGACATATTTGTTGATGTCACAAATAATATCCTTACCTGCATCGGGAACTACCGTATACTGACAGAAGAAGAGATAGAATCGAGCGAGAATTCCCATAGAGAAGACAGTGACAGCTGTACATAATTGGAGACGAACGTTACGATGAACTACGTCTAAAAATATTCTCATTTACAAAATGCATGGAGAAAACTCACTAGACTTCATCACAATGTAGCAGTATAATGGATGAATCAGCAAGAGACCGATATTGAATATCATCTGAATAGTCCGAATTCGAAATATATAAAAGTAATGAGTACCTCAAAGCCGACGACGACTAACAAGATAGAATCCTCATGGTAAGCAGTGCCATTAAGTGAGTGAGATCTATCAATGTGAACGAGGTCAAGAAGGGAATTCATCTTATTGTTGGATGCCTACGCTTTGTATCAATCTAAATGATGTCGTTATTACTATATTATAATCTCACCACTCACATCCCACCCACAATACGCAAGGGAGAGGGGGAAAGCGGCGATTTTAATCGTGAAAAATAAATCGTTGTGACACCTTGTTAGATCTCGTGTAAGCTTCAATATTCTGGCTGTCACGGACATTTCTCGTCGTGATCTCGTGGATGGGAGATTTCTCAGAGTATCAACAACATGAAGGAATTAGATGAGTGGATGATCACAAAAACAAGAATTGACTTCAGTGTTGGGAAATCCGGAGGAAGGAAAACACTAAGTTCACTACCAATGCTATTAAAAAAAAAAGATATTGTGAAGTCGAGATTTTGTTCCCGACCTAGTGATTTACAAGCTCTATAACAAATCTACGTGGAAAATATGAGAGCACGAGACATACTAATCACTGTTATGGATTTTTCAAGTAATTCATACAAGCAGTTCGTATAAATAATTGTGATGGCTATGAATAACTTCCAAGAACGAACTGAAGAACGCATGTTATTATTTTGAAGCTTGACGATAGACCTTATCTTCTGTCTATATTGGATAAATATTACAATGAAGGTACGTAAACATTACTTTATACAAATGTTGGTAAAAGAGCCATTTGCCATGTAGAAGAGTGCGAAGTGGTGTAGTGGTCTAAGGCGCCCTCCCCTTCCATTCCACCTTGGCTCGATTCCCGGCTGTGACAGTACCTCCTCCCCCGCCAAGGCGCCCGAAAGGGAAATTAGAAGTGAAATAGATCACGCGGTAAAGTTTAGAACTAGATGACACGGTAAAGTTGGTCCGAATAAGAGATTAGGCCCTCCGGACTGATTTGGCATTTTAAGAAGTCACTGGCCTAGAAGTGAGCTTCCGCTGGACGAAAGTGCCTTGAATACGGGGCGAACCTCTACCTTTACTGCTTTACAGTGCCTAATCTGTTCATAGAAGATCATAGCCCATTCTAGTCTGTGCTTCGAGCATAAATTCTGTTTTTCTTTAAGGACGAATTGTTCTACGCTTCTCTCTGCCAATGAAATATCAAGCAGACAACTCGCACTGTTGTGCACACTTCGACACTCAAAAGAGAAGGAGGGGCAATAGAAGATTCACTCTCACTAAGAGGTCGAATTGCTTGTTGGCGATTCCGAAATATCTGGATTCTGCTCACGTAATTGAGTTTTCTTATTGAATTTGGTTTCTTAATTTAACCAGGGAAGCCGTTCTATTTCATCATTTTCTTTTTCCTATACAGGAATTGATGGCTATAAGATAGCACGTAAATATTCTCTGGTTTCCACTGCATTTGGAGCAACTCGTGATGGAGTGTTGACAGCAACAATAATCTCTTGTTGTCGCCCCTGTTCCCTCTCTCTCTTTCACTCTTCTCTCCTTCAGTTGAGAATGGATGCATGGAGTATCATTCTCTTCATCCTCGGTTATCTTTTCCTCGCCCTAATCGCCCTTCGTCTTCTCGCTTCCCTCTACAGAATCGTCGCCCCGTGAGTAGAATTCCATTTGATTGATTTGATCGATGAGACGATTGTTTTGGCAGGTATTTGCTGTGTCCGCGACGCGACTTGCACGCGAGAGCCGGAGCGAGATGGGCAGGTGAGAGAGTGTGAGGAAGGAGGAGAGGGAAGAGAAAGAGAGAGAGGTAGAAAGAGGAAGAGGGAGGGAGGGGTAATCGACACTCTATTGCTCACCCCATCCCAGAGAGAGACAGAGAAAGAATAGAGGGAATGGAGAAGTAAAGGTGATTAGCGGGTCGAATTTGATGCTCATACACTAGCACGAATTACATAAACAACCGAGATCACCGCTAATTGTAAATCATACATATCTTTGCAGTAATCACTGGAGCCACGGATGGAATTGGAAAAGCGTACGCATTTGAGTTGGCGGAACAGGTTCACATCGGGAAAAAGGGCTCAAAGCGAAAAGAAAGGTTTCAGAAATTTGACATCTTCCTCGTTTCTCGCACAGCGACGAAATTATTAGATACGAAGACGGAAATTCTTGAGAAATTCCCAGGAGTAAGTTAAGATTCTAAGATTTTCACGGCGTATCAGCCCATAGAGCACCTTTAAAAGTCAATATTGTAGGTCCGGGTGGAAACTTTCGCCTTCGATTTCACTGCTCCGACATTCGAAGATTATCAGCCACTATTGAATGAACTGGCGACAATTGATGTTCGAACTTGCTAAAATGTTTTTGAAATTTTTTTATATAAGGATAATCGCATCATCCGGTCATAAATTCTAATATCTTTATTTAGTTGTTGTCAATTAATCCTCTTGTTCTTCTCAGGTGGGCGTCCTAGTGAACAATGTGGGCATGGCCATCGATTGTCCCGAGGTGAGTTGCAATTTGTGAATTAACAGCTTAAAAGATAATAGCATTGTCTTTATATGGATATTCAGAAGCTTCACGAGGTGGAAGGAGGTGGACCAGCTCTCGTTCGTATTTCCACCTGCAACACACTTCCAGTCATCATTGTGAGATCGTTTTTTCAACGGTTGATGTTTAAATGTACCGTGTGAAATCTAACCTTAGATAACACCAGAATTCACTTTTTATCTTCAGCTGACCTCGGCCATTCTAGAGGAAATGGTGAAAAGAAAGGCCGGGGTGGTCATCAATATCTCTTCGATGGCTGCACTCAATGAGATGGCTTACTGGAACGTCTATTCGGCTGGAAAGGTTAGCCCTTTTTTATTAATGGGCAACACATCAAACATCTAAAATATTTTGCGTTATCATAGGCAGGTTCAGTGAAAGACTTCTCCTTTTTGGTGCATATCAAGCCTGTCACGAGAGAATCGATCTAAAATCACAAATAGGTACTATGGTTGATCTACCTATGATGGCAGTTCATTAATTGCAGAAATTCATGCTGCATCTCTCAAATATTCTCCGTCAAGAATACTCAGCGCATGGCATAACAGTGCAATGCATAACTCCTGGCGGAGTGTCGACAAAACTGAAAATTGTGAGAATCGATTATGGTTCCAATATCAATCCCGACTTTTTCCAGGTGGATTCGGTCGAATTCTTGGAGCCATCAGCAGCTAAATTTGCAAAGTCTGCGCTGAGAACAGTTGGAATAGTAGACAACACTACCGGATACTTGGCGCATCAAATAATGGTGGGAAGAGCTGAGCGATTATAACGCTTATACAAGTAATTCCAGTCCGAGATGATAGGTCTGATGCCGCACTGTCTCTCCAACAGACTATTCGCAATGTTCAATCGAAAATTACGAGACAGTATTCACGCAAAACGAAATCAATAATTTCCATGTTTTTTTAAATAAAGATCACTCAACGATAACTCACACTGTAAACCTATTTGAGCACAATTGACCAATTAACCACCGACCTCGCACTCTCGATCCCGTTCGAACTGGAAAATATAAAAGTGTGATTTTCTCCTTTGTTTCTCTGAACGACGGGTATGATTTTTTCAAACAATTCAGAGACATCAGAATTCTACCAGTTTATGTTATTTTTCTTGTTCCTGTGCAATTGTTTCCATTGTTTCTAATTATCGAATCTACATTTCAAAAATGGGCAACAAAACCGAGTGAATCGAGGAGGATCTATCGACTCTGTTTTGGAATATTATTGATCTTCTTTTTATTATTTATTTCGTGATGCAATTTCCCTGGTTCTTCTGTAAGTATTTTGGAGCGTGAGTTAATTTTCATAGCAAAAATTTGCATCGATTCGTATTCTTTTTTTTGCGGAAAGAATACGAATCTTTTGGAATAACTATTCAAACTCTGACTCCGATCAGCGTAGCTACGAAATTCCGCGTACCAATTGTCAGTTTCCCTCTCATTACATTTATTCATTTTGAGAGCTAATTTCGAGAATCCGTCCTTCTTTGTTCCTTCCGCTGATAATTAGGCAAGATCTGCACTGAAAACAGTGGGAAATGTCAACCAAACTGCAGGATATTGTGCTCATCAAGTGCAGGTGAAAGAATATTGATACTACTACTATAAAATGCAATACTTGCAGATTGAGATCAGTAAATTTCTGCCCACCTGTCTGTATCGTCGAATTCTGGATAGATATACGCAGAATATTCGACAAACCATTCAAGAAGATTCGGAAGCAAAACGTATAAACTTGATAATGTTAGTTATCATACGACACTTGTAGAGTGGGATAAATATTCCCCATAAATTGCTACTGAAAGCTTGTCGCTAAAAGAGCGCCTGAAAATCAATAAAACTCCTTGCAAAAAAATCTGCATTCAATTCAATGAACAAGATGGGAATGCAATCACAATTGTTGAACCAAATGCCCATTAGAACCTCCGATTTACACTCTCAATCTCGATTGATCGAGATTACAGTGTGAAGATCCTCTATGTTTCTGTGTTGGGCAAAGGATTTACCATTTCGAACTATTCGCGATCGGCAGAGTTCTCTCATTTTACGATTATCTTTCGTTCACGAACGATCCTTTTCTCTTTTTCTTTCGATCATCTGCTCTACATTTCAAGAATGGGCAGAAGATCGGACTGTGATGACGATGTATCGCCTCTAATAAGAAATTGTGTCGATCTGATCTGCGTCATTGCATTTTTAATACAGTTTCTCTGGATATTCTGCACCATATTCGGACCGTAAGTAAATATACCTAACACTATATTCAAGGAGGGATACTCAAATGAAAGCCCCTTTATAAAAAAAATTCAGATACTTCCTCTGCAGACGCAAAGATTTGCACAAATTAGCTGGAGCTAAATGGGCAGGTTATAAATATCATGTTCTCTGAAAACACTCATTGCAGTTGTTACTGGCGCCACTGATGGTATTGGAAGGGCTTTCGCATCTGAATTAGCCCGGATGGTACGTTGACATTTACAGATGCGTCTTTCCGAATCTATCAGGTTTCTCAATTATAGAAGTTTAACGTAATTCTAATATCGAGATCACAAACAAAGTTGGATATCGTTGCGAAGGAACTAGAGAGCGAATTCTCCGAGGTTTCATCTTCACTACGTTTTATTGTAAGCTTGATTTTACAGGTCAAATTCAGAGTAATTGCTTTCGATTTCACAGCATCGACAAGTTATGAGTATCAGCCACTTTTCGATGAACTTTACTCGTATGAGGTATTTTTCCTCTGTAACAATTTCGTTAGTAATTCCATGACAGATTGGAGTTCTCGTGAACAATGTAGGGACTATGCAGTGTCCCGAGGTTCCATATCTACCACAATCACAATTTGTCCAGTTCAATCACAATTTGTCCAGTTCTGTATTCGCAATCATGTTCAAGTGCTCTTCAGATTCTTCACAAAGTACGCGGTGAAAAAGCGGAATTGGCGAGAATATCCACAATCAACACTCTTCCAATGCTCATGGTACTGTCAATATCAAAGGTGAAATGAACACTACTGATCAGCTCTCTTCTGCTGTGCTGGAATACATGGCTCCACGAAAGAAAGGTATTCACAATAGAGTACTGGCATTACCAATACGTTCAAACAAGTCTGCTACTCTCTAGGGATCATCATAAATATTACGTCTGGCTTTGCTCTATCGGACGCACCGCTTTGGAATGTTTATTCTGCATCGAAAGTTAGTGAAATGATGAAGAGAAAGTTGTTCTTTAGCACGTATTCAGAATTATGCATTTCACTTATCGCGAACACTTCGAAAAGAATATTCATCCTACGGGATTACCATTCAAACACTTACTCCGATGAGAGTATTTACAAAATTGCTTATGCCAAAAGTAGGCCAATTATGTTTTACTTTTGTATTTTTTTCTGAGATGGACAAGCCGTCGTTCTTCGTTCCTTCTGCAGAGAATTATGCGAGATCAGCATTGAAAACAGTCGGAATTGTCAATGAAACTGCCGGATACTGTGCACATCAACTACAGGTACGCGTATTGTTGAATAAAAAGCTACGATTTGGCTACACTTTATTTAGATTGTTTTCAATCGTTTTCTGCCGTCGTGTCTATACCGTAGAATTGTAAACAGATCTACTCGCAGAATTCGCACATCCATTCGAAATGATTTGGAAGGAAACGTAAAAGCATGACAGACAATTAAATTTGATACGTAGCAACATTCACTTTGTTTCCCGATTTTTCACGGTTTTTCGATTGGAATCAACATATTCCGCATACATTCAATGTATCTGTCCGTCTGACTGATTAGCGGGTTATCCATAACTCATCCGTCTGTTTGATTCTCGAAAACATCGAATAAATATTATTCCGTGAACAGTGACGAGACATATAATCAATTAACGAGAGGTCATAATCATCTCATAGTTTGCTTTTCTCCATCTGATTAACCATCTCGAACGTTATTCCAAACGTTTTTAGATAATCGAAGATGCGCGTGTCACGGAAGGCAGATGCAGTTGTGTACACACCGCCCCTACAAACGTTTCATTTCAGATTTCGATGTCTGGGAAGGATCAAAGATTGATGTTTGCTAACTGTTTGGGCAATTTTTCTCGATCATCGAGTAGAGCGAGTGCAGAAGAGGCCACACATCCGGAAGTGCCAATGTATCCGAGATCCGGCCCACGACAAATCATCAATGCCTAGAAATGGATAGTAATAGGGGAAAACATGATCACTCCTTACTCTTTTTGAGGGGTTTTCTTCATCGACGTTCTCTCCCTTTTCCCATCCTCGACCGTAGAAGAAATATTCGAAGAACGACTCTTCCATTTGTTGCTTTGTAGGGCCAGATTTCTCAAAAAAAAATCACAACGTTGTATTGAAATATTATTGGTGTTTACTTTGAACATATTGAATGAGAATTGTTCGGGGTAGTTTAGAAGCTGTTTCTTCGTCCATTCGAAACTACTCAAACCAACAAACATTCCCATCCATCCAGTCAAGAGAAGCGCATTTGAGAGAGAACCTCAAAAATAACTATTGCCACTTATTGTTGACAACTTTGGGACCTAAGACAAAGTATGCTTCCATCTGAACTGGTTTCTTTCCGTTCACATGATAATCGTAGTACTGCGATCGTTGAACGACGGACTGAAATTGGAAACTCATCTTGATCATCTTCGACATTCGATATCCTAATATTCTAAGTAAAGTGTTTATATATTCTGCGATGTAGATTGGACAACCTTGTCAGCTCCTGGAAATGGTAGCACCCATCCTTTCAATTGTTCTTCGTCCAACTTCCAGAGCATACGTCTGCAAGAAAATTTAGCTCTCATGCTTTTTGATAAATCCAATGACCTCTTAGGCACAGTATGTTTAGTAGCGGGGAGCCGATCGGGCATTATCGTTCGACGCATCTCACCTATTGATGAATGCATACGTCTAAGCTGGGAAGAAGGATTACAATAAGTACCTAGATTGTCATCATCCACCGAAGAGAAACCAAGCATGAGGGTGTCATAGCTAGTTGTACTGAATGAGTATCCCTGAAAAATGTATATCGAAACTTATATAATTATCGTACCGAATGAAAATTTCGGTACGAATCGCGAAAAATTGGCAAAAATTGGCAATTTTTGGTTACTTTTGTTTGTATCGTTCAGAACACAATTTCCTGAGCCGTCTTTAGGCTTGTTCGACGCGCCGTCGCGTACTCTTTCGGTTTTTAATATTAAAAATAAATAGATCACCTTAGAAAAGCATGAAAATAATTAAAACTGTGTCGTCATCATTACGGTGGTTAGCATTTGTAGTTTGTAGTTTGCATAAATTTGGGGTTTTCGCTAACCACCGTAATTATAACGTCTCATTTAAATGATTTTCGCAATTTTCTAAGGTTATTTATTTATTTTTAATATTAAAAACCGAAAGAGTACTCGACGGCGCGTCGAACAAGCCTAAAGATGGCCCAGGAAATTGTGGTTTGAACGAAACACAAAAAAAGTAACCAAAAAATGCCAATTATTGCCAATTTTTCGCGATTCGTACCGAAATTTTCATTCGGTACGATATAAATCCGATACCGATGGCCCGAAATTATTAGAGAGAAACGCTTCAACATATCCCAGAGTTCCTTCAAAATTTCGCTTTAAATAGTCAATGCCGAGATCGGAAGGAATTGAATCAAATCTAAAAAGGTAATATTTTAATGTTATTTTTCATGAGAACTCACCCGCACGCTCCAACCACATATACTCCGTTCTTTCTCGCTTGCTCCTTGAATTTCATCTCCATTTTCTCAAGGAACTGAATAGAATCATTAGACTTGCAGCTATCAAATTGTGCACTAACGGCAGGTTCTCCAGAGACATCAATGTAACTTGCTCCATTCTCAACGGAAGCTCGCACTATCGGCTCACCGTGCAGACGGAACTGCATCATATTTATCCATTATTTCATATTTCCGAGATATAATAGAAGCTAACCGGTCCAACGGCGTTTATAACTACTTTGGCCTGTTTGGCCATTCTTGCAAGCGATTCTTCATCAGAAGTGTCTGCGATGATCACGGGATAACAAGAGACGGCGGGGATACCTAAAGTGAATTCTGATCCACTTGTGTCTAGTAGAATCCTTCCTCCACTAAAGTCTCGGGTATTTTACCAGGCCCCTCTATCATTCGTCATTGTGTGAATACTCTTCACCCCTTTCTTATCATATCAATATCTTTCTATGCGTGGAAGTTCGAGCTCTTTTTTGGAATTTTTTGAATGACTGAATACCATCTTTCCCAATCTCATCTAGAACGGAACGGAGTTTCATTTTGTTCCGACCCGCGACAGCAATAGATTTGTCCTGAAAGGCGAATTTATATAGTGAACGACTGCTATCGTACCTTGAACATAGGCGAGGATGCCAATGCGCGGACAATGTATCCTCCAGTAAAACCCGTCGCTCCCAACACGATTATGTCATATCGATCGTCCATTGATTAGGAAGATTTTTGAGTACTGGAAAGAGAAGACACGTATCGACAATGCTGCAAATACAGTCAATGACAAGCAGTCACCGATAATACCTTTGCGCAAATATAATAATTAGCAATTAAAGATTCCCCAGGGGTACAATCAACGGCGAAAGCAAGCAGAAATAACAAGCGATTGTCAGCTGATAAGAAGCGATACAAAAAGGAAAGGTTTGCGGGAGACGAAAGTGGATCGACATTCTTTTTCTTCCTTTTTACTCTCACTCACTTACTGATTACAAACTACGAGAAACTCCATCAATCTCACGTGAACACAATAATACCACACTGAACTTTATTTGAACAACGACCTCTCGTGGTAAATTCATCCCCCGGGATAACGGTTCAAGTATGATCTGAAAGTTGTTTTGCATAAGTGAAAGGAATAATCTCTGATCGCTACTCTATTTCCACTTTCTCATTCTTCTCACCTTTGAATTGTACGGCCACGAGAGATCAATGGGCGCAGCTGAGCTATCGAAAGAATGCGTGGAAAGGTGACACTTTGTGAGGATTTCATAGAGAATCGTTCGAACGATGATTCGGATTCTTCTGGCACTTTTTATTTCTTGCATCTCTGTTGTTATATCCGAAGTTGTAGAAGGACTAACATGTTCGGTGATCGATCCACAGAAAGGTGAGATATCCGATATCCTTGCGATATATAAATCAATATCTCAACCATTAATAACCGTGTTCGAGATTCCATTTCATTCCAGTCTGCTTTCTTGACAGTTGCCCAGTGGAAGAGGGAGTGTGCATTCGGCAAAACGGCGGAAAATATTGCTGCAAATTTGAGAACCTTATCTTGCCCAGTCTTCCGGATCCCACTACATCAACGGAGGCGGCAACGACTACTGAAGGTTACAAATGTTTTCAATTCATTTTGAAGATCAGTTTTTTTCGATCATTGCGGAATCTAGATCACATGAATGAGTGCGATGCTGAATATTCTCTCTCTTTTTTATTAGAAATGTTCGTTTTTCAGCGTGCGAAGATCTCTCTCCCAAATGCGTGATCTCAATTCATCTCTGTTTCCTTCCCGATTACGACAAGATTATGAATGTCTACTGTCAGAAGACGTGCATGAGACCTTGTGGACAATTCACGATGGCCCCTACAGTTCCAAGTGAGATTAGTTTTCAATTGTTGAAACATGACCAAAAGCTTTATAAATAATATTTGATCTTGCGTATCGACTCATCATTTCAGGCTGTCGCGATCTCACTCCCGACTGCGCTGGCAAGGATTCGCTCTGCACTATGACTGAGTATATTTCCATCATGCAAAAGGTGAAAATTGTTTTCCATATTTTCAATGAACGATTGTATTTCAGTACTGCGCTCGCTCGTGTTCCTTTTGCACGTGATATCCGTGAAGTCGAGACGTTTATTCAAGTACGGAAACGACAGAATAAATACTTGCTCACAGATGTACATAAATTTACACACAATAAATAAAACGAAGTAGTTAAAACTTCGTCGGCGTGGCATCCTTATCGAA
Organism: Pristionchus exspectatus; assembly: GCA_911812115.1. Lineage (NCBI taxonomy): Eukaryota > Metazoa > Nematoda > Chromadorea > Rhabditida > Neodiplogasteridae > Pristionchus > Pristionchus exspectatus. Next base: position 15,284,736 of record OU461582.1, read on the forward strand.
ATCCTTTGAAAAATTGAAAACTCGAAGTTCTTCAGGAAGATCCTCGGGTTTCGTTTCCTTTCGGCTTAAATTATATTGATATCACGAAAAATGTGCTTTGAACTCACTTCTTCTTTTCGGCTTTGAGTTTCCTTTTCTCTTCTCCTTTCTTAGCCGCAGCCATCAATTTCTCGTCAGTGATTGGGAAGAGAGCCTGTCCGATAGCACATCCAATTGCGAATGCGATCGACATAATGGAAACGAGCAAGGACGAATGAGGAAGAACTGATCCTATAGAGTGGAGCAGATGTGACGAATGCTCCTTATAGCCGAAGATTGAAGTGATAAGAAGCGTATGATTTGTGGGTGATTCAGCAGACAATGAGTAATGCGTTCGAACTACAGAATATGATTCAGATCATTTTTTGCTGTGATATTTGTCTTGCTTCTGCTAGACAAATCAAAAACATAACAACGTGTATTGAGGGACTAAACCGCGGATAGTTCATATCGTCTAGTCGTAGCAGTCTTGTACACATTGTTCTCAGTATTGGTTTTTGTGCAGTGAAAATCTATACCTCTCTTCAGTCTATCTCGATTCATCATCTCAAAAGGGTTTTTTCCAGTAGTTGAGCGTTATTACGATAGTTACAAGTATCGTGAGATTATTTCCCATTCCACGAGTAGTTGACCTTTGACGAACTGAGTGGAGGGAGGAGGGAGGAAGAGGCCGGGGGGAGGCTAGTGATCTACCTGCTCTCCTCCTCCCTACCTCGTCCCTTCCTCTCTCTTCCAGACAATCAATACGCTAACCAGCACATTGAGTTTGCTGAGCATTTGAAATGCACGATACTAAAAAAGTAATCAATGAGACAATTCCCCTGCAAATCACAGGAAAGTTATCACTGCTGTTTATTCAAGAGTATAATGGAATAAACGGAGCTCACAAATTGAAGTAAAGCATGCAAACGACCACTCGATCTCAAAGAGACTCGTTGTCTTTTTGAGAGAACATTTTTATTTTTTTGATGCATCGAAGCCTTTGAGAGAGTCGGGAAGATCTTCGATTTTGATTTCAACTCTACTGAAATTGCATTGGTTTCACACATAACAGTCTCGTAAGAAATCTGCATACTTCTTATTCGCCTTCTTTTCGGCCTTGAGTCTTCTCTTCTCTTCTCCTTTCTTTGCTGCGGTCATCAATTTCTTGTCCGTGATTGGGAAAAGTGCCTTGCCTATGGAACGGCCAATGGCGAAAGCGATCGTCATTATTGAGGAAACCAACTGATGAATAACGTGTGAAGGTAGAATTGCGAAGTCAGCTTTATAGCCAACATTTCAGGTGATAAGCAGCATATGATTTAGAGTGACTCATCAATACATGCGAACTGCAGATGATCAATCGATTTTTTGACAAATGTTAGTGTGGATTATCGATAGGTATGATAAGTGTATGAAAAAATGATATTGGGTGATTTTTTACCTCAATCGCGAACTGACTTTTTCGACAAAAATGGCAGAAAATATTGTTTAGTTTTTTTTAATGCCTGATCCGGCGAAAATGAAATATGCCAGCTTTTAGAACACAAAATTCCACTACTTTGAGCCATTTTAACCAAGAAAATGGCGATGCCTACAGTATCGAAAATTTGGATAGTTTGCGACCGCGAAAAAATAATATTTTTTTCCAAACTCCCTCATGTTTGTGCTCAAATTACTTCCCACATCATCCCGATAATTTTTCATATTGATCACATTTCACCAAAATGTCTCTGTCGTTCCATATGACCTCGGAAAGAGAGAATATTCTTTAATTATATTATATTTAATTATTTACTTTTATTTAATCTGGTTTACTCTTCGATCCGCATTTTCCCTCTCCTTTGCATCGCAGAGGACGTTTCTCCAATCGAACGAGCGTTCGTTTGAATTATCTATATTTGATGATAATGGCAAAAATATCGGGAGATACTTGTAGAAAATGGCGCACGCTCGACAGCAATTGATTCCCCGATGCATTTCGGATGTTGGCGCTTCACAGATGAGACATTGTTCGACCAACAAGTTGAGTTTGCAAATGAAATAGAGAGGCAATATCTGATCTACAGCAGCCATTTCAAAAAGAGAGTTGATGATTGCGGGGCTTTGAAAAGGTGTGGGAGTGGGGATAGTCGAAGCGACAGAGAGGAAAAGGGCTAACACGACTCTATCCCCCAAGCACCTTCTCCCTCTCCTTCCTTCTTCCTTCAATCGTTAGCGACGCCCTCATGCGGATAAGTGTTGCTATGGAGGGTCAAAGATCATGACAATAGAGTACATTCCATAACTCCAATCGAGGAAATATGTTGAGGACAATCGTATAGAAACATTCAACATAGTAGAATGGGGGGGGAATTCGCGCATTTTGATTTTTTCAGGATCATACTTTCAAAGAACACTACTCTTTGAAAGAAAAAAAATTGTTTATGCAAATAATTAACCAATAATGAACAAATATCGCACTATTACGTCACATATTCGTTGAACATATTCATGAGCATGTACACTTGCTCGTCTTCTTTGTGGAGATCTCCTACTTTCTGAATGTGAAAAAATCATTCATCAATTAAAATGTATATTTTTTAATATTTGATTACCTGCATATTGACGAGTAAGCAGAGTAGATCACCGAGTCGTCCCGCATAATCAGTTCTTCCCTTCCTCGCGTAGTGTTTGTGCAATTCTCTCATGATCACACATCGATTCTTCTTCACCAACTCAATCATTTCATCATCACTGTTCGGTGTGTCTAGAAAACCATAATTCGTATAAAATTTTAATCTTAAATTAACTATCATTCCACAATCCTAGGCCGAGCAGAGCCATGAATTCTTCACCATCTAATTTGACTCGCTTGAAATGAGCTTTGTTCGTCACGAGAGATCGCTTTGTGTTCTTGACAAATTCACTGGAAAAATACAATTACTTTTTGGATGTTTAATCAGGTGACTTACGCTCCGGCTTCTTCCTTGTTCACTCCTGGTGGACAATCGATTAGAAATTCATCTACTCGATCTACATGGAATATCGTCGTATAGCTGGGCATTCTGAAAGATTTGTTTATTAAAGGATCTTAAAGGGAGAATTCACTTACAGTGTATCACAATCGGGAAAATACTGCACTGAACGATAGAGATCATCCGTTTTGTTCAGCATATCAAAGTTACCGTACACGAATAGATGCTTGAGAATATCAATTCACTTTTTAAAAACTGCAGAATGAATGCTTACCTGATGCTCTTTAGATAAGTTTCTGAAATCTTCGAATGATGTGATGAAAAAGTCGAGCAATCCAGTGTACATTATTCTCGCATTCGGAACAACATTTCCGTAGGTTGCATATGCAAAATTCTGCAAATCGAATCCTCCAATCCAGAAAGATGTTGAAACTAGGGTAGAAACAGGGTTGAAACTAACAATAATTCCTCTTTGTAGGTGATCGTATATTTGTGTTGTGCAAGTGCCCATTTCTCCGTTTTTTCTCATCAAACAGAGGACACTTCAATAATCGAAAGGAGATGAAGCATTTGGATATGAATAGGGGATACCCGTAAGCTCTCTTCATCTTCTCAAACGTCGGTGTTTCATTGCTCGCTGAGTCGGATTGCAGAGATCTATGGAGTCAGAGTGAGCAAAAGATCAACATGAGTCAATGTACGTTGTGTGGTCAAGGAAGGATGAGGGAGAAGGGGTATACTCCATCGGATCCCAATCACTTTCCATATCCTTCTGAAAATAAAGAGATCTTTCAGTGGAGGAGCTCATTTCGTCACAAACCGCAGGTTTTGCTTCAGCACAAGCAGAAAGAATTGAGGAGAATCGCTCATAACGGCACTTTCTGCACGTAGTTTTGGCATCTGACATTTTTTCTGACAATTATATACCATTTTCCGAAAAAATTACAAACTTTTCAGGATACATTGTCCATCGCCTTCTTTGCAGCGAAGTACACGCTTCTGAGAGAGACTCCGCCTGAAAGATCGAAAAGTTGACTTGATCTTTGTCGTTATCGGTGCTATTGGGCGAGCCCAAGATGGAATCATGGGGATTTCTTCCAAGATTACATAAGCCAGATGAAAGCACACTTATAAAATACGGAGCATGCTCTGCAACACATAATGCCCAGATGCATCTCTGATATGGGCACTTCGCAGATGAGACATCTCTCGGACTGAAACCATGGTGATTACACCAAAATTACTCTATACTTTTACATACTCCCAGCCAGATTTGTTCCCAGATTTGTTCTAACCGTTCAAAGAACTGCAGAGGAAATGGGAAATCATAATCAGGAAAATATACGAACCTCTTCGGTAGCGGCCATGTGTACCAAATGGTCTATGACTAAGGGGAAGAACGTGCAAGCAAATTGTGAGAGTGAAGAGAAAAAGAGAGATACTTCCCTCTCTGGTTCCTCTCCCGATCTCTCGATCTTTCTCTTTCCTCTCTTCTCTAAATGTCAGTCTGACTCAGCCGTAACACTCCCCGTGGTTTGATGTTTCTTTGCCAGAGATCATTGGAACAGGGTCGATGGCTTTCTTCTTGGGTCTAGCATGTTTTCGAGACCAAAATGACGCCAACCGGGTTGGCGAGCGAAATTTTTAATGAGTCGATTACTCTTTTCCTTCCACCTTGCGATTTTTATGTTCTTTAACAAATTCCTATTTTTTCTGCAACACGCAAATGACGTTCACTTCTAATGAGCAACGAACCTCCACATGCGCGAGCAAACAAAATAAATCTCCTAATCTTGAGGCATAGTCAGTCGTTCCCTTCATGGCATAGTCCTTGTGCAACTCATTCAAAATGCATGTTCGATTTCGTTTCACAATTTCCATTAGTTGCTCATCAGTATCCACTGTATCTTTAAAAATCGAAAACGGGTGCGACTGTGAATAGTGAACTTATTTTCATTCCATAACGCGAGTCCAAGAAGAGCGAGAAATTCCTTGTTCGTTGGTAGAAATCGTTTAAAATGCGCTTTATTGACGGCCAATGTTCGCTTAAAACTTTTGGCAATTTCTCTGAAATTTACTGTTAAGATAATATATAAGTTTACTTGCCTGATAGCTTTTTCCTTATTGATTTCCGGAAGACAATCAATGAAAAATGATTCGACTTCTTCAAGGGCAAAGTAGGTCAATCTCAATCTCAACTTGTCAATCTAGAACAAAACTGATGTTTCGCACGGTTTCAATTGAATTATGCTCTCAAACAAATTCATGTAGCATTACAAGAACTGACACTATTTCATCGTCTGTCCACTCTCTCCTTCTCTTCATACACTCTCACCTATCGTCTTTCTCCAATCTAACACTGCAGTGTTGCTGGGCACAAAAGATCTCGACCGATTTGTGATTATTGTGTGAAGAAATGTGACTCATATCCTACATTTTTTAATGCTGTTTTTCCTTTATAAAAAATATGAAACTTATTTTTAAAAAGGTGATAAGGTAGTATACATGAAATAACTAAAAACACAAAATTATTAAAACAACAGCAATTATAATAATAATAATTTATCTACGCCCGAGGCGCAACGATACCGAAACGTTACATAATAAGGTGTGAGAGTGCACATCTCAAAACGGAGTTGGCACTCTCTTCTCAATCCATTTCTTCAGTCGAGGAGTCGAATTGATCGTATTCACCTGAAAAATTTCAATATTTGATGAGTAGTAAAGTTTTCGAAATCGAGAAATCTCGATAATCGTAAACTAAATCCTTCATTTTCGATCGAATCGGATTGTGGCCTCGATTGCGAGAGACACAAGAGGAGTTCGAGGGTTCATCTTGATCGAGACTGTCGGAGTTGTGAAGTCGTTGTGTTTCGCCACGCCCATGCATTCGCAATTAGATCTATCCTTTCAACAATTTTTGTCACATTACAAAGGCAACTAAAACAGCACTCCGCTGACCCGATCGAGACGGCCCGTCTCGATTGAGTATCATTGTACCGAACAAGACTCGAACCGTCTCTAGCGCAATCGAGGATTCGATCGAACATTTCCATTTATTCGACCATTCAAACTCGATCAAGTTTGAGGATGAAAGCCTCGACTTTGTGTCGAAAACGATTTGGGGAGTTAAAGGGGGAGGGGCACGAATATTTTCGCACATAAGCTGAGCATGTGGAGTAATAGGGATGCTTTACCCGATCAGAGATCAGTTTATCCGAAGTGCTAGAAATGCATCTGAACCTCACTACGGAATTTTGAAGTTTCATTGATTGTGCAGGCACGATTTGGGGTACTGTATTCTCGTATTGATTTCATTGGATTGACAATCGAAAATAGCAGCAATAGTGAGGTTTGCACACGGCGCGAGCCGAACCAGCGGGTGCCGGATAGCGAGGCAAAAGTACAACCACCAGGCTACGTGCCATTATATTCGTTGAGTCTAGACGGCCTAGTTAAGGGAGAGGACAGAGTCAAGCCCAGTGCTGATTACTGTAGGTACAGCTGGGATGCAGGCACGTCGTTGTGGGACCCACCAATTTCGATTCGTGCCCCTCCCCCTTTAACGCACCGTCTTGATGACATTGGGATAGGCAGATAGGAATCCAGGAAGATGTTGATGAATTGTTCCAACATGTTCAGCGATGAGAAGATCCACCCAAGTGAGAGATTCACCCACGAAATGACCATTCAGGCCGTTGTCCTGGATTGAAAATCTCACTCGCACTTCATTGAATAATATGAAACCTTGGCAATCTTCTCCAGTAAAGGGAAGTATTTGTCTCTTGCGGGGGCGCCCACTTCCTTCTCGACAATCATCTGAGGAGAACATTTTATTTTCGAACCAACAATGGACATTCCGTGGTCGAACTAGAAGTGAGGAACTGACTCTATCTTCTTTTGAGAATCCCCAAATGACGGCTAACAACGGATAAATCTCTCTGTAGTAGTCAGCATGTTGATCAGCCAATGCATCCACCCAAGCTGTCTCGAAAGCACTTTGTCCAGCGAATCCTAAATTACGCTTGACAGAAAATAGTCAGAAATAAGGGTACTCACCGAATTCCTTGGCCAAATAACGGTAGATAGCATACATGATCGGGAGAGGTTTACCATCCACTTCAAGAACAGGAAGCTCACCAAATGGAGTGGCTGAATAAATTATTCTATGAAGGAAGGATTCAGAAACATTTTTATTCTCCTATGCTCACTTGGTTTGAGAGAAGGCCAATCAGAAGGAGAGACTCTCACATCTTCAAAAGGTATATCAGAGAGATAGAGGATTTGACGAGCAACCTTAATGTTGCATTTAGTGTGACTTCTTTAGACGCAAAACAGAGCGGATAATATCAACGGGAAATGTGAAGTGAGTCCTCTGGGGTAGACCGCATCGCGTCTAGTAGAGACCGACGACAATTGAAAAAAAATGGGGACTTTTTCTACTCTAGATAAATTTCGTGTATAGGAAAGCTTTTTTCGTCTATTCTAGTTTATTCTCCGGTCGCAACAATACGCATTTCGATCTATTCCAAACGACTTATTTCGCATTTCTTTTTGTCATTCCACGCACTCATTTTTATCAGTGAGCAGCGACCCTGAATTCGTCGTAAAAATCACTTGCGCAGCGTTGGCAATACGGTGTTTAGCATACAATACGCATCATTTCATTTGCTATCTGAATACTAATTATTCCTAAAATTCTCATTTTCTCAGTAAATGATACTAGGGCCTCTAGGAAACGATTTTGTAATATCACCTAAAGCCGGAGACCCTTCAGTATAATTTAGAAATGAATAGGATTACGCAGAACGGTTTAATATTTTACAATACCATGAATTGTAATTTGAAAACGAAGATCAAATTAATTTATACCTCAACTCTCGCTCGACCATTGAAGTACGTTAGTTTGAATGAAGGCATTATTGAATGATGAGTGTATCATGTTTGCAAACGCCTTATAAAGGGAAAGAGGATAGATAAGAAATACGGCGTATGGTCAAGCGGTCGAAAGGGAAGAGTTGAAGAGCAATCAATTTAATTCGGACAAAAAATTTCCGTGTTAAGAGGTTCTCGAGATTGGTGATGACGATGCGCAAGTACTTTTCGCACCTAAAGCCATCTTCGGCTATCTTAAATTCTCTGTTCAAATATTCATTAATATTAGCCCAGCATGGCATCCGAGGCATCATTCCCATTTCTGTTAGTCGTCGCGTGCGGTTCCCTCTCCATTCCCTCCGATGGAGAGCTGATTCTCCTATCGTGCGTTTCAAATGCTCAGCAAACTCAATGTGCTGGTTAGCGTATTGATTGTCTGGAAGAGAGAGGAAGGGAAGAGGTATCGAGGAGGAGAGCAGGTAGATCACTAGCCTCCTCCCGGCCTCTTCCTCTCTCCTCCCTCCACTCAGTTCGTCAAAGGTCAACTACGCGTGGAATGGGAAATAATCTCACTCTAATTCCCCCCGACTCTTCCAACGACTCAACAAGATCGGAATCCCCATCCAAGCCGGACTGGTCGCCGTGTGATGGGTAAGATGTTTGGTCCCTCAGAATCCAGGCTCGTATCTCTCGGTCAAAGATGGATTTTCGAGTTTGGAGGTCTCGAGCACACAGAAGACTCCAGCACACGCCAGGCTTCGTATTCGACCTACAGTGGGATTCAATCTGCGTGCAACACCGTCAACAGTCCTATCGGGAACCATGGGAGCAGGATTCTTTCTCCAGCCATTGCGACTGTGACAAGGAAAGAAGACCAATCCACTGGCCCGAGACCCCTCAAAATGATCATCTTGAAAGAAGAACGGTCTTCTGATACCCCATCTTGATCAGCGCAACTTTGCGACAACTGATAAATTCTGTATTCTGTATGGCATCCGAAGCAGAATTTGATCTTTTACAAATGTTTTTTGAGCGTTTTCAATCCTGGGAAGAGCGACCTACTCAGATCGACGTTCTTGAAGAGACGATTAAGAATCTTTTCAGTATGGTAACCATCCCCGTTTTGCAATGGGACATCATTTACGGACCGACGCTAAACTTTGACAGAACAACGACTCTCCCCATTGAACTTACCCTTTCCCCGTGCACTCTCTCGCCACGCCACATTATCTAGTCGTATTCTACTTCGAATACCAAGTTGGGTTGATTTTAACGAAAATTTACAAAACCTTTTTTTTTTCGGTTTTTTTCGGTCGTCGTCTGGAGCCAGCGAAGGATTTTGATGAAAGATGAGTATGCGTATCTTCATCTGCACTCGGGTTGGCCAAACGAGCGGGAACGAAATAGAGAGATGTTGCATAATGGGCTCGCTAAGTCAGAGAGAGCGTAGGGGGGATAGCGAGCCCGTAATGGTCAATACGGGCTCGCTACGAGAAGGGAAGATAGTCTCTTCCTTTCACACGTCTCGTCGTTATCTAGCCGCTCCCTCTCGTAATGAAGCGAATCGAGGCATTACCGGCTCTTAATCCCCCTACGGTCTCCCAAACGTAGCGAGCCCGTAATATCGTTATCCCAATCAACCCTGATCAGTACCCTCGTGAGCCTCTAATCCCAGTATTTCAGAGAATCGATCCATTTTCACGGTGCCGGCCTTTGTTCGGTTCTTATGTAAACGGCGTCATATTTAAATTCTGATAAAAAGCTTCCATTTATCATAACACATTGCTAAATATTCTTTCAAGTAGTTACTTTGATATAATATCTTCATTGCTTAGAATGGAGTTGGCGCTCTCTTCTCAATCCATTCCTTCAGTCGAGGAGTCGAATTGATCTTGTTCACCTGAAATTGGGAGAATTATTCCAATATTTTACTAGCTATTCATATATGTGTTTGGTTTCCGTGTATAATGAAAGTGAAATAGGGTACCGTCTTGATGACATTGGGATAGGCAGAAAGGAATCCAGGAAGATGTTGATGAAGTGTTCCAACGTGTTCAGCGATGAGAAGATCCACCCAAGTGAGAGATTCACCCACGAAATGACCATTTAGACCATTGTCCTTAAATCATTCTCATTGAATGCGAATGCAAACAAAACGCATGACAATAAATAATATGAGACCTTGGCAATCTTCTCCAGTAGAGGGAAGTATTTGTCTCTCGCAGGAATTCCCACCTCCTTCACAAGAGACGTCTGAAATGGAGTATGAAGGAATCAATGTAGAAGGGAGACTCTCACTCTGTCTCCTTCAGCGAATCCCCAGATGACGAAGAATAGTGAGCGGATCTCCATGAAATAATCTGCATGTTGATCAGCCAATGCATCAACCCAAGCTGTCTCGAAAGCATTCTGCCCAGCGAATCCTGAATAAAATGAACCGCAAATTGTTCCTTCATAATATGAATCGTTAACTAGCAATCTGTGGGAAATAATAATGTTCTCAAGGTATATTGTAGAAATGTGCTCACCGAACTCCTTGGCGAGATAACGGAAGATTGAGAAGGAAGTGGGGAGGAGCTCACCGTCTACTTCAAGAACAGGCAATTGACCGAAAGGAGTGGCTAAACGAATTAATTAAACGATTCTTCATCTTTCATATCGCTCACTCGGTTTCAGTGAAGGCCAATCAGCAAATGAGACTCTCACATCTTCGAAGGGAACATCAGCAAGATACAGAATTTGGCGAGCTACCTAAACTTTTGAATTATTCTTTTTTTTCATCGGCATTATGTTTTTTCCGAAAACAATCGTGTTGTTTTCAAGTCAAGCAACAAGTCGAAACATGTCGCGAGCGAATTCGCAATTGTGAAACAGCGGTCCCTGTCAGCCGATAAGACCCCGCCGAAATCAATCAATACCTCAGCTCTGGTTCGTCCGTCGAAGTACGTAAGCTTGAAAGAAGGCATTGTCGAGAGATGGTTGTATCATGATTACAAATGACTTTATAGACGAAAGAGGAGAGATAACGCCGCACGGACTAGGGGTTATGTGAGAGGAGAGAGATTGAGAGACGGAGAGTGAAGATTACGAATAGAAATTAAAATCAAACATGGTTTACGAGACGAAAAGATTAGAGAAACTGCTAGGAAGAGACTAGACACAAGACTTCCTAAAGAAATGCGGTTGGATGTTTCGGTCCATTGGGTCGTAGACACCCAACCGCCTCACGAAGGGTGGACCTCGTCAGTACGACGCCCCTCGCAAGTGGGGAACAAGAGAGATAGGGAATGAAGAAGATGAAAGTAAACAACAAACAACTAACGCGGAAACGAGTCAATATATAGCGCGAATGAACTAACGGGGACAGTAAGTATTTCATATCATTATAGGCTAAATGGTGGGTATGGAATAAACAAATTTGACGGAGAGAAGAGATATCCGGTCGTTAGTTTGACTGATTGCTGTCTGGGGGAAGAAGGGAAGCGATAGACTGAGAGAGGTGAGATCGGAAGGTCAAGAGATCAATGATCTACCCCTTGCCGGGAGGAAGGAAGAGAGGGAAGGGAAGGAAGGGAAGGGATGGGGGAGGGAAGGGAAGGGAGGAGATCTCATTAGAAGGAAATCACATCTTTTCGATAATACGCATGCATATATCATTATTACAAACTGCATATTTTAGTGATATCGCTGGGGTTCTGTTCAATGTTGAATATAGCCTAGAGTATAGGATTTCTTTTGGGTATTGAATTTGCAGGAAATAATGTGCAAGTTGACGAGTTCTTTCCAAAAAGTGTTTGAATAGAGAACAGTTTCGGAAAATGCGAATTATTTCGCCATGCAACGTGTTCAGACCCATACTAATTGGGATATTCGATTCGTAGTGAGGGTATCTAACGACTGAGAATGAGTAATCATCGGTCTTGTTGTATAGTGAGGTTTGAACCGTACCAGTATTGGTCACTGTTACAGACATGTCAAGGAAGGCTGACTTTTTCGGACTTGTGTTAGTTTGTTCTAGAGTGAGTGAATGATGATACATATCGGTCGTTATTTTCATGAATTCGTTTGTTTTGTCGGAAATATGAAAGAGATCATCTATATATCGAAAAGTCCGATTTAGCGAAAAGGATAGAGTATGCCCAATTCGAATGTTGTTGCGGATGTATTGGTATTCCATGACAGCAAGAGTAAGATCTGCTATTTGAGGAGATGCATTATTGCCTTGAGGAATTCCCTTTCGTTGTTGATATAGTTTTCCACCATAATAGGCGAATGAGTTTCGTAGGATGAAATCAACAATTCCTTTGAGGTCGTTTTTGTGATATGATCTTCCACTGGTATTCGAGTTATTTCGATCATATCTGACATTTGTTCCTTGAACTACGATGTATTCAGAACCGGCATTTTTGAACATTAAATCAAAGAGATAGTATATCTTTTCTTTTACTACATCATGTGGAAGATTCGTAAACAGTGAAGAGAAGTCAGCGCAGAAAATTTCGGACTTTTTGTTTTGAACTGTACTCAATTGCTGAACCACACGGAACGTATTTTGTATGGAAAAGAATCGATTAATTTTATCATGACTGGTAATGTTATTGCAATACCTTCTGAAATGACCATGTAGAAATCTTAGAATTTTCTGCAGCTCAACAGAAAGTGGTTTTAGGGTACTGTCATGAGCACCAGTAATAAATCTGAATTTTATCGGATTCTTGTGCATTTTAGGAATTCCGTATATTTTAGGTAGATTTCCCTCTGTTTGCGGAGAAATACCGAAACTGCGTGTGAATTTCTCATGATTTAATTTGATGTTTACTGGATCAAGTTGATCTTTGATCTCGTAGGTTTTGCCATCAGTGTTTTGCGTATTTAGCTCTTTTTCCATAAATTGAAGATACAATTGTTTACATGTGATTGCGTAGTTTCCTGATGCTTTGTCAACCATGGTGATCACGAAATCTCTGTGTAATTCCGCCACTTTTCTGATAAGAGATTTTGTTTGTACATAATCATGTTGGTGTAGTTTTAATTTGATGTTTATTTTCTCGGAGATTATTCCATTGAATGCATCATAGATGGTAGGTATTTTAGTTTTCGGAGGTTTATATTTTCGTATGAGGTTAGCAAATAGATTTTGGCATGAGTCTCGCACATTTTCCAATATTGTTTTTCGTTCAGTGAAAGTTTTCACTCGGAATTTGGTTCCTTTTTCAAATAGATTCCTTAGCTCAGAATCATTAATCATATTTGTGTTGCCCGAGCAGATGTGTTTATAGTGTGGATCCACGAAATTCGAATAATTGTGACAATTACATCTGGAACTCAGGATCGTTTGAATCTCTTGGGTGCTCAAGTTTCTCAGGAACTTCCCATAGTTGCATAGAAACTGTGAGGTCGAATTGTTTAGAGAATAAGTGATTTGTACACGAGGTACCTTATTTGTATCTCCAGTGATTTCTTTCAAAACATCACGAACTCTATCGGAATTCAAAAGTTTCGCAAGCTTTAGTCTTTCCATGAACTTTCCGAAATACTGTAGTTTTAAAATGGCCTTTGGTCTGTCATCACTTTGCATTGTCGATTTAGATTCCCAATAATGGGGGCAAATAATTGAAAAAATCTTATATTTATGCTCGTGATTTAAAGCATTGAAATCTGTAGAAGCGGTAAAATATTCCAGTTTTCGAAGGTCGTGATGTCTGAGTGATCTACCATAGACGAAAAGCTCACGTGTATCTCGTATTTCAATGTCATCTACAATTTCTTGAACAGTTTTTGTGCACTTGTAAGCTGGTTTTCTTCGTGTTCGTTTTCGTTTTCCTCTACAATTATGCGGAAGATCAGAAATGGGTAAAGTTTGGTATGGATGAGATGATTTTTCAAGAGGATTTATTCCTTCAGAAATATAGCCAAAGTTTTTAATGGAATCATTTAATCCAAACGGATATGCTGTGTTCAATGCTCTAATCCATAGAAGTTCCTTCTGCAGTAGCTCTGTTTTGTCTTTTCCGTGATCGAGAATGTCTACAGTGAAAAAATATCTATCATGCAGAGGCTCTTTAAAATGTTGACTGAGAAAAGTTTTTAAGTGATTACTTTCGAAGGAATAACTGTGCTGTGATATTCTTGACTTTAATGTCTGTGTAGTCTCACCAACATACTGCATGGAGCACACAGTACATGTAATGAGATAAACCACATTCTTTGTTATGCAACTATCCTCAGCTTCTTTATTAGTAAGGAAAATGTCTTCTGTAATATTACTAGTCACTCCAATTTTGAAATTAGTCTTTGGACAGATTCGGCACCGCTTATTTTCACAAGAACGACCTGTGTGTGAGGTGTGATTTCCGAGAGTGACGAGATTTCTCCCATACTCTCTTCCAATGAATTTGGTGTTTGATAATAGTTTGTTCGCGTTTTTTGTGTTTTTAGCGGGCTAGTGTGAGGGGATGCCCATCCCTTACTATGATTTCGATCGACGGACATTCGGTGGGACTGCCACCGTGGCGTGACCCCTCTATGGTGGGAGAACCACATATTTCTGGCTCGACTACTCCGCCATCTCCCCTCCGCCGATCTATGGATCAGAAGAGACGACGATCACTGTAGTCTGGAATTATGAGATATGTAGTTGAAATGCGATCTTTGTGTTAAAGCCAGTTGAATCTTATTTGATTCGATTGGTATTTCTAAGAATGAGAGGGTGTAATGAGATTGGAAGGCGGGAAGAAGGAAAGTAGGAAAAAAGGAAAATGGGATAATGTTTTCGAAAGGCAAGTAAAGCCTATGCGCATGGAATTTAGCAATAAGTTGCAAAAGAAAAGGTGTCGGGAACCTTTAGTTCCCTATTGGGAATAGGAAGAGAGTACAGAAATATTGTGTATGTGTGACACCAAATTCTCTTTCGCAGAGAGGATAAGGGAAGTGGAAAAGGCGGCTTGACGAATGTAGAGTGGAGTGCAATGAAGAGCTGATTTGTGATATTTTGAGAGAGAAAGCGTAAGAAACGAATTTTCGATGAAGAAACGACGTGTGAGTAAGAAAGTGGATAAAACAATTGGTTTTCAATGATATTGATAAATAGTTAAGTATTAAAGTTGATAATAGAATGGTTAAGTATTAAAGTTGATAATAGAAGTTGTTTGTTGTGTTGTCCTTACGGAACAACAGACCCACCCTCCTTACGCAAACGGCATAGCCTATAGCGAAGAGGGGGGCGAAAATTGGTGTTCGAGGACCGGCCTAAGCGGAGAGAAACTCCTGCGGCCGAGTCCAAGAACGGGTTGTCACATTGTGACCAATAGGTAATAGAAGATAGGTATAGGAAGTGTGTAAGTAAAGAGGAGAGAAGCAGTAACAAATGAAGCTGATATGAATGTATGAACAATAAATAATGTAAATGTGAGAGAAAGTATGTTTGTAAACCAACCCTACCCACTCCGGAGAGGAGCCAGGCTCTCTACTACACGGAGCGGAACAGGGTGAGAGAAATTAAAATCAAACATGGTTTACGAGACGAAAAGATTAGAGAAACTGCTAGGAAGAGACTAGACACAAGACTTCCTAAAGAAATGCGGTTGGATGTTTCGGTCCATTGGGTCGTAGACACCCAACCGCCTCACGAAGGGTGGACCTCGTCAGTACGACGCCCCTCGCAAGTGGGGAACAAGAGAGATAGGGAATGAAGAAGATGAAAGTAAACAACAAACAACTAACGCGGAAACGAGTCAATATATAGCGCGAATGAACTAACGGGGACAGTAAGTATTTCATATCATTATAGGCTAAATGGTGGGTATGGAATAAACAAATTTGACGGAGAGAAGAGATATCCGGTCGTTAGTTTGACTGATTGCTGTCTGGGGAAGAAGGGAAGCGATAGACTGAGAGAGGTGAGATCGGAAGGTCAAGAGATCAATGATCTACCCCTTGCCGGGAGGAAGGAAGAGAGGGAAGGGAAGGAAGGGAAGGGATGGGGGAGGGAAGGGAAGGGAGGAGATCTCATTAGAAGGAAATCACATCTTTTCGATAATACGCATGCATATATCATTATTACAAACTGCATATTTTAGTGATATCGCTGGGGTTCTGTTCAATGTTGAATATAGCCTAGAGTATAGGATTTCTTTTGGGTATTGAATTTGCAGGAAATAATGTGCAAGTTGACGAGTTCTTTCCAAAAAGTGTTTGAATAGAGAACAGTTTCGGAAAATGCGAATTATTTCGCCATGCAACGTGTTCAGACCCATACTAATTGGGATATTCGATTCGTAGTGAGGGTATCTAACGACTGAGAATGAGTAATCATCGGTCTTGTTGTATAGTGAGGTTTGAACCGTACCAGTATTGGTCACTGTTACAGACATGTCAAGGAAGGCTGACTTTTTCGGACTTGTGTTAGTTTGTTCTAGAGTGAGTGAATGATGATACATATCGGTCGTTATTTTCATGAATTCGTTTGTTTTGTCGGAAATATGAAAGAGATCATCTATATATCGAAAAGTCCGATTTAGCGAAAAGGATAGAGTATGCCCAATTCGAATGTTGTTGCGGATGTATTGGTATTCCATGACAGCAAGAGTAAGATCTGCTATTTGAGGAGATGCATTATTGCCTTGAGGAATTCCCTTTCGTTGTTGATATAGTTTTCCACCATAATAGGCGAATGAGTTTCGTAGGATGAAATCAACAATTCCTTTGAGGTCGTTTTTGTGATATGATCTTCCACTGGTATTCGAGTTATTTCGATCATATCTGACATTTGTTCCTTGAACTACGATGTATTCAGAACCGGCATTTTTGAACATTAAATCAAAGAGATAGTATATCTTTTCTTTTACTACATCATGTGGAAGATTCGTAAACAGTGAAGAGAAGTCAGCGCAGAAAATTTCGGACTTTTTGTTTTGAACTGTACTCAATTGCTGAACCACACGGAACGTATTTTGTATGGAAAAGAATCGATTAATTTTATCATGACTGGTAATGTTATTGCAATACCTTCTGAAATGACCATGTAGAAATCTTAGAATTTTCTGCAGCTCAACAGAAAGTGGTTTTAGGGTACTGTCATGAGCACCAGTAATAAATCTGAATTTTATCGGATTCTTGTGCATTTTAGGAATTCCGTATATTTTAGGTAGATTTCCCTCTGTTTGCGGAGAAATACCGAAACTGCGTGTGAATTTCTCATGATTTAATTTGATGTTTACTGGATCAAGTTGATCTTTGATCTCGTAGGTTTTGCCATCAGTGTTTTGCGTATTTAGCTCTTTTTCCATAAATTGAAGATACAATTGTTTACATGTGATTGCGTAGTTTCCTGATGCTTTGTCAACCATGGTGATCACGAAATCTCTGTGTAATTCCGCCACTTTTCTGATAAGAGATTTTGTTTGTACATAATCATGTTGGTGTAGTTTTAATTTGATGTTTATTTTCTCGGAGATTATTCCATTGAATGCATCATAGATGGTAGGTATTTTAGTTTTCGGAGGTTTATATTTTCGTATGAGGTTAGCAAATAGATTTTGGCATGAGTCTCGCACATTTTCCAATATTGTTTTTCGTTCAGTGAAAGTTTTCACTCGGAATTTGGTTCCTTTTTCAAATAGATTCCTTAGCTCAGAATCATTAATCATATTTGTGTTGCCCGAGCAGATGTGTTTATAGTGTGGATCCACGAAATTCGAATAATTGTGACAATTACATCTGGAACTCAGGATCGTTTGAATCTCTTGGGTGCTCAAGTTTCTCAGGAACTTCCCATAGTTGCATAGAAACTGTGAGGTCGAATTGTTTAGAGAATAAGTGATTTGTACACGAGGTACCTTATTTGTATCTCCAGTGATTTCTTTCAAAACATCACGAACTCTATCGGAATTCAAAAGTTTCGCAAGCTTTAGTCTTTCCATGAACTTTCCGAAATACTGTAGTTTTAAAATGGCCTTTGGTCTGTCATCACTTTGCATTGTCGATTTAGATTCCCAATAATGGGGGCAAATAATTGAAAAAATCTTATATTTATGCTCGTGATTTAAAGCATTGAAATCTGTAGAAGCGGTAAAATATTCCAGTTTTCGAAGGTCGTGATGTCTGAGTGATCTACCATAGACGAAAAGCTCACGTGTATCTCGTATTTCAATGTCATCTACAATTTCTTGAACAGTTTTTGTGCACTTGTAAGCTGGTTTTCTTCGTGTTCGTTGAATTACAATAGGATGTACACAACGAAAGTAGAGCAGAGAAGTGAACACAGACTATAGATGAATAAACTTTTGATTATGAGATCAACGTTTGTTGCTCAGCGCCATAATTGTTGCATTTTGGGCTCATCTCATAAAGATTACTAGGAGAATGCAAAAGATTATGTCACACCTCTCGAAATGTTGCATCTGCGATATAAGAGCAGAGCATTCTGAAAATACAGATTAAATACAAAAAATAAAATAAAAATAATTATTTGTAAACCAGTTCGTTCATCAAAGACATTCAATGAATTACAATAGGATGTACACAACGACCTACCTTCTATTCATATCATTGACAGAGAAACGAGTCAGAGCTTATCCCACAAATGTTGACTGTCAAAGCTAAAATTTATTGGTCCATTCAATCTGTTTCTCTTGCTTCCACGGCAAATATCACAAAAAATGGAACGAAATACGCAGTTCAGACTCTGGCAAAGCGGAGCTTCTGCCGTTCGGGTGGTCCCACCCTTCCCATTTTCCCTCCTTCTCATTTCGCCCACATCCGATGAGGAGAGCGCGGTCTCCTCCTCAGGGAGAAAGCGTCTGCAGACAAAGCTTCTTCCCATGAACACAGTTCTCGGTTCTTCTCAATAATGCTCGATTTGCCCTACCAATTCAAATTTGAACGGATGAGTCGACGGTTGAAGATGGTTGGCGACTCCCTCGACTAATTTTTTCAGATTGCCAGTTTCGTTTGTCTCGTTTATCCTATCGTCAATCTAGCGTTTCTTCTTCCTTGCAGAAATGGTATTTCTTGTTGGACGGCGTGTGTCACAGTGCAATATAATAGAGAAACTTCGAGTCGCGACTTTTGTCTACGCATTTCGCAGATTTACTTGTCTTTTCGTGAATTTTCTTGTGGAATGACAGTGATAGTTTCTTATGGAATGATCTGTGATAAGTTATCGTTTTACGCATGACTTTATTCGTGTATTACTGTATGTACATCTGACCGATGATAAATACTGATTATTATTCAAGCGATAAATAGCGTCTTATTCTGAGTTCTTATCTTTCGTATAGACACTCGACATATTCAGAGTGAGAACTCACAGCGATATTCTTCAAGTCACCGTTCAATTCCTCATCGACTTTTTGATATTGTTGCCAACATTATTTTACTCGTTACGATAAGGAAATGGTAAGGGATCACAACGTAGCCTGAATGTGTGACTTGAAGAATGTCGCTGTGAGTTCTTATTCTGAATATGTCGAGTGTCTACGAAAGATAAGAACTCAGAATAAGACGCTATTCAGACCATTCCGATGTGAGTGTTTTAATTAAAGTCATCTAATAAAACTCCGCCGATAATGATGAATTACTCGATTCTCCTTGCAAACACAGAGATAATCGATATAATTCGGGCCATATCTGGATGTTTGGCTTGTACGAGGTTTGTAATATTTCAAAATTTCTTTATCATTTTTTTCAAAAGTAATAAATGCTCCCGATGACACAACAGTTCTTGTTTTCCTGGGTCCATGCTCACTGAAAAGTATCGAATTTTGCCTTTTTTGTTCAATGTGAGTTTGAATTTATTTCAAAGCTGAAAATTTGTTTAGCTATTCGAGCGGGTCTTCTGAATCAATCTATGATACTCTCTACGCCTTGGAAGAAATCAAATATCACGAACAAACTAAATCTAAACACTATGTGGATCGGGTCGTTTGAGACACTTTATGATGAACATCTTGCTACAGCGAATATAAAAAATCCAAATAAAACTCCCATCCTAAGTCTATCCCGCAATACAAAAAAAGGCTATTCGAAGCACCGAAAGTTCTAACTCAGATTGCGTTTATTGCACATGGTAAGAGCGAGTATCAATGCCTCTTGTTTAGAGAAGCTGAAGGAAGAGGGAAGAGGTGAGGCGAGGAATGAGAGGGAGAGGAAGAGGAGGGATAAAAGGCCGACCTCTTGCGCAAGAGTTTGGAGTAGGGTTCTCTTATTGGAAAATCAATCGTTATTGGAAAATGGACCCCTCTCCCCCTCATTTTCCAATAGCGACCGAGAACAATGCGGTCTCTTATTGGAAAATGATTCTTATTGGAAATCCAATAGTTATTGGAATTCCAATAAGGAGAACAAAGGATTTCTCTCTCAAAATGACCGATCATTCCTTATTGGAATTCCAATAACTATTGGAAAATTGGGCGCCGCGCTCGAGATCGTTATTGGAAAATGAGAGGGAGGGAAAATCCTTTGTTCTCGCTATTGGAATTCCGGAAAATTTTCCATTAAGAGAATCCTAGTTTGGAGAATGAGAAAACTCTTGCGCAAGAGTTTGGAAAATGAGAAAACTCTTGCGCAAGAGGTGAGGCAGGAATGGCCGTTTTAGATCGTTTATGCTCGTTCTTTCAATTGTTATGTGTTCTGATAGCTTAGTACGTGCATAGGAGGATATCAGAACACATTTGCAAGATTTACATAGAGTCTCAAGAGAGGTGACGCTCTATAGACTCCCTTTTCGTCTTTCCCTCCTCTCCCACTGTGCGTTGCTCGCGTACTTCTCGAGCTCTATCGCGGCTCAGAGGTGACATATCGACAAACTTCGAAGAGTATGATCACTATGGCTCCACTAGAGACTGTTTTAATATACTTCTGACTTCTTTGTGTGACAAATTACCTTTAATCTTCAAAGAAACAAAAATCCCGTCCAACATCAACAACCTCTTGTACAAACTTCAAGAAATCATTGTAAATATGCTCTGATATCCAAATTACTTAATCATCCTACAAAACTTTAGAAAGATCGACCATAAACGGCCTAAAACAGCTCATTCCTACCTCACCTCTTGCGCAAGAGTTTTCTCATTCTCCAAACTCTTGCGCAAGAGTTTTCTCATTCTCCAAACTCTTGCGCAAGAGGTCGGCCTTTTATCCCTCCTCTTCCTTCATTCTCATTCCTCGCTGCAAGAGAGCGGCAAACTCTTCCCTCACCTCTTCCTTCAGCCACTCTACTCTTGTTATCCAATCGTGATGAATTATTGCGTTTGTAAATAATTTCAATGTCTAATATTCTTGAAACATACAGTTCTTGATTTAATTAATTGATTTATTCATGAAATGATTGATTATTTACAAACGATAATTAATCAGAACCACAGGTCCTTGGGTCTATTCGCAATGTGATCGGCTACTTTTGGAATGGCAAGAAATTTGTTCTGATGTGCAGTGAGAAGAGGGAAATCTGCGAGCAATTTCTCCTTCTCGGGAACAAGTCGAAGGAGCATTTCGATGACACATCCAACGAAGATATCGGCATGAGTGAGAGAGGGAGAGGAAGCCAACCATCCAGTCGAGGACTGAAATAATGAACGACGATAAGATAATAATAGGATGTCAACGTTAAAACGAAAACGTCACTAGACATCCTTATTACTAAGAAGTCATGCGATCCATCATTGAACTTATAGAACATCGAAGTATTTATGTACAACTGGTCCGTTTTACTCACCTTACTCAATGCCTTCTCAAAGTAGGGGAAATGCTTGTCTCTCGCAGGAATGAATACACTCTGGTAGAGAGCCGCCTGGAACGATAAAATATTCATTCTCTCTAGTTCTCAATCAGTATACCTTATCTCCGGGCATGAATCCAACGTTGACTCCGTGCCACGAAAAGATTGCATTCATGAAATCGGCCATCTGATCAGCCAGAGAATCGGCGATAGCCGATGTGAGATTGTCGGCACCAGCGAAGCCTGAATGGGAATGAATAGTAGACACTCAGGGGATTCTCACTAGAGCGGAGCAGTACAATTGTTAGTCAGTTACCGAATTCTCTCGCAACGTAGCGAAGAATAGCTTGAGTTTGTCCAAATTCGACGCCGTCGACGGAGAGAACGGGAAGAGTTCCCAGGGGAGTCTCTGTAAGGAACAGATACAACCATCTATTGTATTCGAGTGAGAGTAGATTTGAGAACGCAAAGGAAAACTTACTTGGTTTGAGTGCAGTCCACTCCTGTATGCCAACGCGGACATCTTCAAAGGGAACGTCGGCAAGGGAGAAGAGAATACGAATGGGATCTCCTCTTCCCGAAGTATTGAAGTACGTCAACTTGTACGAAGGCATTGCAAGAACTCGAGAGCGAATTGAGAGTGTTTCACTGTTCTCTCGAGCGTGCTTTTATATGCACCCGTTGCTCTCGTTGTCTGTTCACTCTCTCGTTTCAGCGTGCTCTCTCGTTGAAGATCGGAGTTGGAGACACCCGAGGGACACACTTGAGCACACTAAAGCACTATGAACGGATGTGTAGTGAGGTGAGAGAAGCGATCAAGAGATTGACGGACCCTCTGGCATGACTGGAAGAACAGAGGAGTAAGTGAGCAAAAGTATATGAAGAATCTGCACTTGTAGGGGAGATGAGGCGAGGACATAACCAAGAACGAAAAGGTGTAGCAAAGTGTGGTTCTGCTGTGGAGTGTTTGTCAATGTTACCGTTTGTATCTGTTCTGCTCATTCTAGTAATGAACGTTAGATTTTCAAACCGTGTACATGAGTGGTTTCAGTATTTCATTGCACATTCTCTCTCTCTCTCTGACTAGAAGATGCCATCATCATAGCCATTGACTTCCACGCAACAGTCGTTTTCTCTGGCGGAGGACTACGAAATATTCGCCTCAATCCCTTTCTGGAAGATCCCAATTACTACCAAGAAGGTAAAGGGATTGAATCCATGTTGTAACTGTCCAGTGCTTCGCCAGTACTTGCAATAATTCCATTTTGGTTTACATTCAAGGGGTCTGTCTGTCAGAATAACTGAACAAATAAAAAGCTGCATTTTAATCAATCTTTATCTACAATTCCCTGAAGAAACGTTATAATTTGCGCATTCATTTAATGTGATCGCACGTGACGCGCATGTGTAAAAAATGAGGTTTTCTCTAAAAACTTACGCCTGCTAAATCTCTGCGATGTTGTGTTTCGGATACTAGTCAAACAAAAAGTAGCAGTGTGTATTCCAATAATTCATTGCCATCTCCAATTTCTTTCTTCTTTATTTTTCAGATATTCATTCGGAATTCATCTTACATTTTATATGTGATTTGGGGTCTCTATTGAATACGAGATCGAGTGGTTCTATAAAAAAAAATCAGTCTGGGTATTTTCTAAGCTACTTTTTCAGATGTAATATATTGTAGAAAGAAATTGCGTAATATAAATGAGAGAATGAATCTTCTCTTTATGATTTAGATACACGGAATCTGCGTGAGGGTGGAGAGAGGAGAAGCGCCCTGGAAAGTATTTGTCGTTCTGGAAATTTGAAGCAAGTTTACCGCAATAACGGCAGCCAGAGTGCAGTTTCCCATGCAGTTGTTGGTATCGACGAACTCTGATTTCTGCCCGTTCTTGAGCAAGATCTATACACGAAGATATAAATCGAGCAAAATCACAACCAGAAACGAGGACGACAAAGTTCTTTTCATCATTACTCGTCCGTTCATCGTGTTATTGATTGTTCCGTCTCTACTCACCTTTACATACACTCCGTAGTCATTGCGACGAGTCTCGAAGACGAGGGCAGAGGAGAAGGATGGAGTGACGCCCTGATATCGATTGATTCAACGAGATTACAGTAGGTAAAGATAACATTGAATCGATCGAGTACGCCAAAGATATGCGAGATGGCGAGGAGATTGACGTCGTGCTGCAATTATCCTTTTTTTTTTGGAAAAGTTATAATATTTGTCCAACCGAGTAGTAAATGCGCAGCTTTGGCTGACCGGGACAGGGAAGCGATGGACAGTTTGCGGCCTGTGATTTATTTATATTATAAGATTTTTATAAAAACGACTTACATCGACAAAGTTGTTGATGAGCTCCTTCGTGAGCATTCCCGCGACTCTTTTGATTCGAAGCTCATTGAAGTGATGACCAGCACCCGCAAGCATCTCGATGTACTGTAAGATGCTTTGAAGGTGAGGATGATTCGAAGAAGATACCGTACCCTGTACATGAACTCCTTCCCTGCTCCCTCCGCACATGCCTTGTAGTTGGCGGGCATATTTATCAGCGGATTAGGCGCTTCTGCGATGATTGCATCCACGAGATTGGGTGGGACACTCTGAATACCACGGTGAATAACCAGTTATCGATCGGTTGTGGGAGGGATACGGTACTACTGACGGCACAGGCGGTCGGCCATTGCGTCTGCATCATCGCCACGAGGGCTGCCGACTGAACATTTCGATTGGAGGAGAGATTGTATCGGGCGATCACATCTTGCCATCCATCACCACAAGTGAGAAGAGGAACGAGCAGCTGGAGAGATGGTAAGAGATCAAAGATCAAGTTCCAAATATTACCCCATCAGTCGCTTGTTCCTTTGTGATGACGGGCGGAACGATGGACCTTCCCTTCGAAGTTCTGTAATTGTGCAATTTAAAGAAACTAGCCGGGCTACGCCCGGCTAGACCCTGCGGGTGGCAAGCAGCCTGCGGCTGCAATGAGGCTCGCTACGCTCGCCAGCGTGCGCGTAACGCCGGGTTGTGATAGTCTTCTGCGAGCGCTTCGCGTCGCCGGGTTGTGTGTTAAGGTTTTATCCCAGTCATGTGCGAACGCTTGCGGAAGGCTCGTGAGGCCTTCCGCAAGCGTGAATGTGTTCCACCGTACTAACTTTGATCAAGCGAATCACGTTAATATAAAAAGAGCCAAACTAATATTTCCGAGAGGTAGAAGCAGTTATTCGAAACTGACGCTGCTAAATTATAAAATGCCAGAAAAACGAAAATATTCAAAACCATCGAAAAATAATCGAAATGGTGTAAATGGTTTTTTTCAAGTTATTTATTTTCCCTATCCATTCAGTTTTTTTATAAATTGTATAGTTGTATGGTATTATTTATAATGCAACAAACAATGTTTACTCATTTTAACATTTTTACGCGAATTTATCGTTGGTTTACACCAGTTTCGAAGAGGGGGAGGTGTGGGGTTCTTCGGGTTTCATGATTTGGTGTTTGATATTGCACTACATTGCTTGCTGACTGGAGTGTCGTCATTCTCATCGAAGCGAATCTGTAAGGAACGATTTTGCAATAGTTTAGATTTTTTTCAAATACCAATTCGAATACGTTTCACCGATCGCTCCCTGACTCCCTCGTTCCTCGATTGCTCGATTCGCAAGTTGCGGATCGAGTAAATCTGTCTCATTCTAGGGGTGAGGTGAGGGATGGATCGGTGGACAGAGTTTCTCCCCGACTCGATTGCTCGATTCGCAAGTTGCGGATCGAGTAATTCTGTCTCATTCTAGGGGTGAGGTGAGGGATGGATCGGTGGACAGAGTTTCTCCTCGACTCGATTGCTCGATTCGCAAGTTGCGGATCGAGTAATTCTGTCTCATTCTAGGGGATTGAGATGAGATCGAGATCAACCCTGTCATGGCATCTTCTGTTTTGTTATCAGGGTAAAACAATTTTAGAAAAGGAAACTTATCTGTTAAGAAGTCGAACCCATAATGAACAACCATTTGAGATGTCACCATTAGCTTCTTTCTGAAAGCATACCCATGTATTTCTGGTCTCAAAACTTTCTGTAGGAGATGCTTAGCGGAAACACAACTAAATAAACATTTAACCAACCACTAGATGCGCGCAAAGAAGTGAAGAATGATCGAACAATGAAAATAAGGAAAGTTATTCAATCGCAATTCAATCATTTCGAGATTTCTCATCTCAGTTGAATGGTTGTTCATGATGGTGCGACTTTTTAACAGATAAGCTTTCTTCTTTTTTAATTCTTTACCCTGATAACAAAACAGAACATGCCATGACAGGGTTGATCTCGATCTCATCTCAATCCTGGAGCGAATCGATCCAGATGGTTCTTCGTATCAGAACAAGTGGGTGCTTTGTGTTGAATTAGTCTCGCAGCTAAGTCCACCAATCCATCCCTCACCTCACCCCTAGAATGAGACAGAATTACTCGATCCGCAACTTGCGAATCGAGCAATCGAGTCGGGGAGAAACTCTGTCCACCGATCCATCCCTCACCTAACCCCTAGAATGAGACAGAATTACTCGATCCGCAACTTGCGAATCGAGCAATCGAGTCGGGGAGAAACTCTGTCCACCGATCCATCCCTCACCTCACCCCTAGAATGAGACAGATTTACTCGATCCGCAACTTGCGAATCGAGCAATCGAGGAACGAGGGAGTCAGGGAGCGATCGGTGAAACGTATTCGAATTGGTATTTGAAAACATTCTAAACTATTGCAAAATCGTACCTTACAGATTCGCTTCGATGAGAATGACGACACTCCAGTCAGCAAGCAATGTAGTGCAATATCAAACACCAAATCATGAAACCCGAAGAACCCCACACCTCCCCCTCTTCGAAACTGGTGTAAACCAACGATAAATTCTCAAAAAAAATCACATGAGTGAATTATTGTCAATGAGCACATGATTATCCAGTAGTGAATGCACAAAAAAAATCATGGAGTGACGATATTTTGAAAGAACGATGAAACACCAGAAAAAGGCAAAAAACAGCTTAAAATGATGATTTATCCATTTTCAATACTTTTTGCGTAAAAAAGTCTCAATGGCATGCTCAGTTTACTAAAACTCTGTCTAGCTCTCGGAAATATTAGTCTGGCCCTTTTTATATTATATAAAAGTAATACGGTATTGATTTACGACAAAACTCATAAATCAGACCCAGTGAACTACGTTTGGGCTAGTGGGCTACATTGGTAGATAAAATATTCACAGTCGCGGACCGAGTTGGCATCGTCCCTGGCGAAAGGCTCGTGGGGCCTCGGGCGATCCGAAAAAAGATGGGATGGGGCCACTGCGATGGACCTTCCCTTCGAAGTTCTGTAATTGTGCAATTTAAACTGCGTGGCCCCATCCCATCTTTTTTCGGCTCGCCCTCGGCCCCACGAGCCTTCCGCCAGGGACTCGCAGGCTCGCTGCGCTCGCTAGCTAATGTCGCCGGGTCTGACCCGTCGAACCGATTAGGGTTCTGTACTCGTGAGACGGTATCGATTTATGGCATAAGTCATAAATCTGACTCACCGAACTAAGTCTGACCCGCCGAACCCATTGGCGTACTGTATTCGCGATACGGTATCGATTTATGACAAAAGTCATAAATCTGACCCAGTGAACTAAGTTTGACCTAGTCGACAACTTTGGTGCATGGTAATAGTGGTACGGTATCGATTTATGACAAAAGTCATAAATCTGACCCAGTGAACTAAGTTTGACCTAGTCGACAACTTTGGTGCATGGTAATAGTGGTACGGTATCGATTTATGACAAAAGTCATAAATCTGACCCAGTGAACTAAGTTTGACCTAGTCGACAACTTTGGTGCATAGTAATAGTGGTACGGTATCGATTTATGACAAAAGTCATAAATCTGACTCACCGAACTAAATCTGACCCGCCGAACCTTTTAGGATACTGTAATCGGGTTACGGTATCGATTTATGACGAAAGTCATAAATCTGACCCAGCGAACCTTTTGGGACACTGTAATTGGGTTACGGTATCGATTGATGACGTAATAATAAAAATGAAAAAAAATAATATATTTGATTTGGTTGAGTTTCCGGCGAAAACGGCGCAAAAAACGGTTTATTTCATCATTATTACGCAATGTTGCCTAGTGATGACGAAATCAATTATCGAATTTTTGAAACTTTTGAGTACGAGTAGTTTGGTGCCAAGCACGATCGATTTGGTTAAGTTTCCGGCGAGAACGGCGCGAAAAACGGGTTTGTAAGCTATTTCGTCATATTGCATAGTGATGATGAAATTGATTTTTGATTTTTTTCGGATCATCACTACAAGACTTTTGCTGAAGGAGTTAGGCTTGGAAACGGGCGAAAAGGGCGATTTTGGGCGATTTCCGGAGCGTGACATACATACCCACATACACACATACGGACGGACAGACAGACACAAAAAAATTATAGTCTCTTAGTAATAAAAAGTGAACGAATCACTGTTGGAATAGTCCGGCACTGAAGGCTGCGGAACTCATCAGACAGCGATTGACCGCAGAGGAACGAACGAAGACCTGATATATGAAATTTCAAGCATTTGGCATATTTGAGGTGTGCAAAAGTGGGATGAGTAATCCACAACTAACCTCAGAAGGGAGAAATCTCTTATCGATGAATCCAGACATGACGTATCTCTGTTGGAAATCTCGTCCTTGATCAAAAGCGTTGTCGATTCCAAGCTGAAGAACAATAATAGAGATAGGGTAAAGAGATAACTAACATCGGTGAGTTCTCCATTTCCTCTGAATAGGATCTGGGGTGATTGGAAAGTTGCCCATCCTGAAGTCGCTGCACGATCCGCGTGACGGATCACCTCAATTACTTTTGTTCCTTAAATGTGATTTCAGTTTCTGCCATTGGGAAGGTCTTGGATTTATCAAATTTTCTGAATTTTCTACTCACGACATTCACTGAAAGAAGCTCGTCAGCAGCGATGGAGAGAGCGAGTGAGAAGAAGAGAAGGAGGAAGGTTTTCATCTGTCCCTGAAAGAGAAAATAATTCAACGATTCGAGCAAATCGGGAATTTCTCGAAAGACAAAAGAGAAGATGAAAGCGGTATCATTCGGGCCTTGCTATGCGATTGTGAATGAGAGACACGATGAAATCAGACACCGGCAAAGGAAAGAGAGAAAGAGGACTTCGTTTTCTCAGCATTTGAAACATGTTTGCCGATGCAGATGCATTTTCCCGGAAGTGTATGAAGCCGAAAATAAATTTGCAAGAGGTCAAAAATTAATCACATTTTCTTTCCAACTCAACAAGACCTGAAATACAAACATAAACACGTAAAAAAAGGCCAGATTATTACAAACTATCTTTTTTATGTAAATAGACAACCGATCACCGTTCTCAGCTCATCTGTCTGACCTTCTGTTACTCGGAGTTGTGATGAAATCATCAAGGAGCATACGACAAACGTTTCCTAAACTAGAGTATGAGTGGAGTTCGAAATGAGAATTTCAACTGTATTATTTATCAGAAATTGCAAAACAACGATGATCACATAGAAATCGTAAAACAATATTTTATTGCATTTGTATTTCGCGCTGCTGTTAATTTTTCTTGGCTTGCTTTGCTTTCTGACGGAATAAAAATAAATCAGTTGACAAGAAAGTTGTGAAGATTGTTTGAAATAGCGACCCGTGAGTGTTTCCTGCAGTGGAGATTTCTTCTCGGTGGCAGACATGAATCTACCGATAAGTTCCATTGATTCGATCGACAGGAGGAATGGGAGGAGGGGCAAAAGATGGTCGATGCTCCTCATGAGCATGGAAATGCATCTACAAGTGCAACTTTAGAAGACGAGATCATTAATCTGTCTAATCTTTAATCTTACTCGAGGAATAGGTGGTGGTTCTCGAGGTCCCTCATCAATATCCTCACTCTCAACAGGCTGGGGAGGACTAGTCACGGACATTTGATAGTCCTGAAAAGGGAATGAAATCGAGGACATTAACAAGAAACTAACGTTAGGTCCAAAGTTCTCGATATTTCTTCGTCTCTGCTCTTTTTCTTTGCAATGTTTGCAACAAAAGATGCAGATAATCACAGCGACAAGAATGAAGAAGAAGGTCACACTAAAGATATAGAATTATGAACAATCGAAAGTGTAAATAGTCTATGCTAAGAGAGAAGAGTGGCTTACACGTAAGGCAGTGCACTGTGTCTGCTTCTTCTCACTGGTCGCTTCTCACAACATTCCCACTCGCAACAATGCATGTCCCTGGGACATCTCCACGCAAGCTCAGCCACTCTGTCATTGATATTGTGTTTTTTCTTCATAATAATCAACATAATTCAGACGAAATTATTTAAATATCTAACTTGGTTCCATTGGGGAAGGTAATGTGCATGAATGGATCTCTATTGTCTCTTCTATCGAGTAGTCGAGTGCACACTTCGGATGAGCCATTGCTCACGTTGAAGCACGGATCGACCTGAATCAACTTGTATTTTACAACAATCGACATCTCCCTCACCGTCGTATTGTTCACAATGGGACGAATGGGGGATAGAAGAGAAGTCGTCGTTGTTGAGGAACTTCTGATGAGCGTTTCGACGATCTGACGACGCGCCCTAGACACCTAAAATTAATTGATCGTCGATACGGAGAGGATTCGGTTACGTTTACCACGATGAAGAATCCGTTTATTAATTTCGACAGAGAGAGCACGCGAAACAACCAGACGAATTCTTCCTCGTGCAAGTTCGACTCGACTTCTCACCTCAACCTCTTCGCCCAGCGTTGTGTTGACGATGTCGCTGCTGTGAAGAGATTGAAGAAAGAGAATGACATCATCGACATCATTCGAAGACGTCGAAGTAGAGGGTGAGGTTGACTTCACTGACGACATAGATGATGAGAACTTGGTCGTATTCGTTAATGAAGAAGAAGATGTGGAAGGGAAACTGATTGACGATGTCGTTGATGATTTGGAAGTCGTTGACTGCCTCGATGCAATGAAGACAACGGGAGTCTCAGGTATCGGTGGAAGGAGATTGATCGGATCTCCTCTCACTATTGGTAGATTCGTCGTCGTGCTAATGGAGGAGGATAGAGATGACGTTGACAACGTTGGGCTTGTGGACGATGCAACCTCATCATTGCTAGCACGAGATGAGTCAGACTTCGAGTCTATCGGGCATTCGCGAAGCAAGAACACCGGATCCCAGTAGTAGAGAAGGCCGTTGATTCTCAAAATTCATTCTCTTTAATATTTAAGTTTTCAAGTCGAATTATCTCTGTGGATATTGTTCGGCATACTAGTAAACGAGCTAATGAGGCCGATTGAAGGGCACGCAAAAGGAAATTCCCACCGGAATGGCAGATTAGGCGATTTGATTATTCGTGTGTTATCCGCCGAGATCTCGTATCCATCGCCCTTGAAGAGATCGCCCTCTTGCATGAGTCTGACAGTTAACTCTTGTAGTCAATACATGGTCAGATGAAAAATGAGAAGGGAAAGGGAAAACAAAGGATTCAATGGGATACCTCCCAGAAATGGACGATTGAGACACGGTTGGATGCGTTGAACCGAACAAATATCGCGTTTTTGGTCTGCGAATGTGAATATTTCTCTAGGCATTCAACAAATTACTCACTGTGAAAATTCATCTGCATCGACAAACGTAAGGAAAACTGAAATAAATAAGTACTTACGAGTATGAACTAAGAAGACATCACTTACCAAAATAGAAAATTCCTTCTATATACATTTCAGCTCTAAAAAAGGGGGAACGATATTTTGAAGGAAGGGGGGGGGGCGACTACTGCTGATTCACTGCTTGCTTTTGGCCCTCGATCCCGTCTCCAAGGAGTCTCAGCTGGCCCCACTCCCATCCTCCCACCCCCCTTTCCTTCCCGTTTCGCCACCCTCCGAAGTGCACCCGTGACAACCACAAAGTACTATTCGAATTGCAAAGAGGCGGCAGAAACTGCAATTGTAGTGACCGAGAAATGCACTCTTGCGAAGCCAAAGAGTTGTGTGTAACGGTTTTCGATCGACAATATATCATCATTAGAAGACGAGGATGACATTTGCATTCCCTCGGGATGGAATCGCACGGTTAACAACTACCGTAAACGACTTCCATGTGATATCGAACAATGCCGGTGATCGCTCAATTCCGAAATAATCTTCTCTTTGATGCTCAGGAGGAGTACAATTGCAGGTAACCTATCCCCCCCCTGAATATTCAATCGCCCTATTCATTGAAGTGTAGCGATATCCCCTTCCAGTCAGGCCGATTCCTCTCATCTCGTCGATTGGTCTACACGAGGAACTGCTCGTCCTCTCTTCGGTGCTGCTTGTATCGTCGCTTGTCTCATGGGAATCATTCCATATGCAATTTGTCTCACGATCATTTGGGATATGAGGAAACACGCGTGCTACAAGGTATACAGCAAGTTGTGGGTCTGAGATTCAAAGATTCAAAAGTGTTTGATTTCAGATGATGTTCTTTCTTGCAATGGTCGATATCGGCACTCTAATAGGGAATATCTACGCAGGAGTTGCGTCGATGTGGGGAGAGATGTACTGTCACCATCCGAGACTCAACTACTTCGTCAATGCATTTCCAGTCGGTGAGGGATGTTCATTCATAATTAGAGATGGGAAAGGAAGAGGGAAGAGTCGCGAATGTATGCAAAGTGAGCGCCGCTCTTCCACAAGAGCGAGAGGGAATGGCCTCTCTTCCACAAGAGTGAGATCTCTTCCATAAGACTGAGAGCGAAAAAGCTTTGGAAATGGAGCAATTTTGTTGGGATTTTTCTCAAACTAACCTACCTTAATGATTTTCAACATATTTATCACTTGGGTGCAAAAATCCGCCGAAAATCCTTTATTTTTAAAGCTTTTTCGCTCTCAGTCTTGTGGAAGAGATCTCACTCTTGTGGAAGAGAGGCCATTCCCTCTTGCTCTTGTGGAAGAGCGCGGCTCACTTTGCATACATTCGCGACTCTTCCCTCTTCCTTTCCCATCTCTATTCATAATGGAATGTCAACATATTTCAAGGTTGCTTCTATGCGTCGTGTTGCACATGTTTGATGATAGCTGTGAATAGACTCATCGAACTGACTAATACTCGACCACTTCTCTTCTTTTACAAAGTCCATCGAGAAGCTTTTTTTCCGTTTATAAGAAAACTCAAAAAAGAGATGATTATGAAGAAGTAACAACTCCTCTTCAGGACAATCGCCCCTGGTATCTCATGTCTATTCCGTTCGCTTATGGATTCATTTCCGTTATTGTCACACCGATTGCAATGCTGAACACAGAACATCATTTCTTTATGGTCGATCCGGGGTTCAACAATCAATATGAGGTTATTACGGTATCTGTTGACTCATTCGCAATTTAATTTTTAGTACACAAGCAACTTCATGACTCTGAACAATATCTTTTTCCCATTGCTTTCTGCCTTGATGTATACAATAATGATCAAAAGTGTAATGGCGAAGAGGAAGGAAGTCAGAATATTTTAGTCTGTCTCTTCTTCTATAAAACACTTCCTTCAGGTTCAGTTGGAACTATCTAAGGATTCTGTCTTTAAGGCAGCCCTCATGGTACATTATATTTACTATTTGTAATGAGAACACGTCGGTCCCTTTCAGCTCTCAACCCAATGTGGATTAATCATCATTGTTCACATGTCGACAAGTCTCGGTACTCTGACACACCTCGTTATTTCAACAAATCGAGCCTTCATAGGCTACGCATATCTCCAGTTCGTCGATTCATCAGATGGAATTCGCTATGTGCTTCACTTTGGATGGATACTCATACATGGTGGATTCATTCATACCTTCCAATAAAATGGTGTATATCAGGAACTCCTCCATACGTCTACTTGCTCTTCAATCGTGCCATTCGTCGAGGTCTCATTCAGATGACCACTCCTGTCCACTCAATCACTCCTTCTTCTGTATGGAAATCACATATATCAAAGTCTCCTAGCACAATTCATCCAGTTCCTATCGAGTCAAGATTCTAATATTGAATACGACAAAACTGTGATAAAAGTTCTCGGCTTTCGGCGGTTGATGTAGTCGTGTGCTGTGATTCATTAATTCTACTAGTAGTCCGAAATGCTCGAGTGAGATCATTGATCAGATACCTATTCGCCAGACTAGTCTTCGACTAATCATTCTTCGAAAGTGATCATTATTTTAACGTTCGCTCTCTAGGGTTTCGAAACCACAGACTGATCATGGCCAGTACCGGACGAAAGACGAACGAAATATGAAGACAAATATTAAAAATTTTCGAGGTGTGTTTTTTCCAGTTCGGTGTTTGAGATTGAAGCGATCTTCTCACTCCAAAGAGTTCTTTTGACAGCGTCACTGTTCTCATTATATTATTTTCGTCTCGAGCACTGTTTATCATGTCTTCTCATTCTCATTGTTTTCATACCTCGCAGATAACGAGTATTATTCTTCGTACAGTAACCGTTCGTATCATCATGACAATACTTAGTTCAGTTTCTAATCAGCGTCAGTGGTGAGACAATCGCAATGATCGCTCAGCTCCGCAACAATCTTCTTTTCGATGCTCAGATCGAATATAATTGCAGGTGGGAAAAAATATCCCACAATTTAAAAAAATACGATGTTTATGATGGAGTAGACTCAAATTTCGTCTTATGTAGACTGACAGTATGGACGGATTGGTACCGTGACGTAGTGTCAGAAGAGAGACTCGATCCTAGTTGTTTACATCGCTTTTATCTCTCGTCGATCGCCAGCTGTCTCACTCTAGTCCCTTCTCCCACTGGAGGAAGCTCCGATAAATTTATTCAGAGCAACATCTAGCAATCCGCATATCAAGCCTAACGGAGAGTAATACATCCGTTTCAGTACCTTGATAACTAAGAGATTCGCCTAATTTGAAACCTCCTGCTCAATTCTGAAGCGACATAGAAGCGTTCAAAGTTTCTGCCGGGCTCAGGCAAAATCAAGATGTGCGATGTGAAATAAGGCCATAAAGCTAAATGGGGAGTCCTATTCTCTTCCCATCCTCACTTTGCATGTTGGACTTTCTTGTGCATAGCACATCTTGATTTTGCCTGAGCGCTGTGCAAACGAGACATCATACAAGCATTGGTCTAAAAACAGCACGATTGTATGATATCTGGCTTCAGAAATAAGCTAGAGCTTTCAAATTTGGAGGAAATTCTTGGTTATCAAGGTGTCAACCCGCTTATTCTTCCAGTCTATCTTCGAAAACATTGAGTTTACGCTCCTTTTTAAAGCAGTAAAATACTTGAAACTGGAGACCTAAAACATATGTGTCTTCTCTCCTCATATTCTGAGATATGATAGTATTTTTTAAGTACTCCGATTTTA
This sequence comes from Pristionchus exspectatus, assembly GCA_911812115.1. NCBI lineage: Eukaryota > Metazoa > Nematoda > Chromadorea > Rhabditida > Neodiplogasteridae > Pristionchus > Pristionchus exspectatus. Next base: position 15,319,708 of record OU461582.1, read on the forward strand.
ATTTCAGCTTAGTCGACGAAGAAATCGATTGGTCCACTCGAGGAACTGTCAATCCGATCTTCGGTGTTCTGTGTATTATCTGTGGTGTGTTAGGCATCGTTCCCTACTCAATATGTCTATGGATCATGTGGGGAATGAGGAAGCACGCTTGCTACAAGGTAATTATGGCGCTAGGGGGGGGGGTCTGGCGACGACGAATGAGGTGACATGTGAAGAAGAGAAGGGAGAGAAAAGGTGAGAAATGTTTTTGCCCCTCATTCGTCGTCGCCAGACCCCCTAGGGCAGTGATTCTGACCACTCTAGCAGGGGAAGCTGCGACGATAAACGCACCATTAGGAATTGTGACGTTGTCTTGAGCTGCAACATAATAATATTTTTTATTGAATCATTGCAGATGATGTTCTTCCTCGGGATCAACGATATTCTCCTCATGTTCTGCATTTGCTTCTTCGCTGGATGGGTTTTCGCAGTGGTTCGCCTCCTCACAATTGCCCTTTTCCCTTCATTAAATTCTCTCCAGGGGGAAGTGTATTGTCATCATCCTAAGATGCACTTTGCGGTGTGTATGTTCGCTTTCGGTTTGTGCTATTTTTACAAGAAAAATTACCTATAAGCATAATTCAGTGTGCTTCTTCTCTTCATGTTTTACTTGCTTTTTGATCGCATTGAACCGTTTCACGGACATGCTCAATATTCGATGGTTCATCAAGCTCTATGAGGTTATTTCGAAAACCAATCGTGAATAAGATATTACATAGCTGTCCTTCAGGGTAATCGTGGATGGATTTGGATGATTGCTCCATCACTCTATGGTCTCTTTGCTGCTCTATTCACTCCAATTGCATTCTTCAATTCTGATCTTCATATCGTCCATTTCAATCCGATGATAAGCGATCGATATGAAGTGGTTCTCACATAGAAAAACCAGCAAAACCATTAAATTTGAGTACGCGAACGTAACACACGCAGCGAACAACATAATTCTCCCAACGGTCTCCTGTCTTCTCTATCTAATTTTGATCTGGAAAATGGTTACCGAAAAGCGCGAAGCGGTGAGAACTTTTTCTTAATTTGACAAAGATCGACAAAGAAAGATCATCATTTCACAAATTACGCATGCATGTCACTTTCAGTTCAATCCTGGTCACTACGCTCGCTCAATTGACAAGGCGGCCCTTATGGTTACCGTTAGTTTAAATATTGAAAATTCAATCTTCATTTCAGCTTTCTGTACAATGTGGAATTATTGTTTTTGTGCACATGTCGACATTCTTCGGTGAGTTGGAAAAAAATTGAATATTTCAGATAATAGCGAATATTGTAGGCTATCTCGTCCTACAATTCGTTCCTTCAGTCGATCCCGTACGATATTCTGCGCATTTCCTGTGGATGATTCTACATGGTATGTTATGATCCATCAATGAAGAATTAGGCTTTTTTCAGGTATGCCTCCATACGTCTATTTGAGCTTCAATGATTCGATTCGTAGCAAAGTGATTCCCAGTCCAAATGCCGTCTCTGCCGTCAGTCTAAGTTCTGTATCACAAGTTATTACTATCTGACCATTGCGTAAGCAAATGCTCCTCGAGACCTTTATATACTGAAACGATAATGCCTGTTGCAGAAATTCAGCCAAATGCATCATCTTTCATCTTCACCGCAAAGAAATAATTCACCAATGACATAGTTTGTATTAACACTATTCTTAATCGAGATTATCAAAACCATTGTGAAGAGCTGTCTTGCTAGTTTTCATATTCGAATCGATAAGTACGAAACTTGTAATCTCGCTCTGTGTATCAAATTACAGCCTGCATTAGTGAGAGGCGTGTTCACCTTCCAACTCTGAATAAATCCATTGAAAACCCTTGTTTCTTTGTTTATGTATCTCTCTAATCATCTCAACCGGAATATAACCGATGAATACACACCATTGTTTGAAATTATTTATTGCGTTGAGGTAAACCCTTTTTGTTTTTATGAAAAATTAGTACGTAAATTATTTTCTAGTTTATCTTCATTATTCTAACAAACGTCATTGGATCAGCCCTCATATTTGTCATGTACAAAACAACAATCTTTCATCGAAATGTTAATGTCATCTTGTTAAATATAAATAACTTCCCATTTTCAAGATCCGCCTAAGGATTGTTTTTGCTGCAATAAACTCTGTCGTGTACACATGGACACGAATAGTCGTGATTTTCCACCAATATTTCGGTTCGAGATACGACGGTAATCAAATAATTACGGTACATCTCAATCTATAACAACATCCTTCAAGTTGTCACCTGGTACTTGATTCTTGGTTCCATCCAACAGGAGGTTTTTCTAAGCTACGGAATTCTTTTGTGAGTACTTTTATTGATTGCAAAGTGTTAAATTCCATTATCAGAATATCGATTCTCGCAATTGATCGATGGATTGCGACGAGGTTCTGTGAATGGTCATTTTCTTTTCATCCATTATGAATTTCGTTATATCTGTATTGACTATCGATCTGCATCGAAGCAAGAAAATAGGGAGACGGAAGCGCTTCGCTATCTCCCTGCGTGATAATTGCAATGTGCGAAGACCGTAAAAACTGAAATGTACCTTTCCAGGTTTGAAACTAACAACCAGATGACGTTGATTTTCTTCTTTGCTCAAGAATTCATTGCTCACATTCTTGCATACGCTGAAGGATTCTTACTTGCTTACGGTTCGTGGACGCAGAGAACAAAATGTGAGTTCAGAGTTTGTCAGAGTTCATACTTGACTTGACGACATCAATCTACTTCTCGGCTGCGACAATTCTTGGTTGTATCGTGAGCTTTCTTCTTACATTCTTTCCCAACAAATCATATACGTTAAGGCCTATGCTGCAGTATACCGATACAACATGAGAGAACTGGATAGAATGAGAGTGAGATCAATCATGGACACATATTCAGTTTCGAAAACATATCAAATCAAGGAAAATCTTGCACTACTAAGAGTCAGTTCTTGAAATCAGCATTTCTACTAATATTTTGCTCAGCACTTCACGAAAATCGCCATTCCATTGATGCTGACGTTTATTCCTGCCTATACATTCTATTTTCTATACGGTCTCATCGAACCACAGAGTGGATACGATAGCCTCCGATATTTGAGCATTGCGATGTTTGATCTTTGGCTGTCCATGTCAGTCTTGTGCTGCTCATCACTTGCCCACTCATATTCTCAAATTTCAGATCTTGCGTTTTGGTTCTCTCTTGTATTCCTCTTCACGAGAGGAAGATTGTACGATATCTTCGAGGGAAGAACATCGAGAAGTCGTCTACTTCTTCTTCCGTTAGCCATCTTGTTGTCACGGATACCTATTTCTCAATGTTGACTAAAGAATGGATATAGACCAAAGTATTTTGGGTTGAAAAAAGAAGAAGATTGGACTGTTGTAGGTGCTCAGTTATTCAACCACGAGAACCATTTGAATCACCCATGTTGTTTTAATTCGTCCGTCTTCAATCACAAACCCGATTACATTTATTGAATGTTGAACAAGCGACAAACACATTATCCCTTGATAAAATTGTCGTTCGCATATGAGTTATTGGCTCCAAGAGTGGTCAAGGTGAGTGCATTGTGCCAGAGATGTTAAGACGGACGATAACACTCCCTAAGTTGCCCAGTGATAAGGAAAAGATGAACAACAAGTGAACAGGAAGGGAGTCAATTTCCCACGTGCACTTGATCGAATGGAAAAGACAAAGTGATTTTTTGGACAAAATGATGCACAGTTGTAGTCTGAACTGGGTTGATTATGTTCTCCAACTCAAATTATAAAACCAAGAATACGTTCTACAATGAAGTTCATTTTATATCTCTTGATCTGATGGGATTGTTGTTTTCAGAATGGTGTACAAGTCTCCTTTCCCTCCCGTTCCAATCTCCAATGAGAGTCTGCCCAAAAAGCTGCTTAGAGCAATCTGGAAACATGGAGAACTCAAACCCGCGAAGCATGCTATCGTCAGATTTTCCTCTTAATTTTCTTTTTTTTTCGAAAAAAAATAAGTGTTCTTATACTTTTTAATTTTGATTTTTGGCTATTTTCTGAAACGTTTGATGATTATTTGTAAATGTGAAGTCCCAATCAATCTTTTATTTTATTTGAATTATTTGGTTTACAAATTTATTTTGCAGATTACAGCCGAGAACCCGGAAAAATGCCTTACTTTCCACGAACTGCACACATTAGTGAGTTTTTTTTATTCTTACTATTTTTCTTTTTTTTTCAATGTTCAGGCTCACAAAGTGCGTGCGTTCTTGCGAGTGAGAGAATTCAAGGAAGGAGATCTCGCATGTCTCGTTCTCTCCAATTGTATTGAGTAAGATTGTTACTTATCTCGTCTACAAAGAAAAAAATCACATTCTTGAGATGGATCATATTCCAATTGGGAGCTATGGCTGCAGGAGGAGCTATCTCTGGTGCCAGCGCCCTCTTCACTGATTGTCAGTTATCCAATCCGTTTCGCGATTATCCGATTCAATGCATACCATTTTGGGAGTAGATATATCGGCAAGTTTCAGATGAACTGGAGCGTCAATTCGTGGATTCTCGATGTTCTTTTGTTCTCACAGATGAACAAAACCTTCAGAAAGTGATGAAGGCAGCTGAGAAATGTGATAGAATCAAAGTGAGGTGGTGATGATGAAACTTCGTACGATAAGTTTATCAGACGATAATCTGCATACGATCAACTTCTTCCGACGGTTCACCTCTTCCATCGAATATCATTGAATGGACTGATATCATCTCGTGCAAGCCCGAATATGATATTCCTGATGGTATTATAACTATTTTTTATCTTCAACAGACAAATTTTAGTGGACCCGGGCAGTATGGTGGCACTACCATATTCATCCGGAACAACCGGCTCTCCCAAGGGAGTTATGCTGTCCCATCGAAGCATCGGAACTTCCATGGACCTTTTTATAGAGTTAGTTCAGTTGCATGACGTATTTGTAGGAGAATTTTACTTGAAAATGCCATTTCAGTCATTTCTCACGGGAGATCTTCGATGTAATTGGGCCGAAGAATCACAGCTGGCACGATGTAAGTCATTTATTTCTCGAACATAATTTGAGAAACAAATCCGCTTAAGGAATCTTTCATCGTCAATCTTCCCTTCTATCACATGCTTGGATTCGGTATAATGAACATCTCTCTCATCGCGGGTGCAACTTCCGTCGTGATGGAAAAATTCGATCCTAAGATGTTCCTGGAGGGTATTCAGAAATACCGAGTACGTACATACATCTTAGTATCGAGAAAGGAATCAATTTGTTCAGCCCCGTCTTATTATGACTGTTCCTCCCATTCTCGTGTTTCTCGCCAAATCGCCAATGGTAAAACAATTCGACTGCTCATCCATTGAGGTTCGTGATTCGAAAAAGACTGGCAGAGCTCCATCTCCTTTACTGTCTTCAGGTCGCTCTCGTTGGTGCAGCTCCCACTGGGAAAGACATTTGTCAAGAGTTTCTCTCCCAGCACAAAAACGTCAAATACCTCGTCCAAGGTCATCACGAACAATCAATAGGAATGCAATATTAGTTGATTCTCAGGTTACGGAATGACGGAATGTGTGATGGGTACTCATCTTCCCGTGCTCAATGTCAAAGATCCTCATTTGGGAGTTGGGAAAGCTGTATCGAATCTACAACAGAAAGTGGGATGACAGTTTAGAATTTGTAAATTCAATGTCTTTCAGCTGGTCGATGTGAGCACAGGGAAAGAAGTCGGTGTGGGAGAGCAAGGAGAGGTAATATAGCATTACATAGTCAATTGCACAAAGATATTATTCAGTTGTGGGTCAAATCGCCTACATTGATGATGGGATACCTAAATCGACCTGAGGCAACTGCGGAAACAATCGATAAAGACGGATGGCTGCATACCGGTATGGCAAATGAAAATTACGAAGTTGATTGAAAATTCAGGCGACATCGGCTATATCGATGAGGAAGGTCGAACCTACATTGTCGATCGATTGAAAGAGTTGATCAAAGTTAAGGGTTTGCAGGTAAACATCGAAATCCAAAGTCAAACATGAAAACATTTTGATTGGAAGGTTCCACCGGCTGAACTCGAAGATCTTCTCCTTTCTCATCCATTGATTAGAGATGCCGCTGTGATAGGAATACCCGATACTAGGGTTAGTGGGTGTGGGTGGAATTGTATAATCGATGATAATTCAGATGGGTGAACTTGTTCGAGCGTACGTCGTTCGTGCTAATGAACCACTCAGTGAACAAGATGTTGTCAACTTTGTCGCTCGTGCGTTCACGTTCTTTTTTAATTGAATCGTAAATTACTATGATTTCAGAAAAAGTATCGAAATACAAACACATCACAGGCGGAGTCAAATTTGTGAATGATATTCCCAAGTGGGTGACATTGAGATCCTTCGTAGACTTTTAACCATAAATTGGCAGATCTCCATCGGGGAAGATTCTGCGACGATTCCTGAGAGACCAAGTTGCCAATGAGATGACGGCCAAGATATGATAGTACTAGTGTCATTTTTATCAAAAAATTTTTAGCGCGATAAAAGTGCGAAAAAGTTCTTTTTTTCCTGTATGATCGATCTTCTCTGCATCCTACATACACATTTCACACAGAATGAACGAAAGAGAACAACTTGAATTCACACTCTAATGATCACATTGATGTTCACTCGTGTGTCTCTCTCCATATAATTCCGGCTGTTGTGGAAGTAGGTTCACTAAAACCTTCCTCGACAAGGAATACTAAAATCCTTCACAGATTACATCATTCACACGTATATTATCCCTCTCGAATATCATATTTTTTATTTGTAGCCGACTATTCTACTTCCAAAATGGTGTTCAAGTCGCCTTTTCCCCCCGTTCCCATCTCTAAAGAGAGTTTTCCCGAGAAGCTCCTTGGAGCAATCTGGAAACATGGAGAACTCAATCCAACAAAACATGCGCTTGTGAGTGATTCTCAGTGTTATTTATTACTATCTAATCACGTAGACCATAAATAAGTGAAAAAGAATGGTGTTATAAAATTTGTGTTATTGCTAACAGTAAGAAGTCTACGGATCATTGTGCCGCGTCAAGTCATTTATTTCTACCTAGTCCATTTTTTTCCTCGCTTTTCTCACTGAAAATCCTCAAGCAACGAACACGCGCAATGGGTAGAAATTGTTGAACTCGAATTTTGAGCAAACCCGATAACATAAAATATTCGTTTGATAATTTTATTCAGATCACAGCTCACGACATCACAAAAAGCCTAACTTTTCATGAGATACATTCACAGGTGAAAGATTCAAAGGGTGTAAATAACCATTCATTTCCAGGTTCACTCCGTTTCGTCGTATCTTCGTGAGAGAGGATTCAGTGTGGGAGATGTGGCTTGCGTCGTACTCTCCAACTGCATTGAGTACATTATTGTTTTTTTAAATTGTCTTTGTATTTATTTGTCTATAGAATCTATACTGAAAGCTCCTGTCTCGCATACATAAATTAGCAATATTGAGAAAGCCCAAAGAAAAGTTTTATGAACGCTTGACAACAAACTAATCCAATCAAGATGATCAAGTTTTATTTTGAGATGGCCCATAATCCAATTGGGTGTAATGGCTGCAGGAGGCGTCATCTCCGGAGCAAGCGCCATCTTTACTGATTGTAAGTACTGTCAAAAGTTGTCTACTTTGGAATTGTCCTGTTATCGAGGTATATGATCCATTACCCAACCACCGAGATTATAGATGAGTTGGAACGGCAGTTTCTAGACTCCCGTGGTTCATACGTTTTCACTGACGACACTGTGCTCGAAAAAGTTATGAAAGCTGTCGAAAAATGTGACACAGTTCAGGTAATATCACATTTACGTAATTTCTCGAGTAACAATGAATCGCTCTTTCACTGAGATATAATGCATGATATTATTGGCAGAGAATAATCTGCATCCGAACTAGTCACTTCAAATCTCTTCCCCAGTTATCCCGCATTGTTGATTGGGCCCAAGTAATTTCAACTCCACCTCAGCGCGACATCGTTAGAGGTTCAACTTTTGCATTGTCAAAGGAGAAAATATTTAAATCCATCCTGCAGTGGATTGCGAAAGTGTTGCACTTCTTCCATATTCATCGGGAACAACGGGATCTCCGAAGGGAGTTATGTTATCTCATCGAAATATCGGAGCATCAATTGACATATTCATTGAGTGAGTACTTACTTCTCCTCAATTTATGATGTGTTTCAGTCACTATAATCGAGAAATCTACAGCGTGATAGAACCTACGTATCATGAGTGGTGCAATGTAAGTAATTCATGCTGTAGAAAATGTTTGAGATACTTTCTTCAGGAGAGAAACATTCTCAACCTTCCCTTCTACCACATTCTAGGCTTTTTACTACTGAACATATCCCTGTTCACTGGAGCAACGTCTATCGTGATGAGTAAATTCGATATTAAAACATTCTTTGCTGCTCTTGAAAAATATCGAGTCAGTGTAAATACTTTTATTAAGTTCATTTTTTTCTAAAATTGTTCATAGAGTTTTTTGCAAGAAAATCCTCCTTTTAGCCACGTTCACTAGTAACAGTTCCTCCTATTTTAATCGTTCTTGCAAAGCATCCCATGGTGAAGGATTTCGATTGTTCTTCAATTGAGGTGAGGGAGTGTTCAATGTCATTGGTTCGGTAAATGGTCTAAAATAACGTCTTTCTAGTTAGTTACCTGTGGCGCCGCTCCCATGGGAAAAGATGTATGCATGGAATTTCTTACTCGGCACAAGAATGTGAAGTATCTTGTTCAAGGTTATCAATCCTTTACTTCTGTAATGCACTTCAGTTTTAGGATACGGAATGACTGAATGTGGCATCACACATCTTCCCACTCTCAATGTTGAGGTTTCATTCGTGGGAATCGGGAAGTCGGTTGCAAATTCGGAACAGAAGGTAACATGAAATAAAAAAAATAAAAACATTTTTTCTAGATTATCGACACGAATGGAAACGAAGTTGGAATTGGAGAATCTGGAGAGGTTGTGTATAAACGTTGCTCGGAAATACAGTATCAAATTAAAGTTGTGCGTTCGATCACCTACTGTCATGATTGGGTATTTGAATCGACCGGAAGCAACGGCTGAAACAATCGATGAAAACGGATGGTTGCACACTGGCAAGAAACTTGAAGGGTAAATAATATACAATTGTCTTTCCTACAGGTGATGTTGGATACATGGAAAAGGATGGAAGAACGTTCATCGTTGATCGATTGAAGGAATTGATCAAAGTGAATGGATTGCAGGTATCGAAATTTGAATCAGTCTAAGCTAAAAAATGATTTACATCAAGGTTCCACCGGCTGAACTCGAAGATCTTCTCCTTTCTCATCCAATGATCAGAGATGCCGCTGTGATAGGAATACCCGATACTAGAGTTAGTGGGTGTGGGAGGAATTGTATAATCGATGATAATTCAGATGGGTGAACTTGTTCGAGCGTACGTCGTTCGTGCTAATGAATCACTCAGTGAACAAGATGTTGTCAACTTTGTCGCTCGTGCGTTATGATCAATTTTCCCATTCACGCTCAATAAAAATAATTATAATTGTAGAAAAAGTATCGAAATATAAGCACATCACAGGTGGAGTCAAATTCGTGAGCGAGGTTCCCAAGTAAGCTTCTTCTTTTCTGCATTCTTCTATCTATGTCAACTCAAATTAATCCATAATTTCCAGATCTCCTTCGGGGAAAATTCTGCGACGTTTCTTGAGAGACGAAATTGCAAAAGAGATGAAGACGAAAATATGATCTCTAGACGATTATCCTTGGTGTGCATGAGATTTCAAGTCTATTCCGATAAATATCATATTCATGTTAATCCTTTTAGATTCTTTAACATTTCAGTGCACCTGTTTGAATTTTTGTGAAATCTTTTCATACTACACTTTTGGACCACTGAGGAAAGGGGAAGGAAACTCTTCCTTTCGCACTCTAATGAACACTCATTTCTCTCTCTCTCTTTCAATAATGTTCATTCTGAGCGTTGTTTCAGTTTCACACTATAAATTTCTTAATAGCTGTATCTTGCCCATTCACTCTTATCTTATCATTTTCCTCACGAACATTATGTCGTGCATTTCCGACTATCTAACTTTCTCCTAGAATGGTGTTCAAGTCTCCTTTTCCCCCGATTCCTATTTCAAATTAATGTTTTCCCGAGGAGATTCTTCAAGCAATCTTGAAGCATGGCGAACTCTATCCAAACAAGCATGCACTTGAAAGAATTTTTAAATCTTGTCAATTTTCACAAACAACAACAGGTGAATACAAACGAGAGGAGACACTTTCTCTGTCGCGTGTCCATAACAGTTCGTAGTGATCACTGGTTTGCTCTAATGTATACAAATAAAGTATTCGATTGGGTTGTTAGCGATTGTTTTCCCACGTTCGCTTTCACTGATCCTCGAAATGACCAACGAACACTTGCGCAATAGATCAACAACAAAATAACGAGGATGAGTTTCCGGAGTGATCGATTTGGATAGACAACAGAAGGAATCATCCTAAATGATGAGCCGTTGGTTCAGATTTCAGCTCACGATAACACTAAATGCCTAACGTTTCATTAATTGCATTCATAGGTGAGATAGATAGTCACATTGATAAGGACTAGCGAGATAATTTCATAACTCCCTTTGGTTACCGATGAATGGGGAAGGAATGCGACACTCTCAGAATCGACTGTAAGATCATTAACTTTGTTTATTCATGAACAGTTTTTCACGTTAATTTTTTCCACCGGCCCTTTATTTTATTGGTTTGGGTCCTTTCTATTTTCAATTTTAAATAATTAAAAAATGAATCTATTGACTAGGATCTCACTTCGGAATCTTCGGAATGAAATGAGATATCGATTGAGAAACTTACTCTGGAATCAGGAACTCTTATGACCACAGCATCTCTGATGAGAGAATGCGAGAGTAGAAGATCTTCCAACTCAGCTGGAGCAACCTAATATTGTACATGGATACAATAATAATAAAGTGAAAATATTACCTGCAATCCCTTCACTTCGATCAGTTCCTTAAATCGATCAATTATGAACGTTCGTCCATCTTCTGTCATGAATCCAACATCACCTAAATATTTAGATAATTATCTACGAGTGAATGTAGATAATTATTGTCTCACCAGTGTGCAACCATCCATCTTTATCAATTGTTTCTTCAGTCGCTTCAGGTCGATTTAAGTGTCTAAGCATCACTGTAGGCGATCGAATGCACAACTGCGATTGAGAATTGTTTGACCCTCTAGAAACAAAGCTTACTTCTCCCGATTCACCCACTCGAACTTCATTTCCATCCGTGTCGATTATCTATCAAAAAGTAAGGTTTCATGTGTAAAGCTTCATAAAAACTTTTGTTCTGAATTGGCTCCGATTCCCGCGAACGATTCGTTGACATTGAGAATCGATAAATTGGAGAATCCACATTCCGTCATTCCGTATCCTGAGAATGGTTGTACCTGTGTAAATCGTGGATTGCTTACCTTGACAGAGATTTTTGACGTTCTTGTGCCTCTCAAGAAATACGACTCTCTAATCTCTCGAAGAATCTCTGCCCATCGGTGCAGCGCCACACGTGACCAGCTGAAAAAAAAAGATGATACCGATGAAGTAGTTGATTCTTATCCTCTCTGCTTACCTCTAGCGAAAAACAATCAAATTCAACCACTAGATGATGCTTTGCCAGAATTATGAGAATTGGAGGAACTGTGAAGAGGGTTCGGGCTGAAAAGTTGAGAACGTTTGAAACGGATCCATTAACCAACCGAGAAAAATGTGCTCACGCGATATTTCTCAATGGTAGTCAGGAAAATTTTGGGTTCAAATATGCTTAGGACAACGGCTGTTCCACCAGAGAGCAAAGATATGTTGAGTAACAGGAAACGGAGAATGTGATAGAACGGAAGGTTGAGAATGTAGGAATCCTGAATATAAACAATAGTGATAAAGATCTAGCACTTTTTTCACTTTATTATTCCATCTTGAACTCGAATCGACCACGGTAAAGAATTTGAATATTTTTTTGGCAAAATTGACTGACATTAAACCAGCTGTGATTCTTCGATCCGATCACATTGTGAATCTCTCGATTGAAATGGATAGAACGAGAGTATTATCAGCTGAAATAAAGGACAGACAACATTATGAAAATATCGATGGATGTTCCGATATTGCGATGGGATAGTTCATCCAGAAAATAAATATTTCGTAATTTTACGTCAAAAAATTACGGTTCAAATACCGAAATCAACGCAGTATGATAGATGGGATACATTGTGTAACCACTGAGCTTTTTGGAAATTCGCAATTTCTTCTATACATTGCTTTTCATTATGATAGTAATACTGACTGATCTGACTTTTATAGTATGCACTAGTAGGGTTGAAGGTTTGGCATGGGAATTCCAGATCCTCTCAATTTATTCCGATCGATTTTTACTAGCTTTTTCTATTCGATCATATTCGTATTCTTCCTATCTAATCAAGAGGTTGTTTGTTTGTCGAGCCATGGCGACATTGATATCTTGTGTGACAGTGTAGCCTGTCCCGTCCGGATAATGGTGCCAGTTTAGTAGTCACACATTCGAATAAAACATACTTTTAGAAGTATCGATAACTATTGTCGCCATCGTGTTCATGAAGATTTTTTGTTTGATTCTCTTTTTTTCATGTTAAAATCATAGGATGGTGTACAAGTCTCCCTTTCCTCCAGTTGCTGATACAAATGAGACTGTCCCTGAGAAGGTTCTTCGGGCAATTTGGAAACACGGAGAGCTCAATCCAACAAAACACGCAATCGTTAGTTTGCCTGAAAACATTTGTTTTTCTATTACTTTGATTTAGTTCCAATTAATTTCGTTTATCATTACAAGTTCCTATAACAAAAGAGATTTCATCGTACTTTCAAGGGGCGCACGGCATTACACTAATACCTAGATGAAGATTTTGTGTAGTCTTATCAACTCGCAATGTGCAGAGTCAACAACTGATAGGATATTGAACATGAAGATCTTTGTAAAAAAATATAACTTTAATATTCACAAGTAACTGTCAGAAATGTATAAATTAATTTCCGATTTTTCAGATAACTGCCAATGATCCCACTAAGTTCCTCACATTTCACGAAATACATTTACAGGTCGAAATCCACTTCACCTTAATTTTCTGAAATGTGCTATTTCTAGGTTCACTCAGTTCTTGCTTTTCTTCGCAATAAAGGATTCAATCAGGGAGATGTTGCTTGCCTAGTTCTTGCCAATTGTATCGAGTGAGCATGGAAAGAGAGTGATCATTCATGATTACAACTGTCAGATGGCCCGTAATCCACTTGGGTGTAATGGCAGCGGGTGGAGTCGTCTCGGGAGCAAGCGCAATGTTTACTGATTGTGAGTCACGACATTAGTTCCATTCTCGGAACGAAAAACGAGTTCACTTACGCAACAGATGTAATTTTTAGATGAGTTCGAACGTCAATTTCTTGACTCGCTCTGTTCGACGGTCTTTACAGACGACGCGAACATTGAAAAAGTGTTAAAAGCGGTCAAGAACTGTACAAAAGTAAAGGTAAGAAATTACTGTGGATACTTGAACACCAACAATTTACAGACAATAGTATGTATTCGCCAAAATTCGTCAAATCCTGTTCTTCCTAAAGGAGTCATAGAGTGGTCCGAAGTAATCTCGTGTGGTCCCGATTACGATATTGCCAAAGGTACCAATGCAAATGAAGGAATCTACGATATGCTTCCAGTTGATCGGAGAAGTATGGTAGCTCTCCCTTACTCATCGGGAACAACCGGGTCACCAAAGGGAGTCATGCTGTCTCATCGAAACATGTGCATTATGATTGACACATTCGTACAGTGAGTTTAAACTTTTTTCATTCTCGTGTGAGAGTTTGACATTGCAGGCACCTTGATCGGGAAGTTTTTGGCGTGATCGGGCCGAAGAACCATAGCTGGCACAATGTAACTATTCACTTATATCCATTCCATCTGCAATAGTACAAAACTCGGTGATTTCAGGAATCATTCATTCTCAATCTTCCTTTCTATCACATGTTCGGATTTTCATTGCTCAACATCTTTCTCTTCACCGGATCGACGATGGTAGTGATGAGCAAGTTTATTCCCCGCCAGTTTCTCGCCGCTATTCAAACATATCGGGTAATGCTAGTTATTTATTGAAAATTGATTGTACATCGGTTAGATAATATACGATAATTATGGAAATAACTGTAGCCTCGCATCCTCTTCACAGTTCCTCCTATTCTCATAATGCTCACAAAACTTCCGATGGTCGACGAATATGATTGCTCGTCTCTCGAGGTAAAACGAGAATTTGGGCGAGAATTATTCAATAGACCGAATACGTTCGCAGGTCGTCACATCTGGAGCAGCCCCTAGTGGGAAAGATCTGTGCGAGGAATTCTTGGCAAGACATAGAAACGTCAAATTCCTTACTCAAGGTATATGTTTCCAAGTGTTCCTAATAGAATTTGTTTTCAGCGTACGGTATGACCGAGTGCACTCTGGCTTCTCATCTTCCTCTACTCAATCTGAAAGACCATTATCTCGGAGTGAACAAAGTGATTGCAAACTTCGAGCAGAAAATAATCGATAGTAAAGGCAAAGAACTTCCATCGGGAGAGCGAGGAGAGGTAGAAAAAATAGCGAACACGTCGCAATTCAAAATAAATTATTTTTTCTCTAGGTATGTGTCCGCGCTCCCACAGTAATGATGGGCTATTTCAATCGACCTGAATCGACTGCGGAAACAATCGATAAGGAGGGATGGCTGCATACTGGTTTCATTATCGTCTTCTTTCTCGTAGAATGATATTTTCAGGCGACATCGGATACATGGATGACGACGGTCGAACGTACATTGTTGATCGATTGAAGGAACTTATCAAAGTGAAGGGACTCCAGGTACCGAAACATTTTTTTCTTTTTCTTTCTTTTTTTTCTCAGGTTGCTCCAGCTGAGTTGGAAGATCTTCTTCTTTCTCACCATCAAATCAATGATGCTGCTGTGATTGGAATACCCGACACTCGGGTTGGTGAATTATCAGTTCAGGAAGAGCATATAATATTGTAGATGGGTGAACTGGTTCGAGCGTATATCGTTCGTGGCGATGAAATTCTAACTGAGGATGATGTAACCAAATTCGTTTCGGGTGAATTTTCCAGTATGCTCTTCTTATTCAATCAGTGATTGCAGAAAAAGTCTCTTCGTACAAGCACATAACAGGTGGAGTGAAGTTTGTGAAGGAAATACCAAAGTAGGTTTTGACATTTCTGATTTTTGTTGTTGGAATATTATCCGAATGACATTGCAGGTCTCCATCTGGAAAGATTCTGAGAAGATTTTTGAGAGACGAAGTGGCAAAAGAGATGAAGGCAAACTTGTAGAACACTGTTGATAGTTCTAAAATGGATTGCATAAATATTGGCAGCGCCTTTCACAATTCAGCACTCTAAAAATTTTTTACTGATGATGAATATACTGAGGATGAATACATATTTTTCACACACATACAGTCCGGGTTGGTTCCCTCCTGAAAACAATCCGGCCCGGCCGGCCCCGGCCGGCCCCAAGCGGCCCCATGCCTTTTTGTGGCTCGTACAGAGAGAAATTTGATATAAACTCAACGGCGTTGTAAAGCTCGTGTAATATGCTTAGGGGCCACAACGCAGATAGCCGATTTTACACAATGGGGTCAAAAGTATGTTCCA
This sequence comes from Pristionchus exspectatus, assembly GCA_911812115.1. Classification (NCBI taxonomy): domain Eukaryota; kingdom Metazoa; phylum Nematoda; class Chromadorea; order Rhabditida; family Neodiplogasteridae; genus Pristionchus; species Pristionchus exspectatus. The sequence goes on from OU461582.1 coordinate 15,335,512, forward strand.
ACAATCCCTCATGGACCCAATAACATCATGCTTTTTACCGTTTGTCGATATCTTGTCGCTGAGCCGCGCTAGAGCCCAAGAAGTACGCGCGCAACTCACTGGGGGAGAGGAGGGAGAGGCGAGACGAGAGGGAAAGGGGGCGGAGCCTAATTTGCGTGTGTCTCTCTCCCTCCCCCCGCCCTCTCGCTCGCCTCCCCCCGCTCGCACAAATCAAGAGGGCACAAGCCAGGGAAAAATGCTAAAATTCTATTTTTTTCTCTAAAATTCCTAAAATATTATAATTAGTCAGAAAATTACTGCCCAAACAAAACTTTCACACTGCAACCCGTCAAAACGACCTATGTCTTTCTTTTATATGCAAATTTGATCAAATTAGTGATGCTGTGCACATTTTGGGCAGTGCTCAATCGATAGAGTACCACAGTAGCTATCCATAGCAGTTGAGAACGAGAGATTTGATTGAGAATGAACCTTGTGCCCTCCCTGTCTCGCTTTTGGGCGAAATCGTGTCACACCAAAGTGGGCGGAGCTTGTGGCCCCTAAATATGCTATCGATTTGTGTCAGCAGAATTTTAAATATTTCTTTCATTAAATAGTAAATTGGTGGGGAACTGTCATCAGTATTGCGAAAAACAGGTCGCAAGATTACGGTAAGTAAATTCGTCAACCTGATTCTTTTCAACTTGTTCACTTTTTCGCAAAAGTTGACGCACTTCCCCACCAATTTACTATTTATTGAAAGAAATACTTAAAATTCTGCTGACACAAATCGATAGCATATTACACGAGCTTTACAACGCCGTTGAGTTTATATCAAATTTCTCTCTGTACGAGCCACAAAAAGGCATGGGGCCGCTTGGGGCCGGCCGGACCGGATTGTTTTCAGGGGGAACCAACCCGGACTGTAAACTCAGTAATGTAGGCCCATTTTAGGAAAAAAGAACAGCTTTGAATCTTTGTCCGAGCAACAATGGCATTTATTTGAAAATAAGGCATTTTGGCGTAGATCTGGATCATTTTTTCAACATTTCTTTCAAAGAAATTTTACTCACGATCTAAGAGGATCCAACTTTAATCTAAAACTTTAACTTTTATCCAAGGAACCAACTTCATCTAAAACTTCTAAAGGATATTGGTCCACGTAAAGAAGAAAAATATCGCTATATAAAAAAATATCGAAAAGCGTATCAATATTTATGCCCCACCCTGTATTCGAGCGGCCGATTTATTCGCAAATAGAACGAGGGAATTATTCGAGAATGATTTTTATTCGCGAATAACTTGCTTTGTCCTCTCGAACCCCTCTTAATAACAAGGACAATGAGAAATGAGAGAGATTTATTCGACCTAACAACACTATAGCATTTTAGATATTTTGGTTAACAGTTCTATCCAGCTGTTGAATAATCAAACAGCGGATGATCAAATACTAAGTGATCTTTATTACTGATGTTGTCCTTCCCTGATTAGTGAAAAATCGATGTACATATCTATTTTTCTGTCGAAATGACAAAGTCATTACGAATGCACTTCTTTATTCGCACACGAATAGTCAATGCTCTAGAATGGAGTTCTGGCTCGATTTTGCATTGCTTAATGCAATTGATACTTGAAGTACGATTGTCTTCTTTCTCCTGGGCCCCCAACAAGTCGGAAGTCTCTCTCGCATATCGGGACGATAGATGACAACGATTACACTTTAATAGAAGGGAATAAAACGCCATAGACAGTGATTATGCCTACCCGTCCCATACGTGAGTGCACTCCCACAGGAGGGAGTAACACACAAACTCCATAAATCGATCTTCCGGCTTCATTATTTGTAAAAATGCCATCTCGAAGATGTAGAGAAGTTCTTGCAGGAAACTCTGGAATCACATTTTCAAAACTGCAGAGAAATTAAATAAACCTGTATGAAACAGCGAACATTTTTCTTGTGTCTTTCGCGCGATTGACCTCCCATTTCCTTCGAGTGAGCCTGTTTCGCTCTGTTTTCCTTTTTTGTTAAAGAAAGTCTAACCAGCGTGTGGTAGCTGAGCTTGATGAACAACACTAAATTTAGCAATATGCTGCCGAGAAAGACAGTGTAGGAGGGATAGTACAGAATCGGCCCTCCTAGCAAGTCAGAGCAGGGAGTGTCGATAAAATTCCATGCAAGATTTTCGTAGAAGAATGTGTAGCCACAGCCGGCTAAACATTATTATATCTACATCATTCTATTTCTTATCGTATTTTGATACTCACGTAAAAATTCAGGAATGCAATGTAAGCCAGTGATGAACCAGACTATTCCGAGTAATATCTACAATAGAAATATCGTTTGATTCACTAATTTACAGTGGACTCACGAATGTTCCCTTTCTATGGCAGATGTTCGGGTATTTGAAGGTGAAAAAAGTTGCGACGAATCGATTGAAGGCTATCGCCAACTGCACGTAGACTACACTCTTGTATGTGAGCGTAGTGAGATGACCAAACTTGAGACCGAGAAGAGGAGGCCCGTAGGGATATCCGCTGTAGTTTATGGTTGGTATTGTGGGTCAAACGGACTTTGGACTTACAGAAGCGAAACTGGCCCCGAATAGAGAATAAAGCAAAGGAGGGTTCCGCAATTGGATAGAGAACGGGAGCAGCACAGTACGGAGAAGGCGGAAAAAGTAGAGGATCGAAACGATTTGTAGAGAACGTGCAATATCAGTGCATTTGCAAAGAAACCGATAAGACCGAGCTGAAATAAGGATGAGCAATCGATAAAGAGACAGGATCTTACCGTAATCATGAGGAATCCAGCAACGTAGTCTTGCGTTCGAATATCCATTTCGTCAGAATGTTTTGTGTCGTTGCAAACTGCATTCATTTGGAATGTCACGGGTCGGGGGATAGTAGTGGTGTGGGAAACTCTCAGATCGTCGACTGATCAGGAGAAGGAATTAGAAGAAACCGCGTGGTTGAAAGGGGGGAGGATGAGGTAGATAGAAAATTCCGGATGGGGATTGCCTAAGGAATGAAAAAATAAGACTGGCAGTAACTCATCCCAAGGTATAATGAATGTCTCCTCCTTTGCGTTCATAATTCACTTCTTTCTTCGTCTCTGAATGTCTATCCGGAAGCACATTTATCTCCGATCTTTCATAGTCAGTCCATTTGATTCATGGTCAACTGCTCTGCGATCGTTAAATCGTTTCCGTTTTTGAACGGAATAGCACAAGATTCGCCCCAATAACAGAAATATGATTCCTAATCTCAGCAATTCATTGTCTCTAGGGAAGACGAGGATGAGATGAACAATCCATTACCAGTCATCGTTTCCCAATGTGTTCCTACGTGGAGCGGCTCAATCTAGGTTGAATACTGTACAATACAGTGTAACTTCAATTCCTTCAGGACTTGGAATCGTCACGAATTCGTTGTTGCTATTTCTCATTGAAACGTGCAGTCGTCCTTGCCTCGGCAGTTATAAGAAGCTTCTCACTCTATTCGCAACTTACGATTTGCTTCTCATTCATGTACACGCTATCATTGATGTAGTGAGTAAACTACTATAATGTAACTATCGTTACTTTCTAAAACTCAGCGAGTATTCAATCTCGACACAACATTCAGCATGTACTCAAAAACGTTCCCTGCAACGAAGGTAGGCAATTACTCATTTAAAATTAATTGAATTTCATCTCAGTGGATCTGCCCAGTTTACTGTGCGGCTTTTGTCGTCCCATTCGCATTGACCAACATCAACTTCCTCTATCGATTCTGGTCTATCAAAAAGTAAGATACGCAACTTAAGCTATGATATCTCGTTCATCGCAGCCCCTCGCTTCTGTATCTATTCAGGAAACCGAACACCGCATTTTGTATCTCCTTGTATCCAATTGGCTCATTTGTCTCATGGTCTGCATTTTGATTTTACTCACACATAAACATTGAATTTCTGGCTGTTCATCGAACTTTGCTTCGATGGTGATGACTCTGGTGAAGTTCAGTCGCAATACCGACTAGTATCAAATCTCACTGTGCGAGACGGCTGGAGCGTCCTTGCTTTCTGGGTGCTGTAAAATTCTCAAGAAAAAAAGAATCTCAAAAAATTTCAGAACAACGGGGTCCTCAACGAGAAAGCTATTCAAATAGCTAGTGCTGAAGCGATTGTCATGACAGTCAATTTCGCCCTTGCTATTTGGCTGTCAATGAGAACTCTTTACTGCATTACGAAGAGCAAATCATTTTCTTCGAACTATAGATCAACACAGCTAAAAATGCTGCAGGTTCTCATCATTCAAGTAGGAATAATTGCTTCCTTTATCCTTTTGATCTCTAAATTCAGACACTTCTACCGGTGATCTTTGTATACACTCCCTTCACATTCGCCATATGGCTACCGTTATTCGGTCTGGGCAATTCACTTGGGATCGCAGAGTACTCAATCACTCATACGTCGTTCTTTCCTGCCTGGGATGCCATCATTGTCATTCTACTCATGAAGGACTACCGAAGTGGGCTATTCGCCATGTTCACAAGAAAAAACAAGCTCCACGGGAAACTGAGTACCGTCTGGAAAACTCAAGTGTGAATAAAATATTCTGTCTCGAATGAAATCATTCAAGAACCTGCATCTAATTGCTCTCACTTCCAACTATTCACCTGCCAAACACCCAGCCACGACGATTCTCGATTTCTAACCTCAGCCTTCTAGAGCTAGTACTGCCAATTAGATAGGCATCTCGTTTTTGCTTGGTTTCGCTAACTTGTTCACACATATCTAGTCCCTGACTCACGCATGTCGACAACGTTGTACTACTTCACTCTGGTGCTCCACTGTATTATCGCCTGTGCTTCAATCACCATCAATGCACTGCTTCTCTACTGTATTCACAATCGAACACCACCCAATTTTCAATCATACTCAATTCTGCTCAAGTTTCAAGCCCTTTCTGACATGGTCATTTCTATCGCAGCAATAGCAACAATGCAGAGGTTTTTTTTTTAAAAATATCTCCCTTATTTTCATCGAGAAAAAAAACGTTTCAGAATTATTCCCTGTGAATGGGCGCTAGTCTACATCTCGTATGGACCATGCATCTTCTTCAATTCAGATCTCTGTTACTACTTGTACTCGATTCTTCTATCAACAAACGTGGCTTCGGTACTCGCAGCATCTAGCATAAAATACTGTCATGTTCTCAGTTTGTCACTGTACTCGTCGCTATGGGAGCTCGTTATTGGATTCTTCGATTCGGATTCATCTCTAAGCGGCGAATAATCACTACTCTTTGCTTGGCTGCTTTGACGCCAGCTCTGGTCTTTCTAGTGAGTTTTTCCACTGATTGATGGGTGTAAATGCCCTGTTTATGAACTTCTCTTTTTTCCGATGCTATTTGTCAAGTCACGAGCAGATGATAACGAAGTTAGGAAAATTTTATTGAAAGATCATCCAGATTATATCTCCGCAGTGGTAATCACGGGTGCGCTCAATTGGCATTAATGAGAAGGTTGAAAACGATTTTCGCAGGAAACACAAACTCGCTGGCGCCACCAATGCTTATTTCACAAGGAATCGTCATTTGTGGACCCCTTCCACTTTTCATTGTCATTTGGATCTATCGGTAGCCTCGCAACTTTGTTCAGTAACACAATGATTTTCAGTTCACTGATTCTGTGCGAACTGTACAAGAAAACAAAAGCTATGAGTATTCACACACGAGCACTTCATAAACAATTCGTGTCGGTGAGAAGATGAAATCCCTATTCGCAAGTAATTGAACAATTATTGTAGGCTCTAACCTTGCAAGCTGTCCTACCAGTATTTCCGCTTTTCGGAGTTGGAGTATCTCTAATAGGAATTCTTGGAGTGGCTAGTGATCCAGCACTCGAGATTGCGCCAATTATAGTAAATACACATCGAAATTATTATTTTTTTAATGTTTCCAGCTTTGCGAGCTACCAGCCTTTTTCAGCCCTCTTATTGTCATTCGGCACATCCGATACTACTCCGAGTAAATTTCCTCACCGCTCATTTCTTTGGAATTTTTTTTTCAGTGCTGTTCGACTTCTATTTCGTAGAGAAACAAAGGAAAAGGTGATTGGAGTCTCAGCACGAAGTCCCACTACAGCTCCTTCATTCGCACCCTATTGATTCGTAGACATCGATAAAGTGGTTACTCGATTCAATCAAGATATTCTGAACTAGAAGTTACTCAGCGAACTACTGCTTGTTCCATGCAAAACATCTATCAATCCGCCACGTTCCCAAATTATTCATTCAATACGGAGAACAGTACAGTAGGTGGTTGTACGAGATAAAAATCAGAAAGACAATCGGGTAATTGTATAGATCAATCAATAGGTCGATGTGGATATCGTAATCGTGCGTTGTTTTAGTCGATGAGTGACGGTTTTTATTATGCATTTCCTGCAATAGTCAATACTTCAAGGGGACTCATCAAAGTCCTAGAAATTGCATGTGTTTCCGTCAACCGTCATTCAAAAAAAACACGAAGATCAAAAGATATAGATCAAAGATCATATCTCACCTAGTTCTCTCCATTCCCAGTGTTTCCTCTGGTCATACACTGCCCATTGCACGTTCTGGTCCTACACTGACCATTGCACGTCACCGCGTGAACACTGAAAAATAAGGATTAGCACTGTTTTTTACTGGGTCTCCCATCTACATCGTATCGTCGTACAGTCTACATTATTCATCTCATACCAATACTCACCGTTGTTCACAATGCTTTCCATTACAGTTGTCCAACTTCAGATACTGCAGTTCTGTCTCCGCCACTCCCTCGGCTGTCGCATAGATCCTGTCCGCATATTGATGGCATACAATCGACAGTGCACGTCGATAGTTCATTTGAGGAGGGGCAGCAACTAACTCGACGGGTGCAATCTCTTCATCAGGTGCAATCTCGATGACGTCCTCTTCCTTGGGTGCAGCCAGTGTCTCCATCGCAGTCTCCTCGATGGGTCCTTCAACAGCGGTTGACACCACTTCTGCAGCATCTTCAGCAGTTCTTCTCTCGTCACCGACCGCGAGGGCATCAATCAATGACGTCAGTTCAGTCAGATTAGACGTCTCGCCAATCGCCGTCGCATCCTGGTCGGCTACTGCAGCAGCAGTAAGAGACTCTGGTGCTGCACCAGCTGCAGTCTCATCGATTGTCTCTTCGAGGGATTCATCCATTGACTGCTCATCGATCGGCTCAGCCGTTGTCTCTTCGACCACCATCGTATCCTGTGCAGATACTGTAGTGAGAACAGGCTCCAGTGCTGCTGCAATCGCAGTCTCCTCGATGGTTCCTGTAAGGGCCGTAGACAACAGTTCCGTGGCGTCTCCTGCAGTCGTTGTGTCATCGACCACCATCGGTTCCTGGTCGACAACTGCAGATACGACCGACTCGACCACTGCAGCAGCTGCAGCCTCCGTTTCATCCTCAGCAACGAGAGTGGCAGCAACAGACTCCAGTGCTGCAGCTGCGGCAACCACAGCCTCCTTGACGATAGTGGCAGCGAGGGCTGACTGCCATCGTGACTTGCATCCACGTAACACTCCTTCTCTGAACTCCGACTCTTCAAGAGGCATGGGCATTGCGAATACACCCATCATCCCATCCACTCTAGCAAGGAAAGCTAGGACATCATGAATAGACGACTTGGGCGCTATAGGAACGAGCTCCTTCGTATTGTCGACCGTCGGCGGTTCCGGCGATAATTTTATTTTCTTTGTCTCGTAGAAGATAACTGTCTTGGGGTAGGGAATTCGAGGTAGTTCCCAGTTGATGGGATGCTTCTCGAGAGGATCCCTGCAACCGAATAATGTTAATTGAGAAAAATAACCATCTACTCGAACACATGCTACTCGTTTTGGCTCTGATCTGTTTTGGGTGTCCCATCAAAGTTTCCTGGACCCGGCAAAGTTGCCCGGTCCCATGAAAGTTTTCCGGCATATTTTCATGGACCCGGAAACAGTATTCTGGACCAAAAAATAGTTTCCTGGACACATCACTTTCCAAGCGCTATTACGTAAGTGCCAGAGAAGTCATCTTAAGCCACAGTAGATCATTGCTTTATCTTAGGCTTAATGCTTGATCCTTACATTAGTGCTTAGTGCAAACTAAGCTTTGTTTCAAAAAAATACATTGGGATAAATGTACAATGATGGGTCCAGTCAACTATTTCCAGGACCAGGAAACTATGAGTCCATTAAACTATTTCCGAGTCCTGAAAACTATTCTCGGGTACAGGAAACTGTTTTCGGTCCAGGAAAATATTATCGGGTCCAGGAAAGGAAACCAGGAAAAGGAAAACTTTGATGGGACACTCATAACGGACCAGAGCCCTCGTTTTGGATAAAAAGTAGAACATAGCACGCTATTAGCCGTAGTTAAAATATGAATCCGAAGTGAACTCACAACTGATCGATCCAACCCCATGCTGAGCCCTCCTTGATGAATAACATGACATCCCTTTGAAACGGAATGAGATGGAAGAATGCGATGAGAACCCTCCGAGGCTTCTCGAGCCACGTGGAGAAACGGGCGAGATAAGAGGGCTGCAATGGATATCTTGTAAGATCAATCATATAACCTACGAAAAAAGCCTGCTAAAAACCGATTCAAAGGTTAAATCACTCCACTAATCACAATTACAAAATCAGTTAAGTCAAAACAAAACAAAAATTATGACGACAGTTTCTTTTAATTAAGATCTCACATGTAGAATAAGTGTTTCAGAGCTAGACTAATCATACGTGAGCCAGGGAACTCCTTGAGAAAAAATTTCTCCAAATGAACGGGTATCCGCTATGAAAATTTTTTTTTGAACGGGTCGCCGCTATTTTCAGGTTTCATGGCAATTTCACTACTAAATGCGAAAAAATCAATTTTTCGACGAAATTACACATTATTATAACGTTTAAATCGTTTTTAGTCAGAGTTGAAAAGGGCACTGTCGTAACCATGTTCGACTGCTCTTCGGTGCTGAGAAATGAAACACATTGTGATTACGTGCCTTTTTCAACTCTGACTTTATTACTCAAAAATATATATTTCAGAGCGACGCCCGATGGTCAGAAGAATCGACAAAATGTCGACAAAATATTCGCTGTCAGCTTGAAATAAAGATATAATATATTGCCTATGTTATTGTTGATTTACATGGAAAAGGTGGTGAGAGATTAGAGATATCATATTGTTTAAACGAAAGAACCAAAATCAATTATTCGAATATATAATTAAAAGTAATAAACACATAAAAGCATTAAAACATGTCAAATGCATAGTCAAGTTCACGCCCGAGGTTTGTAGAGTTGTGTCAGATACATGACCGCACCATAAATTCGTTTTATCGCTTTTCAGTTGTCAGTGTATAATGAATTATGTTTTCGGGTATGCGCAAAATTAAATATAAATATATAGGATAGATCTATGATAAAAAAATATAATTATATATTTGAAATATAGAATTGACAATGCTGCTCCTTGGGAGCTCCGCAGGGAGCACCCACGGAGCAGCATTGCTAAATCTGTATTTTACACTTTTTAAATTATTTTTTGAACGGGTCGCCCCCTCCGTACGGAAATCGGGGCTCAGGTATGAGACTAATGGTTCTTAAAAATGATCGCGGTACCTGATTGGCAATCTGAGTTCCATCGTCGTTCTCTTCGTTCTCTTCCTGTCTCGAATCGGATTCGGTCAAAGAATGGGAAAGAGGCGGGTTGTGATCCTGCAATAATGAAACTAAATATGGGAAAAAAGATAAACAAACAGTTAGGGTGATCCGTTGCTGCCAAAACATAGCTAGCATTCGAATGCAGCAAGGTTTAAATTTTAGCTATGAGATAGATAAAAAAAAGTGAGCTTTTCAGAATGGCTTGGTATCAAAAACTGTCCAATTCGGTAAGAAATAAGGTAAAACACAGTGCCTCAGTTATGGTCTATACATTGTGTTCAAAGATCTCATAGTGAGATCGAGAACATCATTCATACCACTTAGTGTTAGGTGGGAGCCTACAAAGGGAAGCTCTCACCTGATTGGAGGTGGGACTTCCATCGTCGTTGACGTCTTCTATCTCGTTCTCTTCTTCTTGCGAAATGTCCTCGAGTGAGGAATGGGGAGCAGGCGGAAAGCCATGCTGAGGGGCAAAAGGTCTATAGAAACGCGACACGGACAATAGATGCGGTAACCAACCCAATCACTTTAGTACTGGACAGTACTAATACAAACGAAAGTTTCAGTCACTTACATCGGTCATGGCGAAGGATCGATATGAGAGAATACGACAGAGGTTTGTTGGGGAGAAGGATGAATGGATGAAAGAAGGGAAGAGGGGTGAGGGATCGATAGATGAGAAGGAAAGGGTGAAGGGACAACTGATCTACCTTTGTTTTCGAGTAGTGGCTTGGCTTGATCTACCTTATTGAGTGAGCAAACAACAGCATCCAATTAATGTCGCTATCTAATGTCACAATGAAAATCGGACGACACCCACGCATAAATAACTTGAGCGTCTCTGATACGCAGAAATTTGACAACGCACTGCTCTGAAACCAATTGATTTATCAACACTTTGATCAAGCTTTGACACATTTTTAACATGACTTGAAAGGAAAGTGAGTACAGCTATGACGATAACATTTGAAACGATTGCATGAGATGTACAGAATGGAATGAGTACGATGGAGATTAGCTTAGTCCTCGCACCATGCATTCTCTCTCTTGATCTGTTCCTCTTCCTCGGGAGAGAAATCACTTTGGATGTGGAACAATTGACGAAGGTCCTCCGTCGTCTTGCCCTGCAATAAATAAGTATATTTACACAATGAAAAACCACGTATTTCCTTTACACATTTCTCACCAATATCTCGCTCACGTATGCCAAAATCATTCAACAAATCCTGCGGATGTGCTTACCTTCATCATATTAGCAACCGTCTTGCAGGTCACATCAAGAAGTTTCTTGATGTCGAGATAGTTCGCAGCCTGGACCAAGTCGTACAGCGTCGAGTTTTCCACTGTCTATTTGATTAATTAGAATAATCAATTTCATCATCGAGATCCCTCCTCTAAGTATTCAATGGGACACACGGAACATCCCCACAACAATTGTTATGTATTGAAATGAATTAGTGTAAGCTTACAGTGACGAATTTGAGATCCCATTCGGACAGATCATCCGTCCTCTTCTCCTTCTTCTCCTCCTCTTCCTCCTTTTTCTCTTCTTCGGGATCGTCCTTGTGAAACTCACAGAACTCGATCACCTAAAATCTGTACTCGTGTTATTCACACTAAATAAAACAAGATGTAAACAGTCCATAGGTAAAAACGTGAGGATTCACAGTAGCTCATTGAGATAACAAAATCACCTTCTTCAGAGTTGGAGCAGTCACATTCGGCAATGGAATCACCGTGACGCTATCTCCGCACGCCTAAAATTACATAGAATTATTAACAAAGCAATGATCTTTATCAGAGAAAGTTTTCTACTACACAATTGTCAAAAACAAAGTGATAGAGTAAACTAGAACCACTGAGCAAAGAATCGCTGCTGTAACCCCTGACCTGAGAGAAGTACTAAAAGATGGGCATTCGCTCGTCAGAGCAACCTTGCTCGGAAGTTCTCAAATCGCGCTACATGAGGAGAAAATCGGGAAAAGGGATAAAACAGACCTCGAGGAGGTCACATATCGTCGTGGAAGCCTTGACGGCTTCGGCAGAAATATCGAAGGTCGTGCCGTCAGAGGAAGTTAGCTTGACACTAGACATCTAAACAAATAACATGTGAAAATAAATACACGAAACAATGACGCAAAAAAACAGTAACACAACAAACAGATTTCGAAAGAAACACGTTTAAACGGGATTCCGGAAAATGATTACAGTAATGGATCAGTCAATAATGGATCCTGATGGGTCCTGTGGGGAATTTGACCGTAAGAATTAGCCTACAGTACCTTCCGGGTTGAGTTCGCGCTAGGTCAGGTTTAAGATTGTGTTTAATTTATTTATCTGTGAAGCAAGTCACATGCACTATAATGTATGCCGATTTGTTGCTATTTTCTCTTGTATGCCGGAAAATAAATTTTAAAGCATTATCGTTCTTTAAATATTGTTTTATTGATGTGTGCCGGGAATAATAATAAATAATCAAAAAAATGTCTTGGCTTCGGCAGGAACGACTTAATAGTTCTGGAAGTAGGCCTTAGCCTTGGAAGCGACGGTTGAGCGGAAGCACCTGAACGTGAATTATGATTATCCGGAAAAATCTCGTTACTTTTCGCATACTGTATTTACTTACATCTTCATTTCGTCGAACTTTCCGAAGCAAGCAGCGTACGTGTAATCGATAGGAGTTAACTTGTCAGGAACCTGATCACAGAACACGAGACACTTGTCTCCAGCAACGGTTGCGTCAACTCCCTGAAAGAAGATTACGGTAATCGATCCTTGATTACGGTAGCTCTAGCAGATATTCTAGCAGTCGCAAGCTCAGTACAACACTCGATTGACAAACCTGAGCTCTGCAGCAAGTGGAGTGGTCTCTACCCTGGGCAGCACAGAAATGCATTTCGGGAAGGGAATCAAGAGGGCACTCATCGGCACCAATGAGCATCTTCTGGAGTAGATCCTGGTTGTAGATGTCGTAGTTGCAACGAGCCTGTAAAGGGATACGGTAGATAGGTAGTTTGGAAGATACGGTGCTTCAGACCAAGAGAATACGGTAGGAGTAAAATCTTACGGAGCAAGCAGCAGAAAGTCCACGTCCGGCACAGCAACTCTTGAAGAGGAAGTTAGGATCGTGAGCCTGGTGGATGGAGACGTTTGAGGGGATCTTGGGTGATTTCCACATGTCGAGTCCAAAGATCTCTCCGAAATCCTCATCTATGGGGCTGTCACCGTCGAGCTTGAGCACACCACGCGCCTGTAAAAAATTTTTTTGATATTATATGATAGAAGAGACAGGGGGAATTTTTCTTTCCTGAGATGATTCTAGTTCAAGAGGTGTAATATGATAAGGAAATGTAGCATCCATAGCTATATCTTGCCTTGGCGAGATACTTGCACCCGCATCCTCCTCCTCCTCCTCCACCACCTCCACAGCCACAGCCTCCGGAAGGTTTGCTGCTGCATCCGAAGACAGTGGCGACTCCAACGAGAGCGAGAAGAAGAGTGAGACGATTCATGATGAACTGATGAATAGATGGAGAATGATGAGGTTTTTATAGCTGAAAGTAGGCCACTTTTGAAGGGATAATTATGTTGAAGTGAGCAGAGCAGTAATTAGCCAGTGGTCACTTATCTGCTATTACTCCAGTAGTAATTAGATGCGACAGAACCGTAGAAGAACAAATCTTCGATTCAGTTTGCAGTAAAAAAAACTCTAGATATATAAATATTGATTGATGTGAAATTTTCTTCAGTGTTCTGAATGATTTGTCGTTCGCAATGAAGTCTTCCCGGCCGAAAAACAGAGAATATTACTCTAACCGAATATCCCTAGTTTGCCCACAGTACTAATTGGTGTCCCAGTCATTTTCCCTGGCCATCAACTAAATTAGCCTAACGCTAATGGGTGAAGGTAACTCAGAGATCAACTACCGCAATTTTCATGTTTTCACACACAAGCAATCCCAGCCAAACCGGCCTCTTCACCATGGTATAAAAGCCTTCTCGATCTCCGTTCAGTCACTGGTTCATCATGAATCGTCTCATCCTTCTTATCGCTCTCGTTGGTGTCGCTACTGTCTTCGGCTGCTCCAGTCAGCAATCGGGAGGCTGTGGCTGTGGAGGTGGCGGAGGAGGAGGAGGAGGATGCGGATGCAAATATCTCGCCAAGGCAAGGATGCTAAATTTCGTTTTTTATTACACTCCTTGAACTATCTAAAATCATCTCAGTAAAATCTCAATTCTTTCTCAAAAATCAAACTCATTTACAGGCTCGTGGTGTGCTCAAGCTCGACGGTGACAGCCCTGTAGATGAAGACTTCGGAGAGATCTTCGGACTCAACATCTGGAAGTCACCCAAGATTCCATCCAACGTCTCCATCCACCAGGCTCACGATCCTAACTTCCTCTTCAAGAGTTGCTGTGCCGGACGTGGACTTTCTGCTGCTTGCTCCGTAAGAATTCACTCCTACCGTACTCCCTCATGTTTAATGTACCGTACCTTCATGTCTACCTACCGTATCCCTTTACAGGCTCGCTGCAACTACGACGTCTACAACCAGGATCTTCTCCAGAAGATGCTCATTGGTGCCGATGAGTGCCCTCTTGATTCCCTTCCCGAGATGCATTTCTGTGCTGCCCAGGGTAGAGACCACTCCACTTGCTGCAGAGCTCAGGTTTGTTAATAGATTCATCTATCATAACTGCAGCTTCTACCGTAATCAAGGATCGATTACCGTAATCCTCTTTCAGGGAGTCGATTCGACCCCCGCTGGAGACAAGTGTCTCGTGTTCTGTGACCAAGTTCCCGACAAGTTCACCCCCATCGACTACACTTACGCTGCTTGCTTCGGAAAGTTCGATGAAATGAAGATGTAAGTCAAAATATAGTATGCCCATAGTATTTAACCGATTGGCAAAAATGTTCAAAATAATCAATAATTATTCTCAGGTGCTTCCGTTCTACCGTCGCTTCCAAGGCCAAGGCCTACTTCCATAACTACTAATTCATTCATTCGGTCTTTTGTATTCAATATAACTATTCCTTTCATTATACGTGTATGCACCGATAAAAGTGGTCCATGCCTAACACATTATATCTTTACGATTTTATTAATTTCGAATCTGTTGATAAACAAATCTTCGAGCGGAATCAGGCTGATAACTTGTAACAAAAACAGATCAACAACAAAAGGAGGAATTTCAACTATGCAATCTATTGGATCAAAGCTAACATCAATCGCAGTGATGAGGTGATATTGATTGGAAAGAGATGGAAGGGGTACCGTAATCTTGTATCTTCTCGAGATCTCATGGATCTGCATCAACTATCGGCTGCACTCATTGTCTTGCAGCAGCTGCGACAGCTTTGGCTGCAGCATCGTCCAATCCATCAGCAGAGATCACAGAGAGACCCGATTCACGAAGAAGACGACGACCCTCTTCCACGTTCGTACCTCAAACAACAATCGATTAATGGTATATACCGCTATTTATAGACAACTATTTCCCAATATCGTAGAAATATTGATTCTACCAAATGAAAACACCGAAAATTATTTAACTATTAAGATAGAGTGAACACAAACTCCTATTTCCACTCGAAACTTTGTTAACTGCGCGCATGTTTCTGCTCACAACAAACAGGTTCTAAAAGTAAACTTTACTTAGTAAAACCTTTCGATAAAAAAAAATGATCCAAAACGCGACCGGGGGTCAAGGATTGAAACCATGCGGAAGATTTGGGCTCCCCTGCTCACAGTTCCATAGCCGAACCATATTACTTTACGAATGGTTAAGCCTTGGAAGCTATGTACTGGCGGAAGTTAGTTAAAGGGTGACAGATTAACCAAAACTGCATACATGACAAGGGATAAGGATGGCCCACGATAATAAGGAAAAATCACTGATTGTGAGGCTGGTCGCTTCTATAAAATGCAGGGAATGATCCATTTGTCTTTTTATGATATCTGTGACGATATTATCTAGTCCGGATTATTCTGTAAAGAAATGTCATGACTAAAGCGAGGTATTCCTATTTTTGGCAGCCAGATTATTTGGCATCTCATCGACCCCCAGGGTTAATTTTTAAATTATATTTTATCGTTTATCTTCGACTCGTCGAGCATCTTCACAACAATTTTGAAAATATTCATCTAAAATATTTTGATCAAGAACATTTCCTTCTTACAACTACCCTTAATCTCACGTACCTTCCAGTCTCACAACGACAGGAATGGTGGCATTCTTGAATGCGGAGATGGCTCCTCGGGCGAATGTCGCGCAGTTGAGTATACCACAGAAAACGTTGACTAGCACGCATTTCACCTGCAAGAAACATCACTATTCACCGCAAAGTATGCCTGAAATTGCACAGTTTTGACTGGAATTGCGAAAATATTAAAAATATTCTAAATACTCACGTTGGCGTCCTGCGTTATGATCTCGAATGCCTTCATGATCTGAAACATTGATGACATAATTTAGCTTAAATTTCAGAATGACACAGATTGAAATTGGAAGGTCTCCGACAGCAAAAGATCTATTGCAATCACTTGGTACCGTACCTGTTCATCACTGACAGACCCTCCGACATCGAGGAAATTGGCAGGTTCTCCTCCATTCAATTTGATCGCATCCATCGTTGCCATCGCAAGACCCGCGCCGTTTACTGACAATCATACAATCAAACCATAAGAAATATTGAAGGAGTAGATCTATTTTTAAAGTGAAGCCAAGTAACTCGAGGCATTTCTTTGATAAATCCAGTAGAATGATCACAGTTGAAACTATTTGATGGTAAGGAACTCATACAATGGCCCTTGGTCCATGGGGATTTTTTAATGTTGATTTCGACAAACATTTTATTTTGTTAGCGTAAACAAAGCAAACAAAATGGAATTCGAAAATCATCGACTCAAACTCACCCCATGACATGGTAGGTTTGGAAATTTTGGACCAAAAAGGGCTATGGGATGTCCATGAGGGCCGAACGCCGTGTGCGTCCCAAAAGCAAAAAATTTCGCGGTAGACCGGACTTTTTTGCGGGCTTCAACTAAAAAAATTTATTCTGCGGTTGACCGGGCCTAGCTCACTGAAAGCTAGCATATCAAATCTCTCCAGTGATCTTGTATGATAGTTGACTATTCCGCTGTTACATTTTTCAAAACGATTTGAAACGACGAATGAGGCATACCCATGCAGGCGATGTTTCCATCCATGCCAATGTAGTTGAGGTTGAGTTTATTTGCGGCCACCTCACGAGGATCCTGCCAATTTCACGTTTAAAGTCTGTTCAAAGTTGGTAGGTTGAACAATATTCATGGAATTCAGGATTCATTGATAGTAACAATAATAAGTCTTTCCGATACCGTAATCCTCTCACCTTATCGGAAGTGTCCTCCATCTCGAAGATTTCCTTCTGTCTGAATGCGGCATTGTCGTCGAAGTTCATCTTCGCATCCACGCAGAACACTGTAATTTACATTATTATTATTATTCGTGTCGTAAATTACATTCATTGGAAAACTCATTAGGTATCTTTAGGTTTCTTGATACGTTTCAGCCATTGTTTCCATTATTTTCAATACTAACAAAATCATAAAATAGATCATGAATGTGATCAATGAGGCATTAGAATAATAACACATCTCATACTTGTACAACATCAATGATGAAAACACTATTGTCCATTAATAATGTCTGAAATCACGCGACTCCTATTGTGAAACTACAACAATAATGCTGACATCATGAGGTCTACTACAATCGAGTATGCGAGAAAGAATTTAACAAAAAACAATCATAAACGCTTTTTTTTAAAATTTGTCATGCCCAAATTAAAAACCCGTGTCTGATCTATATTGAATTCGGAAAATACTGGTACCTCTTCCATCATCGGTCTCAACGAAGGGATTGATCTCCACTTGGGTCGCATCCACCTTCAGGAATAACTCGTACAGTCGACGAATCTCCACTGCCGCCTGAAAGTATCAGCATTCTTCATTACAACATCCTAAAAAATCCTAAAAATACAACCTTTTTTAATATAGAAGTTTCTATATTTAAAAAGAAGTAAAATACTACAAAATGCAAAATATATGTAAAATATTTATTAAAATAAAATATTTCAAGTGTAATACCTTCTCCTCGAGATCTCCCTTGAATTGGAGATTTCTCGCGATTTTTCTCGACTGTTCGTCACTCATTCCCTCGCGAATGTTGATTGGCTCCTGAACAAAATACACAAATAAAAAAACTGTACAAGAATTCCCGATATGCTTTTTCCAAAAGATACCGAAATCTTGTTTAATAGTTTCCTGACCTTGAAGATGAGTTCGGGTGAAACCTCTGCAGTGTGCTCGATATCGACCCCTCCTGCTGGACTGGCCACCTGCAAGACAATCAAATTAACCTCGTATTTTTGTCATGCTACATTTTCGCTCCCATTTTACTAAATTCAGTTTAAAAATGTGAAAAAAAAACAAAAGTTCAAAGATCGCATATTGGAATATTTGGATTAATTATTATTAGATTGGATTATTTGGATTAATGGATATGAGGCAGTGTTGAGCATGAACCACCAACGCCAGGTTTTGCGGGGGGTACAAAACGGGCTTTTCTGGGGGTTCAAATGTGAAAAATCGATATTTTCGCCTAATTTTCGGATTTACGGGGTTCCAAGCGCGGGGGTACACCCCAAAGTCGGTGGGGCCGCTCACCTCTGATATGAGGCCGTTTGCGAGAGAGTCGAGCAAGTGCTGGCACAGCTCAAAAATGTCGATTCTCTGAAACTCACGGATTCTGGGTTCTCAAGGGTGCTGATGACGATGAGCATAGTCATTTTTCATATTGAGCCTCCGTTGGCTTCAGACGACGTCACGTCGAAAATGGTTTTTGCTACATTTCTCCGCTCCGAATTTGCTAAAAATTAAGGCAATAGGTATCCCAGGGTAGAATTTGATGCTGAACACGCCTGTCTAATTCATTTTGTATGAAAATTTATCATAATTTAGATATACGTAACTTTTGAACTACGCAAATCTGTGAGGTGTGACCTACATAGATCGGACCGGCATGGCGAGAATAGTCTAAGTTTAAAATTTCAGCCATTTTGGCGCCGGGAAAAAAAAGATAGGAGTGAGATAGTAAGCAGAGATTGTAGGTAAAATGAACCTCTCTCCTCTCCAATCTGCTCACAAACCTCCGAATTTTTGGGAAGGGGCGAGAGAGTGTAGGAAATGGAGAGAGTGCAGACAGGGAAGAGGGGAGATCGGACGTTGGAAAGAGGGAGGGGGTAAACAAGGGGAGAGACGAGCGACTTTACCTACAATCTCTGCTTACTATCTCACTCCTATCTTTTTTTCCCGGCGCCAAAATGGCTGAAATTTTAAACTTAGACTATTCTCGCCATGCCGGTCCGATCTATGTAGGTCGCACCTCACAGATTTACGTAGTTCAAAAGTTTCGTATATCTAAATTATGATAAATTTTCATACAAAATGAATTAGACAGGCGTGTTCAGCATCAAATTCTACCCCGGAAAACCTATTGACTTAATTTTAGCGAAATCTGGAGCGGAGAAATCTGGCGAAAACCGTTTTCGACGTGACGTCGTCTGGAGCCAACGGAGGCTTAATATGAAAAATGAGTATGCTCATCGTCATCAGCACCCTTGAGAACCCCAAATCCGAGAGTTTCAGAGAATCGACTTTTTTGAGCTGTGCCAGACCCAGCCTGATCTGCTCGACTCTCTCGCAAACAGCCTCATATGGGCGCAAAACATCAAACCAGCACAAACTCAATCGAATAATGCACATCGAGATCAAAGGCTCGCACTAGTACAACTTTCCACCCTCAATAATGAGTCTAACATCGATTGTTACGTGGGAAACAGACTAGCGTCTGTGAGAAATTCAACATCAAAACAAACCAGTCCCCTCCCCCATCGAATAACTTCAGAACAGAATCTCATTTCTCACAATCTCCGTCAGTTCCGGGAAATACAGCACGTGCCAAACAACATTTTATCTAGTTTCTCTATTCATTCCGAGATAATCAGAGACTACTCCTCGAAACTCCCATCCTCTCTCACCCATACTCCATTGTTGAGACATGCCTCGTCCCGAGCTCTACTTCTTCCTGCTCCCCTTTACTATAATCAGTCTCCTACTGTACTACCGTATGCTCCTAGCAGTTCCGTTGCCAAAATAATAACATCATGTGCATAATTAATTAAGATATTCATGCGTCGTCATCATTCAACTTATTCCACATTTTTCTACCGAATGACCTGGAGTCTGGTATGTGAAATGCATTTACCGGAAGAAGTTTAAAAACATTAGGCAATCTACGACATCTCATACGTCATCGTATACTTTATTATGGAGATTCCTCAGGTTGCAAAACTGAAAAACATTGGTAACAAAAATATATATATTCCAGGACTGGCCTAATCTCTACGGATTTTTCTATGCTACTAATGGAACTATCTTTCCGCAGTTTCATTACGCTCACCAATGGCAATGCTATCTTGCACAGGTATTATTGCCACTGATGGGCTAAGTCCCGCTAGTTGGTCGGGGGCTCCGCAATTTTCGAAAAATTTCTGTTATGGGGCTCCGCGAAAAACGTTTCGGACAACGAGGAGACTCCGCAAATTTTCGAAAATTTCTTCTTTGGGGCCCCGCACTCAGATGATCAAGCGGGGATATAGCCCAGCAGTGATTATTGCTTTTATATCAAATCAGTTAAATCGATACATTGCAGTTCTATGGTGTAACTCTGATATCTATTTCACGAATGCTTCTCGTCTCATATCCAGTCGCAAAACTTACTAAAATCGTAACGATAATGTCCATGAGAAAAATCTTGGTAGTACACGGCATACCTCCTATAATCTACGCATTGTAAGACAGTTAATTGATCGGCGTACCTACAGTGACATCTAATTTCAGATATGTTCTCTTTTTCCAAGAGTACCGTCGCTATGAATATGATTCTAAAGCAGGAGCAATGACTAGAATTGGGGATGCTTGGAGTATCGATGTGAGAAAACATTGTTTTTGAAGAATCATTACTCCTTAATAAAGGAGAGATGTCTGTTTGTTCGCTTCCAAAAGTCACGTAGGCACGCCGCCAGGGGGTAAGAAGGCTCGCCCCCTTTCAAGCTCCACGACTCTTTACCATATCCCAACCCGTAACCCTACCGTAACTCAACTACAGTATAGCTACCGTAACCCAGACTACCGCACACCTACCGTACCGTAACCCTACAGTAACCAAACTGTCGGGAAACTTCCACACCCCTCTAGAACATTCGAAAATGAGGAAAAACTTCCGGAACCTTCTAGACACACCTGCGTACTTCATGTACTTAAGTACGCGGCAACCCGTTCTGATAACATAAAAAAAAGTCGGCTCCCAGTAAGAAAAAATTGACTTTTTTGAGCGTTTTGTGCAAAATATGACGGTTTTTGAGGGGAATAGGTCGGCTACCCGTAGAAAAAATCCTAATTATTTTCGGCTACCCGTTCTTATAGGCAGCAAAAAATTCCAAGTACATACTTGGCACAGGTATGCTTCTAGAACGTTCGAAATCAAGGGGAACGTTCCAGAACCTTCTAGAACGTTCGAAATTAAGGGGAACGTTCCAGAACCTTCTAGAATGTTCGAAATGACGGGGACAGGTCCGGCGGCTTCTAGAATGCCGTAGGCGCGCGTCCCCGGATGGTCTGGTATACAAATATTGTAGTTCAATTCCAACGTCATGATCGTCACATCAACATCGGGAGCTCTCATATCAGCAGTCTGCTATATTCGCGTATTCGCCTCTTTACGAAACAGGTTTTTTATTAGATTTCCTCCGTAATTTTCACAAAAACCTTAAAAAAAATAATTTAGACCTTTTCGATCATGGAGTCGTGAGATTTCAGTAATAATTACCTCGTTTGTCCTTTTCGTCTCACTATGCGCTATGAGTGTGTATTTCATAATTAACAAATACACACTCATTGCAGAGAACGTGAGTTTCTAGAATACTCTTTGACAATAGAATAGGTAATCAGATCCTGCAGTCCTATTGAGTGATACACAACGATCATTGTATAATACCGTATTAAACAATTAGTAATACGTGATCTTCCTGCACAAGGCTCAAAATATTTTATACTATTGTTACAGTGGGAAGTATTTTACGCGACACGCAATCTTAACTATGTCGTATCCTTCTCTATCGCACTAATAAACCCTTGGTGTTTGATTATTACCAATCGTAAGTGCAAATTCTACAGTTACAAAATTGCAAGATAATAAAATCAAAAACGCGAAACATCGCTTTCTTAAATTTAACAACTATAATAATTTTAAATATTTAAATCAGCATTTTAGCCTCCATCCGTCGCGCCGTGATTGGCACTTATATTCGAGGTCTTTTCACTGGTGTTCCCGTTTGTTCTCGATTCGTCGACTACTCTACTACAGAGGATGCACCGGTACCAGTAACACAACCAATGACGAGGAGTACCACCGTATCCACTAGAAATACGGCCAACCCTGTTTAACTTAACTGCAGAGTCAGCCATGCGTATTGAACGAGATCCGCTCATATATTCAATAATACAAACACGCTAATGATGTTGTTGATCATAAGATCGAGACCTATTTCATGAAATCAAATGCAATATGCAATACAAAAACAAATTAACTCCATGTATTTGTCTCACACCGTTAATAATGGCTTCCCTCAACTATGTTCGTTTTATCTCCCCAATATATTAATAAAAAAACTTTAAAATTAATAAATAAATAAACTGACAACGACGGGTCCATTGGTCTCTCTGCACATGAGTACTGCGAGGTACGTCTCCCTCTTGATCGTGACTCCCTCAGCGATCATTACCTAATACATTTAAATTAAAGGTAGAAATTAAGAGATATAATGCTATACTCCGGTAAGGGACATAGTTACTTGGAAGTAACCAAAAACAAGAATGAATACACGCAGTACCTTCTCAACGAGTACACCTTCCTTGGGAGTTTGCTTTGTGACCAATCGACGACCGATCATTTCTTTCGCTGCGGAGAGAGCTTCCTCGGGCCTAGAATGAAAGCCAAATCGTAAATTAGACAAAATGTTTAAGGGCTCACAGTTCTTGTCAGCACATGGATTACAAATATGATTGGATCGCCCAGAGGTTTGATACCCGAGCTCCCCAAAATTTCGGATAAAGGTTGAGTTAGGAGAATTATAAACTACTCAATATCGAATGTGAGCTGCATTAGTTAGTGTACTAACATTCGTTGTACGAGTTTCACCAAGTGAATGAAGTTCATGAGATGAAGAAATTCAATGAACAAACAAACTTGTAGCTTATATGGACTCCTCCGAGATCTTTCGGTCCTCCAATAAATCGTCCTTTTCCTCGACCACCAGCAAGAATCTGTGCCTTCACCACGTACTCGTACACATCTGCAAACAAGAATTCAACCCATTTAGTATTGAGAAGATTTACAAGGGATAACTATTTATTGGTCGAAAGAATAATTTAAATATTTTTTGGGATAAGAGAAAACAGTACAAACACAGGCATGTTATTCCGCAAAAACCTCGAACTGATACACTCTAGAATTCATCAACGTGAATAAATTGTACAACATAAAGGAAATTGAGACATACTGAAGTCCTTGAGCTTCTCCTCAGCCTCTTGTAAACTCGTCGCCGTGACGAACTTTTGCACGCTGCAGCCGTTTCTGTCCAGGATACCCTGAACAACAGAAAATTGAGAAGATAGTGGCAATAATAGGTGGAAACAAATGACAACTAATTGTAGACATTGAAAAATAAACAGCAAAAGGTGTTCGTTACCTTGCTCTGATACTCCTGGAGGTTGAGCTGTCGCAGTTGAGTCTTAATTAGTTGATAATTTCAAAAAAAAATGTTGAAAATAAATGCGAAAGATGAATTAGAGGGGATATGAACTGACTAAGATTTGAGTCCGACGATGTGAAACAGCGACGCGACCTGCTACTCGACCCAACATTTCTGAAATATATAATTATCGAATAAAAAAGTAATAAGGTATTAAGTTCACAGTTGGTATTAAAGATATAATACTACAAAATTCACATGAATGCAACTGTCGCCAATCACGCCATGAATTTGGTTCCCTTTAGGTGAAGTAATTTAGCCATAATGAAGTCACCGAACAGTGAGGTCGACAATGACGGATATAATAAAGGTGAATGAGCGGTATAATGATTAGAAACGTGCGAACACAGCCCGTTGCTGGGTTCGGGGAGCCGGAACCGCGCGGACGCGTCTCTCACGCGTCGCGGCTCAAACTAAGAAAGCACCTTTATCTGACTTATTACTCTTTTTTTGGTTTTGTAAACTTCTCAGGAGATGCGCAAGCGGTCAACTTACATGATCAGACTTAGCAAATTAATAAATATTTAATGGCTGATTTTATATTATTTTTCAAAGGCAGGAGCCGGAGAAAAGTCACCATGTTGGCACAAAAAACATGAAAGATATCAGTGATTACTGAACTATTTACTTGCTTTCATGATTCATGTGGTCAAGTGGAATGTCCTCTACAACTTTTGGTTGCCAAATTCTTAATTAATTGTACTTTAACTCTATAAGTACCAAAAGAACGTATTTTACGTTGTAAACTGCAACTGAAAGATCTCTCCGAATACTGAACCAAATTCTTCGTTCTTGGTCTCAAAAGATTTCTGATGTCCAGCGCTACAACTTTTGGTTGGCAAAATTAAAATATTAGGGCAAATTAACGAAATCGCGTAAAAATGCGTGAAACGTCGCCACCATTCGCGCACTCGCGACGCGTCAAAAAGTGGTCGCGTCGCGGCAACAGGACCGAACTGTTGACTGAAGGGCAACGGGCTGTGGCGAAATAGAAATCCCACAATAGAACTGCAGTGGACCGGAATATGCAAAAGTGTGACGAAGTTCCTTACCGTATCCTAACGTAAAGCTTCGAGCAGGAATTGATTTTTCATTTTTAAAACTTTTTTCACCACGGCATTTGGGGTCCAAGCAAAAGCAAGACTCCGCCCACTTTTTGCTGATTGGCTGCTGCGTAGCGCCCACCAATCAATATGGATCAACCACCGTAATTACTGCGTAGCAGCCCCGCTCAAAACACCGGCCCCGGTCAGCTGAGTATCCACTTAGACTGACAGTCAACACGCTTAACAACTGCCCGCCAATTCAAATTTGAGGAATTTGAAAAATAAATATTCGCTCCAAGGTTCCGTGTGTACGACGACTAATCCGACACCAAATTACTGTAAGCTTTCGCATCAACCTGTAAATCGTGCTTTGAAATGGCGTGTTCACGCCATTTAGGGACCGTCATGCAAATTTTCAAACTTTTTCTAAAATTCCAATTTTCTTGCAATTGGGTATTATGCGGTGTAGAATCATGATAGCACTTCTAGATTTTCAAAACAATTCAATTTAAACGAGTATAAGTTGAAGAGTTTGGTGTTTTTTCGCGCGTCGCGGTCGGAGCGTCGCGTGTTTCCACGGCGCACATCCTCCACCTCCTTTTGTGTAACAGTTTTCTTTGCATTTTGAGACACGGGACGATTAATTTTTTGCATTTTTGAAATAAGAGAGGATGGCTCCATTGATTCCAGAGCGATTAATTACTGCACAGTGAGAAAATCAATGCATGACAAGGTACGGTAGCTACAATGACCAACATGCTTCACTCCATTTCGCCAATTTCTGCTGCTACAGATTTTGCTGAATTTTGACAGGGACGTCTATTCAGCCTCAGTCAACTTTGTGATTAGGATTCTGGACAACGGCACCTTGAACATCACTCCTGTGATAATTAAAACTGAAAAAAGTGAAAAATCTTGAAATTTGAATTCAAATTGTAGAAAACTGCTGCTACAGATTTTTATTATTTTTGAAGTATATATTCTACTCGACCGTGCTTTCATTTCAATATAAAAACTGGGAGGCTGCACTTCCTAATATTCCGTAAACCCGAGAAAAATCAAATTAACGTTAATGTTTGAATTCCCGGGCGATTCCGACTAGTTGCACCTTTTCCCGGCTCTAAAACGTGAATTTCCCGGATGACGGTCCCTACACGCCATTTCAAAGCACGATTTACAGGTTGATGCGAAAAATTACAGTAATTTGGTGTCGGATTAGTCGTCGTACACACGGAACCTTGGAGCGAATATTTACTTTTCAAATTAAATCAAATTTGAATTGGCGGGCAGTTGTTAAGCGTGTTGACTGTCAGTCTGAGTGGATACTCAGCTGACCGGGGCCGGTGTTTTGAGCGGGGCTGCTACGCAGTAATTACGGTGGTTGATCCATATTGATTGGTGGGCGCTACGCAGCAGCCAATCAGCAAAAAGTGGGCGGAGTCTTGCTTTTGCGTGGACCCCAAACGCCGTGTTTTT
This sequence comes from Pristionchus exspectatus, assembly GCA_911812115.1. Taxonomy (NCBI): domain Eukaryota; kingdom Metazoa; phylum Nematoda; class Chromadorea; order Rhabditida; family Neodiplogasteridae; genus Pristionchus; species Pristionchus exspectatus. The sequence goes on from OU461582.1 coordinate 15,361,622, forward strand.
CTACTGATCGATGTTGATCAATAAAGTCTCTTTTATAACTTCATCGTGGAAGTAAATCATTGATTAATTATTACATAATTCATTAATTAATCATAACAGCTGGGCTTACCAGTGGGTTCCACTTAGTGTTGTCTTGCGACTGTAAAATCGCTTGGCTTGGGTACACCTTTACCTTTACCTTTTAATTATTACATTCATTAGTGTATGATTTTTTGAATCTAGCATTCACAAGACTGTTGAGTCGAATCGTCTACATGTCAGGAGCATCGGAAAATGTACCGGAAGAATAAATAAATTTATGATATCATTCCAAAAAAAGTAGCTAAGCGATTAATTTGCGATCAGGACTGTGAACTGAATCAGCTCTTGTTCGTCCGATAAGGTCTATGGCTCTTGCTGCCCCTTGTTGCTCGGTTAGATAGAGAATCGGTTATATATATATATATATATGTATATATGTATATACAAAAGTGAGCAAATGAGCTATTTTCTACTCTTTCTGCATAAAATTACGACGTTACGACGTGGGTTACGATAATAATATGGATACACTTCATACACTCACTACCAGAGTTTGTTGGTATGTTTAGTGGTTCGTCTATCATCGTGAAAGCACCTTTATCTTAACAATTAGAACTTTTTGGGAGATGCGGGATTTCCGTACACATGAGATGTTACCGTGTTCTTGTTACTGTTCTTTCTGATATTATTGTTTCTCCCGAACATTATTCTGAATTACAAGATCTTGTACATAATCTGCGGGAACAATGGAAGAAAAATACCTGCAATTTCCCTTGACTGTCTTATTCAGAATGAGGTATATAAATGGAGGAACACCTGAAGAATCACACTATTAAAATTGCGGATATTTGCAAATCTTACCATGTGCGAGTTGCCAACTGACATGCCCCAATTCTACTAGATATTGAGGTGTAGGAAAGAAGTTCATGTAGATATACCTCAATGTTATTTTATTGCTCAACGTATTATTATATACTTTCCATACCCTAGCGAAGCTGCAATGTTAAAGATGCAAATGAGCGAAGCTTGGATGAAAATCTGAACATGTCATCCATAAACAAAAACCGTCTAGATATATTCATAGATTTCCTCTTACCGGACCATTAGCAATCATTCTCGCACGTCCTGCCTCTGAGGACATTGCACCCTAAACTCGCAAACTATATTAACATCTAAAGAGTGTCCGAGTTCACTTACGTGTTTTGTGAATAAGACAGCACATAGCAAAATGTATAACAGCACAGAAGTCATTACGATAATGAGATTATTTACGGTGTGAGGCCAATTTACATACTGAGATGTAAAGGCTAAGGATCGAATATATGAATGCATACTTTACCACTTCCGTCGGAATATCTCCAATGAAGGGATCATAGAACATTGCGTTAAGCTCAGAATTTGTGAGAACAGGAGGAGTGAAGAAAGCGAAATAAAGAGCGTAGCAAGTTGCGAGAGTAATGAGAAAATTTGTCCTAGCCTGACATAGAGAAATTAAAATAGAATTGCGACTCGAATGTAGCACCTCAAATCGGTAGCTCATGTTCATCAGTTCGAACAATCGATAAGTGACGAGCAGGAGACAACCGATGCACGCGCCACACCACGTGCCTACAGTAGGAACATCGTGACTCATCTCCCAATCAATGAATAACCGAGTCCAATGCATCCAACCATCCATGTAAACCAAGGACGAGAGCAGAAGACTGAACCCTCGATGAGAATGAATCCAAAACAGATCGAATTAGAAACAAGAGCAATTATGTCCACAATTGCAAGCCATATCATTATCTGAAATCGTAATAATAATCAAACTGTTGCATTTTTAAAGTCTCACACGATAACACGACTGCCTTCTCTCCATGTAAAGAGCGATTGTACAAGGTACGTACAATATCTGAAATGTAACGTAATTATTCACACGCGAAACTACGAAAAACCTCACAAACAAGTCTAATAAAATGACGTGATTGCATGTTGAAACTGATACTGTTCGAAGAGTGGGCAAGGTATGCACATAGATAGGAATTATTTCTACCTCACAAGTGATTCCCCAGAAGATAGACCAGAAGCCAAAGAATGGTCGGGAGACGCCTCTTGTCATTGTCCATTCGTCGCCAATTGGCAATATACGGCTGAAATTGCACAATTCTTAGTTTATGTTTCAAATTCACTTATTATTGATGTAGGTATGATAAGATAATCAACCTGCAGTTATATTGTTGCATAGAAGTCCAACTCCAAACAGGCAGCCATTGATTGACTATCTCCATTTCATTCAGCAAAATGGAAGTTGGAGACATCTGAAATGATAAATTTGATTAGCGTTTGATATATATATATATATATATATCAAACGCTAATATATATATATATATATCGTGAGATTATTTACTATTCCACACGTAGTTGACCTTTGACGAACTGAGTGGAGGGAGGAGGGAGGAAGAGGCCGGGAGGAGGCTAGTGATCTACCTGCTCTCCTCCCCTCTATCTCTTCCCTTCCTCTCTCTCTCCCAGACAATCAATACGCTAACCAGCACATTGAGTTTGCTGAGCATTTGAAACGCACGATATATATATATATATATATATATATATATATATATATATATATATATAAATGAGTTTCTGAAAATGAAACAAATTGAATCAGTTTCGCTATGTAATAGGAGTAAAACGTGCCAAAATTTTCCTATTGAGCGAGTAAAGTGCGAGAATGAAACTAAATTTATCTGTGAACCGTGCGTAGAAGAATGTAAACTGTAGACTCGCTGAATAATGACAATGCAGATGGTGAGGTTGTAGTTAGGAGCCGATTGATGAACTCAATCGTGGAATAAAAATACGGCCTAATTAGGTCTCCTGGGAACCCCATGTGGTTTGGACAAAGTTATGATGATAATATTTTTGATTAGTTCTTAGAACTATGTATTTGTAAACTGACAGACAAAAACTCATTTTTGAGATGATGGAAACCATTAAAATTTCCCCAAGATGAAACAATCCCCTAGATGTTAAAGGAGGAATTTTAAAGGAGGAATCATTATTTTCTGGGATTTGTGACAAACTTTGAGCAGTTCATAATTTCTAATAATCAGATTATTCTAAAGTTTTGTCCGTGCAGCCGTGAATGATATGTATCTTATGAATTTATTCTGATATTCCCTATGAGACCAATTATTCTCCACGAGAAAGAAAAGCACTGGTCGAATTCATCATCACAGAATATTCGACTCGTAAGACTTCTACAATTATTCACAATAATGGCTCAGAAAATGTTGTATTACATATGTCAAAAATAAAATATGCGTCATTTGTCCACGTTATTGAGGATATCAAATTGTGTAAGTCGCAAAACTTTAAAGAAACACTATCGTCCAATGTCTTCCAGCTGTTGGCCTCATTCTTTGCTGCTTTCTACTTCACTGCCTTTTATTTCGAACGATAACGGATTTGGGGCAGTACCGTTATCTGAAGGTTACATGAACGAATGGCACAAGCCAATCCTTACAGATTATCAAGATCACAATCGATGCTGCGTTCACAGCAACTGAATTCTTCATTCGAGAGGTATGAAAACCTATAAGATAAAAAAAACAAAAATATAGAGAATACTCACTGCTGATGGAGTGTTTTCTATGACTGCAACTGCTATTTCTGTTAAAGATAGGGTGTGTGGTCCTTTTTTAAATGTTATCAGACCGAACGTCAGACTCAGAGAATAATCACTGCGGAAGGAGTGTTCGCTATGATTCCCACTAGTTCTTTTCGTGTGACCAAGGTGGGAATGACATTTATTAGGCCACACAATCCTGGTTTGAGGAAGTCCTATGTTCGTACCTCTCCTTTTACAATCTTACCTTTGTGATGATTGACTACAATTTCCTTTACCGAATGTGGGCTGTAAAATCGTGAGCCTTTCTTGGAAAACTACGAGCACTAAATTTCCAAAATCAGCCCATTGAGAATCTGCATTTTCTCAAATAAATCATTCATCATCTAAATCATTTATAAATCATTCATTGTCACTAGTACTCCTTGAGCTTATACCTAATGTGGCAAGAAAATTACCAAAGCTTTCAGTGAAACATATTACTAAAGCTTTCAGTGAAACATTGGTCATAGATTCGGTTCTTTATACTTTCTCTATACTTCCACCGAATCGATTAGATTGCGTCTTATGATCTTTGCAATTAGAATTGAGGAAAGAATTGAGCTTTTCGAAGAGTAATTCGAAGAAAACTATGCGCCGTCAGCGTCAACTTTTCGCGACATTGTGCCTTCAGGTTAGTTTCAATGATCTATTACATCAACTTTTCGCTCGTTTAGACTCTCATCCCATTCAAATTCCTTTATGCTCCTAGTGGCATCAATAACCTCCTGTCATTCTTCCGAAGATTCTCAATGGATAGCTCGTGTCACTCCCATTCTCATCAGTTGCTTCCTCCCTTGCGACTCGTTTGCTACTATTCTCTCAATGACAGATTGCCAAAGAGAATTCTTCAAAATACTCGGATGCAGATGTGTGCGATTTCGAAGAGAATCAGTGGAAACAACTGCACAGAAATCGATACCAGCGAATCGATAAATTGTGCCCAATTTGAATGGAAATATCGTAAACTTTATTCAGAAATTTAAATATGTTTCATAATAAAAAAGTCTCATGGAGACTTTAAATATTACTATAACTGAGTTTTAATGCCTAAATGGCCCGTATCGAGCAACTTAACCGATGTCGCACAGCTGATAATCCACAAATGACCTATTTTTTATCGGAGCGTTCAATATTCCGAAAATATTCTCTATTATTGGCCAAATAGGAAAGTTGAAAATTTGCCTAGTTGAAAGTGTCTATTTTTATTGAAGTAGCTAAGCACATCACGATTCATCTACAGCGACAATTCTTTGTGGCAAGGAAATCACTTTCCTTCCCTTTTAGATAGTTACCACAAATTAATCCGCTTCTTCAGACATAGTTTGGAATTATCTAATTAGCTTCCTTGAACTACAAATTAAAAATGATGGTTGTTCTAAACGTAAATTTCTTAATCTTTTTTTTGATAAGAAGGGTAGAATAAAATCAAAGTACAGTGAATATGGGATAGAACATCGATGCTAGCTATTGATAATTCGACTACTTAATGTGCATATGACCTAGGAACGTTTCTGGTTCTCCAATTCGACAAAGTAGTATTGGGTCCCATCTTCGAGGGACTTATCTTCTTCTTTTTTCCGAAGAGGTTCCTGCAATTATGAGCACACTTTAATCCAGTTTTCGATATTTCTTACTTGCAATGTCTCTTGACGGTTTTGTTAAGAAGCAGATATATGAAAGGAGGAACACCTAAAACACCTTTGCCCATGTGAGTTGGTCACTCCGTTTACCATGTGATATCTGCCAGCTAATGTGCCCCAACTCAATTAGGATCTGCGGAGTCGGAAAGAAATTCATGTAGATGTATCTGAAAAAAAATTCTTGTTTTTTCTTTTTTTGCTTGCTCACTCTAAAGAAGCGGCAACATTGAACACGCAAATGAGTGATGCTTGAACGAAAATCTGAAAGACAAGAACCTTGAAGATTGCTACCGTAACCATGAACCAGGAGGCACGATTTTTGTGCAGCTCTAATCTAAATCTTTATTCCCACCGGTGTATTGGCTGACATTCTCGCCCGTCCCTCTGATGACATTGCGCCCTTTAAAGACAGTAGTCCTTTCCGTAAGAACGCAGCGCTTCACGAAAGTGTCATCAGAAAAGATCAACCACCTGTTTTGTTAGAAGTATAACGATCAAAATGATGTAGAGCGAAGCCGAAGTAATGACGATCAGTAGATTATTGATAGTGTGAGACCAGTTAACATACTGCAAGAATATTGATCGAGGACATAATGATTGTTGGTTTACCACTCGAGTGGGAATATCTCCAATGAAGGGATCGTAGAACATAGCGTTATGCCCAGAGTTCATAAGAATCGGTGGAGTTAAGAAAGCAAAATATAGTGCATAACAAGTAGCGAAGAAGATGAGAGTGTTTGTTAGAGACTGAAAGGTTGTTTTGAATTTGATGATTTACTTTTTTGTAGATATTTTATTTATGTAGATTATTTTTTAAATCATTCTTTCATATATATTTTGTACCTCAAATCGCTTGCTCATATTCAACAATTCGAAGATTCGATACGTTACTAGTAGAAGGCATCCGATGCACGCACCACACCACATTCCTACAATAGAGATCCATGATTAGGGGCCACAACGCAGATAGCCGATTTTACACAATGGGGTCAAAAGTATGTTCCAACAATCCCTCATGGACCCAATAACATCATGCTTTTTACCGTTTGTCGATATCTTATCGCTGAGCCGCGCTAGAGCCCAAGAAGTACGCGCGCAACTCACTGGCCTAATTTGCGTGTGTCTCTCTCGCTCCCCCCGCCCTCTCGCTCGCCTCCCCCCGCTCGCACAAATCAAGAGGGCACAAGCCAGGGAAAAATGCTAAAATTTTAATTTTTTCTCTAAAAATTCTAAAATATTGTAATTAGTCAGAAAATTACTGCCCAAACAAAACTTTCACACTGCAACCCGTCAAAACTACCTATTCCCTTCTTTTATATGCCAATTTTATCTAATTAGTGATGCTGTGCACATTTTGGGCAGTGCTCAATCGATAGAGTACCACAGTAGCTATCCATAGCAGTTGAGAACGAGAGATTTGGTTGAGAATGAACCTTGTGCCCTCCCTGTCTCGCTTTTGGGCGAAATCGTGTCACACCAAAGTGGGCGGAGTTTGTGGCCCCTATCCATGATGTGCGTATCGAGAGATTATTTCCCATTCCACGCGTAGCTGACCTTTGACGAACTGAGTGGAGGGAGGAGGGAGGAAGAGGCCGGGAGGAGGCTAGTGATCTACCTGCTCTCCTCCTCCCTACCTATTCCCTTCCTCTCTCTTCCAGACAATCAATACGCTAACCAGCACATTGAGTTTGCTGAGATTTTAAACGGACGATAATGAATACTAATACCGTACCCAGTCCCACACATCCAACAATCCAGACAAACCACGGTCGAGAACAGAAGACAGTTCCCTCAATGAGAAATAATCCGAATCCTACGGAATTACAAAGGATTGCAATGATGTCAATGATGGCCAGCCAAAGCATAATCTGAAAATGTTTAAGATCGAACGCTTCACTTAACTGAAATTATATGATAGGTACCCTGTAGCAAGCATGCTTTCGCTCCATGTATAGAGCATAAATGCAAGGAACATAGAAAATCTGAAAAGGGAAAATAGTGAGAATTATATAGATACTAAATGGAAAGGCAGTGGTAATAAATCGAACCTCACACATCACACCCCAGAACACAGACCAGTATCCGAGGATCGGATGTGCTTGTCCTTTCAATTCAGTCCATTCAATTCCGATTGGACGCACACGACTGAATATGTTAACAATGTAGGAAGGGAAACATTGCGGAAGAAGGAAAGTGCAGTACCTGCAATTGTACTCGGGCATATTCGGCCATTCCCAGATAGGCAGCCACTGCGGTACTTCTGACACTTCATTCGTAGTTGGGGAGAACGACATCGACAGTCAATGTAAACTAGGGTTGACTAAACGATAACGATATTACGGGCTCTCTACGAGCGAGAGAGCGTAGCGAGCCCGCTAATCCTCGCTACGAGAAGGAGAGGCTAGAGATCAACGAGAGAGCGTGTGAAAGGAAGAGAGTCCCCTTCCCTTCTTTTAGCGAGGCGTAGCGGGCTCGTTACTAGGGTTGGCAATCCAAAGATCGATTCAAGGCCTTGCGTCGATTTTCAATTGTATGTAAATCGCCTCATTCCTTGCGCAAGGATGGGGGAGACCGGTCATCCTTGCGCAAGGATGGGAATCATTGCGCAAGGATGATGCGGCAAAAGAGGAGAATGAGAGGGCAATTGGGGAGGTTCGCGGGTCTCTGGTTTCTCGTGACCACTGGTACACCACTAGGCTGACCACTGGTAGGGGAGTATACATACCAGTGGTCAAGGTACTGGTATACCAGTGGTCAAGTACGGGTCAACCACTGGTCACGGAGGTACGGTATTTGAGAGTATTTGATCTATTGTTAGCATGAGTTACCTCATAGTATCCCTGTAATGCAGTCACATCCAAAAGGCGTTCCCTGAGGGGATCGCAGTAGACGGCATCCACACTCGAGAGCCGTTCTCCTAGGGCGGCTGGAGGGCCCCTTATAGGCAAGGAGCGAGCTGGACGCGTCGGGTAAGATTTGCTAGCATATCAGTGGTCAGGGTACAGGTATACCAGTGATAAGTGTAAAGTTCGCCCACTTTTACTGATATACCAGTCACGAGAAACCAGAGACCCGCGAACCTCCCCAATTGCCCTCTCATTCTCCTCTTTTGCCGCATCATCCTTGCGCAATGAATCTCATCCTTGCGCAAGGATGACCGGTCTCCCCCATCCTTGCGCAAGGAATGCTCCGCTCTCTCATCCTTGCACAATGAAAAATGAGACGATTTGCATTTTGCATCCTTGGCGCGTCCTTGAATCATTGGATTGCCAACCCTACTCGTTACCCTCCCCTACGCACTCTCAAACGTTGCGAGCCCGTTACGTGACCTCACCCTATAGCGAGCCCGTAAACCTCGTTTGGTCAATCCTAATGTAAACTACTCGATTGCGTTGGAAATTTGATGAAAGCGCTGAAGATAATGAAAATATTAGAATTGAAACAGTAAAACATTTTTCGCGGAACAGAGGAACAGTTTTCGAAACAACGTTCACTTGGAAAACAGCCAACATAACGTTAGAGCCAAATCTTCAGTTGAAATTTTTCAAATTCTGGTCAGAAGATCGCATGTAAACAGCAAAACAAACCCGAAAGGGCATCGTATAATATGGGGAATCGTAACAGGATAATGGATGAGATAAGAGTGGACGAGAGAGGATAGAAAAAGAGAAATGTTACTACTAATGATGACGCGCTTGAGTGAAAACAATTTAGATGAATGAAAGTTGAGAAATAAGTAACGTCCGTTGCGATCTTATCATAAATGAACAAATTCGAGTAAAGGGAATGTTTCAGCCGTTATTTTTTATAAATTGTAAAACATCAAACTAAACCAATTCTCAGAAAGGAGGGCGGGATTACTCGAATTATGATTTCGTGACGGCTGTTTTTGTCAGGATTTTTCTTCGTTAGATTGCATAATTCCAGAATAAACAAGTAGATTCGTGCAAAATGTTGAACACGCGACATGAATAAGTTAAAAATCGGCAGGCGAACGTCGGAGATAGTTGAAAAAAATATTCAGACAATCATAAATTATTTATGATTTTCGCTAGAACTGAGCACCGTTAGTCTATGAGAGCTATGTTTTCACAATGATTATGTTTTCACAATGACTCCCGTGTTTCTACGACATCAATGAACCGGGCTATATCGAATAGACATAGTGCCAGAACTCACTCAGCCTAGGAAAATGTGGAGGTTCGAACAGAGAATTTTCTGTTGGGGGAATGCTCCTTGATCTCTACCCCTGTCTCCCCTTAGTCTCTTCCTATCAATCGCACTCATGTCTCAATCGGGGGACGGAGAAGGGAATAGCGACTTTGGAAAAGGACAATCGATAATCTGCTTTAATTTCAAGCTCCGGGATTTCGTTGTAGCTGACATTCATTCCTGTTACTCCTTATTTAAATGTAGACCTCACTTCTCAGTCGATTTCACGAATTTATTTGTTCAAATGATCCTGTGAACAAGGGAGATATTTTAGAATCAGTGTAACTGCAAAGAGGAATGCTAATGACAAGTTTGAGGTGGAAACACGATTGAGATACTGTAATTCGAGGGAAAATGGCGCAATCACGATATGTCATGGGTTTAGACGAAATTGTAGAGAATGACAGTCATAATGAATGAGATAAGAGCTGAGATGGGGAAGCAGAGTAGCCATACGACAACAATCTGCAACAGAATTGTAGATACACAGAAGAAATTGTTGGTATTCGGTTGCAATTTTTGGTCAAATTCACATTGAGAAAGTTTAGATTAACTTTTGAACAAATTAGGTGAAACAGGCTTTGCTCTTACCTTTCCGAAAACCTTCCAATCAACTCCTTCATGAGTCGACTTGGTCATGCCAACGAAGAGAACTGCTCCCACTGCACAATGAGTTGAAGAAACGGGAATTCCTGCAATCATCATACTGCCAGTGAAAATCCTTGTTTTCTTGTTTTTTTTCAATCGCAGGTAAATAGATTTTGCCTTGAACGACTCTTCACCTAGCTTTGCGCAGAACAGAACAGTGAAAGCTGTGCCAAGCTCAACTGTGAATCCCGATGGAGCAGACACCTAAATTTAATACGGGCTGGTCGGTATATTCGATGGTATTGCTCGACTGACCTCCGTCGTGATTTCCTTGGCAATTAATTTCATTGTTCGATGTCCGAGTGTCACGAAACCGACGATCATCGCAGCAGCTCCAAAGAGAAGAAGATACTGCATGTCTGCACGAGTTGATGCATCCGTGAGAGCCCAGCCTGTCTTGTACGTCAACCTCAATATTGTGAATATTGTGGGATCAAATGGATTTTCACACGGTTGATAATGCTAAAAACATGGTACAATAACATCCTACATGAACTCTACATCACTCCAACTCACCAAATGGCAATAAGTGGTCCGACAGTGTTGGCAGTGTCATTGGCTCCGTGCGAAAAAGAGAGCAGAGAAGCAGAGACCATTTGCACCGCATTGAATACCTGCGATTCCACTCACTTTAATTGCTACACTAGAGTTTCTGGGTACATAATTTATTGAAGAAAGGCGAATTTTACTGAGAAACACATAAATCGAGAATTGAACCTTGGCAGCCAGAGGGTCCTCCGTAACATTTCTCCTGATATACTTGTACCATGGGCCGGGAGGTGGTTCTATTTCTCCCGGCGGCAATTGTTTTCTCTCTCCATTGATGACTGTGAAGGAGACATCAACGACATTGTCGGTTGAGGTGGCTGGAAATGAGATATTTACAACATAAAATCGTATGCTTTTGGAGCCTTTTATTGTTCTGAAGCACTTCGAAATCGTTTCACTTACGCGATCCAGTCGAAGATTCACTGTTCTCTTCAGCATCTCTCGCCTCTCTCGTTTCCTTGGCCTTCCTCTTGATATCCCTCTCATACAGTCGAATGGCCCTTCCTCTCAACCACTTTCCCAACACGAAATGCATGAGGAGGCCGACTCCACATCCGACACCGAGAGAGATAAGAAGGGCCGCCCACCACGGAAGTTTATCGAATCCGAGGTCTGAAGACATTATTATCGAATCAAAAGATGAGTGATGCTTCTCACACTTGGATCCATCGAAGATGCACGCGAAGAGATTGACAGTGAGAGTGAAGGCCATGAAGATAGGGCAGAGATTGAGAGCCGCCTGCGAATAGATGTTGTGTTGAGAATTAAATGATTCTCCCCCGATGGCAAAATATTACACACTTCGAAAGTGTGCCTCCGCATGAGAACCGAAAACTTGACGATCAAATAGAAGACAGAGGATACGAAACCAGCCAGAAGGGGAGATATGAACCACGATAACACTGGAACAAATATTATTGATCAATGAGAATCCTTAGGAATAGATCTTCTAACCAATTCCTCCAATCTCAAGCCATTGTATTCCATTGTTTCCCTTGAGATAAAGTGTGGCAGCGAGAGTAGCGCCCACTATTGCATGAGTGGCCGAGACGGGGATTTTGAAAACCGATGAGACGATCATGAAGACTGAGACACCGAGAAGAGTGCCGACCTCAACAAAATTTTCCCGTCCGAACATTATCGAGCCCGATATTCTGATGAATGGCGTTGCCTCTCCAACAATGGAATGCAAATGGAAACCAATCCATTAAGTGACCAATGTACCTGTGCATACATGAAGTCTGCCTCTGTATATCGAGCACATTCGACAAAGTCGGTTTCATTGCCGAGTGGGAGCGGAGGGAGCGAAGGGGGCGCAAAAGTTGTCACCTCTGATGTGGAATTGATTCATATCATCTTTTAGTTTCAAGCACACTTTCGCAGTTCTAATTGCTCAATGAATCTCGAATTTCGTGCTCGGATTCGTGCAGAGCACATCAACATCCAAATTTCTTTTGTTTTTATCTCCAAGCACCCACGTATAATCGCCTTATTCTCGCTAGCAGCGAACACAGCGGAACGCATAGTATTGATCATAGTTGTGAGATTGAATACACGGAGATGATAGAGAATTGAGAATGAAGAGACTTTGGATACATCGATTACCTCCCGTATCATTGGCGACCTCGCAGAAGGAAACGATGACATAGGTGTGATTAGTCGATTCGTATTCCACGTAGATATCGTACACTGATACATCGACGATACCCATCCGAATCGTCTCCGTTACCTAGAGAAGATTACTCACTTACTCATAGATACCAATGGAACATAAATCATGATCTGGTGAGAGCACACCGACAATTCCGATTAGTCCGGACGGATTACAAAGAGGACTCACCTTGTAACCTAATAGAACGGCTCCCAGCGTATTGAAGATTGCACAGAGAATGTACGCCTTAGAAGATTTACTTCATTCACAATCACTCCGGATTGTTCGAATCCGAGAGTGAAATGGTGGACTGACCTGCCACAATTTGACAGTGCCGGCTCCGACGGAAGTTCCCCAGTCATTACACGCATCATTCGCTCCCATTCCATACGAGACAGCAAACGCGAACACGAACGCCACCCACTTAATTACATTATTATTAGACATCTATTTATTTCACAATTTAGAACATACGATGAGCCATGTGAAATTGAGCTCCCAGTCCGGTGTGTAGACCAAATCAGTGAGCAGCGTCATTCTGAGATGCTTTTTCTTTGATAGATCTATATTTTAAGATCATAGTTTTAGAGCTGCACACACGATGGGTTGTCAACTAAATAAATAATGAAAACTAGAGAATAAGGTACGAACAGTGACTTCGAATGAAGGGGATGAGGAATATCGAGAAACAACTATACTGCGGTACAACGGACAACCGCATTAATTCTGTAAGAGCATTCCAATTGCACCAGATGCTAATAAATACCCTTATGATAACTTTTTCGATGACCGACTGAGTTAATGCACACTGAGTTCGCCATAAATGCTTTTCATAGTGAGTGAGAGGAAGTGATAGGGAGAGGGGCGAGACAGTGAGGAAAGAGATCACCGAACCTCCATACGATCAGAGATTCATCGTCAAAATATAACTCGACGCGCAAACATGTCGCTTAGAACTATCGTTCCGACAATGAAGTGACAATTCGCTTCAGAGGTGGGATGGAATACTTTTCGTCAAACAGGGAGTGATAGAAACAGAGAGAAAGAGCAGAGGGACGAGATAACCTCGACAGTCAGATATAAACAAATCATTTCGAGCAGAATTAGCGCTATCAGGCTGATTGTTGCCCCAGAATAGTATGCGGACGTTGGATAATTTTAGACATCGATGTCGACAAACTCGGAGCGTCACACTTTCTGGTTCTATTCCGCCATGGGGACTAACATTTGCTTCGGATTCTTTCTCCAAACATGCGTTTGAACACAATCGCTCGGTATCCCCTACTTGCCTACTCGCTTTACATTGTTGTTCGTGCGAGTGTGGAATGACTGACTAGGATGGATTGATGGTTTGATCTGAGTCCATTGTGATAGCTCCCTCCCTAGCAGGTGTTCCTTTGATCAACAATACAAATTATGAATTGAGGAAGAGAGGTGGTGAGTTCATTTGGAAATGATGAGCACAGTGCTCCTTTCATCTTTCGAAATGAATAATGAATGAAAAGTGCACAATTTCGGCCAAGAGCCGAGAACGGAGAAATGTCATGAGAACAGTTCTTTTTTGTGATGCGGAATAGCCCGTTGAATGGAAGATTTTCTGCTCCCTTCCGATGAGAAATGTCCGGAAAGAATAATTTCAGAGAGCAAGATTGAGAGATCTTTCCGTTATCGTTTTTGACTCTTCAAATGCGCATCTTCTGAGATTCGCATCATCTACTTCCTCATAAATTCTGATCCGTTTGTATTTGCTATGAATAAACTCAGTTTCTGTAGCTCGCATGTCGTCGTCCGTCCACTTTTAACTCTTTGGCTTATTTCTTCTGCATCACAGTTCAAAGTAGCAATGAGTAAACATTGAGAGGAAGCTTCCTATATCCTGTGTCATCACTTTCATTCGAGCTGTATTTCTATATATTTGTTTTTGCATATTTTCCACTCCCAATTTAATCAGACTCAATCAAATCTTGCAAATCATCTCGACCAATGATCACTCTCTCTAATCCTGCACTCTCTCCTAATCCCATTCTTCATCCTCATTCAAATCGCCCTTCTCTCCCTCTCTCTCTTCCTCTTCCTTCCCTCATTCTGTCCTCTTTCTCTCTTCACGATGGGTGTCGAGCTCTCAATTGATCCTCCCACGTGTCCGATCTCTGCCGCTGGTGGCACCTCCAAGCACAAGATCGTCAACCACACCGATCGGATGCTCGCATTCAAGGTACCGTACCCCCCCCCCGCCCTGGTTACTGTTGTACCGTATCTTTCCGGTTACTGTACCTACCGTAATGTTCCTCATTCAGATCAAATCGTCGAACAATTCGAACTACTCGGTCAACGTCGTTCATGGTCTCATCCAGATTGGTTACACCACAGATCTCGTCATCACTCGCATCGTGAGTTTGACCCATCGAACTGACCCGATGACCTACCGTAGCCTCATCGAATCGAGAACTCAATGAGCTACCGTACTCCTCCTGATTGATGACTAACTATCCATAGCGACCCCCAAATCGATGAGCTACTGATCCCCTTACCGTATCCCAGTCAAAAATACTTTCGTCAAATGCCTTTAGCCCCATTATTCTACTGGCGTGGCATATTTATTGGTGACTCACCGACCTACCGAATCCTAACAAGACGGGTTTCATTTGGTGTTGTACTTACTCGCTTGCCGTCCCCTCTAATTTAATGACACGTCCCCTCAACGACAGCCCCTTCTGCCTCTCAACACCCATAATGACCTCTGTTATTGCAGAAAGGCAAGCCGAAGGCGGACAAGCTCGTCATCATGTACGCTGACGTCCCTCAGGTTCGAGTTGATCTTTGATCTCTGACTGATCTTTGATCTTTGCAGGACTGCAGGGACCCTCTGACTCCGTTCAAGCCGGATAAGATCGAGGGAGAAATCACTGGAGAGACGGTGGTCAAATTGTCTGCTGCCGAGTGAAACGACCGCCCGCGAGAAGAATCTCTAGAGTTAATGAAGGACAATCCTCCCTTTTCCTTCCCCTTTCCCCCTTCCCCCTTCCCTCTTCCCCCTTCCCCCCTTGCCTCCCCCCTCCCCATCTCACGAGTCTACCCTATACAAGAGATAACACACACATGATAAAGGACCGGTGATGGAGTACTGTATTTCAATGGTTAATGTGCAATGAGAATACGGTAGCGAACGAATACTGTAGTATTTGTGGTTATGGTACATCAGGCCGATGTAAGGTAGAGGAGTGACGCTCGCGCGAGGCGAGGGATACGGTTTGGTGAAGGGAACTGAAACAAGTTGACAGCATTTGTTTGAACATTTCTCGCCGATATTATGTCATTAAAAATAGTGCAGCAAGAGAATCGAGAGGAAGGAAGAAAGAGATGAAAAGGGGAGTGTAAAGTACAGTGTAAAGTACAGTGTAAAGTGTCGTTGGAAAATCGGAAAGGCCGAAATTGAATTTGCAAAATCACTCTTTTTCTGAAATGAGAGTCGAACAATGGTCTCTCTTTTTCGGAAGAGTTTCAAACAAAGGAATAGCTTCGGAAGAGTTTCGGAACTCTCATTCCGGAATAAGATTTTGCTCATTGTATTTCGGCCTTTCCGATTTCCGAACGGTTAACCCTATGGTACACGATAGAGCAAGTCCACTAATTGCACGGAGATAGAACGATCCGTCAGCCTGAACTAACCCCTGATTCCCACTAATTAATGAGCATCCGTATCCCACCAGATAATAATCACCCATTATCATTACGGTATTCGTCGTGTCATCACAGTACTCCGCGACGTCTCTTCACGCATTTGCAGTCTTCCCGAGGGAGTAGGCAAGTAGAGAAAATACGTTGACGCAAACTTTTGTTGTTGTTATTGAAAGAATAAAAATGGTTGCTTACCACACTGCATTCTCAATGAATGCATAGGACACAATAAGGGCGATTAATAATGATTCAGAGAATAGACCGACCCTATGGGACTGAAAACTACTGTGAATACGTACGATCAACACGAAGCCTCACGATTTGACTGCCCACATTCGATACAGGAAATTGTAGTCGATCATGACAAATGTAAGATTGTAAAGGGAGAGGTACGAACATAGGACTTCCTCAAACCAAGATTGTGTGACCTAATAAATGTCATTCCCACCTTGGTCACACGAAAAGAACTAGTGGGAATCATAGCGAACACTCCTTCCGCAGTGATTATTCTCTGAATTTCCATGAATTTACAGCAAATGCGATGGACGCACCTCTCGAATAAACAATTGAGCTGTAGTGTAAATACCGTCGATAGAAACCATTATAATCTGAGAAGATTTTTAAAATTGTTTTCTACCTGGAGATACCGATAAGTGCCAAGACTCTGTCTCGTTTGAAATATCAGACAGAATAGAAGAAAAGAGCACATAATTGCGCCCACAACTAAATACATAGAGAATGATCAGAAAAGGTTTTAGATTTAACCGAAATTGACATTGGTTGACTTGGCGTAAGACATCTCAGCCTGGAATATATTCTTATGCAATTTCTCAACAAAACTCGTTTCTTCCGGTGACACGATTCTCTCTCGTGTATTCATTTATTCCTATTTTTTTTGGCGAAAATACTGTTTTTGTTATGATGTGACGATGCTTTTGCTGATACTTTGAATTAATCACGTGCATTCATGACATCTACACATTTTAAAATTGCATTAAAAATAAAACATGAAATTCGTATGTTTTTCAAGTGAAGATGTTCACAATATCGTAGTCATTTGTGAGCCCACAATAGCCCGCGATACTTCTTGTCTGAAAGGTCTGCATGTTTTACACAAAACCAAAAAAAATGTCCACTTCTGTTTCCCAACCAATCTGATGATTTCTCTTCGGTAATCTGTCATTGAAATCAACACAACGAGTGCATCGAGAGGAAGGAAGAATGAAATGAGAAGTGGAGCTAGATTTGCAACCCAGACCGCGTCAATAGCGAGTAAAGGAAGAATCATGAAAGCGCCAGCGGAAACGTAGAGAGCAACGAAGGGAATTAGGGTCTGAAATTGGATAAATTACAGTTATCAAATAGTAAAGTGGCATGCCTGTAGGCACAATGTGAGGAATAGTTGTTTCTGCATTCGCAGCAAATTTTGAGACATAAGATTCGCAGATTTGAAGAAAATGTAAATGCTGCGGATTGCATATAACATAAAAGCAATGCAACTTCCGATAACACTCAAACAAATGAATATTCCCAAAAGGGTTCGTCTCTTGAAGGTCCCATCGTCCTCAAATATTTTGATTCACGCATGAATGCCCAGGTTCGCTTACGTTTAGACATTCCGCCATTATCATTGCCCTTTCACGACTGTCCACTTTGAGGTTTTCTGATAACTCATCAAACAATAGTTGCCGTCCTGATTCAGAAGGAGCGAAGCCATAGTAGGAAACGGAGAACCTTTTGCGTCTAAGTTACGAAAAGGTAACGTCCAATTCAATTCTCACCAGAGACATAGCTCAAATATCGCCAATGAAGAGAGTCCGAAGACGAAAGAAGGTTGATAGAATTTTTGGATTTTTTGAGGACTGAATGTTGATTTAAAATATTTCTAACGTAGATTAACATACTATTTCAGCGCCCACAGACGATAAAGAAAACTGTAATCATCTAACACGAATATTACTGTGTATACTGCAGCATAAGAGCAAAGTAATCGCTTGAATTACAAATAATCTGAGCTCTCGCGGGATTCAATCCTTACTCTATCATTGACAATTCCTGTTGCGACCATAACAAACATTTGATCTCTCGCAATAAACCTCTAAACAAACATTTAGATATATATATTTCCGTCTTTGCATTAAACTATTTTGAACCTCACGAAGGAAACATTTTCCGGTGGTATGAGTAACGTCGACAAGTACCAATATCAACTAGAATGGAAACACAATTTTGTTTATAATAAAATTAACACCTGGAGATATCGATAATTTCCCAGATTACTATTATTACAGAAAATAATGCAATATAACAATAATGAGCTGAGAAACATTCCGATTGCTGAAATTTGTATAAGTACATACGACTGAAGTTGAACTTGCCGTAATTGATGTGCTCAGTACACGTCACAAATTCAAAGTAGGCCATCATTTTGAATATACCGCCTTGATTTTTACTATTGAATGATATTTCCAATTTCAAGCATGACATTGCGTATGAGTGAACACCTGTCCATTTCCCAAGAGAAATAATTCAATTGCAGTTAGCCATTACACGCAAAGTGATGTAAAATGTTCGATATTCTCGTACTTCGAAAACAGAAATATACTAAGGTGTTGTCTTCTAAAGGAGGATGATCACTTGACTTCTTCACTAAGCGGATTGGCCAGTCGAAGACAGAGGAAGATAAGGAACAGATCATCACTGATTCGGGCCTTTGACTCGAGCGGATAGATTCGAATTCGAGAGGAATGTAAGAACATCACTTGTGATCTGTCACGGTCAAAGTCTACGGGTGTGCAATTCGTTGAAAACTGTGGAGAGATAAGCATCGATACGGACTATAACATTCTTTCGATCGTCCATTTTCATTCCGATGATGCGGTCAATCACAAACATTCCTGACAGTCCATTGAACGACAACGCCCTTTCATTGTGCTCGTAGAGCATTCATTGGAAATTCATTGGAATCGCACTTTCTGAATTATCTTAGCGGTAATCACCAATCAACATGGAGTAGCAGTAAGAAAACAAGTAAAGATAGATAGATCAATATGCGCAATTCAGAATTCCCGGTGAATCATAAGGGTGTCTTAGGTGGCGAAGTGTTCGTGCTCTCATCGGGTGTCATGAGAGATGAATCGACAAGGGGTTGTACACACAATCGACCTCAATCCCGGATTACAGCTTCCATTTCCAATCCCGTCAGAAATCAGCACCCTTCTTGACCACACCTTCTTTTTCACACTCGAGGTGATAATGAGTCGGTCTGACACCTTCATGTGAGAGATTCCGTGCCACACCCGAATACGAAATGTCGACGTGTCCTTTTTAAGGGTGCATGAACAATCTTCCGAAGGAACTGACCCTTTACTGTCACCGACATGACCTTTTCATGATGCGTTGGGTGTTGTCTCCCTTTTCTTCTATTCAGTCTCTCCTTCAAAAGCCGCTCAAACTTTGATCTACCCGTTTCGATTGTCTGCCAATCAGCTCATGATAATCGACTGATAACCTCTCATTGAATCTCAATCCCGAGAGAGAGAGAGACTCCTCATCATCTCCCTTTATCAGTATCTCCCCTTTCTCTTCCCTCGTCATTATCAATAGAGGGGTCGTCGTACCATCTCCCTCCTCTGATCCCTTTCTCAATCTGTACATAAAGCTGTCCTCTACATCACACTCTCGCAGCCCTTTCGTCTGAAATCTCTCCCTCTTGTGGAGAGGTGTCAAAGCATGCGCGCATCTCCTCATAAAATGTGCTCATTTCGTCGCTCGCGAATGCCTATCAAGCTTTTCCCTTTTCCCCATATTCACTATCGATTGTGTGTCTCGATCTCGATCATCCATATTTGAGTTTCTCTATAAATGTGATCTCAGATGAACTTGGTGTTTCAATCCGTGGCCCTGTCCACAATCATTGCAATAAGTAGAGCAAGAATACTGGACAGAAGCGGAGAGGATTCCGTGTGCGTTTTAATTCACTTTTTCGTTAGTTCCTTGAAAATTTGTTAGTTTCAAAAAAGGAAGAGTCCTTTTCAGTGAGCTTACTGACCACAGCGTGACCAATGATCACGTAGAGTTTGAATGCAAGACGAGAAACTTCCAAATTTATGAGGTCAGAGATTGTGAACCACTTTTCTTCTTTTTCTTGTACACCTTTTCGCTGATTTAATGCATGAAAACAAAAAAAGTATCCGAATTGAGATAGCGAGGAAATGACATTATTATTCTTCTAGGTTCGTCATCGTGCACATAATTGTCGTCTTCCTCGAGGGGCGAAACTCGTTGGTGATTGTTCTAATCGAAGAGAAGATACCATCAAAGTGAGAATCTCTTTGACGACCGACGAAGTTCGCTACTTCATGGGTTAGTTTTCTTCCTGTTTATATTTCAAATCTGGGTTAGTTTTCTTATTGTTTACGTTTCGAATCACGCGTGTGCTCGTTATCAGTGCTAATTAGTCAGATGTGATTTCACAATGGCTTTTGTTTTTTGATAGAAGATCAATATTTCATTCGTACGCTGAATACTGATTTGCAGGCAAAGACGCGCAAGATGTCATCGACTGCAGTTCGTATCGAGTCACCACTATTGTGAGTCGTTCAGAACTATAGTTTTATTTATTTTCAAAATGCATAAGCGTATCTTCGATGGAGCAATGAAGTGATAGTGATTCGGTAGTGATTCACAGCTATAATTCGTGCATTGAAGTGATTCATGTTGTTGATTTGTCACATCAATTTGATATAGTGATTTTGTAGGCAATTGACGACGAAGACTACGAGGATTCAGAAGAAGACGAGGAATGGGAAAGACTCGATTGGAGAAGAAGAGAATTGGAGGAGAAAGCGAAAGAGGAGAAAGGTCAGAGATAGATTCGAATCGCACACAAGCTCTTTCTGGTCATATTTCTAACCAATATCAAAAATGCCCCCTCTTTCAGTTAACGAAGCCGGGCTATTCAATCGGTTCCGCGTTCCACTTCCCATTCTCCACTCTCGAATCAACGACCTCGAAGAGACCAAAGTGAGCACATCCATTGTTTTCCTCATCCATAAATATCATGTAGTCTCTCCATTCTCATAACGACGTCCATAAAGATTAGCGTCGGCCCATAACTTCACACACATGTCTATCATAATTAGCGATGATTTGATGGACACGTGTTTTCAATACTCAATAGAGGTCGATTAGAGGTGAATTCTGATGTAAAAAAAGGAATTTCAGTCCCGCCCTCTTCCACCCGATGTTCTCCTTCTTCCCGTCGCAATTGATGAACAGATCGAGAGGGAATATCCGGTAACATCACGTTTTTATTTTTTTTTCTATCGATGCACAATTTCATTCGATTGAATTTTTTTTGATTCACCCAAAAGTATGGGGAAACTTGACAACTTAATCAACGTGAAGAATGTGGATGAGGGGGGGGGAGGAGATAAACGCAAATTGCTTCTCAGAACTAGATGAAATGTTGTAAATCAATCACATTCAGATGGCGAAACGTTTCCGTCCTCTCGGTCCTCGTGATATCGTCATCGAAGGAGGAGAAGTGCCTGATGGAGTCACCTCGATCTCATTCCTCCTTTCCATTCTTTCGATCACCCTTCTGACCATTCTCAGACTGTAATCACTTCCCATTCTCTTGCTGAGCAACTCTTTCCTGTACAGAGTCATCCCGTTGTAGTTGCTGTATGAAATGAATTGTCACCCTCGAACAGATCTCTGCCATTTCAAACGTGTTGGATAAACGCTAATGACGTGAAATCATAGATTCTGAAAAAAGTTGCAATCTACCAAGACGAATCGTTTAGGACCATTTTTTTTGCAAGAGTTCTCTGGGTTTTCTCATTAAATACTCCAAATATTCACGTGTGTTCCCTTCAGTGATAATGGACAAGCGAATAGAGGAGATACTTGATTACTCATTGCTCGCAGCTCAAGCATATTTGCTGATTCGTCTCACAATATCGAAAAATCCATACTTTAAGACACCATTCTTCTATTTCTTCATTCTAACTGGTACCACAAGCAAACAAAGAATATTAGAAAAAATTGTTCAGGTGTTCTAGGTTGTCTGTCAGTTATTGGTTTCATAATCTGCGTTCGAATTCCCATTCCAGGAGATCGAGCTTGGCTTTATAAATTCGGATACGTGAACTTTGTGTGAGGTTCTACAAATAATGTGAATATTTTCAGCTCATTAATGTTTTTGGAGTAATGGGCTCAACAATTGGCAAAATGTACATTGCTGCTCATCGCTTTGCAGTTTTGCGAAGTGTACACTTGATGGAAAATGTACGAAACTTTTGTTGATTTAAATTTGAAATATCTAAATAGATGTGGAGTATTCGACTCACAGCTGGTTTGACTGGAATCCTAATATTTTTCTCTTGCGCTCGATGCATCTCCATATTTTTCTGTGATTATGCATTCGTAATTAGAGATGGCATGAAATATGTTGTTATGTTTGATGATCAGTGCAATGTGGTTAGTTCAAATGCTACTAATTTTTTTTTACAACAACTTTGAAGGCAGATAAGTCTCAATCTTCTGTGATGTATTCTATATTCATCATTGTCAGCGTTACTCTCACAATTCTATCCAGTCGTCAGTACTATAAAATACAACGGAAAGCTGATGTGCAGTTTGATAATATTATTGCTGTAGATCCATTTTCTTTCAGATGAATACAAAGTCGATCCTAGTGCAGCAGCAGAAGAAGATGTTCATTATTGTCTCAGTTTGCACCATTTCCCATCTCGTGAAGGCGATACATCAGGTGAACGTTTGCATGATTCTTTCCTTTGTCCTATCGAATAACAACTGCTACTTTTCCTGATTAATGAATTTTTCAGTTCTGTTGGGTATTCGCTGCGTTGTTTCATCTTAAAACGTTGAATGCCGGACTACAAGCAACTGTAGGAACCAATTTAGTTCACGAGATCCTAATCGAACATGTTTAGTATGTCTACCCGCACTACCTCGCGACATACAGTGCTTCGATCACTCTTGTTATTTTCTTCCCTCGAGTACGGAGCTTGCTGATCAGTAGAAAGGACGTTATTGAGAGGAACAGTGCTGCAAGCACACATGTATTCTGACATTTAAGAATGGCGTCAACATGATAAAATCGTTTCTCGGTATATGAGGCCGTTTGCGATAGAATCGGACAAATCCGAATGAGTCTGGCACAGCTAAAAAATATCAATCCTCTGTATCTTTGCGATTTGGGGTTCTCGAGGGTGGTGATGACGATGGGGATTTTCATTTTGGCCACTGATGCTTCGTTGACTCCAGACGACGTCACGTTGAAATCGGTTTTCATGGAATATCTCGACGCCCGAGATAGCTAAAAATAAGTGATCATGGCTACCGGGGTAGAATTATCTGCTGATTACGCCTGTCCAATTCGTTTGTAATGATTTTCAAAAATAAAATTCAGAAAAAAAAATTTTCGAAAAGGCTCGGGCAAATGGAGAGACCGGTATAGATCGGACCGGTATGGTATGAGGATTCCAAATCTCTTTTGATCGACCAGATTGAGCGTCTACATAAGGTTTTACGCCATGTATACTGAAACCTTCTTGTAAGTAAATTCTGCCATCTTCCCCCATGATTTGATCCTTTGATCTTTCCCGAGTTTCACCTTCCCATGGCCTCTTCTAGGGATGCGAGTTCGGTATGCGCAATACGGCGCATTCTCCCCCTCCCTCTCTCTCGACCCGCGAATTCGCTAGGGAAGAGTGAGGGGGCGGGGCAAGAGCAGCGGATTCGCTAGAGAGAGAAGGGAATCGCGCAATCCGCTCTTTTGGGCGGATCTCTCCATCGCTAGGCGAGAGGAGGGAGATGGGAAGAGGGGGAGAGGCGCGCTCTCCCTCCCCTCTTCCCATCTCTCCCTCGATTCGCGGATTCGCACCAAAAGAGCGAATCCGCTGCCCTTGCCCCGCCCCCTCCCTCTTCCCTAGCGAATCCGCGGGGCAAGAGGGAGGGGGCGGGGCAAAGGGCCGTAATATCCAATCCGCTCCGCTATCCACATCCCTAGCCTCTTCCCTTCCGTCCGATCTTCCAGCACTCTCTCATTTTCACGTGCTATTTCGCCTGCTTGGTGGAGGAGGGAAGGGATCGATAGAACGAGAGACTCGTGGTAGATCAAAAGCAGCAAGCAAGGGAAAGGATGGCAGAATTTACTTACAAGAAGGTTTCAGTATATTTGGCGTAAAACCTTATGTAGACGCTCAATCTGGTCGATCAAAAGAGATTTGGAATCCTCATACCATCCCGGTCCGATCTATACCGGTCTCTCCATTTGCCCGAGCCGTTTCGCAAACTTTCATTTCTGAATTTTATTTTTGAAAAATATAAAAAACAAATTGAACTGGTGTAATCAGCATGAAATTCTACCCCGGGGGCCATGCTCACTTATTTTTAGCTATCTCGGGTGTCGAGAAACTCCATGAAAACCGATTTCAACGTGACGTCGTCAGAAGTCAACGAAGCGTCCGTGGCCAAAATGAATATTCCTATCGTCATTACCACCCTCGAGAACCCCAAAAATCAAAGTTTCAGAGAGTTGACATTTTTGACCTGTGCCAACTCTTGTCTGATTCTCTCGCAAACGGCCTCATATATTGCTATTAGGCATAACGGTGACTATTGTTCCAAATTTGCGTCAATTAACGCCAAATTCAATGCGGAACTTCCAACGAGAGATGAATCACTAAGTCCAGGAGTCCAAATAGCAAGTTCCACTGATCAGTGAAAAGTGATCAGTGATCTTCCTCGTCATTCCGTATTTCGCTGCTGTCACTAGTAGGGAGCTAAACAAGTTTTGCGAGAATCACGAGGGGGTCAAAAAGGGAGAAGAGCACTATAAAAGGGCGGTGATCAGTATTCAATTACCCGAACTCCACTTTATTTCGCTGCCGTTAATTTGTTCGAGATGTCAAGCACTCCCATCGCGCAAAACAAAGAGCTATTGGAGAATTGGCGATCGACCCTCAACAACGTTCGTTCGGGCGCTATATATTTATGTTTATTTCTATTTTCAGGAAGTCCTAAAATCTCCGTGTACAAATATTCCGATTCCTGAAGAGACACTTATCGCGAGGATTCTGAATTCACTAGAACTTCATGCTTCGAAGTTTCCAGGAAAGGCGGCCGTTGTAAGTTCATCACATCTTTCGGCGCGCGAAATTTCCTTTAGACAGAGGCCGCAAATGAGGATCGATCACTGACCTATGAGCAGATTCATGACCGAGTGAGTACTAGTCACATTAACGAGATGATTAATATTTTTCATTGCCAGGCACTGTCGTTTGCTTCTTTTCTCACTTCTCGCGGATTTCGCCTTGGAGATCGCTTGACCGCTGCGCTTCCGAATTCGATCGAGTAAGAACAAAACATAAGATAAATATCAATCTGTAAATATTTAAATAAAGATGGCCGGTACTGCATCTGGGAACGTGGGCAGCCGGAGGAGCTGTCGTTGGATCGAGCGCCGCATTCAAACTTTGTGAGGCATCCAAAGACACAAAGACGGGAATCATCTTTTTTTTGCAGACGAGACAGTGTACCAACTGCGCGATTCCTCGTCTTCGTTTGTCGTAGTCTCGGAGCAATTACTTGACACTTTCATTGAGGCTGCCAAGGAGTGCCCGTCGGTCATAGTGAGAGTTTCCAGTGATCTCTTATTGTTAGTGATCAAACAATTTCCAGACAATAATGTGCGTTCGCTCTTCCGATAGACCACTGCCTGAAGGAGTACTTGATTTCGAGGAGACCATTCAGCTCCAACCTCTGAAAGAATTGCCACCTGGTAAGCAGGGTGGTTTGGATAATATAATTATCTCATTTCTTCTCCAGTCACACTCGACACAGTGTGTATGATCTACTACTCATCGGGAACGACTGGACAACCAAAGGGAATTATTCATACTCATCAAACCTTCCATTGTGCAGTAGAAATGTTGAGAAGGTGATCACGATTCTCAATTATTTTTCAATGATACCGTTTCGTTACAGTCATTGGCTGCATGAAATTTATCCGGTGCTCGGATCAGATGAGGTCGATTGGTACAAGGTTTGTATTAACGAAGGGGTGGCACGAATATTTGGCTAACAAAGTTGTCGATGTTAGACGATGTGACACGAGCACCCCATAAGGTTTTTCGAAACTCCCATGTTTTCAATTTTCGTCTAAACCGAGATATACTCGATTGGCTGTTTGCTAAGTCACCCTGAAGCGCAGGATACGAGTTAGAGAGCATGCAAAACGAGGAGTGCGCCTAACCTCACTTTGCATATCGGCGCGATTCGTGCCTCTCCTTCTTTAACGATCGATAATTTTGTTGTATAGGAATCACAAATCGTAAACTCGGCGTGCTATCACATTCTTGGATTCGCACAACTGAATTGGTATCTGATCACGGGTAGTCCGATGATTCTTGTGAAGGCATTCGATGGACAGCTCTACTTGGATTTAGTCGAGAAGCACAAGGTATGCAGCTAAATTTAGCGATGTAATGAGGTGGCCTATTCCAATCATCTGACCGCCGTTCGTTTTAATGATTCACAAACGACGGCTGTATCTCTAATTCGATTATAGCCGCGATACCTGATCGTTGCACCTCCAATATTCACTTACCTGGCAAAAGATACGAAAGGGAAAATGGCTTCACTGTCGTCTGTCGAAGTGAGCAGTACTTATTATTTAGGGGTCAATGTCATTATTTCAGATGATTGTATGCAGCACTGCTCCACTTAGTAAGGAACTCAGTGACGAATTTCTCACTAGTCATCAAAATGTCAAATACATCGTCCAAGGTAGAGGCTAAATGAGCTGAAGGTCTACTGGAGTGTTCACTTCAGGATATGGGATGACTGAAATGTGTTTCTCACATTTGCCTCTTCTTCTCGATGTGGGTGTCAATGCCTCTTGTGGAGTTGCCGCTTCCTACTTTGAACAAAAGGCGTGTAAAATGTGGTTCCTCGGAATCTTATAATAATCCATAATTGGTAGATCGTGGACATTGATTCTCTCCAACCGGCAAAGCAGGGACAGAGAGGAGAAGTTTGTGTGAGAGGAGCCGCCCAAACCATCGGATATCTGAACAAACCAGAAGCGACAAAGGAACTGATTGATACCGAAGGATGGATTCATACAGGTAAGAAAACTAACTATTCTCAACGATAAATCCGTAACTGAGGTGATATTGGCTATATCGATGATCGTGGTTTTCTCTACATAGTCGATCGTCTAAAAGAACTCATCAAAGTGAACTACATGAATCAGTCGTTGCAAGTAAAATCAACCACTTCAGAGAAATTGGTCCAAAACAACAAACTATCAGGTGCCTCCAGCCGAACTGGAGGGAATTCTCCTCTCTCATCACAGAATTCGCGACGCAGCCATCGTTGGAATCCCAGATGCATCTGTAAACTTTCTTCTTCTATTCTCCTAAATAGTATTTTTTTCAGCGCGGCGAACTCGTTCGAGCCTTCGTCGTCAAAGGAGATGAGAATTTAACGGAGAAGGAAGTGGAGAATCTCGTTGCAGGTCAGAAATCTATGGATTCCTCGTCTATTTCCGATTTCCATTTCAGACAAACTCGCCGAGTTCAAGCGAATTACTGGAGGTGTCGTCTTCGTTGACGCTATTCCGAGGTCGAACAATTTTTGAATACGATCAAACAGTTCAGTATTTTTTTCAGGTCTCCAGCGGGAAAGATACTAAGAAGAGTTCTTCGTGAAATTAATGGGGCTTGATCACAAACACTCAACAATTGTCCCATCTCCAAGCACACATGTATATTTTTGTGACTGTAATAGATAATATGTTCTATTATTAGTCATGTTACGTGCCATTACGAAAATCTGTAGCAGAGACAGCAGAAATGTGATGTTGATCATAATAAATGTTTTTCCTATTACTGCTATAATGTCTGAGCGATATAGGTAGATAAAAAGCAAGAATACTTCTTCTACGTGATGTAAGCAAATAATGCGTAGTAGTAGTAATTGATACAAACTAAACTTTCATCCTGGAAGAGTTTCGAGCGTTCTTCATTATGATTCACAAGCTTAGTCATATTACGCGCACTTGCACAATTATTATTTTGATTCATCAATCGTCAACTGTACAAACTCCGAATAGTTAGTGTGCCACACATTTCATTCATGATGTCTTCCCTGTACATTTTAGACCCACGTGCATTCAATTTTTAACAGTCAATGGTCATTTCGATGCATGAAAGTTTTTATATTTTTTCCTAAAGAAGGAAACCCTCTTTAGGATAAAAAATACTTTATGAATGTGGATGCACCTTACTCTCTAGCATTGTCACATTGTCACTATTTTCACATTCTTGCGTTCTATGAGTCATTCAGCGATCTATTTATTTTCTACAATACCGTAGTAATCTTTATGGACAGAAAGATGTTTATTATAGTGTCTGTTTGTACGAGTATCCCTATCCCGACATGACTACACATCAGACAAAAATTTACTCTAAACCCATCTATTGTGATAACAGCTAAAAAGGAAGTTTAAAGTCATAACTTTTATTTTGAGAATCAAGCTCGTGATAGTTGGTAGTTTCTAAATAGTGGCGAGAAAGGTTGTAATTTCGTTCATGATGTTTACTACCTTGCACATTTTCGGCCAACGTGCATACATTCTTGATGTGGTCATTTCGACGCTTGAATTCTTCCTCTCCCAGCCATACTGTAATCGGACACCGCCAACATCTTCCTACTAGTGGGGGCGCAATTCGATTCTTTGATCCCACTGGGAGGTCCTCTCTCTCTGTAGCTTGCTTCTTCCCGAGTGAGAGAGAAATCTCCCTCCCTCAGAACTATGTACACAGCGGAGAGAGGGAGAGGCTTCCTCTCTCTCCCCGCCCTCGTAACTATGTCTCGGCACCACATAGTGAGGGAGGAGGGGGTCCAAAAGGACAATCGACATGGAATATACTCTTGCTCTATTTGCATATTGCGCCATCTTTCCTTCGGATCCGCACGTACACAGGTGAACACACAGTAGTACGATCTTCGCTTGATTTGCAGGAGAATTAGGAAGGTGAAAAGGGGCGGAGTCGCTGGTTCAAAGAGAGAAAGACCGAAGTAGAAAGACAATTCCGAAATTGAACCCCCACTCTTTGAAAGACGAGATCGACGCTCCCATAGTCATTCTACGTTTTGACGATTTGTATTCCGTATGGGGAAGTATCTTAGAATATCTTCCGAGGACGAAAACCTTTTGATTCTTAGGGTATTTTAGCACCTCACCAGATATAGAAATAGTAATGTATCTAGTGTGATTCCCCTCTCGATATCTCATCTCTCCCTTCCATACCCTGCTATTATTATGCTGCCCCAAACCTTCGACGATTTTGTGATCTTGTGAGAGGCGAGTTTGCTCTCGCTTGCCAAAACGCTCTATGGTCCATCTTCCATTTCCCCTCTTCTCCCTCGCACGTTTTTGCCACGATTCTTCAAGTGGCCGAGCTTTTCTGCTCATTTTCTTTGTTGTTATACAGTAATGACAAATTATTTGTGCAATAACGGTAGAGAACTTGACGCAAACTCGGGTCTGTCAGTAATTCTGTCTGGTCTGTCAGTAATTCACAAGCTGATTTTTCTCTACGCACGCGCTGTTTCCTCTTTCTCTTACGTAGATATGAGGCCGTTCGCGTAAGGTTCAACAAGGATCAACGGGGGTCGGGAACAGGTCTAAAATCGAAATCGCTCAAAAATTGCTCCTAGGAGAAACTTTTCATTCTAAAAAGAGCTGTGGATTTAGTTTTTCAATTGGATCCCTCCTGGAGCCGTTATTGACCACAGGGCATTTGGCCATAAATACGTTTCTCGTCAGAATTTCCTTCAAAATGAGTCAAAATGGCTTCCTATATCAGAATCGCGTCCTATATCAGAACTTTGTGCTTTGCCAGATGAAAGATTATGTTTCGCTGATAATTTTGGTATATAATATGAGGGGGTTCCGTCCGGGGATCTGAGATCCCGATCTATTTAAGTGAGTGCAGTCGCGCTTTGCGCACGTACAGACGACATGGCGAGCGCGTGGGAAACAAGGTTAATAACTCCTCCAGGAGGGGTCCAATCGAAAAACTTAATTCACAGCTGTTTTTAGAATGCAAAGTTATCCCTAGGGGCAATTTTTGAGCGATTTAGATTTTGGGCCTGTTCCCGAACCTTTCTGACTCTAACGCGAACGGCGTCATATCAGAGTGATATCTGCAGAATGGCTGACACAATGGTAAAGACAGAGATGAACGATAATCTCCCCGATGGAAACGATCTCTCGATAGAAATGCTGCCTGCAACCTTCCATCACGAGGTTATATTTACTCTCCATATCTGGTAATCCAACACCTTCTCATTGCAGATTCCGTATCCGAACCCCTACAAGGAGGTGCTAAAAATGAAGAAGGTGCGTAGTATGCTCCTAGGGGTTTCTCTATTTCTGAAACCACCCCTTCACTTCGTAATCGTTCTTCATTCAGTCCATGTCCCTTCCGTGCAGCCCAACCGACAGTTGCAGCAGTCGCACATCCGACCCCTCCTCTTATCGCTCCGGGGCCAAACCGACTCATTGCATTATGTGCTACAAAAAGGCTGAAGTTCTCCATTATGGGGTGAGCGATCGTCGTCTCATCCCTTCAAATACAATTTAATCGCAGGTCCCATCTTGCGCCACTTGCAAAACCTTCTTTCGTCGGAGTCTCATGAGCGAACGGGAGATTCATTGCAAGAATAAACCGGAGTGCTCGAAACCGCCCGAATGTACGTTTTTTAAGCACAGTAGAAATATTAATGAGCGAACAACATTATCCAAATCGGTTATCCATTAAATTCCATTTAAGATTGGTTCGACCCTGTGATTGCCCGTCGTCTCGGACAGTGTTCGTGGTGTCGTCTGTCTCGATTCGTTTCTCTCGGAATGAATCCGTGTGGTTAGTCTATTGTACCAATTCGTTCGTGATGTGTGTAGGCGGATGCGTGGCTATTCTCCTCACATACACCCGTGATATATCCATGCATGATGTGGGTCGTTAGCATCAACTCTTTTGTTCGTGGTCAGGGACCCGGAAAGGATCAGCTCAGTCTCTAACGAGCTCACAAATCAACAAATTTGCTCTGTTCAAATCAGCTCGTCAAAGACCAGCAAGGGAAAGGCCCACCCAATGAGCAGATCTCTCTTTCAGCGGTCACCCCGAGAGATGGAAGAGAGCTGCTCGAGTATCCAAACGTCGCGAAACTCTTTGAAACAAGCAGAGATCGACAGGGATACAGCATTCTCCACACAATGGAAGCTTATAGAGCAATGGCCATTGTACCGTTATGTGTGAGATTACGGTAGAATTGAAGCAAACAAAGGGATTTCCGTTCAGGATGAACTCAACAGAACGTTCTGGCGCATCCGCCAATGCGATTCGAAACATCGGCAGCTGAGAACGTCAGAAAGCGTATTTTTCAAAACTCATAGAGCTCATTTTAGGTCCGAATTCAATCCGAAGCCGCGCAACCGTTTTAACTGGGGACTAACTGATTACATCGGAAATCCTCTCGAAATGGACCGAGAAATTCAGGTAGTACCATCTCTATGGAATATTATCTATAAATATTTTTTTCAGGAGATGATATGGGCAAAGAGCGAGCCAGTGAAACATCAGCCTTTTGTTTACATAAAAAAAGAGGTAGGTAGGCAGCGTTTGTGCGTGGTTTAGAGTAGAGATGGGCAAGGAGGGAATGGAGGAATCACCAATTCATGTCTTTTCGTTGCCTTTTAAAGCACATCCCGCTTGTGGGATGAGGGATGATTTACAAAGACAAAGACAAAGAGAAGATTAAGATTACAAAGAAAGAAGAAAGAAAGACACAAAGATCATTCCGGGTTCTCAAGTTAGTGGCGAGCGGTTGGGTGCGATTTTGTCCCGCCGTTTTCCCTACGCCCGGCGTCCCTCTCCCAGAAGCGTTGGCCCGCGGGAGTTGCACTGCCACTACGATGAGTCGCCATCTCAACATCGGCACCATCAACGCCAGGACGCTCGCCTCACGGGACAAGCAGATCGAACTGGAGCTCGCCCTCGACCGAATCAAGTGTGACGTGCTAGCAGTGCAGGAAGCCAGGATTGTGGGTTGTGCCTCGTTCAATCTTACATCCTCAGGCACTCTAGTCTTCCACTCGGGCGGGCCCACTGCGACCCATGGCGTGGCCTTCCTGCTCCGGCCACACCTGGCAGGCGGAGCTGTGTTTCGTGGCCTTTCCCCTCGGCTGGCAACCCTCCTCCTCTCCAACCAACGACTCTTCCTGGTCTGCGCCTACGCTCCCACGTCCTCTTACGACGACAAGGAGTACGATGACTTCATGGACCAAGTCGAGGCCGCGTTGAGGAGTGCCCCGAGAGGCCACACGCCAGTTTTGGTCGGGGACTTCAACTGTAGAGTCGCGAGGGAACCTGGCAATGAAAGATTTGTCGGTGAATCCGCTTCTCCCACCCCGAACTCACGTGGACGGACTTTCACTGAAGTCTGCGTGAGGAACAGACTGCGCATCTGGAACACGTTCCCCAAGAGAAGACACGGGAGAATTTGGACTTGGCGATCCCCAAACGGCTCTACCTACCACCAGATGGATTTCATCGCTGCCCCTCCAACAGCGCGAGTTGTCAACTGTGGTGTCGTGGGCCGATTCGACTTCAACTCGGACCATCGCCTCGTCCGGATGTGTCTCTCTCTTCCCGACAAGGTGAAGCACAAAAGATGCAGGGAGCGGAGAGATCTCGACCGATCCGCTTTTACTGTCAACGCTAATCTCCTAGCGTCAGTGCCCCTTGCTCGCCCCAACACTGCCGCCGACGCCTACCGTACCATCCGGGCCTTCACTGAGACCGCGGCAGAAGACTGTTGGAGAGTGCGCCGAACACCACCCTGGATCTCCCCTGCAACACGGAAACTCCTGCAAGCACGAAGCCAATTGCAATCCAACCCTCAAGCAGCCGTTCAGTACTCCATTGCCTGCAAAGCTGCCCGATCGAGTCTCGTCACTGACATCAAGAATCGAAAGGAGGCGCAAGCACGGCACGCTGCAACGATGGGAAGGAGCGTAACAAGGGTGATGCAGAATCTACAGTCATCAAAGAAGCGCCTTCTCGTCCCCGACCCTGCCACTGGTGAACTATCGCAAGAAGTCACTAAGACAGCGGTTCAGCGCTTCTACGAGGATCTCTACACCCCGGCAGTGCATATTCCCCTCGGAGTTCCCTCGAGAGTTCACGACCCGTTTCCTCCCTTCCTACCGGATGAAACAAGGCACGCGATGTCCCTCCTCAAGTGCGGACACTCCCCTGGATCCGATGGAATTCTCCCCGAGATGCTCTTTCACTCCCGAGATCACCTCGCGCCCATCATCGCCCTACTCCTGAACCGCCTGGTAGCCGGTGACCTGGTACCTAGTGAGTTGACAGAAGCCGTAGTCTCCCTACTTCACAAGAAAGGAGACCCCACCAACATCGGGAACTTCCGGCCCATCTCCCTACTTACCGTAACCCTCAAAGTGATGACCCGATGCATTCTGAAAAGATTCGAGGCGGTGCTAGAAGAGACTGAGTCGTCCACCCAAACCGGTTTCCGGCGAGGGCACAGCACACTCGACAACCTGCACTCCATCAAGCAGGTCGCAGAAAAAGCATCGGAGTACGGTATCCCGGTCTACTTCGCGTTCGTGGACTTCCGCAAGGCATTCGACACCGTGGAATGGAACGCCTGCTGGCAATCTCTCGGGAACTACGGAGCTCACCCCACCCTCATCTCCCTGCTCCGCACTCTCTACGAGTCCTCTTCAACTCTCATCAGAGTGAATGAAGACCTCGTCCCCGCCACAGTGAAGAGAGGAGTCCGCCAAGGGGACACTCTTTCCCCTCGCCTCTTCAACGTGGTACTGAGAGCTGCAATGGACGAAATAGACTGGGAAATGGATGGGATTCGCATCGATGGGAGGAATCTATGTCATCTGGAGTACGCGGATGACGTCACACTCATCGCCAAGACCCGACCGGAACTGGAAAGGATGTTGAAGAAGTTGATGGAGGCATGCAGCCGAGTTGGTCTGGAGATCAATGCCTCAAAGACCAATCTCCTCACCTCGTGCACCACCACTCGAAGCCCCATCGTCATCAACGGAATGCAGTTCGACTTCGTCCTCTCAGCCACCTATCTCGGAGGAAGGATTTCTCTACCCCTGGATCAAACGGACGAGATTGAACACCGGATTCGACTGGGATGGTTCGCCTGGACCCGACTATCTTCCCTCCTTACTTCCCGTCTTCTGCCCATGAAGACCCGGAGGCGACTCTTTGAGAGCTGCGTCACTGCTACAGTTCTCTACGGATCGGAAGTCTGGGCACTGCGGGCCAGCGACAAGGAGCGACTTAGTGTGACCCAACGGAAGATGGAGCGCAAGATGCTTGGAATCTCTCTGAGGGACCGTTGGACGAACGAGCGCGTGCGGGATTGTACGAAGCTGCGGGACTGGATACAGGAAGGACTGAAACGAAAAGCGCGCTGGGCTCTGAAGATCAGGCAAATGGACATGGAACAATGGAGCCGCGCCACTACCGTCTGGACCCCCTACAACAGGAAACGCCCAACCGGCCACCCTCGGACGCGCTGGCGGGACGACCTTACGCGAGCTATTGGCGCCCACTGGTGGAATGCAACATATGAAGAATTTCGGCCCATCCTCATCTGAGCACTAATGCCTGACTTGAATAAATTATTATTATTATTATTACAAAGACAAACGAGCACAGATTGATGACGACAACGACGATGTCGACGCGCCCGTGAAAGGCAGTGATAGACGAAGAACTCTTCCACTATTCGCGCTTCAGAAGGTATTGAATGCTTCTATTCATTTGTACAATTCATATCACTTTAGGACTGGGCGTTTGTGGATACGATTTGTGCTATTGAGTATGTAAAGTATTTTCATGCTACATTCGAGCTTAACTTCGATGTAAATGATCAGGTAATCAATTAAACTGTATTATTTGAAATTGGTCTTATTCAGATCGCAATTCTTCAAGGAAGTGTGATTCAACTGAGTCTACTCGAAATGACTCATTTCTCATGGACGGCAGGTTTCGATCGACTCACTTTTCCAGATGGAACGAGGCTCTCAACAATACATTTGAAGTGAGGAATGATGAATATTCATTGACATTTGCACAGCCGATCTAGCTCGCACTCGGATTCGCTCATTTCGAAAATCGCATCTCTTTCGCTTACGAGAAGCGAACTAGCGATAATGAAAGCTCTTCTCGTTTGTAAAGCTGGTGAGTGATGAGAGGGTAGCAAGGAGAGATCCGACCACATTGAACAGATGGAATTTCGGTGCGAGGCAGAGAAGCATTGGATGAGCTAACCCTCCATTTGAGCAAAGTGAGTTTAGATTGGTCAGCAATGCAAAAAAATATTTTGACTAACCACTAGCTAGACTCTGACAATTGAAACACGTTGGAAACATTACGAGATCTCGTGTGATTTTAAATCATAATTGTTGCTTTCCAGATTCTCACGAGTGTCTGTCTTCGTAAGTATGGAGAGACTGCAGGAATTGCGAGAATGACTGCAATCATTGATCTGTTTCATGTTCTCGAAAATCAGGTGAGGCCGGATATTCCTTGCTAATATCGAATATTCCACAGAAACAATTACAGAGATCAAAAGATGTGCAATATCATGTGATCGAACATCTGAATAAGACTGAGCCAAAGATAATGAAGAATCTGTTCTATTCCGAATAGTATCCTACCGGCGAATTCATTGCATTACGGGAAATCGATACCTCCACCATTCCACCTGTGTCATTGTTATTTTATTTTTCATTCCTCTTGATAATCAACTTGTGAGGATAAACATTTCGTATGAAATTGCGTCTCAAAAGCTAGTATTTTCCATTTATGATAATGAAAGGTGGAATATCTCTGTGTTACAATTAAATTCACAGGGGCAATTTTGTTTAGGAATTATAGATCTAAGGCGAAGACTCGATTGAAAATATTTATGCGTTGTGAAAATTGTACATGATAGCTACTTTTCTGTTGTATCTTTGGCCTTTACCATTTATTTCCCTCGATTATCTATTGAACAATATATATCACATCCAAGGATGAACGACACTCGGCCATTTTTTGTTTTCTTTCTTCACATTGTCATTGCGGCTGTTATGCACAGCAATATCGTTCTTGTAGCGAAAACAAGATATTTATAAATATTAATTAAGAAAAATAAATTAATACGTATTTATGGATGAAGGTCCTACTTCCACGACGAATCTAGAATATTGAAGTGAGTAACGGAGGATTCTTCTTTACTGATTGAAATGACTGGATCGACTCGAACTTTTCTGGAAATGCGTTGTTCAATTCCCCATGGATTTTCTCAGCTGAATTAACCTGTTCCTCCTGAACATTTTGCGCACGGCTCTTCGCATAGATTTGTGCTTTTTCATTAAAAATGCAGATGAGAATGCGCAATTAAATGCGTGCACCTAAACTTTTCATTCGCAACCATAACCAGACTTTGACTCACTAGTAAGTAAATCGATTCGATGAGTGCAAAGATCAGCCCATCAAAATATTGGAGCAGTAAAATATACGTGTATCCGATACAAATCGCCAGAAACTGTACGAATGTATTTTTTCGTTCAGGAAAATAGAATCGTTACAACCTTGATTGCGAAACTGCTCAGGTATACGGGATGCATTGCCTTTGCAAGTAAGTAAGCCTCTTTCACCTTTAGTCAGATCGCTCTTTTGTCTAGTGAGCAAATTGATTACCTGATATCGAGCATTCAGAGTTCCTTTCGCGTACATTCTTCTATAGCGACCTTCACAATAGCGAATGCCAAACCCATTAATCTGAAGAGATGATTAAATACGTATTCGCCATTTATTACTTACTATTAGTGTCGTCAAATCGATTACATTGTAAAGAACCGTCCCGACAGTTAGATACATCTTAATGCAGAGTATGTAGCCGGCTAAAAGACCAATGAAATACTGAAAGGAACTAATCATTTTGTGATCAATAGACAAGACACGATATATTACCGATATAAGTGTAGCCAATGTTAGAAAGATAGGATTCATTCCTGATGATTGATAAATATGTGGTCGCCAAGTGGATAATATCCGCTCTAATGCAATGAACATTTCCAGAACAGATCCACCAGCATAGAAGAATGACAATCCCGTGAGCAGATAGGGACGGAAGACTAAATGATTTAATTCTTGGGAGAGTAATAGAGTTGAGGTAATGAGAAACCGAATTGCTTACAGGGGCTCTCAATGGAATGGTGAAGATATCCATCTTCGTATGTGAGAGTATAGAGGGAGATCATCGTTATGTCAATTAGCGTTCCTTGGAGCGAAACAGCCCACAATACGAGGAGAAATCTGGAATGTCAAAGTTCTATCTAGATTTGTTTTGAAAAATTTACTGCTAAGATATAGCATTTTTTCTTACTTGCAATTCTTGTGCACCGCACATCTTCTAGTCGCAATTATTAATATCACAACAGGAATAGAACAGATAATGCAGAATGAAGTGAATATAGGAGGTAGAATGGGATAAGTATCCGTCATCGATATTACATTAGTTATCATTTTGATGATTGTGGAATTATTGGACGACATTGGAAAAGCGATGCGTCGAAGTGTGAAAAAGGATGACCAATGCTGAACCTTATCGTGTTGTTATCTCACAAGGGGACGCCTGTCAAT
The DNA here is from genome assembly GCA_911812115.1 of Pristionchus exspectatus. Lineage (NCBI taxonomy): Eukaryota > Metazoa > Nematoda > Chromadorea > Rhabditida > Neodiplogasteridae > Pristionchus > Pristionchus exspectatus. The sequence continues at coordinate 15,399,479 of OU461582.1, forward strand.
GAGAACTACGAGATAGAAAGGTATTACGGTCAGGGACTGATCATTGATGAACTGAATGATGAGGCACACATAGACCTCAAGTAATACATAATTGAACGCATGAATAAATTTCTCAAATATTGAACGTTATAAAAAGTTTTTATCTAAAACATAATTTATTTCCAGGACATATCAAGCATATTGAAATGAGTGATTGATGATTCCTCTTTATTGTAAGATATATACGACATTTTCTCTTTTTGCTTTCTGTAATTTCGACATTTTAGATTTTAAGATTTCTATAAATAACCTCTCTCTTCGCAGCAATTTTCGAACTGCTCTCCTAAGAGATTTGTGCTTCTTCATCAAATAAATTGACGAGAATGTGCAATTGAACGCATGTACCTCAAATAGATTTAGATAACAAGTATAAGAAACGGTGTTTAGTAGTTTACTATAAAATAGAGAGTTTCAATCATGGCAAAAATAAGTCCATCAAAATAATCCAGAAGAAATATGTACGTGTAAGCGATGCACACTGCCAAGAGCTGCAAAAAGAGAGTACCGCTAGAAATTTTTTGACAAGTAAACCTTTATCGCATAGCTGCCCAAGTACACTGGATGCATTGCTTTTGCGAGTAAGTACGCTTCTTTGACCTGAATTGATAGTTTAACAAAAACAAAACAGTAGATATACTTGATATCGTGCATTCAAAGTGGTTTTCGCGTACAATCTTTTATACCGACGGTCGCAAAAACGAATCCCAACTGCATTAATCTGAATGTCGACTTAGTTTAGCCTCTCTGTGGAACATCAAACTATTAGAGTGGTAATATCGGTTATATTGTATATGATCATTCCGTGCGTCAACAAGGTTTGAATATATAATACGTAGCCAGCACAGAAACCGAGCGAATACTGAAAACATTGACGACGTTAAGGTAGAATGCCAGAGTGAGTACCGAGATCACTGTTGCGAGAAATAGGAAACCGTGATTAAGACCAGATGAGTGATAAATGTGCGGTCGCCAAACGGAGAGAATTCGTTCGAGAGCAATGAACATTTCAAAACAAGATCCACCCGTGTAGAATAGTGAATGGCCAATGAGAAGGTAGGGTCGGAAAACTGAAAAAATAATCGTATGCCAGTTAACATTGATGTTAAACATACATGGCTCTGTGAGTGATCGGTGTAGATAGCCTGATTGGTATGTGAGTGAGTAGAGCGATACAAGAGAGATATCAACGAGCATGGCGAATAGCGAAAACGCCCACAACGTTATGAGAAATCCACAATGGTTGAATTAAAATCTATCCAAATATATCTATTTTACCTGCAATTTTTGTGAAGAGCGCATTTGTGCGTTACAATGATCAAAATCACGACCGGAATCGCACAAATAGAGCAGAATAGGACGAAGAACGGTGGTAGTATTGGATATGTATCCGAGAATGCCATAAACTCATTGATGAGACCAGTCATGGCTAAGGAGGGGAATATCGAAGTAGAATTAGTCGATATTATCATGCTTCGGTTTTCTCTGGTTATCTTGTTTTCGATGTTTAATGAAGGCGAAAGGTGAGATAATAGTCATCCCATTAGTGTCAGTCCTGTGGGAGTGCACTAATATTGATCAAGTTCCATGTACGGATTTTCATTCAACTGCATCTACTTTCTGCTATCAATAGCCGTTTCGAGGGGGCACTGCTAAGTAACCACCACTACTAAGTTGTACGAATGTTTTTTAAACCTGAATTGTTAATATGATAAAATTGAACACATGATTATTTCAAAATGTTTAATTCAAAATATGAAGCCCGTTGTGAAGGCAGGTGTCGGATATCATGAGATTTGGCCCTCTAAAACGATTGAATACTTACTGTTTCATAAGAATTCTAAATATGATCATTATTTTCACCAATAACGCGTGCTTTTTCGGAAAAGTAAGACCCCGCAACCGCGCGCGATGGACAACTACTGCTGGTTTAAAATTTTGCTTTTTAAATTTCTTCACAGATCAAGTATCTACATAATTGTTTATCTGTACTTGATCCGTAATTTTTACAGGGATTTGCATGGTAAATACTGCATATTGTAGAAAACAAAATTCTCTTATCATGATGATGAAATGAACGTCGTTTATTTATGACAATCGTTTATTTCTCCGTCTATACTGTGTTCTCCTGAATAATTCTCTATCTTCCCACGTTCGTTTTCATTGGTGGCCGCTCCGGATAAGAGCTCGTATCGTTGTATCCTGAAGCGTGCATTATACAAGAGTTCAATGATAACAACCTTTTGGTGCTGATAATCTCTTTGTGTGGACTGTCTTCGGGGAAGATCTCGCTGAGTGGACGACTCCTCTTCCAACTGCAATTTTGTGCGGTCACAATTGGACAGTATTTAATTGTGAAATGAACGACAATCACGGTCAAACGGCAGACGACGAAAGTGCCAGCGACGTCCTCAACGAATTATTATTATTATTTACCTTGTAGTAAAACAACTTACTGAACGAGACTGGCGGCATAGTGGAAACTCTGCGATTGGCTGAAAATATTTCGTTGATAGAGAAAGGGAAAATACATTTGAAGATGGAATATGTGACGTACGAGGGAAACACATTTGCTGTCGTGTGCGTCCACATCGATTGCACGATCTGAAGAATAGACCAACTATGCACGAGTTGAGATTTCCGTGATAGGAAATTGCACTTACTGACGACAGTTCTCCCTCATCCACAACTGATTGTTCGTGCACTCTCCACCGGTAGCCCAAGATCGACACGAAGGATGTCGATCCGAGCACTCTCAAGAGATCAAATATCACCATTGTGTACACGATTTTCCTATTTGTCAATGAGTTTCACCTGCTGTCAAACTGTAGCGACGTGGAATGCAGATGTTACACGAAGCTTGACACCACATGCGCATGTACGCTAAAGCGGATGTCCATTTCATCATCGATAATATGTACTGCTCACATGGATTCCTCGTGCATTCTCCTCTCGCACGCCATGGTTCACAGCATTCATGCTCGTTGTAGCACGACTGGAATCAATGACGATCAAGTGAAGCGATTGAGACACAAAAACCGTCGTACATCAGCAAGAGGTGCTTGAGTGGGCATTGTTCGAATGGGTGGCTGGGTTGGTGGAGAGGCGGCCTCAAACATATTTGGATTTACGAGTGAAAGTTACGTTCTTGCAAGATACCGGTAATGCAGTGCAGATTCCGCGAGTGCAAACTGAATTGTAGCACACGGACTCGCCTGATATCAACAGTGATAATAGTCAGAGATTTAGATTTGGCGGACCTCTTGAGTATCCGGTGCAGGGCTGTCCTAGTCGAATCTTGGCTGCGCAATGGGCAGCACCGTGTGACCGATCACAGAAGAGGAATCTGATCAAGTTGGAGCTATAAGAAATAGTGATACGTTCTCACTTTGATCCACAATTCTCTCCCAGATTGCACGCTGGTCGTCTCGTGTCATACGAATAGAGATTGTCAGTGTACTCATTCGAACACCCGTCAATGTTTTGTAGAGGAGCGAAGCTGAAATATCATTGATCGAAGCAGAAAGTTTACATCGAGCGAACGGTGACATAGTGGAGCCACTGAAATGCGCCACGGAACTGCATTGTCCGTTGTTTGGTGGATAGGCTATCGGACGAGTCGAGCGACTCTGCAGAGATCGAATATCCAAAAGATTAAACAATCAGAAATGTTGATCATATATAACTGGCCTGTCGCTGCATTCGCCAATCCTCCCACATGGAATCGATGAATGAATGGTAGAGAAAGAAGATCGGATCAAATGCTGCTGTATGCTGTACTAACATTTCACCTGCAAATTGAGAAATTAACTAGCATTTGAAAACTAAAAAAAAAAAAGTAATTCAAAATTAAAAAAAGACAAACCTCCGACATAAACATGAGAATATCCATGCGCAAATTCCATGTTGTCCCACTCTACGGGGAACGGACATCCCTGAATACAGTGCCTATGAAAAACATTTTAAATGTTCAGATATTCTTAGCAGACTTAAAGTTAGGAAATATTTAAATAGACTGATTAGGGTTCGGGAAAGAGAATTACCGTTCGTGGACTGGTGAATGCCAATATTCCCTCGATACGAGTCTTTCCGATAGCCAGTGCCCGATCGTTCGCGTTCAGAACGCGCGCTGAGTCGCGACCAAGATTACGGACGATCGTTGCCCCCTGAAATATTAGATCCGAATACGAGTATCGATGTAATGCACTCACAGTTATTCCAGTCCATCCTCTGAACGATCCCGTGTTCACTGCTCCATTCATCGTTGAACCCATCAACTCGTCCGTCCTCAACTATCGTGAGACTCTATCTACTACTGAGGAACTAACCACAGCGAAGAGTATCGGACATTGGCCAGCGCTCCCTCGAGTGTTGTATCCCAATAGGGAACAGAGATGGAGGGATCCACCAAACGAAGAGCGATCTCGAACCTCAACACCAATTAGTTTCAAACCACAAAGTGAATATTTTGTTGGAATTAGAAAAGGGGTCTACACTTTCAAACCTCTTGACGTATTCCCTATGCCAAGGAAGGAACGCTGGTCCTGAGTGTGCAGATGGCGCCTTTGAATATGATAGTGAAAGGAGTATTGTACATCCGAAATACCTGCTGAACGTTGGCGTGGATGTGAGCTAGTCGGTCATATTCACCATTACTGCAATAATTTTACAGATTTGAATCCTCGTGGAGTAGTTGATTTATTCTTGGCTGAAATACATGAAATAATACCGTTTGAGAGTCCACATAGCAGCGTGAAATCTGCTCCTCTCAGTATCGCTCATCATCCGATATTCCTTTCTAATTCCTTTCCCGTAGATTGCGCCAGAACGAAGACGACACGATGATCCAGTCATTGTTCCTGTACCAAAATGTTCCTCATGAAACGTTTACGAATTATTTGTAATGAGAATGTCACTTGCCTCCAACTAAATTACAAATGCATGGAATATCATTGCACGCGGCAGTATCAGTGATCGTCGCGGGCAATATAGACATTACAGCAATCTGACCTGCAATTAAATATTGAACCTCTCGTGCAGGATGCTAATTGTTTCAGATCCATTGAACAGAATAAGATCAAATAGGTACCTCCGACTCCAGGAGCTGCGATTGACAGTGCCGGTGCTGGTGCCGGTTGAGACTTGAGTAAGCCAATTTTGGGTGAGAAAAAGAAGTAAAAAGAAAAATCTGACCCTCGAAACATCATCCCAATTGTTCAGTTGCAGACACACGGTTCTCAATGCTCCTGTCGGCGCCTGAACGATCACTTGACTCACATGGAATTAATCTCTGAAGGGTTACCTGGTCACAATTAGCTTGTCCATCAATAGCAGCCGGAAGTAGAAACAGAACGAGCACATGCTGTGACCAGCCCATCTCGACTGAATGTAGTGGGATACACTGAGCGATAGGCGGGTTCCGAGGTGACTTTTGATAACGATGTTTCGAGTAGTATGCGTATCCATGACCTCATTTCGAGTTGCGATAGTTGTTGTTGCTTTGGCGTCAACATGGTACCAAGGCCAGGTTCAGGTTCGAACTCCATTTAAAATGTATTTCAAGATTTTTCCAACGCGTCCACTGTCCAACTTGTCATTTTACGGTGATCGATTTTTTGACATTACATAGCATTATATTTCAATATATTTTATCATGACATCAGACAAAGGGTCTGCAGGAGGTAACATCGGTTCATCTTCGTACGCAGTGAGACGGAACGGGATCTTCTCTGTATCGGCCACGATACGATGACAAAACCCTAGATCTGCCCATTGCTCTCTCTCCTATCCCCTAGCATGAGATTGTCACTTACTTACTAGTGAGGAACACTTAACCATAATCCATATTTCGCTCTGTCCTCCTTATACATCTTATCGTTACTACTCACAGACAATACATTCCCACAAACTCTATTTTTTGTTGACTATCCGGTCTCTTGAGTTTCGAAGTAGATCATCCAGCCGCCATAGTCCTGACTACAGTCTTCTTGAACGGGGCCTTTCTTGGCAGTAGTTCAGACGAGACGATTGAAATCCGTGAGAAATTGAGAAACGAGTTCTTTATTTAAAGAGCAACAAAAAGATCGTACAGCCTATCCCGTATCACTTGTAATTGATGTTTCGATGAATGAATGGGCAATTGGACGGTACATGTATCCTATCCCGTCTTTCGTTGAATTGTTCTCGATCGCTGTCGTTCCACATTCATTCCTTTCGTCTTTCGATTAATCGGCGGCCTCTCCGGATAAACATTATCCTCGTTGTGAGCTGAAGTGTAAGCAATTGAACATTTAATGATTAATAAAGGGGCCGAAATACTACCTTTCACTGCGGACTTCGTGTTTACGACTTTCCTTGACGATTGTCTCGATGAATGGACCGTCGGTTTAGCACCTGTTATCGAGGGCTGACCTGCAGTATCGGGAATAATTGTTTAGATAGCTCTCATTGGTTCTCATTCGTTCTGGTTATTCCTTGAGAGAACAGATGACACAACTTACGATCGAACGGTAGGCGCTTCCGCTGATTTCGCAAATTCCAACGACGTCCTGAAAAGGTTATGTGTCCAGAATGAAACAAACTAATTATTACAAATGAAATAACTAACTGAACGAGATCGGCGCCATGGTCACTCTTCGATTCGCTGCAAGGAGTGTTGTTGTTGTTTAGTATGTTGTTGTTTAGTAGAGTTTGAAATGTAACGCTACCCGGGACATCGGGTACCCGAGAATGAAGAATGATAGAGAGGGATTACCCGGGATAGTGAAATGAAAAATTCGCGCTTGTGAGTTTGAAGCATTTCTGTCCTTCAAAACGCTCAGGAGTGGTCGGTCTTCATGTTGTGCTTCTATTTTGCGCAAATTACCAGTATTTTTGTTCGGTTTCTGCGTTCAAACTGTTCAGAATCGACTGCACTAAAAGGAGCCATTTCATTCCAACTATCCCGGGTAACTATCATTCCTCACTTTCCACCTCCATTACCCGGCCGGGTCCGAATTACCCGTCCCGTATTTCAAACTATTGTTTAGTCAGGAAAGCGAAAACTAAATAATACTAAATAATAAACGTACAAGGGAAGCAGGTTTGCTGTCGCGTGCGACCACAGCGATTGCACGACCTGATTATGATTGAATTGATTGAAGCGAAGAAAGGATTGTGAAATTGGACAAACCGTCGACAGTTCTCTCTCATCCACAATAGATTATTCATGCATTCTCCGCCTGCGGCCCAAGGGCGACACGACGGATGACGATCAGAACATTCTGACAATCGTTATTACCTTACTATTTGGAAGTATAGCTCAATTGAAATTATGGTGCAACCCTAACAGAACAAAGACAAATTACCAGTGGTCAGGTCGTATCCACGTGGAGTGCAGATATTGCATGACGCCTGGCACCACATACGCATGTAACCTTAGAGATATGCGATTCATTTTACAGTTCGTTTTCGCTATCCAAGGAGAGAGACTCACTGGGATTCATCCAACATTCTCCTCTCGCTTGCCACGGTTCACAACACTCGTGTTCGTTGAAGCACGACTGAAGAATTTATCCATTTCAGGATGAGAAGAACCGATTCGAAGACAAAGTGATTTTTCTAGCATTCTTATCGTAATTGTTAGATATACCTCGGTGAGAGGCGCCTGTGTGGACACTGTTCTGATGGGAGGCTGTGTAGTTGCTTGAGGATCATCATTCTGCAATACTATTTCACCATCCTTGAAAAATACGAAATGTATAAGCTTACCGGATCAACGGAACAAATACCGTCAATGCACACCGAGTTATAGCACATATCCTCTCCTGAAAATGAGAGCATTTCGTCAAAATGGAGTGGAGAATGATTACCACCTTGATTATATCCATTGCACGGTTGATCGAGACGTATCTTTGTTGCACAGTGAGGTGCACCGTTCGAGCGATCGCAGAAGAGGAATCTGCATTTTCCCATCTATAATTGTCATTCTAAGAAATGTCCCCTGACCTCGACCCGCAATTCGCTCCCAATGAGCACGAAGGACTTCTTCTGTCGTACGTATACAAGTTGTCCGTGTAAACATTTGAGCATCCATCGATGTTTTGAAGTGGAGCAAAGCTGAAAGACTGAAAATCGTAAAAGAGAGATCAAACATTAACTACGAACGGTGACATGATCGAATTGCGGAAGTGCGCTTCTGAACTGCAAGCTTCATTATCTACAGGGTACGCTGTTTCTCGAGTTGATCGATTCTGAATGAAACTGAGATCAGAGATCATAGATCGAGTACTCGCCTGTCGTTGTGTCCGCCAGATCTCCCACAGAGAGTCAATGAATGAGTGGTAGAGGAAGAAGATCGGATCGAAAGCGGCAGTGTGTTGTGTCAACATCTCGCCTAGATTGAATCAATCTTCTTGGACATTTTCCTAGTTCCGATATGCTTAGGGGCCACAACGCACATAGTCGATTTTACACGATGGAGTCAAAAGTATATTCAAACTCTCCCTCATGGACCCAATAACATCATGATTTTTACCGTTTGTTGATATTTTGTCTCTGAGCCGCGCTAGAGCCCGAGAAGTACGCGCGTGACTCACTGGGGAAGAGGAGGGAAAGGCGAGACGAGAGGGAAGGGGGCGGAGCCTCATTTACGCGTGTCTCTCTCCCTCCCCCTGCCCTCTCGCTCGCCTCTCCCCGCGCTTCTTCAAACAATAAGCCCAAGCTTTTGAAGCATGATAAAAATCTAATATTAAAATTCGTATTAATCAGATAAATACTGCCCAAACAGAACTTTCACACTGGAATGCCTCAAAATGGCCTTCCCTTCTTTTATGTTCTACTTAGCGATGATATGATATTTTTGGACTGTGTTCAATCGATTGGGGTCAGCAGTAGCTATCGAACGCACTTTAGAATGAGCTCTTTGGTTTATAATTAAGCTTGGGCTTTGTTTCTCGCTTTTTGGCGAAATCGTGTTTCACAAAAGTGGGCGGAGCTGGTAGCCCCTAGATATGCTACTTAAAATTTATTACACCTCCAACGTAGACGTGCGAGTAACCGTGTGCGAACTCCATACAGTCCCACTGCAGAGGAAAAGGACAATCCTGCGAAGGAACTCTTGTTTTGGAAGATGATGGAATGAATGAATGACCGAACCTGTCTAGGACTCGTATACGCTAATATTCCGTCAATACGCGTCTTTGCAAGTGCGCGATTTCGATCGTTCGCATTGAGCACTCGAGCAGAATCTTGACCCAGATTGCGCACGATTGTGTTACCCTGAAGGGTAATCAATCAGGAAGAGAAATAAGTGTGTGAGTACGGAAACGCACGTCAATGTTAGTCCATCCTCTGAATGCTCCCGTATCCACAGGACCGTTCATCGTATCGCCCATCAGCTCAGTGGACCTGTCAGTGTCAAAGCAACGTACATTTTGAACGTACTATCTTCGCGCACCATAGGCATGAGTACTTGACATCAGCTAAAGCTCCCTCGAGTGTCGTGTCCCAGTAGGGAAGAGAAAGGGAGGGATCGACCAGACGGAGTGCGATCTCAAATCTGTGAAAAGAGCTTCGATCGGAGGTAAATCATCCTTGCACCTCTTGACGAACTCTCTGTGCCAGGCCAAGAACGCGGGGCCAGAATGTGCGGAGGGTGCCTGGAATTGCAATACTCCAAATTCGAAAAAAAAGTAAAACAGGATTTGTGTGATACTTGATTGACGTCGGCGTGAATATGTGCAAGACGATCGTAGTCACCATTGCTGAGTATTACAAGTTAGTCAGTTAAAATATATTTAAGTTCTCCCGAAATAGTTGACCGTTTGAGTGTCCACATGGCAGCATGAAATCGATTTCTCTCGCTATCGGTCATCATTCGATATTCTTTCCTCACTCCTTTCCTATACATTGCACCGGATGCAAGACGACATGCACTCCCGATCATCGTTCCTAAAACAATTCTAGGGGAACTTACGTACCACGGGAAAAACGAGATAAACCGACCTCCAACAATTCCACATATACATGGAATGTCATTGCACGCAGCGGGATCAGTGATTGTGGCAGCAGGCAGTTCCATCATCACAGAAGCTTGTCCTAAGAGAGATAAAATATTATTTAAACAGGAAAAAATGTGTATGTACCAGCAATGCCGGGAGCTGCGACACCCAAGCGAGGAGGTGCTGCAGAAGGTTGCGACTAAATTAACTAGTGAACTACCCGAAATAGTTGGCGATTAAAGAAACTCACTCTTGCACTGTCATCCCAGTTATTCAGTTGATGACATACTGTTCTCATTGCATCAGTGGGTGCCTGAAAGAAACAAATAATTCTAATCTATTTCCATAAGGCAAACCGTGTCGCAGTCGGCCTGGGCATAAACCGCAGATGGTAACAGCAAAGGAAGGAGATTCCGTAACGATATCATTTCGACTACGAATTCACTACCAACCGATGGGTTTTAAACGATGATAGCGGTGATAAAGTAGTAAGTGTACCCATGACCTCATTATTTTCACAAGAGGTGTTGTTGTTCCTGTTTAGCGGCTGAGCAGTACCAAGGTCACACATATGGAACCTTATTCAATGCGTGTAATTGCTTGCAAACATAGGAAATCATACAAACAGCACTTGAAATATACCAGGAATGTAACGCTTCAATACTGTTAACTCGAGATATGCACTCTTACAGTTTAATGACAAAGAACCAACAATAATATGCTGAATAATAGTTTTCTAAATCAAAATTTCTCCTAACTTCTCCGTAACGACTTCATGTGATCAATCTCGGGAGCGATCGGACTCGTTTCGCATATTCTGAATGCGATGTTTCTTATTTTCATGACATTCATTGGCTCACTTCTTTTCTGCGCTTCTTATAACGAAAAAAGTGAAAAAAAGCGGTAAATATGCTGCCATCGTCACTCTCGAGATATGTCTGCGGCTTCTAGTGCCGTTGAATTAGGATTGAGCTGAAAATGATTGAGCTTTTCCATAGATAATAGCAACGCTGGCGAAAAATAGTATGTGTGTTTGTGTTAATTCAATCGGGAGAAGTGTTAAAACTATTCGACAGTTTTCTGAGACCTGAAACAAGTAAAAAATAATGACAAAGAGTTGTGACTGCCTGATAAGAAACGGCAAGAGTGGTACTAGACGCAGGTTGTCTGATTAAGTTAAGGTACAAGTCCAAGCTTAGCATTATTAGTGATAAACAATTGGACAACGCCGTGCCTTAAGAATCTGGAACAGAATACGATGAAAAGTTTATAACCTTGAAATAGTATCTTGAATCCTTCATTATTTTCTTTTTTTATACGGACTAGGGAAAAACAACTGCGATTACATCCCCTTTCAACATATTTTTTCACTCACTAGGGCCGATTCGATACCGATTTCGAAGAAATACCTCTCGAAAGTGAATGAGACAATGGAAGGGGGGGGGGGTGAGAGAAGGACAGTAATCCCATCTTTCGGTAGTGCCGATACCGAACCTGCAAGCCTATTCACCACTGTCTCCGCATTGTGTGCTAGTTTCATAGCTTCTTGATAAGAAAGAGAGAGGACTCCCATGAGAAGAGTCAGCAGACGAGTAAAGAGGTGATAGCGGGTATCGACTATTATTCCTTGGGATAGCTATTTCCTTCCTCCATGATTCAAGAGGGCGACAAATGGCAAAAATGTTTGGTTTGCCAAGCGCCCGTCTCTACCCTCCACCTGGGAATGGATGTGTGTCGGTTAGTTTCAATATTCGAGATGAAAATAACAATGATTTGATAATAGGGCGTGCTCTTCCTTTTTCAAACGCACTGTTACGATGGGATTGCAGTACCAATGCAGACAGGGAAATTACACGTGTAGTGTTGCGAAAGGTTCGCAATAATGACTATTTCGAATTGTTTGCAATGTTCAGACGGCAAGTTTATGTGTCGTTGTTGTCGTTTCAATCGATGCTTACTGGTGGGATTGGAGTATGAGGGACCGACGAAAATCCGAACTTTGCCAATAGTTCCCCATCTACAAAAAGTTGGGAATGAATTCAGGTTCGATAAAAGTTGATTAAATTTGAGATTCTGACTAAATTCAACTCTTTTCAGAGCATTGATAGAGCGACGGCGAACTAGAGAACTCAAAATACTGCGAAATTGTGCCATTCGTATTCCGCATCCTATACAGGTCAGCATTTCACCATTTATTATATTAATTTTTGACATGATTGAAGGAACTCTACTATGTTCATGTTCCAGTGAGTGTGGAAGTGTACACAATCGCTGTTGTAGAAGCAGTTACTTTCTATGAGAATGCATTTCCAACTCTGAAGTTACTTGAGAGGCAAGAATGGGTTAGTTCAAATTAACTTACCAACAAATTCTAATTCAAAGTTTTCAGGAAATAATATTCAAAGACTTTGTCGCAAAACTCAACTTAATATCAAGTTATTACTGCGGAAGGAAACTATGGGGAGATTGTCGGACTAAGTGAGCATTGTGATCTTACGCGAGCATCTTACCATCACAACCAAACAAGTTGAGAGTAATGTGCACAACTGTCACTTGCTATGACATTGAAGTACCATTTGACTTTTACTATCCTGCAGCGACCGAAAATAAAGGCGCATTTAAAAGGTTGGCTAAGCATTGGGAATGTCAGTTCATAATAAAATCAGTTCACTACGTACACACGCTGACGACCATATTGCCATTTTTCTACCGATTTTCAACCGAGCTAAAATAACGGAGACTGAATTCCACGCTCTCTCTGCTCTCATTATGACTGATCATGGTAATTGAACAGCATGGTAATTGATTTAAATGATAATTTACGTCTAGGTCTGCCAATCTCTGATAAGGCGCAGCAACTAATTGATGATATTCGTCGTCGAATATTTGATGATCTTCATGTTTACTATCAGAATAAGTTGGGATTGAAAGATTATTCGATACGATTGGGCAATTTGATGACTCTTAATCATGTCGTGCAGGTTATCGATTATCTGTAATAACTTGTGAAATTAAGTAATTTCAGGAATGTTGTGCGATATTTAACACCTTTTTCCAATTATACTCAACTATTTTCGAGACACACATGGTTGATCGAGAAATGGAGCAGTTACTGTTGGGTTCATGAATATTTCTGATTGCTCATTTTTTATGTTTCGTTTTTCACTGCCACTCTAGAAAATTAATAATAAAAAAAAGTCATTCTACTCGATCGGTGTTTCATCCATTTTACTTGAGGGCAGGTGCGATAGTTTCAATCTCCGACTCCTTTTTTAAAATAACACAACATTCAATCTCGTCGCTACCCTAGCAACGGAGCCGAAATGAAAGAGGCGAAAGAGAGAGAGAAATAAGCCTTCCCAGAGCACATTGTGAACAACGTCTACCCCGAGCTGTGTAGTTGATGTGCTAGTTGAAATATCGAACACACCCTACACCCTACCAAGGTCTGGCAATACATCTGATTTTGACAAGTCAATCATATCCTTTAATTTGGGAGAACGTGACTCACCGCCTGAGTCATACTCCTTTCAATATCTCTCTTTTTCTCTGCCCAGCGGCATAGAGTTTCCTATATCCCTCTCGATTTGGCATTTCCCCTTCACTCTGCCCGATCTCTCGAACTTTCAGTGAAGGCAGTTATGATCAAGTGAGGGTTCCATGGGAGCGCTCTCTCAATTTCGTCTCCTTCTATGGAAGAGTTTGCGAACGGCATTCAGATCCAAGATATGGACTCTTTTCGAGGTATTTTTTCTTTAATGTTTCAGCATGCGATATCAAATTTATTCACAGATAGCCCTGCCACTCGTCGCGTTTGCTCTTCTCATTGTAACGGTTAGTTTGAATCTTTTTCAGAAATAATTTGTTTAAGACTCAACAAGGACCTGCTCCTCCCAAAAAGGAGAGATTCAAAGGACTTCCCATCTACTCTCAGATTGAACTAAAAGAACGAAATTCGATTACCAAAGCTGATTCGTCCATGATAATTGATTACTGGTTAGTATGATTTATTCATCGGTACAATCAAATCATGCTCAGGTGCGACAACAGTACTTGCGTCGAGACCAAACAAACTCTGCTGCAATTATGCAAAAAGTACTTTTGCAACGCGACATTAACAAAGTAATTGCAGAGTAAAACCGAAAATTTTAGTAATAATTCAATTCAAGAGACTATCCCGACATTAATTTTCGTAAATTTATTCGCACGAATCTCGATGTTACTATCTACGGAAGTTATCTAACGTCCGACTCTCCTGAAAGAAGAATAAAAGTATAACGAAATTCTCAAAAATCCGGGAAAAACATTGTTATAGGGCGCATCGGAGGAGTTCAATTTCATAAACAGTAATAGTTACGGATTCAGCCCGTATAGTACAGCTTTCACTATCGCAAGAGATGCAGCGGTTTGTTTTCGTTCTTCTGGCACAATGTTTGCCACTTCCATTCAGAATTTGTCTACTCCAATCTTCTATCACGAATTGGGGACACCGGATTCGCAACAGCTCGAGATGCCCGCTACGCTAGTGGGAAGAATTGAGATTTCAAAAGTATTTATTTATTTGCAGCAATTTCAATTTCTCGTCATAATTGCCTCTCTCGTTCCGATGCTCTCAGCAATCAACGTCACTCGAGAGATTTCAGCTGAACGAGAGAGCAATATGAAGGTAAAGGGGAAATTTCTTTGGCAGTACGAGAGAGATTAGTCATCTGGGCATGAGATTCGAAAACAGATATACAACTTCAGCCTATGCGTCCAGAGATAGGAGAAGAGATAGGAGAAGAGATATGACATTTCAGGAATATCTACTCGTAATGGGAATGAGCCGAAGTGTCTATTACGCTCATCATCTCGTATTCGCCCTGTTGAAGGCACTGCCCGCAACGCTCGCAGTGTCCATTCTCATTATTATCGATCAGGTAATTAAAATATTTCGATTTTCAATTCACAAATCTGGCAGCCCTACATCGGTTTTCACTTTCTTCTTGTCTATTTGCTCTTCGTTGGAGAACAAATCTCACTATCCGCCCTCATTTCATCCATAATCAAGAAACCGAATATTGCCACTATCAGTAATGCAATTTCCAAATTTCATAATTCAATCCTGGAATATTTTAGCTGCATTCGTCGTAATTCCATTCACGTCCACTCTTGCGATGCTCTTTCCGATTCTCAGAACTTCTGTAAGATATAATCCGCCCGGCTTTGAGAATAATGAATAATTGTCAGACGCCATGGTCGTTTCTCGTCTGTTTCAATCCGGGTCATGCAATGCAACTAGCAGTAGATGCCCTGATTGAGGGCTGCTATCGAGGTTTTGCGTCGGGTATTAGAAACAATTTTTATACAAGTTGTAGATAACACAGTATATTGGTTCAATGATTTCAAGTATGCACTTCCATTCGGGCCAATCGTCCTCATTATGGCGTACGACATTTGTGAGTTATTCGTATTCCGATCAATTATCAAAAAAAATATTTTGCAGTCATGTTTCTTTCTTTCGCGGTCTCTGTCGATTATTTCGCTAGCACTACGGAGAACATTTTCTCCAAACTGAAGAAAGCAAAAGAGGTCAGTTAGAGATACAAATTCATCAATTAATTTGAATATTTCACCAGAAAGAAGCACACGAGGATGACTTGCTACTGAACATTCATGAAGTTGATCCCGCATTAGCAAATGCAAAAGTGGACATTGAGGTTCGCAAGCATCCTCGACCATCCGAAAAAAATAATTGTTTTGAGTTGGTAAACGTGCATAAAACGTGGCCTTCGGGCGAGCGAGCAGTGAGAGGAATCGATGTAAAGCTGTACAGAGGACAGGTGACTATTTCATCTATTTCATCATTTCTCTGCTTGAAGTGTCTAACACTGTGACAGTCGGTTGGTCTACAGTATCAGTCATGTTGTTCATACATAACGAAACGTAAATAAATCACAATAATAAATCAAATGTACTTTGCAGGTAACTGTGCTGCTTGGTCACAACGGAGCTGGCAAATCGACGACATTCGCAATGATCGCTGGAATGGTCGTTCCGAGTATGGGAACAATTAAGATTGGAGATGCAGACGCTAAAAGAGCCCATTCCGAGAGACAATCTCTCGTCGGATTCTGCCCTCAGTACAATCCGATCTTCCCCAAGCTCACAGTGAGTCATCGGCAATCTTGTCTTGATGAAAGAATGGATGGCAGGTGAACGAGCATCTGGACTTCTTCGCTCATCTCAAAGGAGTTACTGATTGGAAGGAAGAGGGAACTCGTCTGCTAGAACTATTGCTCCTCTTGAACAAAGCTAAAACAGTAAGTCTCACACTGAATATGAGTTATTAGTTAAATTCAGCTTTCATCGAATCTGTCTGGAGGAATGAAGCGGAAGCTGTGTATTGCAATGGCTTTGATCGGTTTGTGTTTGATATTTTATCGCATGATCGCACCAGCCATGCATTTTGTTTAGGCAACAGCCGAGTGATTCTTCTTGATGAGCCAACTGCCGGAGTGGACACTGGAGCGAGAAGAGATATCGAGAGATTGCTCATTCAACAGAAGAAGGAACGGTATACTACAGATATGTGATGATTATAATTCATAATCTAACGTGCTCAGTACATTCTTGCTCACTACTCACTACACTGATGAGGCTGAGAATCTTGGCGATCGGGTTCTCATAATGGCAGGAGGAAAGGTCGTATGCTCTGGTTCACCCTCATTCCTTAATCGAAAGTGAGCATCCGGAGAAGTGCGAGGGAGACAATGACCACTCAGATTCGGTGCCGGATACGTTCTCTCCTGTGTGTCCGTCGATTCGAAAAAACTCCATGCAATCGCTGATGAAACTCTCGTGTTGGTCAAGGTTTGAGACTGATTACGATATTGATAAGCACCACGGAATCTATTTAGTGTCATATTTCCAATTGTAAGGCGGAACGCCAACACGGTCAACAATTTGAGATTTGGCTGGATAAGGACGAGTGTGATAGGTATTCAATTCACTAATCGACGTTGAGTATACTTCTGTTCAGTTTCCCTGACCTCTTCCGTTCCCTTGAAGATCATCATATCAAAATTGGCATTGAGAGTTATGGATTGTCGATGAACACTCTGGAACAGGTCTTCTTGAGGTCAATTTCCGTCTCAATGTCATGTTATGGTCTAATTTTCAGAGTAGGAGAGATGACCGGTGCAAAGAATCGTGAAGCTGAGGTCAACCAAGCGCTAGGAGTTCTGCTGAAAGAGAATAGTGATTAGATCTGTCTCGATAGTTTCTGAACCAATATCTCAGGCAATCGAGGCAGCCGCTTTGGAGGTATATGCAAGCGATTTCTCTACCTGCAGTACAAGAGGATTATCTATGAACTGGTAAGACAATGAGCCTTACAATTTTTTTTATTATTTATAGATTAACTACAAATCGTTTATCTTTTGCTTCCTTCCCGTTATTGCGATTATTTTCGCTGCTTCGCGACTTTCCTCCTTGAACTTAAATTCACAAAGTGGGCTTTATCGTTCTTCTATGAAAGAGTGATCCTTTGAAAGGTAACTCCGACGCTGTTGATTTGCTGCTTTTCCCAAAATGCGCGAGAATTGGCATCGAAAAATCGATCAATCTCATCGACAGATTCAAAGCTGCACTACCACCGAAGTCGGATTGTATTGTGGTAAAAAAAATCTTTTATGAAATTCATTTTATCCTATTATAAAATTGAAAAAAATACAGATCGAGGAGATTGACAACGCGATTGATTGGTTCGAGCAAACTGCGATGGTGAGTGTTATTTACAATCATAATAAACCACAAACGGATGCAGATACGAAGACCATTGATTCTGGCAGCCATTGCAATGAACAACACAGCTGGAGGAATTGTTGTGCATCGACCCATCGTGAGTTCGCGTTTCAGCATGACAAGCAGCATTATCATGATAGTACAAACCATTTCAGAATCAGTACATAGCTCTGCCCGCCCTTGTGATCACTCTACTGAAAGCGATGAGCAATCAGACGTTCAGTGTACGGCGGACAGTTATTGTTAATTAACAAAAATTGATATTTAAATTTGCAGATCAAAATGGACAATCGTCCTACGCCAGAAACCGATTCACCTGGCCACGGCTCGGGTGTTGATGTGAGTGTCCCCCCCTGGTGTAAAACATTATTTAAATTTTCATTTTCAGTTGCAAATGGAAGCGTTTGCAATACTGCCTTTGATGATTGTCTTTCCAATGATGATTTATCGAGCAATCGGATTCTATGTTGTCGAACGATCTGTCAAGTTTGGCCATCAGGTATTTGTATCAATATATTTTAGACAAGTTACGAATTTTTCAGCAATTTCTTACGGGTCTTTCGAAAATTCTTTATTGGTTTGCTTCATTCATCTCCGATTGCTGGACATTCGCCGTTTACTACATAGGAATGATCGTTTGCTGTTTAATCTTCGGACTCTTGAAGGAACGACTGCTCGCGTAGACACGAAAATGGAGCAGATCGAATTGCAAAGTCTTATTTCAGATTAACACCTCTCTTCCTACTATGCGCATGCGTCTCTCTTATCAAAATCTATATCATTCAGAGGATTTTCACATCGAAAATCAAAGCGGAAAATTTCGCGAGTTTGATTTTGGTGAGTGTTCGACCGATAAATTTGCATTATCTGTTGACAATTTGCATTATCTGTTTCAGTTGGTTGAGTATCTCTCATGCGCCGTTATTTACTTGATCAACCTAATGTCCTACAAGAAAAAGGAAAATTTGTTTACTTTCGAAATTCAATACGTAAGACCCCACGATTTCGAGTTACAACTCTCATATCAGGATTATCCTTACCTTCTCGATCCGAATGTCACTGTTATGGCCTACATTCTATCTTTTATCAGTCAAGGTTAGAAGTTCTTTATTTTTTCGATTTCTCAGCTATAAATACACAGTTTCAACGGCTTACTACATTCTGCTCGCTCAACTTGCTATTTTCTTCATAATCTTCTGCTTTCTCGAATGTGGTCCAATCATGAGAGGCATAGAACGATGTTTCACTCCTGGATTACCGAAGGTTCGGTCTTTCTTCTTCAAATCACATTGCCCATTCAGGGAATCGGAATGAATTCAGACTCGTCGACATCCTTGCAATCCAATTCACCGAAGGATAATCTCGTGCTTGAGGCCTGCTGTTTCTATCTTGTGGAAAGAATCTGAAAGGTTTTCAGGTGGATGATCTCGTGAAACGATACGGTTCCAAGAATATCGCAGTGAAGGGAGTTTCTTTTGGAGTAATGGAGCACGAATGCTTCGGACTACTCGGAGTGAATGGAGCTGGTTATTAATGACCGAGGAGAAGAATATGAATTGTTTTACAGGCAAGACGTCCACATTTGAAGTGCTTACTGGTAATGTACGAGCTACGGCTGGGACAGCAACAGTCGCTGGAGTTGACTGTGCAACGCCTGCCGTTCGTTTCGATAAGCAACTCAATAATGGTAGAATTGATTCAGCGAATTGGCTACTGTCCTCAATTCGATGCACTTATGGAGGAGATGAGCGGGCGACAGAACCTTCTTATTCTTGCTGGTGTGAAAAACATTATTTTAAGAAAAATAAACGTTTGTTCAGCTTTGCACGGTTACTCCAATCCGGCGGCCGTGACTGATACTGTGATAGAATGTGTGGGAATGACCGAACACGCTAATAAGACAAGCAGGAGCTACAGGTATTCGTTTTGTCCATGAGACTTATCGAATAAGTGCTTTTCAGTGGGGGTCAGCGTCGAAAAATCTCCGTAGCCGGTGCACTTCTAGCCCAAAACTCGCTGATAATTCTTGACGAACCAACTGCTGGCATCGATCCCGTGGTATACTGAGATCACTTGACTCCTAAGAGACGAAGTTATTCAGACTCGACGAGACATTTGGTCGGTTATTTGCGCACTTCGCGATTCAACAAAGACTGCGATAGTGCTCACTTCGCATTCCATGTATGTGAAAAGACAACAGTTTCCATTGTCAATATCCATCAGGGATGAAGTGGAAGCCCTTTGCTCTCGAGTGGCAATAATGAAATCGGGTCTGATCGCCGCTCAAGGAAGTTCACAGACGCTCAAATCGAAGTGAGCTTCAGATTGACCAGTAAGCAGAAAAAGGCATATTCCAGATACGGTAATTACTACAAACTCTCGTTGGTCGTCCCCAGTGAAAGGGCTGAGATCGTTGAAGTCGCAGTCAAAGACGTATTCAGCAATGCAATCCGGCTCAACGGTAGTACGAGCTCTTTCAACTTTGAGGTAGCACTTCCTTAATCCGTCCAAACTGAAATATTCACATAGATCCCACGAGAGCCGGGGATGCTGTGGTCGGAGATGTTTACTTCCGCGATAAAAGTAGCAAGGATACTCAATGCGAGGGACTATTGCCTTTCACAAGTGATACATACACTTTTCAAACTTTGAATATTCAATGAAATATTTGCAGGCCAGTCTCGAGGACGCTTTCATAGCCATTGCTTCGAGTGAAGATGATAAGAAGTAATTTATAATCGCCAGTAGCAAACTAATATCATGCAAATATTTTTATTATTATTATGGAATTTTTATTGATTACATATGAACGTGATATTGAAGAAATTAAAAAAAAGATCATAGTAATTGTAACGAGTGTATCTAGTGATCATTTCGATCGATTGAGATCTTCTCGTTTGCCTCTGAGATTTTTCTCTGAGATCGCGTGTGCATTAGGTCTGAGATAAAAATATGTTCTTATGAGAAGAGAGTATATGAAAAAATCTACGATATTGTTGAAGAGAGTTGCTCGGTGATGAAAACCTGGCACTGATAAAATTTCCAGAAGTTCCCTTCTCACGTCTTAAAAAAATCAACGAATACGAAAAATTTCCAATCAAGCGATATATTTCTCATTCATTTCTACTTGTGGGTTCAGGTAATGCTTCTGACTTCTGTGGAATGGACAACATTGATTGGTTGGTTGCATTCAACGAATAGAATCAATATTGTCATCGCAGCATCAGCATTTGAATTCACTCTTTGTCTATGCTACTCTTTTGTTGCTATAACGGTGCTTCGATCGCGCCTTCGTAAGGAGGCTTTCTACCAGATATTCATGGCAATAGGTTCAACATCTAAAAATGAACATAAAACAACTTTTCTTGTTTTCTAGCATTTGCTGGAATTGGTAATTCATTTGTGATTATCTTCATGCGCTGCTCCACTCAAGTATTCTATTTGGGAAAGGAATTTGGTCAGTGATTTACACTTTAGTGTGCATACTTTAAAAATACATCATATCGAAATGATTTCATTTGCAGGAACAATGATGAACGTGCTTGCTTTTGTCAGCCACGCCTTCAATTTTGCATACATCTCAATAAAGATCGTGCAGGTATTTTTGAACTATTCGTACTCCAGTTTCAATAAATATTCAGGTTGCTAATCGATTCACGGCTTTGCACTTCCCAACTAGACAAGAAGATGTGAAATTGTGATCATTTCGGTCTAAATGCGATGTTTCAGATATGGCGTTTCCGAAATGTTATGATCACTATTGCATTTTTTCACTTTGTTCCAATATTCGCCTATGCCTTCATGATCGATCAGGTATTTTTGATGGAAGGAAATAAGCAAACATCCGATAAGCCTGCTGTCTACATTCTCCTAGCCAACGGAAAGTACACATATGCGAGCATTCCTGCTAATTTGCAAACGGTGAATAATAATGTATATTTGGATAAAATTGTTTTCAGATAGCAAAGATGATCTCTGCTGGGATGTCCGGAATATACATCATAGTTACCGTCCCTATGAACTTGTCATTGTGCATCGGAATGAGAAAACTCATGTCAAATAATGTAAGCTAATGAACTAAATACGCTACTAGAAAATGGAAGATGTCATCGACGCACAAAGAAAGAACATTCATCTTGTACGTCGTTGTAGTGACCATCGTCAATCTTTTCAAGTGTGCTCATCAAGTATTTATTGTCCTGTACGAGGCTCAAACAATTATTTAGATTGTCTGGCTCTACGCTACGCTAACCAATGACGTTACACTGAACTTATTCAGCCTGTATTCGGTTTGTTCTCACTCTCACAATGGTTTTTATCGAAGTCTTTTTTGCCAGTACGCTTACCCCACGACCCTGACAATCTTTGCCCCACCAATTGCTTTGATGCTCATGTCGAAAGAGGTGAAAAAAATTCGTATTCTTGAAACAATGCTATATTCTAGTTTCGTCGCATAGTCCTTTGCCGGACGACGAACGATAACCGAACGCGTTCTACATTCACCTCATCGAGAGATCGAGATAGAGTTTCAGTGCTCACTAGTGTCTATTGATATGCAGGTTTCATCGGATAGTGTTCATCAATATATGCATCGTAAATATGTTACAAATATCTCATACTTTATTTTTTCAAAATGTGAGAAAGCCTATAGAACATGGTGTGTGAGCGACGAATTGAATAAAGAAAAAAACGTTTATAGACAGATTTAATAATATATTAGATGTGAATTATGTAGACATGTCAAAGATGATGATGGCGTCCTGTTCGGGATCGCGCATGAGAACGGAGAACTCGGGGAATGGAGAGCACATCGTCGGGTTAGCGACCTCGTGTCCAAGTGCTTTACCGATTTTCAATCTGTAAGAATGCATAGTTTTTCGTTATTTTTAAAATTGGCTTCATACAAAACGGTCACTTACGATGGCATGTCGGTGACCTTAGCAGTCATTGGACACCATGGTCCAGCATCAGTCATCTTCGCCTTTCCTCCATCAGGGCACACCACCTTGTCTTCCTTGTCTGAAAGGAATGAATTGATCGGGAAAAAAAACGAATTATGAAGGGGTCGGCAAGGTTGGAAATCATCACAAACCGAGGCAGGGTCCGTAGTAATTGACGAGAGGGTTGGCTGAGAACTTGGCTGGCTGAGCAGAGAGGAAACAGCAATCGCATTTGCCCTTCACAGCGTGTTCGAAGAGAACCTTGAACAATCGATGAAGGAAGTGAGTGGATGTATGGTGCGAAGGTCGAGTTAGAATACCTGCTCGTTGTCGAACGACGAGAATGCGTTCAAATTGGAGTCGAATATTCTCGAGCAGACGCGTTTCTCCTTATCGAGTCCCTTGATCTTCGTCGGTTCACCACTGCACTCGGCATACCAAGCAGTAACCTTTGTGCAAGCAAGACCTCAAATATTCTTGTAAGACTTTATAGGAAGATGAATGAGCTCACCTTGGCACTTGCACGTGTTCTTGTCCACATTCGCGATGTCG
Source organism: Pristionchus exspectatus (assembly GCA_911812115.1). Classification (NCBI taxonomy): domain Eukaryota; kingdom Metazoa; phylum Nematoda; class Chromadorea; order Rhabditida; family Neodiplogasteridae; genus Pristionchus; species Pristionchus exspectatus. The sequence goes on from OU461582.1 coordinate 15,422,772, forward strand.
CATACGATGGTATCGGACTGACACGCGTAGCTTCCAGGCGTATTGAAGCACTTCAAATGTTGTTATTGGAATGCGTCTTACGTATCCAATGCATTTGTTGTTCCCTACTAACCTTTACACAATTGGGTCCAGTGCAATTGGATTCGTTGGCGCAGCAGATATCAGGTTGCTCGACGCACTCGTTGATGTCCACACAGTCAATGACCACTTGTGTCACGTTGTCACGGACGATACGCCATCCGGGCTCTACGGGCACATACTTGAAGGTCGTCTCGTCGCATTTCACGCGGAACGAGTTTCCAGAAGCCCTGAGCTTCTCAGGCAACGCTTCTCCATTTCCACATTCGCGCTCTGCAATTCGATCACTTTAGTAGATTGCATTATATATTTGTTATTTCTTCGTTTTCAGCAATATTGAACGTGGTTACATGTGAACTTCAAGAAATAGAGAGTAAACTGACGGATGCACTGGGCGATTCCATCGATCATTCTCTCTGAGTATCCGTGTTTGCATCTGCACTTGTTGTCCACACACTCGTAGTTGAGATCCGTACGGCAGTTGGGGCAGGCCGGGTCTGGAGAAGATCGCTTGTTCAACAAGATATGCAGACATGAAAGAAGAAAATCTCACTCGGGCAGCTGAATCCGAATCTCTTGAGAACAACTTTCTCCTGGCGCTCAGTGGGAGGAGGACAAGTACACTCGAAGCCCTGAAAATAGTGCGTGTGTTCCCTGGACTATTTGTGTTTCAAACCTTAAGTCTCGCATCGTAGGTCGTCTGGTTGGAGATGGTCTTGGGGCTGAGGTTGAGACAGAATGGCAGAAGAGTGTCAGCAAGAGGAATCGTCGTTTGGATTGAGTTGAATTTGACGCTGTTGATGGCCTGAAATCAAAGCGTTACTATTGTAATATCTGCATTTGTTGTGATGAAGCTGATCTCACGTTGTAGTAGCAGACGGCATATCCGGAAGAGTTGTCCTTGGGGGCAACCATCCAATCCTTCCACGCTCCCTTGTTCTGACCGGCTTCGATCTGAATATTAGAGATATTGAAGAATCGTGGTATTCCTTATCCTTACCTTCTTCTTCGTCTCAGCATAGGCAGGGTCGATGTCGCATTCGTCCTTGTCGACGCAGCTAATGTTCTTCTTGTCTTCGGAAACGAATTTGGCCGTGTACAGCTGAAAAAGAAACAGATCATTGGTTACGCAGACTAGTACAAGGGTCAACAATGAGCGTAATTGATAAACGTACATCCTTGCACTCGAGCTCGTAGCTGCCCGGCTTGTTCTTGCATGTGACGGATTCTCTGTCGTAGGGAGTCGATTCATCATTGCACTCATCAATATCCGCGCATTGATCGGTGACTCCGGGCTGTCTCTCATATCCCTCGATACACTCGCACACGTAGGCCGGCTTGTCCGAGAGCATCTTGCACTTGGTCGACTTGGGATCGCAAGTGTTCTTGCCGGGCACGCAGAGGTCCTCGATCGTGCAGTTCTTGATGCCGTCTCCTGAAGGATTCTTTCGATAAGTATTATACAAAGCTTGGAAGATGAGTGAGGGGAAATGCATACCCTTGTATCCGTCCTTGCAAGTGCACTCGAAGGAGCCCTCTGTGTTCTTACAGTTGGCGTTCGGGTTGCATGGAGGTGGGTTCAGCTTACACTCATCAGTGTCTGTAATATTTTTGGAATGGTAGTCTGTCCGTGTAAACGTAAAGGTAAAGGTAAAGGTCATCCCGTTAATCTAGGTCCATGTATTGAGATATGATAGGTGGTAAGAGTGGCACTTACCGACGCAAACCTTCTTGTCACTTCCCTCGAGCAGTTCGTATCCAGGGGCGCAGATACACTCGTAGCTGGCCGGGATGTTGTGGCATTTGTGGAGAACACCACAGATGGTCTTGTTACGCTCGCACTCGTTGATCTCTGAAAGAAAGTTTTTTTCGAATCTGTTACTAATGCTCACTCACCATCACAAGCGAATGAGCTGTTGCCCTGTTCGTATCCGGTCTTGCAGGTGCAATTGTATCCTGGCTCCGTGTCCTTGCAGGTGGTGGAGATGACATCGCACTGGTTGGAGGCTGGATCATTGCACTCGTTGATGTCTGTGAAAATATCACTTATTCTTGTTCGTCATTAGTGAATTTCTAAAAGGAACCACTACTCACTAATGCACTGTCCCTTGGTTCCGAGTCCGGTGTATCCCTGCTTGCAAGTACACTTGTATCCTCCCTGAGTGTCTGTGCAATCGGCGTTGACGTCGCAGTTGTTGAGCTTAGGGTCGGCGCATTCGTCGATGTCTGTAAGTACCAGACATCGAACCATGAAGAACCAGGATTGAATGCGTGGCACTCACTCGAACACCAAGTTCCATTGCCAGAGTAGCCCGCGTTACAGACGCAGTTGTACTTGTCTCCGGTAGAGAAGCAAGTGGCGAATCTGGAGCAAGGAGTGGCAGAGGCACACAGATCGATCTGTTTGCACGGAGAAGAGATGATACCGAGGCCAGCGAAACCAGGCTGGCACTGGCAGTAGATTCCACCGTTCTGAAATTGTCACCATTACGGAAATCTGTATATTTATTCTCCATAATACCTGTCTGGTCTTGCACTCAGCGTGAGGTGTGCAGATGCTGTTGCCCTCGCATGTGAGTGGCATGCATGGAGCGGTGTTGTTATCCTGTTTGGTTCCGGGAGTGCACTGGCACTCGTAGAAGGGAGGAAGGATCTTGGACACGCAGACACCCTCGCCGCACATCTTCGCCGTCTTGCACGGCTCGGTGGGGAAACACTGGTGACCCTTAATACAACCATGTTGAGATGATGATAAAGCATCGAACCTTCATCTCGTATCCGTCAGCGCACGTGCACTTGTACGTTCCGATCTCGCCGGTTCCGTTCTGTGCCTGGACGACCTGACAGCGGGAGTTGGACGGACAGTCAAAGTCGTTCTTGCACGGAGGCACGACAACACACACTTGCTCCTTCTCGGCCTTCTGAAAATGTCAACCTGGATGAGTAAGTCGGATAATAAAGTCATACATAATATCCGGTCTCGCAGATGCACTTGGGAGCGGGTTTGCCCTCCTTTCCGGGTAGGTTCACACAGAAGGAGTAAGCACCGCAGTTGGCCTTCTCCGCCTCGGCAGGCGAACACTTGTTATCGGGCAGACACTTCTTCGACTTGTCATCAAGAGTGAATCCGTTGGTGCAGTTGCAAGCGAAGCCCCTGCAACGATTATTTGGAAGTGTTCACGAAGTGTACATGAAGATGAAGAAGAACTATACGTACTGGTAAGTGTTGGTGCACAGCTCGGATCCATCGAGAGAGCAGTTGTGACTTCCGTCCTTGCACTCGTTACGGTCTTCACACTTCTTATCGTTACCAGGCACATGGAGAAGACCAGCAAGGCAATCGCACTTGTATCCGACGGGAAGATCAACACACACCGTCGTGTTCTTCTCGCAATCGTCCTTTGCTGTACCACAGAAGATCTCCTCTGTAATATATTACCAATTATGAAAAGTAATAAATGATTAACGGATATATTGTGGAGATAACGCACTGTCGCAGACTTGTTTGTCATCGGCCTTATTCTTGTATCCGGGTTCGCATGTGCACTCCCAGCTTCCGAGTGTGTTGTTACACTTGCCCTTGCCAGGCATGCACTTCTCCTGGTATGTACCCAGTTTGCACTCGTCGATGTCTGAAGAAGTTAAAGATCAATACATTATCGCGAGTCATATGCTCACCATCGCAAGTGTTCTTGGCCTGATTGTACTTGTATCCGGCGGGGCACTCGCACGTGAAGGATCCCTCAGTGTTGATGCACTTCGCCTCCGTGGGACAGGGGCAGTTGGCGTAGTCCTTACAGCGAGTGCACTCGTTGATGTCTGAAGATTAAGTCATTTTATCCTGGTCATTCTAATCAAGTAACTCACCCTCGCACTGTCTGGTCTTGTTGTTGAACTCGAATCCCTTGGCCTTGCATGAGCAGGTGACCCAGTTGCCGCTTGCGTCCTTCTCCTTCAGTCCATGGCAGTTAGCATCCTTCGGGCAGTCGTTGTACTTGGTTGTGCACATCTCGGGAACTGAAAGTGAAGGTCGGTGATATCGACAACAGATAGAATTATCAGTTTAAACTATCGCTCACGATCGCAGACGTTGCGTCCATCTCCGACGTACGGTTCGTTGCAGTGGCAGGAGTAGAGGGGCTGCTCATCGACGCAAGTAGCGAGTTTATGGCAGGTATCGATGCCAAGCTTGCACTCGTCAACATCTAAATGCAACTTTTTTTAAAAATTTGATCTCAAGCACTAATCGATTATGTTGCTTCTCACTAGTGCAGTTCTTGACTCCATCTCCTTCGTATCCGAGATTGCACGTGCAGTTGTAGATGTTACTGGTGAGACCGACGAGGCAATGAGCGAACTTGTTGCAGTCAGTGCACCTGAAATGAAAATTGTGTAGCTGAAGGTTGAGAGTGATATTGTGAACGTACTTATCAGTAGTGTTCTTGAGACAGTCACGGGGTCCGTACTGTAGCCATCCCTCGGCACATTTGCATCGGTATGATCCAGGAAGGTTCTCGCACTTGTGCTCCTTTCCGCAAACCTCCTTCAGACACTCATCGATATCGACGCACTTATCTCCCTGTTTCTCGAATCCATCGAAGCAAATGCACTCGTATCCTCCGAAGGTATTGTTGCACTTGGAGTTCTCCATACACTTGTACGTGTTCTCCTCGCATTCGTTGCGGTCGATGCATGTCTGAAAAACGAAATTATATTATATACCACAGCCAGCTTATGTACTCACTCCATTGGGCGCCAGTTTGAACTCGTCCTTGCAAGTGCACTTTCCAGTTCTCCAGTCGCAGTGTTCGGTTATATTGTTGCACGGGAAGGGATCACACTTATCGTCGCGTTCGCATCTGTAGAAGAAATGTGTTTTAAATATCTGTACAACGAAGCGAAAAACATTGCTGAGAAAAGAATTCCTTACACGCCGTTAACGAGTTTGTGGAACTCGGGGCAGACACATTCGTATCCTCCAACGAGATTCTTGCACACGAAGGTCTTCTTGCACGTGAACAGGAATTCCTTGCACTCATCGACGTCTGAGATCACATTTAGAGATGTATGATATGATAACAAGAAGATTGTCTCATCGTCATCATCTAACTCACCGACACAATCGAAAGGCTCAGAAGTGTTTCTCTTGAATCCGGGGTCGCATCTGCACTGACAGGTCATTCCCGATGCATCAGCGTACTCGTTTGCTCCCATGCACGGCTTCTTCTTGTCTCTGGTCTCCTTCTCCTCGCAGGGGTTGGTGGCTGGAGAACAGGAACGTCAGAGGAAAATTGAGATTCACTATATCATTGGTTGGAACACTCACCGACGCAGTGCGGGTCTTGCGGAATACCGGTACCCTTGAATCCCTCCTTGCATTGGCAGTATTGCTTGTCCTTTGCAATTACAGCACACTTGGCATTGATATCTCCCTTGCAGTATTCTTCAAGTTTACATCCGTCGTCAGCTGTAAACAGTATGAATAAGTAGATGCATTTCATGTCTTTTCAATGCAACTGCATTGAAAAGATTTATACTATTTTACATACCCGGACATCCCTTTCCATCGTAGGCTTGTCCTCGGGGGCACGTGCAAGTGTATGATCCAATTGTGTTGGTACAATTGGCAAGTCCAGGGCAAGGCTTTTTCACGCACTCATCGATGTCTGCAATGAAATCTCATTGGAAATGTCCCAGATTAATGTTCTGCTCCTTACCATCGCACTTCTTGGTCTTCTCATTGAATTCAAATCCGTTGTCACAGAGGCATCTCGCCTTCGATCCAACCTTGTAGCACGTCATCTTGTCCTTGTCGTCGCACACGTCGGAACGGCAATGGGCCTTTGTCTGGAATGAATGAGCTTATATTAGCTCCGTTCTACGTGTGAGCACAAAGAAAATAGGAAGGCTGACTCACTCCGCACTTGCAGGGGTCTTCATCGACACAGTTCTTCTTCTCATCCAGCATCTTTCCAGATGCACAATTGCACTTGGCCTCTCCTGTTTTCGGATGGGGGAAGCACATTGCTGACTCTCCACATCCTCCATTGTCCTTCAGACACGGATTGGGGATGCATTTTCCGTCGGGTCCCGGTACATATTCCTCCTTGCAGATGCACATGGGATCCTTTCCATAAATGATGCAACGCTGACTATTCTCATCGCACAAATTTTTGCACTTGTCGATATCTGCAAAGAATGTGTTGACACTTGCGTGCACGATCTCGAAAAATGAGTACACAATACTCACTTTTGCATTTGTTAGGGGCGAACGCAGTAGGATCGGGCTCGTATCCGGTCTTGCACTTGCAGTCATATGATCCGGGTTGTTCGAAGCAAATAGAGTTGGATGCACAAGGGGACGCATATGGTTTACCGTCGATTACGATGCCCTGAATTAACGATGTTGTGTTTTAAGGTGGATACTGTGTATAACCTCTTTGCATTCGGGAATGTCCACGCAAAGACACGACTTCGCACCCTCTTCGCACTTCTCATCATTTCTAAATGCGAAATTCAGTGTTGATTGCATAAAGTGAGAAGAAGTGACTCACCTGAATCCGTGCTGACAAGTGCAATTGTAGTCTCCAGGAAGGTTAATGCAAATATTTCCCACAGCACACGCGTCTTTGTAGAGGCATTCGTTCTCATCAATGCACGAGCCATTGAGAGCCTTGATATATCCCTTGGCACATTTGCAGAAGTAGCTTCCCGGTGTATCCACACACTCCAACTTCACGTCCTTGGCACAGTCATTCAGTTTTGCGTTCAGACACTCGTTGATGTCTGAATTTACAATACACACATCAGCACGGAGCTTACTAGGAATGGCTAGAATGAATGAACAGCATACCCTTGCACTTTCCATCGGATCCATACTCGAATCCAGCCTTACACGTGCAATTGAAGGTTCCGGGCATGTTGATGCAGTCTTGAGTGGTGTGGTCGCAGTTGTCCATTCCCAGATCACACTCGTCAGTGTCTAAATGGATTTTTTGTTGTGGATCGATGAAAAGGGGAATGATTTCACTCACCGAAGCACTCCTTTCCGCCGGGTCCGTAGTATCCTGGGTTGCACTTGCACTTGTATGAGCCGGGCGAGTTGATGCATTTCGCATCCTTGTGGCAGTCGTGCAGTTTTAGTGTGCACTCGTCAATGTCCGAGCAGGGCGCCGGCTGTAATTGATGCAAGTTCACCGTGAACATTCTCAATGAGTGAATGATATCTTACAGGACAGGCCTTCTTGACCGGGCACGCTCCTCTGGTCTGATTGCGCTCATATCCACGCTTGCAAGCACACTCGTAGAACGGATTAGTGTCACGGCAGACAGTGTTCTGAAAGAAGCTTCCTTTGTTCACTATCACTTTTTGTTTGTTGTTGAAGTGAGAGGAATCGTACGTTGTACATTGTGCAGTTGTCGATGCGAAGTCCGCAGAACTTGATGGGATCGCACACGGGCTGGTTCAGTTTAGTCTCCTTGTTCTGGAATTTGTAGACATTAAAGCAAATTCATCGTATCGAATCAGTAAATGTGATGCTGATGAGTGAATCGTACAGTGTTGGTGTTGGTATATCCATCGTCGCACTCGCACTTGTACGATCCAACGAGATTGAAACACTTCGAGTTGGTAGGACATGTGAGCGTCTTGTTGTAGCACTCGTTGATGTCTGGATTAGAGAAGGATGGCGAAATGATTGCGGTGTTGTGAAGATGCCAGTAAAATTCTGACCGATGCACTCTCCGAGAGCTTCGTCCATGATGAATCCATCGGGACAGTAGCACTCTCCCACTCCGGCTCCCGTGTCACGACACATTGCACGAGGCGGACACGTGTACTTCTCGCACCAAGACTCGGCTGAATTATTAATATCAGTATGTTATTCCTCATGTGTATGCTCAACAATGTGAAGAATTACTCACGTTTGCATCCCTTTCTAGCCTTGATCTTCTCGACAGTCAGGGGCTCCTCTACATTCATCCAATCGTAGTTCCTCTCGCACACACATCGTTCGTTCATGCACACAGAGTGTTCGGGACAAGGGAATTCAGGTTTGGGATTCTTCTCCGAGTCACAGTATCCGGGAGTAATGCACATCGTATCGTTGTAGTTGATCGAACCAGCTTGACACTTGCACCTGAATGATGAATGGTCAAGTGAGGTAGGTAGGGTATTCCGGGTATTGTGGAAGTAAAGGATGCTCACTTGTAGAAGGGCGGTACGTCGATGTTCTGGCAGATGCACATGCAGTTGAGGTTCTTCATCGACTGACACACATCCACGCCTGAAGTTTATTGTTAGTCTATTCCAGTGAGGGTGATAAAGTAATTCTTCTTCAGATGAAGCACTCACGTTTGCAGAAGGGTCTCATCGGATGACTGTCGGGTTCAGGCTCGAAGTTGGCGTCGCACTTGCACTCGTATGATCCGGGCAGATCCTTGCAGGAAGAGTTAGGATTGCACTTGTGAGGTTTGGTCGTCGACGTGCACTCGTTGATGTCTGGAAAAGGAGAAGACATGAAAATTTAATAAAAAAAGAAGATGGATACGAAGGAAATCATACTGGAGCAAGTGACGTTCGAGTCGAGCTTTGTCTCGTAACCGTGTTTGCAATCGCAAGTGTACGATCCATCCGTGTTGTTGCAACGAGTGGTGAGAACGTCGCAGTTGTCGAGTCGCTCCTTGCACTCATCGATATCTAAGTAGATAATATCATGTAGTGTCATGTTTCTCTTTTCAAATGTGGCACGAAGTAGTCATGGGATATAAATACTTACCGACACACTCGCCGAGGACGTTCTTCCTGTATCCGGGCAGGCAAGGGCATTCGAAGCTTCCAATCTGGTTGAGGCAGCTGGTTTTGCATGGGCACGCCTTTGATCCAGTGGCGTTGAGTCCCTCTTTGCATTCGTCGATATCTGCAAATGAGTTCTTTCGGCTGGGTCTATCCAAGTAAAATCATACCTTGGCAGATGGGTTTTCCCTTATCGTCTCTTCCGACTTCCTTGAATCCGTTCTGGCAGACGCACTCGTAGCTTCCGATCTGAAAGTATACATCATCCCCATGCCGTCAGGATCGAAGTTAGTTCAAGTATCTTACGGTGTTCTTGCAGAATGAGAAGTCATTGCAGGTGAAGTTTCCTCTGTCGCATTCATTGTCGTCGATGCAGTCCTTCACTCCGGGAATCTCTCTGAAGCCGGGCACACACGGACACTGCAATGGTGAACGAATGAGTACACTAATGAAAGATGAAAGATGTACCTTGAATGATCCTATGGTGTTGTGACACTCGCGGTTCTGTCCCTCGCATGGATTCTTCAAACATTCGTCGATGTCTAAATGTCGTATCATTTTGTAAGGTGCGATTACAGTTGTATTCCTCACCTTGACATGTTCCAATCGTTCCGTTTCCAGTGTATCCCTTCATGACCTCGCACTTAAAGTACATGTTGTCCTCGTAGAAGATCTGAACGATGCCGGTTGAATTCCAGAGAACACAGATCATATTCGAACCTTGTTGACGCAGAGGGCGCAGGTCTTGTCGCAGTTGTGCGTCTCGGGCGGATTGCACTCGTTCTTGTCTGTAAATTTCCGAATCCAGTAGTTCCATGGATAATAATAAACGAACCGAAGCATCGTCCATTGGGTCCCTTGCCGTATCCGGTCTTGCAGATGCAGGTCTTGAGTGCTCCAGATTTGTCACCGGGAACGGGCCCACAGTCTTCCGTCTTCTTGTCGCACAGAGTGCAGTTGTTCACCACGTTTGAGTCCTTGTCTACAATGGTAAGTATTGGTACTTGAAGAAAATGTTCAGAAGAAAAGTGCATGTTCAGATAGCTGAACTCACTGTAGCAGGGTGCCATATGGTTGTCCTGATCAGCCAGTTGTCTCACGTATCCATCTCTGCACTCGCAAGTGAACTTCTCCCTCGGTTCCTTCTCGTCAGCACGACAGTTTGTGTTCGACACGAAGGTACAAGGACGCTTTCGATCGCATACGTTGATGGCTGAAGTGATGAATGAGTTGCTAATTGACTACAATATAGATTTTCTTACCTTCGCACACTCTGCCGTCTCCCTCGTATCCCTCCTTGCATGTGCAATTGAATCCGGATCCATCGGGGATATCAGTGCACGTCGCTCGATCGGCAGGGGCGCAATTGTTCTTGTCGGCCTTGTCACAGTACGTGTTGGGTGTGCACGAACGAGCATCGACGCGGTGGTGATTCTGAACATTTTTTTTGAATTTCAGGATCCGGATTGGGCTTAATAATTAGAATACCTTCTTGCACTCGCAAGTGTAGGCATCCTTGGCGGCAGTGAGCTTGCACTCAGTTGTCTTCGGGTCGCAATCCTTGCAGAAGTATTCCGGATCGGGAGCGCATTTGCCGTTCTCCTGAGAATGGAATGGCATGAGGAACCTTCTTGAAGTGACTGAAGAATACCTTCTTGAATCCGGTGATGCAGGTGCATTCATATGAGCCGGGTGTATTGGTACAGTTGGAGAAAGCAGGGCAGATTCCATGAATGAGACATTCGTTCTTGTCCTTGCAGTGACTGAAACGGACAAGAATGAATATTTCGGATGTCGAGGTCGGATATCATATCTTACTTGTCATTGTCCTTCTCATATCCTTCTTTACACTCGCAACGGTAGTTTCCGGGCTGGTTGTGGCAGATAGCATTTTCTCCACAAATATCCGGTTTCTCCTCGCACTCATTGTTATCTGTGGAGAACATTCAACCTCAGTGGGAAAAGGAGTCTGATAAATCTTACCGACGCAAGGATTGCATTTGGTTCCGGCGTTGGGGTCCTTCGTCCATCCCTGTTGGCACTTGCAATCGTATCTAAATACATTTACGGTAGTAAGGAAAAGCCCAAATATCGTATAATTACTTCTTTCCATCTTCTTCGAGCGGAACTTTGTCTTCACAAGTCGCACGGGAATCACACATGTGAGTGCCAAGAGAGCACTCGTCAATGTCTGTAATTGTGCATTTACATTTATCAGATGTCAACGAGGATAATAATCAACTCACTGAAGCAGGATCTTCCATTGCCCTCGTATCCAAGTTCGGGATCGCAAGAAGAACATGTGTACATTGTCACCTAACATAATAATGCATTTTAATGGAACATTTGTTGTGCATAATTTAACCTGATCCGATTTGGTGTTGATACACTTGGATGCCACATGGCAGTTGTGCTTGCAAGTGGCGCAGTTCGATACAGTTGCTGAAGCTATACCATGTCACTGTATTAACATACGCGTACCAAATCATTGTGAGTTCCCACGAAAACTCAAATCTAACAAATGGAAAGTAATTGCTCACGCTTGCAGTTGCCTTTGGCGTCTTTCACATTTCCGAAGGCGCAACTGCAGAAGGGCTTATTATCAGCGGGGTTGAAATTGCATTCTGGTCCATTCTGGGCATTGCAAGTGATCGATTTCTTCTGTTCCTTTGAACAGGCGCCATCTGAAAATGTTTAATTCCAATGTGATTCAGTACAATTAAGCGGGGACAACTAACAGCAGTTGAATCCGTCTCCTCTTGACGCATCATTACACCCGCATTCGGCGCCTGTGAAGCGATCGGCAGACACCTCCGCATTCTACAGTTTAATTTTGTTATAAACAAAAACGGTTGTTAATATGACTACTGAATCCACTGACCTTGAGTCGTCCAAAGTTCTTGTCGCAGAGGTCCTCATTCTTGGTAACGTTGGCAAAGATCTTCCAGCATTTGTCGTGCACAGGGAATTGGGCCTGAGAAGGCAACGTACTTGCTCAATATTCAAATCATCGCTATATTCAGACAAAAAATAGACAATACACATACGACAGATCCGCATTGGTCGCTGGGTCCGGTGGGGGTTCCTTTGGTGGGGATCTCAGGAACTGGAGCATCGGTGACAGGAGCAGCTGAATAATGGATAATTCCTAGGTGTTCTTGAATGGCCTAGTACTAGACTAGGAAACACAAATGAGGGACCCCGGGCCGATCGAGAGACGGACACAACTTTGTGTCTAGGAATACAGTGGACGTGATGAACGAATGGACAGTTTGAGTCTCGGAGAGAAGTTCGAATCAGCTCCAGAAGGACGAAGAGGTACGGTAGGCGTTGGTAGATCAGCAAGAATCTGAAAGAAAGAAGAGAGCGGATTGAGAATGTGCCTCTTCTGAGGGAGGCACCGCTTATATTCGATCACGGGAAAGCGCCGTAAACGCAAGAAACCATGCGGAGGAGCGCGCCAAACGACCATTTCGGCTATCGTTTCGAGAGCGATTTTGGGCCCCAGAATCGAGAAGAACAAAGGCTGTTAACGATGCTTTTCTAGTAAAGCGGAATATGCAGAAAGATCAAAGACCAAATTGGGTACCGACGCATATATTCTGAGGGTCTAATGAGGGTGTGGAACTAACTAATCACACTGAGTAGGATGGAGTGTAATGGGTACACTTTTGATCACAAATACCCTGCCATTCCCCGTGTTTTCATTAGTGGTTTCCTCCCTGTTTTCGAACTCGCAGATATTTCTCTTCCTTCCTTCTTTCTTTTCACTTCCATGTATCTCCTGCTTATTCCTCTGCTTCTCTTCCTCTATTCAATTCCAACGTTGCCACCGATCTGGCGAAGCTATCGGTGAGAGCACTTAAATTTCCAACACGGAAAAGATGAATTTAGATATCGTAAATCGCTTTCTGCATTGATTCCGGGAGATGAAGGACTACGGATATTTGGCATTATCTTCAAACTGGGACTTTGTTTGTGCCTTCCATCGATGATGTTTATCGATGGGTAACTTGCAGCGATGCCCGTCGTGCACTCGAACTCGCGAAGGAATCAGTGGACAAAGGAGAGAAGATATTTAAGATGTGGATTATGCACGACAGTTTGTTCATTCCTATGAGTGGAGAACTTCTACAGGTGTCACTGTTTTCTCTTTTCAAGATCATGTAAAATAATCATCTCTCCAGACCGTTTTCGAGATAACAAAAGGCGCCGATTACGATATTCTCGTGCCATGGCTTGGCACGGAACTTCTTATCAGGTTTGTCTATCTACCTCGGAATCCGCCCTTTTCCTCCCTTATTACTCCTGATAACATATTTTTTTCTGTTGAACTCGATTATCCAACTGACTTCGCAAGATTCACGATTTTGTGATCTTTGAACTGCACTGTAGTCAAGATCAGTAGACGAGATAGATCAGGCACAAATGGTTATCTAGGCGGCTGGAATAGATCATGCAACCACGATTTATTACTTCTTCTCTCTTTCCTTTAGCACGGGCGATAAATGGCGCTTGAGGCGAAAGATGTTCACTCCCACTTTCCATTTCTCCATGCTAGACGGTTATGTGGAGACGATGAATCGTCATGAAACGGTGGAGAAGCAGAATGATCGATAGAACGTCCATATTTCAGATACTAATCGACTCAATGGACGGGCATGTGGGACAAGTGACCGATCTGTTCCCGCTGCTCAAATTGTGTACGCTGGACATTATCTGTGGTAATGTGACAAATTGTGTATGAGTAAGAAATTGAAACCGCAGAAGCAACAATGGGCAAAGAACTGGGCGCTCAATCCCAATCAACCCTACGTATCAGCGATCGCGAAACTTATGTTGCTTGATACCAACAGGTACTATTTCCCAGTTCCGGCAATCACCGTCAATTGGTTCATTTGAGGCAGATGCTTCCCCATCTGTGGGATCCACTCGGTCGATGGGCGACCGGATGGCAAAAGGAACACGATTTATCTTATCATAGGTATCGCGAGAGAATGTAGCAAAAATGACCTGTTTGAGAACTAGATTTCTCAAACTCAATTGAAATCAACCAAACTATGTTGGATACATACCCGAGTGACAAGAATTCGATGTGTCCGGTCCACATGTCCCGAAGCCGTCTTTTAGGGATTTTCCGGTTCTGCACCCGGCTATATCGTAACTCAGCTCCCAGATGAGATACTGAGTTGCTTTTGGGCCCAGAAAATCCGCAAAAATTTTCTGAACAACTTTTATGTTGTGACCGAAAATATAGGACTCCAAATAAAAAAGTTAAAAATAAAAATATGAAAAATAAAGGACAAATAATTTTACAGAATTTTTGGAAGGGCCCATTTTAAAAAAAATTATTGCAGTTTCTGGAACATTGAGGTGTGCTACATATAGGAAAAATAAAGAGAGAAAAAACGGGCGATCCCCTTTTTGAGTTATCCGTGTTCATATGTCGAAAATCGGCGATTTTTCAGTTTTTTTGCTAATTTCAAATCACAATTAGACAATTAATTCGCCTTCCCCCGAGATCATTTTCACTCAGAAATACTAGAAATCAATAAATATCGTTATTTTTCATGCGAAATCAAAAGTTTGAACATATTCATAAAAATAGATTTTTTGAAAACAAATATTTTTTTTGATGAAATTTTTTTATTCTTGGTTATAACAAATGTGTTCAGAAATAAATATTTTAGTCACATCTATGCATTTCTGAGTGAAAATGGTTATGGAGGAAGGCGAATTAATTGTCTAATTGTGGATTGAAATTAGCAAAAAACTGAAAAATCGCCGATTTTCGACATATGAACACGGATAACTCAAAAAGGGGATCGCCCGTTTTTTCTCTCTATATTTTTCCTATATGTAGCACACCTCAATGTTCCAGAAACTGCAATAAAATTTTTTAAAATGTGCCCTTCCAAAAATTCTGTAAAATTATTTGTCCTTTATTTTTCATATTTTTATTTTTAACTTTTTTATTTGGAGTCCTATATTTTCGGTCACAACATAAAAGTTGTTCAGAAAATTTTTGCGGATTTTTTGGGCCCAAAAGCAACTCAGTATCTCATCTGGGAGCTGAGTTACGATATAGCCGGGTGCAGAACCGGAAAATCCCTAAAAGACGGCTTCGGGACATGTGGACAGGACACATCGAATTCTTGTCACTCGGGTATGTATCCAACATAGTTTGGTTGATTTCAATTGAGCTTGAAAAATCTAGTTCCTGGGTTGCTTCATTCTCTCGCGATACCTATGTTATAAATGTCTATAAATGTCTTGATACCGTACACAAGTTTACGGTGAAAGTATGCGATCTGCACTGCTAACATTAGGTCATAATTTACAGGTAATTCACGAAGGAATGGATCTACTTTCTCATAGTGAAGTGGAAGCGAGTAAACGAGCCTTTCTAGACCTTCTCATCTCTCAGAAAGAAAGCGCCCGATTGTCAATGGAAGACATTAGAGAAGAAGTAGACACATTCATGTTTGAAGGTAGCTTGATCGTCAATTCCAGAAGAAAGGTTTCGGAATATAGGTGGAAGCTGTTCTACAACCAACCTTGGTTCAAAATCAATCAAAATTTGAGTTTTTATTTTCTTTTTGAAGTTTTCTTATTTTCATGCCACGATACAACGACAAGTGTCTATCGTGTCTATCGGTCTATCGTGGACTCTCTGGTGCATTGCTACTCATCCTGAAGCCCAAGAGAAGGCCTTCCAAGAGCAGATTTTCCGAGATGATTCATCAAGAGATTGCACAAGGGAAGATTTGAGCATGATGCATTACACAGAGCGGTACATCAAAGAGGTTTCCAGAATTTATCTCACTTTGAATGATATATTTGCAATTTGAATATCTTTTCAGGTCCTCCGCCTCTTTCCCCCAGTTCCATCTGCGTTGCGGCAACTACAGAACGACATGCGTATAGGTTAGAATTTATTTATTTCATAATTTATTTGAATGCGGGCACAATCCGCAGAAACACTAGTTCACTTATTTCAAATGTCTTTCCAGTACCTTTTCTCTGTTGTCGATCATTTCATTGGATGACCACATGTGGTGGACCCATTCGGACGCCCTCTAGCGATACACATTTCACCCCGACACGACCACAACCCGAGCACGAATCTCTCCATTTCGAATGATAAGGAGTGTTAGATTAGAAAGCACGTCCATTCTTTTCCTTCGCTCACTCGAGTAGCTATGCGCTTTCTCCTGACGGTCGTATTATTGTCATTTGATGTTTCTCAAACGGAAGCCCTAAAGTGAGTTTTGTCAGTGTTGTTATTTTGTAGTTATTTTGTACACATGTAATTCTTTCAGATTTCTGGTGTACAATCCTCTCTGGGGTAGGAGTCATGTCAATTTCATGGGTAAAATGGCAGATGTGCTCGTTGAGGCTGGACATGAAGTGGTTTGTCACCTTCCTTTTACCAATCCGACAGAAACATTGCAGGTAATGCTGGCACCGATTATCGATGCCACCACACCTAACGTAGGTTCTGATAAAGTGCAGAAGGTTCGTGAAATCGAAGCACCATTTCGCAATGCTCGTGATGATTAATTTTAGGTGATAAAAGTGCCGCCAAGCGCAGCTTCGATTGAATTCACAGAGATTGTTCATAATTCGGCATCAGCCAATTTCTGGAGATCAAAGTCGATTCTTGGAACGCTGCAGGTTAGATGGTTTTTTAAAGATTCTGTCACCACAACAAGAAGAGTTTCAGCAAACAAGCAAATTCCTGAACGCCTGGATCGATCAATGCAATGGTGAGAACATTTCCCAAAAACGAATCGAATTCGAATAACAAACAATTTTCAAAAAATATCAGCTACTATCAACTATCCTAGTCTCCTCGATTCTCTCAGAGACGAAAAATTCGATGCAGCCATTACGGAACCGATGGACATGTGTGGATACGGTATTAATTCTCATTAGAAAAAAATTATTATGATATCCTGAAATAGGAATCTTCCGTCATGTTGGTATCGAGAATGTGGCCGCAACTTTGTCGATAGCTGCCTATGAAGGATCATTCGATTTCACTGGTCTTCCCTCCTTCCCTAGTTATGTCCCCGGTGAATAAGTCCCAATGTCAACTGATGAATGGAGAGAAATTGAGGTTCAATGATGTCATTCGGTGAGAAGATGACCTTCTTCCAACGAGTGGTCAACACTCTCTCACTTGGAATCGGGAAATACTTCTTCCCTTATCTGTCCAAGGGAACCGAATATGTCCTACGGGCTAAATTTGGAGAAGATTTCGCTGATTTGAATGATCTTGCCAGCGGAACTTCGCTATGGTTCTACAATACTGAACCACTCATCGAATTTCCTCGACCGATAATCCACAAAATCATTGATATTGGTGGAATCAGTGTATCCACGGGACACAAAAAACTGAACCAGGTCAGAAATCGAATCATACTTTGATTGATCAGGAATTATTCAGACATGGTCAGACATCATGGATCTTCGCTCAAAGACTGTGCTGTTATCGTTCGGTACAGTAGCGAAGAGCTATCTCATGCCACAACACTACAAACAAACTATTCGTCAAGTATTCATGTAAGAATTTGTGTACTTGCGATCCGAAAGTGAAATTCTCAGGAGATTTCCCGATGTGACGTTCATCTGGAAATATGAAAAGCCCGAGGACAAAATAAGCGAGGGAATTCCAAATTTGATTGAGGCCACTTGGGTTCCTCAAAATGATATGCTCTGTGAGTTATATCGCGCATTGGATTTCAAAGAATTTGTCATCGCAGACGATTCTCGTCTCTCACTCTTCATTACTCACTGTGGACAAGGCAGTACTACTGAAGCGACTACAGCTGGAGTTCCGTTGATTGTCATTCCAATCCTTGGAGATCAATTGAGGAATGCAGCGGTTAGTTTCCATTCTCAATTTGTCGTTTATATTTTACGTTGTGTGTTCAGGTCATAAATCGCATCGAAACAGGCGCAGTTCTTGATAAGGAATCTCTTGAGAATTCGAATGTTTTGGAGCAAGCCCTCAGAGAAGCACTGCATAATGAAAAGTAGGAATTACAATATTCAAAATTACATTAAAAATTCAGATATCGCATAAATGCGCGCTCAGTCGGAGAGATGATTCGTAATCGTCCCTTCTCTCCGAGAGAAACATTCGTTCGAAATATGGAATTTCTCGCTCGTTATGGACCTCTTCGCATGCTCGATCATTACGGAAGAGAACTTAATTTCATCCAGTATTATCTCATTGATGTTTTCGCGTTCCTTGCTGTTATTCTCTTTGGTATTCTGTTTGTGTCATTCAAATCTCTCAAATTTGTTCTGTCATGCTGCTTCTCTGTGAGAAAAGCCAAGAAGGATTAGACACTGATTATGTTGATGATTTTTTGTGATAAATTTAATTGTGGATATCGGAGTTCTGAACAATACTAAGATGTGAAAACGGAAAAAAAACTAAACAACATTGAGGAGATCATCTTCTTCCCAAAGACGCAAGTCTCTGCATTGCGACTTGGTTTGTTCATAGAAATGAGTAAGATAGCAATCTCAGGCAACACATAACAGATGGTTTAGAAATCTTTACGCATATCAGCACGTATTCGCTCCTGATATTTTTCTTCCTGATAAAGTAGCGGCACGTCATCCGTACGACTATATTCCATTCTCGGCCGGGCCGAGAAACTGCATCGGTATTATTTTCTTGCATTCAAAGGGAAATTATTGCAATTCAAGTCAACGCTTTGCAATGTACGAAGAGAAGATTATTATCGCTTGGATCATCAGAAATTTTCGACTGGAAAGCTCAAAGTACAAAATAGCAATGGAACTCGAAATAAATTTTTCGTTTCAGCACATTGCAATCCAATCCTGCCGTAGTTGAGATCATTCTCAAGCCGAAAAAACGGTGTGCAAGTTGAATTGAAACGACGTTGAACCTGATTGTTAAAATGTACTGATTCCCTACTTTTTTGTGAAGCAATCATTCTGTAGCTTCTATTTTTCCCAATAAATATTCTCAAATGGCAATCAGAATAGTGGCGATTTCCCACACACGCGTCATTCGCTCCCAATAACCTTTTTCTTGATTATGCCTGTGAATATCAGAAAAGCCTCTAGCAATAATAAGGTCAAATAATCTCGGATCTAAGATTCGAGAATTTGTTGTCACTAGATTTTTATCACTGTCTCCATCCATTCTCCAACGATGTCCGACGATATAATGTTCAAATTCTTCAATGAATATCCTGTTATTCCAATAATCGTATTCGTTGCGAATTTTATCGCTTTCATTCCAATTATGTGTCTTCTCTATTTCTCTCAAATCGCTCCACTTCACAACAACTGCAGGTGAAAAAGGAATTTTTGAGATAATGAAAAGAGCCATTCAGGTACATTCTCTGCGTTTGGTCGATTGGTTTTGGTGTTGTGTTCGCGGTCACTTGTTATCTTGCAGTGATGGATGTACAAAATGAAACCGGATACATGCCACTCAACATGTTCAAACCACGTGAGTAAATTGCACAATGCTCATAAACTATATTCTAAACAGCGCTTCGTCTCGAATTGTATCAATGGCACGTTCGGTGCACCATATTCTGCTCAACATTCGAAATCGCTCTTTCTATGGAAAGAATGGCCTCAATTATTCGACCAAGACGCTATCATTATTCAGGCATAGCCTGGATTATTCTCATTCCTCTAACTCTCTTATTGGTTAGTGCAAAGAGCGTTCGCGTAATATCATACGAATTGAATTCAGATGATTGTTGCTTATGAAGTGGATTTATGGGTGCATAGCGGTACGATAATTCTAGAAAATTGTCTAACTTCGGCCTTTTCAGTGGATCATTTTGTTGAAGGTCTTGTAATTTACGCTGCCATTGAAATTTCAGTGCTAACAGTGAGTCAAAAGAAATAAAGGAAGAAGGGTGGAAAGTAAAATTGTGTTCTTTTTCTTTGTGAGACTGGTAGTGTAGCGATGAAAGTATGCCGAGACCGATACGAGACTATTTATGGGAAATCTACTCTCACTGAACGATATCAGGTGAGAAACTCTAGTTGATTGGAAATATGATTGTTTTATCAGGTGAAAGAAGCTTACGAAATGTCCAGAGCTATGATTCCGGCGTACATAACATCGTTTATACTGAAGGTATACTTTAAAACGCGTTCGCCGTAAGAGTGCAGTGCGTTAGGGGATGCAGTGCACGTCTCTTCAAAATGGTCGCCAGATGCTCAAACTTTGCGTATGAGTCTTTGCGTAACTTTGCGTATGGGACATTATTGAGGATTTGTAAAAAAAATTTCAAAAAAATTTATCTTTGAGAAAATTTTGGATTTCGGTATCGTGTGATAGTTCATTCGAAAGAGCATTAAAATTTATGTAGAAAACCCAGAGGAAACCTAATTTCATCAATATTCAAAAAAGATACACTAAAAAATGTCAATTTTTTTAGCGTTGTGATGCTAAAAACCCAAGAGGCAAACAAAAATGAGTTGCTTTTGCTTTTACTGCAATATAAATATCCGGCAAAAGATTTGTTCACCGGCCGGGATCGAACCAACCACCTAAAGGGTGCCTCAGTCAGGGGCTGATTACGGTACTCGCGCACCAAAATAATTAAAAATAAATTATTCTATCATTTTCCACAATTCAAACTGCACATTACATGAGATTCCTGGGATGGGGCCGCGATTGAAAAATGGTCGCTGAAATCGATATTTCGAAAAATGGCCAAAAAGTTGACATTTTTAGGTGTAACTTTTTTTTGAATATTGATGAAATTAGGTTTCCTTTGGGTTTTAGAAATAACTTTTGATGCTCTTTCGAATAAGCTATCACACGATACTGAAATCCAAAATTTTTTTCAAAGAACTTTTTTGAAATTTTTTTTTCAAAAATCATTAATAATATCCTTAGGGGTCTCATACCCAAAGATTGAGCATCTGGCGACCATTTTCAAGAGTCGGACAGCCCTTCCTGCATTCTTACAGAGAACGTGTTTTAAATAGTAATCATTCTGAAAATATATTCTCCAGGTGTCCATGATTTCTCTGGTGTGTTTATACTTTTCTTTCCGTGAAGAATACGGGTACATGCTAGGATATCTCCACCTGTTTTATTTCACAGTAAGGTCGTTTTAAATCGGTACTCGAATGCAGCAATAATTGTCACTAAAATTAGAATATTCATGATTATAATTTACAACTTTTTGGATAATAGCGGGTAATGGAAGCTTCTCAATGAGTATTCTACTGAACAATCATCCACAACTGAGGAAACAGATAGTTCGCAAATTTCGATTATTCTTGTAAGAAAACTTACAATTCAGGCAAAAATATTTTTGATTTCAGTGGCTTGGAGACTTCGGAAACGATTCAGGCTGCTTCTACGGAAGAAAATACTGAAAAATATTTTTCAATGATGTCGGCGCAGTGGCGATAAATTAATCATCATATTTCGATAAATGTTCACCCTCAATAGTCGTTCTGAATACTCAAGTTCACTATAAGAAGGGAAGAGTACAATAGAACACAGTCTCCATGGGAACGAAAGATGATTTGTCATCCTTATTTTCACCTTCTCTACTTTCTTATATTACCTATCATAGATGTCTTCCTCTTCCATCTTCGTTTACTTCAATGAACATCCCATCATTCCTGTATCAATAATTGTCATAAATACCTTCGCCTTTATTCCAATTATATGTCTTCTCTATTTTTCCCAGATTGCGCCATTGCACAGTAATTGCAGGTTTATTGATTAACTGTAACAAAAGATTATCCAAAAATACAACACCTAGATACATTCTCTCTGTTTGGGCTTTTAGTTTCGGAGCAGTCTACATAGTGAGCATATCAATTGCAAAACTAGACCTTCAAAATGATACGGGCTACATGCCACTCGATATTTTCAATCCTGGTGAGTTAGTCATACTTGTCCTTTTCAATAAATCGATTCAGCCATTCGCTTCATTTTCTATCGTGCACATGTTATGTGTACAACTTTCTGCTCTTCCTTTGAAATCGCTCTTTCGATTGAGCGAATAGTTGCGATAATTAAGCCGAGAAGCTACCATTTTTCAGGAATAGCTTGGAAAACTCTTTCTCTCCTTACTGTGCTACTGGTGTGAACTTATAATTCTTTCATAATTAAATAGAGTCTTTCCAGATGATTATAGCTTACGTTGTAGAGTCTTACGTGCATAGTGGTATGTGGTATCTAATATGCTTCATATGATGACAAAATGATATTTCCAGAGGATCAATACATATTCGGGTGCAGCATGTTGTTTTCTTATGAAATCGCTATCGTTTTGGTGAGGCTCATTATTCATATTGATGTACAATTTATCAAAGGCCGGAAGTATTGCTGTGAAAGTGTGTGAGGCTAAATACGAGAGAATGTATGGGAAATCATCTCTGACTGCGCGATATCAGGTGAAAAAAAAACTAAGAATACGAATAGAGTATCCGAACATTTCAGGTGAAAGAAGCGTATGAGATGTCGAGAGCCATGATTCCAGCTTACATTACATCCTTCATTTTGAAAGTAACGTTATGGTAGTTCAATGTAGTTCACAAATAACGTTCAGGCTTCAATGATCGTTGCACTATGTGCGTTCTTTGTCTTCAGAGACAAGTACGGGTACTTTCTAGGATATCTTCATGCTCATTATTTCATAGTAAGTTGCATAGTTGTATAATGTCGACTCAATATTTTCTCAGACTCATGCTGTCAATGGCAGTTTTTCAACGATTATCCTATTACTTACGCACCGTCTATTACGAAAACACACCTTGCGAAAGCTTCGCTGTTTATTGTAAGCAAATTCATATTCGCAATATACTTCATACTGGCACATTTATAGCGGCTGTCGACAAGAAGTGAAGGTTAACTGTGTGTCGACGTATGAGAGCAATAGAACGGAAGTGCACTTCTCTATGCTGACTGTATCTTGGCAATAGAAGAATATTAATTTCAAATATCGTGCAACTATTTGAAGAAAAAAATTATAGAGCCAAAAATGTTCTTGTTGAAATAATAGATAAAATATACAACGAAAATAATTCACAGATACAAACATCCTGACAAAAGTTCAAATTGCTTGTCCAAATTGAAAGTCGTTTATTTAAAATGTCACCGTAAGTCATCACGAGGAGCCTCTCACAATCAGTATCACCACTCTTAGAATCTCCTCACTCCCACTTGTCTAGATGACAGATTGTGCGGTAATTACCTTCTTCAAAGAACACCTAATTTTCCCAGTATTTATAATTTCCAAAAATACTCTCACCTGATTTGCTTACTTTACATCGCTCAGAACGGAAAAAATAATAACGGAAACAGTGCCCACAAATACTGAATCTTATTTTGCGTTGTACTCTGCCTCATACAAACTTTCATATTTTTAATTTCCGAGGAGTCCTAGAATAAATACACTTTATTAATCGAAAGATCATATTTTTTTTCAAATGGTTCAATGATAATCTCTATTCTCGCTTTGATTTCGCGCTCCGTAACCACTTTGATACGACAATTGTTCCCAGTTTGAAAACAACTGTCAACAATATCATCGACACAAAGATGATAAAAACGAAAACATCAACTAGATAGTACTGAAAGAAATTGAGTTCTTTCCCGTAGTGATCCAGCATACGAAGTGGACCATAGCGAGCGAGAAATTCCATATTTCGAACAAACGTTTCTCTCGGGGAGAAGGGACGATTACGAATCATCTCTCCAACCGCTCGAGCGTTAGTGCCGTACCTATTAAATTATATTTTCAGTTTTGGAAAAGCTTGTCACGAGCACACTTATTGTTAGTGAGAGCTTCCTTGATCGCTGCTTGCAACTCATAAGGATGCTCTAATGCCTCTTTCTCTAGAACGATGCCTGTCCCGATACGATTTATCACCTGAATGTGGAATACGTTATTTATTCCCAAACATGAAAGTGGACCTACCGCAGCGTTTCGCTTCTGATCTGCGAGAACTGGAATGACAATGAGTGGAATTCCCGCAGTTGTTGCCTCGGTAGTACTGCCTTGACCGCAGTGAGTGATGAAAAGAGAGAGGCGGGAATCATCTTAGAAAAGAATTAATAGAACGAATAGGCATAGTAGCTCACAAAGCATGTCATTCTGCGGTACCCAAGTCGTTTCGATTAAATTAGGAATTCCTTCGCTGATCTTTTCTTCAGGTTTTTCATATTTCCAGATGAACGTCACATCAGGGAATGTTCTGAGAATTTCTTGTTTATTGTCAGAATTGAAATTATTGTTCACACTTGAATACTTTTCGGATGGTACTCTTGTAATTTTCAGGCATCAGAAAACTTTTCGCAACCGTTCCAAAAGAAAGAAGCACGGTTTGAGGACGGAGATCGAGAATATCCGACCACGTCTGAAGGATAATTATTTTGAGGCGTACGATAAAGATATCACCTTATTGAGCTCACTGTTCCCTGTTGACACACTAATTCCTCCGATATCAATAATCTTGTGTATGATTGGTCTCGGAAATTCGATGAGCGGTTCGTTGTTTGTGAACCAAAGAGACGTTTCACTCAGAAGTTCGTTCAGATTGGGGAAATCGTTCCCAAACTTCTCCTTGAGTAGAAATTCCACTGGCTGTGACATCATCGGAATGAACACTTTACCAAATCCGAGTGAGAGCGTGTTGCCCACTCGCTGGAGAAATGACATCCGCTCGTTGAAAGCCATCATAGAACCTGTACTTGAAACTTGTTACACGGGCTCTTTGACGAAAAAATAAAACTAACCGGGTACATAACTGGGAAATGAGGGTAATCCAGTGAGATCGAATGATCCCTCGAATGCAGCAATGGACAGCGTTGCTGCTATATTCTTGATTCCGAGGTGGTGGAAAATCCCTTTTGATAATTGTTAATTTACTGAATATTTGATTTCACCATACCGTAGCCACATTTGTCCATCGGTTCAGAGAAAGCGGCATCGAATTTCTCTGCCTTCAGAGAATCGATCAGTCCCTCGTGGTTTAAGGTTGCTGATATAAAATTGTATTGCTCTTAAAGTTTGAGGAGGCTCTCGGATATGATAGAATAGCAATATATTGTACATATATATATACATAAGTGCATACGCTCACCATTGCACTGATCAACCCAAACTTTGCTGAACAATTTAATTGCCTGAAAAACATTTCATTTTGTAGTAAAAAAAATAAAGAGTGCCTCCAAAGCTGAAGCAAAATTTTTCCCTCGCCACATATTCGAAGACGCTTCATCAGCAGCGATTTCCGAATAAAGAATCGAGGTCGGACTTGGAGGAATTTTGAATATCTGATGATCATTTTTTGATAGAAGATCCTTAATATTTCTCACCTTCTGAACCTTGGTCGAACCAACGGTAGGCACATTATAGTCAATAACAGGTGCGATCATGACCTGTGATGATTTTAGTTTCAATTATCACACTCGAGACAATATTCAGAAAAAAAACTTTTCAAAAATAAAATGTCTCAAATAACAAACCACTTCATGTCCCGCATCAACGAGAACATCTGAAATTTTCCCCATGAAGTTCACATGACTCCGACCAAAAAGAGGATTATAGACCAGAAATCTGTAACAATATCAATAAGAGTTTTAAGTTTTAAGAGAAAATTATAGCACAAGGTATGTAACTACTCACTTTAGCCCGACAACATTTCCGACGAGAAAAGAGAGCAGAAAAAGAGTGAGGTGCATTTCAAACAGCGATGAGTGAGCCAAGTGGAGAGTATTTATTCTCATGTGCATCTTTCTAATCTACTACGCCGCGTGCCACTAATGGTCCATCGGTGTGTAGAGTGTAGAGTGAAAGTGTGTGTGGCATGCGCGTCGCATGGTTTAGACTCACAATTGTCTGATTACCACTAGAGACGGCCATTAGTCCCGAATCCTCGGGTCAAATGAAGTTTCAGGAAAGGAGTGGAGACAATACAATTGCATCGCAACAATACAAAAAAATATTGCGAAAAATCACATTTCTAGAACACAAAAAAATGACAGAGCTAGTTGAGAATGCATTGTTCTCTCCTCCACCGAAGGATTACTTTAGTCTTTGACTGTTTAACCTTCTTCTCACCTGACACTTTTTCATAGGTAAATTGGCCACAAAAATTGGCACAAAAATTGGCCGAACTAAGCAATCGCTGTTTCAAGTAAACCAGTTTAATTTTTATTGCGATAAATAATTTATGAAGTTGACGATGTTTGATATAGTCCTCAATGCGCCCGCCAGTCTTATGAATATCCCCGCCATGGTCGATATGGAGGACGGAAAGATATCAGAAGTTGTAATGTAATCTTTATGTTTCATCTTTTTATCTCTTCATCTATACGCAGCAATTCACCTTCAGACTAGAGTGCGCAATTCGGGTCGGGTAATCGGGTAGGAGACCGGGTAGGAGAGACGATTTTCGCGGAATGACATTACCCGACATCCGACCCTCGAAACGTGCCATTACCCGACATCCGAGTACTTTTACCGTATGCGAGAACGTTACAAAGGACGCTAAAATAGCTTATTTACTGATAAATGTGAAACTATACCATCCTAGAACATTAGATGGATACGCAGACAGTTTAATGTTTGTCTGAGAAGCGATTTGCACTGCTTTGCTTTTGAGTCGATTACATCTCCAATTGCTCATGATCGTGTGCGTTTTTCTTCAGATTCATCGAATGTAGTCGGGAGACGACATTTGAAATGTATTTGAGGTTAGTAACGAACGGATGGGTTAGCTAAAGGAAACTTTCACAGACTAGAATCGCCCTAATCGTCGTGTTTTGACGCTAACCTGTCATGAAATCATCGAAAAGAGCACAAAATCACACAAAGGCAGGTTTGCAACATGAAATCACATGGGAACGGCTACTAAACTTGGAAACAAACCTTTTCACCTCCACTGACATCAGTTTGTAAGACTCGGAAGTACTTTGGAGGCGCAAAAGCGGCGAATTCCAACGCAAAAGGTAGTCCAAATGCAGAGAACCTCACGAGAGACCGCTCAGGATAAAGGGGAATGGCCGAAATGGTCAGCAATTTCAATCGCGGCTCATTAGCATTAGCAATACGCGATTTTTACGTTCGGATGTCGGGTAATGGATCATTTCTCGCGCATTACCCGACATTCTCCTCCCTCTCATTCCTCGCAGTCGGGTACCCGAGATGTCGGGTAGTGTCACATTGCGCACTCTACTTCAGACTCAATTGTTCTCATTCCTTGCCTGTTTCTTTTTTCTCTAAATTCTATTAAATATTTTATTCATCTTTGACAATAAGTAAATCACCATTTTTCAAAAGTACGAATGAGTCAACTAGTGAGCACTGAACGCCGTAGTAATTCAAATTAACTCTAATTATTGAAAGAATAACAAACAAAATAAACTTTATCATTTATAGATTCTGCGATGACAAGAACTACCGAAGGCTTAACGAAACAACGAGTGAAAAAAGTTTTTCGCAAATCTCGCCTGTTATATACAACTAGAATAATTTGTATACTTATCTTTGTGGCAAAGTCACAATGGCAGAAGACAAGCATAATTGAAACTTTCCCATTCACAATGATCTGTGACTTCAAGGCTGCTGCGTAAAAGGTTCAACAGTTAATGTCTTGGTTTTCATATAAGAGTGGAAATCGCACGATATGGAAGCATAATAATGAAGTTGATGATAATAATGGTGATCTAATTTCATTCTAATTTCACTCAATTGCTGTAATCGGCTTTTAAGTGTCATTCAGGATAAAAATAAACTACATAGTGTTAGGACTGTTTTTCTTGAGAGAACACAAGATCGATAGGAAGCACAAAACTATTAGTGATGTTAATGGAAGGCTCTGAAGAACAGAGCGAACGGCTGCACAAAACGTTAGTTTTTTTAGTGAAAATTTATTCTTGACAAATGTGGTAAGATATTTGCGTATGAGAAATATAATCCTTATAGAGTGGACCCTCGTGATTTTGAGATGACCGACATCTGTGTCTTTTCTTTCGACCTCGTATTTGCTCCTTGTTTGATGTATTGAAGTTGTACAAGGGCCTGGATAAAAGATGTGAAGTAAGGAGAAAAGAAATAATACCTGAACGGAAGGGCACAACCATAAGAATGAAGTAAACCAAAGTGACGTCAGTTCGAGATCATTCTGGTTGACGACACCATAGAGAAATACGGCAAATGGCGAGGAAAGTATCATTAGGGGAAGCACACTCTGCAAATATCTCGGTATCTGTCTAGAATGAACCTTATTAACCTGTAAAAGTTGCATGACAAAGAAAGCTCGCTGCATTTTTTTTGTCCTTCGACTGAGTGTGATTCCTCGGACTCGTAGTCGGCTTTGAATCTGCATTTATATTAATCGCATTGTAGATATTATCGCATTCAGCACCATAACATATCAAGTTCTTTCCCTTCTCCTATACTCACTTTATAAATCAGTATTCCGAGAACAGCGTACGTCAGTGAATAAGGAACGATTGCGTAGAATATGGTGAAGTAAATCAAAGTTCGGTCGTACTGTAAAAATACTCGCCTGATGAGCACTTTATTATAATATATCTTACGTTTAGTTCTGGATATCTCATAGTGCTTCCGAATGTGATCAGTGATGTATTAATACCATACACCTCATGGGCGATCCGAACCATAATATTCTCGAAGTCATCAGATGGAATGAGCTCTTCAACAGAAGTCTGAAAAAATATTTCCTGTTGGGAATACTGCATTCTCACGGAATTTCCTCATTGGCTATCAAAACGTGAATGTAGCAACAATCTCACCGCAACAATGGTTATGCACATACACGGAAATAGGAAGCTAATGATCAATCGCTTCTTTCCACTCCACTGCAGGCTGAAATAAGAAAGTTTTAAGTCTCATCGTAATTCAACAACTAACGTTCTCGTCAAAGTGATCAATTGGAGAGCGCTCATCGCCGGAATTAACGTCCACATCATTGTAACAAGCACCATTGTAATCTGTTATCAACATTTTTATATATTGAAGTTGAGATGCAGCAAGAGCTCACTCGAATAATGGCCATGCTTAGTGTTCGTGGCAAGCAAGAAGCAAGCGGACCGACAACAACAGTTATGAAGGTTCCCTCACGAAAGATATGCGCCTCAATTAAAAATTTTGAGAAGTGAAAAAGCGAAATTCTCACGTAATTCATGATCGCAATAAATGTGCAAAGTGAGAAACCGTGTAGTGAGCAGATTGAAATTGCCACCTGAAGAAGAACATTTATTGCGAAAAATAAAAAATTTCAAACTTTGTAAACACGATCACTCATGGACGATTTCTTTGAAACCACAACTAGATAGAAAAGGAAGATATTGAGAAGTGCACCTCGACTGTGGATTGAAAACAATGCATTACGTTGAAGCCTACCTGCGAGACCTTCTCCGGTGCAAATAAATTGAGTTACAAGAAGGATCCAAGACATCTTCGAATCAATCAAATCTCGTGACATTCCCGAGAGAAAAGTAACAGAGCTAATCTCACAGTTATCGTAACCGACTCTTATAACGGGAGAATCGTAATGAAGTCTTTGCTTCTGATTTTGCTTTCATCTCGAGAAGTTAAAATCTCCCATCTCTATCTACTCATTACATTCACTCGAAATCAGACATTATTCAACGCCATTAGCCGTTTTCATATGCTTGTCTGTAGCTTGACCACCGATGTCATGCATTGTGTCTAATTGTCAAGTAAAAAAAATAGTGAAGCAAACAATTTTTGCATTATATCCATCGAATGTTCATTCATTCTTAGCCCTCTTAAATGGAGATAAGAAACTGCCTTCTCTACACTCTTCTTCCTTCCTCTCCACATGTTGATTGACTCGTGCAAAAAGGGAATCGACCAGTCCACTTGACAGTCAACAACATGCTGATTCGCTTAATCAGCGATTGCGGTTAGATGTTTTCTTCAATTCTCGATTTATCTTGTTTTAGTAGCCAATTAGCCAAGAAGTCAGAGAGTGATGAGCCAACTCTTACACTCCATTCCAAGACGAAGCTCTCATCAGTTTCCTTTAGTTTCGATATAGATATTAGG
Source organism: Pristionchus exspectatus (assembly GCA_911812115.1). NCBI lineage: Eukaryota > Metazoa > Nematoda > Chromadorea > Rhabditida > Neodiplogasteridae > Pristionchus > Pristionchus exspectatus. Next base: position 15,452,727 of record OU461582.1, read on the forward strand.
AAGCAATAAATACTGTACCCTCTCAATCTACTCTCTGATCGATCACAAAGATATGCACCCTCCCCTTCTTATCGCCGCTGTCAATAGGAAAGAGTGTCCCTCGTGTGTCTCGTCTCGCACAAGAATGGTCCACTCTATTCGTGTACTATCGCTACCAGTGAGTCAATCGACGCTCCCTGACCGTCGTAGTTTGTAGGTTTATGGGGAACTCGAGAGAGTACTGATCTTTCTGGTTGGTAAACCTTCGCTCTCTCTTTCTCTCTTCCCAATCGACATCCTTAGCGCGCGTATACAATTCACAAACATATATTTTGCCTCCGTGCCTCGCGTTGTCTTCTCATATATCCATCTCTTTCCTTTAGAATGATTTGGATGATTTTCGGCATCGCTGTGCTCACTTGGTTGATACATGGAATAATGTGAGTATTTTCCACTACGAAAAAAGTTTGCTGATATCTCAATCACAATATGCAGACAGCGTCGCCATCAATTGGGAATTCGCGAGGAGATTGGTCTGGCCGGTCCTCCCGCTTCATTCCTATTCGGAAATATGATGTATCTGTTCGAAGTCATCAAGACGGTAAGCAGAGGTTCTATTTCCCACTAAAGTTCATATTATCAGAAAGGCGTCGAAGCGACTCCCTACGTATTTCCTCTACTAGAGAAGGTTTATGGTGCCACGTACGGGTTAGACTTTCTTTCTCTCTTTCAATATTATATTCTCGCTTTGTAATTTTCCATTCAGATTCTATTACGGTTCCAATCTCGAGATTGTCACCACTGATCCCGAAATAATCAAAGAAGTGTTCATCTCGCAATTTAGCAATTTCGTAGCGCGAAAGGTAGAAATATTGAAAGGTAGAAATATCGATTTTGATAAAATCTTCATTCAGAAAATAGCCATCAACATGGTTTATCCATTCCTGGACGGGCTACTCCAAGTGGATCACGAAGGCACTAAAGGTATGAGATTTTTTCGGATGCATTATCCAGTATAGGAACCTTTCTACAAATAGCAGTTTCAAAAATCGCCAGTGGGTAGAGAAATAGTTGTTGAGAAGCGTTCTCTTTTCAGGCGCCGGATGGAAGGAAATGCGCTCTGTCATATCGGCTATTTTCACTTCGGGAAAGATGAAGAAGGTGAATGGAGAACTCGATTTTTTTATCTTCTTTTTTTCGATTTAGATGCATCTAATGTTCCATGACCAATTGGATCACCTTGTTGATGAGCTCAGATCGAAGGCGAAATTGAATGGAGGAAAGATGGATATCTACGGGTATTTCGAGCTATGTTATCGTATATCAGGGTATTGACTTCGCTTCGGTGACGGTATACGTTTCAGAGAATATCAAGCTATCACAATGGACATGATTGCGAGATGTGCTCTCGGACAAAATATTTCATGCATAAAGGTGAGAATCTGTCCATGATGACAAGAATTGCCACGACATAATCATGAATGTGAATTGATAACGAAATAATTTCAGGATCGTTCGAATGAGTACTACAATCGTGCTCGCATATTCGTCGCTAATATCCAGTACAATAAATCACTCGTCTTTAAACTTTCGCGTAATCATTACTTGTGATAATCGTGTATCGGAAGGAATATTTCTAAGATTGAAACATTTCAGTGTTCTTCCCCATCTTTAAGTATCTTCGTCGCTATTCTATCTTTGGAAGAGAAGAGCACATTCTTATCCAGAATCTATCGGAGATTATTCTTGAACGAACGAAGGATCGAACTGCCGGAAAAGTCAGTTATCGATTCGATGCGGTTCCCAACCATGTGAAACCTATAAATTTCAGTTCCGTCCACTTCCCGACCTCATCGATTTGATCCTTTCTGAAAACGAGAAACGCGTGGAGAACGGAGTAAGTCGGGATACTCTATTTCCGGAATCAATATGATGCTCCTGGTATTAACAGTTTAATTTAGGAAAAGCCCCTCCACCACGACATCGTCGTCTCCAATGCATGGGCCCTCTTTTTCGCTGGATACGAAACAACGTCAACGGCGCTCGCTTTCGCTTCCTATCTACTTGCCAAGCATCCTGAGGTGACACGACTCCATTCAAACTCATCTCTAGGACTTTAGTATGTTCATTGTGATTATCATCGCTGAATTCAGGTCCAACAAACTCTTTATGAAGAGATCACATCCACATTCGAGGACAATGAGTCGATCGACTACGAAAGAGTGATGAAATTGCCTTATCTGGTCAGTCAATTATACCATATATTCTGAGGAACAATGAATTTTCTTACATTAATCAGGCGTTTTCGCTATTCACCAAATCACATTTTCAGCATGCAGTGTTCTCTGAGACCCTCCGTGTATACCCGCCAGTTATCACTTTCACCGGACGGAGATGCATCAAGCTAGTTTTTTTCCTCACAATCATAGACTAAGATTTTTTTATCGTAAGTCTATCTTTCAGGGAGACAATAATCGGAGGAAAGATTAGAGTTCCAGTCGGTGTGAGTGTAGTTGCACCCGTGCACGCAGTTATGTGGAACGAGAACAATTACGAACGACCGAGAGAATTCATCCCAGAGAGGTACACTCCACTTATTTGTTTGTGTTATTTACCCCTCGTCTAGATTCCTCGGCGATAACAACAAGGCCGTCTGGTCTGCGACTTATCTTCCCTTTGGAATCGGCCCTCGAAATTGCGTCGGAGCTCGATTCGCAGAGATGGAATTCAAGACTGTTCTGGCTGAAGTAACCAGACGATTCGTTACTGAACTGGATCCGGAACATGCAAGTTTTGCTACTTTCAGAAAGGATATTGTTTTCGAAGCTGCTTTTTTGAGTATTCAATGTATTTTTTAGGAGGAGCTAAAGACCATCACTGCAAATGTTCTGCACGGACCAAAAGATGGAAAACTATTTGTGAAGCTAATCGAGAGAAAATGAACTTGTCGTATACTGAATTCGGTTTCCATGTTTGTAAATCTGTTGAATTGTTTGTCTTCAACGATTGCCCCTAATCAAACTCTATGGAAGAAAATAAAGCGAAGAAGAAAAATGAAGCCGGTTTATTAGTTGACATCAAACATTCAATTTCAACATCTTTAAAAGGATATCAGACAAACAAGTTTTCTTAAATTGCTCCCTTTAGTGCGAAAGTAGCAATTTTCTCCGGGGAATGGGTTGTTTCGAGCGGAGAGCGGAGATAAGATCCCTGCTCAAATGATAGGGAATTGGCTCGAATGAAGGAAGCATTCTTTCTTTTAGTGTGTTTTTCCGATTTAATATTGTTTTGTTTTCTATAAGGTCGAAATGTGTTATGCTTTGCCAGATATACACAATGGATGGATGCAGTTCGACAGCTCTCTTTCAACTGCCTGCAAAAAGCATGTTTTATGACGTTATCAAGTATTAATTTTCTCAAATGTGATATCCATCGACTAATAATTTCAATTTGAGATCAATTGCTAGTGCCTATGAGCCTATTCATGTGTATCTCAGCATTTTCTTGTGTTTCTTCGGATCAACTACAAACCTTTGTACTGTTATTGTAATGTTGCGGTAAGTTAAGACAAATATGTTCTAGACGCTAACGAGTTTTTAGTTATCTGTTCCTATTCGATCGCTCACTTTTGTTCATCATTTTAGAAAGCAAATGCGATCGCCCGTGAATGTACTTCTCATGGCAATGGCTGTTTGCAATACCATCGTCCTCCTCACTAATCTTTTCTATCTTATCCACTTCTCGTCTGAATTCGCCGCGTGCACGTCCGTTTAACTTTCACTCCAGTTCAATCTAACAAAACAATGAATCTACAGGCCGTCGTATTGGAGCTGGGGATGGTCGTTCTATGTTATTGCATATGCCATAATCGCCCTCACCGGACATACTTCTGCCGTATGGATATCAGCAGTTATGGCACTCTTTCGATATCTGACTCTTCGAAGCAGAGGAAAAGGATCATCAATAGTGCAGGTACATGAAGGAATATTAGTAGGGCAGAGACAGAAATAATATGAAGCTAACCCGCACGAGAAAATAGATGAGTGATTCCTATCACAGGAAAAGTGCATTTAAAAACACATAACTGACCTTATACATTGCAGATTACAATGAAAAATTCTATTGTCGCGATATTAATCGTTATTTTGATTGTATCCATTTTGAACGTCCCGAATATGATTTGTTATGAAGTTTAACTCATTAAATATAAATTTAGACAAAGACATGTTTTAGATTATCAGTATGAATCTCACCGAAATGTGCTCTCCACAAAATCAAAAGTCAGTATTTAAAATGAGAAAACTAAACATAACAAAACAAATGCAGTGACATGAACACAGTTGGGTACTATCCATCTACTTCAGTCCTCGCATACGTTAACGATTGCATTGTAAGTAATGCATTGGAACGCATTGCTCAGAATTGGTTTTCAGATTTTTCGTATTTCATTCTGGATAACTGGAGTCGTGTTCAAATTCATTCCCTGCATTTTACTCACGATTCTCCTCTATGCACTTGTGAAGATTCTAAGAGAGGTTTCCCGGAATCCATGTATTTTTTCTCATCAAATAACACTCACAGGTGCAAAAGAACAGAGCGAAGCTTATCACTATCGGAAAGTTAGAAATTTCTTTTGATGTAAATACGGCCAAAAAGTGCAATACAGATCGGATGGAAGAGAAGAGAAGAAGGATCGAACGACTCAATTATTAATTATGGTCGTCACCGTCCTTCTTCTTACTGAACTGCCTCAAGGTTAGACTACGACATACAAAAGACAGTTTTCATCTCATTCATTGTGACTTCAGGAATAATGTCCTTACTGACAGGAATTTTATCGGACGAATTTCGAACTTTTGTCTACAATAAACTTGGTAAAAGATTGACATCTTCGAGCAAGAAAAGAGTCAAGAAACAGATAAACAAAATTATTATTGCAGGAAATTTTCTTGACATGTTGTCCCTTGTTGACTCTTGCAGCACTTTCGTTATCTATTCGACTATGTCAGCACAGTTCAGACAGGTGATTCAGACAGGTGATTGATTATCAAATTGCAGTTCTCATTTAAGGAGTTCGCTAATGTCTTCATTCCTCGACGAATATCAGAGATTATCAGTCACCATACAAAAAATAGATCAAAAGACTCTGACCTTAGTCGAAGCCAATAGGAGCGTGACAGCCAAATGATTAATAAATCGGTTTTAGATCAAGAAATTCCCAATTGTCAGCAATATTTTCCCAATGAGGATTTTTTGAATTAATTACCAGTCCACTAGGGTAATCAGCATGAATATAAAAAATACTATAGAAAAGTATAATCATTCAATGCATATCCGCTTATTCGATTGTTTCTAGGATGAAGCCGATTTTTCAGTTGCTTTTCAACCTCTTCATGCCTTCTCATGAAGATTACGATTTGCTAGTCCCTAAACGTTCCAACAAAAAATATAACACCCACATAAAATTGATAGCATGGGCGGTAATTGGACGGTCGATTGGTCAAGCCTTTTGCATTATCTTTGCTCTTGTTACTATTCCACTTTATCTGCTGAGTGTTCATGTTACTTGGACGACGAAGGGCAACTTACAAAGTCTATTTTATTCTTAATTTCACGTTCAAATATATTCGCTAAACATATGTAGCTAATGGTCGTCCTCGCGATATCTCCACGTTCTTTGTCAATGCGTTCACATTCAGAATTCTTCTGATCATGGTGCTTCTATTTTTGAATTCCACTATACTGGATTTATTATATTTCAAGGTGAAGTATTCAGTCAATCATCCAAAAATGCATTTCATCAGTACGTAAGTAAAAGTAAGTAAAAACGAATAAGGATAAAATTAGAGATATCTTCAGTCTTCAGTTTCCTTAACACTTTCTTGCCTTACGTGCATTGTCCTGGCAAATATTCGAATGTTGGAACACATTTCAGGAACAATCTACAGCTCTCTCTTTAGAGTAAGTGCAGCTCAAGTACAATTTTTTTCAACATACAATTTTCAGATGAACCTTTTACTCCCACTTTAAACGCCCACTTAGGTTACATGGCAGCTCCTTCATGGAATTCCTCCCTTTTTCTACTTTTCAATCCGTCACTCCGTGATGAAATCAAGCAATACGCCGCTACAGTTCCCTCTTCCTTCCTCTGGCTACCCTCATCTGTAATCCCCAAGGGGTCAACAGTGATTCCTAGTAGAGTACCCGCTACCAGTCCACTTTCTAGAAATCTACTGCACAGAAGACAAAGAAGAAAAAATATTTATGGAGAGGTGATTTGGAATCACCAAGGGAAGCCTTCCTGGCAGATCACTCCGGGATTGCACTGACGACGGAGAACAGTGAGGAACGCATGAACATTCGCGCTCGTAAAGCCCTGTAAAAAGCAACAAATTTCATGCTTGGCGCTCAACTTTTTTCAAATAATGAATTTATTTTTTAAAATATTGCGAACCTTCATCGTTCCGTCTCCGATGTCAATGACAACATTGTAGAAGCCGTTCTCTTCGGGATTCGAGCGAAGGCATCTGTCATAGGAGAATCACAAAAATGAATTCTTGAAATGCTTTTTAGGTCGTAATTGGAAAAAATACTACACTATGTCCATGTGCTGACCTCTTGATGTCACATGCCCACCAGCACGGGGAAAGAGACATTCCCCATCCCTTGACGCTTCCGAATGCTTTGCAGAATGTCTGCTTGCTGGAGGTATATAAAATGATTGAAAAACCGACGAAAATCAAATAAAAATTGCGAGAGCATGGGCGTTGGGAAGAATTCAACGAACCTGTAGTAAATGCCCTTGATCTGATGAGTATCAATTCTCTTCGATTGTGCTGTCGGGAACCAATACCAAGTGATTACGAGTTCGTTCGGATAGATCTTTAAAGTTTCGTAAAATAAGTAAAAACATGAAAAATAAGAATGCACAATAATAAGTGCTCACTCTGCTCCACTCCTCTTCAAAAAGAGCCTCGCATTTCTCTTTCTTTGAGGGAGAAGGATGATCGTCGATTATAGGCTGTTTGTCTGTTGCCATCCTCAAAAAAAGGGTTGTTTAAAAATGTGTCAAATTGTGAGACGAGAAATACAATGAGCGCGTACTCTGTGAGGTTAATTTGGTCCGCAGGAGAATCTTTTTTCCGCTAAGAAAGATAAAAATGCAAAAATTTAAAAATAGATGGTGAAAAATGTTTGCAATATTTTCGTTTGACCGTCGGCAATGACGAGAAGCAGTTCGAACACGATGAACGACGAAATGGCGAGCAAACAACACTGGATCTTCCATCCTTTCCTTCTCTCTTTCACTCTCATTCCCCTCGTGCTCACCACCCTGTTTATAGCGGGAGTGCGCTTGCGAAATACGTCTGTCGTCTGGCCGACTCTCCGCTTCCATCGATCTCTAGTCTTTCTCTCTTTCTGTCTCGTCCAAATAAGAACGTGATAGAGGGCACAGACCAAACGACGATTTCAAGCTGAGTCATGTGTAACACAGGGAATTATGACTGTTGATAAGAAAGCCACCAACAAAAGCAAGCACAAGGGTACATTATAGCTTGTTAATTTAATTTATTCTACTTTGTCTTTGATCTTTCGGGGAACTGAAGTCTGCAACTGCATTGATGATATTGATGAATACATTGATTGATGAATATTGATTGATGAATGCATTGATGAATACGAATAGCCTCGAATTCTTGCAAGCTGAGTGGAAGCAATCATTGGATAGGGCTTCACCTGTACTGATCAGACCTCACCGCAAGTGACAAGCTGACCACAGCCGCTATCATGCCCAAAGAAGAAGTTATGAGGAGAAGAACTGAGTAAGAGTTTAGAGAAGCAGGTGTACTGAAAATTCAGCGAAATTACATGAATGAAACGAAAGGAAACAAACCGCTTAGCGATTACGACAATGAGAACGAGATTGGCAACAATTGCGGATCCATCTAAGGCAGAGAGGAGAAAAATATGAATCGATTGATCGCGTGACAGCATTTACGGAGTGATGGCAAAAACCGATTATAATGGTAGATATTCCCAAGGGTTTCTTGATTATTGAAAGAATTCAATTTTGATTGTAGCACAGTGAAAGGAAATTTCAACATATTTGAATATTTTGAAGACCTTCCTTATCCGTCAAATTGGAATGGAAAATTTTAATCCATCACATATTGAACAAGACAATAATATTGATGATATGCGCGATGAAGAAACACGAAAATAAGCATATTGTGGAGTGCTTCCCTCTTTCTAGAAGAGCCCTCCTTATGAAAATTTTGATGGAGTTTAGGAATGTCAGATTCTTTGACCTGAAGTGTAAATATATTCTCGTCAATCATCTAAATAAATTTACTGACTCAGTACATGCAGCTATCAGTAGAAAATGTGTGACGTTGCCAATCATCTAAAACAATTTCAACAAAATGTAAAAAAAGAATTCGCCTGCCTCCGAATAGAGAAGAGCCAGAACTGCGAATGTGATAATGACTATTTCAGCAATGACGTACCACCCTAAACATCATATTTAGCGATAATTCAAAGCCACTATTCACCGAGTATTGGAATGTACGCACTCTTCGCAAGAGCGTTGGCAAGAATTCCGACGATTGCCTGTAGAAATCAATACGACTTTCTCTCTCAAATACGGAACAGCTCTTCCAAGATTTTCATGGTTCATCAAGATCAGAAGTCGTTCGAAAATTTAAAGTTTACCATCATGGACATCATGGTCGTCAATCCCAATCCCACTGCGTTGTTGATTATGTCCACTCCTTGGCCGAAAAACAATCCTAAATTTGTAAAAGTTGTCCATTTTATTCGGATTATCCTTCATTAGACAGCATGAAAACTGCGTGTGCTGTTTACGATGTAAGTATAGTTCTCTCTGCACTCACCAATGATGATGAGAGACCCGATAACAAATGTCGGTGTAATCACTAATCCCACCCAGAACTGTGGCCGACGAGTGAGGGAGATGTTGTAATAGACCTGAAAGAATTATATCGCTAAGAAAATTGTAAATCTCAAACCAATCCAATGTTGAAGTCGCTGTCTAGTGATACCATGTTCTTGATTCCGTGCATTTTCAGCGCCCATTCACTTGTGTCCTGCAAAAAATATCATAATAGTGAAAACATTTGTGTCAACTACATAAATGAAAGGCCGATTTGCAAATTTGGCATTGAATGTGAGCTCGTCTTTGTGGCTGTAATTGTAGAGGATGAAGCAGTAGAAACAGTTCTGCTTATCGAACGGAAAGCGATAAATCTGAAATTATTAAGTTCGGTCGAAATGGAATAACAAAACTCACGTCAAATTCACAACTGAAATACGCCGAAAATGTGATAAACGTGTTCAAGCATCCGCTAGAATTCACTCTAATGCTCAGTATTTGATCAGGGTAAACAACCATTGCGTGGCTGCTGCAATCAACAATATGTGAAATAAAAAGGGATAAAAAGGGACTCGCCTCTCGCAAGGATAGAATTCGGGCACCCAAACAGTGAATCGAGTGACGTAGATGTGATCGATTCCACCGTACTCGGACGAATTCCATTGAAGACGAGGATCTTGCCAGTCCTGCAAAGATTTGCATGCGATGTGAACATGAAATGAGACGATAGGAGAACTGTAAATAGCTAGACTCACCACAAAAACTCCGACCAAATTTCGATGCTGGTGCTCGGGTTCTAACTGCAAAGCACGTCTATTTGGTCAATATTACGAGAAGTCTGACCACACGTATGAGTCGAGCATACTGCAGTGAGATAGTGACTGGAGTGACTTCATACGAGTCATTTAGTAATCCTGAAGTGAGATTCCAAACAAATAGGAATAATATTCCTCACCATGTCCATTATACGGACTCATCTCTCGATGATATCCAGTGAAGAGATCATTGAATAATCTGGCATTATTTTGCTGGAATAGCACTAAAAATGTATGATGTAGCCTATGAAGTATCCGATAACTTACGATGTGAGGGATTCGTCGCATGAGTTCCGAAAGATGTAATAGAAACGAGCACTAATGAGAGCAGCATCTCAGATGAGGGTCTGAAAAACAACTGTTCTGAGGAGGCCCTCAGGCAAGAGCTGCGTGTCAACAAAGACGTGGCGATGTGAAAAACTGAGAACCATTTAATGGATTCTTCATCGATATTATTTGAAAGTTCTATAAGACCGCATGCTGGGAGATGAGTCTATTTCGAGCTCAGTATGAAGCGTCGGCTTATTTTTGCAGCAAGCGGAAAATAAAGTGGGCCGCTGAACAATAACTCGACAATGAAGTGAGAGAGAATTGCGCCCAATTTTCAAAAAATTCACTTGCATTATACTGACATAATTTTGCTTTCGCTCACGGAAATTCTAATCCAATGCATTTGTTTATCGATTTGCATCTACCTATACTATTTGATTATTTACGTACTTACGAAAACAACGATTTTCCATTCGCTATTCAGGTGAGCCGATATTGCTAACCGAATAAATTGTATTTATTGTTAGGACTACATTTCGGATTTTCTCATTTTGTGTAATATCCTCAATGACAGTCACGATATATTTGGTTGCCGGTTGTGTGCTGGAAGGTTTTTGAACTATTCTATTAATTTACATCGTACAATTAAGAATATCCATTTCTCCATTTTTCCATTTATTTTATCATTCCCATTTCTGTTAGTCGTCGCGAACTGTTCCCTCTCCATTCTCTCTGATGGAGAGTGGTTTCTCCTAATTCCCCTCATCTCTGCCAACGACTCAACAAGATCGGAATCCCCATCCAAGCCGAACTGGTCGCCGTGTGATGGGTATGACCGCCTAAGATGTTTGGTCCCTCAGAACCCAGGCTCGTATCTCTCGCTCTAAGATGGATTTTCGAGTTTGCAGGACTCGAGCACACAGAAGGCTCCAACACACACCAGGCTCCGTTTTCGACCTACAGTTGGACTCAATCTGCGTGCAACTCCCTCAACATTCCTATCGGGAAGTAAGAGATCAGGATCTTTCTCCAGCCATTAAAGGAGGCGTATCAGGAAAGAATATTGGCGACTCTCACACAGAAATCCTTGCCCTATCAATTTTTTGGAACTTTGCCAAAAAGGGCGGCCGAGTACGGTATTCGCCCTTTGATTTTTTCCTCAAGGGCGTTTTCGTTCCTTTCACTTGTTTTTATTCATTGTTTCACTCGTAATTTTGTGTTTTCTCGTGACTAGGGGACTCACAATTATCGTCGATACGGTTTACAGCTTTGATCAGCAGTAAAACGCCTTGAATAGCCCAAAAACTGTTACGAAGAACTTTCAGCTTCTTTTCTTGCTCGCACCCATCTCTCATCCATGATTTCTGCTTCCCCTATTTTCAAATTTGTAATACATAGCGAGTATACTAGCCTGCCCATCTATTCTGGCTACTTTAATCACCCTTTTCCGCGGTTCGAGGCCTAAATACTTTCTCGAGCGATAGGCTTCTCCAATTCCTCTGCTTTGCCATTGTTTTAACACTTTAGAGTGCTAATTAGTGGCTATAAGCGTGAATGCATTGCTTCAATTTGTCCATTTCTCTTTTAATTAGTTCAAATTAACGCAATACTAGTATACACTTGTCAGGTGCGAGTTCTTGCAACATACATCGAGTACAATCCTTTCCATTCTTTCCATTCTCTAACGCACTTATTGATCGTACTATTCTAATTATGCTCATTGATTGTCGCGATGTTATCTTTTTTTATATTTTTGATAGTATCGCACTATTCTCTAGTGAATAATTTCAGGAACACACTTGCGCTTCGTGCGGATATCCGGCCGCCAAGAAGCGTGTGTACCAGTGGTCTGTCAAGGCTATCCGCAGAAGCACCACCGGAACTGGTCGCATGCGCCATCTAAAGAAGATCCAGCACCGCTTCAAGTGAGTTGGTTACCTTACTATAGTGACTTAACTTATTAGTAAAAAGATACTGCTATAGTGGGTGATGTAAATTTTAGCTGCTCCGATAGTTTTGTTTTAGAATGATGCATATAAGACGGTGCGAACACGATTGTTCCGTTCCATGAACTTGATGAGCGTTTGAGCGTGAAATCGAGGGCAAGATTGGGATGTATTTTTGAATAGCCTTTCCTAAAAATCTATCGCAAGCGGTTCAGAAATGTTTCAAACTACAAATTTTCCAGGAACGGCTTCCGCGAGGGAACCGTCGCTGTCTCCCAGAAGAAGCGCACCCAGACCGCTGCTTCCAACTGAGCGGCACGCCTGATTCTCGGTCGAGCTGTTGTCGAAAGATGACTTGCCTCGTTTTTTTTTTGTTATTATTGTCTTTTGTTAATAAATAGCGTCCTATTGATTTATGTTTGATATGGCCACACAATCAAGGACGAAGTGACATCAGTGTTAGTCCAGATATCGGATAATGTATCCTATTTGGCTACATGGGAGGCGTTATCAGTTTTTATGATATATCAGTTTTTTGTGAGTTGTAACACTGATTTTCTGACAATTAGGTCATCTGAGGACAGTATTTTAGATATTATTTTCATAATTTGATTGAATTATCTTTGATATTTCCTTAAAACTCTCATCCTTTCTTTCAAAATCAATTTTTGAGCGGAAAAAAATCCGGCAAAAGATTTCTGCATCTGGTGGGAGTCGAACCAGCGTGCCACGGAAAAGTCGATATCGAAACACTTACCGTAATCGAAATCGTCCCTGCCCTATCAATTAAACTTTGCACGCTCATATCTCGCTTCAAAATGAATTTTGAACATTCAAATTTTGAATTTCTAACATGGTTATAGCAAGCAATCGGATCATGTGCTCGGTTACCCATTGTAATTTTTGCTGATACGCCTCCTTTAAGACTGTGACAAGGAAAGAAGACCAATCCACAGGCCCGAAACCCCTCGAATTAACTATCTTGAAAGAAGAACGGCTCTCTGATACCCCATCTTGATCAGCGCAACTTTGCGACTACTGATAAATTCTGTATTCTGTATTAAGAATACTGCTCGCCAGAAAAAGTGATCTCGTTATCATACGAAAAGAGGAAATTCGTGCTAGAAATTCAAGACATTTCCGTGTAAATCAATGACTCATTTTCGAAAAAAATAGCATTTCAGATATTCTTATTGGCTACCTTTGTATCAACCGAACGAACATTCGCTTCTATTTTCGGTAGCACGTACGAGAAACGATTTCATTGAGCACAATTCACTCTAACTTCGTTTTTCGTGAGTTAGCCATGAAAACTTATTAATAACATTATCTTTTAGATATTGGTCAACGTGCTCCAGCCTGTGAGAGGCTAATGATTGGAAAATTTGTAATAAAAATATTTGAGATTTTTTTCCAAATATCACGCTCGTCTGAGGTTCGTTTTTTTTAAATTCTGTAAACGGACTTCTCGATCTACACCATTTCTATTCCAATTGACCATTTCAGAAGACAGTTCTCGATAAGAAGACGACTGAGTACATGACATCGTCCATGCAATTCGGTATTCTGTTCATCCTCGTCCAATGGACAATCTTCGGACTCCTCTTGAGAAATATGTACATTGTCGTAAGTATTGTGGTAAGTATTGTGGTATGTGGTAAGTAATTTTCAAAACAAATCATCCATCCAAGAACACAATTTGTTCGCAGGCCTCTCGAATCCCCGGGTTCATCATTTCCCTCTACGTCATCTATCCTCCTATCACCTGGCGGATTCCAATTCTGGGAACTCAACAAGCCCCTGAAAAGAAGAACGAATAGATAACCTCCTGTCAGAGTTTTTAAAAGTCTTCTCAAATGTTTATAAATTGTTCAAATATCACAATTGTCACCAATATTTGTTCTTGACTTGGATTTAGACAAAAATAACAGAATACAAAATGGCAGACACACCAATTATCGTTTATTACACTGTTGCGGCACACATACCATAAAAAACGGAGCTAAGCATGGGTTGAATTAGTCCGTTGACGAACGAAGTGTGAAGTGATCAGAACATTCTCAAAATGGAAGCTTCGTTTATAATCTTTCTTGTCTACTTGAATGCTATTCTTATGCTGGTAACCCTTCCACTTCACATTAAGTGACACAGGCTTTATAAATTTCGACTTTCCATTAGACTTTTATTCGTACTCATTCGTCCAAGAAAAAGCGCGCAATTGGACAAATCTTTTCATTGTCAACTATGACTGCATTTGGATCTTCCATCCATTTATTGCTAACCGCAACGCTTTTTTTCGGCAATATCAAAGTCATGGAAGCATGCTTCGGTAAGAGTTGTTGTTAGAGATGGAAATGTGGCGAACTCTGACACGTATTTGCTACGGACTCTGGTTCCCCACATTCATATTTTCCATTCCACTACTTTTACCTGGTGCGACGACTACTGTGGTATTCAATTTAACCCTCTTAATTCAACCCGGACCAATATATCAGGAAATAATAAATGTTTTTGGAATTCCTGGAATTGAATTCACTTCCCTCGGAGACATTACCGAACAAACGAACATTTTTTTACTTTTTTTACTTTTTTTAAAGTCAGCGAATTCGCATCGAATATTCCTAATTATTGTTTCATATTTTTTGTCCTCCCACAATTCCGCGTGATTTTTTAAATTGAACGGAGAAATATTTATTTAAATGGGTGAAAAATTGGAGCTGCATGAGCGAAAAGTGATGCCGGAAGGGTGATTACTGTAGAGCCGGCGTTTAGGCTTTACTTGGAGCCAGCTGCCCCACTTTTCGCCACTTTCGACTCCAATTTTTCACCCATTTAAATAAATATTTCACCGTTCAATTTAAAAAATCACGCGGAATTGTGGGTGGACAAAAAATATGAAACAAAAATTAGGAATATTCGATGCGAATTCGCAGACTTTAAAGTAAAAAATGTTCGCTTGTTCGGTAATGTGGGCGATGTACGATATTATACCATTTATACAGTAGGATTGTTTTTTTGCTGAGCTTACAGAGTGATTGATTATTGGATTCATTATTGAGATTTTCAATATTCTTTGCTACTCCCGGATGCTCGTCTCTTTGGGCAAATTCATAGTGAAATAAATAGGGGAGGGGGGAATAAAAAAGTACAATTATTGCAGAAGAAAAGAACGGCAATGGATGGGCAGAGGAGCGACTCGAACGACATTAGCCGCGATTATCACTAGCTCTATTCGATTACATGGATGAAGAGTTAGGTTGACTATTGGATCTTTTAAATATCGAGACTAGATTACTATCGTAAAAATGTAATTTAAAATAAAATTCAAAGAGCATGGATTATCATTGTATTTTTCGCCATCATATTTTCTCATGATACGATAACTGGAACAGTCCTTTTGGGCCCACACGAGTTTTCCGCAGTATTCGGGTGAGCTCAGTTTTTTTCGGACGTGCTTTCACTACAAAGTAGATCTTTAGGCTTCTCCATTCAGTCGTCGTCAGTAACGTCATGGGTGCTACTTTTCACGTTTCCTACTGTAAGCTCACTCATAATGATTTTTATAACGCCACTATCTCAGATCCGTCAAGATATCATGGGAATGTGTCACTAGAAGTTTTTGTAAGATATAAACGAATAGCAGTTGAGGCTGAGTACTCTGTATTCTTTGGAAAATTCACTTGCTCAACACATGCGGTGTATATGAACTTTACTTTTCTCTCATAGACACATCAATTATCTTATTTTTCCACTGATTCGGCTCACATCACCTGCATAAAAAATTCTCCTAAATATGGGTTAGAACAGCTCATGGGTGAAGGGTTTTATACGAGTAATCGGGAAAAC
Source organism: Pristionchus exspectatus (assembly GCA_911812115.1). NCBI lineage: Eukaryota > Metazoa > Nematoda > Chromadorea > Rhabditida > Neodiplogasteridae > Pristionchus > Pristionchus exspectatus. The sequence continues at coordinate 15,468,476 of OU461582.1, forward strand.
GAAATGGATGCCTCACTACTCATCTTTTGTGTCTATTTTAGTTCTATTCTGATGTATTTCACTCTCCCACTTCACATTAGGTATTTCAAGCATTTGCTCTCGGACTCCTTGATTATTTCAGACTCTTGTATGTTCTCTTCCGTCAAAAGAAAAGCGCACAAATGGACAAATCGTTTCATACTTTAATGATCCATACAAGTGATTCAATTGATTTTCTTCGATTCCTTATTGCTTTTATCTCTGAAATTGTTCAGCAATAAGAAATCTCTTATTTGCCATTGATTTCTGCTTCATTCAAGCCCCAGCGTCCTCTGGGTTGTTTTTCTCGTTCTATCAAGTAAATTGGACGTTTGATAACAATAATAACTTGGTTCAGGTCATGGGCGAAATATTCGCCAAGTTTTCGCAAATCAAGTTCTCGACTTTGGTTGATCTCGGTTCGGCCTTCCATTTAGTGTTAGCTTCTACACGGTATTCAGCCATCGCAATGCCATGGAAACATGCTTCGGTAATTTTTCATTTTTTCCATTATGAGATATTTTTCTATTTTTCTAGATGTGGCGGAATATATCTCGCGTTTGCGTTGGACTTTGGATTGTGACATTTGCTTTTTCTATCCCACTCTTTTTACCTGGTTCTACGGCGGCATTGGTTTTTAATTGAATTTTCTCATCATATTTATCCATTTTCATAGGAAATAATTAACATTTTTGGCGAGATCGGGATTGAATTTACATTTCTCGGAGACTATTTTCCCATTTATACGGTTTGTTGCGTCGTATGATTTGGTCACCCCTTGCTCAGCTCGGATCGATAATAGTGGGCATCACATTGGAGTTATTAACTATTTTTTATTATATCCGAATGTTGATCTCTCTGCGCGAATTTATTGTGAGTATCTGAAGTGTGGGGGAAATAGAGAAAGGCTTTCGCAAGTGCGATGATGATAGGAGCTTTTGTACAAAATTCAGAATCAAAGAAGGACATCGGCAGCACAGAGAATTGTACGAGGAGTTAATAGAACAACTTCGGCTGCGGTCTTCACTAGCTCAGGTACTTATCTTTTCAGTCTCTTCCTTTCATTAGATCTACTTTTTTTCATAGGAGGATGGATTATCGGGGTATTTTTCACAGTAATAAGCTCTCACGATACGATCACTGGAACGGTCTTGTTAGATGCTCACGAATTTTCTTCCTTATTTGGGTGAGCACAGATCGAACTTCTCTGTTAACCACTCATAAATCGTTATGAATGCTTTTTCAAAGACTGTTGAGTTCAATCAACAATGTGTTAACGCCCTGGGTATTACTGATAGCATTTCCAAATGTAAGTTCTACTCAATCACCATTAATCACGAGCAAATCATTATTTCAGATACGCCAAGATATTTTCACCATGAAATTCGTTTAAACAAAGCACCATTACACATGCTAACGTTTATTGTGATGCTTCTCCATATTTATTTAGAATAAAACATGAGGCATGTTAGAATAGTTAATTATGTCTGCATGGTTCAGCTCCCGAATATGATAAGAAATTCAAACCACACCCTAATCATAGCAATATCTTCATTTCACGTATCATGTCCCTTATATTATGATCTTTCCCACAAAAAAGGACGGCATTTTTGACACGTTTGTTAGTGTTGACTCATCTCTTGTTTGCTTCATTCTCTGCTCCCTCTCTTCCTTTTCATCTTTTCTCCTTTCGATGAAGTCATTAACACGCTACACCATTTTGGTTTACCACAGTGGCTTTTTCTGTGATAAACTCTTGATCATCTGGTCGCCATTTGAGACGGTACCACGTGACATTGTGGGGGAAGATAATCGAATTCGTGCGAGTTTTCAATCTGCGATTGGTATGTTTTTATTCTACTCGTATCGTATAGATATTTTTTAATAATTCGATTCAGACCTCTCGAACAATCCAATCCGTAGTAAACGAGTATGCAAAGCAACAATCAACGATACCTCTCGTGGATGAGATGGTCATATTCGGTGCGCGAGGGGTATACAATTGAATATATGAAGGATTCCAATACAATCTTTCAGTGTAAGCCACCAAATTTCTTGATCCCGTATGGCAAATCGCCTCTATTTGAGTTTCGACTGAAGCTTCGGCAGGCTCCGCCGATAAAGTTTTTCCAGCGTATCGAAGATAATTTTTCCAATAAGGTTTATCGTCCGTCCATTAAAACTCAAAAAAAAAACAAATTTAAATAGCAGATGTTCTACACAGTGAAGATGGCGGAGGAGGACAATCATCAGGTAATCGTCGATTTTCTTGGGAGATTGTGCGGGAGGTCGTGTAGGAAAAGCGGTAATCAACTGTGAAGATTTGAAATTACTGGCCGCTTCGAGACTTTTCAAAGGGCTGAAATTTGGCAGATTTTTCGTCAATAATCGACTGTTAACAGATACTGCTGTGTGAGTTTTCCTTCAAACAAGTATTCAAATAATATGTGTCAAATGATATCTGGCATATTTTGTAAGTGAAATGACCATTAGAGGAATCGTATAATGGAGATAATCTCGTCGTACGAAATTGGTGATATCAAATTGTATGCTGGGAACAGTTCAGTTTCAAATCCAGGTGGCAATTTTAATTTTACAACTATCGAAGCAAGTATAATATTTTCAGTTAAATTTCTACTTCAAGCTTCAAAACACATTCGGTCTCTTACGATCGTACAGCAGAGTATAATTGAAATTGAGAAGAACAGTTCCACGCCATTCCTCATTCACAGTACCAACAGGGCGTAAATTATCACAAAAATATTTTCGTCAAAACTTGACACGCTCCGCATTGACAATCTTCACAATCCACGATTCCTCAATTGTCAAGCCGCCGATGAACTTAGAAAGGCTCGTTTACACTTTACAATTTAAACTATTTATTCATGATTTCAGCAATTACCTCATTTGGGTAAGAAGATACACTTCAAATCTTCGAGCGAACCATTCGAAGATGAATTAGATTACATTGAGAATGAACATGTTGTAAAAGGTTAGTTTTTCTTCACAATTTTTTAAAAGATTTAACCGTCTTCTTTAGCGAACAAGACGGAATTTACCATCTATCATACGTCGAGAGCAAATGAGGATATTCAATGACATATACGCCTTTCATTCGATAGAAAATCATCCTGAATGCAAGACATCATCGCCATTCTGATCTATGGATATACTTTTCAGTTGATGTTTATTTTATACTTTAGTCACCGACCGAAACACAAAGCAATCACTGATTTCCCACATCTTGTTTTGCCATAGGCTGTTTATCGATACGTCAAATACTGTATCTAGTTCTTACAATGCTCAGAAAGCAGACTCAGGTCTCTTCTCGATCCATTCCTTCAGTTTGGGCGTCGATTCAATCTTTCTCACATTATCCATCACAGCAGGAAATCCTTCGAGGAATCCAGGAAAGTGCTTATTGAGTACAGAAGAATGATCAGCAATGAGGAGATCGACCCAAGTCAAAGCGGAACCAACGAAATGACCATTGTTCCCGTTCTCCTGAAAAAAGGAAATTGTTGAGAATCGCATGAAATGGGAAAGATATAATCCATGCATATTTCTCAGACGACTCACCTTGGCGATTTTCTCGAGAAGGGCGAAGTATTTGTCTCTCGCGGGAATGGCGACGTCCTTCAAAAGCTGATCCTTGTCTGCAAAAATTTCCACAAATTCATGAACCTTCATTTTCATCTTAGAAAAACATTCTCGAGATGTGAAATTCAGCATACTTGTGAGGGATTTGCTCAAATTGTTTGTAGGGATTCAGGGATGATAGGTAAGGATTCACAGGAAGAAGCGGAATGAAAATATGGATCGGTCGTGAATAGTGACTGACCTCCCTGTGCGAAACCCATGTAGACCATGAGAGCAGGACGGATTTCATTGAAGTAATCTTTGTGCTGATCAGCAATTGCGTCGACCCACGCGGACTCGAATGAATTGTCACCCACGAATCCTGCACAGCCAACTCTTTCTCCGAGCACTCATAGAGGCAATTGTTATTCGGTGCCTTCCGGTATACCGACTGTTTTCGATTAATTCTATGCGAGAGAGTAAGCCTACCAACTCGTCAGCAATAGTGAATAACAATTCCATTGTGCTTGGGGTAAACAACCAGCGATTCTCTAATTTTGGTAACTGTAGGAAGGTGTATCCAACCGAATTCCTTCGCGAGATAGCGGAAGATTGCGAAGGATTGGGGAATCGGTTGGCCGTCAACTTCGAGTACAGGCATCTGACCGAACGGCGTCTCTGAATGAATCCACTTTGCGACAAGTTGTGTTGCTTTCAATTGACAAAATGGAGGTGGGAGAGGTAAAGGCAAAGGGGGGCGGGAGAATTGAAGAATATGAGAAATATATCAACTCACTGGCTTTGAATTCGGGCCACTCTGCCATGGGAATGCGAACATCTTCGAACGGAACTCCGGAGAGATAGAAGAGTTGACGAGCTACCTGAAACATCCATTCCTTGAAAAATCTGAAAATTACTAATTGGGCTGAACCTTAACGTATTTGCATGAGAAAGTGCTTTAGAATTTGAGAAATGGGCTATTTTAGTAATGAGTGAGCCCGTCAAAATTAAGAAACCCGTATACCTCAGCGCGTCCTCTTGCAGGAAAGTACGTGAGCTTGTATGAGGGCATTACTGGCGGTGTGAGAGGAAGATAAGAGAAGAAAGAGGTTAGACCGAGCTGTCCACAAGGGAATATATAGTGGAGGAACGGGTGCAGAGAGAGGGAGTGAGAGAGATGCACACTCACTCACACAAACAACACTGCACACAACAGAGTAGAGACTAGAGAGTGAGAGAGTGGGGAGAATGGATAGAGACCAAACCATGAGAGACCATTGCATAGAGTAGTTTCGCCACAAAGAATGAGAAAATAGCCCCCCCCCCACCTATTCACACTACAGCTTACAAGGGAAAGAAATGAATCATTGAAATATACATGCATGAAAAAAGATGAGACACAAAATATGAAATTTTTGACAATTCTTCGTTCAGAAAGCGGTAGGGTGTAATTTCAGGCAGATATTTTATGAAAATTGCGGCATCACCAATAAGAAGAGGAACCGACGAAGTAACTATTGGAATAGTACTTTATTTGGATTTCGTATTTGTCTTTGAAGAGTGCTACCTTGACAATTTTCTTGAGTTAACTAACGTATTTGACTCATGCGGAATGGTCACTTCCTTATTCTTCCTTATCTGTAATCAAGGTAGATATACCTGGTAGTTGGATTTATTTTGCGAATGATTTGTATCAGGAATTCGCCTCCTTTTCTGAGCGAGGGTCGCAACAATTGATGTCTATTGTGAGAGCATGGAAAAAGATCAAGTTGTTTATTGATTAATGAAAAAAGCATATAAAGCAACCGTTTATCACTACTTAGCAAATTAGCATGTTCTGAATCACTCATTGCCGTTTTTTCATTGATACTGGAACCTCTTCAAAGGACAGGAGAAATGAGCCGACCATTTTCAGTGGATTCTGAAAATAAGAAATTACAAATGGACGAAAAAAAGGACACAGAAAATTACCGTGTTCTTGGTTTTCGCAATCGTGAAATTCCTCAACACTTCCACAAGAGCAACCTAAATGCAAATGTGTCGAATAGTGAAAAAGAATCGAATCGAACCTTTGCTTCAACAAAGGCCATTTTCATTCCGAGACATATTCTCGGACCCTCTCCAAAGGCAAGGAAAGCTGCCCTATCTCTCGTAGTGTCCTCTAGCCATCTAAAGATAAGGGAATTATTCTCTCTCTTTTATCCATGTAAATTAAAAAAAAGTAAATTGCCGCAACCATATTCAATGATAATAGTAATATCGTCGTCCTTCAATCATTCACCTCTCCGGTCTGAACTCTTCCGCATCTTCTCCCCACACTTGTTTATCCATCTGTAGACTTAGCGAATCAACGAAGATCATGTCGCCTTCCTTGAAGGAATGCTCTCCAATCTGACACTCTGCAGTGCACTCCCGTGTCGTGAACCTTCAATTTGACCAGTACACTAGGATACGAGAGAAAGTGGTGCATAATTAAAGGCCGTACCCACTAGCGATGGGATGATGTCGTAGCGTCTCTTTGATCACTGCTTCAGCGTAACGAAGATTGCCAATATCCTCGAGATCGTAGTCCTCAACAAATCAGATATTTCATTTATCAATATCTAACCAACGTCATTGTCTATGAAATCATCAATTTCCTCTCGGAGTCGTTTCTGAATGTCCTCGTGATTTGCAAGAAAGTGAACGGCCTTTGAGATTGTGATGGACGTAGTCTGCAAATGGTCCAGATATCTGGTGATATCTTGAGAGAATCAAAGATTCTCGCTCACATCGAATCCAGCCAGAAGAAAGAGTTTGCAATTGGCAACGATCTCGTTCGTAGACAACTTATTATTCTCCTTCAAAGTTCAGATTGATTCCGTTTTTTGATAAATCTTGACAACATCTTATCACTAGACACACCTTAGATTTTGGTGAAAACCATTCGATACATTGTTGCTCGAACTCACCTTGCCTCCCATTGCTTTAATGTCGTCAGATTCAGCATCGAGAAACATTTCAAGAATGTCGCTTTTTGTGGTCTCACCAAATACCTAAAATGAAGAAGCTTCAGAGATGGGCCAGAGAGAAAATTAATACCCTTCGTCTCTTTCTCTCCACGACCTCTCTCTGAATGTGTTTGGACAGTTTGACGATTGGAATATCGCCGAATAAAACTGAACAATGTTTAATAAAGTGCTTTGAATATAGTTTTGATGCTTACTCGCCACGAAAAATAAAAATTTCATGTACTGAACCATTCCAGGGAACACCGCGGCAAAAACGAATATCCAAGACGAACGAGCTCTGAAATGAATTAACATTAACCACTCCGGTATTACGAGACGAAAATGAATAATCGATAGAAGCCTCACGAGCTGAAGAAAGCACTACACCATTCAACCATCTCGTTCTCGAACATTCGACACTTTTCCATACCCAATGTGATTTTAGAAATGATATCCATTGTGTACTCACGGAAGTAACTAAATGAAAGAATTTCATTGATCGATTTATTACTCTTTAAAACCGTTGCGCGTCAATCTCTTCTCCTTCCTTCTTCTGTATGAACTGAATAATCTGTCGAGCGGACTCTTTGATTGTCGGAAACACGTTTCGAACTGCCTTGACGCTGAATGCATCTGTGCTGAGTGTTCTGAAGATTATTATTGGGTAATTCGTCGAATATCTTATCCTTAATCACCTCAATCTCTTCCATTGCGTTCCTCGTGCTTGAGCCATGTGAATGTGATCGCTATTATCAGCTCCTTGTAGGCCTAATTTCTGGAAGATGTTATGTAAAATTTCTGAGTAAAAAACGGCGAAAACTTACCGCAGTAGCGTTGAAGTTGTCGAATCTCTTGATGAATATTTCATTGATAAGTGAGACATCAGAGACGACTCTGATCTGCTGTTGACCTTCGAGGTATCCATACACCTTGAAGGGGATAATCGAGTACTACATCCGAAACACTCTAATACCTTTCCATACTTCTCTGTCCACTCTTTCAAAAGTACCGCTCGAGGCTTTCCTGGAGACCAGAAAGCCCGAAGATTGCCCAAGAGAAACTCAGGTTCCGGACCGGGCACTTTTCGATCAGCCCAATACCGTGTTCTCTTGTCATAGTACCTAGATGATCACAATACTGTTACCTCGATTCAGTCTATGCTCACCTGTAGAGAAGAAAGAGAAGTGCTCCAATGAGAGGTAATACGACGAGCATTTTTTGCTAGCAACGAATCCTGGATAGAGAGGTGTGATCTCAGTCTCAATCTAATAGCTATTTATACTCAGTTTCCTGAATATTTTGATAGAGGCGAATCCTTTGCTGGCAGAAGAGTGTGCCTACTCGAGAGACTTTCTTATCACGACGATAACAGAATTTCCACAATGTCTTGCGAAACGAGAAAGTGTGTTTGGTATGTGCGGAGTTTGTGTTGAATGTGGTGCTCCTACAGTTTTGTACAGTTTCATGAACTGAATGGATAAAATCCGACAAATATACCCACAACGATTGGGACTTTCTTAAAGAAATTACTCGTGCAACCACGCTACAAGAGATACCTTTGCAAGCAATCTTATTTTCGCCAATCTATTTTTGCTGCGAGATACAATAATTTGCTTGCAAAATCTGTTTCCTCTCAGAGTTCAGAAGGAAAGATGATTTTTCACGTCTTAGATACCTTTTCCTCTTTTTCGTTGAATCAATGAAAAGAGCTGGAGAGAAGAGGTGGATATTCGGGACGTTTTAGCCAACATCAAATTAGGAGAGCAACGCGTCAGTGTACACTTTACTCGTTCAAGAACAGTCTATAATGCGTTACATGTTTAGTATGGATTAATTCCCGCACTTTCCCAGGCACATTTCACTGCTGCGAAGGATCAACTGATGACAACACAAGTGGTTGCAGTCACTGAGTATTCATTGTACAGGCTGGCACTGTCAATGATATTCATCCAAGTGCCCATCGCACAGTAGACAACGCGATCCGTTGAGTTCATCACCTGAGAGACCTATGTGACGAGCTTAGGTGAGAGAGGCAGAGAAGGAAAGGAATAAAATTGACCTCACTGTTAACTAACATAAGACACACCTGCCAGGTTCTGTCGATTCAATTTGATCTATTTCGTCCGGCCTTACCGAGTGTGAGTTTCGGAAATAATTTATTTTTTCTGTCAACACCGAATTTGTCAATCTATGGCCAGTGCACGATATCCGATTTGTTCAGAGCAATGAGATCGTTCTCCACAACTGGTAAATCTGTACCAGCGGATCTAACAAGAGCGACACGGAAATTCGGCCGAATGGAGAAGACTTTTTAATGATCCAGAAATTAATGTAGTGTATCACGGGATTGCCAATATAATGACCATAAACAAAATTTCATCCGCTTTTATTTGAATGTGAACTGTTTGTGGTCTATAGTTCTGTGACAGTTTCAGAGGAAACAATCCATTATTTCAATCGCACTCTCTTTCTCTTTTGTAATAAATCTCTTCAGTATGTGTTCACAATGATGATAAACTTGTTTTTCTTCTTGGTCACTGGATTCGTTAAGTAAAAGATAGGGATTTAAACACACATTCTGTGAACTCCGTCATTATTTTCGTTTTATGCGGATATATATTCTCTCTTTCTATCCGATAATCCCGATGACCCTCGTTTTGGTTATATATAAACGAACGGTAGTGGAAATCCAACAGGAACAGTAAGGATGAATACGATCTCTCTCCTCTCGATCTTGATAACTTTCTCAATGGTAATTGCTCGTCCTCCACCCGAATATCCAGATGATGCAACAGTCAAGCAGATGCGTGCGACTCTTATTGTAAGAGTCTACTTATTTTATTGATCATTTATATGTTTCAGTCTAAACTTCCATTGATAGACGAGGAAATCGCTACGCTTAGTGCCGCTGCAAAGGTTCCCGCGATGAAGGTTCTTGTTTTTTTGGCTTTATCTCACTGTATCTATGTATTTGTTTCAGTTTCGAGAACTTCTAATTTCTCCTGAGCAAGATCTGGCAAAACTTGAAGCACAGGCTAGTTTTTGCTAAATACATCTAATGAGACATGGTTTCCAGACAGATGGAATCATCGCGACCTTGTCTGACGATGTATTAAAGGAGTTGGATGAACATCGTAATAAGGTCATACGCAAGCTAGGATTGACAATGCCCACCATGCCTAACCATTGATCATTTATGCATGATATTGCTTACGATAAATAACGTGCATAACACACACAAGAGCGTTTCCAATGCATCCTAAGAATTGTCCTCGAAGACATAAAAAAGACGAGTAAGAAAGACGGAGACGTATATTCAGTATAGTCTCGATCCCGGCGTCCTTTGTGAAAGTGGGAGAAAAATATAAAAAATACTGTCCGAAAAGTATCATTATCCATTCGTAAGCTAGCCTGGACAAGTGTATCCGAGAAGAAAATACGAGATGGTAAAAACGATAAATAATCATCGCATCTTCAGCATTCCCCGTGTGCCTTTCCATCATTCAGCTACTCTTTTAATTTAGGCGGAATTAGAAGACAGAGGTCAAAAAAAACCGAATGAAATTGAATACAGTTGGGCTTTCCTTCGCTGTGTTTTCGCTCCATTGCGAGTTGTTATTTTCGAGAGAAAATTTTCTAACGGCAACAAGCCATATCTGTACAGCTGTACAGTAATTATTTTCGCAAATTTGTTGATATGATCACATCCGATAAACCACGATTAGTGAACAAATTAAACGTGAAAACTGAATCAAAGTGAGATCATTGTACCGACACATTAATGGACAACTTGAATTGAAGTTTTCGGCATACTTCGATATTTTTTCGCACCTTTGATTGGATAAAATATGAGGACGTCAAGAGCGGGTATTGAAAAGTACATGAGCAATGTTATAATTTACACCGAATATATTATTTCAATGGCGCAGCCGATTGAACACTGGGATCTTGGCTCGATGTTGCTGTTGGTACAACGGGCCTTAGAGAAGTCGGAATGACCTCTTTTCGCACCGACGGCACGAAAATAAGTAGCATCCTAAGAATAAATGAAGGGTTCTTTTAAGCGGATAAATATACTTACCCAAAGTGCGAACTGATATACAAAGCCTGACATAATGGAACGAAAGTCCCAAGTAAGCGATCGTGTAGGAATGAACCAAACAACTGAAGGTGACAAAATTGATCTACTACTCGTCCTTCTATCACGTGAATCACGAGAAAGCGGAGCTGCCTTGAACAATTGAAAAATAATTCAAACGATTTCCACTATAATATCAGAAAGCCCTAGGGACCAGTAGGGTTGCAAATTCAATACCAATAGTATTGCATGCCCTTTCCTCCATGACCCCGCCCCTGCAATACTCTCGCAAGGGAGAGAGAGAGATGGGAAGAGGGTGCAATACTCTCGCAATAGTATTGCGCAACTGCAATAGATTCGTACCCTCTTCCCTTTGTATCCTCCTCTTGAATGTAGAAGAGGGGAGAAAGGAAGGGGATGCAATACTATTGCAAGAATGCGAGAGTATTGCATCTTCTTCCCATCTCTCCCTCTCCCTTGCAATAGTATTGCAGGGGCGGAGTCAGGGAGGGAAGGGCATGTAATACTATTGATCTCGGTATTGAATCGACAACCTTAGGGACCAGGATTATAAAAATATAGGACACTTGCCACAAAACCGTTTTTTTTCCGGTCCTGGGTCCGCCCGCCTATATTATACCAAGCTAGATCTCTAGCACATCAAAGATATGATATAGCCGGACTAAGACCCTACTAAGTCTATGAGCCGATGAAAAGATTTCGGTTGAACTTTTTGCAAATTGTTCCCGACGGGTCAAATATTGCTACATTTTTTCGTGATTCACGTGCTACATACAGTTGCTAGTATCAGTGAAAAATTGAAAAGTGAATTGACGAGCACTGTGAGGAAGATACCTGCAAAGTTGTGATAATTTTCCTAACCTAATATAACCGCGGTGCAAATTCAGGTCGCCGGTAGAGGAGAGGGAGGGTTTCTAAGAATATCTGAACAACCGCTAAAAATGCTTTTTACGAGTTGATTTTAGGAAAGTACTATTTTTATAAGAATTTGAACCATACTCTGTACCTCGCGTTAAGCTGTATTTCATAACCAAAAATAAAATAAAAAATCATAACTCTTTATTTAAAAAATCGTAAAAATATGCGTGCTTTTTTAGTTATTAAAAAATATTTTTTCTACTCTTTAATCTGAGTTTAACTTCGATTATACGACCAGGGGTGGTATTCTTCTTCAATTTTCGGCTAGGCCGAAATTTTAGGCTGGCCGAATATTTCGGCTGATTGCCGAAAATTTGAAGGTTTTATTTTGTGAGCTTGAGCAAAAGTCTCTTAGATAGTGGGGTTCGAACCATCAACGGTTGTTTACCAATCCATGATTCACCCACTGCGCCATTCGGAATTGGATCATTCTACTCTCCACCTTTTACGAATACCCTTCATTCTCTTCGTCAATGTGGCGAATTAGCGGCGTAGTGCGTGTTAAGAATTCGACAAATTCAATTCTCATTTCGAAAAATGAGACAGTACCCCGTACTTGACACTAAAGAATCACTAAGGACTAGGATTAGCCACTTGCTTTATTACTAGCGCACATCCTGGGATCTACATATAACGAGTATCTATATACCTAGAATAATCTCGCAGTTTCTAACTTTTGGCACAAAGCTCCTATTGTTGGTATTTTGTAGTTACCATTTCCCATCAATGGCAATGAAAAGTTTGGTCCAAACAACTCCTAACATTTACTGAACCTTTGCTTGAAAAAATTTCGTCGAAATCTAGGCCGAAATTCATTCCGAAATTTGATCAATTTCCTTTGTTCTCGCCCAATTTATTTGGGCGATTGAAATTGAACGCCGAAAATTGTAAGAGAAAATTCGGCCGAGATTCGGTTCATTTTCGATTTCGGCGAGGCGAAATCATTTTCGGCCGCCCGCTCCACGTAGATCGGTGAGCCGGAAATGATTTCGACAAGCCGAATTTTTTTTCGGCTCGGCCGAAAATGAAAGAAGAATACCACCCCAGGTCCTTTTAAAATAGTCTCTTAAAGTGTTCAATGATCTCAATTGGCTCAACTTTCCCTGCTCTATTCGAGACTTTTCCGACATGTAGGCCTCGCTTTGTAGCTTCCGAACACTGAAATCCGACATTACTTTTTTTAAATATTTAAATCATTTACCGTAATATTTTCATAGCAATCATAACATTTATTATCTTGGTCGCAGAAAAAACAAACACCGCATAAATTATGAGAGGAGCGACCATTATCTGTTTATTCAGGAAACTTTTCAAAAAAAGAATTATTTCAAACCATCGGCTTCATCAGTGGAAGGTAATGTACATTTCCGTTCAACGTTGCAAACTCTTCGTATGAAATATTTGCTGAAAATACTAACAACTATGGTTGGCTAAACGATATCGAGATTGGGGGGTTCGTTACCTCAGAGTGAGAGGATTGCGAGCCCGTAATGCCTCACTACACCTCGCTTCGAAAGGAAGCACGTAGAGAGGGAGTGTGTGAAAGGAAGAGAACGTCTTCCCTTCTCGCGCAATTACATTAAGAGCTCGCTACCCTCCCACTACGCTCGCTCACTAATAGATACGTAACATGCCCGTCTATCTCGGATCGAATTCACCTGTGAGAACCGGAGTACTCACAGCAACTGCCAAAATGAAGCTAATTATCCATGAGAGGTGAAATTGAAGCTTGCTTCTCTGCTCGAAAATAATCACTATTGTTAATTTCGCAAACGCTATACGTTTTGAAGAGTTGCGGTCCTTCGCACAGCAAGATATCGATTGAGCGAAATTGAAAAATTGAGCGACGAATGAAATGTACCGCACACACACGAGCAGAAGAAGAGTACATAAGACTGTAATATGATATTCTGTTCATTTAGACAAAAAAATTTAAAAATCGCCTACAAGTTTTGTTCTTTGTAGGAGATCAAAGTACCATCCAATGTTCGGATAGATACCAATATTCGTAGACAGTTCTGACAGGAAAAATTCGAAATAGCCCTGAAATACTTCATGAATCATAGTATTACATTTACATTTTTTACGGAGAAGCCAGATGCTGCGATTAACTTGAAGATCGTTATGCCTTTGAAACGTTGTGCAGTTAGCAGTCGAAAGTAGGTGAACATAGAAGGAGGTAAAGAAACAAATACGAAACCAAGTGATATTGAGGTGACCACTTGACCAACCGAAAATACACAATCATTCTGAAAACATGCATTCATTACGCTTCAATGGTAAAATAATATTCAAAATCTCACTATATCGGTCACATTATGACAGCCAATCATCTGAAATGTTTACTGAACTTTCGAAACAACTCCTTTTCAGACTTGAGCAGGTGAGGTAAATTTGTGAAATGTGTGCTTGAAATAAACCCAATTATCTAGGATTGGACAAACACGATTTTCAAATTACTATGATTAGAGACTATAACCAAGATGGCCGATTTCAAGAATTGCGGAGAAACGTGTGATAGATATCTTGATTCTGAGCTGCAATAGAGCCCGAGAATTTAATTTGTCGGCCCCGAGATAGATTTCGATGAATTTTCTGTCCCCTCCATGTGGGCGGAGGCTGCAGTTATTGCAAGACTATTCACCTATGACATATTGATTGGATATTGACCTCCTAGTGTCTGTAAATGAAGATCTATATTGGTCTCTTCATTTTGCTTCGCAATGGTGTGCGAATCGATGTCGATCGGTAGATGAAGAGTGTGTAGAGAGTGCACTTCATGAAGAGTAGAGTCAACAATTTGCGTTTCAGACTGATCAGAAAATGGTAATGATCATTGAAGTAACGTCAATTTGTTTCATTTTCCTGCTCAAAGATAAACATAACTCGTCTGATGCAGAAGAGACCAGCTCAATCAACTGGATGTACACATTCAAGGTCTCTTATCTGCTGAAATTTCCCTTTCATCACTAATATCAACATCAAGATGTACATTGAACATATTTAGATAGCATCACATTTCAATAATATATTATGAGGTCAATTATAAACGTGACATAGCAAAAACAATTTTAGTAAAATTTGTGTCACAAATCGTCATTTCAATTGAGATACTTGAAGCTACTATCCAAACGTCATTGAAAGGGAATTTTGTCGTTCGGTCTTGCTTGGTGTGAGTTGTTGAACAGCCGTGACGCTCGAGTTAGTGAGCAACCGGAGAATAGACCACATGCAATCAGCCAGCATCTGGAACCAAGAGTGTTTACGAAATTATCCATAAGCGTAACCTTTCGATTTGCAGAATTCTTGAAAATGAAAATGGCGCAAAACTGAGTACTGTTGAGTGTGAAGGAAATCTAAAAATGATCTCTCAAATATCGAAGATCAACATAAAACTGAACTAAAAGCACCAATTTGAGCACAGCGAGAACAACAGGAGGAAACAAATTACTAGCGTCGAAATACATGAAAACCATCAATGCAGTGAGCGGCAAAACATGGTTGAGCACCGAACCATGTAGCTGAAAATAGATTGCATCATGAACTTAAGAGGCCATCCACGAGAGAACGTAGCTTCTGGGAGGGGTCCACGGATGGCTTTTTCACAACCCACCCCAAAATTTTTTCGGTGATGTTCTCATACCAAATACTGATAACCGGCCCAATATGAGCCGTTCTAGTGCACTCTCCGCAAAACGCCAGCCCCGACCACAAAAAATGCAATTTTTTCAACGTCAAAAATATGATATTTTAAAAACTCAACCCGACTTACTTTTTCACGTAGATTCCGAAAATAACACTGTTGAAGGGAACGGAATGCGATTAAATGTCGAAAAGTAGGATTTTAGACGGAAATCATCCACCCTGAAAAATTTTTGTTCACGTTACAGTGAGATGACTTCATTTTCGAATTCTCCGTAAAAAGTTACCCCGGATACGTTTTTTTCATCAGCCAAAACTGGGGCGCCCGGATGTTATAGAAATTTTCGTGGAGTGTAGTTGATGTTTTCACGCAACACTATCCTGAGATAATTTCATTTTGAGTGATAACTTATGCGGTTTTGTTGCAGAAACTTCTTGTTTATCATTGCATCATATATTATTTGTCTTTACTTATTCACTCGGGCATTGATAAACCGATCTCACTATTTTCTCGGCTTGTAAAAAGACCTCGCCCAGAGTCAACTAGTTGACACCGATAATGCGGATCCAAAGGGTCTAAGCAGTGCAGGGAAATATCCAGAAATACGTGTACATGTACTGTGAAAAAAATTAACCCAAATCGGATCCATTCACATGCTCAGAAAGTTTCTTTACTCGCTTAGAAACAGAACTATGACGATTTTTATCTGAAATGTGACTTTTGCACAATTTTTTACGGCTTCAAAATCACTTTTTCATGCTTAGAATATGTTTTCTATTAAATACTAATCATTCTGAAGGTTTTAGAAAAATTGTGACGAAAAAATTCCCTACATTTTACACATAACATGCGTCTTCTGAGAAATTGCAGGAAAACGGTATCCATGAGGAACTACGAGCCCCAACTTTGAGTAATCTCGATAAAATTTTTATGGTGAAGTACTGTGATTTGAAAATCCTTTTTGTAACACAACTTTTGTAACAAAACCGGCATTTAGGAATTTTCCGGCTCTGGAGCCGGCAATGTTGTATCTCAGCTACGAGGACAGCTAGAAACCTCCAGTTGCTCCAGAGGAAAAAATTCGGAAAACATTTTAAACAACTTTCTGTTGACACGGAAGAGATTGGACAACCGCATCATTTTCGAAATAATGAAAAATATGTTATTTTCAAAAAAAAATATTCTCGGCCTAAACTTCTTTGCGCTATAGACTTGCGCTATAGGTGGCGCTATAGGTTCTTTGCGCTATAGGTCAGAAAATGTTCAAATGATGCTGATAAGTAATTCTGAGTTTATTTTTCGATATTTGAAATCGAAAAATCATCGGTTTTTGACGTTTGTCGACTCATACCAAGAAAGCACAACCCTCGATATTTTTCGTTATTTCGAAAATGATGCGGTTGTCCAATCTCTTCCGTGTCAACAGAAAGTTGTTTAAAATGTTTTTCCGAATTTTTTCCTCTGGAGCAACTGGAGGTCTCTAGCTGTCCTCGTAGCTGAGATACAACATTGCCGGCTCCAGAGCCGGAAAATTCCTAAATGCCGGTTTTGTTACAAAAGTTGTGTTACAAAAAGGATTTTCAAATCACAGTACTTCACCATAAAAATTTTATCGAGATTACTCAAAGTTGGGGCTCGTAGTTCCTCATGGATACCGTTTTCCTGCAATTTCTCAGAAGACGCATGTTATGTGTAAAACGGAGGGAATTTTTTTCGTCACAATTTTTCTAAAACCTTCAGAATGATTAGTATTTAATAGAAAACATATTCTAAGCATGAAAAAGTGATTTTGAAGCCGTAAAAAATTGTGCAAAAGTCACATTTCAGATAAAAATCGTCATAGTTCTGTTTCTAAGCGAGTAAAGAAACTTTCTGAGCATGTGAATGGATCCGATTTGGGTTAATTTTTTTCACAGTACATGTACACGTATTTCTGGATATTTCCCTGCACTGCTTAGACCCTTTGGATCCGCATTATCGGTGTCAACTAGTTGACTCTGGGCGAGGTCTTTTTACAAGCCGAGAAAATAGTGAGATCGGTTTATCAATGCCCGAGTGAATAAGTAAAGACAAATAATATATGATGCAATGATAAACAAGAAGTTTCTGCAACAAAACCGCATAAGTTATCACTAAAAATGAAATTATCTCAGGATAGTGTTGCGTGAAAACATCAACTACACTCCACGAAAATTTCTATATCATCCGGGCGCCCCAGTTTTGGCAGATGAAAAAAACGTATCCGGGGTAACTTTTTACGGAGAATTCGAAAATGAAGTCATCTCACTGTAACGTGAACAAAAATTTTTCAGGGTGGATGATTTCCGTCTAAAATCCTTCTTTTCGACATTTAATCGCATTCCGTTCCCTTCAACAGTGTTATTTTCGGAATCTACGTGAAAAAGTACGTCGGGTTGAGTTTTTAAAATATCATATTTTTGACGTTGAAAAAATTGCATTTTTTGTGGTCGGGGCTGGCGTTTTGCGGAGAGTGCACTAGAACGGCTCATATTGGGCCGGTTATCAGTATTTGGTATGAGAACAACACCAAAAAAAATTTGGGGTGGGTTGTGAAAAAGCCATCCGTGGGGTAGGTACGTTCTCTCGTGGATGGCCTCTTAATCATATTAATTGCGAACTAGACCTGCCAGAAAAAGACTTCATACATCTTCTTTGTCAGTAACTGAGTTTGCGTCGATTTAGCTTCCTGACAATAATTCGAATTATGCATTGCGAATAAAACGGATACCTGACTAATTTTCTTCAAAAGAATAATTGAGTGAAAAATGAAGAAACAAAGAACTGAGAAATTGAGGATGAGTGTACAGTAGAAAAATATAAGTTCTGAACAATAGCTTAGAATTTATATCTTTGTAAAAAAAATTTCACCAAAAATGAAATATTGAGGATTTCCCGGACTACCAAACAGCAAAACTCTGCCACGACTTGTGAGAAACGCAAGTTCGGGCTCCTGAAATAATATTCAGAAATATATAAATTTGTTCTGGGCAAACCTTCATCAGTTCATCAGCATTGTCTGGTTCTTTTCCAAATACAACAAAACCTACAATGTTCAACGACATAACAGTTATCTGTACGCAGGCCATCACTATTTTTACCCTGAAATCTGAAACAATTAGTTCTTTACGAGTTATCAAACTTTCCTTTTCGACAACTTGAATGGTGAACTGTCAGTCATGAACATTTGGTGCATGCTAATTATCAGGAACGCGAATGGAATTTGAAGTAAAACGATCGAGAACGCAATAAAGCCCTGAAAATGCACTTTGTAAATGATCCCGTTAAGAGTACTCCTCACTAAAATAACTTCATTCGAAAGTCCCATTTTACAGAGTGGTCCTTCACAATAGAGACCCGGAAATGGCAGAAGTACGTAAATACGTGCAAGAAAGAAGAAAATAATCTCGTAAACGATGAAACAAATCTGATAAAAATGAATTTTAGATGATGATTTCATGATTAAAAATTACATGCATTGCGATGTATCCTCGACGAATACTTTTAGTCATCGTTGGACTTTTCCTTATGAGTATGAAGAGAGGAAACGGATGGCAAACGAAAGTATTGAATAACGAGAGAATCAATTGAGCACTAAATTTTAAAAGGATCGAAGGGTGAATGAATAATGAACGATTCACTTTGATGCAATATCGAGAAAGCAGGCTTGATCCAGATCAAATCCGTATATAAGCGTAAAAGAGTTTGAGATGTTGAGCATGAAATCAGACTCTTCTGAGGTATCGCTCGTTCTTCTTCTCTCCACCTGGCAATTACATTTTGTGAGGTTGCTCACTTGCGAGGTACACGACGTTTGATCTCTCGATCTTAAGAAAAGGTGGTAGAAACAGCTCACCGCTCTGAGAAAGCAAGAATAAGTGTCACCTCCGGTCAAGGAAAACGATTAGAACAATTGGTACTGTCGCAAAGCACTCTAGGAGGGATAGTTAGGTTGCGCGTGAAAACAGATGGAATCATGAAGTATAGCCGAGGGCATGTTGGATAGTGCAAATGTAAGGACAGCTTCATGTACCGATTACGCAGCTGATGTATGAAATTAATTTAGCCTTTTGAGTACTTGACGCGTGTCTTTGCGCCTAATCAAATCCAGCGATAAAATGTGTCGACAACAGTGACGTGACTAAAAAGTAACTAATGTATTTATTCCTTTTGAAACGTCGTGTATCTCGTGAATGAACAATTTAAAGTAATTTTATTACAAATCACACAATGTGTTAACGCGCTGTCATTGCGATTGCATAATCGGTTAGGAGTCATGTTAGAATCGACCACAAGAACATGTATGATTGCACTAAAAGTAACTTAAAACTAATTTTTGGGCACTCCAAAGTACTTTATCATAGGTTGGAGGTAGCAGGCCGGGTAGCGCAGTGGTTGTGCGCCAGAATGCGAATCGAAAGGTCACGAGTTCGACCCCCCGCGCCTGCTGATCCACCCAACCAAGGGGGTTAAAAATGTTGGTAGTGCCTAGTAAACACGATCCAAATTCCCCGCCAGCGTGCGCACAACATGCCGGTTAGTCTTTAGCAACAGGCCACTGTTCTCACGAGTTAGACCCCAGTTGAAGTTCAGACGTGGGGTAGTCGACGACGTGTTGCGCGTTAGTATTCGACTCAGTACTTTACTTTACTTCACTTACGAATTTCCACATAAGGGGGGGGGCCTTATGCAAAAAAAGTCTAGGCGAGTCAAGTTCTCAAATATTTTCAAATGGTCAATAAAGAAAAAGGTCAATAAAGACCAAAAAACATCATTTGAGGCTTAAAATTTTTTTGGACAAACATTCCAAGCATTCTCGGTATAGACCATTTTGCAGAATTTCACGGCGAATCCATTAAACATAGTTAAAATAGGAGTTTCGGATTTCTTAATCATGTTTGGCATGGAAATCCTTATTAAGATCGAAATGGTATATAACATGAGGGTCAATCGAATGGTATATAACATGAGGGTCAAAACTGAAGTTCATTTTTCATGCACGAAATGCATGGATCAACATGAAATTTTGCAAGAACTATATTAGTTGTTAATTGTCACCGTGTGATCAAACAAATCAGTCATTCACGCCATTCTGGCTATTTGTCACATGAGAGCAAAAACCCATGGCGAATTCCCTTCATTTCAACAGAGGAATTTCATTGCGCTCTCACTCTTATTTGAACAGAGTCACTTCATTTCGCTCTCATTCTTATGGCAGAGCTCTCATTCTTATGGCAGAGGCCATTCCGTCTCACTCTGCCATAAGCGCTCGGTGTGATTCGCATCGATTCGAAACTCTTCCCTCTTCCTTTCCCATCTCTAAACATGGCTTAGTAAGCATCCTAAGCGAAACATATTTTAGGGACTAGTGCGAAAATGACCAATTTAATCAATATTTGGGCAAACGGGAACCCGAATATTGAGGAAACGTTCACAATGGTCCCCTTTGTCATCTCGAGATGAGGTTGAGATGTCTCGAGAAGGCAAGTTGTGAGAGTGTTGAGAAGTTGCTCGTCAGTAATGTCGCCGATCATCTTCAATAATGATAATTTAACGAAGACAATAAAAATAATGATCACACGAATTTTAATGGTACAAAAACAGAAGTTGATGAAAAAACCGACCATTTACGTTCACTTTCCCCTTGAAGAAAATCATGCTCAGGAGAAATAGAACGGGGAGAATTTCGAGGGTTGGAGACGGGCTATTTGCTCGAAAGTGTACATCCTTGTAGTCTCGCCATCTGTGTATATTTGGTTACACGTTCTGCATGTTAGGCTGTCAATTTAGAAAAATTGTTCAATTGAATCCCATTTTCATTTTTTTAAATTAGTCAACTTAGCAGAAATGGAATTCTGGAGTATCATATGTTCATTGTGTACCTTTCTTTCTTATCACACACAAAAGGCAAATGGGAAAGGATTGAAAGCCCTTACCGTTATTGAACAGCTTTTCGACCGCAACTATTCAACTGAACAACACAACTCAATTCAAACTTGAAAGCACGCAAACAATAAATACTATGAGCAGTAAATATACAACCACAAATTCCAGATTCAGGCTTTATCAAATTGGAAAATACAAAGGAGGTTCGAATGGAAATTTGGACTCTTTCGCAATGCCACCAGCGCTCGACATTCTTTTGATACTGTCACAAGAGGACTCTGACTAAGTGAATGATGCGAGATCATGATTATTCGTCATTTCTTATCATTCATTTCACGCAGTGACTAATCCGAAGACTCGTTATCAGCGATAGTTTCATGCTCATCACCGATCAGGAAATCGTATTTATTGTTTCCTCATTCACTTCACTTGTCTTTTCTGTGTAGTTTGCAGTCTATCGAGCACTATGTAAGGGAAAAAAGTCGAGTACTCGACTCGCTTCAATTTCTTGTTCCGCGCTTTTCTGTAATCCTATTCATACAACGGAACATTTTTTCGGCCGATGTTCTCCATTAGACTCAGGCGTCAAAAACACTCTCGGTCGTATGGTTGGTTTAAGCAGGTGTCCCACGAATATCTAGCTATCCGAGTTCTCATTGTGGGATGGTGTGTCGCTGTTACAAGATCACAGTTTCGAACTTCCAATGTCGCCGCTTTTTGTTTGAACTGAGATATGAGCGTTTGGATACGTTCCAAGTGAAGATCCGGCAACGAGCTACAGAGCATGCAGAATGAGGAGAGTGCGCACTCTCATTCCTTACTTTGAATAATCGCCCGCACGGTTCGTCTCCTCCTTTAATCTAGAATGATCTAGTCAATTTGATCATCTCAGGACGAAATTATACAAAGTAGAAAATATCTTTATTATTATTTAAAAAGGAGACAAGAGTATAATCTTCAGAAGCTCAAACTTCATATTATTTAAACAGAGTCCATCAATACATGAAAAAAACCTGAAGAACTTTCAGATGCGTCAAAAAAAATTCTTCTCAAGTCCTATTCTCTTGCAAACAATCCCTATTCTCTTGCTTTCTTTTCCGATTTCTTCTTTTGTCTTATCGTTTGACGAATCCTGTACGATAACGATAAAGCGAGCGTCTAACGTTAGTCACTCCATGAGTACTTCATCCTGGCCATTTTCGCAATCGTGATTCCTTGATTTTCGTCGCGTGAAGAGTCGAGAGGCCACTTTATGATAGTCGCTCATCCACCGATGTGACTAGATAGATATCGTTTACACGCAAGTCCGCGCCCATTGCGATAAGGCGATAGAGACTAGAAAAACAAATAGCGAGAAAAAGATAGCGACGTCTCCCTTTCAGGAATGGGTGCTCTTCGAGAGTTGCGACTGTTACTTTGGAAGAATTGGCTGCAGCAGATACGATCACCATGGTGAACATCTTGTTTCCACAAAAAAAATAATTATTTCTTATGTTTCTGGAAACATAGGAATGCAAAATCGTTTAGGTTCACTGCTATCGAACTGATTATTCCTCTAATACTTGTCGGCATGAGTTTGGGCATGATGATTGGGGTAAGATGAGCTCTTCGAAGTTTTCTCTATTTATTTATCTTGGTTGTTGCAGTTCCGTGGTGACTACGAAGAAGACATCGATGCGGAGATATTTCCTCGTTGGCCCGTTTGGGGCACTGCTCATGATTTCATTTCTAGCGGTGAAGTATGGTGGTGGTATGCATTATTTAAAAAAGTGTGACTCTTTCAGGGTCAATCAATAATCGATCCTTGGGCATTTCAAAATGAAAGCTACATGGAATGTCAGTTTTTGAAAATCTCTTCGCACAGCGAGACATCGGCTGAAGTAAGTTTTGATGGATTCCGCTTACAATTAATCACCGTTCAGTTAGGATTATCCTTTGCATTTGCCCCACAAACGCCAACAACTATCGATATTATGAATCGGCTTCTGGTAGGAGGTTCACTCTAATTTATTTATTCTCTAATTTATTTGAATACTGTATTTTAGGATCGTTACACATATCCCAACCTGCTGGATGTCTTGGGTGATTTCGTACCACCGATATATGGAAAAATGGTTATTTCTTCAACGGCAGATAAGAATGGTGTGATCTTCTATTATTTTATTGCTGTTTTGCTGTACACGTGAAAAGGGCGGAAATGTGCTCTGTTTTACAAATTGTTCAAGTCGTTTTTTGGGAAAATTTTTAGTTGTGTAAGCATTTGATCTCCAGGTTTCGATACCGAACCTGAAATGGTGGATTACATGGTGAATTCGTTTAGTAATCAGTGCGACAATCCACTTCTCGGTAATTTATTTACTATTCACAGAAGTTGGAACTTTTATTTTCAGCCGGAATCGTATTTCCCGATGAAATTGCCAATCCAAGCAACCCTCCTCCGAAGAAGCTCACCTACAAAATACGGTATGATACTGACATCGAATGTGAAAATAAGCCGAATGGTTTCTTTACTATTTCACTCCTTTTTTGAAAATGTGGTTCATTACAGACTTTCTAACACGAAACGTAACTTCAATTACGGATCGTCATACACACCTTGGGATACAACTCTGTGCGTGAACTTTTCATTTCCTTTCCCATCGTGGAATAAAAAAATCCACTAAAGTGTCTCCAAAAAGTAGAGAATACAAAAGTATTCCTGCTGAATTTCAGTGATTTTGCCACGCAATATCTCAGCGGTCCTATCAATGGAAACTGGATTACTGGCGGATATCCCGGTACGAGAATCATTTATGAAGTTAGAATAAAAAAGCCGATTCTAGGTTACTGGGAAGAAGGATTTCTCACTGTTCAACACGCACTCAATATTGTTTTGGGAGAGAAGTTCAGGGGAGTTGCAGGAACTAACGCTCCGACCAAGGATAATCTCATTATGGTAAATAGTTTTGAATCTAAAAAGATTTTTTACTTTTCAAAAAAAACTATTCAGCTAGGCCGAACGCCCTATCCTGCATATACTTCAAAGATTATTGAGTTGGCGTCTTTCTATCTTCCCGGTAATTCAGTTTACCCTTGTAGCAAATGGATTTTTACTCACATCAGATAATTCCGACAGAGTAATAATAATGACACAAATTATTATTGCAGTTGTTCTCATCTTTTCCTTCTTGACCTCAGTCATCTACATTGTCAGAACGATTGTGATGGAGAAAGAGAACCGGATAAAGGTGAAAATTCATAAACTGAAGCAAAAAACAATATATTCTAGTTCAAGTTTTCTTCTGTTCTAGGAATACATGCGTGTGATGGGTCTGTCTCAATGGGTTCACTGGATCGCTCACTTCATAATGAACTATCTCAAGATGATGCTCGCGATCATACTTGTCACCGTGCTCCTGTTTGTTTTACCTTTAATTGTTTCCAACATTTTTCTGGAGGCCAATTTTCATGAAAAAATCGAAAAAATAGCTGAAGGGAGTCGTTTCAGAATCTTCTTGATGGACTATTCGGATCCGACAGTGTACTTTGTTTTCTTCCTTCTCTTTGCATTCAATGCCCTGTACTTCGGTTTTGCCGTTTCTACACTCGTTCAGTCAGGTCAGTCAGTCAGTGCACGCTTGGAATCTTGGAAGAATCTTGCTTAGCAAGACGATTTTTTATTAGAAAAGGCCAGTGATATAAACGTTTTGTGTTCAGGACAAGCTGGAACTCTGCTGGCGACCATTCTTTGGATGCTGCTCTACTTCTGGAGTGCAATGTTCATCTCCTTCGATACGCAATCACCTTATTCCTTTACGGTCAATGCACCTTGCTTCGTTTTTACTAAGTTTTTGTTCAAATTCGAAAACGTTTTCAGGCCCGAATTCTAAACTGTCTCAATCCAGATATTGCGATGACATTTGGCATTCAGCTGATGGTGCAGTACGAAACACAAGGTAGGAACAGATAATGCTATTGATCTCATAGACTATTCAATGAAACAAACTGAGTAACGAAACAAACATCAAACCATTGTAGCTGGCGGTCTCAAGTGGTCAAATGTCTTCGACAGAGTTACTCCCGACGAAGAGCTCACCTTCGGACTCTTGTTCATCATGTTGGCTGTAGGCATTTTTTTTGCTGTCAAAGCTATCCATTTCTCAAGAATTTACAAATTTCTTCTCAGGTTGACGGCTTCATCCTTATTCTCATCACATGGTTCATCGAGGCTGTCAATCCAGGAGGAGAGGGAGTCCCTCAGAAACCATGGTTCTTCATCTTGGTAGGAATGGTTATTGATTGGGGGAAGATGAGCAATTTGATCATTCTAGCCGTCATACTGGTTCCCGGGTGGAAACAAGGCTCGAGTTTCGGAGGCTGATCAACAGGCTGCCTTCCAAAAGGCATCGAGCAAGCAGCAAGCAAAGGTATAGTTTTTTTCAAGTATTGATTATTGTAAAAAAAAATGTTGTTCAGATGGAGGAAATCGACACTAGTCTTGAAGTGTCAGTGAGTGTTGCTGGACTATCGAAGACCTACGGAACTTCCTTCTTTAAGAAGTTGTTTGATTGCAAATTTGTACGTTTCTGCAATACAGTTTGCTCAAATGGAATAAATATATTTAGGGTAAAGAATCCGAGAAAGTGGCAGTTGATAATCTCAGTCTCAATCTGTACAAGGTAAGTGAGATTCATGTTGTAGGCAAAAATATTGTATTTTTAGGGTCAAATAACTGCACTTCTCGGACACAATGGAGCAGGAAAGAGTACAACGTTTTCGATGCTTACTGGTAAGCTGATGTTGAAAATCGTCATCCATTCCATTCAATTGGTGATGAGACAATCCTCATCCATTCCATTCAATAGGTGTGACTCCACCATCGAAGGGAACTGCATACGTCGACTCGTTGGATATCCGTAGCTCACTGCCACATGTAACTTGCAAATATGCGATGATACGTTAATGGGTATTATAGATTCGTCGATCCTTCGGTCTCTGTCCCCAGTACAATATCCTCTTCAACACACTAACAGTGTGGGAGCATCTTGAATTCTTCTCCATTCTCAAGGTCTGAATGGCAATGTTTTGTGCATAAATTTCAGGATCATTTAAATTTCTGTCTAAGGTTGTAATGTGTATTCAGGGTCGTGGTTTCGACAAGGCTGAAGCGACCGATCTGCTTGTTCGTCTTAAGCTCGATTTGAAGAAAGCTGCACGATCCGGCACACTTTCGGGTATAATTTGTGAAGGAGAAAAGTAATATTCTTAAAATAATGAACTTTGCAGGCGGTCAGAAGCGTAAGCTGTCGCTGGCGATAGCGTTGATCGGAGGATCTGAGATCGTTCTTCTTGATGAACCGACGAGTGGAATGGATCCAGGAGCGAGAAGAGACACTTGGACACTACTGCAGGATGAAAAGGTTTCAGTTTTGACTAATTCATTTTCAACTTTTCATTATATTTACTTCCCTCTCAGAGTTTTCGAACGATGCTGCTCACGACACATTTTATGGAAGAAGCAGATGTATTGGGAGATCGGTAAGTATTCCAATACGCAATTTTTTAAAAATAATTTTCGAAGCCACTTTTTTCAGAATCGCAATCATGGCTCACGGCAAACTGGAATGTTGTGGCAGTGGAATGTTCCTGAAGAAGCACTACGGTATTGCGTTGTGTATTATTCCTATGAAGATAGAAATAAATTAAGGTGCTGGATATCATCTGACCATCGTGTACGATAATCATGTGCAGCTAGCGACAGGAAACGCCATCGAAGAGACGAAGGAACTGATGGCAAGGTGAAGATTATTTCAAGACAGCTGCAACTCAGCTAATAATTTGAGGCACGTTCGTTACGAACTCCAGTCGGTAGTTGGTCAAGAAGCTACGTTCCTTTTGGAGGCCCATTCCCGATCTGTGTGAGCATCATCCTTCAATATTATATTTTTGTTGTGCGCACTTTCAAATACTTCTGTTTCCAAGTATCAGTTTTCAGGTTCCCTCACCTATTCGGCGAGATGGAAACAAAGCAGGAGCAACTTGGCATTCGATCGTTCGGTGTATCTGTGACAACAATGGAAGAAGTTTTCCTCAAGTAGGCTTGAATTATTACTGCTGCAATGCATAGCACAGTGAATAAAATAAGATAAAAAACAATGAATAATAAAAAAAATCAGAGTGGGAAACATTGCGGATGCGGCACTAGCGAAAGGCCGATCTGATTCAACGGATGAAAATGAGAACTACGTGGATAATCACAATGCCCAGTGCTCAGGTATGATACACCCATCTCAAATCTCAGTGACTCCGATACTAACATTTCCTTGCAGATCTGAGTAATCTGAAAGCTACACGTCGTCTCACTGGCTTTTCCCTTTTCACGGCCCAATTTCACGCAATGTTCGCTAAACGAGCAGTATACTTCTATCGGAGATGGACTCAATTTATTCCACAGTTGATCATTCCGGTAAGGTGCACGTGTGGTGTATACGAAAAGTGAAAGCTGACATCAATCAAAATTGAGATCTTCTATCTCGCAATGATGGTTTGGCTCACTACAGCTGTTCCTAAGGCGAAAGAGATGAGCCCACTCGTAGTCGATCTGAAGCCCTACTCAACTGATAATAGACCTGTAAGCTCCAACCTAATGTTAAAGGAGGAGTGACAGGAAAGAATGTTAGAGACTCTCACAACGAAATGCCGGCCATGGGAAGCGACCGTAGTTAGCAGTTGGCACTTTGCCAAGACCCTATTCCTTTCTCCCGTCCTCTGATAGGGAGAGGGAGGAAGGCGATCGATGGGAAGAGCCAAGGGGAGACTGGGGTAGATCAGTGCGCAGTCCCTTCCCAGTGAAATCAACAGTTCAAAATCCCCGCCCTTTCCTGCCATGAGGGAAGCTTTGGCACAAGGCCAACTCGCTGTATCTCGGTTCAGAGATGAGATACAAATATGGGGACTTCATAATTCTGATATGGCTGTCGATAGCTACAGCACTACGTTGTCAACTTAGTGACTCAAACTTTCATGTTACTCCTCCTTTAAGACGAGAATAAACTAAAAAAATGCCTAAAACATTATTCATGATTTTGACAGGCGGTTATCCTGGTGGAAGAGCCACAAGAAGACACCTCTCTCATCGGTACAGTTGTCCACGCAATGGACACGATACCAACGATAACTGGAACGGGAAATCTAAATGAGGAAGTGTTCAATACGATCCATACCGTGAGCCTTTTGTCATCAGTCAAATAATTCAGAGTGTCAATTTAGCTCGGACCTCGTGGTTTCGGAGTGCAGTATCCCGTGGCTTTTACATCGGTCATGATAGAGAAGCAGCTCGTCGCTCTTTTCGACAACTACGGGTGAGAGCTGGAAAAGATTGTTGAAGAACATTAAACAACCACTTCTAGATACGCCACTCCGGTTCTCGCCATCGCCCTTGCCGATTCCATCCTTGGATTGACGATGCACAACGATGGAGAACCATTCGTATTCACTGTGAGTATTTGAATCTACTGGTTACGTCACGGAGCGGAAAAGAAATATGAGAATATTGAAGGCCGTGAACCATCCTCTCCCTCCTTCATCAGCAGATATGATGAAGAGCAAGACAAACACTCAGGCAACTTCCTTCTTGATAGGTGAGATTTATCCCAGGATCATTCGATAATGAATCGTCAATTCAGGATACGCGATTATCGTGAGTTTGTCGATGATTGTCGCAGGATACTGTACTTTCTTGATCAGAGAAAGGAAGAAGAACAGCAAGCACATGCAGGTAAATAATAATACTGTTTAGACTGATCTGTATCTCTAATTTCCTGAAAACTCGCATAATTAACTGGCAAATTCAGCTATTATCCGGCTTGCCACTCTGGATGTACTGGCTGACATCCTTCCTGTGGGATGCCCTCACCTTCCTCCTCCCACTCGCATGTTTCATGGGATTGTTCTTCGCCTTCGGTGTCGATGTGAGCAAAAGTATCAATTACGTATAAGCCTTTAACCTTTACTTGACGCAGTTTTGAATGTTCTGCTGATAAAGAAATAATGCTTGAAATGTCAATAAATGCAGGAGCTTATTGGCCGGGCGACGTCGATTATCGACGTGCTAGTGATGACGGCTCTCTTTGCATGGACGGCCATACCGTTCACGTCAGTACTTTTCTTGAAATTGTTAATGAGAACATCCGTTTCTTTTCCAGCTACACCCTCTCTTTTCTCTTCACCTCGGCGCCTAAAGGCTACACGTTGATACTGTTGTTCAACATGATCAGTGGTAAGTAGATTTATGAAACGAAGTGTGTGTTTGTTTGTGGCATTTCCAGTTTGTGTTTAGCTAAACTAGAATATAATTTGTAAATTCTTCTAGGAATGATCGGTACGATTGCTGTTCCGATAATCTCAGCAACGGCACTTTCACCCGAACAAGACATGTCATACACGTTCGTTCATTAGAATGAGTTTAATAACCAACATTGGGATCAGATTTTCACTCGTGTTCTCCTTCCTCTTCCCGCTCTACAACATCGCCAATATGTATCAGATAGTGCGTTGCTGAGAAATTGATCGAACAAAAAAGTATATTTGCAGCTGTACAACAACGAATTCGTACGTAATTCGTGTCTAGTTCTCGACTGTACACTTTCCATCATCGCAGAGGCAAATCCACAGTGCTGCGGATCGGCTGATGGTTAGTATACAAATTAGTTTTATATACTGATTATTTTCATTTTGTCAGACCGCGTCTATTCGGATGACGTTCTCACAGACTTCAGTCAGAAAGGAATCCTCATCGGTGTTCTCATCCTAGCTGTAGAGGTATTTCACACGTTTACAACGTTGAAGAAGTACGGAAAAATACAAGCGTCGAACGGGTATTTTGCTCAGTTAAGTGCTCACACTTATATTTAAGGGATTTCTCTACTGGTACTACGTCGTTGCAATTGAAAGTGGTTGGATCGGCAGGGTAAGTTCGCACTAGTGTTTGGTTGCATCAATAAAGTTGAATTGTTATACCGTCTCATTTTTAGCTAGTATCTTGCTTCAAGTCCAAGCCCAAGCCTTCGACAGACGAGTATCACAGTGTAGAGGATTCGGATGTTATCGAAGAGAAGACAACTGTTCAAGGACTTCGACCGGATAGCACAACCGTCGTAGCAAGAGATCTTCGGAAGAGGTTTGCGTCTTTAGTGTTTCTTGCTCATGTTCATGAAATATCAATTCAGATACGGTGCAAATGACGCTGTTCGCGGTGTCAATTTCCACGCTAACAAGGGCGATTGCTTCGGTCTTCTTGGTGAGAATATCTAACTAATTTTGTCGAAGTTATTTGGCAGCAATGAATTCATTAATTCGTTACAGGAGTGAATGGAGCCGGAAAGACATCGACCTTCCGAATGTTGACTGCTGAAGCGACAGTCAGCTCCGGTGATGCATTCCTCGCTGGATACAGTGTGAAAAGCGATTGGAGAAAAGCAGGCCAACACATTGGCTACTGCCCGCAATTCGATGCTGTTCTAAAAGTGTGTCAGCTCCATCTAAATAGTGTAAATAATTGTATTCAGGAATTGAGCGGGGAGGAAACACTGCGCATGTTCGCTCGCATTCGAGGAATTCCGAAGAATGAGATCGATCGGGTTTGTTTTATTTTTATCCCCTTGCATTG
Organism: Pristionchus exspectatus; assembly: GCA_911812115.1. Classification (NCBI taxonomy): domain Eukaryota; kingdom Metazoa; phylum Nematoda; class Chromadorea; order Rhabditida; family Neodiplogasteridae; genus Pristionchus; species Pristionchus exspectatus. The sequence continues at coordinate 15,499,273 of OU461582.1, forward strand.
TTTGAATATCAACAATAAAACGGGTTTGATCCTCACATTCATTCAGGTTGTGAAAGGAGTAGTCGATGCGATCGGCATTCAACAATACGCAAAGAGACAAATCAAATCGTATTCGGGAGGAAACAAGAGGAGACTTTCGCTTGGAATGGCGCTTGTCGGTACGCATTAGCATATCGTAACTTTTCCTTAACCTCGATCCGTTAAAGGATTGCCAGACGTTCTTCTCCTCGATGAACCGACGACTGGTGTCGATCCTAAGGCTCGACGAACCATTTGGGGCATTCTATCCAAGGTAGGCTGATCCACGACAAAATTAACTCAAATTATCATTATGTGCAGGTGCGTGAGGCCGGCTCTGCCATCATTCTCACCTCCCATTCAATGGACGAATGCGAGGCTCTCTGCACCAAACTCGCCATTATGGTATCCGGCCAATTCCGATGCTATGGAAGCATTCAACACGTCAAGGTTAGTGAACAATTGTTATAAAAACTATAAAAATGAATTGCAGTCTCGTTACGGCACTGGATTCTCCCTGCTCATTCGACTCAAACACACGAGTGATGCAGAGAAGACGAGAAGACGAGTGATGGAAACATTCCCAGGATCGATCATCAAGGTGAGTATTTCCACTCGATTTATTCAAATATTAGACAATAGTATTCCTTGTTCAGGAGCATCATATAGTGCAGATGAACTTCGAGGTCCCCAGATCAGGTGCTCATAATAAAGATAACGCAATCACTCGTCTTTAATTTTTCAGGCTCATGGTCAAACTTGTTCGCACGTGCGGAAGCGTTAGCGACAGAATTACAATTGGAGGACTACTCACTCAGTCAAACGACTCTCGAGCAGGTTAGTCCATCACCAAGTGTAACAATTATTCATAATGCTGATTCGCAGGTATTCCTCGAGTTCTCCCGCGCTGCTGCCGCGGGAGAGACTTCACTTCAGCCAATGAAAAGTGTTGATGAGGAGTTGGGAGCGACGAGGTTGGTATTTGTTCTCAAAGGTCGTCAAGCAATGCAATAGTCTCATTCTCAGAAAATCTCAAAATTTCCGTTATAAAAGTATCTCACTGGCAAATTTTTTTCAGCTTTCAATCTCTTTCACCCGCGATTGCCAAGAAATATTACGAGAATGAGACGTTTGATGAAGACGAACGATTCTAGATCGAACTATCATAAATATTTATCTATTCGCAAATAAATAGTTGTAGTTGTAGCTCATCGATTATGCATGAACACATCAGTAACAATGAATAATACAGCGGGAATGATTGAACTCATTGGGTTGATTGAAGTAGTGGCTATCTCTGACTGCTGTCCGTGTCACTGCAGTACTTGATGCAATAGTTGTATGACCGGTTGCAGATGTCGTCGGAACTATCGTAGGAGACACAGTTGTTTTCACAGTTATAGTTGAAGTCTTTGATACGGGTGGCAGGGGGGAAGTGGAATCGATTTCATATCGGATCATGAACGATTCATTCCTCCAAAATGTCGATGCGTCTCAGGCGACCAAAAACTTCTGAAATGAGAGCAATCGTAGAACATAAGTAGTACAATAAAAACACGTGTTAGTGACGCCAAATGAATGTTGAAATCGTACCGATGTATAGAGTACGTATTCCCAAGTGGTTGTGTTGTCTGATTTCATTCCGATAATTGGAGCTCACGTATTGTTATTCTCCTCGTTCAATTCAATAGTGAACGGTCCATTGTCCTGATCGCCCAGATAAAGCTGTGGATCATTCAGATAAGTGAGGAATGCACGACATCCAGGCTCGCAGAACGTGATTTGGAAATATTCCATATCGTAGACAACGGAATAGTCGAATTCGAGACGGACATCGAAAAGGCTACATAAATTTAACATCCTGAAACTTTGTTCTTACCTGTGATTGTTAGAAGAAAAATAAAGAGTAGTAGACTTCGCATGATTGAGGAAGTAGGGAAAGCGACACTTGGAATAGAGTGATCAGAGCGACCGCTATAAAAAATATTGCGATATTCCTTATCAATGCTCTCACAGAGAACCGAAACATCGCGCTCTCATTGTCTGATGTGGTATTTCGTTGCACCAGTCACAACTTTTCGACAGACCGCGACCGCTTTGTTAGTCATGTTGAAATTATTGGGGGTTTCCTTATTTGTCGATCAGTGGAGTATGACACATCATCACAATTTGTATATTCAACAGTATATAGTCAAATTTTGGAGAAAAAAAGATGGGATGAATGCATGTCATTAGCTTAGCAGAATTCTTCTGTAATTATCCGGTGAAAAAAATATTTTTGAACTAAGAGCAACACGATGAGAAATTTCACGTCCCATGTCAAAAGCACACAAGTTCAAAGGTGTTCAAAGCTCTCTGCTTGCATCTTACTCAGGGTGATAAAATAGGACGCAACGATAAAATCGCTCGAGAGTGTCACATCCGCTCTTTCGATCATGCCTCGACGTCTTATTCTCCTTTCCACTTTTCTCTTCCTTATAAAAATTGCAGGTGAGCCGTTCTGCATTCGAACGATTTGTACCTTTTTCAGATTGTCGAGTAAAATTCACTTTCTCTTCTCTCTACGATGAATTCGACTTTGTCGGAAAAAATAGCGTACGTGCCGTGTTTATTGTTTGTTCAAGAAAAATCCTTTGCAGCTCGAGATTGAAGAATGTTCAACTAAATGTGCTCTTTACGTGTCCGTTTTGAATGATGCTAAATACACGGATATATATGGTGGATTAGAGTTAGAAGATCGGGCTAAAAATATAAGGTGAGAAGGTCCCATCGAGGCTTGAAAATGACTAACTCGATGATTCAGCCTTCTTCAACTGTCTTGGCAGAGAGATAAGAACACAATGGAGATCATTCCATACGTCATCTCGAATGAGGTATATCACATAGACACTTCGAACGAAATCATTTATTTGGTTCAGCCCAAAGACAAAGCGTTATTCTACAACAACAATGAGGGGCTGATTGCAGCCCCTCTGGTGATCTACGCCGTCAATATTGATAAGGGTCAGTACTAACATCACGAACTCAGCGCTTGTATAGACAACAATACGAATCGTCGTTGGAATATTGTATAATAAAACAAGTAAAAAGAAATGCATTGTATTTCGTGAAAGACACATCTTTCCAGAGCCAACCTACAATGACCACAAAGCGAGTGTATTCGATGCAGCGGATATAGGAGATGGTGTGGATAGAGGAAATATCGTCACGATTCTGAATGCTCATCAATTCTCTGTACGCGTTGCGGGTGATAAAGTACGATTATCTTTTTGATTATATCCTCGTGAAATTCATTTTCTTCATAAGCCCCTCCCCAATACAGCTTACGGTGGCGACGATATTCGCAACAGGATTCGTTAATGCTGACTCTAATGATGAGAATCCCGATCATTGCCGACGAGTCATGCAGACTAGGTGAGAATTCGGATGAAATGTCAAACGTGACGCCCCATGCATTTCACAGAACGATAAGAGCTTCATTCCTATCGTTATAGTGTCAAATGTACACAGAGAGAAAAGTTTGAAAGGTCAAACAATTGCAATTTTTTTAGAAAATATAAAAATCTGAATTAAAAATGTACAATACTTTTGCCGAAAACTCTTGATAGACTGAGGGGTAGGGTGGAACGAGAAATAGACAAATATTATTTCAGATTCGACGAGGTAATATCTTATCAAATCAATGGCCCCATTTCCAGCATTTACTTCAGCGACTTCAAGGGTTGGTCAGTATTGGATTTTTTTGAATAAAATACAACTTTCAGGAAAACTTGTAAACACGAAAAACACCATCATTGCTAATCTTGGCTACCGTGAGTGTTTCCCCTATTCATAATCGCATTGAAATCAATATTCAGATTATGACAACTTAGAGCTGAGCTCTCGTGGATTCGTAACATCTCAGGGATTTATCGGATGCGAATCGGGACAGGCGAGTATTCCTCTCACACAATCAATGAATTTATAATTTGAGATCTATTCGTCGAGTCTCTACGATCTACCAACAGTTCAATACAACATGAACACCCTTCAGTAACACTACTCATTCTTTTACACCGTCCTCAGTCATTCCCAATTTTCATTGTCAGAAGTCACGACTTTCATTTGGCTGTCTATGTGAACACAGACGGTGAGCGACCATTAAGTGTCCACACTGACGTTGGACTGAGAAAGTGAACGGCCTACTGTGATTCACGACTTCAATTCTACCTTGCAGCTTTTACGGAAACAATCTACTGACTCCAGAAGACGCTTGCTTTAACACACGAGTTAGTTTTAGTCTCGAGCAATTCTGCATTGAAATCAATAATGAGGAGAATAAATACATTTCGGAGCCTCGATGTCTATTTCAACCAAACGAAAGTCAATTCGTTTTCGCTTGTTTACTACTACAGTAACGTTAACTGTGATGGTGAGGTAGTGGTGCCTTCCACCACGACAATCAAAGCAACCACTTCAAAGGTTCGTATGCACTTACATTCATTCACGGAAATTTGTTATTCTTCAGATTCTACCGACCTCGGGTAAAGCAACGACGACCACAGTGAAGATTCTTTCAGCACTTTGGGTATTTGAATAATCGTCGTTCAGATCCCGCCCACTATTCCAACAACGGCAAAGATCGTTCCATTAACTACTGAGAAAGTCACGGCAAGAACAACAACCGGAATAGTCCCCACTACCTCATCTGCCTATGGTGAGATTACGAACGTTTTCATTCAGAATTACATTTATTTCAGGTCTTGGCACTCTCAATTGTTTCATCTCAGTGGTTTTCGCACTTTTCTTTGCTCAATAAAATTAATTTGATGTCGAATCATACAACGCATTTTTTCACAATATTCTTCTGCTCGCTCTAACTCCAACATATCGAAACTTCCTTCTCTCTTCCCTCTCCTGCACGTGTTTGAACACCAACATACAATTTTTAGTTTTTCGCGTGCAACCAATATTCGAAGGCTACCGCTTAAATTTATAGCCAGAAGCTTTCGGAGAAAATATTTTTATCTATCTCGCTCACCACCTGTAAGGTATCTCCTATTTTTCTTATGTTATTTTTGGTGGAACCACAAAAATATTGTGAAAATATATATTCCTGCATTTCTTTCACATTCTAATTTCCTAATCCCGACACTCCCCATTCAAATAATATTCTTCATATATAAATATATTATTCAAATTTCTAACAGATACATTATTTCTTCAGATTGAGATAGAATAATTTCATTGCTTTCGTCTCATCGGGAAATACGACCGGCTCACCGTTCGAACGCACGTATTCCTTCCTGAAAATATCAAATTCTGCAATTGAAATTGACAACAATACAAAATTGGATGACATAGAGAAACGGACGGTTTGGATCGAGATAATTCCATGTATCCATTTTTCGCAAGAAGTGTTTGGTTCGCAATGGAGGATGCCTCAGACGTTATGCCGTCAAGTCCTCGGGACTGAAGTAGTTCAGAATTATCGAGGATAAGTTGAGGATTCACTTACTCTTAATTGGTCGAAGTCGAGACCGAGATGTACGAGATACTGAGCGATTCCCTGTCGTTGATGATCGTGATGGACGAAAGTTATCTCGCGTCGAAGTACCTATATTCTCGTATTCTCGATATATTCTCGTATGATGGATGAAACTGCACCGGAAACTGCCAGGAAAACAAACCTTTTGAGCCTCCGGTCTCAGTTTCCAGAATTCGGCCTTTAGGTTGTCGAGGATACTGCCTGAGAGTAGATTCACATGACAATACTGAATGGGAGGCTCACCAAGGATAATAATGTTCTCGTCCAACTTTGTGATGTCAATATCGCTCGAATCGTCCTGAAGAATTCAATACGCCAAAATGAAAAAAAATGAGATATGTAACAAATTAACCTTAGTGTCTCGTTCCCACTCGGACATCAATCGAACACCGATCAGCTGGAAATAATTAGAATGCAAGTCTTAAATTTCCTCGATTCTTTGAACCTTCTTTGTTTCCTTGTGCACAATTCGATAGCTGTGCGGGTATTTGAGCGACTTCGATACGATCCAATCGATGAACTCTTTACCTTTTTCGGCAGTGATTCCGAGCGCCTGAATTTCAAATTTCGTGTGAGTTAACAGTAGTTTCCTCACCCGAGAGTGCGGTTCAATGGTGAAGAAATGATTGAGAGTGACGTCCATTATCTCGCCCTTGTCTCTCTTCTCAGCGGGCACGAAATCATATTTGACTGTAGAATCTCGAAATGCTGATTCACCTGCAATGTGAATGCTCACGAGGAACTGCAAGAATAGTGAAGGGAACAAGATAACTGACGAGTTGTCGATCGAACTCCTGTTGAGACGAAGCGACGAACGGTGGTTGACAGCATGGTCTGAAGTGATATTCGTCGTGATCGAGAAAGAATATGACACGATTACTGATGCCGAATGAAGAATGAGAGTGTGTGGAATATGAGAGAAATCGGCCCATTTATGAACAGCCATGAATTCCGCAATATAAAATATAGGGCGGAGTAGCACGCGAGAAAATAAAGTTGGTAGCGACGGGCGAGTAGAGCTCAAAATGCGGGTCGTCGTCTCTATATTTCCCATTCTATGGTCCACTGGAGAGACGATAAAGTGTGCAGAATGAAGTGACCGAAATCTATATTTCGAGCTCTAAAGGTGAAACAAGGATGAAGTGAAACGAAGACGAATGTTTCCTTGGTCCACCGCTCTCCCTATTTTATACTTTTCTAGAGTAGACAACTTTCCTCTCTCTCTCTCGATTCTCTCACACAATCTCTTCACTTCTCCCACTCTCTCGTGGGTCCAGTTAGCGGAAGGTACGAGTGGAACCTAGTTGGGTGCTATGTGACTACAAAATTGGCAGAATGAGAGATAGAAAACTTGAGCACACTTTGTGGACAAGTAGGTACTGGATGGGTGATGCAGCAGTGCTAAAATAACTTTTTTAAACATCATTTCTTCCTTGATGTAGCGACTGAGACTTCTTGACTAAGAAATAGCAATGACTAATTTAGAATAAGTGGGGGGGGGAGGAATTTCTAAAAACTCTCCGAACTACTTATTTAAAGGAGGCGTATCACGAACCGCGCGGGTGACTATGCAAAGTGAAGTGAGAGGGCGCGCTCTCCTCACTTTACATAGTCTCTCGCACGTTGCCGGATCTTCAGGGTCATTTGGCACACAGCCAAATGCTCATATCTCAGTTCTAGCGAAAATTGAAAACATGGGAATTTCGAAAGCGTGATCGGGTAAACGTGACCCATCATCTCACATTGAGAACTCAGTCAGCCAGATATTCGTGGTACACCTCCTTTAAAGGGGGAGGGGCACGAATATTTTCTCTCATAAGCTGAGCCTGTGGGGTAATAGGGATGCTATACCCGATCACAGATCACTTTATCCGAAGTTCTAAAAATGCCTCTGAACTTCACTACGGATTTTTGAAGTTTCATTGATTGTGCAGGCACGATTTGGGGTACTGTATTCTTGTATTGATTTCACTAGATTGGCAGCCGAAAATAGCAGCAATAGTGAGGTTTGCACACGACGGGAGTCGAACCAGCGGGTGCCGGATAGCGAGGCAAAAGCACAACCACCAGGCTAAGTGCCGATATATTCGTTGTCTCTAGGCGGCCTAGTTAAGGGAGAGGACCGCTGTGCTGATTACTGTAGTTACTGCGGGGTGCAGGCACGTCGCGGTGAGACCCACCAATTTCGATTCGTGCCCATCCCCCTTTAATTTCAGTTCTCCGTCTATGCGAAGAAGAAATGGAAAGCATACGCACTCACTTCCATGTCATGGTCTCTAGCCATTGGTATGAATGGGCATTGGCACTTGGAAACGGCACTTGGTTATGAATTTCTGTTCAAGCAGAGTGATCGCACTTGTTTGCAATCGAGATTTCTGACGTCAGATTGAGAAAATGATAGGATGTGCGTCTGTAAGACTGGGGATAAATTACTGGTCAGTTCTAATTGCAGATCCAAAGCATCACTCCTATGAGGACAATGTCCATGCATACCTCCCACTGATAAAGAATCTAAAATTATGCGAGAATTATATTAAGTCATGAAATAAATTATCCACCATAACTACAATAGCATTTATCCCTCTTCATACACAAATTTTTAATCACATGCTGCGTTACTTTCAAAGTCGAATGATGGCATTCATTATCCGACTACAGCTATTATTACTAACAAGGGTGGCATTTATATGATAAAGGGCAAAATGGATGAGATATCTCTCGTCGTTGCTTCCGTTGTATACGTCGCTTTGTAAATCTTCCTAGGTGGCAATAGAGATACGCTTCGGACAACGATCTTAGTTCCCCTATTTCAGATTGACAACCTTTGACTAAATGAGATGCCTGTAATAACCTCAATGATTAGATGTTCCGTTTACGCGCCACTCGTTTCGCTTTTCTGAAACCAAATATAGAAAAGATACTAGAATAGGTGAATCATTTCCTATGGGGGATTTCGATACGAGCAAGGACTATCAAACTGCTGGAGTAATACTTTTTCCGGTAAGTTGTTGAGCCCGTTTTTTACTATTTGAAGAGAAGGTTCTGAAAAACTCAGATGGCTCTCGGTGGTCTCACGTGTAATTTGTGTGTCATTGCATTTCTCAGAACGATGCCTTCTCTCAGAAATTCGTTTGGCAGTCTAACTCTCTCACAGGCATCATGGTTCTAGTTTGGAAAAACAGTGAACAATTCAGGCAATAGTCGACAGCATTCATCAAATCCTTTTTGCGTTCTACTTTGCCCCTACTATCTATTTGTGAGTTGTTTTATCGGCTTCCAACAAATAATCACAGTATTTTTTCAGCCGGAACAAGTCTATGTACTCTATTTCCGACCATATTGGATTCGCAACTTTGACGGCATATCAAGTTCAACAAGATATTGTTCACTAACTGAATTATTTTCTGTGCAGATCTGTTGCTACTCTCATGTGTTTATCTCTTTCAATCGATTTGTCGCCGTTTGCGCTCCGATGTCGTATGCAAGGCTATTTAGGTTTCTATTCACACATTTCAAAATTCATTCCCATTGTGGTATTTCGGAGAAAAACAGTTGCAATAGCGAAAAATATTCATTCAGAAAATCGATGACTCTGAAGATGATCGCGTTTTATTGGGTTCTTGGTATCTGCCATGTGACGTTCATGCTGAGATACGGTGGATGACTTCCAGTTTCTTCGAAATATTTCTCTAAAAACATCAAAGTATTCCAGCGGACTGTTCTCTCTATCTTCCCGAAGGCACTTGGATATTCACATTCAAAGAAACGCCATCGTGTAACATCGTCAAATGGTGACTTGACATCTAACTAAAACTGTAAATTGAGAAGCTATTCAGGTACGGTGATTTTCTTCTAAATTTAATTTCCGTACTCGTTGTTGCGATAATGGATATTTCGTCAATCGCGCGTCTACATTGCTATAATGTTCACCTTGTAAGCGATCATGTTCATTGCATAAAAAAATTTGAATTTAAATTTGTATTTTTCTGCAGACAGACGAGGTATCCGTGAAACGAAGAAAGACGCAGATGAATCTTACATATCAGGTTATCAATACTTATGCATTTCAAAGTATATTTTTAACTTTTCAATTAAGGCAACTTTGCAAGGCGTTTGTTTCATCTCAGAACTTCTCACCTACTTTCTTCTTTCTGGATACGCGAGGAATAAATGGGAGGCATTCGTTCTCACTTCCATCTCATGGTGTCTAGTCAATGGAATGGATGGGTACGCAATCAAAGGACGAAAATTCAGAGTTCTAACGGCCAGATCTATTACCACACAATGTTTTTATATCCTTTTTGAAAAGGAGAACAGACAATTCAGGTTGATCGTACTTGTGTGTAACCGTGATTTTCGTGGCCAAATTCAGAAAATTTTAAAGTGTGAGATTCCATTCGTTTTGAAAATTAAACGAGATGAAAAATGATTATAGATCGCCTACATAACTATCAAGTGGGAACTGTTAGTATGACGGCTAACACGCATGCTCCATCCAGTATGCCGACATCGACTACACACCATCAACATAGCAGACATTTATAAATATCTAATGTAATATTCTGACTCACATGAGCTAAAATGTATCTACATTTTTTCAACTGTGAATTTTGGTTTCACTTATGATAGTTTGCTGCATGAAAAATTACAACACATTGAAAACACGTTCAGTTCAGCAACAGATTGAGGTTAAATTTTGAGCGATTCCTAAGTGAATTGTGTCTTTCAATATTTGAGCGTTGAACAATTAACTCTTTAAGTACTCTTTAAGTCTCCATACAGCGCCTATTAGATAAAATAAAATAATCTTGTCATCTTTCACAATTGTAGCTCAAATAATATATATGCCACTAGATAGCTGCCTATTATTTTTTACGAAAATTAAAGCGAAGGAATTCGTAGGGGAATAGATTAAATAAATCACATAGTAAGCAAAATCTCACTCTATTCCGATTGAGAAAATATAATGAATTCTGAAGAGAATCTCGATTCGCTCCAGTTCTCAGTGGACTTCTCGTTCCCACCCTCGCAGTCAAAGATTCAATGACTGAATGGTTTACAGTAGCCTTGTCCTCGTCAAGAAATCCTTTTCCTTTCTGGTTTTGTGTGTGGTTTGAAACATATATTTTAATCCACAGCAAGGGTTTGCTTACGCATTTTCTTCCCTATATTCCACAGTGATTCAACAATAGACTGGTGTAGGATGTAAGAAACAGTAGAGAAGATGTCATATTTTTTCGAACTATCATACTTTTATTTTGATTTTAGTAGAAAATCATGAAAGCATTTAGCTGAACTTTAACGACGTTGGTTTTCAGTCTACAATTCTGAACATCTTACATGTTATCTCACGAGTTTCTTCATGCGTTTACACATTATAGATATTGTATGGTACGTTGGTTTCTCCTTCCATTTCGTTTGTCGCACATGATATCGATCTGTGTCATCATCCCTATGTATCTTCTCTAAAGCACATGTTTTCGATAGCCCCAAACAATATTTGACAACAGATTTCCTACTCCTGACGTCATTCTGGATTAGATGACCGTCTACTCATTTTCCATCTCACAAACTGAACCACTACGCGTGATGAAAATATTGTGATAGCGCATCGTTTAATATTTTTAGTATTTCTGTTGGCATCATTATCGTTACTTTCATGTTCATTTTTAACATTTTCAGAAACGCTGATACGCGTATTATAATATCTATTCATTGCAATCTCGCTCCCCACAGACTGAATGATGCTTCGTCACCTGATGCAAGCAGTAATCGGAACGGAGGTTCGAGAATTTTTCCTTTTAAGTCCACCATTTTAATGGACACAGGGTGGCCTGGGATTCTTCCTGAATATTTGCGTACTCCGAATCATTTCAAATTTGTCCGATAAGACGTTACAACATTACAAGGTTGTTCTATTTCACTTCGGTGAAACACAATTTATTTCTCAGTTCTGTCTCACAGTTTCCACTGTCCATTCCATCTTAACATCGCTCTCTAACCTCGTTTGTGTGTTGGTACGTTGCTCATTATCCTGATTATTTCGCTTCTCTTGCCCATCATGTGATCATCATATTCATCATGTTTTCCTCAGACACACATCATCGATAATGACGCAGTGTATTCATCTCTCAACGGATTAGTCCTCCTCTTTCCGAAATGGGCTGCCGACGTCTCACTTGCAATATGGATCCTTCTCACTGGTTCTCTAATTTTTCTCATTTTTTGTAATATTATTCTCAATATATCAGTCTTCGCTTGGACTTCTCTTCCTGCAGCCTTTATGTTGCAGTACTTGATAATTGTGAAGTGAGGACCACATTCAGAAGAGATGTATACGATAACTAATCTATTATTCCCTTTTCGAAGGCACTCAATGCCCACTTGGAAGGTTCTCTCGTACATCTACCTCATATGTTTCCTTATCTCAACGCCTGTTTTCTTCACCGTAAATGATGCATTTCCCCTTCCATCCTTTGCGGAGACACTAGAACCGACAGTAAGAAGGTAAGGAGACTTTCAAAACTTTATTGACAATCTTATTAATCAGTATGTACGGATTATCCGCCGAAGATCGAGTTCTCGTTTATGGTGGGACACTATTTCCCCGTCCAGAGAATGTACACTCCCACGCACTTTTCCCTCGTGTCAACCAGCTGTTCAGGGCAATCGTACCTTTGCGCTCTACATTTTTCTCGGCGTTGGGCTGACTTTCTCTGCCTCCTACGGAATCGTACTCTTCTGTGTGGTGAGATCATGAAGCTCAGTCTAGTAATGTCAAATACCAACAAAACATCGTCAGAGAGGAATTCTGATTGCGATTCGAGAGCAGACGGCGAATAATATGGCGAGAAGCAGCAAAAGTCTCAAGATGCAGAGACGGTTCATTACAATGTTAATGCTCGAGGTAAGATTAGTTTCAATTTTACTCGCGTATAATTTTAAAATAATATCAATTCAGGCAACCGTTCCGTTCTTCTTCCTCGGTGTTTGCGTGGGCTTATTCACTGTGGCCGGTCTCATTGGTATCCAATTGGGACTCTTCGCCCTTGTCATGAGTACCTTTGTAGCCATGGTCCCGTCTGTCCAGGTCACTTTAATGTTGATTCGAAACAAAATATCACAATCTACAGGCAGCTTTGTACATGTGGCACCTTCGTGGGAGGTCTGGTGATCGGTCGCCTTCGACTACAGTATCCGTACAGTGCACTACGGCGCGATCAACAACTGCTCGCAACCCTGACTCGGTAGTGCCCCATAAGAATCTGCTCCAGTAAACGATTGAGATAAGACATGAATAAATCGACTAATACAATAATGGGAAGAGTGTGATTAACATATTAGGCTGTACCATAAGTCCTGCACGATTTGCCGCTTGATGTTTGAATCTTTAATTCTCATTGGTCTCAAATCCAATTGACCCACCTCTGTAGCACAATTTAGTGTTACACTGGAACAATATTTTAATGTATTTGAAATTACTATCTCTTGCTCAGTAAATGAAAAATCGATGATTATCGAAAAGAAAGACATGTGAAAATAAAAGAGATTTATTTCATACGTTTCGCTCGTTAATATTCGATGCAACTTCTTCTCAATATGCTATACATTGCGTGTCTCGTAGGCTTTCGACATCACCATAGAAGCCTTGGATAAAAAAACATTGCATCGCAAGGTAAGTAATGAAAGAACCTGCGTAGTACTGACTTGTCCATTGTTGAGTAAGTATCTCTTGTAATCTTCGGTGAAATAAATGACAATAACGGGGTTGATGATTGGGAAGAATGCAAGGATCATCGCAAGGCCCTGTAAAGAAGCTTACTCGATGGAAACAACAATATGAACTTTTGGAAGATCTCCGAAGTCCGTATCCATAAACATTCCGAACATGTTGATAAATGACGGAGCGTAGAGAAAGAGCATTGGATTCAAGGCCTAAAACTATCAGTTTTGTTATCCTTCGAACAGTTCACCTGTGAGATAAGCATACTGAGCGCTCGTCCATGAATTTGTTTCAGTTTTCCACTCATAGTTCGCTGTTTGATCGTTTGATGGATTCGCCAGCCACAAAACACCTGTGAGCGTAGTGTACCTACCCCGTGTTTTGGGTGCGAGTGTTTTTCCAATGGACCAAAACACATTGAAGATGGTGAAAAGGTGTGCAGGGAATTATTAAAAATGGTTCATACATTAAGGCTGGCAAACTGAATCTCTCAAAATCGCCCGAACCCGGTTGAGTGGAAGTGGGACGAAAGAGAGAATGAGAGGAAGGGAAGGGGGATTGAGTTGAGTTTCACTCTTGGACAGAAATTTAATTGATACGGGATTCAACCAAACCGATTCTTTTAAACATATCTTTTTTCCCTTTCATTCTTTGTCCTCGCATTCTCGTACTATCAATAGTCCCAACTGCAGAGATCATTCTCCAGGAAGACTCATTTCAGTATAGTATGTCTTTGATTAATTTCTCTATTTCTCTCATCCCTAATTTAAAGAAAATTGAAAGATTCATTTTGCCGATCATAACGCACAGAAAACGAAGAATGAAAAATTCATTCATCGCTCACAATGATTCCAATTTGAGTCTGCATCAATGCCACGCATATCCCAGTGCCAATTGTACTGCGAGTTGCCAAATCGCCATCCTACAACAACAATACGCAAAGAAACTAATATTCAACAAACATTAATGTCAACAATGAGAAGATACGAGTGAAGCAAATCAACTCCATATTCGGTGGAGAATTTATCATGTAACAGTTGACGAACTGTCTGAAACCGTCACACTTTAATTTTTCAAAACATCTCTGCACCTGAGATTCAGCCAACAAAACATAATTTGAGTTGAGTAGCCACACAGTCATAAAAACCTTCAAAAAATATAATAATATTTAAATCGTGCCAAAACCATTAGAAAAAGAAGAGTTCCAACAAAACGGCTCGGCACCTCGAACATGGACACTATTAGCGAACTTAAATAGCGAGTATCACTTATTGAAAGGTAATTACATATTTCGAACCTGCATAATAGGCCGTATCTGTAAAGGAAACTCGTGCAAACACATAGTAGAACAAGGACAAATGAGACAAACCAAATTTGAAATGCGACCTGAAGCGAGACTTCTAAGCGCACTATGAAGGAGCAGTTTACCCGAGTAAGCATAAAATTGTCGCTCCATGGTGCAATTGAAAAGAATCCTAGAATTCCAGGGCCGGCATACCAAAACTGAGTCAAAGAATTACTGATAATCCTTCTGATAAAAAATACTTACAGGTTGGACAGTTGAAAAAGCAAAAGAATAGAGAACATCCACGAAAACAAAAGCATATGTGAAAAATCTAAAACAAATTCTTCATATTTAAATGAAGAAAAAAAGAATTTGAAATGTGACCTGTAGAAACCGACGCGCTCTTGTCGTTTGTGTACCACAAAGATGAGAACTCCATTGAAGAGACACGATATGACGTATGTCCCGACACAAAAATATATGTGACTTCTACCGAACGACATTAATCTCTCCATGCTCTGACTTGTCTATGTGTCGGAAATCTATTCACCACATGATACTGAATTCAGTATTCGAATGTCGCGAGAAACAATCCTAATCAAGTTCGTTATGACTTTTTCCTAGTATAGTTTCGTATGATTGCCGAACTGTTCTAAGAAAAAGCAAGCCTTTGAATCGAGAACGGAACTGAAGAAATTCCGATTTCAGGATTTGGTAGGCAATTCCGATAAAAATGTAAAATGTGAATTTCCGTAGTTCAGTTCCTCATTACCTATCGAATCATAAATCAATGATGGAAATCGACCTTTTGCTGAAAATATTTTCAAGTCTTATGTAGAGTCAAAACAGTGAATTTCTAACAATTTGTCGCAAAAATGTGCTTTGACAATTGTTACACATAATTATTTTATTACATTACTTCGGAGAGTTGACCTTCATCAACAACCGTCGCACTGGCTTTCCTGACGGTGCTGTCAACTTTCTAGCCGTCGGTCGAGGAGGTCGTGCAGCCGGTCGACGATCAGTGAGAGGTCGTCGAGCTGCGACTGCTGCAGATCGAGGGACTGAAGGAGGAAGAATTCCGGGTGGAAGAGGCTGAAGTGACGGAGGGGCTGGAGAACCGATCGTCTGCAATACCATGCAATACGTAATAGAAATGATTCGAAGAACTCTTTTCAAACCTTAACGCCATTCAGTTGCGAATTCCTAGGCATAATGAAGCCGAAACGGTTTGTGGCGAGTTCCCTCTTCATCTCTGGTGGCATTGGAGTTGTCAGCTTTGCTCGCTTGTCCCATGACTCCAAGAATGGAGTGCATCTGATGCGAAAAATATAAGTACATATCTTGCGATTTTACATAGTCCAAAGTTTAGCCCATGACGTTAACACTCATCAAGGGAATAATCGGATACCTCGGATCATTATGCGATCGACAATAACAATATCGTAGATCCTGTATACCCGAACGAGGATCTGGTCCACATTGCCTAAGTGAACTCTTCTTATCATAACGAAGAACTATAGTATCAATCGACGTTTCGTTATTCCGACAATCATAGAGAACTGTTCTAACCGAAAGTGTTTGGGCGGGCACGTCTCGTTGCATCCAAACTGATTTCCATTTAGGGAAGTCACGAATGCACAACATTCCGCTTTCCCCGGGCATTCCGCAAGGCGCACATTATCGATCTTCAAACATCTAATTCTGCACGTTTTTCACTCATCAACAATATGCGAGCACGAAAAAGTATCTGTTCGGCATAATTGGCCACCAGGTGAAACTCAGAATCGCTATAATAATGAAGGGGAGGGAAGAATAATATCACTCACTGAAGGTTCTTCAGTCCAATTCTGCCATCCGATCCAGCATTTGAGCGATTCCGTCAGAGCCGGAGCAAGAAACAAAATCACGAGCATCGAAAGAAGTAAGTGATCAGTTCAGCTCCTTTACTAGATTAGAGATAGGGAAGGGTCACTGATCGAGGGATGGATTTACTCACGAGGGAAAACACCTTCCACTCGATCTCCGACCGAGATTGTGTAGGAGGAGAAGAGTGAAAGTTGAGTCGCAGCCTCAATCATGTTTGCGAACGTGAGAAATTGGCCGCAATTGCCCTCACTGCTCTAAGGACTTTTCCTCCTTCGCCCTCCTGTTTTGCACTTGCCCTTTCGTTTTCGTGGCCCGAGGGGCGATGGATAAATTTGCGCCCGATCGATGATGCCTAACAGGAACATGCGGTTTAGGTGAATAAATGGAAACCGCTTGTTATCTCTGTTTTTGATACTTGGAAATAACGCAAAATTATTGGGTAGATGGAGGGGAGATGCCAGTTGCAGTCAGTCCCCCTCACTACATCAGGGACATTCTCTCAGATGCCGGATCCAATCGAATTCGGACCTGTCGGAATAGCAATCGAAGCCATCTTCTACTATGGAGGAACTGCGTTGTGCATTGTCACTTTGCCCATCTACATTTTGGTTGTCGCGGTGCTTTTCATGAGTACGAAGAAACAATCGGGAACGAGCGGATCTTTCTATCGAATATACATGGCGAGTGGACGATGATTATTATTGTTGAAAGAGAACAAGACAATAGTATGTCATCCCAATCGAAGTGTTTAGATCGGCGGAATCGTTGACATAGCAGCCATGCTGAACAACCATCTTCTGAGTATCATGCCGGCCCATGGATTCTTTCTCAATTTTTACCTCTCGAGCATTCATGTGGGACAGGTAATGAAGCTGTAGTGACGCATACATCTTTGAACCACCACTAAATTCCAGACTTATCTCGCCATTGCCTGGGGAATTCGCTACGCACAAGCAACGACAGTAACGATTCTAGCAGTGAATCGACTGACTGCAGTTGTTTTCCCAGCTAAATTCAGAAAAGTATTTACATTTCAACAATTGATATAGCAACGAGCGAATTTTTGAGATGTGGACAGCTCGCAATTGCACAATGGCCAATATTATTCAACTTGCACCAGCTGTAATCATGGGATCATTACTGTATACTTCCGTATTCTCGTACGAAACCAATTGGCTTGGAGGAAGTTACTGCGTCGTGAGTTCCTCTTCTTCTTTTTCAATTTTCGGCTTTGCGTAGCCCAGACCGGAATTGTGACGTCTCACGATAACCTCCAATTTACAAAGCATATTCTAGTTCGCGGACTCCGATTTTCAACGCTTCTACTTCTCAATCGCTAGTATAATTCAAACGGCGTTTGTCTTCTACATCGCCATTAATTATATGGTCGTCTTCCGCAGTTTTCGAAAGCAATTAAGACAGGTGAAGCGACGTGATGGGGATTTGTTCCCACGAACACACGATGAGGAAGTATTTGCACATGCGCATACATTTGACAGCATAACAGGAAAGGAAATGGCAGATGTTACGAGCAGCGATAACACGCGCCCATAATTTATTAGCCTTGCAAAATATGTAATTTAGTCATGTTTTCCACGAGAAAGATGTTTGCAGGTAAGATCGGATGAAAGCCGTTTATCCCGAGAGAAAAAGAAACAGGAAGATCGACTTCTCTACATATCAATAGTCGTTTGCTTTCTAGAAGTGAGAATGAGGTGTCTTCATTAATTACTGCGTTTATTTAGATTGGTACCTGGATCTTCTCACTGTACGCGTTTGTAATCTATGTAGACGTGAGTTTCGCAATGAAAATTGTTTGGAAGAAGAATTTCCTTGTCAGATTCCCCTTCGTCTGTTCTACATGATCTTTAATATTCTCTACGATGTCTATGCCTGCACTCCTCCTTATCTCCTCATCTTCTTCTCAACGCCATTCCAACAACGCGTCAGAAGCTTTCTGAGGTAACATAATAGGGAAATTTGTTGCGAATAAATATTTCAGAATGCCGGACATGCAATCACAAAATTCAGTTACTGGAGCTTCTTCCATCTCCGTGCAAAGTGTTAAATCGATCTCGAATAGTCGATATTAGATATTCTGATTAGAACAGTTTCTGATATATATTTCCAAAGACTGTTTCTTGATGTGTATGACTCATATTCCTATATGACATTATTTATCTTGCGACAGCGCTGGTTCATTATGGAGATGTATTATAATACAAGATTTTGGATATGAATGTGAATAAAACAATGATGAACAGTCATTCAAGTGTTTGCGGGTGTGCTCTTTTTCTATTCTTTTTCCTGAATTGTTTGAATTGCGTTCTGTTTTTACTCAAGTTTTTTTTTGTCTCAGACGATGAATAGTATCGATAGTACGCTCGTTTGTCAAAACATTGCTGCCGATAAGAGGAAGAGAAGAGTGCAACACTCATCACTAAGTATCCGGAATGATGAATGTTGTTGTGGCCCTCCTCTGTCTTCGAATCTCCTCGGGCTTCAATAATGATCCTGAGGAACGCTTGGATTTGGTAAGGCTATGTTTTCATCGGCCTGATTCCGCTTTTCAGAAAGGCATGATCGAGAGATGGGATTATCCAGTCGAAGTCCACGAAGTCACAACCAGAGACGGTTACATACTCGATCTCTTCCGAATTCCACGAGGACAGAACGGTAGAGTTGCCGGTGATGAATCCGTATGGAATTGAACTTCTAGAATCGGAAATGTCTTTTCGATGCGTTCGTCCTGCCATTCTTCTCAATCATGGTCTCGCATCGAGTGGTGCACAATGGGCACTCAATCTGCCTAATCAGTCTGCAGGTTCGCCCACTATCCACTGGATATGTGATAGCATTCGGATAATCTCAGCTTTCGTCTTTGCCGATGTCGGTTTCGACGTGTATCTCGCTAATCATCGAGGCACTTCTTACGGAAGGAAACATGTGAATAAGGAATCGAGTCCCTTCAGTGACTTCTGGCAGTTTACGTGAGTTGAGAAAGGGTTGAATGTAGAAAAATCAAAATTATAATAACAGACTTGACGAGATGGCGAATTTCGACTTGCCCGCTATTATTGATAAGGTGCTCGAATTGAACGGAAACAATGAGTTGTACTACGTGGGGCATTCACAAGTGAGGATTGAGAAACTGTCACAAAACAATGATAAATTCCAGGGAAATCTGGTTGGATTTTTAGCACTCGCAGATAATCCTAAATACAATACGAAGGTGGATGATTGAGAAGGTGGTTATTCAAACAACATCATTTTTAGATCAAGAAGTTCTTCGCATTAACTCCGGTAGGAGCTGCGCACTATGCGAGGGGATCAACTCAGTTTGGTTACCTGGCCTACCGCATTTTTCAACCAGTCGTTGCAGTAAGGATTATATTTAAAATATATTTATGAATAATATTCAGTTGTACACAAGTGTGCTCGGAGCACAAGAAATATTTTCGAGCATTCCATGGCTACTTCGACTTGTTGGAGAAATATTCTGCAAGAATCCACCACTCAATTATGTTAGTGCAACGTCTTATTATCATACATATTGAATTATAACTTGTTGAGATATGCAAGGATGTCATCGAGACAAGTTTCGGGCCGACGGGACCTCATTTGAACACGGTTCGTTGTTATGATTTGGTGTAGTTATCAATTGGAATGTGCATTTAATCATATCACTCAAATCTTATCAAAACAGACTCGAACTCTTGTCTATTTCTCGCATTTTCCCGTTGGATCCTCAACGTGGACATTTTTGCACTACGCACAGGTAAGAGTGCATACAATTTATAATATATCATGAGAAAAAGTAAATTCAGAATGCACAAGCAAAGAAAGCGATGCATTTCGATTATGGAAATGCGCTGAAGAATCTTCAGAAACATGATAGGGTGTGTTTTTCAATTACTTTTCTCGTTGAAATATTACTCTCAGGTTTTTCCTCATCCCTACAACTACAGTGTGATTGACACTGAGATTTATCTGTTCTGGAGTAGGAATGATTGGTTGGCAACACCAGCTGATATTGAGAAGATTCTAGTACCCAGTCTACGAAGTCGAATAATCAAGGTAAAATCAAAGATAACGAAATACCTGTAAAACACAGAGAAAAATATTTCAGGGTTCATTCGAAATTAGCGAGTATAATCATCTCGACTTTGCTCTTGCAACGACAGCAAGAGAAAGATTGTATCGACCGATCATCGATATCATTTATAAAGAAGATCCTCTACCAATGTGTGTGATCAAGAACAAGTTGCTATGATAACGATGTTATTTAGGATATTTGATAAACATTCCACATAATGAAAAGAAGAAATTCTGTTTAAGAGAAGCCAACATGAAAGTGAATCCATATAAAAACACTGATTTTATTACCGCGAGAATATAATTTGAGTAATTAGAAAACAGATGTCGTTAGTCCACTAAAATTCCAGAAGAGAATAATAAGAATGAACAAGATACAGCGTAGTATGAACGAAGAGAAAAGGAGAATGCATGGATGCCTGGATATTGTAATGCAACAGATAATTTCCGAGGATGAGTCAAATGGTCAGACAAATAATGCTGATACTGAATTCAACGAAAGTTTCAGGCCTAACCAAAGTTGAGATTTTCCTCGTTCTCATGGCTACCTTCCACCATTTTTCCAGCAGCATTTTTTTCAAGTGTCAAGTGCGTTATCGGCATCAATCTTGAATTTGCAGTCACTGGTTCGTTTCGCCGCGCAAACCGTACAGACTTAATCTAGAGAATGTTGTTTGATGTTATGTAGAACACCGAGTTGGTAATGAAGATTTTATGAGAGTGAGACCAATTGAGCGAACGCGTTGGAAACCCGAAACTTATGATATATATAATGTGGAACAATCAATGCCAATTGCTCACGATTTAGAAATGATGCTAATCTGGCTATTCTTCATCATCTCATTGCTGAAAATCTGTCGATTGAGGCTGAAATTCAAGTTTTAGATTGAGAAACAACTAGAAACTGTTAAACCTTCTGTTCTGCAGAATCCTGTAAGCGCAGTAATGAACGTAAATTGCTCTGATACAAATGACTAGAATTATGCCGACAGAAATAGTAGCGCCGATCGAATACATTCGAATATCTGCAAATGACAAATTTCTCATTTTTTTCAGTGAATTGAGAGCGTGAGCAGTTGTACTACTACAAAACTGACAATCTTCCTCCGTTTGGTATGTGGCTGCGAAGTCGTGGTACCACTGATTGTTCTCCCGCAACCATCTAAAAATATTATCACCTTTATGTATGTTTTCTTTTCGAAATTCATTTTATCACTTTTTAAATGATTCAATAGTAATCCTTTCCGCGTGGGTAAAAGAATGCTCACTTCAGATACTGCGCAAAAGGTGTGTTCGCATTGTAAATGGCGAGAGAAGTGAGAGTGACCACGATTGTATTCTTGACCAGAGTAATTGCCTGCATTCAACAACGATATTGAGTTTGCCATTTCGATACTTTCACTTTTCGAAGCATGTGCATCAAAACAGGAATGACTCACCGTGATTACGATTACAGGAATAATCATCTTCGGTCTTTGAGTTCGGATTCCGTAAAAGGAACAAAAAGCCGAAAATAGATGAAGTGCACAGAATATCGCCTGAACTTTCAAATTTCGGAAATGAAATGGGTTCGTAAACAAACCCTAATCGAAATGATCCAGACATTTTCGCCTTTGAGAATGAATAAAAAGAGCTCAAAAAGTGACCCGCAAGCGACGATTGAAGCAAGTATTCGAGAGACGACCTTGAATGCGATCAGTCACTATGTGGGTACAATATAGTCAGGCATATGTGTACGTATCGAAAAAAGTTTAAAATGCACCAGAAGATCCGAAAAGCAACAGCCACGAGCCATGGATACGTAGAGAACCACTGGAATACAGAGAGGAAGATAGTTGAAATAATAAGTGAAGTGGATTGAACGGTTAGGAGAGAGAGAAGGAACTGCTTATCTCGCGAGGTTGAGAGAGCGATTTCGGCGAATTCCAATCAGGGAAAGAGAGAAAGAAGAAGAGAAGAGTTTAGATAGGAGTCAAGCGAAATAGACAGAAAAATAAGTATTTGACTCATCGTTGTTCTAGGCAGTGGAATGCACGCGAACGGAAATCTTTTTTCTACAATATTATTTATCTATATTATCCCTTCCTGAAATCGTTGGAATTGTTTTCACATGATGATTTTGATACACTTTTTTTATTCGTTGATATTATAACCTCATTCCTCATAACAGTGTGATTTGCACTGAGCCCGCTCAGACAAACTTTTCTTTTGTTTCTTGCACCTGAAAGAACAAGCCAAATCAAACAATCTTGATTGTCTCACTTTTTTCTGCACCCCATAAACTTCAATCCATTCGATGCGAATGCTAGCTTCTTGTCAGATTTCGTCGTAATTTCAGTGTTGTTCTAAATTCAATCATAATGCGGCTGATAAAAGAAAGACTTACTATCGATTCTCCAAGGAGGAAAATTAAAGCGACGAGAATGAGAATGGAATTGTTCATCAGAGTAATGAGAGTGATTGTACTGGTCACTATCCTCACAAAATCACAGGACAACTAGCTGTGCAAACAAACAACCACGGGCAAAATACCCAGTGGACGATTCACTTTGATAGCTAAACGTTAGTCCTCAAACTGTCTGAGAGCGAACTATAAACATAATCAACCGAACGAGTGACTCTGTTCAGATTGCAAAACAATTTCCATTTCGCTGTAGACCTGTAGCAGTTTTATGGAGAGTCTTGTGCTCGAGTACAAAATCAAGCACAATAATCTTGCGCAGGCCGAACTCTGAGCAAATAACTTCTTGCACTCTCGCGGAAGCGAAATCGACTACGAGTTTATACGAAGTTGACACCACAAAAATTTCAAAACGTCCTCTTTCCAGAATAATTCAATTGGCGAGACTGAAAGAGTTCGTTTTTCGTGTCTAGTTACAGAACGGACCAAAGAATAATTATTTATCACACTATTTAGTGCATTTTATTCAACGATACCAGTTCATGTCGACGTTTCAGACGGAGCACGCGCTCTTCACGTCACCCTGATACTGAAAAAACGATTTTGTACTCTGCTGAAGCACCTCCATCCAAAATCTGCTAACGAACCTGATAGATAGAATGCTTGCTCCAACCTCGGAAAGGCACGAAGTTATTGAAGTTTGCCTAAAAATGACACTACTTAATATTACCGGTGTTGTAATCAACTAATCACAACTAGGCACTTACTGCTCCGTTGTAGTTTGCCCACAATAGAGGATAAGCGGCTACTCCATCCCACGAAGTTCCAACGATGCTCTGCCAGTAATTGTTGTTCGAATATATGCCCACCTGCAATCAAAGACTCTTGATTGGTCACAGAATTCGAGATCAGGATCTTTATCTTACGGAGACTCCCATTGTCTTGCACTCGGGTACCATAACGAGAATGAACTGTCGATTTGTGGCCTGCAATAGGAATATTAGTTTGTTTGAGAGAAATAGATGGGCCACCTGATCCGAAGACCAATTGTAGATCTCCACATCCAACCAGAGCATACCGAAGTTCGCTCCAGCGTTGTTCAGTGCATTCACCGTGTTTGTGACCAAGAAACAAAAATCATCCATCATTCCGAGCTGACTCACACTTGAAAAAATAACTCAAAATCGCACTTGTGTCTTCGCAGATCCGCAGCTGGAAGAATGACACGGGAACAGATAAGCATCGACAGTACCCTTTCCTCAAAATCCTCGTGTTTTGTTCACAATTAGCCATTAGTTATTGCGCAACTAGAGACATGGATGATTATTGTCTGAAAGAAACCATTCAGAAAACCGTTCACGCCATTACATACTTATGAATACATTAACTCGCCTCCGGACCATGCGTTCTTGATGTTCTGAATCCCTGTCTGGTCAATTCTTCCTTTCCTCTGACCTACTCGACCGATGTAGAGCCAGTAAGAACTGCTAGCAAGGCATTCGAAGGCAGACGTCGAGATTAGAGATGAGAAAGGAAGAGCAAAAGGAAGAGAAACCGCGCGGCGCGGCGAGGAATGAGAGGGAAAGGAAGAGGAGGGGGAGAGATGAACTCTTATGGCAGAGTGATTCTTATGGCAGAGTTATGGCAGTGTGAGAGGGGTCGTGGAAGAGTGAAAGGGAGTTTTGGAAGAGTAGATCTCGGATGTTGAGTGTTGTCAAAGGCGGTTTTTCGCAATTTCTCCATAACATCTGCATTGCCACATCAATGGGATAGTCTAGCCTCTAATTGAACTCCCAAAATGAAAGTCTTCAGCCAAAAAAGCCAGATCTGACAACATCAACACCATGTGAGATCTACCTGTAAAGCTGGAATTATATGGAATACAATATTCCACAGTACCCTGTTACTACAGTAATCTGCAGTTCACAGTACCCTTTGTCCAAAAATGTTCTAGGATAATATCGGTAACTACTAACTCACTGACCCCAGGTGCTGGTCCCCCGAGGGCTTGGATGGCCTCACATTCAGTAAGGGTTGAACTTGGCACCTGTCGAAGGATCGGCGGTGCATTATACCACTCTTTCCGCAGTTTCCGCAAAAAAGGGTCATACTTTAAAATACAACAAATTAGTCTCTAATTGCCACTGTGTGCTCAAACAAATCACTCATTAACGCCATTCTGCCTATTTGTCACATGAGAGCAAAAACTCCTGTCGAAATCCCTTCATTTCAACAGAGTCATTTCTCACTTCATTCCGCTCTCACTCTTATGGCAGAGCTCTCATTCTTATGGCAGAGTTATGGCAGAGTGGCCATTCCGTTCCATTCTGCCATAAGCGCTCGGTGTGATTTGCATCAATTTGAAACTCTTCCCTCTTCCTTTCCCATCTCTAGTCGAGATGTACTGTAATGGATGGACTAGAAGAAGAACACTATTATTTGGTGGACAATCGTAACTGAATATCAAACTGTGAACGTACTGCGATAGTGTCGATTCCGAGCGTAGGTGATGAGAAAGAAATGCCGAGTGCCAGAAAAACGACATGTGAAAAATGTTAAATTGGATGGGTCTCATGTCGGTCTGAAACTGATGTAATGAGAAACTGATTAGTTGTGCTTTTATATCTTAGTCTCCTACACAGATTGGTATATCAATCTGAAGAATTAGGAAAAAGGGGTATGCAAACCTTAGGATGGAGACATCAAGCCAGAAAATAGGTACTGATCAATGTCACTGGTATAACAGCGAGTGAGTTTGAGGATTAAAGCGAGTTTTTTTCAATGAATGAGCGAAAGTATAACAGCAAGGGAAATTCTCGAAGTGATTTTTAAAAATGTCTGCTTTTGAACTTGCTTTTGAACTTGAACTTGAAGCTTTTGAACAATCTTATTCATTTTTAATAATGACACTTTTTTCTTTTTCAAAAATGCATTCAACCATTGCCATGAGCTCCCTCAGATGAACGCGTTGTGGAATCTTTCTTATCCGTTCTTAATTTGAGCAATAACTTTTATTGGAAATAGATCTCCAGCTGATCAGCTTTTCCCTCTGCAATACTCTCTGCACGAGACTCATCTAGCGATTATTCTTATCTCGTGTCGCTGTGTCTCATATTTTCTTGCGAACTTGATCAGTGGTCTCTGAGAGTATTCACGGTCACTGCGACTGAGATAAAGACGGGGAAATTGACAAGCATCACGCGTAAATTTCTAGGGAAATCGATCCGTAATGCATTGATGTCATGGTATGCAAAATATTCGAAAAGAATGATAAAACAATCGCTCACGCACTTGAGAAAAGGAAATTCATTTATTCGTGAGAAAATAATATACATTTATTAAACATCGCTTCCTCTTCAAGGATACCAGTTCATGTCGACGTTTCCGACGGAGCAAGCGCCCTTCACGTCACCAGAATACTGAAAATGACATTGATTAGTTTGTGATGATGTCAAAGTGAATACAGTACTCCTTGACGATCCCCATCAACTAAGATTCAAATTGTACCTGATGGATGGAAGGCTTGCTCCATCCTCCGAAAGGCACGAAGTTGTTGAAATTGGCCTGCAAAGAATTGTATTACTCAGTGTCATTTTTAATGGTCCATAACCAATATTATACAGAAAACAAGCAAACCTGTCCATTGTAGTTAGCCCACCAGAGAGGATACTGCGAGACTCCGTTCCAATTGATTCCCACGATGCTCTGCCAGTTGTTGTTGTTCGTGTAGATTCCGATCTGAGATGGAGTAAAGATCAAAGATCAATGACCTCATACAATCACTTACAGATACTCCCATGGCCTTACACTGTGCAACCATGTCAAGGATGAACTGCTGGTTAGTTGACTGCAATTTCTCATATGTTATAATGGTTCTTCAACAATTTCAAAAACAGTGAATATGAGGCCGTTTGCGATAGAATCAGACAAATCCGAATAAGTCTGGCACAGCTCAAAAATATAAATCCTCTGAATCTTTGCGAATTGGGGTTCTCGAGGGTGCTGATGACGATAGGCATATTCATTTTGGCCACAGAAGCATCGTTGGCTCCAGACGACGTCACGTCGAAATCGATTTATGGTCTATAATTCAGTTTCTGATCAAGCTAAAATTAGGTGAGTATGTCCCAACGGTCAGAATTGGATGGCGATCACGACGGAAAACATATTTTTTTATTATTTTAATTAATTATTTTGCAAAATGGTACTTTCCGCAAACTACAGTGCGCTAGTTGAGAGTAGGATTGATCGGACCGGAATGCCACGAGGATTCCAAATCTGTTTTGATCATCAAAATCCATCATCTAACTTTTGAGGTACGCTTTTTATAGTGTACCTGGCTTGTAAGTAAATCTTGCTATCTCTCCCTTGTTTACTTCCTTCCTCGTATCGATCGGAGACTCCCTCCCGAAGGAGGCGAGAGAGCAGGGGGAATGGAGAGAGCGCAGAAAGTGGGAAGAGGTCGTGGCGGAGAGACTCGGGTAGATCAAAAGATCGGAAGCCAGCAAGGGAGAGGTGGCCCTATTTACTTACAAGCCAGGTACACTATAAGTTGAATATTTCAAAAGTTAGATGACGGATTTTGATGATCAAAACAGATTTGGAATCCTTGTGACATTCCGGTCCGATCTATCCTACTCTCCACTAGCGCACTGTAGTTTGCGGAAAGTACCATTTTACAAAATAAAAAATTAAAATAATAAAAAATTATGTTTTCCGTCGTGATCGCCATCCAATTCTGACCCTTGGGACATACTCACCAAATTTTAGCTTGGTCAGAAACCGAATTATAGACCAAAAATCGATTTCGACGTGACGTCGTCTGGAGTCAACGAGGCTTCTGGGGCCAAAACAAAAATGCCCATCGTCATCAGCATCCTCAAGAACCCCAAAACGCAAAGTTTCAGAGAATTTATATTTTTGAGCTGTGCCAGCCTTTGTTCGATTCTATCGCGAACGGCCTCATATAATTGATGAAAAATGTACCTGACTGGATCCCCAGTTGTAGATTTCGATATCAAGCCAGAGCATGCCGAACTTGGCACCGGCGTTGTGCAGGGCGTTCACAGTATTGATTACCTGCAAATTTATTTATTTGAAACATAAATCGATTAATTTTTTTGGGAAGTTTTATTACCAACCTGCTGCTTGGCTGAGGCACATCCGGAAGAGTGGCAAGGGAAGAGGTACGCATCCACAGCGCCGAGCCCTACGATTTGAATTATGGTTATGATCTTTATTTATATCGCGATGCTTCTTCAAATTCGTTACGAACCTCCAGACCACGCATTCTTGATGTTCTGGATTCCTCCGTTGTCAATTCCTCCATTACTCTGTCCGACACGACCAATGTAGAACCAGTAACCGTTGTTTTTCAGACATTGGAATCCGGAAGTAGAGATCGCCTGCAGGAGATATATCAATATCACCCAAATATCTGATTCGAGAATTGCGGAAAAAAGTGCTCACCGCGATGGTGTCAATACCGAGAGTGGCAGTGGACAAGGAAACGCCGAGGGCGAGGAAAACTAGAGCGAGGCGGTTCATTCCCTGAAATAGGTAGAAACGTGAAACCAGAATTCACATTCCGAAGCAGAACGAAAACAATCGACGAGGAAATGCATGTGGTGTGTGATGCTTGGAGATGTTTGGTTGCGATTAGCAGTCCTTTTATAGCCATGGGATAGGTCGGGGCGTGCTCCTATCAGAGACATCTCGAATTATTTGAGATCACGTGAAGGATAGGTGTCCATGACGGGGAAATAACCTTTAGTTCTTATGATCTCGAAGAGAGATCGAAGCACTTTATGAATTGATCTAGATGTCTTCTCGAAATCAATGCATTTCATTTACAACGAAGTTTAGGTGAACAGTGGAAGAAGATTAAGAAATGTCTAGGGACCCATTGTCAAAATCAATTTAAATTTTTATTGTGAGCATGATTGCAGAGTATCGGATAACTTGCTGACATAAACGATAGTTGTGGAAGTCCCTTCATTTGTTTAATCAATTGTTCATACCCTCGAAAAGCACGTGTGTACATTCCAAGTGAACCTCTGGCACGAAATTCCTCCGCCCAAAACTTCATTCTGCCTTAGCGATCTTCAATCTTCTTATCGAGTCTTGCGACTCCATCTAATCTCTCTTCATTGACGTGCTCGATCTATTTTCTTCCCTGATACGTCTCTCATACGCCCTATCACTTTCAAATCCAGTGTACCTGATCTTAGCTCCCAGATTCTCTTTCTTCTTCATGATCTCTAGACGAAAGACGAATAATAAACGAGAGACTCTTTCATAAGCCTCCTCCCTATCTCATTTTTGATACGTTTCGGAATCTCTCTAAACTACACGTAGCTTACCATTGCCATATTATGCAAGGGTGAAAGTCCGAGCCGAGTTCAGGGGAAACGAAACTGCTTGCATCTGATTCTTACCAGAATGGTTCAATACATTTCAACAATAAAAAGTATGATTGTAAAATGTGTTTTGTTTGGGGCACTGTTACCACTTGAAATTTTGATCGTTGCAAAAAATGTGGAAATTTGCACATGACACAGTGTTGATAATCAATGGTTTTTGTGTAATACTGTGTCGAAAACAATATATTTGTTCTACAACGTGCAGTAATATGTAGTGGAGTGCGAACGATCACCTCTCATTACAAGTTGCTCAACGTCCCGCTCCTTTCCTCCCTCTATTATATCCAAATATTTCCATCCAACCTGTACACGCCACTGTTCGTGATCATCTTCTGAGAATAAGAATTGTGTGCAATAGCGATTCATCCTCAGCAAAATGATATTCTACTTACTTCTTCTTGGAATTATGATTGCTTATTTATCAAGATTCTATCAATTCGTTCAAGTAATCAGGTGAGCATTTCAAGATTAATTCTTTGAATTGTTTCTATTGTAGGCGAATGAAGCATTTATCATCAATAATATCGGTGACGAAGGCTTACTCATTGTTGGGCATGGCATCGTGTTTGGAATGGATCCGCAAGGTGTATTTTGAAAGATTTATCTTAGGAAACCATGCGAATCCTCCAGTGATGCCCCATCGCGCAGTTACGAGAATGAATAGAACGGTGAATCGGGAATGCAGCTGATGAAATTGTGGTTTATCCATAAAAATGTGTACGAATGGGGAAACAGTAAAGGTTCGCATTTCATTCTTCACATATGAGGCCGTTTGCGAAAGAATCGGACAAGCGCTGGCACAGTCAAAAAATTTCGATCGTCTGAAACTTTGGTACCTGGGGTTCTCGACGGTGCTGATGATGATAGGCACTGTCATTTTGGTCATGGATGCCTCGTTGGCTCCAGACGACGTCACGTCGAAATTGATTTTTGGCCTCTAATTCGGTCATTTTTCGCGCTAAAAATACGAAAATAAGGCTCACGGGACAGAATCTGATGGCGAGCACGCCTGTTCACTTTATATTTTATTTATTATTTTTATTATTTTGTAATAATGAACTTCTTTCAAACTACAGTGTGAAAGTGGAGAGTATCATAGATCGGACCGGAATGTCACGAGGATTCCAAATCTGTTTTCAAATTCAAAATCCATCATGCGACTGTTTAAATATTCAACTTATAGTGTACTTGGCTTGTAAGTAAATTTTTTAGAATGGTCTTCGACGTGACGTCGTCTGGAGCCAACGAGGCATCCATGACCAAAATGAAAGTGCCTATCGTCATCAGCACCATCGAGAACCCCAGGTGCCAAAGTTTCAGACAATCGACTTTTTTTACTGTGCCAAACCCTGTCGGATTTGCTCGATTCTATCGCAATCAGCCTCATATGCCTTTGAATTCTAACGAACTATTTGTGCTGTTAGTATGTTTTTACAAACAACGAGTTCGTCTCCAGTATATTCTTGATTCGAACGATGAAATAACAAAAGGAGATGAGTACGATGTGCTCGTTCCATGGATAAGAAGGTCTGCTCATTAGGTTATCTCACCTTTTTCTTCGTCTATGAAATAAATAATTAGACTTGAAGGAATGGAGGATGCGTCGAAAGATGCTTACTCCCACTTCTCAATGCTGGATGGTTATCTCGTTATAAAGAATAGACATGCAAAGGAGAGATGTGTCCATATTTTACGAGCCTGACTGCAGAGAGAGAAGTATTGTTGAGAACACAAACAAATTGAAGACCTGCGTCGAGCTTCTCGAAGATCGCGCAACAATTGACATGTATCGCTTTGTGAAAATGTGCACACTGGACATTATCTGTGGTTAGAGTGCACCATATTCTTCAAAGATAGGTCAGTTTGAGAGACTAAGAAACTGGATTCGCAACGGCATCCGAATCAGCCATACGTGGAAGCTATTGTGTATCTGATTGTGAGTTTGGGCACTAAGATAGCCATGTGGAGACTGCTCATGAGGCTAACAGCACAGTAAAACCTGAACAATATATGATTTCCCAAATATCTTCTCGGCATTCATGATGGCCTGACAGCAGAAGCGATTCTTCGTCCTATTGATGGAATAAATGTGATGGTCAAGAAGATAACGAATAAAAATAATAGCTGAACTCAAATATTGATTTTTGGATATGAGGCTGTTCGCGTAAGAATCGAGCAAGGGTTGGCACAGCTCAAAAATGTCGATTCGCTGAAACTCTGCGATTCGGGGTTCTCGAGGGTGCTGATGACGATAAGCATATTCATTTTGCACGTCGAGCCTTCGTTGGCTCCAGATGAAGTTACGTCGATATCGTTTTTTTGCTTTTTTCTCGCGTCTCAAAAGTGATAATTTTATGAAAATCGGAGTCCTAGGGTAAAATTTGATGGCGGTCACGCCTACGATGTTAATTGTTCAAAAAATTTAAATGTGAGTCTGAAAAATCGTATCTCTTGACAGAGGAATCTGCAAGAATAGAGACCTGCACAGATCGATTCGCAATGGCGAAAATACCCTAGAAAAAAAATTTCATCAAAATCGGGTAACAGTTGGCAAAGTAGCTCTATTTTTT
The DNA here is from genome assembly GCA_911812115.1 of Pristionchus exspectatus. Classification (NCBI taxonomy): domain Eukaryota; kingdom Metazoa; phylum Nematoda; class Chromadorea; order Rhabditida; family Neodiplogasteridae; genus Pristionchus; species Pristionchus exspectatus. The sequence continues at coordinate 15,531,183 of OU461582.1, forward strand.
GTAAATTCGAATATGCCGGAATCTCATCACCCACCTCCGCTCCCTTGGTTTCTATCCTCTTACCATCTGACCTGACCACTCTCTCCTGTCGAGGCGGGCGAGAGAGTGTGGTAAGGAGAGAGAGCGCAGACATAGAGAGAGCGGATGGGAAGAGGCAGGGGGGATGGGAGAGGGGAGGGAGCGCGCCAGGTCAGATGGGAAGAGGGTAGAAACCAAGAGATGGGAGGTGGATGGTGAGATTCCGGATTTTGGGATTTACAAAAACAAGAGCTACTTTGTCAACTGTTACCCGATTTTGATGAAATTTTTGTTCTAGGGTATTTTCGCCATTGCGAATCGATCTGTACAGGTCTCTATTCTTGCAGATTCCTCTGTCAAGAGATACGATTTTTCGGACTCACATTTAATTTTTTTTGAACAATTAAGATCATAGGCGTGACCGCCGTCAAATTTTACCCATGTACTCCGATTTTCAGAAAATTATCGCTTTTGAGACTCGAGAAAAATGAAAAAAACCGATATCGACGTGAAGACATCTGGAGCCAACGGAGGCTCGACGTGTAAAATGAATATGTTTATCGTCATCAGCACCCTCGAGAACCCCAAATCACAGAGTTTCAGGGAATCGACATTTTTGAGCTGTGCCAACCCTTGCTCGATCTGCTCGATTCTTACGCGAACGGCCTCATATGTAGCAAACTGAATTTTCCATTTTAAAAAATGCAGCAAAAGATATCGCAGCGAGCAGGGTTCGAACCTACGCGGGCAATGCCCATTAGATTTCAAGTCTAACTCCTTAACCACTCGGACATCGCTGCTTGGTTGTGTGCGCTCCTATTTTCCTCCATCAGAGTGAGAGACAAGCCAAGGGTGTGAGTGGGGAAGAGCGCCTTGTGAGAAAAGTACCACTGAATTGTATGTAATTTTATGAAAACATTTATCAGTAATGAATAATACAAATTTCATTCATTTCTTGGGTGCATCCGGCTGCTGTTCTGGAGAGGCAGCGATAAAGGCCGGCAACTCATTCAGATTCTTCTCAATTGAGAGAAGAGTTGAGAGAGGAGAGAGGTCCACCTTCCAACTGAAATAATTTCATTGTCTCTTATCTTGTTTCTTACCAATCAATGATTACGAGAATACTGACCGTCGTGCGTTGTAGAGAATGGACGGAATGACGACATCGCCGATCGTCACCGAGTCTCCGACGGAATACTTGCCTCAAGAGATCAACGATCAACCTCGAGAGATCAAAGATCAACTTCAAGAGATCAAAGATCACTCCAAATACCTGCAGTCTTCTTCACAATCTCCTCGAGCTCCTCCAGTCCGCGCTTGATCCAGTACGCGTTCCACTGCAATTAAGAAGGTTTTTATGTAAGAGGAGTGTTGAACTCTCCAGTGTACCGTAATCTCTCCCTCACCTCAGCTCCCTTTCCCACTCCTGCCATCTCATCCACTCGTTTCGTCGTGCGCACAATCTGCAGTGGCTGAATACCGCACGCAACCTGCAATACAAAATAAGAGGTGAGAGAGTATGCGAAATGGAGAGAGTACTATCCGAATTGATTCAACTCACATGGAGAGCGACGGCGCGGGCGTTGGCACGTGACACCGGGTCGGCCGGCAGCAACTTCGGACCCTCGAACATCTCAAGAGTACGGTAGATTCCGAACACGAACTGACTATTGTACCTCATCGATATATTCGACGATGGCGAGTGATTCGGTGAGTACACGACTGTCGTGAATGAGCACGGGGATACGGCCGGCCGGATTGAGCGATTTGGCCTCAGCTGCGGCCTGGAATTACGATCGTCATCTATCAACAGTTATTTTCTTCCTTCTTTGAAAGTATAGGAATAAAACATAATGTCGCATACTTCTCCATTCCACGTCAGGAGGTCGATGGTCTTCGATTCGTACGCGAGTCCCTTCAGATTGAGGGCTGTAATCGTATCTACCATGTATTAACTGCTGGCTGTATGTTTCGCGCATTTACTTGTTGCGATAAATATATACCAAGTGCAGATATGGTTGTTTTTTTCTAATATGATACGCTGATCCCCAAAGAAAGTAAAGAATAACGAGCAAGGACGGGATCATACCGATACGGACTCTCCATGCGGCTGAGCTTCGATAGTTGGTGAAGAGGACGAGTTGAGAGGGCATTGCGAAGAGAGACCGAAAGGGAAGAATGAAGGAGGGCGAAGTGGGAGACGATCGAGTTCACAAGTTCAATGAAATCGATTAGCATCTAAAGGCAATTGAATGATAGAGTTGATCCCCTGAATTTGGTTATAAATTGATTTATCTTTGCGAACTATCAAGTTCCAAAGTTCAACAATCATTCCCCTTCAAACTCGATACTTTTGCTACTTCTGTGGATAACATAGAATTAGATTCGCGAATGAAACGACTTAGTTGGAAGGTGTCCAGTTTGAGACATACATAGGAGAGGAATTCAATTGATTGTGATGTATTTTCGAAGGCTAGAGACGAGAATAAAATTTGTTCATCACAAAAAAACAATAATACGACATTTATTTTTGTATTTTAGTCACAACTTTCGGGACGATACCATTCAAACACATTCATAACGTTGGTAAAATCATATTGCAGTATGATCAGAGAATTTTCAGATGATAAACGTAATAAATCACATCTCCGGTGCACTGGGAGTGATTGAAGGATATAATTGAGAGGGAAGCGCCTGAAATACTCCATTTGTATACAGAGAACAGAACAGTTAGATAAAACATACATTCGCATCAGGGTAGGCTTGATTACTTACCTTGCCCACTTCATAACCACACTCATTATAAGCAGGAAGAACACTTGACGGAACGGAATAGGGAACTACAACCGGTGTAATCCTGCAATCAAACCAACTATCAATGAAGTATCACACTTGTCTGACCTGATTGGAATATTTCCGATGATGAGCGGGAGATGAGCTGATATAATCGTTTTCGACATTCCACTCGTTGTTATTTTGACCTTTGATCATTACAACATTGAACATTAAAACAACAAAGAAATATTTGAGATACGTATTATTGAAGGACCCACTCGCAAGTAGTACTCCAAACTGATTATGGGACAGTTATTGAAAGTGGCGTACAGTGGAGGAATTTTTAAAAGGGATGTGGAATGTGTGGGAAAATACTGATAAGGTCAGAAGAAGTATGGAATCAGTCTGGAGGAAATACACGACCGTAGCAATTTTCAATTAAAAATAATAATTTTTTAGAGTTGCCTTTGATTAGGTACTTGTACAAGAGAATATTACAGATTCATATTTTATGTGTCTCGTAGTCGTATTTTTCTACTGTCACTTGCGTCTGTTGAATGATAAAGATATATTATATTCGAATATTATTTATTATTATTGCACACGAACCTTCATCCGTTCATTATATTTTATTCAATCGTTTACAAACAGCGATACAACCTTCATGTATTGTTCAGTCATGTACATGTCGAAAAATGTGGTATAGTATCGAATGAGAACTTTGTGCTGTGATTGGCGTTCCTGAATTAGTCTCTTCCTCAACGATAAACATTGATGCATACTCACCTGATATGTATGATTCAAACTCATTAGATGACCAAGGCGAACAGAATAGTCGGTTAACCCCATTTCGTTTCGGTAATACGACTGAAGATTTTGAAAGAGTTCTCGCCGAATATCATCGATTATTTGCTCAGCTTTCTCGGATATAAGAGAGTCTGGAATTCATTATGATTTAGAAATAATATCTTCTCATCTCTACCGTGATCTGTGAGAACCAATGCAGCCAGTGCATGATATTCCTTGTCTGTTAACTCATATTTGTTGAGCTGAGGTATGAAAAAAGAAAGATTTTCATCGGTATGTGAACGAACGGAGCTGAAATGTGAGTTATAAATTATTTTAGCAATAATCTTTGACAACCTCTTGAATATTTCTTTGTTTGCCTTGTTATCGGGATAAAAGATGTCAAACGAGGCGTCCTTATCGTAACAAGTACAAATGGAACTCATTATCCTAAAATTATCTTGATTGCCGCATCTCAAGAACAATTCAATACTTACTTATTGTGAATATTTCCAAAGTACTTCGTTGTTAAGTAAAAGCTGATTACAAGCCCTAATTTGATCAGATATTGTTTAAAAATTAATTCCTTAAAAAATATGTTTTTGAGATGCCTTTCGATAACATACTCGCTCATGTTTTGGCATTTGATTCAAAGCTGTAAAAGCATTTTCGAAAAATGCCCACGTTTCCGAAATAGAGATATCCAAGAACTCAAAACTACAGTCCGATGGCACCATATAAATTTCCTTAAAACGATGGTTTTTATGGGCTACGTTTTAAAAATGCTTACTTGCTGTGGATGAGGAACTAATATTTTACTCGCGCATTTTTCAACACTTTCGAGTTCTCTATAGCGTCTTCGTTCTATCATTGATCTGATAGCAAAATTTATTTTGATCATTATAAAAAACTTGCCTGAATTCTCTCGAAATCTTCTCAAGAAGAGGAATGCTTGGTTTCATCCGCAATCGTAAAGGACCATCATATACCATTCCCACCGAAAGACATTTCTCAAAACGACAGCGCTTACATGTGAATTTATTTGCTGAATAATCTAAGAATTGTTCTGCGAAAATAGAAAATTGAGGGGAAATCACTTTTGTCAACTGAGCAGCGTCGATTACCCTGTCGACACAGATATTCAACGCCTGTCGTTTTAGCCCTCTTGAAAAACGAAGAGCATGCCCTGGAAATCTATTTTAAAGTGTCAATGAAGAGCAGCCAACCTGCAGACATCCATTCCGAGACGAAGAGCAGAGATTTCTGTGTTGCACACCAAACATGTCCGATGATCTTCCATAATAAGTGGAAAGCAGTGAGTGTTGGTGCTATCGCGAATGCGTCTCTATTTCTCTGCTCTCTCTTCCTCTCTAAACGCAATTGCTCACATGCACTCTCGCATCGACTATTACGTGTGCCCTACTACATCTGAGGCACACGTTGCACACACACACACGCACACATTTGCATTTGTATTGACTGCATCCAGCCTATAGACAATCGAATATTTCAATTTCTCACGGCGTTGTGCGGCGCAGTCTGTCCACGAGCCCCACCACCCATCCCTGGACAAAGCGTCAGATTTGAAAATTTAATGCAGCTTATCCTCTCTTGGAATTCCCTCCCCTCCTCTCGATTCGGTAATTTTCTCCTGATGATGTGGGGCGGTTTAGTTTTTATTGTTTAGGCTGTTTTAATTTTTGTTTATAGGGCCTGAAATATTATTTTATCTATAGAAGGTCCATTGCTTGTAGTAGCGAACGATAACTTTGTGTATCGACCGGCGGTCCATTTTCCAAAAAAATATATCCGATATGTTAGATTCTTAGTTGATATGTATGATTCAATGTCATTAGATTTTATTGAGAAGTCGACAAGACCTAATTTATTTTGATACTACATTGAAGATCTTAAAATATTGCGTGTCGAATTTCATCGATAAGTTTCTCTGCTTCTTCGGAGATCAATGACCAATTGATCAAACATTAAAACTGTTATAGTTTTTTTTTGTTTTTTTCCATACCATGTTCCGTGAGTACAACTGCAATTAAAACGCAGTCTCCGTAAGAACGCAGGGAAAGGGGGTGTTAGTGGTACAACTCCGCCATAATGGTCACCCAGCGCTCAAACTTCACCAACATGACCCTTAGAGCTGATATAGACGATTTTTGAACTTTGGTCCCGAAATATTGATCTTTGATCTTTGATCTCGCGAAATTTCAAATTGAGATTTCGATATCGTGTGATATTTCATTTGAAAGAGCATGAAAAGTTATGTTAATACCCGAAATTTCGTTCATTTTCGATTATCCATATTCGAGAAACGTGAAGAAACGTCGAATTCCAAGGGTTTTTTGGTAAACTTTGGGGTAGCAGCCCTGTTCAAAGTCATTTGTACCCTCTGGATTCAACATATTTTTTGTACTTCTATATGTGTTACAACATTTTGTGGTCGAGAAGAAGATCGGTCTATGACGAAGAATCGAAAAATTGGTTTGAATGTGGCAAAATGGCTCAATTTTCGTTATTCTGCCTGTCATGATTCTTGTCGGAAACGATAATAGGCAATAGTTTAAACCTCAAATAATGTTTTTTCGTCATTTTCAACCATTTGAAGATTTTTCGTCAACATTTTGACCATATCTGCGGACTTGACTTTCCTTGACTTTTTTCACATAAGGGTCCCCCCTTATGTGAAAAATCTTTTGGGCACATGTTAGAATCGACCACAATAACCTGTAGGATTGCATTTAAACTAGCATAAAATCAATTCTTGGTCACCCGAAAGAACGTTTTATCATGTTCGAGGTCCCATTTTTACATGTGATCAAAATCGATTTTTCACATAAGGGGGGACCCTTATGTGAAAAAAGTTGAGGTAAGGCAAGTCCGCAGATATGGTCAAAATGTTGACGAAAAATCTTCAAATGGTTGAAAATGACGAAAAAACATTATTTGAGGTTTAAACAATTGCCTATTATCGTTTCCGACAAGAATCATGACAGGCAGAATAACGAAAATTGAGCCATTTTGCCACATTCAAACCAACTTTTCGATTCTTCGTCATTGACCGATCTTCTTCTCGACCACAAAATGTTGTAACACATATAGAAGTACAAAAAATATGTTGAATCCAGAGGGTACAAATGACTTTGAACAGGGCTGCTACCCCAAAGTTTACCGAAAAACCCTTGGAATTCGACGTTTCTTCACGTTTCTTGAATATGGATAATCGAAAATGAACGAAATTTCGGGTATTAACATAACTTTTCATGCTCTTTCGAATGAGCTATCACACGATATCGAAATCTCAATTTGAAATTTCGCGAGATCAAAGATCAAAGATCAATATTTCGAGACCAAAGTTCAAAAATCGTCTATATCAGCTCTAAGGGTCATGTTGGTGAAGTTTGAGCGCTGGGTGACCATTATGGCAGAGTTGTACCATTCCACCTGCGTTCTTACGGAGACTGCGTTTTAAAGCGTGAAACTCCCTCTCAGTCAATCTCTGTTCAACTGAGGAAGGAAGAATTTCCTCCTCTTGCAGTCTCTACTATGAGGACACTGCAATTTTATTTTAATTATACATTCTTAATTGTTTCATATTTCTATCTCGTAGTGCCCCGATTTTCTCTCTTTGGTAACCAAGGTTTCTAATCAATCAGTATTAGCAATATTCAGAAATTCATGATTCGTAATTTTTCACACAATTCGGGCAGCTCGCAAAAGATTTAAAATATGTGTCAATTAATTCAGTCTATGGTGATAGATTTTGATATTTGTTCAGCCATGTGAGCGTCGTTGCAATTATAGAAAAAAAATAAAGAGAAAAGTCCATTACATTTTATTTATCTCCTTATTTGTCACTACATTGTCAACAATATCCCGCACTTTCACTATACATTTACAACAGGAACATGCTTTAGAGGACCAGTATATGGCACGGGGAAACGCTAGAGAATAGAGGAGAGATTAGTAGATCTTCATTGATTTCTCGTAGATGGAAGCAACTGCGTCTCTGTCTGTCTTACGAGGAGCGATCGACGTCTGTAATGATTATACTACCATATTTCGGGTTGCAATAGATTCTAATTTTGGAAACTACTTTCTCTCTTCGCAAAGAGAAGGAGTGAGTGAATAACACGGTAAAAGCAGAGTCTTGCTCAGCCCCACCCTTCCACTTCATTTAACATGCCTTAGTGAAGGCCGACACAGCTGCGTCCGTCAATTTGGGCAGATCAGACGATGAGAAACCGAGAGCTGTAATTTAGTCAGTTCTCAATCGCCAATCTTTTCTGACTACCGTACCTCCGAGTCCATTCGGAACCTTGAAGTCGCTCATGAAACTGCGGATCTGATCGCACAGCTTACGAGAGATGTATTCGTTCGAGGAAGAGATCTGCAAAGGATGGATTACAGTAATTGGAGTATAGTAGATCTCATGGGGAAGGGATACGGGTTCAGCGTACCGATATGTCTGCTCCGAGAGCTTTGGCAGCATTTGCATGTCGATCGGGACAGGCGGAAGTGGTGAACTCGAAATCGGCCACTGCTGTTGTCACCTGAGTAGAGGAGCTACAGTAGAGTATCATAACTCACAATAGAAGTCTCACGAATAGATACGGATTAAGATTAACAACTGACCACAGACAATCCATGGGGAATGAGCGCCTTCTGCTGTGGGTAGTCGGGATCAGTGTATTGCTTTCCTTGAGAACTGAACATACAATAATTTCATCTTCCAATTGTACAAACTATGAACATGTAGCTGCCACACTGATAGAAGGAGTTTGAAGTTGACCTGATTGGGTAGCTCAATCCATGGCATAGGTGCACTCCTGCATTGCCGAATCCGACGCCCGCGAAGGACGAAGCCATCAACATGTGCGTCTGCAATGGAATCTTTCATCTCTTTCGATCGGTATTTTTCCCACAGATATAAACTAAAGTCCCAATAATTGATCTGAAATGAAATGATTAATTTTGGAGAGTTAGCACATTTCTATGTCTACTTTTTGCATGCTTACAGAATATTAAATACCACTTCCTAATAAAATAGAAATTCGGGTGAAATAGTAACTCACTCTCGCTTCCTCATCGTTGGGATCGAAGATCGAACGACGGAAGTACTTCTCCATCACCTGAGAATTGCACTTTTATTAAATTCATTGATCGATACTAACTCGAAGTGCTTCGAGCGACCAGACATCTGAGATAGGGTTCGATCCCTGATAGAGTGGACGATCCTGTGGTGTCGACGGACGGGGCGTACGCTCAAATTACATTACAATTAGAATATTTATTTCGTGAAGAATATCTGAACACTCGATGATATCATCAAAAGATATAAGTTTTGCGTATGCATGTTTACCTCATAGTAAGGCAATGCAGTGTAGCTTTCGAGTGCGTGACAGAGTACATCGAATCCCGAGTAGATTGCGACGTTACGAGGAAGAGACATCACATTCAGAGGATCGACAATGGCCAGAAGGGGTTTGAGACAACGGAGACTGCAAGAGAACAATGCACAATCTTATCATGTTACCCATCCAACTTCAGTATTTGTTATTCGATATCCAACCGTAACGATACCGTAATTATCACTTTCTCTCACCGAATGGCCGTCTTGCAGTTGTGCTCGGGCATGTCCATGATCGATACACCTGAAACGAATGTTCGACTACTGTGTCCATCAGTTATCGATTACCCGTAGTCTCCGATCCAGTGCCGGCAGTCGTCGGAATGGCGATGAGAGGAAGCATCGGACGGTCGGGAATCTTGGCGAGACCTGATAAGGATACGGTAGACAATCGATTGATATATATCGATAACTGACCGAAGGGAGGAACGATGAAGTCGAGAAAATCGGCTTGTGGGTTAGAAGTGTAGAGGGCGGCTGCCTGTGATTCGATGATGTGAAATAAAGAGTTTAGGAAAAAGTGACTTTATGATAGGGATAGCAAATGTATCCGAAATTCACATAACGTGATTATAAGGAGCGAGAGAGCCGATTTTTTTGTTAATATTTCTTACTGATTGAAGCGAGAAGTAAGAACCTTAGCTGTGTCCATCACAGATCCTCCTCCAACTGCGATGAATGAGTCGAATCGACCCTCACGAGCGAAGTCAATGGCACGCTTCATGCCTGGGGAGAATAGATCAATTTCTCACATGAATAGATGTAAACCTTACAGTATCCTAGCAAAAAGAAAATGTTTTAACCCTGAATGAGTGCCACTCACTTTTATCCGATGGTTCGACTTGGACATCTTCGAAGACGGTGAACTTCTGACCGAGACGAGTCAACGAATCCGCCACTTGTCTGCAATGAATTCCCCTCGTGATCCTCGCCCTACAGGACTCGTACTAGAGCCACATCGCAAGGCAAAGACAACGAATAGATAGAGGAAGGTGCTCTGAATTCTGTGGATTCTGTTGATTTTATTTATTTTCTTCATGCTATCTAGCTTTAAAAAAAATCTTGCGTGGATCGTGGTCTGGGGTGCAAAAACACTACAAGTTCGAGAGGAAGGAACAGTGATGGACACGTCGTCCTGATAAAGAATGTCTACCAACTCACTTGAATGCTCTAGTCTTGGCAACATTCACATCAGTGACGACCACAGTGTGCTTCGCTCCCAGATTACGAATGTCGTAGCCAACCTTGAGAGATCAAAGATCAAGTCGAAAAACTCCTTTGAAAAAGAGTAATAAATAGATTCCAGTAGTCAATCAAACAACTAATCTATTGAAGTAGGAGTAGGAATGCAGAAGAGATCAAAGACCAACGAACCTCTGTAGTGACTCCTCTTCCGAATCGAAGTGTCGACTGGATCATCTCGAATGCATACTCAGTGGGAGAAGCTGTAATGGAAACAGATTAGAGGACCAATTGAAACTAGACTCTAATCACTACCGGTATAATCTGGTAAAAACTTACAGTTATCGCTGAGTCGGGCGACACGCAGTGGAGAGGGATCATGAGAGTGATGGGGACAGAAGGAAGGAGAAGAGCACACTCGAGAGAGAAGCGATCGAGCCGCATTCTGGGTGTGGGAACAAGCCATTTCTGAAGAAGAAGGACGAAATGAAGAGGAAACGACCGAAAATGAGGGCGAAAACGGGCGAGAATGAGAATGAAACAAGAGGAAGAGTGAGGCTGAGTGGTATTCAAAACAGAGTAGAGTGAGAGATGAGAAAGGAAGAAGAGAGATAAAGGAGAGGTAGAGAAAGAGGGGAAATAGAGCTAAACAGCGTGGAAGAGGGAAGAGAGATAGAGAGACACGTGATGAGTGTTCTCTGATCAGAGATACTCAGTTGATCTAATCGAGGCTTGCTGGGAATGTGAGATCAAGGGCCTCTAGACTACACGATCGTCAGATATGATATGGTATCAGTCCTGATCAAACCTCTCCTCATTGGGATGATCCGACTGAGATCTCACTCTATGAATATCTCAAGGATTGCAAAGAATGATTTGAACTCAGAGAACGATCAAAGATATGGGCGGAGTCTGTGAGATTGAGGATGAACTGACCAACGATTTGTTTGGTATTTGTAAAGATTAGAGATCGAAGGAATAAAAATTAAAGATTTCAAGAGTCACCCGAACTGTCATTAATGTCATCTGACCAAGCATCCCCAGAGGGCAACATTGTTTACATAAAAGACACTTATTACGATTTACTTCCTTACTTTACTTTTACTTTTGATTACTTTTACTTTTGAATTACTTTTGATTTACTTTTGAAAATATCCTATCAGAAATAATGACAAACGCAATCATAATTATAATTTCTTTATCAGTAGCCATCAATGAACATCCAAATGCATCACACATGTACTTTACAAAGTCACTGCACTATGCACAAAGTCACTATAGAGACAAATATATTTTAGAAATGTGCTTGACGGTCAATGGAACTATTCGCACTTCACAAAATCTAAATGGAAAATATTATCTGATCTACTCGCTCTTCCATTCTGGCTTCCTCTTCTCTGCAAAGGCAGTCATTCCTTCCTTCCTGTCTTTCGTCGCGAAAGTGGCATGGAATAGTCGTCTCTCGACGTGAAGTCCTTCACGGAGAGTCGTCTCGAATGCACGATTAACACCTTCCTGGGAATGAAGAAGATAGAATAAAGACTATTGTTCCATCAACGAGAATAACGAAACAATATTAGCCAACCTTGCACATCTGGACAATCAACGGCGATTGGGCAGCAATCTTCTCTCCCAATTTGATGGCTGCAGGCACACACTCAGCAGCAGGAAACACTTTCGATACGATTCCCACCTGGATAAACTACCGTAATCTTTGCATCGATCATTCTACCGTACCTCCTTAGCCTCTTGTGCTCCCATTCTTTCTCCCGTCAGACATATTTCCATCGCAACAGATTTGCCAGCACTACGAGCCCATCGCTGAGTGCCACCGGCGCCTGAATTGAAATAGAGATGACCGGAGTGTATGGTATAACATGCGGCAAGAAGGACTATCCTAAATTGACTGTCATTAATTTTCGAACATTTCAACGTGAATAATATTTTTTCGAATCTTAGGTGGCACTCGTGAAATCAGGTCAAAGGTAATATAGATAGCAAATAGTAAATCTCGCTCACTTACCAGGAATAGTTCCAATATTGATCTCAGGCTGTCCAAACTGTGCTTTGTCCCCGGCATAGATGATATCGCACATCAGTGCCAGTTCACAACCTCCTCCTGAAATTTGGTTGTTATCCGGAATTGAAACAGTTTACTACCTAGGGCAAATCCATTGACGGCAGCGATCACTGGCTTGTTCACCTCGGAGACAGCACACCAATCCTCGAGGAATCTACTCGAGTAAGTGGATGAGAACTCGCGATCCTTCATCTCTTTGATGTCGGCGCCAGCTAAAAATAGATCAGTTTGGCATGTTCACAGCTTTTTTTTTCACAGATACTTGTAGTGAGAATCGTTTGCAAATCTTACCAGCAAAAGCCCTGTCAGAACCAGTAATGACAATTGCGCCAATTGATTTGTCCGCATCGACATTATGAAGGACTTCGCGAAGCTGTAATATTTTACATTTATCGACGTATACTGTATTGCTCAACCCCTATTGGTCCCTCGACCTATCATTCACCGTAGTTCTTTCCCATCCAAGAGAATTACGAGAGATGATATCTACACAGAGAACGATCACTCGTCAGATCAGAGAACATCCAATTGCCATGTGATCGGTTTGCCCATTGAGTACTTAGAGCACACAAAGAACGATTAAGTGAACACTCTCTACCCGCTGGCGCTGATCTCTCGATTCTCCGTAGTGAAGCTACAAGTGACAAGTGCACTCGGTGTAGTGAGACAATAGACATCACACAAAGAACAACCAAGAACGAATCATAACAATGAGGATGAAGGGAATGCAAACCTCGGTCATAAGCTGATTGCAGAGTGCGTTGAGGGCTTTGGGACGATTGAGTGTGATGAGAGCGACATTCTTCCTCTCTCCGACTGCCTCGAACTTGATCATCTCTGGTGCTGAAATACTATTGTATTCAGTGAGTTCTGATAGAAAAAATAGTAAAAATGGAACCAGCAGCGAAAGAACGCAGTGAAGATCGCGAGACGACGTGAAGAGTTCCGACGAGAGAAGATAACTTGAGCATGACGACTGAAAGGGAAGAATCGATGGAAGTGTGAACCAGATTGGAGGAAAAACAGAGGAGTAGTGAGAGAGAGACAGAGCAGAATGTAGAGGGTGAATGCGAAAAGAGAGGGCGGAGTTGAGAGGATTGGCGATCGAGCTCGGAAGCTTTTCTTGATACTAGTTTTTTAATTGCATTTTTGTTGCCTTATTGCATGGAACGAATTTTCGATTCATTGTAAAATGTTTATCGGTTGAAACTGTACAAAAATATAGACTCGTAGGAAATTTGAAATAACTCGGCTTCTAGAAATGAACACGTATTTCCAATTGGTAGATCAATCAACGCAGTAGTAAACGAGAGATTATCAACTTTTGGATCTGAAAGTATACACTTTTTTAGTCTCGAACAGGAGCTGTCCAACCTGTGTCGTTCCTCCATATATCTGGAATATCTTTGCATCTCTCATTAGCTTCTCCACACACACTCCCTCACTGCAGCCGGCGTGGCCGAATATCTGCGAAGCTATCTGAATATTACTGGTAAATTCCAAGATTGAACCTCAACAGCGTGAGCAGCTGCCTCATTTGCCTTTTCCGCAGCGAAAGTCTTCGCAAGTGATGAATGATATGATGAGAGCGATCCATTGTCGATCATCGCTGCGGATCTAAACAAATTACACATTATTGTAGATGATTATCCGATCAAACGAACTTGTAACACATTAATCTGCTCAATTCTGCATTCATAGCCATCTCAGCCAATTTGAATTGAGTTATCTGATCGACGACGCCGTTTGATTGACTTCCATCTCGGAGGAAACTGAAATATACCTTTTAATTGATGTATTTTTGAAATATACCGTACTTGATGGATTCATCTAGACAGCGAGCAAGCAATCCAGTCGCCATAGAAGATACGAGAGGACGAGTGGCGTCAAACGTTCTCATCACAATCTTCAATTAGAGTCTTTGTTTCTATTGTCGAATTTGTTCTCACCTTGAAACCCTCTCCCTCTTCTCCTATCCTCCATTCTTCTCTCACTCTCACATCTTCGAATGTGATCATGCGAGTATCGGAGCATCGCTGGCCCATATTGTGCTCCTGGAAGGAATTGATGAAGAAACTATCAATAGGACAGATCAAACCTTTTTTCCCAACACGATTCCTTCTGTATTGGCAGGCACGGCGAAAGCAGAGAACGCCCGACCGGAAGGGGCCGAAGGGTCGGAGTCAGTGCGAGCGAGAACGAAGTACCTGGAAAGGCAAATTCAAGCTATGAAATCAGTTACGCTTCATACCATGATGCTTTTCCTCCATTGGAAATCCACGCTTTGGTTCCATTGATGACGTATTCGTCTCCGTTCTTCACTGCTTTCGTTCGAATGGCAGCCACATCCGAGCCAGCGCCTGACTCAGTCACACAATACGCCTGATGATGAGATTGGAAGAGATACAACTACACTGAACGAACGGCCATGAGTGGTTCCTCCACCATTGGTCTTAGGAATGTTTCCTTCTGATGATCATCTCCAGCCAGAAGAAGAGGAGTCATTGACAATTCGTTGATGAACATTGCAAGGCCCACGCCTGTGCACGCATACCTGCAATATATTCTCGGCTTGCAATTTTTAATATGTTGTTTACTTACCCAATCTCCTCGGAGATGATCGCCTGTGCGAGTTTGTCTCGCGGCGCAGACCCTTAACAGATCATAGTAATGAGAATAATAAATATATTGGAAAAGGACGTACCATTTCTGTGTGGAATGGAAGTGTTGAGGAGATGATGATCGTGTGCTTTTCTCAATATCTTCCAAGGGAATTCCATCGATCGATCGTGTTCGGCCGCCACGGGAAGGATCTGTCCATTTGTTATCCCCTGTATCATGAATCGAATTTATACCTCATCTTTCGCGAATAGTTTGACGTCTTCTCTCAATTGCTTGTGAGCCGGTGAGATGTCTAAAACCGAAAAGTACAGTTATTCATAGGAAAACAAATGGAACGAACCAAACGAGCAGCTTGCGGCTTCTGTCGCGGATTTGCCGAAAGTAAGAGCCGGTCTTGCGAGCATTCTTAGCAACAATCAAATGTTCAAATGAACTGCTAAATGTGAGAAACTTTTGACTCTACCGTACCCAGTGGGGAAGGGTGGAGAGTCATCGAGGTAAGCATCCGTCTTTTGTACGACAAACATATTGAATGCCAGCTGGCTGGTTGTTCTCTGAGTGTTCTCTGCACCCTCTGGTCGTTCTTTGAGGGAAGAGTTTGAGATCGGACTCCAATTGCGTGAGATGATTTACGAAATGGTCCCGTCTACAAGGGACTTTCCCTTCAACACACCACAATCTTCTCATATTATTGTGCAAATGAATTTGAGAAAATTAAATGAAAAAAATGGAAAAAAATGGAGTATTCTTCAATTTCTGTAAATTACGAGGGCCCATCGATATGGCTGACTGCTAGTCGGACTACGATAATCTGCTGTCCGGTGTATTCTAAGGTCGCTACATTTTCCTGACCGAAGTCACTCCGAATCCCTTCGTGTAGCCGTGCAAGAAATATAATTCAGCGCCTTTTCCTTTCTGCATTACCACGCGCCACTTGGCCAATCCGCCCATTTGATTGTGGAAAATGGAAGAAAGAGTCTCGGAAACAAATGTTTTCAGAATTCCGACAATTCAAAACGACTTGTATAATTAAGAATGTCCTTTAAATCAATTCGACACGTTGAATTGCGCTGCTTAATTTCAAATCGCTCGATCCTTTCTCACCGGGTCACTCAATTAAGAATTGTATTTTCAGAATGAAATTTAAAGGAGGAGTAAACTAAATTTCGACACTAATCTGATGGTGTAAACCGATAGGAATGTTGGGGAAAAAGCGAATTCCAAAAATTTATAGTACTAGATTTATTCTGAGTTATTCATAATCAAAGTTTCCTTGATCTATAAAGTTTCTGGTTTGTCCGTGATCCTATATATTGATATGAGACTCTGATAAATCGATGAGGGGAGATCAAATCCGGGATCAAGACGATGTGGGAAGGGAAAATAGGGGAAAGGAACGGCGACCCCTTTCCTATTCAATAGATCAATTCCCACTCATCACGCTGACAAGTGAGTCTTACAGCGGTCTTACGATTCCCATTGACTTTTTCGCGATATCCCGCTGTCACAATCACTGTCGAACTTTTTGAGTTTACTCCTCCTCTGAATGCGATCAACTTTGCATTTTAAAAGCGTATGAGAATAAATTGACGAAAAAACAGTTTATTTTCAACTAATCGAAATTCGTTGAAAGGGAACTGATCTAGATAATTCAAATTGAATTGATTCGACTTCTCGTTTGTGTCCGGCTCTCTAATGAAATGTTTAGTTTGATCTTTTATCATGGAAGCGACTTTAGAGTAATATCAGTCTCATTCTCATATTCTTGATACTTTCGCGCAGCCCTTCACTCAAAGGCTTGGGAATGGAAGCGACCACTATTTTAGAACAATATTTACCTTTTTATTCATTCTGGATTTGTTAATTTAAATCAACACTGAAAAGAACTCTCCTTTGTCCGGTATACTGAACCGATCAGGACCAAACCGAGTTCGCATCGGTACTCGGTTGGTGTTGGACAATGGGAAAAGCACTCAGAGAACAACCAGAGGAAAGGAGCTAACAATTGCATCCTCCCCTCCTTTTTTGACTCCCCTCTGCTATTATCAACTGTTAGTCTCACATTTCGATGCTGAGTGAACATCTAATGAGATTGAAAACATTTACTCCTTGTGTATCCAGGAATTGAATCATGTGTGATTACATCAGCAAGTTATGGGGGCGGAGTTACATACGAGTATAAAAGGAATAGAAGGCAGGTGATAATCGAGGGAACACCAAAAAAAGTGTATCCTTTACAAATTTCGATTGGTGAAAGAGAAACAGCGAATCGTTATCTAGAAGCACAAATTATTTAAAGGAAATTCATTTCCGCAGAAATTTAGTGATTTTTTGTTGGAGAATTACAACGAAAACAACTTTGTCTTTGGAAGGTCTTTGGAAGTTGGTATGGATTCTGCCGGAATGAAAGTCTTTTTAGTCGTATTAGCTCGTGTGAACAGGAAATATTTATTAGATATTTTGAAATGTCAACTCTCTTCTGAGAATTTCAACCATTCTGGAGTTTTGGATTTTATGGTTTAAATTCGAAGCAACAAAAACACTTGAAATGTATTTCCATTTGCCTCACAGAGAAAATCATGTGTGTCTCGCACTGAGATTTTGGCAAAACATTTCGCAGTAAATAGGCTCACTAGCTAAATCAAATTTCGAAATGAATACTCTTCAAAAGTAAAAAAACTCTGTTCTTTGTCTCATACAGCTTTCAGTGTTTTGCTAGACTACACATATCAGAAGGCGATTCTAAATCTTTTTCGAGACTTTTGCGTTCTCAAAGCCCCAATTTGTCGAAAGAATGGCCAATATGCATCATATTTTAGAGATGGTATTGATCGAATTATGAGTTCAAAGTATCGATATTACGGAATAAGTTCCACGTCTACTCTACCTCGAACGATCCATTGGTTTCTCTATCGCCTGATCAATGCGCTCCTAGTGTCCAATCCCCTCACTCTTCTCACTTTGTGTCACCCTGCTCCTCTCTCCTCTCTGATAAGGTCGTTTCCAGTGTCTCTCTCTTCTCTCTACCCCTTCCCTCCTCTTCCCTTCAAGGATGTTATCGAACGCCTTTCGTTCCGTGTGTCGATTGAGAAATGCCGCCGGTTAGTTTCTCCGTCCACTTGTTGATTTCTTCCCCGACACTCAGTCGATAATTACTCTCTATTACTGAGGGTTCACTCACCGCGGACTTTGACCTCTCCCCATCACTTCCTTATTTCAGTGTCAAATACAAGTTACGCGTCTCTCGCAAGTCTCGGCCAACTTGAGGCATCTCCTCCCTTTCGTCTCTCAGCTGTTGAACAACTTCTTCTGAAACCGTGAGTTATTTGTTCTCAAAAATGAAATGAAAGTTGTTACCCATCTCATCTCTTTCTTTTCTCTCTGCTAATCGATTGATCTCAGTGTCGTCTCATGCGATAGTTACTCCCCCTTCTCTATTCAAATCGGATCTCCTCTCTCTTCTCTTGGTTCGCCTAATGAAAACGCGTCGGATTGGAGTCTCGACGATGAAAAATCGTTTGACTGGTGGGTCTTATTGTTAGCTGTATTCTTTTTAGCATAGCTATATTTTTAGGACCTTTCTTTGAAAAGGGTTGAATAATATTTATATTTTGGAAGAAACTAGAACGGTTGTTGGAATTATCAAAGTATTCTATTATCAGAGTTTATAGTCACCAATAATCCACAGTGAATTATGAAAAATTGCAGCAAATACGGGATCTACGAGCTCGATTCGCTGCTTTGCGAGGATTTCTGCGATGAGGAAGAACTGGAAGAGACAGTGCAAGCTTATAGTACAGTAAAGGAGGAAAGAGTGGTGGAGATAATTGAAGATCATGCAAATGCCTCATTCCACACTTTCATTGATGATCTTATCGCCACCGTGAAGGAGGAAATCGAAAGGGAGCAGGTTTGTTAATTCGTTTTGTTCATCTATACACTCTTTGTTGCTCGGCTCCGCGAGAACATCAATTGTTAACCAAATCGATTCTATCATATTTTAGGCGTTAGAGAAGGCAGTGGCTGTCGAACGGACTGCCAAAGCGAAGGCTGATGCTGCAACGATCGCAGCTGCTGCAGCTACTCCATTGACGAACAAAGAGAGAAATGAGGGATTGGATGGAAGGTTCGTTCCACTCTGTTGATCTTTTGATCCCATTGATCTTTTGATTAAACGGATGTGATAGTGCAACGACCGTTCGAGAATTCGTGAGTTCGAGAAATAATTAAAAATTTATCGGATGAACACATATTAGGCTTTTATTTTGTATCTGAGAATGTTAATACTGCCTTTTGAAGAAATAGCAACATATGAGGCCGTTCGGCTTAGGTTCAACAAGGGTCTGGAACAGGTCAAAAATTAAAATCTCTCAAAAGTTGGCCCTAGGGGTTATTTTTGACCCTCTTCACGCTGGTACACTCGATTTCGCAATATGTCCCCTCCCCGCTCCAGGAGGGGCACCCCCCATTTCGCCCAAAAACGCGTTTTTCGATGTTTGTTCGTTCAAAATTGGCCAAAATGTCTCGAAAACCCACGTACCCGACCAGAATTTCGAGCTCTATCTCGTGGTGCTATTGAATTGTCATGATCATTTTTCGTTCTCGAGAAAAAGCCATTTTTTGACCGAGGGGATATGCCCGGAAAAGCCTTCCAGGGTTGATAGAGGAGGTTCTCCTGATCATTTTGGTATATTTGACTTAGGGTTTTAATTTACATTTTGATGTTTTGGGGGGTGGAGCAAAAATGGGACACAAAAAAATGTTCGCGAATACCCTCGTGTTTGTGCTCATTTTGTAGAGCTCGTTAAACTGATCAACTTTTGTGTTGGACTTTCCCCTGAAAATATTTCTTTAAAAAATTACAATCGATCAAAAAGGCCGTTTTTGCGAGATGTCCGGTAATCACTTTTTCGATAGCTGTAAATTCTTAGAGAAATATTTTCAGGGGAAAGTCCAACACAAAAGTTGATCAGTTTAACGAGCTCTACAAAATGAGCACAAACACGAGGGTATTCGCGAACATTTTTTTGTGTCCCATTTTTGCTCCACCCCCCAAAACATCAAAATGTAAATTAAAACCCTAAGTCAAATATACCAAAATGATCAGGAGAACCTCCTCTATCAACCCTGGAAGGCTTTTCCGGGCATATCCCCTCGGTCAAAAAATGGCTTTTTCTCGAGAACGAAAAATGATCATGACAATTCAATAGCACCACGAGATAGAGCTCGAAATTCTGGTCGGGTACGTGGGTTTTCGAGACATTTTGGCCAATTTTGAACGAACAAACATCGAAAAACGCGTTTTTGGGCGAAATGGGGGGTGCCCCTCCTGGAGCGGGGAGGGGACATATTGCGAAATCGAGTGTACCAGCGTGTAGAGGGTCAAAAATAACCCCTAGGGCCAACTTTTGAGAGATTTTCATTTTTGACCTGTTCCAGACCCCTGTGGAGGCTTGTTGAACCTTAGGCGAACGGCCTCATATGTATTCCAATATTCGCTCTGCTTAAAATCTGAGATTATATCGCTCGTGAAGCGGAAGGTTCTCTAGCAAAAACATATTACAGCGCCAACAATCGGAAAAGGATAGCAAGCGAATCATCCGAGATCTTTCCCGTTCTTCGAAAGAGAAAGAGAATCTTCACTCTGGAGGAAATGGCATTGAGGAAGAGAAATCAGAACAGAAGAGCCGCTCAGAGATACAGAGAGAAATTGGTGAAAGTAAGAGGAGAACAACTCGAAGAGGTTAGTAAGCAATAGCAGTTATAGAAAGAGATAATTGCGTCTAGCAGAAAATACAATGAAAAAGTGGAAGGCGTTAAAATTTTGCCAGTTTTAACGCACCGCCTTTCGGACGATTACACACATAAATTGTGAAGTCGAATATCACTTATTTTATTAATATTTAGTTGTTGTTTTCGCAGGAAAAGAAAGGACATTTTTCAGTGCACTGAACTGGAGGAGAAGAACGATCGTCTTCGTGAGAAGATTGTTGATATTGAGAATGAGATCGAAAGATTCAAACAACTTCTCCTTTCGAAGGCCGAAGATGCAAAGGCGACGTGTGAACCACAACAAAAATGATCTTTATTACAACTTTCCCATTTATGTGAGAATAATTGATCTTTGTGAGCGTATTGTCAAAATAATATTATATTGATAGAAATCTTTAGATAATCACAATAAAATAATGAATCTTTTCGAGCAGATGATAGTGCGATGAACTTTGTCTAACATTCGAAGACGTCTAGAAAATATGGAATTGTTATTGAACACTTGCAACAATTAACAAGCGAAATTTTTTTAACTTTTTGGTATTAACAGATTCTTATTGTGTAAAACTTCAAATACTGTAGTATTTGAAGTCATCTATAGTCAGGCTCAATCTATTCATATGTAGATAATTACAAAATGTTTCAATAGTGTAGTTCCCAATATCTTCTTTGCATTTCGGTGCAATATTCAAACTAAGAAGTTATCAACTTGGGAAAATGCACCTAGTTTCTCTACAAAGCTATTTGTTCTCTATTCTATTATGTTGTGAGCAACATACGATACACAATCTGAGATAATATGATCGAGTTCTTGAATGGTTGATTCAACTAAAGCTCGCAGCTTGTTGTAAGGTTGCGATAGTTCACTAAATGTGCTATTATACATTATCTTGCCAAGCTCTAGATTCGTCTAATTGTAAGCATCAGAGTGATCTTCCACATTTGCCAGAGTGATCAAAATATCAACTTATTTATCTGTTTTTATTTTCGTTTCTCCTAATTAGTCTGCACTTTTCTCTCAGTTTGTCTCAAAAGTAACATTCATTCGTTCAAATCAAATCGATCACGAGATTTTTGCGTGTGCTGAATTCCCAAGTTGAAGTTTCCCAGTCCAATTTCTATCTTGATTGTTTATTCCCTCATCTCCAATTCCATTCCCAGATTCTCTCTGTTTTGAATGTGGAAATATCTCGATATTTACACGTGATGACGGTGTGAAACTGTAATATCTCCGCTATTCATTCACTCCCAACTGAATACTACCATAGTATCTGTAGATAATGGCATCTTTCTGGCCGGCGGTTTGCCGTATTTTTGTTGGAGTGGAGGGTAAGACCAGTCATCGACATTCATCAACACTGAGCTTGAGGTATCTTGGGTGCCCTTCTCAATCTGATAGTGATAGCGCTAATATGGAGCAAAAGTCTGTCCAAGAGTATCATGCCAAGTGGCAGTGGATTAAGTGGCAGTGGAGACAATCACTTTGCAGGTCCATCTCTTCCACTTCGATCAATATGCAATCGTCATGTACGGGCCTGTAGCATGGGCGCCTAAAGTAAGAATTACTCTCATGCTCGCCTCCATAATTTGTACAGTACGTCTCGGACATTCTCCTCTTCCTCTTCGTAATGGCTGCTTTCGGCATATGAGAACTCATTCCCTCATCGTGTATGCTACAGTATCTCGCCCTGTCCAAGTGAGTCTTCCAATCGACAACTGAATTTATTCGTATCGATTACCTCTCAGGCCGCACTATTCGTACGTGCGTCGATTGTTTACAGCGTACGGTGTCTGTATCGCTCTTATTGTGTACTCCATCGTCAGTGAACTAATTGTTTTCGAGTATTACTTGATCCTTTCAAGCCATTCTTCACGAGTTTCCATGCTTCACCTGAATTATGCGAGAATTTAACTGCAACGGTGGAAACAATACACGAGCTGGATGTCAATGATACGGTTCGAGTCTACGGCGGAATGCTCTTTCCTGCTAGTGAAAATGTGAGCAATCTCTACACTTATTTGGGTATAACTGAACATCATGCACCAAAAAAATTGTATCCCAATTGCTTCATAATTTATCATAGTTCATACAGGATCGATCAGTACTCGTTCTTGCTGGTTTGGGTGTCTTTCCCACTTATTCCATCGGATATTTCATCTTCTTCTTCTGTTGTCGACAAAGTTATCAAATACTAAATGCCTTAGGAAGCATTCGATCGGAGAGAACAATGCAAATGCAGAGGAAATTCTTTATGATGATCATCCTGCAGGTTTGGAGGCACTTTGTGGTCTTAGAAAAGAAGTAACATCAGGCCTTGCTTCCACTCATTATTCTCTCGATGCCTCTTGGTCTTTTCGGTGTCGCGATAATCACTGGAATGGCAATGGATCTGAACACTCTCGCACTCTCATTCTCTCTATGGCTCGTACCGATCGTACAGGTTCTGATTGCCATTGAATGACGAATTCAATGCTCACAATTAGGGATGCGTCTCTCTGACGTTCGTGACTCAAATGAAGTCAACGTCGTCACAAGGAGAAATGACTTCAACTGCGGGATTGAGAACACGAACAATGAGCATTTCGAAAACTTCTCCTGATAGAAGGAATAGCCAATTTTAGTAGTGTGTACATACTGAATAAATTCGACATCTACTGTCTCCCCCCGACTCGATTTGAGTAAAGGCAGATGTTAGAATATAAAAGTCTTGGTCATTCTCTCTTCGTCTCGTCGAATCGATGTCCACTACGCTCGTCCATCTCAGTGTCAGTTCGACAATCATCACCTATGCACCCTGCGTATTCTATGCCATACAGGTCTTAGAGGTAAATTAATCTCGTCGAAAAGCGGCAATTTGCCAAACGACAGGATTTTGTTTGCACATCCGCTTTAATTCTTACACCGTTCACATCAATTGCAATTATGCGAGCCAGTGAGAAAGTAATCCCAATAGACCTGATCCCATGGGAGTTTTATAGATGTTATTCAACGAATTTTTTCGATTGTTTGTAATGGGAACAACGATTAGATTTCCATTTGCATGCCTCGGATGAACTGTGATTGTGTATTTTGAGCATTCTAACAGAAAAGGTTAAATTTATATAGTTCAACACAAAACATGTTTAAGAACCGGAATTTCTTTTGAATACTGCAGTAATCCTTATGTGAGTTCATCAAATATTACTTATTAGTGTTCGTTAATAATCCGGCTAATCCCAAAAAAAAAATTAATTTCAGGATGTTTGGGATAGCATTTGAGCGTTTGTCCAGTTCAGCGAGTGGTATGAATCGGGCCGTGTTTCAATATTCGGTGTGTTCATTTTGGCGGAGATATTGGCTATGACACGGGCATTAATAGATGCAATATTTTGGACACTTAGTGAGTCCAGTTTATATTTACCTCCAAAATTTGATTCTTTAGAACTTTAGAACATATTTCACATTACATGATTTTCATATCTCTCTCCATACTTATGCTAATCAGCATTACTGTGAGTAATCAAATTTCTCTTTGAAATTTATCGTAAAAAATGAAATTTATCGTAAATTTAGACAATTGGTCTCAAACTTCCTAAACATTCGGAAGTTATATCGATTGGGAGCCTCCTACACTAACTGAACACTAGCAAAAACGTATCAGATACGAGAGAATATACGAACTCTCATGGTTTATTTTGATAGCTGGGTGTTCATAGGAAAATATTTTTCCAGTTTCTCATCCGTTTCTTTTTCGTTATCAGTATTTTTCGATCTATTGGATTTACACTTTATCTTCTCTATGAATTTCTCCCTGACGACTACTTCGAAATACAATTGATTTCTATAGCTTTATTTGATTTTTTGGATCTCAATGTTAGAACGTCTTTGAATTCACTGAAAATGTTGACTATTAGATTTCAGTCAAGCCTTCTCTACCATTTATCCCATCATCAGCATTGAAGAACTGTTCTTCAGAGAATTCGTCAAAATGACGATGATCTCCATCATAAGAAAGCGATTGAAACTCGAGTTATGTATATCACCACACTCCAAATGATATGGAGCTCTTAGGAATTCAGTGTTATTTTAATATCGTCCACTAACAGTTTGACTGAATCAAAAAAGAAAGTATCGGCGGATGTCTACTTCATTAGATTGAACAAGTCTTGGTCGTGGAGGATCTTTGTGGAATTTAGTTTGAGAATAAAATTGCACCTGAAATTTCAGATGCAAATACGAAAAACAAAGAAAGTAAGGTGAATTTTTGGCTTTTCAATAAAATGGACCGAATAAATTATTACGTATCCATCTTGCTCAGACAGAGCCTAAAATTCTCGTGATGATCGTTTTCAAAAGTTTGTTTATCATCGAAACAATTCAAGACTTACTTTTTAAGGCAACCTTTGGTCTCTGAATTTGAATTTACGAGTACAAAGAATAGATAAAAACGAATACAATGTACGAAAACAGAAAATAAAAGTTCACAATTATTTGGTTGATTTTTTTCTCACGCTTATTACAGAAGCTGATGAGTGAATTTCGTTTTTAGAGAAGTCTCTGAAAATTATACTTGCAGAGCTTGACTATTTTTTGATTTCACCTGCAACAGAAAAATACGGAATCTCGATAGTATTTAATTAGTAGAATCACAATAAGAGCGTCGATTGGAGTGAAGAACGAGAGAAAAACAGGTGAAATATCGCTGAAATATTTATTTGTTGAATTAAACAAATTAATAGAAAAATAAACCTGTAGAGCTCGATATTAATTCCGATAAGAGGCACAAATAGTTGTGCGCCTGCACACCCATGAACAAGAAGTACAGGGACTGCTGTCTGAAAGAACATATCCATTAATCAAATATATTTCTTCTTCTTGTTACGATTAGAGAAGCTGAAGGAAGGGGTGAGGGAAGGGACTGCCGCTCTCTCGCAGTGAGGAATGAGAATGAGGGAAGGGGAGGGGATAAAAGGCAAACCCTTGCGCAAGGGTTTCGAACCCTTGCGCAAGGGGTGAGTCTGCAATGGGCCGTTTTCGGACGTTTGACGTCGGATTTTCTGAGCATCAAGCATGATATTTACATAACCGATCCAGAGCTGCAATACCAACACGTTTAACATTGATTTTACCTGTTCGTTCAAGCTAAAGGAAAAAACCAGATGAAACGAATGTCAAGAAAAATTTGACCTATAAAAAGCGCAGAGGCCTAAATATCGATTTGGTGAAGTTGGTAGAAGTTCCAGGGGCTCTGTCCTTAAAAATAGGCTTTTGGTTGAAAAATCAGCTCACTCTAAGAGATCTTTTAACGTCACAAAAGCTTGTGAATCTGATTAGGAAAACTAATATGTGCTATATATACAAAATTGGTCAAAACCCGAAGTCAAACGATCAAAAACAGCCATTCCCGGGTCACCCCTTGCGCAAGGGTTCGAAACCCTTGCGCAAGGGTTTGCCTTTCTCACTCTCCCCTTCCTCTCATTCCGCGTCACGCCGCGCACCCTTCCCCCTTCCTTCAGCTTCTCTAGTTACGATGCTTGAATGCTAATTGAGAAGCAACAAAAAAAGACCTGGCAAGCGAGCATTCGAAATAAAGCAATTTGTAATTTCCTCGATTTTGCAGACATAATCTTTGAGTGTCGCAGATATTGCACGATGGAGAAACTTGCAAAGCCCATGAAGATGATTACAGAGGCGATGATACCGGCAAATACGGCCAATCCCAAGAGAGGTATTAGATTATAGTAACCGTCCCTCTGATTTGTTGTGAATGAACTCATTATGGAGACTAATTAGCATACGTAATAGTCTCCCACAATCATAGCTCTTTTCATAGCATCTAATCCATATTTCTCCGCAAATTGGGGTACGAGTTCCATTCGAGACTCTGTCGATGCCGAATACAGAAAGTATGAGGAGCAAAACCTGCGAATTAAAAATGAACGAAGCACATTTGCTAAGGAAACAAACCAGATAACAAGCATGAAAATTGCCGCAATGATGAGTAGACAGTTGAACCACAACTCTCCAAATAGATAGATCTTCTCGGGCCTTGAATTCTTCCTATTAGTTTGAATCTTAGAATATAACTTACCATCTCACTGCCCACAATCGATACAGGAAATTTACTGCTACAATGAGAATTATCGCACAAAAGAATGTGCAGTACATACAAACACAAAACTGAAGAAATGAAAGTTCAGCAGTAATTGAGTAAATCACGAAACCAGATTATCGGCGCTTAGAGTGATCAGGCAGAATTTATATCCATGTGTGATAACTTTCTGAATTGGAGCGTTGATTGAATTCAGCCGAGTACATAGAAGAGAAGTCGAAGTAGGGCTTTCTTTTGTTTGAGAATGCGTAGAATACCGAGCAAAAACCATTCGAATTTCAATGCAAACCTCATCTAGAACGTAGGCTACGATCGAATAAGTAACGTCCGTAAAAACAAAGAGAAGCTGCAAAACTGACTTGGTCAATAACATAATATCGCATTACCTGAAGATATTTGAAGTTGCCAACGTTTCTTGGTGTTTTTATGACAATACAAAGAAGAAGAACACTGCTTAGGACGATTCCAAGCCCTCCAATTCTAATGATTACTCTAAATAATAGTAAAAATTCACATACAGAAATTGATAGTCTCTATCTGGTTGAGAACGTGAATGAAAGTTCTCATCGATTCTACAATTAGAGTCTGAATAATTGTTGAATTGGAGAAACCCGCTGACTCACCTGCCATGAAATGCAGGAATTGAGCACAATCTCAACTAGCTTAATTAATTCAGCACGTGGATAATCAGTTTTTCGATTGTCACTGAGCGAGTCTCGTCGTGACAAAACGACCACTGATGAAATGGTTACTGAGACTCTCGGGAGAATGAGTGATAAATCACCATCCAATCAACGGCCGTTTGTTCTTCTGTTCATGAATCAACGTCAATCGTCAGTCACAAGGGAAGAACTTCCGGTTTTGGTCGAACTTACACTAGTACAATGCACTTGAGGTGAACAATTACTGGGCTATACTTATCCTTCTTTTTATTTCCACAAACTACAGACTAGATAAATGCAACTTCACACGCATTACATCACAAATAGTTCTCCGTTTGCCAGTTTTTGCTTCTATTGATCGAATGGTCGTTACATCCAATGATCGGGATCACTTCTTAAGAGAGTTTCCATGTCGATTTCTAGTGATTGAAACGATTCTCTCGTACTTTTTGGGGCGGCCTTGGTGTTGATGTCCACTCGGTTTTAGATTGGTTACCAGTTGCTCGTTGGCGTATAAAGACTCGAGAGGGAATCTTCCATCACCATTCGTCATGCTTCGTATCTTCATCGCTCTCTTCTTCTGCATTCTTGCTGCTTCCGCTCAATTTGGAATGGGTAAGTTCCCCTTGGTGATCATTTGAAAGATGCTCTGATTATTCTGTTCAGGCGGTTTCAACAATCATGGCTTCAACAACAACAATCGTGGATTCAACGGTCGCGGACCTCAGCAGAGATACGATAACAGGTGATTATTCCTTCTCCTTCTTCCCAATTATCATGTCTTTCTTCTCCCCTATTCTTCTCCCCTATTATGTGCAGATGATGACGGAATACGAATGATTCCTTGCAGAAATAATGGCTTCGGCAACAACAGAGGAGGTTTCAACGGTGGATTCAATGGAGGATTCAATAGATTCGGATAATTCGCGTTTTTATGAGATTGCAAATGATGAACTTTTATTGATCTCAAACCAACCGTGATTCGCTTTCTTAGAGTCTCAACTCCTTCCGTTGTAGTGATTTTTTTGTAAATGATGATGATTCATTATCACATTTTAAAATGTTTTTGGTTTTGTAGTTTGTCACAACGATGAACAGCTCGAACTTTCGAGGATTTTACATCGATCCAAAACATGAATATCTTTTTCTCAGGGGAGTGGAACGACTGTTCGTAGCATATTTTTTTATTACAGTTACCAAAAAATAATCGTGATGCTCTCTTCGCCTCTCAATCTTCTCACTGGTTATCTCATACAAACAAAAACTCCTCAACGATCGAATACGTACAAGAAATTTCTTTTGAATCTCCACGTGATCATTTTTCGCTTTTCTATTTTCAATTATCAAATCCAGTTCTGGATTAGTGCAAATGATATCTACAATATGCTCCTGTATGCTCCAATTCCCCTCTTTCCCATTGTTGCGGGATATTGTGATGGAATTCTTTGTAGAATAGGCATTCCTAATCATCAAATCATGGTAAACGGGGTCTACTTTATCGAAAATGTGATTGATTTAGAATGGAACGCACATGATCTTCACCAATATCGATTTCTTATTGTTGATCAGTTATGTCTATCGACATCAAGCCTTGCTTCACTCAGGTCATTTACTCAAGTTGAGTAAGGTGAGCAAACGCAATTCCACAATGAATGTGCCCACTTCAATTTCCAGAAACGTGCATTCATATTCGCATTCATTCTCTGGTTTTTGATGCAAAGCTTATACTTCCCTCGTTTTTTCACTGTCGACAGCGATAATTTTCTTGCGGTAATTATATGTTCCCTTTAATAGATAGCTCTTCTTCTCGTCAGACGTATCCAGATATGGAATGGTTACTGGAGAAACCAAATTGGACATATCATCACATGCAAGATCCTGACGAATATGACTGGGTCATTGTAAGATTTGTCTTATTTGTAAGTAAACGAACATCCACCAAAAAATATGAAGAATACATCAGAAGTACGCATTATTCAGTCCATCGTTAATTTTCTTTATGGTTTTACACATATTTCACATTCTAAGAGGATATGTAAAGTTTATATCTTTTAATGAATGTAATTCCACAATTATCAGCTCCCTGCAATGAGTTCTTCAACAAAGAGATTTCACAGAAATCTTACTATTGTGCTAATTGTTCAGGTTATTATAATTTGCAATATTTCTTTAAATAAGATTAGTTGCAGTCAGGTTGTCTGCTATTCACATTCATTCCAATCGCATTAATCACATTTGGAATAATTACCCTGAGCTGGTCGTACGGTTCGTTATTATACAGATACAAAGAAATGAAAACAATCACGTTTCAGAAATGAACTTCATTTTGTTCGGATTCCTTCTCCTTTTCTCATCTGCCCATTCACTCTCACTCATTGCGATGACACCATCATATCGAGCAGTTGTTTTGAGTTGGTTCGAAATTATCCCCAATGCACAATCTGTATCTATCGTATCTGTTACTACAAGCTTCGATGCTCAGAAGGATCTTCCTTCTTAGATTCACATTCAAAAAAGATATATTGGAATTATCATCCGATGTTCAATTACTTCACAATACGTACTCATCTAGACTGCAGTTTCGTCGCTAATGTTGCGCAGTCTATATTAATTTCAATAAATTGTTTATCACTATCTTGTGTTTTCTTCCATACCCAACCCATACGCAAGGATTAAAAGAGCAATAAATACATTTCACACTTCTTATTGTATTGTTTAAGAGACCGGATCGCTAAAAACCAAGCACGCGGTGCCCCTATTTCTCTCCTCTCAACCTGATATTGGTATGGAAGGAGGGATTAGTCCTCACATTACCCAAACCACCCAGGACTTTCGGTTTCACTTTACGGTAGGAGAAAAATCGAAAAATACAAAAGAATGGTCAATTTTGATAATTTAAAAAAATTTTTAATAAAATTTTGTCGAATACATTAGAGGTGCCCTGAGGTACAAAAAAAAACGATTTTTTAGGTTGAATCCTGCATGATTCCTAAATACCAAACTGCGCTAAAATTTTCGATTTTTTTGAAATGTAGGCCCTATTTGGAGCGAGGGTAACCTAGGTGTACGATGAATACTGGGTCATGTATCGAAATATTTGACTCTTGGGTTATGTATATTTTTCGGATTTCTTCTCCGAAATGCGCGTAACCGAGGGTATGATGTTGACTCACGAACGATTATGCTATTGCTTTTGATTAATTTCGGAAACAAACCACTCAAATAGTAATTCCTTCTACAATATTAAAAATATAGATATTTTCAGCTTTCGGTACGTTTTCCCCTTCGCAGACTGATAATATCTAATTAGTAATTACGTTCTCCGTCATTCGACATCAACAATCTCTACCACTGTCATCGCTAATTTATTATGTGACTCGGCAACTTTATTATGCACGGTAAGCTCCAAAAAGCTACTCATTTGCATCTAAAAGATAATGTGATTTCCTTGCAGGTGATTTTTCTCATTGGAATGAGCTCACGAAAGAAAGTAGAGCTATTGATGGAGAACTACACACCGCAATACGATTTGAGGGATGAAAGATTTATAATATTAAAATATTGATTGTGTAATTTAAAATATTCAATACTAAGCAATCTGGTCTGCACTATTTACTTCATCAACACTATTTACTTTCAGCAATGTTTGCTTCGTATCGAATGTAATGCATCTGGAAATTTGCTTTACTGAATCCGTTTGGCTGTCTTTCAGTCGTGTTCTAAACTGCCTTCGAATGAGACTTTCTGAATCTAGAGATTCAACGGTTGCTTCATCGTCCGCACGGAATTCGTCAAACAAAAAAATTGGTTTCGTGTTATTTTTCAGGGCAAACATCGCGAACTTCAATAAAGACGATACAAAATAATATATAATACAATATAAAGTATTTGCAAAAAAAAAATTAGTATACCAACGATCCATTCAAGCTCCAAACGATTTCAAAACTCGATTGTATGGCGCAAAAACGAGTGGACTCGACCCCACAGTTATTTGCATAATCTCCCTCTTCTCACTCGTTTTCACTTCAATTTCATCTTCCGTTTCGATGGGTACGCTTCCTCTTCTCATACTGGTCTCAGCTCTGCAAGGATCGCACGCGAACGATTCAAACTTGCAAACAACACACCCTCTTGCGGTTTTCGCAGTTTGTGTTATTATTTTTGCTTTTGAAATATAATAATCATCTTAGATGATTCGAAGTGCGAGTATCGATCTTCCTGTCCACGAAATAAGTGAACAAGCAGAGAGATATTTCTATCGAGGAAAAGATCAATTGGCTGAGGTTTAGATATCCAGCTATTTCAACTGTTTTATCGATATTTACAGGAAAATGTTCGACTATCCTATCGACAGGGAGAGGAATTCCGAAGACGGTATGTGTTCAGCGGGATGCTGGATAAGAGATATCTACCGAGTGAGGTGGGAAAATAGTGGTCATTTTATGATGGGTATTTCTTTTTTGAGGTTCGAATTTCGACAACGAAAAAGCATAGCCAAGTCTCGTCGGCTCTTCACTTCAGTTCTGGACTATTTGGAAGCAAGATCGACGGAACTCCGATTATTCCCGTAGTGGAGTATTTTCAAGTAAGGCACGGTTCACACATCATAATTATATCGAAATAATTAAGAAAGATGTTTTCGAAAAACTCCTCCTTGACGAAAATGCTGCTGAATGTGATGGTAATTTGTCAAAAAAATATGTCTAATCATTCAGTTATACAGTTTTCACGCCTGATTTGATTAAAGCTGCCGTTGTCATGTCAGAAAATCCTCGAGTTAGATTGAGTAAAGAATTAGAAAACTGCTTGATAATCGCAGGACGGAAAGTGTACTACAAGGTGAACTGACTCCTCGATTTCTCTTGAAAATTCTAACTAAGGCACAATTGCTTTCATCGGGAGTCAGCACTATGAATACCACATCGTCCATTCTTTCTGTTGGCTCATTCCTCACTGAGATATCTTCCAGTTTCAGAAGATGTAAAGGAGAAGGCACAAAATGTGAACCTATTCGGAAATTCGACGCATTTGTAACGGTTTGGAGATAAAAAAAAGAGATAAGACAAAATTCTTTGGTCAGGATGGTCGACCGCTACTCGTTCTATCTCACATTCTTTCTATGCAAGATGTGTGGAATGAATCTCCTCCTCCTCCTTGTGCAGCTTTTATTGTTGAAGTTATGCCGACAGAGCCAAGATTCGTGGTGAGAACATTAAATTATTGTGAAATTCAACTATGTTTTAGGTATTCTTCAAACGCGATATTCATACGCAATTTGAGAAGCTGAGAAATTTCACTTTAAACGAGTGGATGAACATTACGAACATTCATGAAGACGATATAGGTTTGTTATAGAGATTTTATGATTCTAGATATTCTTTTAGAATCATATCTTCTGGTATCGTCGTCGAATATGACTCGTCTTGATGACGATCTAACTGTGCACGAACCATTCTTCCACGAAGATACACTATTCATCATCCAAATACTTTCTTATTTCGTGGTCGCTCTCGTGTTCACAACATTCATACGCGTATGAAGAGAGAAATCCGTAAACCAAACGCGCGAGAGCACAAAAGAGACGTGGAATGAAACGACGATGGGAGTTTCCACTCTGTTCATGTTCGCATACAACGAAGATAAACTGCCAACTACACGAATACAAATAGTGGCGGCCCTCTTGAGAAATACCGGGGAACACACACATCAATGAGGGGTTATTAGCACGCCAGTGAGAGGTTATTAGCTCTACAGGGATCAAGCTTTCTCTCGTTTCTGAAATAATTGCAAGTGATTCAGATGGGTATTATTCCATTGGCTCTTCTCCTTGTCATCTCAGTAGCACAGGCGCATAAAATCCTTGTCTACAACGTGAAATTCGCTCATTCTCATGCGAATTTCTTGGGCAACGTCGCCGATATCCTCGTTGATGCAGGACATAATGTAGTACGTTTCCACCATTATCTTCTGTTTTATGAGAATGATTCTTCAGACATCGTTTATCCCGGAAGTCGTAGCGAAGTACAGTGATGGAACGAAGAAATCGAAGATAGTCAGAATTCCACCGATTGAGGAAGCATCGGAACAGATTCTCTCCGTTACTGATGGTTTCTATTCCGCATGAACGGGAATAAATATGAGTTCTTCTTAGGTGAAGTGGATCTCTTCAGTGCGAGTGCTGTCAATCCGATTATTACGATTATCGTGAGGATTCGTCATACTATTAATCTAATCAGTCAATCCTGCAGATGAGTCGTCGCTTCGCACGCGCTTTCACTCTAACGTGCGAGTCTACTTTGGATTCAGGAATTGTTGACAAATTTAGAGATGAGAAATTCGATGTGTACATTGTTGAGGGAATGGATATCTGTGGACTTAGTGCGTTAAATTTCAATATTTCTTCGAACAAATGTACTCTTTCAGTGTTGGCGCATCTGATCCAACCAAAATCGATAATAATGACATCGACGACGATGATTCATGGAGAACAGCACGAAGACATCGGAATACCACAGATTCTCAGCTTCAATCCAAGTCACTTCTTCTTAGTGGAGCCCTTTTTCTCCAATATATTTACAGGTCCAAATGTCGCCTCTCATGATATACATTCGCTCTGGGATCGGCTGTGGAACTTTTATGCTGAATGGCTAATCAGAGAACTACTGAGACCATCTCGTGTCAGCATCACCGATTTGTTCATCAAGCGTTTCGGGCCGAAATATCCTTCTATAAGAGTGAGTTGATTGCCTTTGTGCTATTCGGAAACCAGGAACTGTTCAGGAAATCGTATCAAACGTTACATACGCTTTCACCAACTCTGAACCACTCATCGATTTTGCTATTCCGACGATTTCGAGAGTGGTTCATGTGGGAGGACTCGGGGCAAAAGAACCACAGCCATTAGATGAGGTTCGCTATTCCTCCGATTTTAAGTAAACAGTACTTCCAGCATTGGAACGAAGTTCTCTCCCGCAAAGAACGGTCAGTGCTCATTTCGTTCGGTTCTCTGGCTAAGAGTTACCTGCTACGACCCGAAGCGAAGAGGGCGATTCTCAAGGTTTGAACAGGATTTAAAATGTTCGAAATTCGATTTAAATTAAGAATCTTTCAGACAGTCTCCCGATTTCCAAATGTGACGTTCATTTGGAAGTACGAGAGACCCGACGACGAATTTGCACTCGGAGATGCGGCCAAATTGGAAAATCTCGTGCTATCCAAGTGGATGCCGCAGAATGATATTCTCGGTTCGACGTACCCAATATCTTTTAATCTCGTTTTCAGCTCACGAAAATGTGTCTCTATTCATTACTCACGGCGGAATGGGCTCAGTGCAAGAGCTCACACTCCGCGGAGTCCCTGGTAAAATTCCGCCAATTGTTAGATGCTGACAAATAGATAATTATAGCGATTCTCGTGCCAATATTCGCTGATCAGCCTCGAAATGCCGCTATGATTGAGTATAATCAACTGGGGAAGGTTAACACTACTCTCTAGTTCCTTGTAGGAAAAGTCTCTTAGGTGTTCGACAAGAGCGACATCGCAAACGACGAAAAGTTGACAGATTTCATCAGAGAGTTACTCGATAATCAGAAGTTTGTTATTACTCATCAATCAAAAACATTACCGATTCAGATATCGTCTGAACGCCAAGCGAACAGCTGAGATGCTCGCTTCCAAACCATTCTCATCCAAGGAATTGCTACTAAAACACGTTGATTTCGCTGCTCGATTCGGTCCATCAAAAGCACTTCGACCACTTTCAATTGATATGCATTGGATTGAGTACTATAATGTGGATGCCATTATAGTCGCAATTGTTGCGTCCATTCTTATCATCCTAGGGTCAGTCATAGCTATCGTTGTTCTTTTCAAGCGGTTCTTAGGCATTCGGAAGCAGAAGAGAGAATGAGAAATAAACAATTTTTTAAAATTTGTATGCTGAAAAATTGGAAATCTTTGTATTCAAATCGTCCGGAATATAAGGCTGGAAGGCTGGAAATATCTAGGAAATATCTAGGAAATATAGGCTGGA
This sequence comes from Pristionchus exspectatus, assembly GCA_911812115.1. Classification (NCBI taxonomy): domain Eukaryota; kingdom Metazoa; phylum Nematoda; class Chromadorea; order Rhabditida; family Neodiplogasteridae; genus Pristionchus; species Pristionchus exspectatus. Next base: position 15,566,623 of record OU461582.1, read on the forward strand.
AATAAAAATAGAAATATGGAAGGCTGGAAATATCGCTTGTTTTCCAATTTTAAATATGAAAGAGGATTTCGACGTTGCCCAATGTTTTCCCACAACTAGCGGAAGCACGGATAGTATTTCCAATAAAGGGAAAAGCGGCTAATATCAATCTCAGATATCGAAAATCAGGAGCTGTGGGACCAAAACCAGAGAAGTAATTTTTATAGATATTTGCACAAATAAAATGGTAAGCTTGGTTTGTAAGCATATGCATAGTTGTTTGTAAAATAATACTGAATTTGCGTGAGAGAAGAGTTCGTTAAAAGGTTGTAGAATGATAAATAGATTGATTGTTGGATGCTCGCTGAATCATGCTTATCGGACGGTTGAATAGAAATTTCACTGTTCTTTTGAAGAATCTGCAATCACTTTCTCATCCCAAAGTATAAGAATGAATGTATCACCTTCCGAATGAACTGAGATGAGCCATGAAGATCATAGGAGAGATCATTGCGACCGACGACCACACCTGCATCGCTTTTTTTTTTACAAAAACTCTCTTAAATTTTCTATAGAACGCAGAGTTCAAAGCATTCTTTTTCTTTTCTGATTTTTTCGCATGCTCTCTTATAATAAGAATATCTCACTCCGACAGTCATGTACTCAAGAAGCGGGATGTGTACATCATAGATCATTGCGATAAAGTAGAAGACGTTGCCGATAACCATTGCGAGAGGATGAACAAGTTGGTAGGTCAACATCTAAGTACAAATTTGATAAGCGAAATTAGCAGCCCTGCCCTTACAACAAGCGTCGTCTTCATTAAACTCCGTTTTCCGGGCATCAGGCGACTTTGAGTCTAAAAGTAAAAAAAATAAGGACTAGTTTGATTATAAATTTTCACCAATATTCTGAGGATAACCACAGCCACAATCACAAGCAAAGGATAGAAAGTGATGAAGATGTAATTGAGGAGGCCCAGATGATCCAAGTTGTTGATTTGACCTATGAAGGAGTAGGTACCGCGGTAAATGCGGTCATTATCTCACCAATGATTTTATAATTAGTGAAGTCGTATTGTGAAAGAGCACTCAGAATCGCTGGACGGATCTTCACGGGATCGGTGTAGTTGAATGCGAAGAGAATCTGTGCAACATATTTTGCAAATGAATAGAACAAACCGAAACCATGATCAATAATGCCGGTATGTATCCTACGACGAAACTGGCGATTCTACGGTAATTACTCATCATCTCGCGGCTGGAAATTAAACCTTTCTAAGAACAGTCGAGAAATTTTTGAATACCTTCGCACGATATTGAATCTATTGATTAAAGCGAGCAGAAGAAGAGAACATTGAAATATTGCGAAGTGCATTTGAACAGCCAGCACTGTAATAAGAGATTGAGTGAAATTCCGCGAACCCAATAATGCACATAACAACGTGTATTTCTGTTCGAGTGTAAAATAGCGTCTTTCTGCACGCAATTTAAAAAGTTGTAGTACAATACGTATTTCGAAAAATTTCAAAACAGATCTGCCCTTTTTCTTTCGCTTTTCTCTTACAACAAATGTGAAAATCATAGTTCAATGTTTTTGCTCACTTCCATGGCACACTCGAGGTTCGAAGAGATTGCAAGGTCCAATGTAGATGTAAACAGCCGATGGATAAGCAGGAATTAGACGAACCATTGTTGACACACCAGCAATACTCTCGAGCAGATTGACAATCGTCATCAAGATGAGAATCAGTTTGAAATTCCTAAAGAAACAACTTGAAAAGTATAGGGTGATGCACTGTACCGTAGCCCGAGCGGAGGACTGAAGTAAATGGACACCAGCGCAAATGAATTGAGGACCACACCGATGACACCAACGACGCTATGACACCAGATGAAGATTTCATCGGAGGTAGGAAATGGCCAGGGCCACGGCATTCCCGGTTTGTAGACAGCTGAGGTAGACATGGCAACTGATATTCCCACAACTGAATAGAGCCCCAGAATGAAATATCATAGAGAAGATGAGAAGGGATTAGACACAGGCAGACATGCGAATAGAGAGAATTCATTCAAACAGAAAAGAATATTCAGGGATACGAATTATGATTTGGAGTTTGGAGTGATGAAATATGCCACGCCATCGAAGTCATTCCAACTCTCCCGGGTTCTATTCGCGGCGTGTCACCAAGGCGCCCGAAAGGGGAAATGGAAGCGACTAGATCACGCGGTAAAGTAGGGTCGAAGAAAAGATTAGGCACTCCAGACTGAATTGACCTCATAATCACTAACCTAGCAGTGATTCCCCGCAGGACGCAAGTGCCTGAATTAACGGAATTTCCTTTGGTTTACCATCGAAGTGAATATATTATACTGGACGAATATATAATACTCGACGTTCAAACTTTTTCAGAATGAAGCTGAAAAGCTGCAAAATATTTGTTTGCATGCAAAGTTGGAAAATGAAATATTTGCAAGACCTATTTTGTTGCGGGCGGAAAACCATATCAGATCTCCCATTTTTGATAGTGCGAAAAGATTTCGACGTCGCCCAATGTTTTCCCACAACTAGCGGAAGCACGGATAGAATTTCTGTTTATTGGAAAATCGGATTAGATCCACTACTGTTTGTGAGATCGAAAATCAAGTGTGTGTTTTAAGTGTACTGTAAGATGTAAGACGAATTCGAGAGCAACAAAAAATGTATTTTTGAATTAACATAATAGTGTACATTAGTTATAGAAATCGGAATATTTGAGTGAGTAAATGGGTTAGAAAGTTGTTGATTGGTAGTTGCTCGATTGATAGTTGGATACTCGTTTAATCAGGCTTATCGGGCGACGAGTCATAGTTCTCACTATTCTTCTGAAGAATCTGCAATGATTTACTTATTCGAAAGGATGAACAATTGTGTTGAACGATTACTTTCTGAACGAGGGAAGATGAGAAATGATGATCATAGGAGAGATCGAAGCGACCGCAGACCACATCTGTGAACCATGTCGTTTTTTTCACTTGACTTATCGTGCGTTTCAAATGCTCAGCAAAGTCAATGTGCTGGTTAGCGTATTGATTGTCTGGAAGAGAGAGGAAGGGAAAAGGTAGGGAGGAGGAGAGCAGGTAGATCACTAGCCTCCTCCCGCCCTCTTCCTCCCTCCTCCCTCCACTCAGTTCGTCAAAGGTCAACAACGCGTGGAATGGGAAATAATCTTACGATAAGACCGAGAAGTTCAATGCACCCATTTGTTTTGCTAATAACAATAACAAATTCTCACTCCGACAGTCATGTACTCAAGAAGCGGGATGTGTACATCATAGATCATTGCGATGAAATAGAAGACGTTGCCGATAACCATTGCAAGAGGATGAACAAGTTGGTAGGTCAACATCTAAGTGCGCATTTGGTAAGCGATATCAGTAGAATCGTACGTACACTCAGCATCGTTTTGTCTAGACTGCGTTTCACGTTTTTCAGACGTTTTTTGGTCTAAACGAAAACAATATTAGTATCAGTCTAAGTGTTAATTAAAACCAAGATTCTGAGGATAATCACAGCAGGCAACACAAGAAGCGGGTAGAAAGTGATGAAAATGTAATTGAGGAGTCCCACATTATCAAAGTTGTTGAGTTGACCTGTATATCACTGATATCGCGAAAGAACGAAGTAACGCGAGAACAACTTGCAAAAAGTTTGTCTGATTTAATGTGATGAAATAATACCATAAAGGCCTCATTTCGAAAAATAATTGTCATTTGTCCCAGAACCTTCTTTTAGGAATTATCCGGTCGTAGAGCCGGCTCTGACGTATCTCAGCGCCCAGATGAACTAGAGATCTGTTCTTGGACCCGAAAGAATACGGGAAAAAATCTTAAGAAGTTTTAGTTTTTGGGCTATGCTGAACTCTCTCTCTCAAAAAAAAATGTTATCGAAAAACCGTTTTAAAACTCACTTAAAAAATTGTCTAGCTATCATCCTTACGACTTGCAGGGTCTATGAAAAAAATGGAGTGAATCGAAGATGCGTGGATTTCGCAACATCTCATCATAGTTGTCAACATCACTGAATTTGCTTATTTGAGGCAAAGCAAGTGTCGGAATTTGTCGTAATTTAGGCCAATTCTACTCAAATTTGATAATATTCTTACGTCATTTAACAATGTTTTATTAGTGATTTTTTTAAAGATTCAATAACTTCACAAAATACCGTCATACGGTTTTCGCAAGGGCAAGTCGTATGGGTGATAGCTAGACAATTTTTATTTAGTTTGCAAATGGTTTATCGATCACAATCTTTTTTGAGAGTTCAGCTCAGCCCAACAAAAAAGATTGTGATCGATAAACTCTCAAAAAAGATTGTGATCGATTCTGAATAAGGCTTATTCAGAATTTTCCCCGCATTTTTCTGGTCCCAAGAACGGGTCTCTTGCTCATCTGGGAGCTGAGATACATCAGAGCCGGCTCTACGACCGAAGAGTTCCTAAAAGACGGTTCTAGGACCAATAACTATTATTTTTTCGAAATGATGCCTTTGAGGTATTACATCATCAATTTTTGATGAAATCGGACAAACTTGATGCAAGTTGTTCTCAGAGGGCCTATTCTTGCTTCACTCACTCGCGATACCTGTGGCATGTACCGGAGAAATGCGTTTGAAAAGATACCTATGATTCGATAATTCGTGACATCGTATTGTGGAATTGCTCTCATAATTGCAGGACGCAGCAGCTCTGGATTCGTGTAGTTGTAAGTGAACAGAACCTGAATAAATAGTAATAAATATTATTTTCAAACGAACCATTATTGAAAATGCTGGTATGTATCCTACGACGAAACACGCTATTCGTAGATTATCACTCCTAATCTCGCGACTGGAAATAATGGGATATTATGACGATTCGTTTGACTGTTTATCACCTTCGCATGATATTGAATCTGTTGACGAATGCGAGTTTGAGAAGAGAGCATTGGAGAATTGCGAAGTGCATTTGGACAGCCAGGACTGTAGTGAAACATTGAGCGGGAATTCGGATATGCACTATTTCGGTTCATTCGAATGAAAAAGATGTACCGTATTCGGAGTATGTCCTTAATAAAAGTAGTACAAGATCAATGTTTTTGCTTACTTCCATGGCACACTCGAGGTTCGAATACACTGCACGGTCCAATGTAGATGTAAACAGCAGATGGATAGGAAGGAATCAATCGAACCATCATTAAGACGCTAGCAATACTCTCGAGCAGATTGACAATCGTCATCAAGATGAGAATCAGTTTGAAATTCCTAAAGTAACAACTTGAAAAGTATAGGGTGATGCATTGTACCGTAGCCCGAGCGGAGGACTGAAGTAAATGGACACCAGAGCAAATGAATTGAGGATCACACCGATGACACCAACGACGCTATGATACCAGATGAAGATTTCATCGGAGGTAGAAAATGACCAGGGCCACGGCATTCCCGGTTTGTAGACAGCTGAGGTAGACATGGCAACTGATATTCCCACAACTGAATAGAGCCACAGAATGAAATATCATAGAGAAGATGAGAAGGGATTAGACACAGGCAGACATGCGAATAGAGAGAATTCATTCAAACAGAAAAGAATATTCAGGGATACGAATTATGATTTGGAGTTTGGAGTGAATAATTATGCGAGATCATCGAAGTGAATCGACTGGAATTGACACAAATCGACCATTCAGCTTTTCGTAGACGTCGTTAGTTTTAGTTGTTGATGAAGAATCGATGAGAGTTCCCGAAATCTGAAAGAATCTTCTCGTTGACTATAACACTCAAATTCAGACAATTATGACAGCGAAAATACCTAACTGTGAACCTCAGGGCGTAAATTTTAAATATTTGTTATGTTTCTTTCAAAGAGATACGTTCGTGTCTCTGACCAGTGAATCCCTCACCATTGAATTGTCGGAAATTCCCAATTGTCTTCTTAATTCGTCCATTGATATCTTGAGTTCAATCACACGATTCTTATCGTTGGATGAGCAGCTAAAATTGGAAATGCAAATAGACTGACGATCGTAAAATGGGATCACTGAAACGAACCTGCATTGACATTTGTCGCCCAGATTCTCAAGTTGATCAACACGAAGAACACGAAGACCATTCACTGCACCTCTCGTCTCTACCTTCTCTTTCTTAATAGGATTCCCAATGTTCAAATATAGGATCTCAAATCTGACCCTATTCTCGTATTCCTTCTCCGCTACATGACGTTTCCTTCCGCAACACACAGACATAAATAGAACCTGAGAAGGCTCTCTCTTTCATGTATTTTGATTTTGCTTGAATGTAGTCTCTCCTCTTACGTAGTACTCTCTTAGTCTTTGAAGACTCTCGAAAGATATCACCTCACCTTTGCAAGATAGATGAGTGATTCAATCACTGTGAGCACGGACATTCCCAGGAATAGACCCATCGTACCGCCCATGTTACCTATGTTTAGACCGGCATTATCAGCAATTCATAACGTCATTTTTACTCAGCGTATCGGTAACTGTAGCAGCTTGTACTTGTACGTATGAAGTATATGCCATATCTCGGAAGTAGATGTTCACTGATAGAAAATTGTTCCTGGAACGAATTATGGTCAGCAGATTCATTGTTTTTGTGTGTACTTGATTCGTTCCTGAGTCCATTCTGGATTCTCTCCCATAAGTGCACTTATCGCATCATCTGCGAATCCATTTCCGTACGAATTATACGTGTCGAATTGTGATCTACGATTTGTGGTAAGGATATTTTCGTCCTGATCTCATCTCATACATCTCGCACATTGGAGATGTGCCGAGAATGAGAGTAAATGTCAACTGATCTCTTACCTTGTACACTCTGTCACACATTCATTGCACTCAGGGAATACATAATCTTCCGTCGTTTCTAGAAGGAAGAAGATACATCTAATAAGGCCAAACGATGAAAATGACTCACTGTTGTAGTCAACCACAATGTAATCTCGCACGCATCGAAACACCTCCAGTGGAGTGCAAGCTCGATAATCTGTTGATGGTATCGTAATTGGGGAAAGGTCGAACAACATCGGAACATAGAAATGGAACTATAACAAACATTCGTCATAATTGTACATGAAGGGAGCGCAGGTGCATCGATCGTTGAAGAATCTGAAGAAAACGATTTGTCCAATTCTCGATGGTGATTGCTCACTTTGCCTTGCACTGTGATTGACAATCCGTTGACTGATACGACTCTCCGTTCCGTGATGTGTAACCTTCAGGCCAATCGTTTATACACACTCCCCAATTGTGAGTGTCCAAGAGTTCGTGCTTAAATGCACTATGTAGAGTCCATTGAGTTAATCTCGACAAAGATCTTAGAAAAATAATATTGCTTCTGATCATGGATGCTCTGTTTACAACGAGTCACAGATTCTACACAATTCATGGAAACGTGAACCCGGAACTGAACTTCTAAGATCCCATTGACATTTATGGAAATCGTTGGGGGACCGGAGCAAACACAATTCTTTTCAATATATAACTCGTGCTAACATCCCGCACGAGGTCAGACAAACAGTCTCTACATTCAAAATGATACGGTAAAAAAAGGATTGCGAAACGTCTTACCGTCGTGAGAGCAACAGATGAGAACACCATTTCTCCCGGAGAAACAGTTACACCCTAAAGTGGAAACGAGTATCTTGGGACCGATGTAGAAGGCTTACTCGAGAAGACTTCGGGGTATTTGTTTCCGGATCCTCCAAGAAGAACTTGAATCCATTTGTGTATTGAACATTGAATACTTTGTCGGTGGGCAGTGCAACGTCAACCATCTCTTCCATATGGGAATCGAGGATTATTTGGAGTCTAAAAGATGAATAACCGTCTACAAAACCTGTAGAATCTAAATTACCCAGCTGTCTCAGTTGCTTCTGTCTGCTTTTGCATCCACGCTAAAGGAGAAGACTGAAGGTTGATTACTTGACAAAGTCCGAGTTCCGACAGAATCGAAGTCGAGTAACTGCACATTTGAAATTACATTTGATTTTTTTCAAGAGCTGAACTCACTCGCAACAATTGAATTCTCTGCCTGCAAACGAGCACATTTTCAGTATTTCTTCACATTGAAATCCAGCCGAATGATAGAAGGAATTGATTGTGAATCCGGGATGATTCTTCTTGTAATTCTGTAGTTCAGCATCGTCTTCTTCCAGTGTTTCTTCATCGTTCCCACCGAAGATATTCTGAAATCTATGGATTGGAATTGACTATGCTTTCAG